>JAVJIF010000127.1:0-1352500 GCA_038442645.1 Agave tequilana
TTATTTTTTTGTAAATTTAATTTCTAATCATTTTATCACAAAAGTGTATCAATAAGTGTTCTCACTAATTTGAGAATAATAAATATATTAAACTAAAAGGTGGATAATTTTATATGAAATGTAAATACTAAATAAAAACTGAACAATTTTCTACGAAAAATAAAACTAAAATTGTCTACTTTTTATTGACTAAAAATAATGTGGACAATTTCAGATACAAGTGAAGTTAATTGAGATGGACTGTTTAGCCTATAGGTGAACATACTGAAAATAATGTGAACAACTTCAGATATAAGTGGACAACTAAATTGTGGTGGATAATTTCAATTACAAGTGGACAAGTTGACTTATAGATGGACAAACAGATAGTAATGTGGACAAGTTAACTTATAGGTGAACATATTAAGCATAAGTATAAAATTAAGTATAAAAAATGGACATTTCATATAAAACTGATTTTAGTGCTATTTTTTGTATAAAACTGTCCACCTTTTATTTAATATGTCTACATTTCATATAAAATTATCCACCGTTTAGTTCAATATTTTATTATTCTTAGAACACTTATTGAGAGCATTGTTGTCATAGAATTCAAAAAATTAAATTTATAAGATAAAACAATAGCCTAATATATATTTACAAGAGGAAAACTAAATTGAAAATTTTTATTTTTATTTTTCTAATTAAATATTATACAAGAAAAAATAGACGCTCTCATAAAATAAGCATATTAAAGCTCTAAGACCAATATTACCAGCATGAAATGCTATTAAAATTTCAAATCTCACATTATTTAAGGCTTTATTTAAATAAAATCTTATAACACAACTGCAGGTGGATAAATTCGATTTTATAGGTGGACAGTTTTTGAGTTTGCACCTTTTTTGTACTACTTGGATCACTTTGATGCTATAGGTGGACAGTTTCTGAGCTTGGATCTTTTTCTGCACCAGGTGGACAAATTCGATACTACATGTGAAAAGTTCTGAGTTTGCACTTTTTTTTGCATGTCATGCGTATTTAATGTGCCTCACATGTTCCAACTCGCTATAACTGTAGTGAGGAGTATTCTGGACATTTAACCCCAACCTCTACTACTCATTTGACTACGATGTACAGAGGCAGGGAGGAGGTTAGCTCGAAAATGGGGCAGTTTTGGGCACAGAAAAAACAACACGGGGTTTTGGCAACAAAAAAACGGCACAGTGTTTTTTGGGACGGGGATCTTTTGTCAGGGTAAAGGCAATTTTTCCAATTTGAAAAGCCCTTTTAAAAGTAAATTTTCCACAGGACAACATTCAAGTGTAACAAAATTTTATAATTATCCCAAACCTTGTTGATGGTTTATGAAATAGATTTGTATAGGGAAAACTTTGTTAGACTCAAATTTCTAAAATGCATTGAAATTGCGAATTACAGGAGAAAAAGACTTAGAAGTTAGAAATGATGATGTTGATATGATGATAAAAGAGGTTTTCAAGAAACTTTCTTAAGTAAAAAATTTGAAAATATCTTTTGGCGAAACACATAAAGAAAATGAACAAAAAATCCAAATCACCATGACCTTAGAATCATTATAAGTTAAAAACCATAATATGGTGAAACCGCCTAAAATTCACTAACATGGCTAAAAGTTTTTGGGTTTCAATAAATTCTATAAATTATCAAAAATCAGAAAAATCATATTAAATTACCCGGATTTCATAAAATTGTCTGAGTATCGTAGAATATAGATTTTCATAATTGGTTAACCAAATGACCAAAGAACTACCAATATTATCAGAAGAAAAGGTTAAGTTGTCATTAGTTTAATTCTCCAAAAAAGTCATAAAAATGGATGGAATATTACCACGAAGCCCTTCATAGTAAGAAAATGACCTTCATATTGTTAAATTACGTGAAGGAATATAACCTTCAAGTTGTTAGACCCTGTAAAATTCAAAAAATGACCTTAATGTCGTGTTAAACTGCCTAAAGTCCAAAAATGATTTTCATGTTGTTAAATTGAACAAAATTCAAAAAATGACATTCAATTTTTAATTTTGTGAAATATCTGAACGATCTTCATGTCACTGAAGAATTCAAATTAAGTCTATAAATTGACCTCTATGTACTAAATTTGAATTTACATTAAATCTCTAAATTAACCTTTATGCAAGGTTCGAGCTCAATTTTGGCTTGTATACTGTTATTTTTTTGTAATGTTTTAGAAGGCTTAAAAACTTGGTAAATCATATAGATAATTTCTGCAACTTGATTCTGACAAGGAGATAGATGAAATTCTTTAAAGCTTACGGGTCAAGAAAATGTAAATGGGGTCCATACCTCTTTAACTTAAAACTGAACTGGTCTTCAATCTTATGTTAATTAGGTTGGGTTTCCAATCCGATACCCGCTTGTGTATGTATCAGTTGTCTGAATTTGACACCTGTAGCTTGTTTGCTAAGATAAGGAGTTATTAAGGACACATACGTAGAAGTGTATTCATCCTATTATTAATACATAAGTTAAATGGTCCGGGTTCGGAACCCAAAACAACTTAAAGTTGAAAATATGATTAAGAATTTTAACGGGACCTAGTTGGGTTAAAAGCCGACTGAAGCCTAGATGTCAAAACTACTTCAATTATGTCTTTCGAGGATTGCAAGAAGCGATATCAGCTATTCTCAATTCAGGGAAGCCATAAAAGTGGGAGATCTTATTGAAGGAGAGGAAGAAATTGTTTCAAGTCAGATCTATATTTCTCTCCATCTATTGTTCCTCTTGATATTTGATGGTTTTTGTTAATTTCAAGTTGTTAATTTCTAGGATCAATCTGACAACTAATCAATATCACCGATCTAATTGGCCAGGTCGGTGAATATCAGGTGGGAGATTTTCCGTTCAATAGAACGTTCCTTAATTACAGAATCACCTTTCAATTATCTTCCTTGTTTAAACACCAATTAGACTGTATAAGTCGGTCTCAATATAATGAAAATTAGTATAACCCGAAAATTAATTCACTTATACAGTACTTGGAGTGAGGTACGCTTATAGCGAATCTCCTTAAGACAATTACGTCCCCCGTTACGGTGCTAACGTGTGACTGGACGCTGGTCTCCCAAGATACAACACTCCTTCACGGTATTTGGATAGCACTACCAAATCACCGTACGGTCGAACCGTAGTTAGCCAGTACCTTCAGGATTATCAAAGCAGCAGGACCAAGACAAATTTCAGGGAGAATATTTGTCTTTATTTTGGAGGAACATCCACTGTAGAGAAAGGAGAAAGGTAAAAGAATATTCTTCTTTGGAAGTCACGGATTCAGACAACAATTCTATTAAAGAATCTGTTGAATTTTCTGAGCCTTCTTTCAGAACGAATTTTCAGAATCTGTTGTAAGACGTTTCGGAATCTGAGTTGCAGAATTCCCACTTATGTTGGAAGTCACTTCGAACCCGAGTCGCAGAATTCTCACTTCGGATACAAAACAAGGAACTCGATTTCCTTTTCTGTGTTGATTGTTGATTTTCTGTGTTTTTTGTTGATTTCTGTGTTTTTATTTGAGAGAAACGGAGCGCTATTTATTGCGCTCCGGGAGGGGTAAATCTGTCCGAACCCAACCGAACGGTTGCAACGGTTCGGTCTGAACCGTTGCAACGGTTCGTTTCAGACAAAAATTTGTTGGCCCAAAGGCCATTAGCCCGACATTTTGATGATAACAAACCATATTTAGTTATGTTTTAACAATTTTGTTTATATGAGTTTCAGGTAAATATAATAGTTGATTTGACGGCTCCAACTCAAGACTCACACTTTTGGACGCCGCAAAGGATTTGGATCCCCGAGCCTAGCACAATAGAAGCGCTCCAGGATCAAACAAGAAGAAGATTTCAAGATTTGTAATTTTCTTTTTAGTTAGTATTTTTAGATGATTTTATCAAAACCTAGATGATAGAGGTAGAATACTTGGGATTGTCACACACACACATCTAGTATTGCTTCATGGCTTCAAAACAACTTTTATAACAAAATTTCTAACCTAGTTTTGGAAAAACCATGTTTGGAAAAATCAGTTTTAGAAAAACCAATTTTCCATTTTACAAAAAGGATTTTCATCAAAATAAAGTTCAAACATTTTTGGGTGTTGATCTATGATCACACTCTGATTTTATAAGTCCTAGAACCTTATTTTGTAAATCCCTAACCAAAGATTTTTTAACCAAAATTTCCCTTTCTTTAACAGCCCCTGGAAAAACAGATCTGGCAGAGTCCGGCGGTCGACCGACCCAGTCGACGGACATGCACCACTGTGCATGTGTGCACATCGGTCGACTGACCCGGTCGACCGGCGCAACTTGTTGCTCTCTGTTTTTCCCCGGTCGACCGAGTCGGTCGACCGACAGAGAGACTTGCTCTCTGGTTTTGGTCTCGGTCGACCGACCCAGTCGACCGACCTCCCAACGGTCGGAAATCCGACCGTTGGCGGTCGACCGCCCGGTCGACCGATAGCTGTCAGAAGTTCTGACAGACTCCAACAGCTTTATTTTTCTGGACAGATTTTTGTTGGGATTCACCCCAACGGCTCTTTTGAGTTTTGTAGGTCATTTTTCATCCCCTATAAATAGTGGGACACTTCTACAAACTTTAATAACTAGATTTACAAGCAAAAACAATAGTTTTCAAAGCTTAGCCTTTTAGCAAAAGATTTTCACTTTAAGCCAAAAATTTTCAACACCTTCTTGAAGCAATCCTCTACTTCTCTCTAGTCATTTGCACTACACAATCCCATAGTATTATCTCTTTCATCTTGGTTGTAGGATTGTGCAAGTGAGCCTTTTGATCAAGTGTGATCAACCTTTCTTCTTGTGAGAAGTTGTAGAGGCATCGGCCTCAAGCGAGCGGGTGTGCTTCAAAGTGTTGTTGCGACACCGAGAGATAGGACAAGTGTGTCCTTGTATTGAGGATCCGGTGGGATCACCAATAGTGGAAATCCTTCATCGTGTTGAAGGCGGGGACGTAGAGCGTGGCTCGAACCTCGGAAAATCCTTGTGTTTGCGATTGTCCACATTTTCTCTAAACTCTATCTCTCTCTTACTTGCTCTATTAAATTGCTTATTTACTTGCAAGTTATTTTAATTGTGGTCATTGTTTAAATAGTTTTTAAATTCCGCATTATTGTCATTGAAATAACCTAGAGGGGGGGTGAATAGGTGATAATGCTAATCTATGAACTAAATGCGGAATTTAAAAACTAATTGCAAATTACACTCTAGTGCAACCAACAAGTGATGCACAAACCAAGCAAGTATATGATATAGCAATATGCACAAAGTAAAGAGAGAGAGAGATAGAGTAAGAGTCAAGGGATCAAGCGCAAACAATAAGATATGTTTCGAGGTTCGAGCACCCAGCTCTACATCCCCGCCTTCGACACACGAAGGATTTTCAATCCACTAGCTTGTCCACAAAGGGCTCCCTCAAAGGGAACCTCCACCGAGGATTTGGGGCAATAATAATTACAAGGAGTACCCAACTCCTCTCCTTACAAACACAACCTCCTCCATGAGGCACAACTCCAAACCAACAAACAATCACCTCACAACTTGAGGGATTAGCACAAAGATTACACAAGGATCACCTCACAACTTGAGGGATACAACCCAAAGGCACAAAGCCAAGCAAAGACAGGGTTTATAACTTGGTGGTCAACAAACAACCACAAACAATCTCTTTCTCCCACACAAAGATCCTATAGAATAAGAAAGTAGATGTAGCTCAAGTGTGGAGAAAACCAATGGAATGGAAATCAAAATCATAAAGAAAATCTTTGGGAAAAACTAGAAATCAAGATGAAGAAGTTCAATCAAAATCTTTTCCCAAAAACCCTTTTCTTTGATTGTCCAAACCCTAGCAAAAACACCAAATAGATTGTTCAATTTAAGTCCAAAAACTTCTTTTGATTGCTGTGAAAACACCAGAGAGTAAGGAAAAATTCGTCCAAAAATCTTTTTTGAAAACTGGCCATTAATGGGGTATTTATAGTCCCCAGAAAAATATAGCGTTGACAGCTAAAACTGCCAGAAATGGCCTACCGGTCGACCGGTCGGTCGACCATCCAACGGTCACATTTTGACCGTTGCCAGCTACCGGTCGACCGCCCGGTCGACCGAAACAAACAGAGAGCTCTGCTCTCAGACCCGGTCGACCGCTCGGTCGACCGTTCCAAATGCCAGCCAGACGTGCACAAGGCTGTGCATGTCGGTCGACCGTGAGGTCGACCGGCTACTGGTTCGGTCGACCCTACGGTCGACCGACCTAGCCTGTCAGGCACAGAACAGGGTCAAAACTGGGTCAGAAAACATGTTAAAAATATTTTTAATAAATCTTGTAAAATACTTAAAAATCCCCAAAAATAGTTTTATCATTTTGTATTGATATATAAACATGTGATAAAAATTGCAACTCAAATATCAAGCAATTTGAACTATTTTTGTGTCTTATCATTTTTAACCAAAATCCAAAACCGTATTTTCTAAAACTTGGATTTTGAATAGAAAATACATTTTGTCCAAAACTTATCCAAATACAAAAACATGATATTAAACAACATTTAGACATGATGTATATGGATATAATAGTATATACATGAAACATATATATATATCATGATTTTTGTCTTTAATTCCAAAAATAAGTTTTGTTAAACACAAAACCTAAAACACATGAATAGGTATATCAAAGTAAGTTTGTCTAAGTAGTTGAAGCATGCATGTATATAGAACAAATCTAATATACATTAAACCATGTAAACTTGTTTTGATATAATATCTATCATGAAAACCAAGATCGGTTAAACCATAAACCAAAACCAATATTCAAAACATGAAACGTGTGTGTTGTGAACTTGAGCATATCATACTATTCTAATCTTTACAATTTGGATCTAAACACAAAACTAAAACTAAGGTACCGATGTCTTCTTGTAGAGCGTAATCTCCAAGCCGACTCGATCCAAAGCTTGATTCACCGAGCTTGACTCCAATGAGTGCTAGATATGATCTTTGACGCTCGGGCTCTTGATCATCATGTGAAAGCTTCCAAACCATCTTGTTGAAGCTAATCACCTACTAATATCTTGAATAAAGATCTGAAACTAAAATCACAAGATAATTAGTACACATAACTACATGAGTTAATCATCATCAAAACTAGAGTGGAAGGCCTTTGGGCCAACAATCTCCCCCTTTTTGATGATGACAAAACTCATGGAGTTATATATGCATTGATTAAAGTTAAGCTTCAAAGAAGCTCTCCCTTAACTCATGCATAGAGATAAACAACAAATATATGCAATGAATGTGAAACATGAAACATGCATAGATATGCATAAACAATAAAAGGCTTTATATACCAAAGAATGCGTAGATATTCATAAACAATAAAGGCTTTAGATACCAATGAAATTATTCAAAACAAATGAAATATTCAAAACATGCTCTAGATACCCCAATTAAACTTAATTAAACTTAATATATGCAAAAACATAAGTATGCATATATAAACTCAAATTCTTCTCCCCCTTTTTGTCAATCATCAACAAAGGGGTTAAAGACAAAACAAATAAAACATATTCTTTTTCCTTTTTGTTCAAAAACAAAGAATCAATTAGGGTAAATCAAAACATACAAAAATGTTCTCCCCCTTTTTTTGTCTAAAACAAAAACAATGTTAATAAGGGGTCAAATCACTTATGATACCAATTAAAAATGTGTCAATGAAGTGCATATTGATACCAATTAAAAGTGAAACTATACCAATTGAAAAAAATAAAAATCTTGATACCAAATGATAAGTAAACAGACAACTTTGATTTTGATATCATGTGCCTTAAAAATTTTAATCATAAAGTGTGGGAGTGGAAAACAAAATACCAATTAAAAAAATTAAAATACGAGTTTTTCTCCCCCTTTATGAAATACCAATTAAAACTATGCGTAGGCTCGAATAATGATACCAAATGAAATCATTCTTTTCTATCATAAAGCAAGGGAGTGGAATACAAAATCCATAGTAAACCAAATACCAATTGAAAGACAGGATCAAATTTTCTCCCCCTTTATGAAATACCAACTAAGACTATAATAAAGCTTGTATATGGATACCAATTGAAAACTAATCAATTGAAACAAAGTTGAAACTCAAGCTTATCATAAACAAGATTTGTGCTTGACAATATAGAAATATAGGAAGCACAAATAAAACACATATATGTATGAAGAGTTAGATACCAATCGAAATTGATACCATTTGAAATGTGAGCATACATACACAAAAACAATATATGAGTATACAAAATGTTAATATTGATACCAATTGAAAGAATTCAATGATACCAATTGAAACAACAATAATATCAAGTGTATATCTCATATCTCTATACCTCCCAATCATGATCAAGATTAAAATGATTTTCACTATAAAGCATATATGAACATGATCTCCCATCCAACCACCCGTGGAAGGTAGGGGTTTTCAAAAATAGATTTGAAAATATAGTATGGTTGAAAATCTCTACCAAAGTGAAGAATACGAACTAGTTATAGGAAAAACTTTTTAAACTAGTACGAAATCCTTCAAGCAAGGAATAAAACAAAATTGTTTTTCATGAAACACATATAAATCACATGATCACCAAACACTCAAAATTCATAAAGCCCATATCATAGTCTCATGAAAACAAATCATGAGTAAACTAATAAAGTGAGTGAACAAGTGTTCTGTGACACAAATCAACATGAAAATATTCAATTAAGCTCATGTGAAATTCCTTAAAAACATTAACACAAGAAAAACTCAATTTTCATTTCCAATTGAAATTACCTAAAAATATGAAAATCATGAAAATCACCAATTGAAATCATCAAGACGATTTAAACTTCAAGGCATATGTATGTCATGTACAAACTAAAGTATACATACATATCCTAAACATAGTGAGTCCACAAAAGTATATGCATGAAGGCACGTGGCTCAAGGATGTATATGTATATCTAATAGTTTGGACAAGATAGACATATACATGAAGTTAAAACACATGATCATAGAGACATATCCAAAATGAGGAATACAAGTTAGAATGCATGAATCATCAAAACTAGACTATACAAACACATTTAATGGGTACAAATAGGCATTCAAGTACAAACATAAAAAGATTTACTTGTGGCCCACTATATGTACAAGTATAAGTCCTAGTCTTAATGAAAACTAACATCTAAACATATATTCAAATCATGAAGCATAAAACGGGTCAAAAATCAACATGATAAGCATAAAAATGATCATGAAGTAAATCCACATGCTATTAGAATCATTGATATACATAATAGCCAAACAATGGTGAGAACACAACAAATGGGTCTATCTGAACATGGGTGATCTCAAAAGCTATACATGCATGTCAAGGGTCTAATAGACATGGAATTCAACAAACTAAACAAAACATGGGTCATTAAAATAAAACATCATAAACATCCATATGATCATTATGTATTTGCATGTGCATTAGATCTAGTGCATACATATTAGTTAAAAACCAAGTGAGAACACAAAGATATAAATCCATATAGGCATGAAGTGTCTCAAATAACTAAGCATGTATACTACTAATCTAATAGACATGGCATAAGCATAATAATCAACAAACATCAAAAACATGGTATAAACAATAATATGAAAGCATGTAAATATAAACGGGAGTTAGAGATAGATACCAAAACCGATGAAGGCACCTCTCTAGTTCTCCAAACCGATGGTGGTCTTCTCTACCAAACTCCCCTTGAAAGTGATGCATCCAAAGTGTTCCTTTAGGCACAGAACGCATCCACTCCAAGGCACCAATACTCTCACGTGATGCGAGAGCCCACTCCTATATCAAAAAGCAAAGGGGTGGTCTTTGGTACCATTTTCTTTTGGGTCTACGGGGGTTAGTATCTGTCCTAACCCAAACAAGATTAGTTGCTAAATTTTCATGATAAATACGATCATAACAAAATCTAGCAAGATGGCCTTTTCGACCACAATGTGTACAAGTGTACACATTAGCATACATGTTATGGTTGTGTCCGTGATGAGCATATGTATGCCGTGTAGGGTGTGCATGCAAAGATGGACCTTGTTTCTTGCGAACCAAAGTCTCCAAACGTGTATGATTCAATGTGCATTGGCTCAAAGTGGAGCCCAAACATTCAACAGTTTTCTTCAAAATATTTATGTCATTTTCAATAGTAGAAGATAAAGTGGAGCATGCAATAGGTGTGCTAGAATAAGAAGCTATACTAGCATGGCACACATGGGAATCTAAATTAAATTTTAAAGATTCATTTTTCTTTAAAACCAAATCCAATTCTTTTGTAATAGAATCAATTTCATTTTTCAAAACAAGATTATCTTTTAAAACAAAATCCAATTTAGAAGATAACACCTCATTATTTTTCACAACAACATCACAATCATTTTTGCTTTTCAAAAATTTATTTTCCTTTAAAGCAAGTTCAAGTTGAGATTTAAGTGAGTCACGTTCACTTGCAATCTCTTCCTTCTCTTGCAAAACCGATTCAAAAGTAGAACACAAATCCTTTAATTCATCTTTCAAAATAAGATTATCCTCTTTCAATAGTTTGTGTTTTTCCAAGAAATTTTCAAGCTTTGTGGCAAGTTCTAAATTTAAATTTTGAACTTCTAAACAACCATAGCAATATGAGCTAGAGCTATCATCTATTTGAGAATCCGATTGTACCTCAAGGGCGTTCTTCGCTTGGACCATGAGGCAATGCTCTTCGGACTTTTCTCTCATAGATCTCCTCATCTTGTTAATAATCCTTAGAAGCTCGGGAGACGTCAATATGCTCCAAACTGCAAAAGCTGAATCATAATGATCAAACACCGGTAAAAGATTTTCATTAAGAGATACTCTAAGTGCTCTAAGGGCTAATGCATTTGCCTTTTTATGTTTGCTACTATTAGGGAATGATTCTTGAGTAGTGGCTTGATAAACTAGATGTTCTAGGCTTTTTAAATGACTACTCATATTGGCCTTCCAAACATCAAGTCTAAAATGGTCAAACATAGGAGGGATAGCCATGAGTGCAAACTAAATGTGTGCAAATACAATGCAAATGAAGATTAGCAAACCAAGATCTCACTCCTAGGTGGTTAAACCTAAATATCAGGAGCGTAGGCTCTGATACCAATTGAAATCACCTAGAGGGGGGGTGAATAGGTGATAATGCTAATCTATGAACTAAATGCGGAATTTAAAAACTAATTGCAAATTACACTCAAGTGCAACCAACAAGTGATGCACACAACCAAGCAAGTATATGATATAGCAATATGCACAAAGTAAAGAGAGAGAGATAGAGTAAGAGTCAAGGGATCAAGCGCAAACAATAAGATATATTTCGAAGTTCGAGCACCCAGCTCTACATCCCCGCCTTCGACACACGAAGGATTTTCAATCCACTAGCTTGTCCACAAAGGACTCCCACAAAGGGAACCTCCACCGAGGATCTGGGGCAATAACAATTACAAGGAGTACCCAACTCCTCTCCTTACAAATACAACCTCCTCCTTGAGGCACAACTCCAAACCAACAAAAATCACCTCACAACTTGAGGGATTAGCACAAAGCTTACACAAGGATCACCTCACAACTTGAGGGATACAACCCAAAGGCACAAAGCCAAGCAAAGATAGGGTTTATAACTTGGTGGTCAACAAACAACCACAACCAATCTCTTTCTCCCACACAAAGATCCTATAGAATAAGAAAGTAGATGTAGCTCAAGTGTGGAGAAAACCAATGGAATGGAAATCAAAATCACAAAGAAAATTTTTGGGAAAAACTAGAAATCAAGATGAAGAAGTTCAATCAAAATCTTTTCCCAAAAACCCTTTTCTTTGATTGTCCAAACCCTAGCAAAAATACCAAATAGATTGTTCAATTTAAGTCCAAAAACTTCTTTTGATTGCTGTGAAAACACCAGAGAGTAAGGAAAAATTCGTCCAAAAAATCTTTTTGGAAAACTGGCCATTAATGGGGGTATTTATAGTCCCCAAAAAAATATAGCCGTTGACAGCTAAAACTGCCAGAAATGGCCTACCGGTCGACCGGTCGGTCGACCGTCCAACGGTCACATTTTGACCGTTGCCAGCTATCGGTCGACCGCCCGGTCGACCGAAACAAACAGAGAGCTCTGCTCTCAGACCCGGTCGACCGCTCGGTCGACCGTTCTAAATGCCAGCCAGACGTGCACAAGGCTGTGCACGTCGGTCGAGCGTGAGGTCGACCGGCTACTGGTTCGGTCGACCCTACGGTCGACCGACCTAGCCTGTTAGGCACAGAACAGGGTCAAAACTGGGTCAGAAAACATGTTAAAAATATTTTTAATAAATCTTGTAAAATACTTAAAAATTACCAAAAATAGTTTTATCATTTTGCATTGATATATAAACATGTGATAAAAATTGCAACTCAAATATCATGCAATCTGAACTATTTTTGTGTCTTATCATTTTTACCAAAATCCAAAACCGTATTTTCTAAAACTTGGATTTTGAATAGAAAATACATTTTGTCCAAAACTTATCCAAATACAAAAACATGATATTAAACAACATTTAGGCATGATGTATATGGATATAATCCTATATACATGAAACATATATATATCATGGTTTTTGTCTTTAATTCCAAAAATAAGTTTTGTTAAACACAAAACCTAAAACACATGAATAGGTATATCAAAGTAAGTTTGTCTAAGTAGTTGAAGCATGCATGTATATAGAACAAATCTAATATACATTAAACCATGTAAACTTGTTTTGATATAATATCTATTCATGAAAACCAAGATCGGTTAAACCATAAACCAAAACAAATATTCAAAACATGAAACGTGTGTGTTGTGAACTTGAGCATATCATACTATTCTAATCTTTACAATTTGGATCTAAACATAAAACTAAAACTAAGGTACCGATGTCTTCTTATAGAGCGCAATCTCCAAGCCGACTCGATCCAAAGCTTGATTCACCGAGCTTGACTCCAATGAGTGCTAGATATGATCTTTGACGCTCGGGCTCTTGAATCATCATGTGAAAGCTTCCAAACCATCTTGTTGAAGCTAATCACCTACTAATATCTTGATTAAAGATCTGAAACTAAAATCACAAGATAATTAGTACACATAACTACATGAGTTAATCATCATCAAAACTAGAGTGGAAGGCCTTTGGGCCAACAGTCATTTCATATAGCCATCACCTATTCACCCCCCCTCTCTAGGTGATTTCAATTAGTATCAGAGCCTAACCCTTGCATTTGGTTTAACCACCTTAGTGAGATCCTCATATTTGGCTATATATATTTGTTGCATTATTAATTGTTGTGCATTCTACTTTTGTATTCATGGCATCTATTGATATTTCTAGCATCAAGTCACCACCCAAGTTTGATGGTTTGAACTTTCCCATTTGGAAGGTCAAGATGAACCTCTTTCTTAAATCCCTAGGAGTTAGAGTAGCTAGGGCCATTACCAAGGAATTTGTAGAACCTCTCACCGATGAGAGATCATGGTCCGAGGATACCACCAAGGACTATGAGGCTAATGCTAGGGCTCAATATGCTTTAACCCAAGCCTTAAATGAAGATGACCTATCTCGCATCATAAACTGTAAATCTGCATTTGAAGTTTGGAATGTTTTGATTGTAACTCATGAGGGAACGTCCCAAGTCAAAAGATCCAAGATTGACTTGCTTCGTTCTCAATATGAGAACTTTTACATGCTTGAAAATGAATGTATTGATGACATGCTCACCCGTTTCACCAAGATAACTAATGCTTTATCTTCTTTAGGTGACACGATTGACAATGACCAAAAGATTTGGAAGGTCATTCGAGCTCTTCCCAAATCTTGGGAAGTAAAGGCAACTACCCTCAAGGAGCTCAACGATAGGGAGGAGATGGACTTCTCCGGCTTCATCGGCAATCTCAAAACACATGAGATGGAGATGAAAGTTAGAGAGAAAGGGAGGCGCCAAAGAAGAAAGCCCTCGCTTTCAAAGCCACTCCGTCCACCCAAGACGAGGAGGTCTCATCGGATGACTACGATGAGGATTTTGCCATGCTCATCCGGAAGGTGAGCAAGATGTTCTACAAGAAAGGGAGGCAAAGTAACTTCCAAAGAGGGAAACCTCAAGGAAGGTTTGAAAGGAAAAGAGAGGAGCTGGGTCCGTGCTTCCATTGCAAGAAGATTGGACATCTCATCGCCGATTGCCCCGCTCTTCAAGCTACAACCTCAAAGAATGGGCCAAAGAAGAAGAAAGCTATGGTGGCCACATGGGATGACACGGAGTCAAATCCGAAGAGGAGATCGACGTCGCACACATGTGCTTCATGGCACATGGGGAGAATGCAACAAAGGTATATCTTGAAAACTCCATAGATGATGATGAATTAATTATGGATGAACTTGCTCAATTTTTCGAAGAGCTACAACATAGATATGAGATTTCACAATCTCAAAATAAGAAATTGAAAAAGAAAAATGATTCCTTGAAAAATAAACTTGAACATTTTTAAAGGAGAAAAATGATTTAGAAAACTCTTTTGAAAAGATGAAAATTGATTTTGAAAAATATAGAATATCTTGTAAAGGGAAAACCCCCATTTCATCTTGCAACAAAAATGAATTTTTGGAAATTCAAAAACGAGTTGATGTTTTGGACTCAACTCTAAAGAAGTGTGCTTTTGATTTAAACAAATTTGCATCTAGGTTTCCCAAAGGAATAACCCAAGGGAAACACACTCATCACCAACATGCATCTAAATCACACAAATATGCACACACACATAAACATGCCTACATGTATGGTAGTGGTAGAATTTACATATGCACTCATTGTGACCGCAAAGGTCATTTGGAAAAATTTTGTTATGCTAAGCTAAACATGTCAAATAAACATGTTTGGGTTCGACAAGATACTAACCCTAAAGGACCCAAAAAGATATGGGTACCAAAAGACACACCGAATTTAATTGATACAGGTGGGTCATCCTCCTCCAAGACTTAGGGGAGATGGTGCCCGGGTGGTGGATGCATTAACGCTGAACGAACATATCGTCGCTTGCATCACTATCATAGAGGCACCCATTTTTGGAGAATGCCCTTGGTTTGGTAATTTCTCCACATAAAAGTTTTTCTTTTTATATATGTATAGGATTGCTAGTTTACCTTTGTATTATGTTGATATATGTTAGTGTAAACTTGCTTTTCTATTGTGATTGTATATTTGCCGTGCTAAATAGATAATCATGCTTTATGCCATATAATTTTTGTCCACATGTCTAGATTTTGTTGTATATGTATTTTGTCAAAACTAAATAAAGATTTATTTAAAACATTTTAAAGCAAATAAATAGAGATGGCAATTGCGCGCCTCAACTCATATCTAGAGGAATCTCGAGGAGAAGTTCAGAACCCTTCACGGGGTATTCGGCTTCAACATCTCTAATTTCTTGCTTTATTTATAAATAAAGATAAAATAGTAAAAATATGTATAATTTTTGTTGACTTTCATAACTAGTATGAGTTAAAATATGTTTAACACCTTTTTTTGATGAGAATATACCTGTTTGCTGTTATTTTAAATAAAATTTTTTTTTAAGGGTTTTGCTCACTGTCAGTTTTAGGCAAGACCGGCCGACCGGAGCGGTCGACCGACCTAGCCTGGGAGGATTTTTATTTTACTCTCCCTTAGCCAGCCGACCGGAGCGGTCGACCGACTGAAGTGGGTTTGCTCTATGTTTGCGCCGGTCGACTGGCCTAGTCGACCGGGCGACGGGCAGACTGTTTTTACCCGACTTTATATAAAGCCCTAATCTCACTTTTCTCTCTTCTCACCCGCCGACAACTCCTTCCTTTTTCTCTCAAGAACCCTAAACACCTTTTCCAACCCTCTCCACCTCAATCCAACCTCAAATCCTCTCCAAAATTTGTTAGATCTTCACTTTCAGGGCGTGGATTTTCGCCTATTTCAGGGATTTTCAGTTTGTCTACTTGTTTCTCCATATTTGTCAAGGTAAAATCTTTGCTTCCTAGATCTTGCTTCAGTACTTGTTCTCTTTCATATTCTAAGTCTAGATCTAGCCATCATATCTCTCTATTTTATGTAGATCAAGCCCTTATTTTGATTATTGTGTGTGGATCTAGCCCTAATTCAGTTTTTCCCTAAAAATGCCAAAAAGAACTAGGACTGAGAAGGGTAAATCAACCCAAACCCCTACTCATTCACCCCTCTTTGTGTCCTCTCAAACAGAATATAGGTTTATTGTGCTTTCTCCCAAGAGTGTTATCTCTGGACGATGTGTAGTAATTCAAGATTTTGATCATCTGAATTTAGCACAAATTCTAGGGGCTAACTCTCTTGAGAATTTTCTCACCATTAGAGAGTCTGTTTATCCTTCACTGGTTCCATATTTTTATACTAATCTTTCCATTGAATCAAATAGGATCAGGTCTAGAGTGCTTGGGAGAGATATTGACATCTCTCTCCAAGAATTTGCTCATCACCTTCATCTCCCCTGTGAGGGAATTGATATTTATAACCTAGACCTTCATGATTTCACTTATCCGGACGGTGAGTCTGCGCTCACCGCCTCCACTTTGCTTCACGGGGATAATAACCCCGGTCTGGTTAGAAATGAGAAAGTTAGTAAATACACTCTCATAGCTCTAGTTCTAGCCAAGATAATTTTCTATAACCTCCTGCCTAAATCAGGAGAGTTCAGTCATGCTAGGGGAACAGTTCCTTTGTTTGTCTACTGCCTTCTGCGAGGCATTAGGGTCAATATCGCCAAGCTTATCATTTCTTTCATGACCTCTGATCACATTCATGTCCCCACTAGGCACTTGCTTTATGGGATGCTCATTTCCTATCTGTTGAAGCAGCTTTAACTTTGATCTATCTTCTGAGAGACCTCATGAACCCTCTGTGGACATAAACAACACCCTCCTGAAGAGGATGCGTGTTGGGATGCGTCATCCTGCTCCCCAGCAGCAGCCTATTCCTCCTGCTGCTCATGTCCCAGGTTCCTCTTCTGCTTCGGGATCTTCCATTCCATCTGATCTCCACTCTTTCTTATCCTCTGAGTTACGAGAGCACCGAGCTCAGTTATCTGCTGAGTTGCAGGAGCATCGTACCCAGATATCCGCTGAGATCCAGCAGCACCATACTTAGATTTCTGCGGAGATAGCAGCGCATCGTGAGGAGATGACAGCGCGCTACCATGGCCTGCGCCATGACATGGGCTATTTTGCTGATTCCATCCGTTACATGGAGTCACAACTTGGCACATTATTTGTGAGGCATAAGGTGCAAGCTCCGGATCCCACGGCATATGCTCGACCACTTCCTCCTACTGGACCTCCATTTTCGGCCAGGACTTCTGCTCCTCCAGCACCACGCCAGCTGTTGCAGCGGTCGACTCTGATGAGGAGGCTTCTGATGAGGATGATGATGAGGAGGAGGAGGATGGCTCTGAGGAGGATGGTTCTGGTTCTGATGAGGACGGATCAGAGTCGAATGAGGAGTGATCTTACCCCTTTTGATGATGTCAAAAAGGGGGAGAGAGATTTGGGCTATATTGCTATCTTTTGTATTTTGGGTTGTAGTACTTTGTTTTATGGACATGTATTTGTAGTGGACATGTGTTAGTATTTTATGGATGTGTATTTTTTATTTCTTTTGGACATGAGTTATTGTATGACATATGATTTCTCTTTTTATGTGTTTGATTACCTTATGTCCATTTTAATTCTGTTGGCATGTGACTCATTTTATATCCTATATGCCTTTATTTATGCATGAGTATCTCTTTTCTTGACTCTTTGATATATGCATGTGTTGAGGGGGAGCTTCACTTGAAGTCTCCACCCAAAATATTGGTAATAACTATATATGTTTTGTCATCATCAAAAAGGGGGAGATTGTTGGCCCAAAGGCCATTAGCCTGACATTTTGATGATAACAAACCATATTTAGTTATGTTTTAACAATTTTGTTTATATGAGTTTCAGGTAAATATAATAGTTGATTTGACGGCTCCAACTCAAGACTCACACTTTTGGACGCCGCAAAGGATTTGGATCCCCGAGCCGAGCACAATAGAAGCGCTCCAGGATCAAACAAGAAGAAGACTTCAAGATTTGTAATTTTCTTTTTAGTTAGTATTTTAGATGATTTTGTCAAAACCTAGATGATAGAGGTAGAATACTTGAGATTGTCACACACACACATCTAGTATTGCTTCATGGCTTCAAAACAATTTTTATAACAAAATTTCTAACCTAGTTTTGGAAAAATCATGTTTGGAAAAATCAGTTTTAGAAAAACCAATTTTCCATTTTACAAAAAGGATTTTCATCAAAATAAAGTTCAAACATTTTTGGGTGTTGATCTATGATCACACTCTGATTTTTATAAGTCCTAGAACCTTATTTTGTAAATCCCTAACCAAAGATTTTTTAACCAAAATTTCCCTTTCTTTAACAGCCCCTGGAAAAACAGATCTGGCAGAGTCCGGTCGACCGACCCAGTCGAACGACATGCACCACTGTGCATGTGTTCACATCGGTCGACTGACCCGGTCGACCGGGCGCAACTTGTTGCTCCTCTGTTTTTCCCCGGTCGACCGACAGAGAGACTTGCTCTCTGGTTTTGGTCTCGGTCGACCGGCCCGGTCGACCGATAGCTGTCAGAAGTTCTGACAGACTCCAACAACTATATTTTTCTAGACAGATTTTTGTTGGGATTCACCCCAACGGCTCTTTTGAGTTCTGTAGGTCATTTTTCATCCCCTATAAATAGTGGGACACTTCTACAAACTTTAATAACTAGATTTACAAGCAAAAACAATAGTTTTCAAAGCTTAGCCTTTTAGCAAAAGATTTTCACTTTAAGCCAAAAATTTCTAACACCTTCTTGAAGCAATCCTCTACTTCTCTCTAATCATTTGCACTACACAATCCCATAGTATTATCTCTTTCATCTTGGTTGTAGGATTGTGCAAGTGAGCCTTTTTGATCAAGTGTGATCAACCTTTCTTCCTTGTGAGAAGTTGTAGAGGCATCGGCCTCAAGCGAACGGGTGTGCTTCAAAGTGTTGTTGCGACACCGAGAGATAGGACAAGTGTGTCCTTATATTGAGGATCCGGTGGGATCACCAATAGTGGAAATCCTTCATCGTGTTGAAGGCGGGGACGTAGAGCGTGGCTCGAACCTCGAAAAAATCCTTGTGTTTGCGATTGTCCACATTTTCTCTAAACTCTATCTCTCTCTTACCTGCTCTATTAAATTGCTTATTTACTTGCAAGTTATTTTAATTGTGCTCATTGTGTAAATAGTTTTTAAATTCTGCATTATTGTCATTTCATATAGCCATCACCTATTCACCCCCCCTCTAGGTGATTTCAAAATCACCCAACTGTTCGCGGCGATTTCTGTTAGCCGTTGAGTTGATTCGGGTTCAGATCTGGATGGCAGAGCGGGTACAATCCGCTGTAACCCAGATCTGTGACTCGGTTCAAAAAGAACCGGATCGGATAGGGAACCCGAACTCGAGCCTGTGCCTGAGCCCGGCCCGGCGCCGGCTACCGCCGGCGGCGGCGTGCGCGCGGGGGCATGGTTTCCCCCTAATCGCGCTCAAAAACTCCAAGTACCTAAAGGGAACACCCTTTGTTCCTATTTTTCTCTATTTAAATACTTCAAACTTTCATCCCATGGCCAATGTGAGACTAAATGTTTTTATTTACTCTTAGTCCTCTTTTGACTTTGAATTAGGCAACTTTAGACTTGAATATCTCATTCATTCGAAGTCGGAATTGAACATGTGAATATAACGCGTTCATCCGCAATGGAAGGAGAACACATTCCAACCATTATCCAATTGATTATATCAACGGATCTCGCCGTAATTCAACTCAAAGATTCACATTTATTCATCATATTTCCCAACACAAGTTAGAGTTTCTATCATTCTTTTACAAGTAATACAGGCAAAACTTGTTATTAATTACATACTTTTGCTGTCTGGGGTCTGAAATTTTCAGTTTATTGGTACTTTTGCTTAGTTTTGACTGAAAATAATTTTTATCTGTTTGTTTCAAACTGATCTGAAATAGCCGACGAAATAGTTCAGCTGAATCTAACATTGCCTTTGTGTCATTAAGATTGAACCTGACCATGGAATATTGTTAGTAGGAAAGTCTTCTTCAAATTAGAATTCCAAAAATGCCCTACTGTTAAATTCTGGTAGGTGAGTCCTATTAGAAATTTAAGAAATCTCATCTAGCTCTTAAATTCTTGTAGGTGAGCCCTCTCCTATAAGAAATTTCAGAAATCTCTTCTAGCTCTTTGCAGTGGGTAATTCCAAGAAGAGTTATCCACGCGTCAATTCGCAAGGAATTAAAGAATAAATTACAGAGATTAAATCAGAAGACAGACATAGATTTACGTAAAAGGGAAAAATCATGGAGAGAGTTCTATTATAATTTGAAGAAGCTTACAATGTTGGCCACCTATCTATATTGCTAGGGTTTCTGGGATTAATTGATCGTTCCCCTCTCGTTGGAGGGAGTTCTCTATTTATATAGATGGTTGTCTTTGTATAAGGTTATATGATTTTCATATAACTGAACATCTTATCATATCTTAACTACTTTCCATGGAGGCGGTTAGGGTAGAACATCCTCTATTAAATTGAAAGAGATGTGTTCGTCTTTATCCAATGGCCTTCACCCAGCTGTTAATGTGGTTGATCTGTTCTCGAGATGTAACTGTCGGATTCAAGTGCAGATTTGACTTGAAGGTAATGACACTTATAATCTACTCTATCCTTGTTCTTCTAACCGCTTGATTTGTTTGGAGTTTGAATGGGATCAGGACTCCTCTGGAGATTTTGCTTAAAGCCACGCGTCGCGTGATCATCATAGGGCTGGATGGACACGCGTCAAGATCTTAGGGCAGTTGAAAATTGACCACTACAAATGCCCCTCTGCTTGGAAGAAGGTCGGGAACTTGTCCTCGGAAGTTACGTGTCCCTGGGGGCTCCGAGGAAAAAGGAGGAGAGCAGACTCCTTGAACGTGGACTCGGAGTATCTGTGTCACATCAATTTTTGTCTTTTTGTAGCGTGCCTCTACAGGCTGACAGAACTTTAAATGCACATCCAATTTGCTATCGCGCATCGATCAAGTAACCATCACTTTTTTAAGAGTCGCGACACTCGAGGTTGATGCGGCGTATCAAGTGCGACAATTTAGATTCGAACCATCGCGACACGTGTAAACTCCTGATCGAGTGGCTCTTCGTCTTGTTGGGGATTGAAATTTTAAACTGTTGACGCTTGGGCTTCCTTCTCCTCTATAAATAGGGCGAAACTTTAATAGGAGATATGCACTGTTTCTTGAAATTTTCTTGCTTCTAAGATTTCACATTGTTCTGTGGGCGTGATTTCTTCTTCCTTCTTCGCCCAGTGGAGGAAGAAGAGGGAAAAGATGGAGACGGTTGCTGCGCTCCTGATGTTCTCGAGGAACTTTGATTTTCGTAATAGGCTCGTCAAAGAACTTCAGTTTCTGCGACGAGGTCTGGCTGTCAGGTAGGACATGTAGGACTCTTACTTCTGCTTGGTTTGCACATCTGGTCTCTGATCAGATCAGGCCGGGCAGGGGTTGGACTCGATGCCTTTCTCCTTCCTCACAGTGTGCATGGAGCAGGGAGATTGGCGTGTTTGATGATGGTTCTGATTCCTGGGACTGAATGTCTGCGCTCCTGTTGGATGTCGTTGCTTTGCCTGCCATCGATCCAAGTTCATCTTTAGAGTTACGGGCTTGGAATTGGCATCATCATTGTCTTATAGGCTTCAATCTGTAGTCTGGGACGTGACCTGCAATGCTAGAATCTTCCTGGATGTCTCAATATCGCTCCCTCCCTGAAAATATGGATTGTTTGTTTAGGAGTCGCATCGGGATGTGTTCATGGATATTGTGGAAGAAAGCGTATCCGTTTTTTCTAAGACATAAACATGTAATTGATCTTGTATTACTCTTGTATGATGTAACCAAATTTATATTTGAATGGTTGTAACTGGAAAAAAAACTTTATAATAAAGCAGTGAATTGAAATAGAAGTGCTGTTTAGATCTTGCCTTGTTTGTTTTTTTTCAATTATCTTTCTTTGGATGTCTTCTTGGAGAGTTGCTTTGGCTCTGAGACGTCTGGAATTGATAGGTGTGTAGCTCTCGAGTGGGTTCGTCCCATAATGGTACCTACAAATTTTACCTGAGTGGGAAAATCCCTGCTACAGAGTTGCGTTGTCGGGGTAGTCGTTAGGGCAGGACCCGATATAGGCTGTTGACTTGCTCGGGTAGCCATGAGCCGAGCTCCGAGCAGTCATTGTGGGTGAGCCTCCATCTTTCAGGAGACTCCCCGAGGGTAGTCGTAAGGGTAGGACCTAATATAGGCTATTTATCGCTCGGGTAGCCATGGGCCGAGCTCCGAGCAGTCATTCTGGGCGAGCCTTCATCTTTCAGGAGACTCTCCGAGGGTAGCCATCAGGATAGGACCTAATATATGCTATTGACTCGCTGGGTAGCCATGGCCGAGCTCCGAGCAATCATTGTGGGGAAGCTTCCATCTTTTAAGAAATTCCTCGATGGTAGCCATCAGGGTAGTACCCAATATAGGCTATTGACTCACTCGCGTGAACATGAGCTGAGCTCCGAGTATTCATTGTGGGCGAGCCTCCATCTTTCAGGAAACTCCCTGAGGGTAGCCGTTAGGGTAGGACCCAATTTAGGCTGTTGACTCGTGTGGCCGTTAGGGTGAAGACCCGATATAGGCTCACATCGAGTAGTCATTGTGGGCGAGTCTTCATCTTTCAGGAGACTTCCCGAGGGTAGCCGTCATGGTAGGACTTAATTTAGGCTGTTGACTCACTTGGGTGGCTGTCAGGGTGAAGACCCAATACAGGCTAAACTAAGCCGTCATTGTGGGTGAGCCTTCATTGTTCAGGAGACTTCCCAAGGGTAGCCGTCAGGGTAAGACCTAATATAGGTTGTTGACTCAGTCGAGTGGTCGTTAGCGTGAACCTGATATGGGATCGCACCGAGCAGTATTGTGGGCGAGCCTCCATTTTTAGGAGATTCTCTGATGGATAGCTGTCAGGGTAGGACTGATGGGTAGCCTTCGGGGTTGGACCCAATATAGGTTGTTGACTCGCTCGGGTGGCCGTCAGGTGAAGACCTGTATAGGCTGACACTGAGCAGTCATTATAGGCGAGCCTCCATCTTTCAGGAGACTCCCCGAGGGTAGCCTTCAGGGTAGGACCCAATATAGGTTGTTGACTCGGATGGCCGTCAGGTGAAGACCCGATATAGGCTGACATCGATCAGTCATTGTGGGCAAGCCTCCATCTTTCAGGAGACTCCCCGAGGGTAACCATTAGGGTAGGACGTAATATAGGATGTTGACTCACTCGGGTAGCCGTCAGGGTGAAGACCCAATATAGGCCGTCTGGGTGAAGATCTGATATAGGCTGACACTGAGCAGTCATTGTGGGCGAGTCTCCATCTTTCAGGAGACTCCCCAAGGGTAGCCGTCAGTGTAGGACCCAATATACGCTGTTGACTGGCTCGGTAGGTTGTCAGGGTGTAAGCTGACACCAAGAGATCGTTGTGGGTGAGCTTCCATCTTTCAGGAGACTCCTCGAGGGTAGCTGTCATGGTAAGACCCAGTATAGGCTGTTGACTAACTCAGGTGGCCGTCAGGGTGAACGAGTCCCTATCTTTCAGGAGACTCCCCGAGGGGTACCCGTCAGGGTAGGACCTGTATAGGCATTTGACGGCTCAGGTAGCCGTCGGGGTAGAACCCATATAGGCTGGATTTCGAGCGGTCGTTGTGGGCTAGCCAGATCATTCAAGAGACTCCCCGAGGGGTAGCTGTCAGGGTAGGACTCGTATAGGCTGTTGACTGGCTCGGGTAGGTGTCAGGGTCCCGAGGAGTAGTTATCGTACTCGGAGAAGGTACAAAACCTCAAAAATAAAAGAAATTGCATAATCTTTTCATTGGATATTACATGATTTTACACAGATCGTTTCAAGTGAAAAGAGTTTCATTGCTTCTTGAGGATCTTCTTCTCCTAATCAGCCAAGGTGTATAATCCTTTGCCTCCCCTAGCGATGATGGTATAGGGACCCTCCCAGTTGGGCCGAGCTTCCCTTAATCCTTTTGTCGTGAACTCAGAATAATGCACATCAGGACCAAGTCTTCGGTTTGAAATTCATGTATCTTCACATTCTTGTGGTGTGTGGCTTAGATCTACTGTTGGTATGTTGTGATGCGGACCTGGGCTTGCTGCCGCTTTTCCTTCGACTGATCCTAGATCAGGTGGAGTTGTGCGTCATTTTGATCTCGATTAACCTCTTCCACGCGGGGTGCTGCCATGCTTATGTCGACCGGGATAATCTCTTCTGTTCCATAGGCTAATGAGAATAGTATTTCGCACGTCGGGACGCGCTTGGTGGTCTGTAGGCCCAGAGTACCTCGGGGAGTTTCTCGGCCAATTTGTCCTTTGCTCTATTTTTGCTTTTGCGCATCAAGGATGGTGTGATTACTGATCTCGGCCTGACCATTATCTTGAGGATAGTAAGGAGTGGAGAATGAGTGGGCGATCTTATACTTAAAGTAGAAGTTGGCCACTTGCTTGCTGGCAAAGTTTGTCCTATTGTCAGAAATAAGGGTGTGGGTGAGTCGAAGCGACACAATGTTCTGCCAAAAAAACTTGACAATATGTTGACCAGTGACTTTGGAGAGTGGCACCGCTTGAAGCCATTTGGTGAAGAGTCGGTGGCTACTAACATGGATCGCAACTAAGGCTGCGTCGGGAACGTGGACCAACCACATCCAACGCCTATTTTATAAATGGCCAAGGACTTCGCACGGTGTGGAGGGTCGGTACTCGGTCTGTTTGATGCTGGGGTGAATCTCTGACACTCCGAGCATTTCTTCACGTAATCTTTGGCGTCATCGAACATCTTGGGCAGTATGATTGATGACCTTATGGGCGAGGGAGCGACCTCCCGAATGGTTCCCACAGTCGCCATCATGGATTTCCTGCATCTCTCTGAGCTTCGTCTGGTCCGAGACACCTCAGGTAGGAGTCGGTATGAAGCTTGGAGTAAGATTTCTTGTATAAGACATCTTTGATGAGTGTATCAGGTGGCCAAGTGTATGAGCTTTTGTGCCTTCACGATATTGTCGGGAAGGGAGCAATCCTTTCGATAAGCAATGATAGGATCCCTCCATCCTGGCGAGGTATCAAGGCGAAGGACCGCTCTGATCAGTCTGTGGATGCTTGGGTTGGCGATATGCTTGACGAGAATCTCCCATCTGAATTAGAACTATGTGGCTGCCCTTAGGTTAGCAAGTGAGTCAGCATTGATTATTTTCAGATCTGGGGACTCATTTGAAGTTGCATCAGGGAATTTTAGATTTCATCCCGAGGACCAATTATAGGTACTCTGCCATCCGAGCATCATTTACGATGTATTCCTCGCTGACTTGGTTAACTACTAGTGAGAAATCGCATCAAACTTCGAGCCATGTAACTCCGAATGTGGTCTTTATTCATAGTCCGACTAGGATTGTCTCATATTCGGCTTCGTTGTTGGAGGCCAGGAAGCCGAGATAAATAACTGATCGATAATAGATCCTTCTGGAGTGGTAATGACAACTTCGATGCCTGCCCCCATACTATTTGGCTACATTCAGAATCCGTCCTTTCAGTGACATTGCTCCATGGCTCCTGAGGTGAAGTCGGCAACAAAGTCTGCCAAGACTTGCCCTTTAAATGCTGTCCTCGGTTTGAATTTGAGTCTATAGGGTCATAGTTCTGATGTCCATTTCAATATTCTCTTCATCGCTTTTGGGTTCTCTATAACGCTTTTTAGGAGATGCTCCTATGATCAGAAAGGTTTGGAAGTAGTGCTTGAGATTTCTCGAGATGATGAATAGATCAAGCATTAACTTTTTCAGCCTTTGGTATCGGGTTTGCGGTCCAGTCGTGAAATGACTGACGTAGTATACCAGCTTCTATAGGCCTTCTTCCCGAATTAGTGCTCTGCTCACGGCCGACTCCGAGACGGCTAGGTAAAGGAACATCTCCCTCGAGGTCGGCTTGGACAAGATAGTGGCGAAGCCAGATATTTCTTCAGACTTTAGAAAGTTGACTCACATTCCATGTTCCAGCGGAAATTGCCCTCACTTTTCTTCAAGGCTTGGAAGAAGAGTTTGCATTTGTCTGTGAACCAGCAGATGAATCGGTTCAGGGCAGCAAGGCGTCTGTTCAGCATCTGGACCTCTTTCACGCATGTGGGTGACCTCATGTCAAGATGGCGGATATCTGGTTGGGGTCAACCTCGTCGCCCCATTGAGAACTAGGTACCCTAAGAACTTTCCGGAGGTAACCTCGACTGTGCACTTCTCGGGGTTGAGTTTTTCCTTGTATATTCGTAGGAGGTTGATGCTTTGCCTAGATGTTGGAAGTGATCCGTGCGCATGGTACTTTTTACCAACATGTTATCGGCGTACACCTCCATCGTTCTTCGGATTAAATCCTTGAAGAACTTGTCGACCATGCGCTAAAAGGTGGCCCTGACATTTTTTGAGTCCGAAGGGCATCACCTTGTAGCAATAGATTCCCCAACCAGTGGTGAAAGTAGTCTTGTCTTC
Source organism: Agave tequilana (assembly GCA_038442645.1). Taxonomy (NCBI): domain Eukaryota; kingdom Viridiplantae; phylum Streptophyta; class Magnoliopsida; order Asparagales; family Asparagaceae; genus Agave; species Agave tequilana. The sequence continues at coordinate 26,836 of JAVJIF010000127.1, forward strand.
GTCTGGTTGATGCATCTTGATCTGGTTATACTGGAGTAAGCGTCCATGAAGCTGAGGAGTTCATGGCCCGTTGTTGCTTTTACCAGCCGTTTGATCTTCGGGAGGGGGAAGCTGTAGTTTGGGCAAGCTTCATTGAAGTTAGGGAAGTCGATGTAGATCCTCCACTTTCCATTTTTCTTCTTCACAAGGACATGATTGGATAGCCAGTAGGGGTAGGTCTCTCAGATAAAGTCGGTCAGTAGTAGGCGGTCAAATTCATCGCTGATGTCTCGACTCCGTTCCTCGTTCATTCTCCTTGGCTTCTGTTTTACTGGCTTTGCGTCCGACTTGATGTAGAGCTTGTGGCAGATAATACTGGGATTGATTCTAGGCAATCGGTGGGAGCATTATATGTATCCGCTCAGACGGATAGCGTTGTAGGAAGATTCGACGTCAAGGACGCAGAACTCTGTGACAACATTGTATGTATGAACGTAACTGTTCCCGACGAGCGTGACTCGCTCCCGTCAAACCCATAGAGAAGTGACTGGATCTAAGGGAGAATCATCTTTAGAGCCAACTCGAGAGTGTCCTGCATTCGATCTAGGCGTGTCCGTACAGAATGTTGACACTGCTCCCTCCATCGATCAAGATCTTTGATATTCAACAACTGATGTGCATTGTCATGACCAAAGCGTCGTTGTCCAAAAATATGACGTAGGCATCGATCTCTGAGAAGTAGATGGGCTTGCTCGGTTATGAGGGTGGGCTCGTCATTATCGCTTGGTAGTTGTTCCTCTGAGCCTCATTGACATAAATGAACCTTTCCTTTATGATGGCGCCTTCTATCGCGGAGGTGCCGAAGATCCCATTCGACTCTTGATACTAGATGACGGAGCTGCCGACCTGGATGTCTCGTGGGCGCTCCCTTTGTGTCTTAGTCTATGAAGGCTTTCCCAGGTTGTGATGAACTTTCAGAGATATCCCTGATTAACTAGGTATTGGGTGTGTCGTCGGAGGGTTCGGTACTCGATGGTGGGGTGACCTATCCCATCATGGAAGGCTCAGTAATCCTGAGATCCTTGTCTCTTTGAGTTCTGCGAGAGAGGCTGTGCGGGACGCCTGACCCAGGGTTGGTCTTTGATGGCCTTAAACATGTGGTCGATGGGGATCTAAAATGGAATTAGGTCGGTCTCTGCAACGCCATTCTTGCTCAACTTGCGCATGTGTCGGGGTGGTTTGTGGACCGCGGCGGAACTGTGGCTCGAGATCTTCCTCAGGGTAACTGTTGTGTGGCACCCTGCGTTGCTTCCTCGATTTGCATGTACTTTTGCATTAGGATGAGGATGTTCATCATCTTGGTGACATCATTCTTTACCAGATGCTTGTAGAATGAGTGGGTGACTTGAAACCCACATATGAATGCTATAGCAACTACGTCTTTGTTGCAATTATACACCAGAGCTATGGCTTTGGAAGTAGCTGACCTAGTTCTTCAAGCTCTCCCTGATTTCATGCTCACTGTAAGGAGATGGTTACTATTCCTCTAAAACTCTCATCAAGAAGCGAACTGGTTGTAAAAAGTGTCAGTTACATCTTCAAACCTTCGGAGTGATTTCTTTGGAAGTGAGTATGTAATAATTCTATTTTTAGATACAAGTTTTAGCATTAAATAATAGTATTTTGAGATATAAATATATCTTGTATTAATTATCAATTATTATGTGAGTTATTATTATTAATTACTAGTACAATTAGTTATTAAGATTTTTATTGACTATTATTATTAATAATACTAGTGTTGCTATTATTATTATTGTTGATAATATTTTTTTTGTTTTGTTAATTATTATCATTAATATTATTCTTAGTATTTCCAAGCCCCGTCCAACTTCTATTTCTATTTATTTTTTCATTTTCCCAAGGCCCAACCATTTCTCTTTTGTCATTTTTCCTTGCATGAGGCCAATACCCAAAGCCCAACAACCCAAAATACATCCTATATACTAATCCTAATACTAATCCTAACCCTAACCCTAATCACTTTCATCTCCTTCACCCAAATCTGCACCCAAACCCTAGACCCCGCATTCTTCTCGAGCGCAGCAGCCAAGTCGGCCATCACTCCCTCTTCCTTCGCCTCCTCCCACAATCGATCTCCTTCTCCGCTAAAGCTGTGACCACAACCGCCGCTGACCATCTACACCGACCACTACCCCCCACTTCCTCTACCTCTCGCTAACCCATGATCACCGCCTCCCTCTCTTGTAGAATCGCTGCTCACCCCCATCTCCTCCTCCGGCAGCCAGCATCCATCGTCATCGAGATAGCAACCACCTCCTCAACAACCACCCTCTACTCTCCCCCAATACCGACGTCACCAACTCCTGTAACCCATCACCATTCTTATCTTCTCCAACAAGCCGCGCAATGCTGCTCCCAGCCCATCGCCGCTAGTGAGCCTGCTGCCTGTCCTCCATCTCCATCATCATCCCCATCTCCCATGCAAGCTCGTGTCCTGCTGTCACCAAGCCGCGCATGGCTGCCACCTCTACCGCAGCTCCCATGGCAATGCAACCCACCCTTCGTCACGTGCACCACCAGGGCCAACAGCCCGGCCTCCATCCTGCGAACCTCCGCGCGACCTACACTCCGCTGTGCACCACCTTCTTTATGCGTGCGTGAGTTTCCTATTCCCCCTCTTTATCACTCTCTCTGCGTGTGTGTAGGTGTGTTGTGTGTTATTTCCCCTCCTCTGTGTCCGTGTGTATGTGTGCTGTACGTGTGTTGTGTCGGTATGTACATGAGTATCCCTCCCTCTATGTATGTACGAGTGTCTCTGTATCTCTATCCCCCTATATCTCTGTCTCTCTATCTATGTGTGTATGTTTGTGTGTTGCAGTTGTATGAACCCAGTCGATTATTCCCGATCCAAACCCAGTAATGGAAGATTTAGATTCGTGTTCATAGAGTGCCGATACGCTAGGCGATTCGAAGACTCAGCACACGAGACGATTTGGAGATCCACACCAATTCGTGCAGTGAAAACCCGATGGTGATTCGATACGGATCCGTATCATTTTATATGAGTGTTTATTATTATTATTTTACATTTTGTTGTTATTTATTTTAATCGTGGGTATTTAGTTTTTCTCGAAATCGTTGTTCATGTCTGATTATTATCCATGCGTGTTAGTTACAGGTCATATAGGTGTATATTATATATATGTATTGAGTAAATAATTAACAACTCCATATAATTAAGTTAGAGTTATTGATGGACTGTCCTGAGTGAAATGTTTATTGATAATTAGTGAAATGGAAATCTCATAACAGAATACTCTTGATTTTGAATGTTTTGATGATTCAGAATCTACTTGAAACAACTGATTATTGATTTATGAATTATTATACTCTCAGAGAGTTAGATTTTGGTGGTGATAGATCTAATATATCATTGATGTTTAATATATATGGATTCGGTGTTTATCACGGAGAGGTAATTATTTCTCTTTATCAATTTTAATATTATTGATTATTGGAACTACTGATGTTTGAATTGATTAGGAGACTTTTATTGAAGTGGAGTTGACTTAAAATTAGGGATGAGTGTAGGCTGGATTAGTGAGAACCAGTGGATTGCAAGGATATATAGTGGATTCACTCCCTTGGTCTTTGGATGTGTGGGCTTTATTTGAGATATTTACTAGACTTGATCTTTCATGTTTGGCGATGCTGTCGGTAATTTCCTAAAGAATTAATCCACACATCAGATTGTAAAAACATGTTAGGTCAAATCTTAAAAAAGTAACACAAACATACCAAATTATGTGAAAACCCGAATGAGAGAAAAAAATCATGAAGAGAACGGAGAGAATTCACAACATGATATTGATTACAATGGTGTTCTCTAGTCTGCTAGGGTTCTGAGATCGAACCCCCTCTACATTGGAAGGGGTCTCCCCTTTATACAAGTTGTGTCGGATGGATAAGGTAATTTGAACACTTAATCGCTTATCAAAGGCAGTTACAGCTAAACAACTAAATTTAAACTATTTCATCTCTATCTAGTAGTACTTCTGGCCCAGATGTAAATGAGGGTGATCCATTCCCGAACTATAATAGCCAAATTCAAAAGGAAATTTGGTTTAAAGATAAGGATTCACACAACTGATTTGATTTCCTCATCCTATCCACGCGAGCCGCTCGAAATTTGAATCGATCGAGGATTTCATCTTGGAGGTTCTGGAAGCGGCCATGTATCGCTCAATTGTTTGGTGCTGGAGGGACACATAGCTTAAACTCGAGGTGGTCAGAAGTTAACCATTACAAATGCTCCCTCTACTTCCTTCTCTCTGGAGGGGGTCGAGAACTCTCCCTCAGGGGCAATAGGTTCCGAGAACTCTGACAGAGAGGAATGCAGATATATAAGTGCATTTTGGGCCTGGACTTTGATTACCTGCTGTCGCTTCGGGTTTTGTCTTGTAGTGGTGTGCATTGCTCTACAGGCTAGGAGAGCCTTAACTGTGCGTCACATCTACCGCAACATTGGTCAATTAACCACTTTTCGTGGGGGTCACAGTGTTCGAGGAAGGGCTGCGTATCAGGCGCAGTTGTTTCGATCAGACCCATCGTTACACGCGTATACGCTAATCGAGTAGCTCTTCATCTTCTTTGGGAATTAAAATATTGAGTGGTTGATGCTTGGGCTTCTTTTTTCCTTATAAATAGGGAGGAAACCTTTAGGAGAGATTTGAGCTGCTTTTTAAGAGATCTTTGCTGCAAAAATCTTGCACTGCCTGCGGGTGGTGATGTCTCCTTCGTTCTTTGTTCGGTGGAGGAATGAGAGGGAGAGGATTGTGATGGTTGTATTCTTGATGTTCATGAGTCCGTTTGTCAAGGAGTTTCGGTTCTTGCGATGGGCTTGTCAAGTAGCTTCGGTTTTTGTGACGGGGCCCCGCTATTGGGATGGACAGGGAATGTCCTAACTTTTACGTGGTTTGCATGTCTGGTCTCTGGCTGGAATAAACTGGGCAGAGGTTGGAGCTTGACCCCTTTTCTTGCAATGAACATAGAGCAGGGAGCATAAGGTTATTCGATGTCAGCTCTAGTCTATGGGCTGACTGTTTGTGCTCTTATGAGGTGCCGCCTCTTTGTTCTTTCCGCTCCGGAGTTATGATCTTGGCATCGGTATCCTCGCCATTTTGGCGAGGTCTCCCTACTGGCGCCTTGCTAGTTCTTGGTAACTTCGCTCATCTGGCCTTGATAAATTGTTTGCTTAGGAGACATCACCAAGACTCAACTCAGGGTGCGATGATGAGCACCTCAGCTTTTTCGCTGAGGAAGAACGCATTCATGCAAAATTAAAACTTGTATCTCTCTTGTTAGATGTATTTACACTTTGTACTTGGATAGATATAATTGAAAATTTTCATAATAAAGTAGAGAATTTTTAATACATGTGTTGTTTAGATCTTGCCTTGTTTGGGATTGATTTATTGTTGCGTCTGCTCGGGGTACTATTTTGGTTCCGAAGTGTTGGGAATGATTCAAGATATAGTTCCCGAACGGGATTTGTTTTCCACTGGTACCTGCGAGTGGTGACCTGAGTGGGGAAGCTCCCAACTTCAAAGTTGTGTTATCATGTCGGCCAAGGTAGGATGTTGAATTGCTCAGGAGACCATCGAGGTTGGTCCCATTGTAGGTTGACTCTGAGTAATCAATGTGTGCGAGCTTCGATCTTTCAGGGATATTCCTAAGGAATAAATTCCCATATAGGCTTCTGACCTCGCTGTTTGGGTGAAAACCATATAAGCTGTGCATCTTCTTGGGTGGCCATCAGGGCATATCCTATTATAGGCTGGTTCCGGGCGGATTGATATGGGCGAGTCTCCATCTTTCAGGACTCCTGAAGATTCACTGTCAGGGTGAAGACCCGAATAGCCATGGATCTGCTCGGGCGGCCATCAAGGTATATACATTTATAAGCTGGCTCCGAGGGATCGACGTGGGCGAATCTCCGTCTTTTAGGAGACTCCCCTGAAGATTCATTGTCATGGCGAAGACTCGTATAGGCGTGGATCTACTCGGGCGGACATCAGTAGAGGTGGGCAGAGTTTGGTTAAAACTGAAAAAATTACACGAAACCCAAAAATCGAAGTTGATCCGAACTGAACTACATAAATTCGGTTTAGTTTCGGTATCGGGTTTCAAAACCCGGACCGAGCCGAATTAACCGAATTAAATTAACCAAACACAGTTTTGTTCCAATACGAGCAACATCATGATTCTATAATGATGTTGATGTATGTCATGTCAAGCATGCGTGTGTTTATGTTATGAGTACACAGCCTTAACTTTTCAGAATTATTTAAATGCTTGAATTAGTGAAACATTTCAAGCAATAAATTCATGAAATGTTCACATTTTTGTGTAATATTAAGGTTATTGTTTACATATTGTTTATGTTTTTCTGAAATATTCTGTTTTATGCAATAGAGTATTACGCATCTCTTTTAAATATCTAATGTAGATATATTCTAAAGCTTTTCTTAAAGCATTTTTGAACTTTTATTTTCGTGTAAGTTTTGGAAGCTAGTTTATTTTTTAAACCAATGTCCGTATGAGAAAAGTATTGATCACGGGAAAAAGATTCATAATCAAGTTAGATTTGACGAGAAGGTGCGAAAGTTGAGATGGGAAGTTTGACGGCGAGGTGATCCCCCGAATTAACCGAACCGATCCGGTTCGGTTCATGACCTTGTTCGGTTCAATTTTATCAAAATTGGCAAAACCCGAACCAACTGATGCTCACCCCTAGACATCAGGTATATCTCATTATAGGCTGGCTCCAAGAGATCGATGTAGGCAAGTCTCCATCTTTCAAGAGACTCTTCAAAAAGTCACAGTCAGGGTGAAAACCCATATAGGCTGTGGATCTGCTTAGACAGTCAGCCATCAGGGTATATCCCATTATAGGATGGCTCCGAGGGATCGACGTAGGTGAGTCTCCGTCTTTCAGGAGACTCCCTGAAGATTCGTCGTCAGGGTGAATGACCCGTATGGGCTGTGGATCTGCTTGGGCAGACATCAGGGTATATCCCATTGTAGGCTGGCTTCGAGAGATCAACGTTGGCAAGTCTCCATTTTTTAGGAGACTCCCCAAAGAGTCACCGTCAGGTTGAAGACTTGTATAGGTTGTGGATCTACTCGGATGGCCATCAGGATATATCCCATTATAGGCTGACTCCGAGGGATCTACGTGAGTGTGTCTCCGTGTTTCAGGAGACTTCATGAAGAGTCACCGTCTGGGTGAAGACCCATATAGGCTGTGGATCTGCTCGGGCAGCCATCAAGGTATATCTCATTATAGGTTGACTCCGAGGAATCGACACTTTACCCAAGGCACGGGGCAGATACTAAAGTTGGGTAAAATGCGATTAAGATAGCAAAAAATGATCTTTCCATTGAATATTACATGATTTACACATAAATCGCTTCAAGTGAAAAGAGTTCCATTGATATTGAGTTGGTTCCCAACTTGATCGGCCAAGGTGTAAGACCTCTTGCCTCCTCGAGCGATGATGATGTAGGGACCCTCCCAGTTGCGTCCAAGCTTTCTTTGATCCTTCTATAGCATGCTCTGGATCATGCGCTTCAGGACTAGGTCACCAATTTGGAATTCCCGTGACTTCACCTTCATGTGATGTGCAGTCCAGATTTGCTGTCCAGATTTGCTATTGATAGGCAACGATGCGGATTTGGGCTTGTTGTCGCCTTTCCTCTGACTGATCCAGCATCAAGCGGAGTGAGGCGTCATTCTGGTCTTGGACCACTTCTTCCCCTGAGAGCGTTGGGATGCTGACGTCGACCGAGATGATCGCTTCTATTTCGTATGCCAAAGAGAATGGGTTTTTGCCTGTCGGGACACGATTGGTGGTCCTGTAAGCCCAGAGCATTCTAGGGAGTTTCTCCGCCCATTTGCCTTTAGTTTTTTCTAGACTTTTGCACAGGTTGTCTAGGATGATGAGGTTTCTGATTTCAGCTTGGCCATTGCCGTGAGGATAATAGGGTGAGGAGAATCGATGTATGATCTTGTACTTGGCGCAGAAACTGGCCACCTGCTTGCTGGCAAAGTTCGTTCCATTGTCAGATACGATGGTGTGGGGGAACCTAAAGTGACACACTGTGTTTTGCCAGAGGAACTTGACAATCTGTTGTCCGGTGACTTCAGAGAGTGGCACTGCCTCAACCCATTTGGTGAAGTAGTCAGTGGGTATCAGTAAGAATCTTAATTGGGATTGTGCTCGGAGGAGCAGCCCGACTACATCTAGTCCCTATTGCATGAAGGGCCATGTGTTGCATAGGGTGTTGAGGTCGGTACTTGGTCTGTTTGACACTGGAGCAAATCTCTGACATTGTGAGCACTTCTTCACGTAACCCTTGGTGTCGTCGAACATCTTGGGCTAGTAATGCTCTTAATTGATGACCTTGTGAGCGAGGGAGTGGGCTTCCGTATAACTCTCACATCGCCATCGCTGATTTCTTGCATCACTTTCTGAGCTTCATCTCGATCGAGACATCTCAGATATGGGTCAAAGTGGAGACTGGAGTAGGATTTCTTGTATATGATATCCCCGAGGAGTGTATACTTGGTGGCCAAGTGCTGGGAGCTTTCGTGCTTCGGTCCTGTCGTCGGGAAGTGTTTCGTTCTTTAGGTAAAGCGATGATCGGGTTACTCCACCCTGGTGAGGTATCGACATCCTTTCCAACTGGTAGTTGAACGCTCAGATTGTTGATGTGCTCAACAGGGATTTCACGCTTGAACTGGAACTCTGTGGCTACCCCCAGTTTCGCGAGTGAGTCGGCGTGATTATTTTCAGACCTGGGGACCCGTTTGAAGTCGCATTAGGGGATTTTGGATTTCAACTTGAGAACGAGTTGTAGGTACTCCGCCATTCGAGAATCTCTTGTGACATATTCATCACTAAGTTGGTTGACTAACCAGCGAGGAGTCGTACTAAACTTTGAGCCCTGTGACCCCGACTACGATAGGTGCTCAGAGCCCCGCCAGGACCGCCTTGTACTCAGCTTCATTGTTGGAAGTAGGGAATCCAAGGGTGAAGGACTGTTCGATGAAGGATCCTTCTGGAGTGGTAAGGACAATCCCGATGCCCGCCTCTTTGCTGTTTGAGGCACCATCCACGTTCAGGATCCATCCTTCTAGCTGGTCAGCATGCTCTATGGCCCCCAGGGTGAAGTCAGCGATAAAATCGGATAGGACTTGCCTTTGATCACTGCTCTTGACTCATATCTGAGTATGTAAGATCTCAGTTCCGCAGCCCATTTTGAAATTATCTTGGTTGCTTTTGGGTTTTCACGACGCTTCTCAGGGTGTGTTCAGTAAGGACTGTGGTCGGGAAGGTTTGAAAATACTGCTTAAGCTTCCTCGAGATGATGAAGAGGGCAAGCACCAGCTTCTCTAGCCTTTGGTCTCTAATTTGTGGACTAGCCTTTGGTCTCTAGTTTGTGGACCATTCATGGAGTGGCTGACATAAACACCAACTTTTGGATGCCTTCGTCTACCCAAACTAGGTTTCCGCTAACAATTGACTCTGAGACGACGAGATAAAGATATAGCGTCTCCCTGAGAAGGATTTTGACAGTAGGGGTGGAAAGGTAGATACCTCTTCAGTCCTTGGAAAGATATCTCGCATTCTCGTTCTGGTTCTATTCTTAGTCTGCAGTGTCCGTGGATCGGCTGATGAATCGATTGAGGTCTTCGAGACGTTCGTTGAGCATCTGAACCTCCTTCACACAAGTTGGAGATTTCATGTTCAGAATTACAGATATCTTATCAGGGTCGTCCTCGATGCCTCGTTGAGTGACCAGATATCTTAAGAACTTCCTAGATGTTAACCCAAATGTGTACTTTTCTGGGTTGAGCTTCACCTTGTGCTGCCTAAGGAGAGCGAATGCTTTGTCTAGATGCTGGAGGTGATCTGTGTGCTGCACACTTTTCACCAACATATCGTCGACGTATATACATGGTACTCTCGATCAGATCTTTAAAGACTTTATTAATCATTCGCTGAAAGGTACCCCTGGCGTTCTTGTGTCTGAAGGGCATCACCTTGTAGCAGTGACTCCTGGGCCAGTAGTGAAGACCGTTTTGTCTTATCTGGTGGGTGTATCTTGATCTGATTATAGCCCAATAGGCGTCCATGAATCTAAAAAGCTCACGGACCACCGTCATCTCCACTAGTTGTTCGATCCTCAGAAGCGGATAACTATCCTTCGGACAAGCTTCATTGAGGTTGGTAAAGTCGATGCAGATTCTCCACTTTCCATTCTTTTTTCCTTATGAGAATGGGGTTAGAAAGCCAAACTGGATAGAACGTCTCTCGGATGAAGCCAGCTTGAAGTAGGCGATCGACTTTGTCGCTGATAGCGCGACTCCTTTCTTCCTTCATTCTCTTGGGCTTCTGCTTTACTTACTTAGCGTTGACCTTGATGGAGAGCTTGTGGCAGATGACTGCGGGGTCAATTCCAAGCATGTCAGTGGGAGTCCGTCCACACGAATACATTTGATTTTTTTCGACAAGAACTGTTTGAACAATATCTCCTTGTGAAGGAGAAGATTTGAGCCAATTCAGAGTGTCTGCTTTGAACGATGTGGGTCAACATTGAATGACTTGGGTTCCTCTCGGTCTTGTTATTTGGGTTTCTCGACTTGGTAGGTGAGTCGAGATCTCGACTTTCGCTGTGCTGTGATTGCTATTGATCAACAATCTTTTTCTGTCTTCATTAGGGTCTGCTCAGGGGGCCTTTTGTGCCTAGCTCAACCTTATCCCCGTGCTAACGCAGCAACTATCGTAGCCATCACCTGGTTACCCTTTATGTTGGTCGTCCCGATGGTGTGGGATACTTCATGACCTGATGATGAGTGGACGAGATCGCTCTCATCATATGAATCCATGGTCTCCCGAGGATGGCGTTGTAGGGGAATTGTACGTTAAGAACACAGAACTCTGTGACGATGTTGAACGGATCGCACGGACTAGGAACTCGACCGTGCCGGGGAATAGGCTTCGCTCCCGTCAAAATCATAGAGAAGTGACTGGGTCTGGGAATGATCAACTTTCGGGTCAGCAGAGTTTCCTCCATTCTTTCTAGAGCGTGGCCGTAGAGGATGTTGATGTTGCTTCTCTCATCAACCAGTATCTTTGACCCTTTGCAGCAGCCGATATGTACCGTTATGACCAAGGCGGCGCCGTGCGAAAAATGCACGGAATAGACATCTTCCTCTAAGAAAAATACTAGCCCACCTCGGGATGTAGGAGGTCGAGTTGCTATCGCCGGGTAGTTGCCCCTTCGGGCTTTGTTAACGTAGTGGATCCTCTCCTTGGTCGTGGTGCCTTCCATAGGAGAGCTCCCAAAGATGGCTTTAACCTCTCTGTATTGGAGTAGGGTGCTACTCAGGCGTTCGTCTATGGTCTCGAGCTGCCTTTGCACTCTAATTTCTGAGGGTAGTCTGGGGTTAAGGATAAATTCTCAGAGGTATGCTTCGTTGACCAGGTCCTGAAGGTGCCTTCGGAGGGTCCGACAGTCCCTTTTCCTTCGTGGAAGGCACAATAGTCTCTGAATCTGGATACTCTCAGATTCGGTGGGAGAGGCCTGGTCAGGCGCCTGACCCAAGACTGGTCCTTAATCGTATTGAAGATGTGATCTATGGGTACCCTGAATGGGACGAGGTCGGGTGTTGCTTCACTTCTCTTGCTGGATTCAGTAGCATGCCTGGCTGGCTTGTGAACAACGGATGAATTGTGACTCAGATTCTTCCTCGGGGGGAACTGAGGCCTCGACTTCTCAACCTTGGGCCCTTGTCTCGGGGGGTGACTGAATGTGACACGGGTTGCCTCTTCTATCTGAATGTATTTCTACGTTTGGACAAGGATATCCCTTATCTTGGTGACGTCGTTCTTCCTGGATTTCATTTTGACTGTGAGGAGATGGTTGCTGTTCTTTGGAATTTCCTCCGAGAAGCAAACTGGTTGTAAAATGCGTTAGTCACATTGTGAAAGTTCTAGAGTGAATTTCTTAAGAGCAAGTAGAACAAGTGGTAGGCAACTCCCTTGAGGCTGGACGAGAACGCTCGACAGAGGAGAAGGTTATCATTAGCATAGATCGCCATTTTGTCCTATAGTACTGGCGGAGATGAAGGAGGGGGTTAGAGGTTCCCGAGTAGTGGTCGAAGGTCGACATTACGAACTTCTTCGGAAAGTGGAGCGTGGTGATTTCCCTTGACATTGGTGAGTTGGAGGGTCTCAGTTCGCTGTACTCTATCCTCTTCAGAAATTGCTGGCCCTCTTGGTTGAGCCGTCCCTAGACCAGATCCACGATGTCCTCTTTACAAAGTAACTTCAGGGTTCAGTACGCTTGGGAGTTCCCAGAGTTCTTGTCATCTTCACAGGTCTCCGATTGGTCACACCTCGAGCTTTCGGCAGAGTGTGCGGACTCCCGGGTACGCGGTGGTGATAGGGGGAGTCTGTGCCTTTCCTTCTGCAGTAGGGGTGGACTGCGACTTCCGCCGTGTCCCGATTTGATTGAGTAGTGTCTGGACACAGGTTGCTACTTTTTTTCACAAGCAGCCGCCTCGTGAAGTCAGATCATCTCTATTTGTTGGCACTCCATCTGCTTCCACATAGTGGAAAGCATTTGAAAGAGTTGTGTTCGTCAGTGGGTTGGGGTTCAGACTCGGCGGCCTGTATCCCCCCGGTGATACCGAGTTTTAATGAGAATCATCAGCATAGGGATGTGTATGTAAGATAGGTTGGGCTGGCAGTTTGCAGGCTCCGGCGTTTCGATAGTTTTCCCTTTTCCTTTCGGAGTGGCGGGGGCAGTGGCCATGGCCTGAGTGATGTTCTTCCTTGAAGGAGCCATATCGATCGTGTGAGGCTGTTTAGAGGAAAGGTGTTGGATGAGGAGAGATCCTAAGTAAGGATTCAAAAGCTCTCAACGAAAGTACCAAATGCTGTGGGTAAATTTCATAAGAATTAATCTACGCAGCAGATTGTAAAAACATTTTAGATCAAATCTCAGAAACAACAACGCAAACACACCAATTACGTGAAAAATCTGAATGGGAGAAAACCACACAGAGAGATAATCTACTATCACGATGGCGATTATAATGGTGTTCTCTGGTCTGATAGAGTTTTTGAGATCGAACCCTTTCTACGTTGGATGAGGTCTCCCCTTTATACTTGTTGTGTCGGTTGGATAAAGTAATTTAAATATTTAATTTCTTATCAAGGAGCAGTTACAGCTAAACAACTGAATTCAAATTGTTTGGTTGAGAGTTCATCTCTATCTAGTAGTCTCGCCCAGTTGTAAATGTGGGTGATCCGTCCCCGAACTGCAACGGCTAAAATTAAAATAAAGATTTGGTTTAAAGATAAGGATTCACGTAACTGATTTGATCTCCTCGTCCTATCCTTGTGAGCTGCTTGGGATTTGAATTGATCGAGGACTCCGGCTTGGAGGTTCTGGAAGCAGCCACGTGTCGCTCGCCTGTTTGATACTAGAAGAACAAGTGGCTTGATCTCAAGGAGGTCAGGAGTTGACCACTACCGGCGATATTTAGAAAATAATTCAATTTGATTTTGAGGTTGATTAGTTAGTAATCGTGGATAAATGAGTGGATTCTCATGTGAGTTGTTTATCAGATTTGATCTCCCATATTTGGTGATAATTTAGACGGAAATTAAATTGAAATATGCGTATTTATTTAAATAGATGTAGCTTTGTTTAAAGATTAAATCTTGAATTTGGATTATCAGGTGACTTGATTGGAGTATGGTTGACTTGGGGTTAAGGAATATGTATAGATTGGATTTGTTTGGATTAGTAGATATACATTTATACAGTTGAGTTATCGTGCTTTTAGATCTTGCGATTGAAATCAGGTGAAGTGGGAGTGAATTGTTGATTTTGATCGGATTGGATGGTAATGATTGGTTTAAGGTAGCTGAGTGTTTATTTCATTATTTTGAGATAAAGATAGACTAATAAATATAGACGATTAAAGTATATCAAGAGAAATAAGAGAACTAATTTATTGGTCTATTGAACTGTGGTTTGTTCTATCGGATTACTTTGACGACGGATTCAATATTTGATGTTCACAGTAATTGTATTGAGATTATGAGTTGATGGATTAGCTACTGATATAGCCTAGTGCAGACGGATGAGACCTTAATAAGTTATAGATAAGACTGTATATTGATGAAATCAGTATCACGACAGGTTATAGTATAATTCATGTTACTGAAATTACTGGAAATTATTGTGATACGGTAACATCATGATATTGTTACATTGTTATATTGTTGCTGTCACTATTATTGTTATTGTAACTGTATTGCCATAGTAATCCAAGGATTATGGATGTTGATTGAATTAAGCAATCTAAATAATAATGTAATACACAATTTACACGGGGATTGAAAAAATTTATAGGAGAGACATCGTCTGTTTTTTGGGTGAACCTAAGATCAGTGTTTCAAATGGCACCGCTATTGCACCGATATGTCGGTTTTAGAAGTCACCCGCAACACAATGACACTTCTTATAACGTTTCGCGTTTTTCCCCCTTTATCGGCGAAATAACGGATTTATCGCCTATATATCGGCCCAAAAGATTGCCGCAATATCGGCCATCAAAAAATTCCGAATTGGGATGAGTTCTAACCTGACCCGAATACCCAACCCGCATCTATAAATCATGCCAAGATGGGATTTTAGGGCTTTTATCGAGAGCCCCAACCTCTCCTCTCTCTCATCGACGGAGCATCTCTCTCTCTCTCTCTCTCTCTCTCTCTCTCTCTCTCTCTCGGCCTCGTTGACGGCGTAATCGCTTCTCTCCCCCCTTCGACAGTGAATCATCTCCCTCTCTTTCTCGCTGATGCATCATCTCCTCTATCTCTCGTGACCTCGTCGATGGCGCAACATCTCCTCTCTCTCACCAGCGAGCATCTCCGTCGGCGCAATCTCTCTCTTATGACTTCGTCGATGGTGATTCATCTCTCTCTGCGCTAGACAACCCGACTCTCTCGTCTGCATTGTTCCCTCTCCTTTGCGGTGGTATCGTGGTGCAGAGAGTGCTGCAACATCATTTTGGTGGTGCAGCGAGCAACCTCAGTGAGCAAGGGAGTATCGTTTACAGCTGTGAGTGAAGGAGACCCCCCACTTTGCATCTTAACAATGACTAGTTATTAAAAAACTATCAAAATTAGAACTTGCCTCTCTTGAATTTGAATCATGCTTTCATTTAGACTATTTTCATGAATCATGCTTGAATCTGAATCATGCTTCATTAGACTGTCAAAATTTGAATCATTCTTGAATTTGGATCATGCTTCACAATGATAAAATTTTGACAAACAACTATTGATTGATATATACAGTAACAAATACATTAATACAATAGGTGATAAAATGCACCAGCAGAGAGGCATTCACTAAAATTTCTATTTTCTTGAAGTTATTCACTGAATGATTTTGAAATTATTTGTGTTTCCTCTGCATTCTGTGACTGAATTCATGACTGATTGTCATCTGTACTGATTAGCTCCAGAATTTGCATATTTAGAAATGAATATATTTGCATTACCTACAAAAACAAACATTTGTTAGACATAATATAAAGAAAGAATCCAAAGAAGAAATATGTTATCCATCATATACAGAAATAATAAATAAAATATTGTTTGATGTGGCAAGATGTTCAAGAACTAATAATTTGTTTGTGAGTAGTTTTTTAAATTTCAAGTTGTGGAAAAAACTATGCAATTGTTTCAAGATATTGATTGCTTCCTTATTTTCTTTCGATTGAATTTGTTTTGTTGCTTGTCGGAATCATTCTATCTTGGCTATAAGTTTGATGGGTTTGCTGTATGGATTTTTCAATATTGATATAATATGAAGAAGTTTTATTTTCTCAAATAAGTTTTTGTTTCCATAAAATTGTAACTTGATGGCTTCTTCTGAGTGCTTCAATTTGCCTCCAAAACCTGGAGGCAAAGATCCTTGTTGGTATTATGGAGAGAGGGTGGATGCCAATGATGCAAACAAAGTGTGTTGCATATAATGCAAACAGGTACTTTCCGGAGGGATAACTCTGTTGGCCCAAAGGCCTTCCACTCTAGTTTTGATGATGATTAACTCATGTAGTTAAGTCTACTAATATTCTTGTGTTTTTAGTCTCAGATCATTAATCAAGATGTTAGTTGGTGATTAGCTTCAACAAAAGAGTTTAGAAGCTTTTCATGGTGTTTCCAGGGCCCTAGCATCAAGATCATACCTTGCCTAGCTCATGGATCATGGAGTTTTGGACCAAGTCGACTTGAAGATGGAAAATCGTCAAGAAGACTTAGGTATCCTAGTTTAGATTAGTGTGTTTAGATCCATTTGTAAAGATAAGAATAGTTGATATGCTCAAGTGCACAATACACACACATTTTGGTTTTGATATGTGTTTTCATGAATAGTAGATCAAAACAAGTTTAATTAGTTTATGTATATTAGATATGTTCTATATACATGCATGCTTAACTTCTTCTACAAACTTAGTTTGACATTCCTATTCATGTGTTTTTATGTTTTGGTATTTTTACAAAACATGGTTTATGGATTTAAAGACAACAACTATGATATATCTTGTTTCATGTATATTGGACCTATTTCCATATGCAATATGCTTAAATGTGTTTAAATATCATGTTTTTGTATTTCTATGTGTTTTAGGAAAAATCAGATTTCTTATTGAAAAATACAAGTTTGATAAAATACAAGTTTTAGTTTTTGATAAAATTTCCAAGAGACTAAATTACTTGATTTTTGTCTTGAAATGTTTATCACAAGTTTGTTTTTCAATATAAAATGTTAAAACAAGTTTTATGGAATTTTAGAAGAGATAAAAGAATTTTTAACATAATTGTTTCACCCAGATTCTGACCCAGACTGTGGCTGACAGGCCAGGCCGGTCGACCGTTGCGGTCGACCGACGTGCACAGCTGTGTGCACGTCTGGCAGACACAGATCCGGTCGACCGGTCGGTCGACCAGACCAGAGAGCTTTGCTCTCTGTATCTGGGCGGTCGACCGTGCGGTCGACCGGACCAGAGAGCCCTGCTCTCTGTATCTGGGCGGTCGACCGGTTGCTTTAACGGTCGGATTTTTGACCGTTGGCGGTGACCGGCCGGTCGACCGCAGGACTGTCAGGCTGACAGATCAGCCTAACGGCTAGTTTTCTATTGGGGCTATAAATATCCCATCTCTTCATGTTTTTAACTAAGATTTTAAAATTGATTTTTCCCCATTCTCTGGTTTTAAAAACAAGTTTTTCAAAAGTGTTTAAAGGGCAAAAAGATTCATTTTATTTATTTTAAGTGTTTTGTTATTTTTAAAGAAAATAGGTTTTTGGGAAATTGGTTTATTGTTCTTCATTTCTATATGTATTTGGTATTTTCCCAAGAGTATTTCTTTGATCAAAACACTTATTTTTCCACACTTGAGCTTATCCTCTATCCTATTCTATTAGGATCCTTGTTTAGTGGAAAAAGAGATTGTTTGAGGATGTTTAAGCCTCTAAGTTGTAATCCCTCCTTCATTTGTTGTATCCCTCTTTGGTAGAGGTTGATCGGAGTGGTGTTTGCTCACTCTAGTGAGAGGTGGAGATTGGTTGTTGGCTACGGGAGTTATCCCTCTTCGGTAGAGGTGGATTGGTTGTATTGCCTCATTGGAGATTGTAAGGTTGAGAGAGGAGTTTGGTACTCCTTAGTGGATTAGAAATCCTTCACGGTGGTGAAGGCGGGGATGTAGAGCTAGGAGCTCGAACCTCGAAACATATCATTGTGTTTGCGTTTGATCCACTTGTCTCTTTTACTCTCTCTTTATTTTGTGCAAAGCATCTTCAATCATTTCATATCATTCATATTGCTTGTATTTGTGCCTTGCATATATTCATATTGCTATATCTCTTATATGCTTGGATTGTTTGTGTGTGCCGCACTTATACTTAACCAACAAGAGCTTCACATAGCACCTCAACCCATATCTAGGGGAATCAAGAGGAGTTAGTCCAGAGCCCTTCACGGGGAATTCGGCTACACTTGTTATGTTGTATTATGTGTGTTGCAAATTAGTTTTAATCTTCCGCATTTAGCGCATTTAGTTTTCTAGATTAGCACTAACACCTATTCACCCCCCTCTAGGTGTTTTTCAATTGGTATCAGAGCCTATGCTCCTGATACTTAGGCTTAACATCCTAGGAGTGAGATCCTTTGTTTGCTAATCTATTGTTTGCATTTTCTTGTTTGCACACATATAGTTTATACCCATGGATTGCTTTTCACCTCCCATGTTCGATGTCTCCAACATTGACACATGGAAATATAGGATGTCCATGTACCTAAAGACCCTAGGTTTGTATGGTTATCTTGCCGCTACCAAGAAATGCTATCTTGGTAATTGCATTCATATAGGGCCAATGCTCAAGCCCTTGTGGCTATTAGAAGCACATTATCTAAAGAATATCTTTTGCGTATTTCTAATATTGATTCCGCCTTTGTAGTGTGGAATATGTTGACAACCACAACCACCACCTCCAAGCTTCAAATGCCTATCCAACCGGAGGAATCTAGTGGAGAATCCGAGTCACAATGCTTCATGGTCCAAGGGAATGACTCCCTTGAGGTACAATCGGAAACTCAACTAGATAGTTTTGATTCTAGTTCTTCATGTGATGATCATTTTGATGCCGATGCTTTGAACGAAGAACTTTCTATTGTGTGTGAAAAACTAATAGAAAAATATAAAGTTTTGAAAAAGAAAAGTCTAGCCATTAATAATGAAAATAAAAATTTGATTGCTAGACTTGATGTTGTTTTGCAAGAGAAAGAGGAGATTTCTAATGAAAGGGATTCATTGAGATCTCAACTTAATCTTGTATTAAAAGAAAATAATTGTTTGAAAAATAAAAATGATTGTGAAACACTTTTGAAGAAAAATGAAAATTTGTCTTCAAAAGTTGATTTTGTTTTAAAGGAGAATGTTGCTTTGAAAAATAAAATAATTTCTATTTCAAATGATTTAGATGTTTGTTTAAAGAAAAACATTGTTTTGCAACATAAGATTGATGCACATGTTTGCCATGCTAGGGTAGTATCACACACTTCACCTATTGCATGCTCTACTTCTTCTTTGATTGAAAATGATATAAATTTAATTAAGAAGAAAATGGATTGTTTGGGCTCCACTATGAGCCAATGTGCTATGAACCATACACGTTTGGAAACTTTATTTCGAAAGAAACAAGTTCCATCTATTATGCATGCACACCCTCCACGGCATACACATGCTCCTCACGGACACCATCACACTATGTATGCTCATGTGTACACATGTACACATTGTGGACGTAAGGGCCACCTTGCTAGATTTTGCTATGATAGATTACATAATGTAAATTTAGCAAATAAGTTTGTTTGGGTTAGAGAAGGGACTAACCCCCATGGACCCAAAAAGATATGGGTACCAAAGACCACCCCACTTGTTTATGATGTAGGTGTGGGCTCTCACATGACGTGAGAGTTGCCGTACCTTGGAGTGAATGCGTTCCGAGCTTCATGAAAATCAATTGGATGCATCACTTTCAAGAGAAGTTTGGTGGGAGGACCACCTTGGTTTGGAGAACTAGAGCGGTGCCCTCATTGGTTTTGGTATCGAATCTCCAACTCCTTGTTTATATTAGCATGCTTTTCATGTCCATTGATTTATAGCATGTCATTATTTATTGTTCATTATGCTATGTCATATTTATTAGATTAGTGATATACATGTTTAGTTGTTTAGAGACACCCATGTTCAATATGGATTTATATTTATGTGCTCTCACTTTATTGTTTGAACTAATATGTATATCCTAGATCTAATGCATATGCATATATATAATGATCATATGAATGTTTATGTTTTGTATTTCATATTTTTTTGATGTTTATAGATTATTGTGAAAATACCATGACTATTATAGCCTTGACATACATGTATAGCTTTTTTGAGACACCCATGTTTAATATTTATTTTAGTGTTCTCACCTTAGTTTAGCTATCATGTTTATCATAGCTCTAATAACATGTGAATTTACATAATAATCATGTTTAAGATTTATCATGTTTTGATGCTTCATGATTTGATTACATGTTTAGATGTTAGTTTTTATTAAGATTAGGATTTATAATTGTGCATATAATGAGCCACAAATAAATCTATATATGTTTGTGCTTGATTGCTTATTTGTTCCCATTAGATGTGTTAGTATAGTCTAGTTTTGATAATCCATGTATTTTTAAACTTGTATTCCCATTTTAGATTTGTTTTATAGATCATATGTTTTTCATTTCATGTATATGGTTAATTTGCCAAACTTTAAGATATACATGTATACCCCTTGAGTCATTTGCTTTTCATGCAAATCTATATTATGGACTCAAATTGTGTTTAGGGATATGTATGTATACTTCTTGTGTTGTCAAAAAAATACATATACTTTGAAATGAAATTTGTTTTAATGAAAATTTAGTTTTTCATGTTATCCATGTTTTTCGTGTGTTTATGTTTAACTTCATGTATATGTCCATCTTGTCCAAACTATTAATTATACATATACATCCTTTGAGCCATGTGCCTTCATGCATATATTTTGTGGACTCATTGTGTTTTGGATATGTATGTATACTTTAGTTTGTACATGACATACATATGCCTTGAAGATTAAATAATTTTGATGATTTTCATGTTTTCATGTTTCAAGGAATATTGAACTTAATGGAACACTTTTCATGATTATGATCCTCACATTGTATTTATACACTCACATTTATTGTTTACTCATGTTTTATTTTCATGAGTCATATTTATGCTTAATTGGATTAGAGTGTTGATTATCATGTGAATTTCATATTTTATGAAAAATAATTTGTTTTTATTCCTTGCTTGAAGGATTTCGTACTAGTTAACAAAATTTTTCATTTTAACTAGTTCGTATTCTTCGTTGTGATATGAGGTATACACTTGCTATGATTGTTGTTTTAATTGGTATCTTTGAATTCTTTCAATTGGTATCAATTTTGATCTTCTTGTATACTCATATGTGTTTATGTATGTATGCTTTCAATTCCAATGGTATCAATTTCAATTGGTATCAAACTTTTCATACATATATATTTTATTTGTGCTTATTATATCCCTATATCTTGAGCACAAAATTTAGTTTATGCTAAAGCTTGAGCTTCAACCTTGTTTCAATTGATTCACTTTTCAATTGGTATCTTATTCAAGCCTATGCATTGTTTTAGTTTGTATTTCATAAAGGGGGAGAAAATTCAATTTTCATATTTCAATTGGTATTTGTATTTCCACTCCCTTGCTTTATGATAGAAAATAAAAATTTCAAATTGATATCAAAATTAAAAATTTGTATTTACACTTGATATCTTAAAATTATTTTCATAAAGATATCTCAAAATTTGTTTAAAGAAGGTGTTTAGAATTTTTGATTTATACTGCTTATATACAAGGAGAGCTTAACATCTCTTCTACATATAGATTCATGATGAGTGTAGCTTGTATTGAAGAGCTTCACAACTCTTCTTTATGTGGTACACGTGTGTAGGGGGAGCTTCACATCTCCTCTTATGCATTACATATTGTACGTTATGTGAATTAGGGCTTGTCATCCCTCCTTCATGTAATGTATATATGTAGGGAAGCTTCACATCTTCCTCTTCATGAATGTATATCGCATATACCATTTATTGATCTATGTTCACTTTCAATTGGTATCAAGATGCACTTCATTGACATATGTTTTATTGGTATCAATGTTTTGGTATTCACCCCCCTTCTTGTTTCCTTATTTCATACAAAGAGGGGGAGAATTTTTTTTTATGTTTACCCCTTATTGGTCGTTTTGTTTTTGACAAAAAGGGGAGAAGAAAATTTTGTTTTTATGTTTTTATCCCTTTGTTGATGATTGACAAAAAGAGGGAGAAGAATTTGTATTTTTATGCATGTTTTTGGAATCACTATGTTCATGCATACTAGACATAAAGATTGTATTTCATGTTTGTTTATATGCCTTCATTACATATCTATTGTTTATTGTTTATGCATGAGTTAAGGGGGAGCTTCTTTGAAGCTTGACTTTAATCCATGCATATATAACTCCATGAGTTTTGTCATCATCAAAAAGGGGGAGATTGTTGGCCCAAAGGCCTTCCACTCTAGTTTTGATGATGATTAACTCATGTAGTTATGTTTACTAATATTCTTGTGTTTTTAGTCTCAGATCATTAATCAAGATATTAGTTGGTGATTAGCTTCAACAAAGGAGTTTAGAAGCTTTTCATGGTGTTTCCAAGGCCCTAGCATCAAGATCATACCTTTCCTAGCTCATGGATCACGAAGTTTTTGACCAAGTCGACTTGAAGATGGAAGATCGTCAAGAAGACTTAGGTATCCTAGTTCAGATTAGTGTGTTTAGATCCATTTGTAAAGATAAGAATAGTTGATATGCTCAAGTGCACAATACACACACATTTTGGTTTTGATATGTGTTTTCATGAATAGTAGATCAAAACAAGTTTAATTGGTTTATGTATATTAGATATGTTCTATATACATGCATGCTTAACTTCTTATACAAACTTAGTTTGACATTCCTATTCATGTGTTTTTATGTTTTGGTATTTTTACAAAACATGGTTTATGGATTTAAAGACAACAACTATGATATATCTTGTTTCATGTATATTGGACCTCTGTCCATATGCAATATGCTTAAATGTGTTTAAATATCATGTTTTTGTATTTCTATGTGTTTTAGGAAAAATCAGATTTCTTATTGAAAAATACAAGTTTGATAAAATACAAGTTTTAGTTTTTGATAAAATTACCAAGACACTAAATTACTTGATTTTTGTCTTGAAATGTTTATCACAAGTTTGTTTTTCAATATAAAATGTTAAAACAAGTTTTATGGAATTTTAGAAGAGATAAAAGAATTTTTAACATAATTGTTTCACCCAGGTTCTGACCCAGACTGTGGCTGACAGGCCAGATCGGTCGACCGGCCGGTCGACCGTTGCGGTCGAACGACGTGCACAGCCGTGTGCACGTCTGGCAGACACAGATTCGGTCGACCGGACCAGAGAGCTTTGCTCTCTGTATCTGGGCGGCCGACCGTGCGGTCGACCGGACCAGAGAGCCCTGCTCTCTGTATCTGGGCGGTCGACTGGGCGGTCGACCGGATTGCTCCAACGGTCGGATTTTTGACCGTTGGCGGTCGACCGGCCGGTCGACCGTAGGACTGTCAGGCTGACAGATCAGCCTAACGGCTAGTTTTCTATTGGGGCTATAAATACCCCATCTCTTCATGTTTTTAACTAAGATTTTTAGAGCTAATTTTTTCCCATTCTCTGGTTTTAAAAGCAAGTTTTTCAAAAGAGTTTAAAGAGCAAAAAGATTCATTTTATTTGTTTTAAGTGTTTTATTATTTTCAAAGAAAATAGGTTTTTGGAAAATTGGTTTATTGTTCTTCATTTCAATATGTATTTGGTATTTTCCCAAGAGTATTTCTTTTATCAAAACACTTGTTTTTCCACACTTGAGCTTATCCTCTATCCTATTCTATTAGGATCCTTGTTTAGTGGAAAAAGAGATTGTTTGAGGATGTTTAAGCCTCTAAGTTGTAAACTCTACTTCATTTGTTGTATCCCTCTTTGGTAGAGGCTGATCGGAGTGGTGTTTGCTCCCTCTAGTGAGAGGTGGAGATTGGTTGTTGGCTACGGGCCTTATCCCTCTTCGGTAGAGGTGGATTGGTTGTATTGCCTCATTAGAGGTTGTAAGGTTGAGAGAGGAGTTTGGTACTCCTTAGTGGATTAGAAATCCTTCACGGTGGTGAAGGCGGGGATGTAGAGCTAGGAGCTCGAACCTCGAAACATATCATTGTGTTTGCGTTTGATCCACTTGTCTCTTTTACTCTCTCTCTCTCTTTATTTTGTGCAAAGCATCTTCAATCATTTCATATCATTCATATTGCTTGTATTTGTGCCTTGCATATATTCATATTGCTATATCTCTTATATGCTTGGATTGTTTGTGTGTGCCGCACTTATACTTAACCAACAAGAGCATCACATAGCACCTCAACCCATATCTAAGGGAATCAAGAGGAGTTAGTCCAGAGCCCTTCACGGGGAATTCGGCTACACTTATTGTGTTGTATTAAGTGTGTTGCAAATTAATTTTAATCTTTCGCATTTAGCGCATTTAGTTTTCTAGATTAGCACTAACACCTATTCACCCCCCTCTAGGTGTTTTTCAAACTCATTTGAAACAACATTTGGCTGGGGTCAAGGGGAATTGCCTGCCTTGTTACCAAGTTCCTGCTGATGTGAAGGAGAAAGTTATTATCATACTTTAAAAAACTCAGATGAAAGGGGAAGCCAAGGAAGTTAGCTACCAAAACTTGATGAGTGATGTGCATGTTGGGGAAGAAGATGAGGAAGATTCAGAAGAATATTATCGGCAAGACATGTGTCAACGAATGAAGGCAAAAGGCCCTATGGACAGATTTACCTTATCACCAGAGGAGTTGGTGGATAGATCCAAGGCTAGCAAGCAACCTAACATGGATTTCAAGTATAGGAAGAAGGGAAGGGAAGATACTGTGAAGTACATAGCGAGGTGGTTCTATGAAGCCGGAATAGCCTTTAATACTGCTACACTTCCTTCTTTCCAACAAATGTTACAAGCTATTGGAAAGTTTGGAAAATTCTTGGAAGCTCTGACACCATACGAGCTAAGTGAGACATTTCTTCAAAGGGAGTTGGAGGAGACAACTGAAACTCTAGCTTCATTCAAACAAAGTTGTGGAAGTTATGGGTGCACAATTATGACTGACGCTTGGTCGGATAGGAAGAATAGAAG
This sequence comes from Agave tequilana, assembly GCA_038442645.1. Classification (NCBI taxonomy): domain Eukaryota; kingdom Viridiplantae; phylum Streptophyta; class Magnoliopsida; order Asparagales; family Asparagaceae; genus Agave; species Agave tequilana. The sequence continues at coordinate 51,867 of JAVJIF010000127.1, forward strand.
CATCATGAACATCATTGCGCATTGTCCAGCGGGAATGGCCTACTTACATCACAGGATGCTTCTGCCAAGAAACATGATGGCAATTATATCTATTAGTTTATGGAATGCAATTAAAGAGATTGGGCCCGAAAATGTCATGCAAATTGTCACGGATAATGCATCCAACAATATGTCGGCGGCAAAAACTTTACTCTTAAAAAGGCCTAATATATATTGGACTCCTTGTGCGACGCACACCATCAATTGATGTTTGGCGATATTGGAAAGATAAAGCCCATCCGAAGTGCTATCTTAATGGGGAGATCGGTGACGGTGTACATTTATAATCATACCAAGTCACTTAGCCTAATGTGGGCTAAATGCGATGGAGATATTGTTAGGCCGGAGCTACAAGATTTGCTACCGCGTATCTTTCTTTGAGCTCAATTCGCGAAAAGAGAAAAAAATCTAAAGCAAATGTTTGTAAGTAATGAATGAATGTTATGCACACTTTCCGAAACGAATGCGGGTAAAAAGGTATATACTTTTATTCTTTTAAATCTATATATATGATATATAATTGCATTAGTAAACTAATAACAATTGATTGCAATTTATTTTTATTATATATAGTTTGAAAGCTAAAAACTTTTCGTTACATTTGTAGGTTGCCAAAATCATCGCTTAGTAATAAATTTTGGGACAATGTAGACCTTGCTCTCCAAGTCTTTACGCCATTGGAGTCCTAAGAAGGGTTGATGGTGACATAATGCCATCTATGGGTTGGGTTTATGGTGATTTAGTGAATGTAAAAGAGATCAAATTGTTTGTTAAAAGTGAAGAGAAGTATCTTCCAATATGGAAGATTATTGATAAAAGATGGGATGAAAAACTTAAAGGTCCCTTGCATCGAGCCGGCTACTTCTTAAACCATTATTTTTATTTTGCAAAGAAGGAGTCAATTGATAAAGTCGGTGTATTTATGGATGGTTTTGTTGATGTCATGCATAAAGTTTTATCCCAATGTTGAGGAAGTCATCGATAAGATCAGTCAACAATTGCCAATGTACCAATATCAAAAGGTTTGTTTGGGAGAGAGTTCGCAAAAACATATGCTAAGAAGCTTAATAATCCTGGTATTAGTTTTTGCATTTTAAATATTTACAAAATAGAAAAGAAATAACTATACTTTTTTACTAACTAATTTCATTCATAATTTTGTTAGCACAATATTGACAATTTTATGGGACTGACGCTCCCGAATTGAGGAATATGGCTATGAGAATATTAAACTTGACAACTAACTCGTCTGGTTGTAAAAGAAATTGGAGCACATTTGAGATGGTATTACAAAATATATAAAATTTATAATATATTATTTTCTCTTTAATTGTTTAATTATTTTTTGTTGATGGATTTGTTTTCTTTTGTAGGTTCATACAAAGAAGAGAAATACAATGAGGTCATCCGTGTCTGTTGCTTGGGGGAAAGAATTGGAAATTATGGAGTTTGGTGACCAGATTGAAATTGGGGGGAGAGAGAGAGGTATTAACATCAATGGCGGTCAAAAGTAGCGCATACAACTCGCAAGGGTTGTCTATCAAGACTGTGATGTCTACCCACTCGATGATGTCTTCAGCGCTATTGATGCTCACACTGGTGCTGAAATCTTCAAGGTAGTTTTCTACCTTTTATCATTTATATTAAGATTATCAATAATACTAGAAAATGTGTGTGCGTGTACAGGAAAAATAGTTACCCACCTTTTGCTGCACAGGATATCTAATTGTGATTTTGAATTTCTTTTGTGGCGTTGTTTCATTTGAATGCGAGAAAAATTGCATGCATAGGAAAACAAAGGAATTGATTGTAAACTATCATCAACTAGGTTAATAAATTTAGTTGAACTGTTGCAGGAATGTATAATGGGTGCATTCAGAGAGAATTTTGTTGTGCTTGTAACACACCAAGTCAACTTCTTGCATAATGTTGATCTCATCTTGGTAAGTGATGCATATCCACCCTGGAAACTGCAACTTCTCATCTGTTATCTTACAAGGTTCTACAATCTTCATAGCATCTTATCCTTGAAAATTAGAAATCCTAAGATATAGCCTTCATTTCATTATTCACTCTCTGGTTTGAAATAAACAACGTATCCCACAATTATTTCCTCTAAATGGATTAATTAGTACAGGAAAAATAGTTCATATCCCATTGTTACCCACCTTTGCTGCACAAGATATCTAATTGTGATTTCGAATTTCTTTTGTCGCTGTTGTTTCATTTGTATGCGAGAAAAATTGCATGCTTAGAAAAATAAAATAAGAAATTGATTGCAAACTATCATCAATTGGGTTGATAAATTTGGTTGAACTGTTAAAGGAATGTGTAAGGGGTGCACTCAGAGAGAAGATTGTTATGCTTGTAACACACCAAGTCGACTTCTTGCATAATGTTGATCTCATCTTGGTAAGTGATGCATATCCACCCTGCAAAGTGCAACTTCTCATCTATTATCTTACCTTGGTTCTACAGCCTTCATAGCATCTTATTTTTGAAAAATAGGAATCCTAAATAAAGCCTTTATTTCTTTACTCACTTTCTGGTTTGGAATAAACAATGTATCCCATAGATTATTTTTTCTAAATGAATTAATTATAAAAACTAGCATTCCTTGTGTCGGGTCTTTTCTTAAAACATTTGCGATCACTATGGCTATGTTTTCATCTAAATCAATGTGGCAAATTCATTTTCATCTTAGATTTCTCAGATAGAAGATGGTTGTGCTTGTAACACACCAAGTCGACTTCTTGCATAATGTTGATCTCATCTTGGTAAGTGATGCATATTCACCCTACAAACTGCAACTTCTCATCTATTATTTTACCTTGGTTCTACAATCTTCATAGCATCTTATCCTTGAAAACTAGAAATTCTAAGATATAGATTTCATTTCATTACTCACTCTCTGTATGGAATAAACAATGTAACTTACAGATTATTTCCTCTAAATGGATTAATTATAAGAATTAGCATTCCTTGTGTATGGTCTTTTCTTAAAATGTTTGTGGTCATTATGGTTTAGTGGTTCCATCTAAATCAATGTGGCAAATTCATTTTTATCTTAGATTTCTCTGTTATGTTGTAAACTTGCTCAGCATTTGTTATCTTAGGTTCTCTGAAATAAGCCATTAGCAAATTTATTTATAACTTAGCTGCACTACACCATAGCACTTAAAGTAAAGTGTGAATAAACATAATCCATTTTCTCCCTAAAAAGCAGGTAATGATAGTGGACAGATAGTACAATCTAGAATGTATAACGAGTTATTTGGTCTGACACAAATTTTGCAGCTCGTGTAGCTGCTCATGACAGTTCCATGGGCAGTAATATCAATCTTATTTGTGGTGGCAAGGTCCATTCCAGGGTATTCTTGGGGCTAGATTTAGGGTTACATAGACAAAATGAAGCACAACGTGCAAACATTAGAGTGAGAGGTCATCGTTTTAGTCGTTCTCGCCGAACTTACTTCAAAAAACTAACATTGATGGTCTTATACTTGGTTGTGTCACAGGTTTTGATATCGCGGTTGACGTTCTTCCAACAACCCCTCCTTCGTTGCCGCCAATCTCGATCGGTCGGTTCCCACCGCTTTGCGGTATGCTAGTAGAAAATTTCTTTTCGATTTCTGTGTGAAAAGAATTTTCTTTCTTCTTTTTCTGTCATTGGTTTCTTTGTCCAATTTGGGTTTTTTTTTTCCCAATATGGTGTGGTTTTTCAATTAATTTCTTGAATTTGTATGATTTTAAATGATTTTTTAACTATGCTCCCTAATTAATTTAACTATGCTTCCTAATTAATTTTTCCTCTCCGGAAAGAATTTCTTTTTATCCATCTTTTTGCCCAGTTGAGGATTTTGATTTTAACTCACCCAATTTTCTTTTGCCATTTTATTAGAGTTAAGAAATCATCAACAGTTGTTTACATGTTAAAAAGAACTCTGTTGTAACTCGCCCAGTAGTCGTTACATGTTATATTAGGTTCAACTATATACATGACAACCACCTGTGGAGCCACTGCTTACGTTTATATGTAACTTATTAGTCATACCCTGGTCCTACATATATCCCTTGTGTATATGCTTAATAAATCTGAATAAAAAGTTCAGGTGCTGCTACCTTGAAGTGCACAAGAATTTGCTGAAACCAAAGTTAGATGCCATATATGGAAGCCCTAAAACATACATGATGATCTCTGAGAAAGAGGCTTTTCGAGGCCATTAAAGTTATTCTGGTCTAGTGTTTGCTATGGTGAACAACACTAACTAAGCACATAAATGAGTTAATGTTTTCCCATTTCGAGAACGGGAAATTGCATAAATTATGCTTCACTCAAGCCCTCGATATTATAAGTTGTCCTTGGGTATATTTAAGTTTCTTGATTCCACAGAAATGAGTGGGCAAATCACCTTTATTATATATACCTGTCTGATTGAAACAGATATATATGCTGCAACTAACTACTTTGTAGGTTAAATTTTTAGAGCCTCCCGCCCAAAAATTATCTAGAAAGAATGGCTTTTTTTCTTTGCAAGAATGTAGTTGTATTTTTACCTTATCTTCCTTGGGATAACAAAACCCAAAATTTTTGGTTACTTTGCTTCTCTATGACTTTCTAGCAGGATTGAAATATTGACTACACTTCCTCAGTCTGAAATGCTTAGAAATATGGAGTTTCTGGGGAGTTGTTACTGAATGATTTTTTTCTTTAGAAGTTAACTATATAGCTAATTTCATGAGGTTCTTTACTTGAATTAAGACAAGGTGGAGATAACTAGTATATTTTAGATAAATGATCTATCGTCACAGAGACCTCTCCATTACACAGGCAGATTCACATGAGGTTTCCCTTCATTATGTCTGCTACTAAACTACTTCAAAGAATTTATTTCAATGAAAGAACTACGAGTGTCTCTATTTTTAGAATTTTCACTTTGAAGGAAGCATTTATGGCCACTTTTGATTTAGCTTAAGGAACCAGCGCATTACCCTGTCTCGTGCACTGGTAGGATTAAATTCAGTTGGCTATACAGAAAAAGAATGCTTATAATGCATATGTTTTCCCTTAATATGCTAAAGGGGAGAATATTGTTAGCTTCGCACTTTTAGATATCCTCATCTATTTTGTTGTATCAGGAGACAGTGGTACTAGCTGTTCAATTTTAAATTAACTGATTCTTCATGTGACAAGTTGAAGGTTTATAAACATGTGATAGAGGAAGTACCATCATGACTTGATACTTTAGATTGGAAAAATATTCCAAAATGCCTGGTCTAAGACTTTTTTCCATAAACTTTGTGATAGATAATAACCTTTTCCTAGTCAGGAGTTACTTGCTATGAATGTATAATTCACTACTGTACATCTATAAATAACGAAATAAGTAGAATCTCCTATCGACATTGGACTTGTTTCTAACAAAGTCCCTTGTTGGGTTAGATAACTCTTGACTTTATCAGTAAAAAATCCAACCTCTGCCTTCTTATCAGTACTCTGAGAACATCCAAAAAAAAATTTCTTGATACTGTTAAAGGGTGATGTTGCCGAAGCTTCAGATGTAAAAAGGTTAAGAACTAGTAATGAATCTGCTTTCATTTGTTTCTTTGAGTTCTTGTTGAGTTAAAGTTTTTGATGCTTGTTTTTGATTGGTTAAAGGATATGTTAAGAGTCTAGACCGGCGGTGAAGATTATGCACTATATTGTTAGTTGGAAGTCTTATTATGACTGGAAGTAATCTACGGGAGGATGTGAACCTTCGAAGCATGCAAAGTCTCTATTGGTTCCTCAAATAGCTTGCAAGCAGAATCAGTCGAATGCTATTACTTTGTGTTGCTTGGTTATAGAAAGATTAGGTGTGTCAACTGACTTGGAGAAACAAGTAGCAATCTATTCGGAATGATCTAAACAGTGGGTGTTTTACTCCATTTTTCCTGAATCATAAGCATTCGTCTAAATGATTCCTTCTTAGAAAAGCTATATACATGTTTCTTGATATTTTAATAATTTTTTCTTCGTGTTTTAGTCTGTATAAAGTAAATTGTCTTGCACGAGCATTGTCTTATTTATGTTGGATTGAAGGAGAATATTGATCAAGACCACCTATATTCATGACAACAGGGAAATGTGGTAACAATTCATTGTCTTATTTATGTTGGATCAAAAGGAAAATATTGATGAAAACCTTCTATATTGATGACAACAGGGAACTGTGGTAACAATTCTGTGTTACTCGGTTATAAATGATTTGGTTTGTCAACTGACTTGGAGAAACAAGCAACAATCTATTCGGAATGATCTAAAGAGTGGGTGTGTTGCTCGATTTTTTCTAAATCATAAACATTCGTCTAAATGAGTCCTTAGAAAAGCTATATAAATGTTTCTTGATTTTTAATAATTTTTTCGTCATGTTTTAAGCCATATAAAGCAAATTGTATTGCACGAGCATTGTCTTATTTATGTTGGATCAAAAGGAAAATATTGATCAAAACCTTCAATATTCATGACAAGATGGAACTGTGGTAACAATTCATTGTCTTTTTCCTTCATTGGCTTATTTATCTTGGATCAGAAGGAAAATTTTGATCAAAATCTTCTATATTCATGACAACAGGGAACTATGGTAATAATTTATTGGTGTATCATTCGATTCGTTTTTGTGTCATTTTTCTGCACTTCTTTCCAAAGTACTGTCTTGTGTCTATTTTTGGTTCAGGTTTTAACCAAGGTCATCTCAAGTTGTCTCCAGAAGTAGGAGGTATGGAGGCATATCTTTTTACTTTTATAATAATACTCTTAAAAATTTGTAAGATTGCCATCTACGTTATTGGACAACAACAGTTATGCTACTTATACTCAACATTGTATTTTCCGTTTCTTCATTCCTGTTAGCAGCACTTTGGTTGTCACACATAAACATTGAAGCTGAATTGGAACAAGACATTTTGTGCTTCTGGTCCATGTGCGAGTTGTACTAGTTGAACATAATTAGTAAGATTGGATTCTGTTATAGATTTGATAAGCACCGTACTTTGTTATGTTTCAAGTCGAACCTTGGGCTACAGGTATGGTTGGTAGTCCATTGGACATATTACCATAAAGCTTCTGTCTCCTCCAGCCTCTCTCTGAAGGATCATGGAAAAGAATGAACAGCCCTTGAGAGTTCCTTTCGTGACAGTTGCCTCACTTCATGAAAAGCTGAAGAAGCTATTGGTTCTTCTCTTTCTCTCACGTTTCACTATCCCTCTGTTTATCGTCAATACCGGTATTTTTTTTGTTGTCTAATTTTATTGCGGAAACAAGTACTATTGCATCAAAAACTTCGCAAGACGTCAATCTTTAGGAATTTTTTCATCACAAAAACGTATCTCCAATGTTGGATTTACTGAATTCTGTAAAGATGAATTGCCCTCTGGAGGCCACATGGTGGTGGTCATGCCTGAGCTTCTTTACGTTCTATTACTTCCCTAATAGCAAGAATTCACCTCTTATTTTTCAGTGCAGCATTGTCTCTGCAATTACCATCAACAACAAGATCAAGGCCAGCACCGTCCCTAAGGTAAAATTTCTCTGTTTGATCAAATTCTTTTTTCTCTTTTAATTTCTTTTCATTAAATCGGATCTTAATTTTTCTTGGTACGAGTTCATTCAAGGTCATCCTTAAGGTAAATGTAATCAATTTCTTTTCTTCATTTCTAATCTCTTTTAGACCAAACAGATTCTTAAATTTTCTTGCTACAATTCATTCAAGGTTTGTCACAAATCAATCAGCTCGGCTTGCATTAGAAATCAATCCTCTTCCTGCTTATCAATTTGTCTATATCACCCTTTATTTTCATGTTGTTGTTGAGTAGAGCCTTGAGGCTTCAGACCTAGAAAGGGTATGAATCTAGTAACAAAGCTAGGTCATTTGTTTCTCTAAGGTCTAATTAAATTAAGTTATGATCTAGGTTCTGACTGTTGAAGTATACTTTGAAGGCTGGATTGGCAATGATGATTTTACATCGTAATCTTGCGTTGTGGGCCTCAAAACCATGTGAACTCTCAATTGATTCCACAAAAGGCGATTAAAATTCAATTGAATTATGGTAATTTGGGTTCCTTTGTTAGATGATTAGATTTTTTAATTAACTCATAGAGACAACAATCTGCACAGAATTATGATCAAAAGAGTGGAGGTCTTACTTGATTCCTCTTGAATTATATGCATTGTTCTAAATGATTCCTTTTTGAAAAGTGTTGGGGGTAAATTTCTCGGGGAAATTTATCTACACTCAAATTGTAAACAAGAATGTAAATAAAACGCAAACATCAGAGGATTACATAGAAAACCCAAGGGGGAAAAAACTACAAAGCAGAGAGAGAGAGAGAGAGAGAGAGAGAGAGATCCTACTAAATCAGAGAGATTAAAAGGAATTCTCAATCTTTGTATCATAAGTCTAATTCTCGAGGGTTCCCCTGCTCACAATGAGCTCAGAATCTGCCCATCATCATGACTGAATGATATGCCACAGCTGTAATTTATTATGCGTGATGCGTAATACTCGGGGGTGTGTTGTCCGGTAAAACTGAACCCCAGATCCGTCTTTATAGCCCTCATGTGCCGATTAGCTGTAATCAACTGTGATGCCTGAAGGACGGTAGGATTCGTCTACTGTGACGTAGTCCTTTGATTCCGTGGATAGATATTTTAACAATCTGCACTGAAGTAGGAATTTATTGTAATATTTGTAATGTGAGATGATCTGGCGGCATAAAAAACTCCATAAATATATGTGAATATTAATGGAGTTGGTTGTAGTTGTCACCTTGCTCAGAATGGAAGGAAATATCCTTGGGGCGGTGATGTCCTCAGGAGGAGGTGCATCTTCGAGAACGGTCGGGTGATGTTTCAAGAGGAAAGCTCTGCTTGGCGTATGTTATTCGTCTTCGGGAGCTTCTAATGAGTAGAGACACGTGTCTTGATTCTGGTGCAGGTCAAGATTTGATCACTATAGTTGTATCTGTCAGGTATCACATTTTTTCGACCGTTACAGATGCCCCTCCATCTCTTCCTCTTATGGCCTTGAGACGGGAGGGAGAGATGGATTAGATTCTCCTAGTAGTTCTTCCTTAATCATCTTTAGGCAAGAAGGGAGTTAGGAAAGGAGTTCCCGAGCCGACCCTCTCTTGCCGCTACTAGGACGAAAAATGGGAAGCTGTCGCGTGTCTCTAAATTTAATGCTCTGGATCATCTGTGGGACTCGAACGTTTTGAACAATCTTATGGGGGATCCTCGTCAATCGAGCAGTCTTATGGCAAGGGCGTCGTGTTGGCTATCGCTTTGAGATTCGTATGACGATTTGGATTTTTTCAAGTAAAAAGAGGGAAAGTAACCACCTTTTGAACAATATCATTACGTTGACATTAGCTGGGTTTTTAAGAAGGAAGTAATGGAGAGAGTTTTTCCTTAAAATCCCTAATTCTCAAATCTTTTTCGTACCAGAGGCTTTTCATCACATCTTGTTCCCTGTCTTTTCAACGAATCCTCTTGATCTTCTGAAATGGCTGGCGTTGAAGGTGGGAGGAAGAGGTCCAAACATCACACCCGAATAGCCATGGATTTTGATCTGACGACAACGACTCTTCATAACCAGGCGGAGGTAGAAAAGTACCTATTGAAGTATGGTGTTCGCCTGCCCTCGAATGTTAGGGTGAATTGGTGTCCTTCAGACACCGATTATACAAAGGCTATGAAGGTTGGAGGTATATACCTTCACCCTCAAGTTCTGGCCTTAGGGTTGTTGTTCCCATGACAGGTTTCATCCCTGACGTTCTTCGTTATTACCAAGTGGCGCCTTCCAAGTTGGTTGGGGGGGTGGTTGGCGTATAGTCCTGAGTTTTTAGACCCTTTGTAACATTTATCTTTCCGATGCCCGCCGGATTGAGGACTTTTTCACACTTTATGCAATGAAGAAGACAAAGGAGAACGCGTGCTTATTTGGTGTGAAGTCTTGTTGAGAGAGGCTGATTGTCAATCTGGCGAACAACGACCATGGATGGCATGATACTGTCATCCGTATTTCTGGTATCTGGGGAACTTTTTAACAAAAGAGAGCAATGGTCCATCCTAACAGTGTGGAATAAAGGGAAGACTGTGCACCAAGAAGCGTCGGCGACGGCAGAGGTCGAGAAACAGGGGTATGAATTACTTCAGATCGGGATCAATTTTCACAACTGGAGTTGGTTGTTGGATCCAAATCGGCTTTCTGATCCTCCAGACGTCCCGATGTTCAAGGAAGAGGAAAGTTCCATTTTGGTGGTCAATGTGACATCTGAAGGAGATGTAGAGGTGAGCACCATCTTGCCCTCAGGGAAAAGGTCCTCGGAAAATGGTCCTCGAAAAGGGTAGCAGTCGAATCTTTCGCTACAATTGACGAGGATGGGGAGCAGGTGTAGAGTCCTCACTTAATCCTCGAAAGTGGAAAGTTCCTACACAGACTGATTCGTAGGTAAGGATGGTCATATATGGAATTTTCTTTAGACTTTATTGTGATCCATGTGATTCTTGCCTTGTAGGTGAAGAAGACCTGATTCGGATATAGGTCTGATGAGAAGGCCGTAGTACGTCGGCTCACGGCAAAGAAAAAGGAAGGCCATGGAGCAGTGTCGAAAGCAAGGTCTCAGGAGGAGGTTTCTTCAGCTGTTGCTCAGGAGGAAAAAGCTAAAGAACCCGAATTCGTTGAGCAGGATGGTTCCCTTGGGAAATTCTTACGGATCGATTTCCCGAGGGGAGGCTTCTTAGGTCTCTCCTCGAGGTGATATGGTTCCACCTCCCTCTTCTGAATCTTTGGTTGAGGCTTTCCAACTTGGTGGGAATGAGTTAGGTGATGTTCTTGTTGGCCCAAGAGTACACTCTCCGGTTTTATTTTGGTGAGTACAAACAACATGACGTTATTCGTTATTAATCAAGTTTGTGTTTCTAAGTATTTCAGGTTCTAAGAGTATTGTTGGTGTATTCTTTCTCAAAAGGAAAGAATTCTAGTCTCAAAATCACTCAAGAGGAGGGTTCGAGTTTGGACGATCAAAATTCACATTTTAGAGAAGCCCTCTTGAAAATTGCTTGACGACATAGAGTACAATTGTAAGATAACAGAATATTTAAAGTGTAGTGTGTAGAATTGATATTCAAGAAGTCACACACACACACAAAATACAAGTTTTGATATCTAGTTTTTCTCATTTTGATATTTTACAAGATTTGATATTTGATGCATGTCTCATATTTTTTCAAATTTATATATCCGGTTTATACCATGTATCTCATAGCCCATGTATTACCAAAACACTTTTCAAACTAATACAAAAAATTTAAATTTGAGTTTTATTTCAAAAACTATTTTAAAATTGGTTTTTAGGCCAGATCGGTCGACCGGCGGTCAACCGGATCTCGTGGCCATAGTTGGATGTTAGTTTGTGCATGTTGTGCACGTTTGTCGGATGACCGACCGGTCGATTGTCTACCCTAGCGGTCGATCGGGCGGTCACCGACTGACAAGCCTTTGGTCTCTGTTGAGATTGGTCGACTGGGCGATCGACCGAAGTCCGACGGATAGTTCAAATTTTTGAATTGTCAGCCGACCGGCCGGTCACCCGAAGTTCTGTCAAAGCTACAATGATAACAAGTTTTTAAATTTAACTTATTTCCTTACGGTATTATTGCTCTTTTTGAGTCTAATATCTTTCCTAATTACCTGATAGGCTCTTCTAATAGTATTTTATTATTTGCCTATATATAGTTCATTTGCAGAGGATTACAAATAAGTTATTATTGAAAAATATTTGAAAAATTAAGTTTATTTAAAAGAAAAGATTTCAAGTTTTCTTGCTTCAAGTGCTCTCATTTAAAAAACAATTTTTGCAAATTTTTCAGTTTTTAAATTGATTCATTTCAACTGATTTTCTCTTTCATAAACTTCTTGCGCTCCATCGCACATCAAATACTATAGAAAGTTGTAAAAGAGATTGTTAGTGATCTTTGTGGTCACCAAGAGCTTGCAAACCTCATTGGCTTTGTGATTTGTCGCATACATTGCATTTATGTTGTCACTTTACCATACTTGTTTGCTAATAAATGATATTAATAATTGTCTTTTTCTTTGCTAAATGTAGGCCCAAATGCTCAAAGAAATAAATGAGGAACAAGCCCAAAAGCCCACTTTATTCTGAATTAATTCAGAATAAACTCGAAGTGAAGAAATCTGGGCTATCAAGGAGTTGAGAAAATCCCTCCTTGAATCGAGGAATCGGAGCCAAGAAAATCAAATGCTGATTCAGTCAGTGGTTGAAGAAGAAACAAGAAAATCAACCAGATATGCGAGAAGCCCTTCACCCCAGGAAGCTCCCCCCTCTTGGTGTGGCCACCTGGCCACACCAGTGCCGCAGAATTGCGGCCCAAGCCGTAATTTTGCGGCCAACTGAAGTCAGTTGGGGGAGCGTTTGCTCCCCCGACCTCCCCGGGATCTTGGTTGTTAGGATTTTTGCCTATAAAAAGGCATTTGCTGCACTGAAAATAAAAGGAAAGGAGAGATAGGACTTAGCCAAGCTTTTCATTTCTAGGTTTAGGTTTTTCTTTTTTATGTAACTTGTATGTAGGCTTAGGTTAGAAGATGATTCATGTAAGTAAGAGAGAGAGGCTGATGTTGAGAGTGACACCGATGTACTCCTCCTCCTTTCTTTCATTGTCTCAGTAAGCAATAAAGGTAAACTTTTCTTTGTATTCGTTTCTTTACTTTCCTTTACATTTGTTTTGCTTTTCGTTTTCCTTTTCTACTTCACCTTGGTTGTATGTGTTGAGTCTACAAGTGAACTCTAAAGCAAGTACACCGATGCTATGTGGGAGCCAGCGATAGTTCATGAAGACGTTCTCCTCTTCCAAGCTCGCATCACTTCGTTCTTCTTATGCTTGACGATATAATGTGCACGGGGACCGAGTTCGAGTTTATGATCTATGCGTTGAATGCCTCCGAAGCACAAAGGTAGAACTTGCAAAAAGGTTTCCAAGTAAGTCATCACCAAACTAGGTAAGTAATTCTTAACTTTCTTTCTTTTCTTTTATCGCTATAGTATAGATCGCCAACACGATTTCTTTCACCACTTCTTCCCAATCGTTTTCGATCTTTTCCTCCACTTCATTTGTACATAGTCGCTTTTTATTGTTTTCTGATTTTCCACCTTCTTCATCTCTCGCTTTCTCTTTAACTTTAACTATAACTTTCTTTTTCATTTTTATAACTTTAAAACAGAGAAGAATCTTCGCTTATTTTCATAAGATTTCAATAAACTGTAAACGCTTCCATCGCAAACCCTCCTTGTGGATCACGACCCGCATAGCCACTTGCTATAGCGAAAGAATTGAGCACTTGCACAAGTTTATTATTAGATCTGAAATTTCGTATTTTTTGTGCAGGTTTTGCCTCAATCAAATTTTGGCGCCGTTGCCGAGGAGGGTAAAACGGTTTTTATTGAAATCTGAATTTTTATTGCAAATTTTTTAGAACTAAACGAATTTTCTTCTCTGTTGCAGGTTACAGGGCAAGCAAAGCTGAAAATTATTATTGCAGTGACATACAAGTGGCCTTGGGCCTCTGCTCCAAAAAGCAGAGACCAAGGGCCCTCTGAATTGCCGCGATTCCACGGCAAAAGCCGCGGATCCGCGGCAAGGACGAGTTGACTACTAACAGCTTTTTTGCAGGGCTGCTTGGTTTACAAATTCTAGTTTGCTGCAACTTTAATTTTTCTTATATGCCATAACATAAGCCTGCTAATAATCAACAGTAAAATATTTGTTGAAAAGATAAAAAAATTGATTAGACATTTGCATTTTAGGCACGTGTCTTTTTAATTCCTTTATTTTTTACTGTTGAAGAGTGCGGAAGCAAGGTATGTTTCATTGCATCTAGAATAGGACTATCTCTTGGTTGATTTATATTGCTTTGAGTGCATCTTATTCATCTTGTACACTTGCACAAAAAACTGATCTTAAGGGCACCACCCAATAATAAGATAAGGTGGGGATTTAATCACCCTTCCTTAGCCCAAAAATCAGAATCCAAGCACTCACTAACCCAAGCCTAACTAAAATTGAGTAGACGTTGGCCCTAGGGACATCTCGGACTCAATTAGGAGATTATCCTAAGGGGGAAAAATGTTGGAATCTAACTCCAGCAAAATCAGTGTCTAGGAAAGGGATTGAGGGCCGAAAGCCCGAAGGTTGGTGGTTATTTAATTAAGGAACGTCTTTGACGGAAAACCTCCCACCAACCTTGCCCTGACCTGGCTGATTAGCTTGTGGTTAAAGTCTACATTAGACCTCCCGTGGACAGTCTAACCAGTTAGGAGTCGTCTAGGTCCTAAGTCTACCCTAACTTAGGCTAGAATTTTTTCTTTTTTGTTTGTTTATTTGTTTGTTTTTCTTTGTTTGTATTATACTGTGTGATATGGACTATAATAATAATTTTTTCAACTACAATAATAATCCATATTACACATCGACTTCATTTTCGGATATTACCAACCCGGCATATCATAACTTTGACCAACCGAGTGTGTCAAATTGGTCTTATCCGAATCAATATGACCCATACCCCCCATCTAATAACTATAATTTCCATAACGATTTTAACTCTTCACAGAGTCAGTGGGGATTCACCTACCTCGAGTCCAATTTTCAACCACAGTGTCCTCCTTCTCCACCTAGTCCACAATATTTCCACGAGTCATACTCAGTTCCACCAGTCCAAAATAGAAAACCATCAATTTTGGAACGGAGTATGCGTGAGTCCAAACAACAATCACAAAATCTGATGGACTCACAATTTCAATACCACTTCCAAAATAACTCTTCATCTTTTCACCAAGACAATGAACCCATCAACTATGAAAAGATGCTAGAAGCCATGACTCATGCTCAAAATGCTAGAAATCGTGACATAGACATGATGGTCGAATCTCTACGTTCCCACCGTCTTGATGTCACTTACCATTCTGTTAGAGCCAAAGAGCCATGTAGTTTTGGAAATCAAGATTCCATTTCAGAACAACCACTTGAACTTGCCCAAACTCCAAATTTTGAAAAAGATATTGATAGTTTAGCAAGTTTTCCTTTTCCTGAAATAGAACTTGAGAATGAATATGATCTTGAACCCCAACTTAGTGATTCAATGCTTTTTCCTGATTCAATAATGACTCCGGTATCTTCACCTGATTTCGATCTTTTCCCCGAGTCAACATTGGATCCTGTACCAATCCATAATGAAATTGAATCACCCATCTGTGAGGATCATATTGAACTTGACCAATTATACACTCTTGAAGATCCTATTAACAAATGAAAATCACCTAGAGGGGGGGTGAATAGGTGATGATGCTAATCAAAGAGCAATTTAAAAAAATTTAAAGTCACAACAATCACCAAACAAGAATCACAAGATGAATGCAAGCAAGTATGACAATGAATATGATGAGCAAGTAATAAGTGCAAGCAAAGTAGAGTAAGGAGTGCAAGAATGTAAACCAAACGCAAACACAAGGATATGTTATCGAGGTTCGAGCACCCAGCTCTACTCCCCGCCTTCCCCAGAAGGATTCTAGCTACTTCCACTATCACAAAGATCTCAAATATAATGGAGTACCCAACTCCTACAATCTCAAGTACAAGTAATTTCCTTGGTAGTCAAAAGACCACAAACTCTCTCTTTCAAATATCTCTTCCCTTACAAAGGTCCTTAGAGAATATTGAGTAGGAATGAAGCTCTTGTGTGTAAGGAGAAAAGAAAATTAAATCAGAGAGTATCACAAAAACACTTCAGAAATTAGAGAGTATTTCAGCCCAAAAACCAAGAAACAAAGTCTTTTGAAAGTCTTAAACTTTTTGAATTTTCTAGCAATAATTGTTGTAATGAATCTCTCCCCAAACACCCCTATTTATAGGAGAGGGCTAGGTTAAGAGATAAAACAAAACTTAAGGCTAATTAAGTAATATTAGATTCAAAATATATCCCTAAATCAAATTTTAAACACAAAAAGACAAAACTTAAAATACCCAAGAAAATAGCCGTTTACTGTTCAACGGATCTGTCGGTCGACCGCACGATCAAATTTTTGACCGTTGCAGGCCAACGGTCGACCGCCCGGTCGACCCAATCTAACCGAGAGCAAGGTAGCTTACAGTCGGTCGACCGGTCGGTCGACCGATACAACGTGCACACAGATATGTGCACAGCCAGAGCCACGGTCGACTGGGACGGTCGACCGGCCAACCTGTCATAGGTCCGGTCGACCGTTCGGTCGACTGGCTCAGGTCAAAAATCAGGATTTGAAGAGAAAATAAAGGGGATTTTGATTTTGATAAAAATAGTTTTGAACATAGATTTGTATAAAACACAAATATATATCTGTAGGCCAAATCTTGTAAACAAAATGTTTTTTGTATAAATTATAAGAAAACATTTTGGAATAAACATGTGCGCAAAAACGTGTGTGATAGAGCTTCAAACCTATCCACTATTCTTTAACAAACTATAAAACTAAAAATACAATGATTAAATACTCTTTGAGCAATCTTCAAGTCTTAGAGCCATCCAATGCCTTGCTTGTGCTTTCTCTTCTATGATTCTTCCTTGATTGTGCAATTTGCCTTCCTTGCTATGTGAAACTTAGAAGTTCTTGCAAAAGCTAAGCCAATGGTCTCCAAACATGGTACAAAACCTGAAACTTATCTTGAACAAATTCATTAGTACCAAATAGCTCTTATTTGGTTTGTCATCATCAAAACACAAAACAAGAGAGTGTAACCTCTTGGGCCAACAATCTCCCCCTTTTTGATGATGACAAAACAAATAGGCTATAGACAAAAATATGGGGGAGGAGAAGACTCCCCCTCAAATTATGCTATATTTATGCTATATGAAAAATACAAGAATTTATTAAAAACACAAAAAACATACTCTTGATGCCAATTGAAAAAACAAATTGAAACAATACCAACAAAATACAAGAGTTCTCAAATTCATAAAAACATAAGACTCATAACAAAAACTCATAAAACCAAAACATATAAATTCATATGGAACCAAGACCAAATGAACTTATTTTTGTCCATGTAAACTAATTCTCCCCCTTTTTGTCATACATCAAAAAGGGTTATGAAAAACATGTTTTAATCAATAACACAAACATTAAGTTCTTCACAAATAAACGAAAATCTAGCAAAATCAAGTGGTTTAGTGAAAATATCGGCTAGTTGTAAATCCGTGGAAACATAATCAATATCTATATCTCCTTTCTCAAAATGATCTCTAAGAAGGTGATATCTAATCTCAATGTGCTTGGTCTTACTATGTTGATTTGCATTCTTAGTCATGTGTATAGTACTAGTATTATCACAAAATATTTTTATATGATCAAAATGCAAATCAAAATCAAGGAGAGTATGTTTCATCCAAAGGACTTGTGCACAACAAGCCCCTGCGGCAACATACTCCGCCTCGGAGGTTGAGAGTGCTACGGAATTTTGTTTCCTAGAGGACCATGAAACAAGACAATTACCAAGAAATTGACATGTCCCACTAGTACTCTTTCTATCTACTCTACAACCCGCAAAGTCGGCATCCGAATAACTCGTCATTGAGAAATCTCCGGTTTTCGGATACCATAGACCCATCCTAATAGTGCCCTTAATATAACGAATAATGCGTTTTACCGCAATAAGATGGGACTCTTTAGGACACGATTGAAATCTAGCACAAAGACACACACTAAACATGATATCCGGCCTACTTGCCGTTAAATATAAAAGACTTCCTATCATGCTTCTATATAATTTAATATCAACATTTTTACCTTGGTCATCTTTATCAAGCTTGGTTGTAGTTGCCATGGGAGTATTGCAAGTCTTTGAGCCTTCAAGTCCAAACTTCTTTACAAGTTCCTTTGCGTACTTGGCTTGACTTATGAACGTCCCGTTTTGCAATTGCTTGATTTGGAGTCCAAGGAAGAAATTTAGCTCACCCATAGAAGACATTTCAAACTCAAGTTGCATTACCTTTTCAAAATCCTTGCACAAAAGCTCATTAGTAGAACCAAAAATTATATCATCAAAATAAATTTGCACAATTAATATATCATTATCAACATGCTTAGTGAATAGAGTGGTGTCTACTTTGCCTTTAATAAAATCATTTGAAATAAGAAAACTAGAAAGCCTTTCATACCAAGCTCTAGGAGCTTGTTTCAATCCATATAAAGCTTTATCAAGTTTAAAAACGAAATCGGGATGAACATGATCAATAAAACCGGGAGGTTGAGAAACATAAACTTCTTCATTAATAAAACCATTCAAAAATGCACTTTTCACATCCATTTGAAAAAGTTTAAAATTTTTGAAAGATGCAAAAGCTAGTGTCATCCGTATGGCTTCAAGCCGTGCTACGGGTGCAAAGGTCTCCTCAAAGTCAATTCCTTCAACTTGAGTGTAACCTTGGGCCACTAACCTAGCTTTATTCCTAATGACATTTCCGGACTCATCCATCTTGTTTCTAAAGATCCACTTAGTACCAATTATTGGTCTATCGTGGGGTTTAGGAACAAGGTGCCAAACTTGGTTGCGCTCAAATTGATTGAGTTCCTCTTGCATGGCAAGCAACCAATATGGGTCCGTCTCGGCTTCGAGAATGCCTTTGGGTTCAAAATGAGAAATGAAAGCAAAGTTACCACACAGGTCATGGAGTTTGGAGCGTATTGTGACTCCTTTAGATGCATCACCCAAGATGAGCTCCTTAGGATGATTTGTAGCGTATCTCCAAGCTTTAGGAAGCGGTTGAGAGCTTTCCTCTTTATCCTCTTGAACATCACCAATAGATTCTTGCTTTTCTTCTTGAGCGGGTGAGTCCTTCAAGGATAGTCTCTCCATGTCTTCACCTAATGGTTCAATCTCTACAATATTCTCAACAACCACATTAGATTCTTCAAATTTAACATGCATGGATTCTTCTATGGTAAGTATAGATCTATTGAAAACTCTATATGCTTTGCTAGTAGAAGAATATCCAACAAAGATAGCTTCATAAGCCTTAGCATCAAATTTACCCAAATTATCCTTAGTATTTAAAACAAAACACTTGCATCCAAAAACTTTGAAATATGCAACATTTGGTTTTCTAGAATGATACATTTCAAAAGAAGTTTTTGAAGAATTTTTGCATAAATAAATACGATTCGATATATAGCATGCGGTGTTTACGGCCTCGGCCCATAAATATTGAGGGAGGTCATATTCACTTATCATTGTCCTAGCCTTCTCTTGAAGTGTTCTATTTTTCCTTTCTACAACTCCATTTTGTTGTGGAGTTCTAGGACAAGACATTTCATGCTTAATTCCCTTTTCATCACAATAAGTCATAAAGAGTTGGTTAATAAACTCACCACCTCTATCACTCCTTATTCTCAAAATCGGAAAACCCTTTTCTTTTTCAACTCTTTTTCGAAAAATCTTAAAATGAGAAAAAGTTTGATCTTTATTTTGCAAAAAGAAAACCCAAGTAAAACGGGAAAAATCATCAACTAAAACAAATGCAAATCTACTTCCATTTAAACTTTTAGTTTTAGTTGGTCCAAAAAGATCCATATGAATTAATTCTAAAGGCCTAGTTGACATGATATCCTTGATTGGTTTGAAGGAAGACTTGGTTTGTTTCCCAAGTTGGCACGCACCACAAATGCGGTCTTTCTCAAACTTCAAGTAAGGAATACCCTTCACCAATTCCTTTGAATTAATCCTAGAAAGGTGTTCAAAAGATGCATGTCCTAATCTTCTATGCCAAAGCCAAGAATTTTCATCAAAAGCATTCAAGCATTTAGTAGAACACTCAATATTAAGCATGTCAATGATATAAACATTATCATCACGAAAACCGGTGAGAATACAAACATCGGATTTAACATCAAAAATTTTGCAAGAAGAATTATCAAAAACAACTTTAAGTCCACGGTCACAAAGTTGACTAATGCTAAGTAAATTATGCTTTAAACCATCTACTAAAACAACATTTTCAATAATAGGAGATGCACCAATTTGAATGTTACCTATACCGATGATAGTCCCTTTGGAGTCATCCCCGAAGGTGATGGTGCCACCTTCCATGTACCTTGATAGGGTTGTAAAGTTGTTGATGTCCCACGTCATGTGTCTTGAACAACCACTATCAAGGTACCACCGCTCCCTACGTCTTGGAGCTTTGGTGTGTACCTACATCAAATAGTTTAAGAGTTGATTTTGGTACCCACATTTTCTTGGGTCCTCTAGGGTTAGTGTCATGAACCCAAACTAGATTATTTGTTCTATTTAGTTGATCATAACAAAACTTAGCTAAATGTCCATTTTTACCACAATATGTGCATCTATACACTCTACCATATTTAAAAGTATAGTGAGTGTGTGATTTGTGAGCATGAGAAACTTTAGCATGAGAGGTGTGAGCATGAGAATTTTTATCTTGTGAAATTTTAGCATGAGTAGTGTGCTTTTTAGAAAACATGTCCTCAAGTTTCTTAGTATTGAAAGCACAATCATTTAAAACTTTTTCAAAATCAATCATTTTGGATTTAAAAGAAGAAATTTCTTTTTCATCAATAATAGGAGATTTTGCCTTACAAGAACTTTTGTAGGCACAAAATTCTTTTTGCATGGAAATGAAATTAGAAGAAATATCATCTTTTTCTTTAGAAACAATGGCAAGTTGATTCTTAAGAAAAGCAACTTCTTTTTGTAATTTTAAGCATCCAAGTTTCTTATTATCATAAGTTTCAGAAAGTTCTACAAAGGCATGTACTAGAACTTCCTTACTTAGTTCATCATCTTCATCATCAAGGGATTGAGGGGTTACCTTAGGTGTGTTTGCCATGAAACACATATTAGCTTGATCCACCTCCTCTTCGGACTCGCTTTCCGAATCCCATGTTGCTTTGTATGCTTTCTTTTCCTCCGGCTTCTTTGGCTTGAAGGAGGATGTCATCTTCTTCTTGAACTCCGGACAATCCGCCATGATATGTCCGGGTTTGCGGCAATTATAGCAAATGATCCTCCGTTCCTCTTTGCCTTCGAATTTTCTCCGGAAGTTGAACTTGTTCTTTCGGTACAACCTCTTGACATTCCGCACAAGTAGAGTAGCTCCTCATCTTCTTCATCGTCTTCTTCATCGTCATCATTGGTGGATGAAGTCTTGAAGGCTATGGATTTCTTCTTTGAAGTAGTGGCTTCTTCTCTTGCCTTCTTCTCCATCTCATGGGTCTTTAGGTTCCCAATGAGACTAATGATGTCCATCTCGTCCTTGTCGTTCAACTCCTTTAAGGTGGTAGCCTTGATCTCCCATGAAGAAGGAAGCGTCCGAATCACTTTCCGCACCTTTTGATCGTTGGAGATGTCATCACCTAATGAAGAAAGACCATTAGTGATTTTAGTGAAACGAGTAATCATGCTATCAATAGATTCTTCATCAAGCATTTTGAATGACTCATATTGAGACCTCAAGAGATCTATTTTAGCTCTCTTGACTTGTGAAGTCCCTTCATGTGTGACCAATAAGTGTTGCCAAATCTCATAGGCGGATTGGCAATGAATTACCCGTGTAAGGTCATCCTCATTCAAGGCGGTTAAAAGGGAGTTTTGGGCCTTGGAGTTAGCCTCATATTCTCTAAAGTTGAAGTCGGTCCAAGTGCTCTCATCACTATCGGGTGCTACATAGGGTTTGGTCAAAGACTTAGCCACTAAACTACCTAATGATTGCAAAAAGATAGTCATCCTAACCTTCCAAATAGGGAAATTGAGTCCATCAAATTTAGGTGGGGATTTAATATTATCGGCCATGTTTACTAGTGTATGAATGATGGAATGAAAATGTTGATTAGCAAGTTTTAAGGATCTCTCTATGGATGTTAAGCCAAAACCTAGAGACCAAGCTCTGATACCAATTGAAAATCACCTAGAGGGGGGGGGTGAATAGGTGATGATGCTAATCAAAGAGCAATTTAAAAAATTTAAAGTCACAACAATCACCAAACAAGAATCACAAGATGAATGCAAGCAAGTATGACAATGAATATGATGAGCAAGTAATAAGTGCAAGCAAAGTAGAGTAAGGAGTGCAAGAATGTAAACCAAACGCAAACACAAGGATATGTTATCGAGGTTCGAGCACCCAGCTCTACTCCCCGCCTTCCCCAGAAGGATTCTAGCTACTTCCACTATCACAAAGATCTCAAATACAATGGAGTACCCAACTCCTACAATCTCAAGTACAAGTAATTTCCTTGGTAGTCAAAAGACCACAAACTCTCTCTTTCAAATATCTCTTCCCTTACAAAGGTCCTTAGAGAATATTGAGTAGGAATGAAGCTCTTGTGTGTAAGGAGAAAAGAAAATTAAATCAGAGAGTATCACAAAAACACTTCAGAAATTAGAGAGTATTTCAGCCCAAAAACCAAGAAACAAAGTCTTTTGAAAGCCTTAAACTTTTTGAATTTTCTAGCAATAATTGTTGTAATGAATCTCTCCCCAAACACCCCTATTTATAGGAGAGGGCTAGGTTAAGAGATAAAACAAAACTTAAGGCTAATTAAGTAATATTAGATTCAAAATATATCCCTAAATCAAATTTTAAACACAAAAAGATAAAACTTAAAATACCCCAGAAAATAGCCGTTTACTGTTCAACGGATCTGTCGGTCGACCGGTCGGTCGACCGCACGATCAAATTTTTGACCGTTGCAGGCCAACGGTCGACCGTCCGGTCGACCCAATCTAACCGAGAGCAAGGTAGCTTACAGTCGGTCGACCGGTCGGTCGACCGATACAACGTGCACACAGATATGTGCACAGCCAGAGTCATGGTCGACTGGGACGGTCGACCGGCCAACCTGTCATAGGTCCGGTCGACCGTTCGGTCGACTGGCTCAGGTCTAAAATCAGGATTTGAAGAGAAAATAAAGGGGATTTTGATTTTGATAAAAATAGTTTTGAACATAGATTTGTATAAAACACAAATATATATATTTGTAGGCTAAATCTTGTAAACAAAATGTTTTTTGTATATATTATAAGAAAACATTTTGGAATAAACATGTGCGCAAAAACGTGTGTGATAGAGCTTCAAACCTATCCACTATTCTTTAACAAACTATAAAACTAAAAATACAATGATTAAATACTCTTTGAGCAATCTTCAAGTCTTAGAGCCATCCAATGCCTTGCTTGTGCTTTCTCTTCTATGATTCTTCCTTGATTGTGCAATTTGCCTTCCTTGCTATGTGAAACTTAGAAGTTCTTGCAAAAGCTAAGCCAATGGTCTCCAAACATGGTACAAAACTGAAACTTATCTTGAACAAATTCATTAGTACCAAATAGCTCTTATTTGGTTTGTCATCATCAAAACACAAAACAAGAGAGTGTAACCTCTTGGGCCAACAACAAATTGGCAAGTTCTCAATTTTTTGATATTGAAGTCAATGAGATATGTGACCTAGATTCTCATATCTGTGATCCAGTTCAACTTTCTAAATCAATCTTGACTCCTGTTGTGTTACCAAACTTGAGTAATGTTTTAGAGTTAGTTTTGATTCCTCCACCTATCATTCATGAACTGGAATCACCCACATTAAGTCACATTCCATTGTTAGAAAATACATGTGGACTGGAGTTTCAACTTCTTGACTTGGACCCAATTTCTAAACCTATTTCGACTCCTGAACCTTTACTTGACTTAAGTCACCTTCCTGAATCGGTATTAGTTCCTGTCCTTCCTGAGTCCAAGTCAACTGTTCTATCATTTCATACTCTATTCTGGGACGAGGTGGTTGACAAATTTGACTCCGAAATCAATTATGGAATTTGGAAATTAGATGGGGTTAAATTTTTAATAAAACTTCTTAATGGAGTTATCTTTTTAATGGGTTATATTAAAGATATTTCTGGTGGGTTCCTCCGAGACCCAAGAAAAGTTGATTGGGCCGCGTTTCGTGGACCAATCAGACCACCACCGGAACCACCACCTTAAGGTAACCTTTTCCTTCCTTTCTTCTTTTTCATGCATCTATGCATTCATTCATACATTGAGGACAATGCATGAGATAGGTGTGGGGGAGGGTCTAACATAACTTTTCTTTTTCTTAAAAAAATAAAAAAATAAAAAATAAAAAAATTTAACACTTTTCTTTACTTTTAAAAAACTTTTTGAAAAATAGAAACAATATTTTGACTTATTTTTGTAAGAAATTAAGTTAACTTTAAGGAATAGGAAAATCCAAATTAGGATTTCTTATACTTGGTCAAAATAAGATTATTTGTTTGATTTTTAGGGTTAGGAAGATAATTTGTCAAAGTAATTTAGTCTTGATCTTTACCTTGATGAAATATGCATACTTCATACACTTACACACTTAGGGTTCAAAAACAAAGATTCGTATGCCTTATAAAAATATATATATATATAAAAAAAATGAATATGTCTAATTATTGATTAGCTAGGTGCTTTGGCCTAAGCAAGCCTTAGTATTTATGCGAAAGATAATTAGATAAGTTTGAAAAAAAAATGAATAAGTCTAATTATTGATTAGCTAGGTGCTTTGGCCTAAGCAAGCCTTAGTATTTATGCGAAAGATGATTAGATCCTCTGATTAAGCTGGGTATCTGTGCCTAATAAAGCATGAGTATTCACGCCTAAAAGAGGTTCATATAATAAAATCCTTAGTTTTGTGGCCTTCTCTGCTCGAGTCCTTAAGTCCTAGGGGTGTCTTCTCACCTGGTGCCCTAAGATCGTTTGGTTTGGGAGTCATCGATTAGAGGCTCGTTACATGGGCAGATTAGAAAGCCTAATAGAACTAAGGAATAATACCACAAAAAAAAGTATATATATAAATAAATAAGGCATAAGAGTTAGAGTTAATGAACCCTTAATCAAAATTTTCACAATCACAAGGTGCATATGACTTAGGGTAAAGTAATAGACTAGATGAGAAGTACAAATTGACTCCTTACTTTAATTGATAACAAATTTTTGAATAGAGACTAAGTTTAGGAATGAAAGATTCGGTTTTCCTATAACTTATAGATTGCTTAGATCTTACAATCATATTTCAAATATTTTTCTCTTTCAAAATGCTTTTCAAAAATACTAACTCTTTATTTCCCTTTCTTTATGGATTTTGTGGGTGCAATCCGCTGAAAACCCTCACGAGACAAAACTCGTCCTCTAGGGGGAACCTAGAGGTTTAACGGCTTGTTGCACATGCTCAGTGCAATCGCGTGACCTGCGAAAGTGGTCCAATAATCCTTAGATAGTTTAGTTGTTTTGCTCGAGGGCGAGCAAAAGATAAGTGTGGGGGTGTGATTTGTCACATACATTGCATTTATGTTGTCACTTTACCATACTTGTTTGCTAATAAATGATATTAATAATTGTCTTTTTCTTTGCTAAATGTAGGCCCAAATGCTCAAAGAAATAAATGAGGAACAAGCCCAAAAGCCCACTTTATTCTGAATTAATTCAGAATAAACTCGAAGTGAAGAAATCTGGGCTATCAAGGAGTTGAGAAAATCCCTCCTTGAATCGAGGAATCGGAGCCAAGAAAATCAAATGCTGATTCAGTCAGTGGTTGAAGAAGAAACAAGAAAATCAACCAGATATGCGAGAAGCCCTTCACCCCAGGAAGCTCCCCCCTCTTGGTGTGGCCACCTGGCCACACCAGTGCCACAGAATTGCGGCCCAAGCCGCAATTCTGCGGCCAACTGAAGTCAGTTGGGGGAGCGTTTGCTCCCCCGACCTCCCCGAGATCTTGGTTGTTAGGGTTTTTGCCTATAAAAAGGCATTTGCTGCACTGAAAATAAAAGGAAAGGAGAGATAGGACTTAGCCAAGCTTTTCATTTCTAGGTTTAGGTTTTTCTTTTTTATGTAACTTGTATGTAGGCTTAGGTTAGAAGATGATTCATGTAAGTAAGAGAGAGAGGCTGATGTTGAGAGTGACACCGATGTACTCCTCCTCCTTTCTTTCATTGTCTCAGTAAGCAATAAAGGTAAACTTTTCTTTGTGTTCGTTTCTTTACTTTCCTTTACATTTGTTTTGCTTTTCGTTTTCCTTTTCTACTTCACCTTGGTTGTATGTGTTGAGTCTACAAGTGAAATCTAAAGCAAGTACACCGATGCTACGTGAGAGCCAGCGATAGTTCATGAAGACGTTCTCCTCTTCCAAGCTCGCATCACTTCGTTCTTCTTATGCTTGATGATATAATGTGCACGGGGACCGAGTTCGAGTTTATGATCTATGCGTTGAACGCCTCCGAAGCACAAAGGTAGAACTTGCAAAAAGGTTTCCAAGTAAGTCATCACCAAACTAGGTAAGTAATTCTTAACTTTCTTTCTTTTCTTTTATCGCTATAGTATAGATCGCCAACACGATTTCTTTCACCACTTCTTCCCAATCATTTTCGATCTTTTCCTCCACTTCATTTGTACATAGTCGCTTTTTATTGTTTTCTGATTTTCCACCTTCTTCATCTCTCGCTTTCTCTCTAACTTTAACTATAACTTTCTTTTTCATTTTTATAACTTTAAAACAGAGAAGAATCGCTTATTTTCATAAGATTTCAATAAAACTGTAAACGCTTCCATCGCAAACCCTCCTTGTGGATCACGACCCGCATAGCCACTTACTATAGTGGAAGAATTGAGCACTTGCACAAGTTTATTATTAGATCTGAAATTTCGTATTTTTTGTGCAGGTTTTGCCTCAATCACTTTGTGCTACCTCTTGTGTAGAGGATTGAGAGTTGAAGTTGTGTATTATTCCGGTCTTGTGTAGACCATTGTAGTTTCTTTATGGAGGCTCCTTTGTTGAAAAATCTTAAGTGGATCGTGAAATCCTTCACGCGGTGAAGGCGGAACATAGAGCTTGGTGCTCGAAACTTGAAACAAATCATTTGTGTTTGCGATTGCTTTCTCCCTTACTTTACTTGCTATTGCATACACTTGTGTTTTATATTTATTTTCACTTGCTATTCATTGCTAGCATCATTTTTACTTGTTTGTTTTCACTCTCTAAGTCAAGAAGGCAATTGAGCAGCTCAACTCATTATCTAGAGGAATATCGAAAAGTTCTAGAGCCCTTCATAGTGAATCCGTTTTCACTTCTTGATTTGAGTTGACTGTTTGCATTATTCATTTTATTAATTGTTGCATTTTCGCATTGTTGACTATTAGATTAACACTACACATATTCACCCCCTCTAGGTATACTTTCAATTGGTATCAGAGTTTTAGACTCTAGTTTTTGGTTTAACCAACCTTAGAGAGATCCTTTGGCTAATCACTCACTCATTTGCACTATTTACTTGATTTGATACTAGTTTACATGGCCGAAGTGTATAAGACTCCACCCAAGCTTGATGGCCTTAAGTTTTCCATATGGAGAACTGCACATCATACCTTCTAGAACTGCCAGTGTCGGCGTGGTGACCAGATTGCCGCCGCTCGTTTCCATTCAAGGCGGGGAAATCGGTAGGATCTGAACCCCTAACAATAAAGATGGACTTTCTTTTGAAGGGCGATCGGGCAGAAGAACCGATGCTATTTCTGGATTTAATTTTTCTCTCTGTGGATGCTATTGGTTGATTTTTTACATGCTCCTCTCTCTCTCTCTCTCTCAATGTTGCTGACCGTTTCGGGACAAGGGGTTGGAGACATTTAGGATGGAGATGCTGCTACTAACTTACTAAAGCGATGCCTGAACTTTTTGCACAAAGCTACCTATATAATATTTATTTTAAACTATGCCATGTTCGAATCATTTTTCAAGTTTACCCGCCTTATCTGTATTTTGCAACAAAGGGTGCAAGGATTTTTAGTCAAACCTCTATGCTTTATCTCTATTATGCATTCTACTGCATTAGACAATTTAGGCTATTGTGTCATATTTCTTTTTTTTTATATATTTTTTTAAACAGAGATATAAGGTGGCTTTTTTAAAGGTGTGTCTAACACCTTTGTTTTCGGAAAATTCTTTGCCTTTGGGTACTTTGTGGTTTAGATATAGATCTCTAACAAATATTCAAATTTGATGGTAGTCCTATTCTCTAGTTGAGCGCCCACTGCCGACCCCTTCCACTTCTAGTTCCTACCAAATCGATCTTTCTCCCAGCAATATGTAGCAGATTGAAACAGAAGAGAAGTTGTGCAGGTCTATTGATCAGATTACGAAGCTAGAGGGTTCATGCGAACGTCCTCTTACCGTTATGGCTTAATTGTCTCCACTTAATGTGGGACGAAGTGGGTGGGTGTAACCGCCCACTTAAAGTGTCGTTAATATTACTAAATTAGTGAGATTGACCCATTAATCCCTCGTGGGATTTTGAAACGGTCAATTTGATGACTTGGCAAAGCCCATTACGGAGCTAGATCATGCAGAGCTGGATCCTGCAGAACTAGCTTAGGCGAAGCTAGATTATGCGGAGTTAGATCATGCGGAGTTAAGACTTAGCTCATAGTTTCAGGCAAAGTTACCTTCTTAGCCTCGTGCGAAGCTGAGATAGCTCATAGCGGAGCTATGACTCATCTAGGGTATAAGGCTTCTGGCGCGAAGCTCCTAGGTCAGCCCTTGGCAGGGCTAAATGGAAAGCTTCAGGCGAAGCAAATAGTTAGCCTCAAAGCGAGTCTACCAACCAATCTCAGCCGAAGCTGTTAATTCCATGTGGAGCTGTGAAGCTTATCTTGGGGTTATACCAGGCCAAGTATAGCGTCTTAGGCCTGCTTGGGTCTCTTCAAAGGCAACTTTGGCTTACTATCTGCTTTACTAGATTAGTAATGTCCATGTTGCTGCCTCATCTCTGGTCATCAGCTTGTCTTCAACTTGTCCTTTGTAGATGTCGATAAGTTAGACGTCGTTCAGGCCGGCTGAAGATGAATGTGGGAGTTCTATCTTTTTCGAGTGCCAACAAGACTCCCTTTAAAGTTTTCATGAATCTGCAATGAAATGGTTCAGATTTAGAAATACATTGAACTGCTTTGATGTGAATGTGAACGTCACCTTGTTGGTTGAGTTCAACTTCGCCTTTAACCTCGCTTTCGGGCTAGAGTAGGTTCGCCGAGGAATTGTGACAATCCGCTTCCGTGTAGTTTCACGCTTCTGGGTGGCTTCACCTTTGGACTTCCTGAAGTAGCTTCGCTTCAAATCGGGCTGGAATATGAGCATTTGCCTTGCGCTCGCTGTGATGGAGCGACGTTCCGTTCCCGAGGCTAACCGCTTTTGCGAGTTACGAGAGGATTTGCTCCCTTTTTTAAGGTTTGAATAACCTTCCTTGCATTTACGAGAGAGATTATTCCCTTTTCCGAAGATGATTGAAAATCACAAGGTATATGATGTTAATTGTACAAGAATCAGGTATTTAAGAGATGGTTTAGAGATTAGAATTCACCTTTGATCTTGTTTACTTCGAATATTTGATTATTATACCTTGTTTCAATCTTTCGTTATAGTGAGTAGCTATATCGAGTCGTACCACGAGGAGAGCAAGCGTAGAAGCTTTCACGATACTAGTGAGACAAGAAACAATACTCTTCTTTGTTAATCACACAAGAGAAAACAATATACAAGAAGTTGTGGATTGGTGGTGGTGCATTGTGAATAAGAAGTGAAATGAAGTGAATGAAGTGTGTTGAAGTAAAGAAAAGAAAAGAATGCTAAAATGAAATGTGTTGATTCTCTTGATTAGAAAGATGCATGGCTAGCATTACTCAACCTCCTTGCTAACATACTACCTCTATTGTTGATTGCAATATTGTCTCATCAAGAATCATAGACAATTGAGAATGGCTTGCTTGTTCAAGTGTGTGGTATTCTTTCTTGAAGACTTAGTGTTCCTTTTGGTTAGTTAGCTAGAAGCCTCTTCTTGAATACTAAATTCTCTTACTAGGTGTACAATGAGGAAATATAGGATTGGTACTCATTTAGTGCAAAGGTTAGAAGAATCAAACTCTTTGGACTTCAAAGCTTAACTACAAAGTTAGCTTGAAGTGCTTGAGTTGATCTTGCTACTCAAGTGACACAACCAATGGTAATCCATCCTTTGATCCAATCAAATGCTCTTTATAAGAGATACTCCATTCATCTAGAGATCTTACAAGCAATCACCAAAGGATACAACATACTCCATTAGAATTTACAAGAAACATGAAACAATGCAAAAATTGAAGTATACAATCAACTAGAGCTAGTAGTAGCTAGGTGAGCTTTAGCTAGCCATGCATTCAAGAAATTAGCCTTCCATTACACTAACAAGAAAGCTATAATACTCCATGAAAATCAAAGATCTAAACAACTCAACTAGAATTAAACTAGAACTAGAAATTGAATGCAAGAATTAAAAGCATAAGAAGAGAAAGCATACTCAATTCTAGTAAAAAGAAGATGAGAGCTCCATTGAATCTTTGCTTCAAGGTTGTCACAAGTCTTGATTACAAACTCTCAAAGTGAAGAACTCTCTCTCAATTTAGCTAGAGATCAAGGAGGAAGGAGAAGAGAACTCAAATCCTAAAACAAAAATTACAACTAATCCAAAATTTTCTCTCTCTCTTCACTGCCTTCGCGCACGAACCCTGGCCACCTATTTATAGCAATCCATGAGAAGCCTCTAGATCCTTGGCCGTTGCCACAAAATCCGGGGCTCAACGGCCCAGATATTGCCGCGCCCAAGCGGCAAGGCGCGGCCGTTGAGAGTCTGTTAGCTAACAACTTTCTGTTACAGGGTTGTTACAAGTTGGTTAGCCACGTGGTCTTCTGGAATCTTTGTTAGGCGCGCAGATCTCAACTGATTTTGAATTCAAATCTTGGATTCTTTTGATTTAACCCCTTTAATTATCACTAATTAAAGTGATTCAAAGGCTTTTTCTCTTTAAGTGGTGGTCCTGCAAAATTAGAGAGAAAAGGGGTAAAAATCACATATTTATATATAAAATGCATGATATGAAGGCGATATAATATGCAAATATGTGTAACAATCACACCCCCATACCTAGCTTTTGCTCGTCCTCGAGCAAAAAAATAAGAAAAGAAAGAAAAGAAAATCCTAACTAATTTATTACACCACTTTCGTAGGTGACACGATTGCACTGAGCACGTGCAACAAGCCGTTAAACCTCTAGGTTACCCTAGAGGAGGAGTGTTGTCTCCTGAGGGTTTTCAGTGGATTACACCCACAAAATCCATAAAGAAAGAAGACAAATGTTAGTGATTTGAAAACGCATTTTGAATAAGAGACATGTTTATGAACTATTTTTGCAAAAATATAAGTGATCCTAGGTCATAAGTCCACCTATAATCATTCTTCCTTAAACTTAGTATCCATGCAAGATCTTGTCTTTAATTAAGGTAAGAATTCAAAATTGGATTGAATATTTTATCTTTCATAAAACCTAGATAATATGCACACCGTGCTCGTGACAATTTCTGGGATTTCGACTCCAACCATCAAGCCATTTATTTATTTATTTTTTTTCTTTTTTTTTTTTTTTTTCTTCTTCTTCCCTTAGTTTTCTTAGGCTTTCTAATTCACCCATGTAGCGAGCCTATAACCGATGACTCCCAAACCAAATGGTCTTAGGGCACCAGATGAGAAAACATCCCTCGGGTTTAAGGACTCGAGTGAAAAAGGCCACAAAACTAAAGGGGATTATTCTTTTATCACCGTTAGGCGTGAACAATCATGCTTCTTGAGGCACAATTATCCAGCTTAATAAGTGAGATCACCGTTAGGCGTGAGTAACCATGCTTCTTGAGGCATAGTTATCCAGCTTAATAAGTGATCTTTTATTTATAATAAAATTTTTTTTTTTTTTTTATATATATATGGCATTTTTGGTCTTTGTCTACATCCCAAGAAATGTGTAAGTGTAAAGTGCATATTTATCTAAGGTAAAAATTCAAGATAAAATATCTCACCAATTTTACTTACTTAGCCTATAATTTCAAACAAGATCTATTATTTCATCTAGGTTTAAGATGTCATAATTAAGGCTTTCTTAATTCCTAAGATACATCTTAATTTCTTAAAAATAGATCTAAACTTTGTCTCTTATTTCAAAAAGTTTTTATTTTTATTTATTTATATATATATATATATATTTTTTTTATATTTTCTAAGAAGAAAAGAGTAATAAAAGAAAAGAGTAAAATCTAAATAGAAAATCTATAAAGAAAAGTAAAATCTAAAAGAAAATAAAAACCTAAAAGAAAGTGAAAATCCTAAAAACAAAAGAAAACCTAAAAAAATAAAAATCCTAGGTTAGTGTCTACCCCCCCATATCTATCTCATGCATTGTCCTCAATGTATGTGAGATAAAAATGATGCATGAAATAGGTAAGGTAAAAAGTCACTCCCTCCTCCGTCTCTGTGGACCAGCAGAAGTGCTTGGGCCAGCAGACTGTGTTCTCCTCAAAGTCGCCTCCATCTCAGCTAATCTAGAGGATTGCTCCTCTACTTTCTTCCGAAGCCGCACTTGTCCCCTAAATATCTTCTTCATGCCCTTCCAAATGGTGGACATGAAGGCTCTTGGTTCTGCTGGTGGGTCCTGTCTCCAGAATTGGGGCTCATCTACCTCCTCTAAACTCTCCTCCGAAGAGGACTCCACAGGAATGTCCTCAGGTTGGGCACGAGGTGACCAGAGTGCATGTAAACAACCAGTGTATGAACTCGTGGGTCTCTCAGCTATAACATACACGCGTTCAAATGAGTTAAATACATCATCCGGTATGAAATTTCTACAGAGACGTGTAATTAACACTGGATGAGAATATTTTGCACCTCGAGTGCGGGAGGAATTATCAAGTATGGAGTTGAAAATAGCCCTATTCAAACAGACTGTGTGTCTATTAGTCATTAAGTCATGAATGATTTGTAACACAGGCCTGTTGAAAGTTGTGGAATGATCAAGTCCAAAAACATTGCGTTGGAGCAAACGTCCAATGCAGTGTACATTTCGAAATGTGGACTGGGCTTTGAGCCCACGGTCTTGCTCAGTGCAGCGGACCCCCATAAGAGGCATGTAATCAACTAGTGGTAAAGGGTCAGTGTAATGGGGATGAATGGGTATATCGGTGGTCTCAGAAAGTAGTGGAATGGTGACAAAGATGTCACCAAATGGCATATGAACCGTGAATTGGTGAGTGTTATGATTAACTGATGCATGGTCCAATAAGTTGTAGAATGTGGTGACCAAATGAGGGCAATAATAGGCATCATTATCAATGTTATCATATACTAGGGAGTACCAATTCCACGCATGAATACGATCTAAAAATATATGCCCAAATCCCCCTTCATCATTCAACAATAGAGAAAAATCCCTCTCCACAAATAGATTTGGTGCCATAATTGCTAAGAACAAAATAATGCAAAGGATTTGAGAAGAGAAATTGCAAACCACCCCCGGAGATCTTGGGGGAAATCCAACAGAGTAGTTTAGACAGCACAGAAAAGGCCTCTGGAAGAAGAAGATGTCTGGATCTGTGTTCAGCACTGAAAATCAACCAGAATGAAGCTTTCCAGCGCGCCTGAGGTGACAGAATGGCCGCAGATGGGCGGCAGGGCGCGGCAATTTGGAGGAGAGGTGGGATCAAATTTTTGGAGGAGGTTGGGTTTGGGAAGAAGATCTCAGATCTGAAATCACTTTCTCTGGTGAGGAAGTATGAAGTGAGGAGGAGATGTTTAAATAGGGTAGGTAAAAAGTGGGATGTACAATTTTACCCCTAGGTCAAAACTTGAATTACCACCCTTGGTCAAAGCATTTTGAAAGATGAAAGGAATCCTAGGGAGGAAAGAGAAACCTAGGGATGTGAAATTCTTTTCATGCACAAAAATCCCAAAAATTTTATTTTTTATTTTTTTATATTATTTACAAAAAAATGTAAAAGAAAAATATTAACAAGTGGTGGTCCCAAAATGATTTTCATGAAAAATGCATGGGAAAATATACAAATGGAAAGGTCACAAATAAACTGGGTCGTAAAGACCCAGTTCGTGAACATCTTGTGACAATGAATCTGTGGTAAAAAATGGCTTTAAGCGTTGTCCGTTTACAGTGAATATATTGCCATTGGTTGGGTCAAGAATCTCTATAGCTCCATGGGAAAAGACAGTTTGAACGATGAACGGTCCTGACCACCTGGTACGCAGTTTACCAGGGAAGAGGTGGAGTCGAGAATTATAGAGCAGAACCTTTTGTCCGACAACAAAAATCTTCCTGTGAATAGACTTGTCGTGAAACAGCTTGGTCCTGTGCTTCGTAATCCGAGCGTTATCGTATACTTCATTTCGTAGCTCCTCCAGCTCAGATAACTGTAACTTCCTGAGAACACCGGCTTTATCCAAATCAAGATTTAGTTGCTTTAAAGCCCATAGTGCACGGTGTTCTAACTCAACGGGCAAGTGACATGGTTTCCCAAATATAACTCGGTACGGAGACATACGGAGGACAGTCTTGTAGGCGGTCCTGTATGCCCATAAGGCATCAGTCAGTTTGACGGACCAATCCTTACGATTCTGTCCTACAGTTTTCTCCAGAATGAGTTTTATCTGTCTGTTTGTTACCTCAACTTGCCCATTGGTCTGAGGATGATAGGCCGTGGACAATTTATGAGTAATGGAGTATTTCCGCATCAAGGCTTCAAAAGCCCTATTGCAGAAATGACTCCCATTGTCACTCAGTATCGCACGGGGGGCTCCGAAGCGTGAAATGATGTACTCTCTTAAAAATTTAATGACAACTTGGTTGTCATTAGTCCGTGTAGGAATCGCTTCAGCCCACTTAGAAACATAATCTACGGCTACCAAGATATATTGGTTACCGTAGGACAGAGGAAAGGGTCCCATAAAATCGATGCCCCAGAGGTCGAAAATTTCGACTTCCAAGATGGGTGTGAGGGGCATCATGTTCTTTTGAGTAATACGACCCGTCATTTGACATCTATCACAAAGCTTGCAAAAGGTAAAGGCATCCTTAAAGAGAGTGGGCCAGTAGAATCCACTCTGGAGCACTTTTTCTGCAGTTTTCCGTGGACCAAAGTGTCCACCGCAAGCTAACTTGTGACAAAATGTCAAGACACTCTGGTGTTCATCCTCTGGAAGGCATCTTCGAATAATTTGGTCAGGACAGTACTTGAATAGATACGGTTCATCCCAAAAGAAAAACCGCATCTGGCTCAGAAAACGATGTTTGTCTTGTCCTGACCAATGGGAAGGAATTTGCCTGGTAGCAAGGTAGTTTACAATATCGGCATACCAGGGCTCTCCACTCATCGCAAAAATGTGCTCATCAGGAAAGGCTTCATTAATCGGTATTTTCTCATGAGGAGCGTTCGGGACTCTTGACAAATGATCCGCAACCACATTCTCAACGCCCTTTTTGTCTTTTATCTCCAAGTCAAACTCTTGCAAAAGAAGGATCCATCGAATTAATCTTGCCTTTGCGTCCTTCTTTTGCATCAAGTACCTCAGGGCGGAGTGGTCAGTAAAAATAATGGTCCTGGACCCTAGCAGATATTGTCGGAACTTCTCTAACGCAAAAATGACTGCCAAAAATTCTTTTTCAGTGGTAGTGTAATTCAACTGGGCATCGTTAAGCGTTCTGCTAGCATAGTATATCACGTGCTGCCTGTTTTCAATACGCTGTCCTAAAACAGCGCCTATCGCAAAGTCAGAGGCATCGCACATAATTTCAAATGGTTTGGTCCAGTCCGGTGCAGATATGATCGGCGCAGAGACAAGTCTATACTTTAGCTCTTTCCACGACTTTCGACATTCCTCATCAAAGACATAGAGTACGTCTTTTCCTAGGAGATTTGTCAAGGGTCTCGCAATATTGCTAAACCCTTGAATGAACCTCCTATAGAAGCCAGCGTGCCCTAAGAAAGATCTAATGTCTTTTAAACATTGTGGTTCAGTGAGCTTGGTGATAACCTCCACCTTAGACTTGTCTACCTCGATTCCAATGCTTGATATCTTGTGTCCCAATACAATCCCGTGCTTAACCATGAAGTGACACTTTTCCCAATTAAGTGTCAAATTCTTTTCAGTGCATCGTTGTAAAACCAGTTTCAGGTGGTACAAGCACTGCTCAAATGTATCCCCATATATTGAAAAATCATCCATAAAGATTTCCAAAAATTTTTCCACCATATCCGAGAACAAGCTCAACATGCAACGTTGAAATGTTGCTGGAGCATTGCAAAGACCAAAGGGCATCCGACAGTATGCAAAAGTTCCAAACGGACAGGTGAAGGTCGTTTTTTCTTGGTCTTCGGGCGCAATTGGAATCTGATTATATCCTGAATATGAAATACACCTAGAGGGGGGGGTGAATAGGTGTGAATGCTAATCTAAAGATCTTTTTAAACTAAGATAATATGAGTGATGCAACGATCTCTCAAAACACGACTCGGAGCCGAATACCCCTTGCGAGGTTCTGAACTCCGTCCTCCCAATTCCCCTTGAATGGGTTAGAGGTGCGCAATGCAACCGTGTTGTATGAGATATGATCGAACAAGTAAAGAATGAAATGCTATGATGAAACACACACACAACCAATCCAAGTAACCAAGGATATAGCAATATCAAGCACACACAATCAAGCCAAGCATATAATAATGAATTGCAATATAAAGATGCAAGGCAACACAAGCAAGTATATAATAAGTATGAAATGAATGATGCTTGTAAGAAATGAATGCTTGCACAAATGTAAAGAGAGAGTTAGAGATATTTGACAATCGCAAACACAAGGATATGATACGAGGTTCGAGCCCCTAGCTCTACATCCCCGCCTACACCACCGTGTAGGATTTCTAATCCACTATAGGAGCCCCTAACTCCTCTCTCAACTTACAATGCCACCGAGGCAATACAACACACAATCCACCTCTACCGAAGAGGGATACGGCCCGTAGCCAACCACAACAAATGCCTCTCCTTAAGAGGCTCACAAACCAATCACCCGATCACCTCTACCGAAGAGGGATTCACAAATAAAAGGGTGTTTACAACAAGTGGTTCCAAAACCACAAACTCTCTTTTCTTTCTCTTTTCTTTCTTTTCCACAAAAACAAAGATCCTAATAGTTTAGGATAGAAGATAGCTCAAGTGTGGAAACTAGGTGTTTTGGAAAACAAGCAACAAGAAAAACACTTGGGAAATTTCTTGTAAAAGATAGAGAATGAATGCCAATACAAAAATCCCAAATTCCAATTTCTTTGATTTTTTCAAAACCCAAATCAATAAAGATGAGAAGTTAAAAGCACTAAAACTCTTTTTTAAAACTCTTTTAAACTCTGCTGAAAACCAGAAATTTTTCTCTTAAAAACCTTAGCCAAAATCCCAAATGAATAGGGTATATATAGGCCAAACCAGAAAACTAGCCGTTAGGCTGATGTGGCAATTCTGACAGCCACCGGTCGACCGGCCCGGTCGACCGGCAACGGTCGAAAATATGACCGTTGGGGCTTCGGTCGACTGCCAGTCGACCGACCAACAAGGAGGAAACACAGTTTCCTTCTATCGGTCGACCGACCCAGTCGACCGAAAAGATACAGAGAGCAGACTCTCTATATCGGTCGACTGGGTCCGTGACCCGGTCGACCGACGGACATGCACAGCCTGTGCATATCCGGACACAGCAGCCGTCGACTGTCCCGGTCGACCGGTCTGCCTGAAATACAGTTTTTCTGGGCAGATTTTTGAGATAGAAAATTTGTAAAAAATCTTTTAACACTTCTAAAAAATCCACAAAAATATGTTTTATCATTTTACTTGAAAACTAAACTTGTGATAAAAATTTCAAGACATATATCAATCATATCAATTCATTTTTGTGTCTTGCCAATTTTATCATAAATAAAACTTGTATTTTTATCAAACTAGATTTTTCCAAAACATGAATAGGAATGTCAAATAAGTTTGTTTACCAAGTTAAAGCATGTATGTATAAATAGAAAACATCTACTATACATATAACATAAGTAAACTTGTTTTGATCTATTATTCATGAAAACCAAATACCAAATCATAAAACGTGTGTGTTTGTGCACTTGAGCATATCAACTAAACTAAGCTTTACACATGGATCTAAAACTCATAATCTAAACTAGATACCTAAGTCTTGCTTGTAGATCTTCTATCTTCAAGTAGACTAGCTCCCAAACCGTGATCTTCCAAGTGCAAAGGTATAATCTTGAAGCTTTGACACCGGAATCACCATGATAAGCTTCCAAACACCTTGTTGAAGCTATCTCCCAAACTAATATCTTGCTAATGATCTGAAACTTAGAAACACAAGAATATTAGTAAACATAACTACATGAGTTGATCATCATCAAAACTAGAGTGGAAGGCTTTGGGCCAACAATCTCCCCCTTTTTGATGATGACAAAACTCATGGAGTTATATATGCATGGATTAAAGTTAAGCTTCAAAGAAGCTCCCCCTTAACTCATGCATAAACAAATAAACAATAATATGCAATGCATGACAATGCATATAAACATGGTGCTCTAGATACTAATGGAATATTCAACATAAACTATGTTCTAGATACCAATTTAACCAAACAACATGCAATGCTTAATGTTCTAGATATCAATAAAAACAATAAGATACCAATTTAAACAATATAAACAATATACCAATTAAGCAAGGAATTCATGCATATATTAAAAACATAAACACAAATTCTTCTCCCCCTTTTTGTCAATCATCAACAAAGGGGTAAATAGCAAAATCAAACAATTTTTTTTTTTAATTCTTAAAGCAAATACATGCATACAAAGTCATGCATATAAGTTACAAAACAACCAAAGTCTTCTCCCCCTTTTTGTCAAAAACAAAAAGATCAAGAGGGGTAATCCAAACATTCATAACAACAATGATACCAATTCAAGATATGACAATAAAGTGCATATTGATACCAATTGAAGTAAAACATATAGCAATGTAAATCAAAAGTATATATTTTTCTTAAACAAAATTTTGAGATACCAATTAAAAACACTCAACATAAACATCTTGATTATCATTAAGAGAAATATGTTCTTTTAAACACATGATACCAATTTGAAAACTTTGAGATCAATAATGTTAAAATATAGTTTCAATTTTAACATAAAGCAAGGGAGTGAGAGTCAAATCCCAATTGAAAAGACAACATCAAATTTTCTCCCCCTTTATGAAATACCAACTAAAATAATGCATAGTCTTGATACCAATTTAAAGTAATCAATTTAAACACAATTGAAACTCAAGCACTAGCATAAACAAAATATATGTATGAAAATTAGATACCAATTGACATTGATATTCTTGAAAGAGTAAGCATACATATACAAAACTTATATGAGTATACAAGAAGATCAAAATTGACACCAATTGAAAGAGTTCAATGATACCAATTGAAATAACAAGCATGGTATATCTCATATTACAAAGAAGAATTCGAACTAGTTAAAATGGAAAGTTTTGTAAACTAGTACGAAATCCTTCAAGCAAGGAATAAAACAAGATTATTTTTCATAGAAATGAAAATCACATAATAATCATTCACTCTAATCAATAAAGCACAACTCATGAGAAACAAAACATGAGTAAGGTAGTAATTACGAGTGTATAACTAACATGTGAAAATCAATTATGAAAAATATTTCATTAAGCTCTTTTATTCCTTTAAACAATAATACTTATCTAAAACAAAAGATCATAGAACTACTTAATCTTCAAGGCATATGTATGTCTAGTATAAACTAAGGTATACATACATGTCCAAAATACAAACGAGTCCACAAAGTATATGCATGAAGGCACGTGGCTCAAAAAGGAATGTATATGTATAGGATTAGTTTGAACTAGATGGACATATACATGAAGTAAAACTTAAATATGAAAACACGAAAAACCAATTTTCATTAACTAATTTCATTTCAAGGTATATGTATAAATTGTCAACACAATAAGTATACATACATATCCTAAACACAATTGAGTCCATATATAAGGATTTGCATGAAGGGCAAAAGACTCAAGGATTATACATGTATATCTTAATGTTTGGCAAAATAAACATATACACGAAATTAAAACTCATATAAATTAAAAAATATGAATACAAGTCTAAAATATATGAATCATCAAAACTAGACTATACTCATACAACTAATGGGAACAAATAAGCATTCAACCCAATCATATATAGATTTATTTGTGTCCCACTATATGTATAGGTATATAACTAGTCTTAATGAAGACTAATACTTAAACAAGTAATCAAATCATTAAGCACAAGACAAACACGAATATCATTTTGTTAAAACAAAACACATAAATTCATCAAAATTCTTTTATTTTGTGAACCAACTTCTAGGTATATGTATGATCCATCCAAATCTAACAATATGCATACATATCCCAACCATAAACGAGTCTATTAAAAATATTTGCATTGAAGGCAAAAGACTCATGGGTATACATGTATATTTATTAGGTTTGAATTTAAAATACATATACATGAAGTAGAATCATAAAAATAGGTATGACAAGTATAAATAAAGGAATCATCAAAACTATCCTATACTTGTGCACATAGTGGGTACAAATGAGCATGAAGGGCAAAACATATATAAGTCAATTTGTTCTCACTAAGTGTACATGTATACATGCAAGTTTTGATGAAATCTACATTTAAACATGTATATACCACATGAAGCACAAAACACATATAAAACAACATGATACAACTAAAACATGAAACA
Source organism: Agave tequilana (assembly GCA_038442645.1). Taxonomy (NCBI): domain Eukaryota; kingdom Viridiplantae; phylum Streptophyta; class Magnoliopsida; order Asparagales; family Asparagaceae; genus Agave; species Agave tequilana. The sequence continues at coordinate 92,770 of JAVJIF010000127.1, forward strand.
AACGTTCATATGATCAATATGTATATGCATATGCATTAGATCTAGGATATACATATTAGATCAAAAGTGAGATCACACAAATATAAATCTATATTGAGCATGGGTGTCTCTAAACAACTAAGCATGTATATCACTAATCTAATGAACATGATATAACATAGTGAACATTAAACAATGACATGCTATAAAACAAATGATATGAACATGTAAACAATAATAAGGAGTTAGGAATTGTTACCAAAGCCTTAGAAGGCAACTTTCCTTGTCTCCAAAACATGGTGGTTCTTTCCACCAAATCTTCTCCCTTGAAAGTGATGCATCCAAAAAATATTCTTTAAGCATGGAACACATCCACTCCAAGGTGCCAACACTCTCACGTCATGTGAGAGCCCTCACCTACATCAAAAATTGGAGGGGTGGTCTTTGGTACCCATTGTCTTTTGGGTCCATGGGGGTTAGTCCCTTCTCTAACCCAAACATATTTCTTTGCTAAATTTGGAGTATTTAATCTATCATAGCAAAATTTAGCAAGATGGCCTTTTCGACCACAATGTGTACAAGTGTACACATGAGCATACATAGTGTTAGGATGGTGTCCGTGAGGAGCATGTGTATGCCGTGGAGGGTGTGCATGCATGAAGGATGGAACTTGTTTCTTTCGAAGCAAAGTTTCCAACCGTGTATGATTCATAGCACATTGGCTCATAGTGGAGCCCAAACAATCTACCTTCTTCTTAAGCATGGATATATCATTGTTAATCCTAGAAGAAGAGGTACATGCATTAGATAGTCTAGATGATGAGGCTACACTAGCATGGCAAACATGTGCATCCATCTTATGTTGCAAAACAATATTTTTATCTAAGCAAATATTTAAATCATTTGAAATGGAAATGATTTTATTTTTCAAAGCAACATTCTCTTTTAAAATAAAATCTACTTTTGAAGTCAAATTTTCATTTTTCTTCAAAAGAACATGGCAATCATTTTTATTTTTCAAAAGTTCATTTTCTTTAAGTGCAAGGTCAAGTTGAGATTTTAATGAATCCTTCTCATTAGCAATCTCCTCTTTCTCTTGCAAAACAATATCAAGTCTAGCAATCAAATTTTTGTTTTCATTATTAATGCCTAGACTTTTCTTTTTCAAAATGTTATACTTCTCAATTAATTTTTCACAAACTAATGAAAGTTCTTCATTCAAAGCATGGGGATCAATATAATCATTAGAAGAACTAGCACTATCATCACAATCTAATAGAGTTTCCGATTGTACCTCAAGGGAGTCATTCCCTTGGACCATGAAGCATTGGGAATCGGATTCTCCACTAGATTCCTCTTTCTTTTGGATTTGTTCTTGAAGCCCGGAGGTAGCGGTTGTGGTTGTCAATAAATTCCACACTACAAAAGCGGAATCAATATTAGAAACATGTAAAAGATAATCTTTAGGCAATGTGTTTCTAATAGCCTCTAGGGCTTGTGCATTGGCCCTTATATGAATGAGGTTACCAAGATAGCATTTCTTGGTAGCCGCAAGATAAACATGTAAACCTAGGGTTTGTAGGTAAATGGACATCCTAGTCTTCCAAACAAGAATGTTGGAAGCATCATACATAGGTGGGGTCATGAAGTCCATGGTAAACTATATGTGTGCAAATGAACAAATGCAAATGTAGATTAGCAAGCAAATGGATCACTCCTAGGATGTTAAGCCTAATATCAGGAGCACTAGCTCTGATACCAATTGAAATACACCTAGAGGGGGGGGGTGAATAGGTGTGAATGCTAATCTAAAGATCTTTTTAAACTTAAGATAATATGAGTGATGCAACGATCTCTCAAAACACGACTCGGAGCCGAATACCCCTTGCGAGGTTCTGAACTCCGTCCTCCCAATTCCCCTTGAATGGGTTAGAGGTGCGCAATGCAACCGTGTTGTATGAGATATGATCGAACAAGTAAAGAATGAAATGCTATGATGAAACACACACACAACCAATCCAAGTAACCAAGGATATAGCAATATCAAGCACACACAATCAAGCCAAGCATATAATAATGAATTGCAATATAAAGATGCAAGGCAACACAAGCAAGTATATAATAAGTATGAAATGAATGATGCTTGTAAGAAATGAATGCTTGCACAAATGTAAAGAGAGAGTTAGAGATATTTGACAATCGCAAACACAAGGATATGATACGAGGTTCGAGCCCCTAGCTCTACATCCCCGCCTACACCACGTGTAGGATTTCTAATCCACTATAGGAGCCCCTAACTCCTCTCTCAACTTACAATGCCACCGAGGCAATACAACACACAATCCACCTCTACCGAAGAGGGATACGGCCCGTAGCCAACCACAACAAATGCCTCTCCTTAAGAGGCTCACAAACCAATCACCCGATCACCTCTACCGAAGAGGGATTCACAAATAAAAGGGTGTTTACAACAAGTGGTTCCAAAACCACAAACTCTCTTTTCTTTCTCTTTTCTTTCTTTTCCACAAAAACAAAGATCCTAATAGTTTAGGATAGAAGATAGCTCAAGTGTGGAAACTAGGTGTTTGGAAAACAAGCAACAAAGAAAAACACTTGGGAAATTTCTTGTAAAAGATAGAGAATGAATGCCAATACAAAAATCCCAAATTCCAATTTCTTTGATTTTTCCAAAACCCAAATCAATAAAGATGAGAAGTTAAAAGCACTAAAACTCTTTTTTAAAACTCTTTTAAACTCTGCTGAAAACCAGAAATTTTCTCTTAAAACCTTAGCCAAAATCCCAAATGAATAGGGTATATATAGGCCAAACCAGAAAACTAGCCGTTAGGCTGATGTGGCAATTCTGACAGCCACCGGTCGACCGGCCCGGTCGACCGGCAACGGTCGAAAATATGACCGTTGGGGCTTCGGTCGACTGCCAGTCGACCGACCAACAAGGAGGAAACACAGTTTCCTTCTATCGGTCGACCGACCCAGTCGACCGAAAAGATACAGAGAGCAGACTCTCTATATCGGTCGACTGGGTCCGTGACCCGGTCGACCGACGGACATGCACAGCCTGTGCATATCCGGACACAGCAGCCGGTCGACTGTCCCGGTCGACCGGTCTGCCTGAAATACAGTTTTTCTGGGCAGATTTTTGAGATAGAAAATTTGTAAAAAATCTTTTAACACTTCTAAAAAATCCACAAAAATATGTTTTATCATTTTACTTGAAAACTAAACTTGTGATAAAAATTTCAAGACATATATCAATCATATCAATTCATTTTTGTGTCTTGCCAATTTTATCATAAATAAAACTTGTATTTTTATCAAACTAGATTTTTCCAAAATATGAATAGGAATGTCAAAATAAGTTTGTTTACCAAGTTAAAGCATGTATGTATAAATAGAAAACATCTACTATACATATAACATAAGTAAACTTATTTTGATCTATTATTCATGAAAACCAAATACCAAATCATAAAACGTGTGTGTTTTGTGCACTTGAGCATATCAACTAAACTAAGCTTTACACATGGATCTAAAACTCATAATCTAAACTAGATACCTAAGTCTTGCTTGTAGATCTTCTATCTTCAAGTAGACTAGCTCCCAAACCGTGATCTTCCAAGTGCAAAGGTATAATCTTGAAGCTTTGACACCGGAATCACCATGATAAGCTTCCAAACACCTTGTTGAAGCTATCTCCCAAACTAATATCTTGCTAATGATCTGAAACTTAGAAACACAAGAATATTAGTAAACATAACTACATGAGTTGATCATCATCAAAACTAGAGTGGAAGGCCTTTGGGCCAACAGAATATCCATCCAGGAAACAATAATACTCATGCCCCGCCAATCTCTCCAGCATCTGATCGATAAACGGAAGTGGGAAGTGGTCTTTACGTGTGGCGGCATTCAGCTTCCTATAATCAATACAAACTCGAATCTTCGTTGGAAGACGTGTTTGTATTAATTCCTTGTTCTCATTCTCCACAACAGTAAAGCCAGCTTTCTTCGGCACAGCGTGAACAGGACTAACCCATTGACTATCAGATATAGGATAGATAATCCCATTGTCTAATAGTTTCATTATCTCAGATTTAACAGCTTCTTGCATAATCGGGTTTAGTCGACGCTGTGGGTCTCTTTTCGGCTTAGCATCTTCCGTTAAGTGAATCCTGTGTTGGACAATCGTAGGACTAATTCCCTTAATATCAGCCATGGTCCAACCTATGGCTTCTCTATTCTCCCTTAGCACAGTCAATATGTCCTCTTCTTGTTGTTTCGTAAGATTGGATGCAATGATGACCGGAAAGGATTCTTTATCATCCAAGTACTTGTACTTGAGATGATCAGGAAGAACCTTAAGCTCGGCAGAAGGGACAGGATCTATAACATGTTGCTCATGATGCAAGGGAAGAATAGAAGTGGAATTAGTACTCTTTTCAGCATTCGTTCCAACTATCTGATCAAGGGTTAGGTCATCAGCGTCTAACTCGAATTCCTCTTCCAATTCATACTCCATCTCCTCCATATGTTCGCTGGTCAATCCTTCTATCAAGTTGACATCAAAAGAGTCTTTCTCCACATCCCTTGGCTGCTTCCCCAGATGAAAGACATTCACCTCCTTCGTCATATCTCCGAACGTCAGCCGCATCGATCCATTTCGGCAGTTAATGATCGCATTCGCTGTGGCTAAGAATGGACGTCCTAAAATGACAGGAGTTTGCGCTCTGTGATTATGTACGGGTTGTGTTTCCAAAACAACAAAATCAACGGGGTAAATGAATTCCCCCACCCGTATTAAGACATCCGTAATTTCCCCTTTGGGAATCTTAACAGAACGATCAGCCAGTTGAATAGTCATTTGGGTTGGACGAAGATTGCCTAACCCAAGCTGTTGGTACACAGAAAAGGGGAGAAGATTGATGCTAGCGCCCAAATCTAACAAAGCCCTATTTACTGTGGTCTGCCCTATGATACAAGAGATGGTAGGGCTCCCTGGATCCTTGTACTTCACAGGGATTGGACCATTAAGCAATTCACTCAAGTTTGAAGCCAAAAAGACTTTTTTCGGGACATTTGCCTTTCTTTTCTTAGTACACATCTCTTTCAGAAACTTTGCATATGATGGTACTTGCTGAATAGCATCCAAGAGAGGGACATTGATTTGTACTTGGTTAAATATCTCTCTGATCTTCTCCATATGAGCATTATTCTTATGATTCGTAAGCCTATTCGGGAATGGGGCAATAGGCTTATAAGTCTGCTCATCAACTTTCTCTTTTCCTTTTGATTGAGATGTGGAGGGTTGTGAACTTGATGAAGGAATATTTTGCAAAGGTTGAACTGGAACAGAAGTTGATGAATTCGACACAGATTTTGGAACAAATTTTGGAGACTGATTTGAGACCTTGTTGTCTACATGTTTTCCAGACCTAAGGATGTGAATGGCTTGACATTGGCTTTGGCTCGGGCCTAGGTCTTCAACTTCATGTAGAGGAAAATGGGCTCTGGGATTAGGCACAGGTTGGCTAGGCAGCATTCCTTTTTGCCTTTCAGTTAAGGAATTAGCCAACTGTCCTATTTGAATTTGCAGTTTATTCATATCCTGCTGCTGATTGTTCATCATTGCAGCTTGTGTTTTGGACAAGGTTTCAATCATTTTCTCCAATTCGGAAATTTTCTTATCTGAAGGATTGGGTGGTGGATGCTGTTGTTGTTGATGATACTGGGGTGAAAAATTAGCTTGATATGGCACAGAATTATGGAATGATTGGAATCTGGGTGGACTCTGATATGAATTGAAATTTGGTGGATTCTGATGGTAAGTGGGTGGATGTGCCTGAGCAGGATATTGTTGATGTGGGAATGATTGTCTTGACTGCTCGGGACCAGACTGACTCCAAGAGAAATTAGGATGGTTGCGCCACCCTGGATTGTAGGTTTTAGAATAAGGATTGTATGAAGGTCTGGAATACGCTGCATTCGTACTCTCCTGGAAATTTTGAGAGTAATACACAGGACACTCTTCCAACACATGATTCAGATCGTGGCAAAAAGTACAACCCGGGTGAATTATAGGCGCAGAGTTAGCCATATGTGGTGGGCTAACTACTGAAGATGGGTTGACTTGACTAACGACAGAATTTTCCCTTGATTCCAGCAGTTCAATCCTCTTCATCAACTGAGTGATCTTAGCTTCAGCAGCTATTGAGGATCCTATAGAATGTAAACCAGATCTGGAAGTTGTTGGTGTGGGTTTCTCAGAGCAGGATTCCCACTGGATAGTTTTCTCCGCTAAAGCCTCAAAAAGGTCCCAGCCCTGGTCTTCATCCTTTTTAAGAAATTCTCCTTGACACATGGTTTCAAGGAGAGTCTTAGTCTGATAGTCTAGCCCATCATAGATAATCTGGCATTGACGCCACTTCTCTATACCATGATGGGGACACAGGGCTACTAAGTCCTTAAAGCGCTCAAAATACTTCCAGAATGGCTCATTGGGCTCTTGTTTGAATTGCATAATATTTTTGCGCATGAGGGCTGTCTTATGGATGGGGTAGAATTTTTTAAGGAAAACCTTAACGAACTCATCCCATGAAGAAATTGAACTGGCAGGAAGACTGTACAGCCACTTCTTCGCAATATCCTTTAGTGCAAATGGGACAAATCTAAGTCTCACAGCATCCTCACTTAACTGGGAAATCCTCATCATGAGGCATACTTCTTCAAACTCTCGTATGAAGATGTAAGCATCCTCAGATTCTAATCCGTGAAATCGTGGTAGAGTGTTTATAAACTGTGGTTTCAACTCAAAATTATTGTCATTCGTGTTTGGGAGGAGAATGCAGGATGAAATGGATGTGCGGATCGGATAGAACTTGTCCTGCAGCGACACGTTATTCGTCATGGTTGTGTTGAGTGGTGTTGTGTGAGGCAGTGTAGAAGTTCTCACAAGCCTAGAAGAAATTGGTTCTCGATACCACTCACGCATGCAAATACACAACCAACGTGCACCTTTCAAACAGTCGGAAAATGAAAAATAACAATCAAGAAAAAAGAAAAAACAATCAATCCTAGCTTCTAGGTTTTCTGCCCTAGACGACTCCTAACTGTAGATCGTCCACAGGAGGTTTGGTGCAGACACTGACTATAAGCAAATCGGCCAGGGAAGGGTAAGGTTGGTGGGAGGTTTTCCGTCCGGAGACGTTCCTTAATTAAGTAACCACCGCCCTTCGGGTTTTCGGCCCTCAACCCCTTTCCTAGACACCGATTTTACGGAAGTCAATTTCCAACACTTTTCCCCCTTAGGAAAATCTCCTAAGTGAGTCCGAGTGTCCCTAGGGCCAACGTCTAGCAATTTTTTAATTAGAAGCTTAGGATAGTGAGTACGTGGGGAAAATGATTTGTGGGCTAAGGAAGGGGTGATAAAATCCCCACCTTATCTTTGTTATGGGATTTGCCCTTAGAGTCAATTAGTGCAAGTGTACGATATCAACAAACAAGGTTCACTCAAAGCGGAATTAAATCAAACAATGAGTGAGTCCTAGTCTATATGCTATGCTTTACGTACCTTGTCCCACGCGCTCTTCAACAGTAAATGTAAAGTAATTGAAAGACACGTGCCTATAATGCAAGATGTCTAACAATTTTTATCAATTAACACAAAATCTTTTACTGTTGATTAGCAGATATCAGGTGAAGAAAACAAGATTTCAGGTATATCAGCAGCTGTATTTTGCAGAGAAGCAAGCCCTGCAGAAAACTGGTTAGTAGTCAACTCTTTCTTGCCGCGCCCGTGCGGCAGAACGCGGCAAGTCAGAGGGATCCTGGTCTCTGCTTTCGAGAGCAGAGGCCCAGGTCCGCTTATATGATTCTGCTGTGCAAAGTTTTCTGAATCTTGAACCTGTACCTGCAACAGAGAAGATATATTGTTTAGTTTCTCACTTGTAAAAATACCGTTGCTCTCCCCGGCAACGGCGCCAAAAATTGATTGAAAATCACAAGGTATATGATGTTAATTGTACAAGAATCAGGTATTTAAGAGATGGTTTAGAGATTAGAATTCACCTTTGATCTTGTTTACTTCGAATATTTGATTATTATACCTTGTTTCAATCTTTCGTTATAGTGAGTAGCTATATCGAGTCGTACCACGAGGAGAGCAAGCGTAGAAGCTTTCACGATACTAGTGAGACAAGAAACAATACTCTTCTTTGTTAATCACACAAGAGAAAACAATATACAAGAAGTTGTGGATTGGTGGTGGTGCATTGTGAATAAGAAGTGAAATGAAGTGAATGAAGTGTGTTGAAGTAAAGAAAAGAAAAGAATGCTAAAATGAAATGTGTTGATTCTCTTGATTAGAAAGATGCATGGCTAGCATTACTCAACCTCCTTGCTAACATACTACCTCTATTGTTGATTGCAATATTGTCTCATCAAGAATCATAGACAATTGAGAATGGCTTGCTTGTTCAAGTGTGTGGTATTCTTTCTTGAAGACTTAGTGTTCCTTTTGGTTAGTTAGCTAGAAGCCTCTTCTTGAATACTAAATTCTCTTACTAGGTGTACAATGAGGAAATATAGGATTGGTACTCATTTAGTGCAAAGGTTAGAAGAATCAAACTCTTTTGGACTTCAAAGCTTAACTACAAAGTTAGCTTGAAGTGCTTGAGTTGATCTTGCTACTCAAGTGACACAACCAATGGTAATCCATCCTTTTGATCCAATCAAATGCTCTTTATAAGAGATACTCCATTCATCTAGAGATCTTACAAGCAATCACCAAAGGATACAACATACTCCATTAGAATTTACAAGAAACATGAAACAATGCAAAAATTGAAGTATACAATCAACTAGAGCTAGTAGTAGCTAGGTGAGCTTTAGCTAGCCATGCATTCAAGAAATTAGCCTTCCATTACACTAACAAGAAAGCTATAATACTCCATGGAAATCAAAGATCTAAACAATTCAACTAGAATTAAACTAGAACTAGAAATTGAATGCAAGAATTAAAAGCATAAGAAGAGAAAGCATACTCAATTCTAGTAAAAAGAAGATGAGAGCTCCATTGAATCTTTGCTTCAAGGTTGTCACAAGTCTTGATTACAAACTCTCAAAGTGAAGAACTCTCTCTCAATTTAGCTAGAGATCAAGGAGGAAGGAGAAGAGAACTCAAATCCTAAAACAAAAATTACAACTAATCCAAAATTTTCTCTCTCTCTTCACTGCCTTCGCGCACGAACCCTGGCCACCTATTTATAGCAATCCATGAGAAGCCTCTAGATCCTTGGCCGTTGCCACAAAATCCGGGGCTCAACGGCCCAGATATTGCCGCGCCCAAGCGGCAAGGCGCGGCCGTTGAGAGTCTGTTAGCTAACAACTTTCTGTTACAGGGTTGTTACAAGTTGGTTAGCCACGTGGTCTTCTGGAATCTTTGTTAGGCGCGCAGATCTCAACTGATTTTGAATTCAAATCTTGGATTCTTTTGATTTAACCCCTTTAATTATCACTAATTAAAGTGATTCAAAGGCTTTTTCTCTTTAAGTGGTGGTCCTGCAAAATTAGAGAGAAAAGGGGTAAAAATCACATATTTATATATAAAATGCATGATATGAAGGCGATATAATATGCAAATATGTGTAACAATCAGAAGACTTCGTGTGGATTCTCGAGGGAGATTGTTCCCTTTCTCAAGGTCAAGCATTTGAATGCTTTAACTTCGCTCGCGCTCCCAAGCTTGATGTAATCAGGCCGTGAGGCCTATAAATAGGGCTCTTATAGTCCTTCTCAGAGAAACATACTCCTCTCTTTTTTAGGAGGTTTGTTTATGATCTCTCCTCATTACTCAAGCAAGGAGACTGAGGTCGCTGAAGTAGTGGGGACTCTTAACTATGGTTATTACCCAATCAAGAATTGGTGAGTCTCGGCCATCCGGTGACTTTTAGGGAGTTTATCTCCCTTAATTTTCTTAGCTTTACCAGCTATCTTAGGGATTAAATTCTCTTGGTCTTCGCATTTGGCTGACTTTCAGAGAAGGGTTTCGGCCTTATTTTCAAGCTTCCTAGCGAAGCTAGCATCTTTCCTGATTAGGCAAAAGATCTTTCCGCGCAGAGTTCCTACCTTGATCTGTTAAATTGATTAGTCTACAATTCTGCATTTTTATGTCGCATTTTCCCACCAGTTTATGAATAAATAGTCGGTCTAATACGTGTTTTGGTCTATATTGCAGGTACAACCAAAGTCCAAGGGCAAAGATGGAATAAGAGGCTAATTCAGCTCAATTTATGCTAATTAATCCCGCATTACTTGGAGGCCAAGCAAAGGATTCTCTAGAAGATACATTGAACCTAGCCTCTCGCGCACATCAGACGGATCTGCGGTCGAAATTACCCGAAATTGGATATATCTGGAAGCAGCTAGAAGCCAGACGAACGCGCGGACCAAAATCTGGGACCCACCTCCCTGGATTTGCCGCAAAGGCGCGGCAAAACGCGGCAATTCTAGGGAGCCACGCGTCGATTTTCGACGCGTGGCCCCGTCTCGTCTTCTGGAGCCTTCTTCTGCCTATAAATACCCCTGCAATTGCCCAGAGCGCGAGCAGTCTTCATTTTTTAGGAGTAGATCTAGATTTTTAGTGTAGTGTAGGTGAGAGTTTTTCATTTCTTGTATTTTTGATTTCTTTTTAGATCATTGTAGTAGGGCTGAGTGATTTTTAGAGAGAGATGAGTGAGGGATTGATGTAATAGAGAGTGACACTCTATGTAAAGGTACCTCCTTTCTCTTCCATTGTAATCTCCTTCTCCTTCTACATGATTTCTAGCTAACTTTTTCTTCTCATGGCAATCTAACTACTAACCACTAACCTATCTAACCACTTACTTGATAATCCACATGAATCGGGTTGCCTCTACAAGGCCTTGTTCTTGCAAGAGCCATTGATGGCCAAAGAAGATGGATTCTAACAATCTAACTTGCTAACTTGCTAACTTGCTAACCAAGCTAACTCTCTTTTATTTTCATGCTCTTTTATTTCATGCTTGTAGTGTAATGAGTGATGCTTGTAATTGCTTGTTCTTGTTGCAATGTTTTGATTGTTATGAACCATCCATGAGCCATGCTTTGTATTGCTTCTTGAAGATAAGGATTGTGATGGCTGAGGATCAAAATGTGAGGCAACTATCTCGAAGAGGTTAGCATGGTTAGTGGAGTACTTAGTAGTTAGTAGCCATGAGTTTTCTTTTACCTTTGTTTTAGAAATCGTTTTCAAGTTCCTCTTCTTATTTTCTTATCGACGTTTTCATCGCTCTCCTCACCTACCACATGCTTGTTTTCATTTTCTTTTCTTTTTCATTCTTTCAACATAGAAGAATTGTTAACATCTGACGTGACTAGAGACTGTTAATGCTTCTATCGCCTCCCTTCCCTGTGGATTCGACCCGTTAAGCCAATGCTATAACGGAAGTATCGAGGGTATACTAAGCACATTCGAGCTTTTCATTTGATTTTATAAATACACATTTTGAGTGCTAGTTTCCACCCCGATCAAATTTTGGCCCGAGCAAAACAAAGAAAAGAAAAACTATACTACAAATTTTATTACACCACTTTCGCAGGTGACGCGATTGCACTGAGCGTGTGCAACAAGCCGTTAAACCTCTAGGTTACCATAGAGGAGGAGTGTTGTCTCCTGAGGGTTTTCAGCGGATTACACCCACAAAATCCATAAAGAAAGAAAACAAATGTTAGTGTTTTGAAAACGCATTTTGAACAAGAGACATGTTTACGAACTATTTTTGCAAAAAAATATAAGTGATCCTAGGTCATAAGTCCACCTATAATCATTCTTCCTGAAACTTAGTCTCCATGCAAGATCTTGTTTTCAATTAAGGTAAGAATTTAAAATTGGATTGAATATTTTATCTTTCATAAAACCTAGATAATATGCATACCGTGTTCAGTGAAAATTTCTGGGATTTCAACTCCAACCATCAAGCCATTTATTTATTTATATATATATATATATATTTTTTTCTGCTTTTTTTTTTCTTCTTCCCTTAGTTTAGGCTTTCTAGTTTACCCTTGTAGCGAGCCTTTAACCGATGACTCCCAAACCGGACGGTCTTAGGGCACCAGATGAGAAAACATCCCTCGGGTTTAAGGTCTCGAGTAAAAAAGGCCACAAAACTAAAGGGGATTATTTATTTCTTTTACCACCGTTAGGCGTGAATAATCATGCTTCTTGAGGCACAATTCTCCAGCTTAATAGGTGATGTTTTATTTATATTTTTTTTTTCTTTTTCTTTTATTTATATGGCATTTTTGGTCTTTGTCTCCATCCCAAGAAATGTGTAAGTGTAAAGTGCATATTATCTAAGGCAAAAAATTCAAGATAAAAATATCTCACCAATTTTTCTTACTTAGCCTATAATTTCAAACATGATCTATTATTTCAACTAGGTTTAAGATGTCATAATTAAGGCTTTCTTAATTTCTAAGATACATCTTAATTTTCTTAAAAATAGAACAAAACTTTGTCTCTTATTTCAAAAAGTTTTTATTTTTTTATTTTTATTTTTTTTATTTATTTTTCTTAAAAGAAATGTAAAAGAAAGAAAATCTAAAAACTCTAAGTTAGTAAACCCTCCCCCACACTTATCTCATGCATTGTCCTCAATGCATCATGATATATGTATGCATGAAATAAAATGGAGAGGGAAGAAAAATTACCTTAAGGTGGTGGTTCCGGTGGTGGTCTGATTGGTCCACGAAACATGGCCCAATCATCTTTTCTTTGGGTTTTGAGGAACCCACCAGAAATTTCAAGAATATGACCCACAAGAATGATGTATGCATGGAAGATTTTTATTATGTACATGACCCCATCTAATTTCCATTTTTTTTAAAATAATTTCAGAATCAAATTTATCAAGATCCTTGTCCCAGAATGGTGTATGAAATGACAAAACAGTTGACTTGGACTCTGGAAGGACAGAAACTAACACTGACTCAGGAAGGTGAATAAAGTCACATGAAGTGCAGGAGTCGAAGTGAGTTCAAAATTGGGTCCAAGTCAAGAAATGAAAACTCAAGTCCACAATCATTCCCTAACAATGGAATGTGACTTTCTAAAGGTGATATCTCTTTACTTCCAATTTTAAGAAATTCAAGCTCATCACCGTACAATTCTTCAAACTTAAGTCAACATCTTCCACTAGAATTGTACATTCAATTTCAGAAGTAAAGAGATTATGGGATTCTAGGTCACATTCCATATGGGGTTCAAAGATTGGAGAACTTGCCAATTTGTCCATGGAATTTTCAAAAGAAATGAATTGGTCAAGTTTAATATGATCCTCAAAGATGGGTGATTCAACTTCATTTTGAATTGGGAAAGGATCCAATGTAGACTCCGGAAAAGGATTGAAGTCAGGTAAAGATACCGGAGTCATTATTGAATCAGGAAAAAGGATTGAATCACAAAGTTGGGGTTCAAGATCATATTCCTTATGTAATTCAATTCCACAAAAAAGTGAACTTGCCAATTTATCAATGGGATTTTCAAAAGTAAGGAATTTGGCAAGTTCAATATGATCATCATAAAAGATTGGTGATTCAATTTTAAAATGGACTGGCACTGGATCCAATACTGACTCAGAAAATGAAGTGAAATCATGTGAAGACACTGGAGTCATAATTGAATCAGGAAGGAAAATTGAATCATCAAATGGAAGTTCAGGATCATATTCATGTTTGAGTTCAATTTCAGAAAAAGGAAAACTTGCCAAAACGTCAATGGGATCTGAAGTTTGGACAAGTTCAGGTGAGTGTGCTGAAATTGAATCTTGATTTCTAAAACAACATGACTCTTTGGCTCGGACAGAATGGTTAGTTACATTAGGATGAGAATGAAGAGTTTGGATCATCAACTCTACGTCACGATTACGAGTATTTTGAGTCTGAGCCAAGAATTCAAGCATCTTTTCACAATTCATTGGTTCATCATTTTGTGGAAAAGATGAAGTGTTGTTTTGGAATTGGTGATGAAATTGTGAGTCAAAATGTGTGGTGATGGAAAAGTGGACTCACACAAGAGATCTTTACTCGTTTCCAAGGCAAATGGTTGTTCATTAGGAAAAGGTGGAAGTGAGTAAGACTCTTGAAAATACTGTGGAATTGGAGGGTCTAATGTTTCTTGAAGTTGTTGCTCGACCCTTTGAAGATTAGCTTCTATACTCCTGAGTAACTCAGATTTTTCTTCAATTGGTGGTTCAGAAAAAGGAGTATATGAAGCGGATTCTGGAAATGAATATTGTGGATATTGTGGACTTGGTGAATATGGTGGACAAGGAGGTTGATAATTAAACTCGGGGGACTGGAATCCCCAATTACTCGGTGAAGAGTTGAAATTATTATGGAAATTATAGTTATTAGATGGGGGTATGGGTCATATTGATTCGGATAAGGCCAACCCGGTGTATTTGGTTGGTGCATATTGTAAAACACCGGGTTGGAATTATCCGAATATGGAGATGGTGTGAAATATGGATTATTATTAGGATGGAAAGAATTGTAATTGTAAGCCATATCACACAATCAAATACAAACAAACAAACAAACAAACAAAAGAAAGAAAAATTCTAACCTAAGTTAGGGTAGACTTAGGACCTAGACGACTCCTAACTGATAGACTGTCCACGGGAGGTTCAGTGCAGACTCTAACCACAAGCTAATCAGCCAGGGAAGGGTAAGGTTGGTGGGAGGTTTTCCGTCAGAGACGTTCCTTAATTAAGTAACCAGCAACCTTCGGGCTTTCGGCCCTCAACCCCTTTCCTAGACACTGATTTTGCAAGAGTTAAATTCCAACACTTTTCCCCCTTAGGATAATCTCCTAAATGAGTCCGAGATGTCCCTAGGGCCAACGTCTACTTTTTTATTAAATTAGGCTTGGGTTAGTGAGTGCTTGGGATTGTGGTTTTCGGGCTAAGGAAAGGGTAATGAACTCCCCCACCTTATCTTATTTACGGGTATGCCCTTAAAATTGAATTGTGCAAGTGTACAAGAAATATAACTAGAATTCACTCAAAGCATGAAAATCAAGCAAGAGATGATTCCTAGTCTATATGCAATGCAAAACGTACCTTGCCTCCAGCACTCTTCAACAGTAAAAGTAAAGAATTGAAAGACACGTGCCTAAAAATGCAAATGTCTAAACAATTTTTAACAATTTCAACCAATTTTTTACTGTTGATTAAATTAGCAGGTAATAGGTGAAAAATACAGGATTTCAAATATAGCAGCAGATGTATTTTGCAGAGCTAGAGACCCTGTAGAAAATTTGTGAGTAGTCAACTCAGAATTGCCGCAGATCCGCGGCAAAAACCAGGATTCCGCGGCAAAACTGAGGGATCCTGGTCTCTGCTTTCGAGAGCAGAGGCCCAGGTCCACTTATATGTCACTGCAATTAAAATTTTCCTGTTTTTCAACCTGTAACCTGCAACAGAGAAGAAGATTCGTTTAGTTCTTCACTTTAAAGAAAATCCGTTGCTCTCCCCGGCAACGACGCCATTTTGATTAGACTAAGAAGGTATACGTATTATGAGTATAAAAATGTATTTTATGTACCCTTTCTTGTCTTCGCTATAGTATAGGACTATACCGAGTCGATTCTCAGGGAGAGCTCGCGATGGAAGCTTTGACGAGTGGTAGTGAAGTTATAAAACGAGAATTCTTCTCTTGCTTATAAAATTAATGAATCAAATGAAAAAGAAACTAAAGAAAGGATGGATATGTTCATGATGGAAATAGTCGGAAAAGAAATCAAGATTGGGATTTGGTATTCACAAGAAAAGGAAAGAAGACTTGTAAAAGAATAGATGGAAGAAAACCATGACTAGCTTACCTTGCTAACTTGCCAAGACTTACTAGACTCCTTGATAGCGAATGCGTGCCTCATGTTGTCACTCCATCGGCGTGGGATTCGTCTTGCGTGTTGACCTAATTACTTTCTCACTTGGATGACAGGAGGTTTTACCCATCGGAGAAGAGAAGATCATCCAACTTGCAAGATGAAATAAAGCAATCACCCATGAGTTAGTGAAGAAGACAAGGCTAGTGGTTAGCTAGTACATGGTAGGAAAATTAGCTACAAGCCATAAGAAAAGTAAAACAAAGCATGAATAAATTGCAAGAAGTAAAGCAAGAAATAAAGGAAAGCAAGTAAGAAAGCAAGTAAACTAGAACCAAGCTCAAGTAGAGGAAGGAGAATGGATGAATCCTTGTTGCTTCAAGTTGTCACACCTTGATTACACAAGCTCTCTCTCTCACAATCTCTCTCTTTTACAATGAATTTTAGGGAAGAAGAAGAGGGATCTAAAGAACTAAAACCTAGAGAAAAACTACTAAAAATTACAACAATCTACTAACTTTCCTCTCTTCTCCATTCTCTTTTCTCGCAGGTCCAGGGTCCAATATTTATAGCCCCAGAGAGAAGCTTCGAGATCCAGGTGGTTGGCGCAAAATCCGGATCTCAACAGACTCAAGATTGCCGCGGATTTGCCGCGGATTTGCGGCCCAACTGAAGCCGTTGGCTAACAGCTTTCTGGTACAGGTTGGTTACGAAGTTGTTAGCCACGTGGCCTTCTAGAATCTTGGGTTGTTGCGCGGATCTCTCTGGATCTTGGATTCAAATTTGGCTTTATCTTAATCTTGGAATTAATCACATTTAATTATTGCTAATTAAAGTGATTATTGGCTTTCTCTCCATTAGAGTGTGTACCTGCAAATATATAGAGAAGATGAGTAAAAATCATATATTTATTTATTAAATGCATGGGAATTATGAGGTAAAATATGCAATATTGAGTTACAATCATAAATCTGCTGTATATGCGAGGTTTAGGACTTGGTCTCTTCAAGGTTGAGCCAGTTTTGCCATATAGGTGGGGTTAAGACTGCGCTCTTTCGGGCCAGTCTAATCTAGCGATATAGGTGAGGCTAGGACTTGGTCCTTTTTAAGACTTCGCCAACCTAACTGCCTTGGGCGGAGCTAAGACTTGGCTTATACTAAGCTTGTCTAACGTTACTGTGCTAGTGAGGATATCCTCTGCTTAGCTGAAATCCATCTTCACAGGGTCGGATCTGTATTGCTTTGCCCAAAGAATAAAACTTTGACTTAACTTTTCGTCCCTTCCCCTTTTTTTATTTAATGCTATCTTGTTTCCTGTTTGTATTGCAGTGAATTGTGCTCCCTATTCTTTCGTCTTGATGAAAGAGACAAAAAACTTGCCCCTTGATTTTCAAGTTGAAGCTTTGATCATAAGCAGGGGAAACATACTGAAGCAGCTAATGCGCATTCCAAGAAGAGGCTAGCAGTTGCTTATCCGAGATGATCCGCTTTGGAATGGGGCTAGTAGTCGCTTATCTGAGATGATCCACTTCGGGAAGGCGGATGTCACCAGTAAGGTCTCGGATCCTTCCTTTACCAATTTTGTTTAAAGAAGATCCAGCTTTCTGGTGGCAACCAATCCTTTGCCAATTTTGATCAAAGAAGATCCAGCTCCTTGATGACAACCAATCTCTTGCCAATTTTCTTCAAAGAAGATCCAGCTTCTTGATGGCAAAATCTGCCATTAAGCGAAGGATTTCGGCCTTGTATAGGAGGAAGATCTTTCTTGTCCAGTTGGGATAATTTATCACCTTGAAAGTAGATAGGATAACTTGTTTGCCTTTGGAGCAATGATTCTATTGTATGAAAGACAATCTTACTGTACCAGTGTATCTTCCCTTTTGAATCAACAAGAATTTTACTTTTTGTTCGTCTACTTTGCTCTCCTTCTTTTCCCTTTAAATTTCGAAAGCAACTGTGATGGACTGGCTTAGGTAAGTTTTTTCCTTAGGAGTAAAGTGAAAAACACCTAGAGGGGGGTGAATAGGTGTAAGTGCTAATCTAAGAAACTTAATGCAAACTAAGTGCGCTAAATGCGGAAGCTAATGCAAATTATGCACAAACTAATACAATACAACAAGTGTAGCCGAATTCCCCTTGCAAGGCTCTGGACTAACTCCCCTTGATTCCCCTTGAAATGGGTTGAGGTGCTATGTGAAGCTCTTGTTGGATGAGTATAAGTTAGGCACACACACACAAGCAATCCAAGCAAT
Source organism: Agave tequilana (assembly GCA_038442645.1). Lineage (NCBI taxonomy): Eukaryota > Viridiplantae > Streptophyta > Magnoliopsida > Asparagales > Asparagaceae > Agave > Agave tequilana. Next base: position 110,929 of record JAVJIF010000127.1, read on the forward strand.
ATAAAATACACACAATCAAGCCAAGCATATAAGAATGAATAGCAATATGAATAAATGCAAGGCAATATGAAATATGCACAACACAAGCAAATATGATATGATATGAATATGATGCTTTGCACAAAGTAAATGAGAGAGAGTTAGAGAGACAATGGGAGCAATCGCAAACACCAAGATTTGTTTCGAGGTTCGAGCACCTTGCTCTACATCCCCGCCTACACCACCGTGTAGGATTTCCACTAACTCAACTCCCACCGAGGGAACCTCTACCGAAGAGGATTTCTTACAACTCTAGGAGTACCTAACTCCTCTCTCAATACAACCTCCACCGAGGCCAACAACAACCAACAACAACACCTCTACCGAAGAGGCTCACAACCAACACTATCACCTCACACTTGAGGGATACAACTCAATCACCCGATCACCTCTACCGAAGAGGGATTCACAAATAAAAGGGTGTTTACAACAAAGAGGTTTACAACAAACAACCTCAAACTCTTCTCTTTCTTTTTCTCTTTTCTTTTTCCACAAAAACAAGATCCTAATAGTTTAGGATAGAAGATAGCTCAAGTGTGGAAACTAGGTGTTTTTGGAAACAAGCAACAAAGAAAAACTTCTTGGGAAATCACTTGTAGAAGATAGAAAATACAAAACAATACAATCTCCCAAAACCCTAGCTTTCTTTGATTTTCCAAAAACCCAAAACAAATCAAGATGAGAAGTTTAAAGCCCAAAAACTCTTTTAAAAACTTGTTTTAAACTTCTGAAAACCTGGGATTTTTCTCTTGTAAAAATCTTGGCCAAAATCCCAAATGAATAGGGTATATATAGGCCAAACCAGAAAACTAGCCGTTAGGCTGATGTGGCAGTTCTGACAGCCACCGGTCGACCGGCCCGGTCGACCGCCAACGGTCAAAAATATGACCGTTGGGCACTATCGGTCGACCGGCCCGGTCGACCGAAAATTCCCGAGAGCAGAGCTCTCATCCCGGTCGACCGGCCCGATCGACCGGCTCTGTGCCTAACAGACGTGCACGTCCGTGCACGTCGGTCGACCGGATCGGTCGACCGGCCCTTTGGTGCGGTCGACCGGCACGGTCGACCGACCAGCCTGTCAGCCCAAAAACCAGGTCAGAAATTTTGGAAAAAATATTTTACAAAAATCTTTTAATACTTTTAAAAATACCATAAAAATTGTTTTATCATTTTATGTTGAAACATAAACATGTGATAAAAATTTCAAGACATATATCAATCATATCAATTCATTTTTGTGTCTTGCCAATTTTATCAAAAACAAAACTTGTATTTTTATCAAACTTGATTTTTCTAAAACATGAATAGGGATATCAAAATAAGTTTGTTTACCAAGTTAAAGCATGTATGTATAAATAGAAAACATCTACTATACATATACCATATGTAAACTTGTTTTGATCAACTATTCATAAAAACCAAATATCAAATCATAAAACGTGTGTGTTTGTGCACTTGAGCATATCAACTATACTAAGCTTTACAAATGGATCTAAAACTCTATCTAAACTAGGATACCTAAGTCTTCTTGTCGATCTTCCATCTTCAAGTAGACTCGATCCCAAACTCCGTGATTCTCCAAGTGCAAAGGTATGATCTTTAAGCTTTGGCACCGGAATCATCAAGAATAGCTTCTAATCATCTTGTTGAAGCTAATCACCAACTAATATCCTGTTAATGATCTGAAACTTAGAAACACAAGAATATTAGTAAACATAACTACATGAGTGTTGATCATCATCAAAACTAGAGTGGAAGGCCATTGGGCCAACAATCTCCCCCTTTTTGATGATGACAAAACTCATGGAGTTATATATGCATGGATTAAAGATAAGCTTCAAGGAAGCTCCCCCTTAACTCATGCATAAACAAATAAACAATAATATGCAATGCATGACAAATGCATATAAACATGGTGCTCTAGATACCAATGGAATATTCAACATAAAATATGCTCTAGATACCAATTACAAAACAAACTCTATAAATCAATCAAACTTACTATTCTTGAGATTAAAACATAATATATGCATATATAACATAAGCATGCATATAAAACATGTACCAATCATGCATAGAAAGATTTATGAGGTTTTATATATGCATGTTAAACTCTCAAATAATTCTCCCCCTTTTTGTCAATCATCAACAAAGGGGTAATCAATCAAAACCATAGATAAAATGAGGGATAAAAATCTTTCTCCCCTTTTTAAGTCAATCAAAACAATAAAACAATGTTCTCCCCCTTTTTGTCTAAAACAAAAAACAAAATCAATAAGGGGTGACTACAACCATGATATCAATTAAAAATATGTCAATGAGGCATCTTGATACCAATAAACAAGAATCAATATATGTTATATGCTATATACATTCATGAAGAGGAAGACGCTAAGTTAGCTTCCCTACACATATGCATTACATGAAGAAGGGATGACAAGCCCTAACTCACATAACACATATTATGTAATGCATAAGAGGAGATGTGAAGCTCCCCCTACACACGTATATCATATAAAGAAGAGTTGTCAAGCTCCTCAATTTATAATATACTCAACATGAATCTATATGTAAGAGAGATGTTAAGCTCTCCTTGCATATAGGAAATACAAATCAAAACTTTGAATATTTTCTTTAAACAAAATTTTGGTAATACCAATTGTAATTAAACATAAGTCTTGAATTCTTAAACATGAATCTTGAAATCAAAACAAATTTCGAATTTCTTAAATATGATACCAATTGTAAATATTTTACCAATTGAAAAGATTTTACATAGAAACATTGATACCAATTGTAAGAATTGTTCATTTTAAAACATATAAACAACTTTTAATCATAAACTGTGGGAGTACAAATACCAATTGAAATACAAAATCATATTTTCTCCCCCTTTATGAAATACAAACTAAAGTCATGCATAGTCTTGATAACAATTTAAAAGTAATCAATTTAAACAAAATTGAAACTCAAGCACTAGCATAAACACAAACATATATATGTATGAAAGATAGATACCAATAGAAATTGATATACTTGGAATTTAAAGCATACATACATACAAAACATATATGAGTATACAAGAAGATCAAAATGATACCAATTGAAAGAGTTCAATGATACCAATTGACATAACAATAAGTTCAAGTGTATACATCATATCATCTACCACCCAATCATAATTCAAGTTTTAAAGATTTTCAATTTAGGGCATACATGAACATGATCTCCCATCCTACCGCCCTTTAAGGTAGGGTTTTCAAAATAGATTTGAAAATGTAGTTTTGTTTGAAAATCTCTACCATATGAAGAATACCGCAACTAGTTAAATGGAAAAATTTGTTAACTAGTGCGAAATCCTTCAAGTAAGGAATAAAACAAAATTGTTTTTCATAAACATGAAATTCACATCATATCAAACACTCAAGTTCAATTAGGCATAAATAAGACTCATGAAAACAAAACATGAGCAAGCAATAGATGTGAGTGTACAAATAATATATGAAGATCATAAATATGAAAATTAGGCAATAAGCTCAATTATTCTTTAAAACACGAAAATCATCAAAACTATCTAATCTTCAAGGCATATGTATGTCTAATACAAACTAAAGTATACATACATATCCAAAACATAACGAGTCCACAAAATATATGCATGAAGGCACGTGGCTCAAAAAGGATACTCATGTATAGTCAATAATTTGGATAAGATAGACATATACATGAAGTTAAACATAAATACATGAAAGACATGAAAATCATGATAAGCTAAATTTTCATCACAACAAATTTCATTTCAAGGTATATGTATGAATTGTCAAACATGAAGTATACATACATATCCCTAAACACAATTGAGTCCAAATATAGATTTGCATTAAAGGCAAATGACTCAAGGGGTATACATGTATATCTTCAAGTTTGGCAAAATAAACATATACATGAAATCAAAACTCATATAAATCCAAGAATATGAATACAAGTCTAAAATGTATGGATCATCAAAACTAGACTATACTAGCACATCTAATGGGTACAAATATGCAATCAAGCCCAAACATATATAGATTTATTTGTGGCCCACTATATGTACAAGTATAATTCCTAGTCTTAATGAAAACTAACATCTAAACATATATTCAAAACATGAAGCATCAAAACAAAATAAATCATCATGATAAAACTAAAACATGATTATTATGTAAATCACATGTATTAGATTCATGATGTACATTATAGCTTAAACTAAAGTGAGAACACTAAGTATGATTCAAATAAGCATGTGTGTCTCAAATACTATATATGTATGTCAAGGGTCTAATAAACATGGAATGAACATACTAATCCATAGACAATGAAACATGCTATAAAACATCAAAACATGCTATAAGCAATGAAATGGAAAGCATGTAAACAATAAATGGGAGTAAAGGATAGTTACCGAAACCAAAGAAGCAACTTTCCTTGTCTCCAAAACGTGGTGGTCATCTCCACCAAATCTTCCCTTGAAAGTGATGCATCCAATTGATTTCCTTTAAGTCCGGAACGCATCCACTCCAAGGTGTCATCACTCTCACGTCATGTGAGAGCCCACACCTACATTAAACAAAGGAGGGGTGGTCTTTGGTACCCATACTCTTTTGGGTCCATGTGGGTTAGTCCCTTCTCTAACCCAAACAAATTTCTTTGCTAAATTATCAACATGTAATCTATCATAGCAAAATTTAGCAAGGTGGCCCTTACGTCCACAATGTGTACAAGTGTACACATGAGCATACGTGTGATGGTGTCCGTGAGGAGCATGTGTATGCCGTGGAGGATGTGCATGAAAAGATGGAACTTGTTTCTTTCGAACCAAGGATTCCAAGCGTGTGTGGTTCATGGCACATTGGCTCATAGTGGAGCCCAAACAATCTACTCTCTTCTTAAGCATACAAATATCATCATTAATCTTAGAAGAAGAGGTACATGCATTAGGTAGACTAGATGATGAGGCTACACTAGCATGGCAAACATGAGCATCAATCTTTTTATGCAAAACCTCATTTTTCTTCAAACAAGCATTTAATTCATTTGAAATGGAAATAATTTTGTTTTTCAAATCAACATTCTCTTTTAACACAAAATCTACTTTTGAAGACAAGTTTTCATTTTTCTTTAAAATAGCATGGCAATCATTTTTAGACTTTAAAAATTCATTTTCTTTAAGTGCAAGTTCCAATTGAGATCTCAATGAATCCCTTTCATTATAGACCTCAACCTTTTCTTGCAAAACACAATCAAGTCTAGAATGCAAACACTTATTTTCTTTTTCAATTTCTAGACTTTTCTTTTTCAAAATCTTATATTTTTCAATTAGTTTTTCACAAACAATAGATAGTTCTTCATTCAAAGCATGGGGATCAACAATATCATCACATGAAGAACTAGCATCATAATCACTATCTAGGTGGGATTCCGAATGTACCTCAAGGGAGTCATTCCCTTGGACCATGAAGCATTGAGAATCGGATTCTCCACTAGATTCCTCTTCTTGGATCGGCAATTGAAGCTTGGAGGTGGTGGTGGTTGTCAATTTGTTCCACACTGCAAAGGCGGAATCAAAGTTAGAAACACATAAAAGATAATCTTTAGGAAGTGTGCTTCTAATAGCCTCTAGGGCTTGTGCATTGGCCCCTATATGATTACCATCACCAAGATAACATCTCTTGGTGGCGGCAAGGAAGACATGCAAACCTAGGGTCTTTAGGTACATGGACATCCTATACTTCCAAACATCAATGTTGGAAGGGTCAAAGCTAGGAGGGGTCATGAAGTCCATGGTAAACTATATATGAATGTGCAAACAAACAAATGCAAATGAGATTAGCAAGCAAATGGATCACTCCTAGGATGTTAAGCCTAAGTATCAGGAGCACTAGCTCTGATACCAATTGAAAAACACCTAGAGGGGGGGTGAATAGGTGTAAGTGCTAATCTAAGAAACTTAATGCAAACTAAGTGCGCTAAATGCGGAAGCTAATGCAAATTATGCACAAACTAATACAATACAACAAGTGTAGCCGAATTCCCCTTGCGAGGCTCTGGACTAACTCCCCTTGATTCCCCTTGAAATGGGTTGAGGTGCTATGTGAAGCTCTTGTTGGATGAGTATAAGTTAGGCACACACACACAAGCAATCCAAGCAATATAAAATACACACAATCAAGCCAAGCATATAAGAATGAATAGCAATATGAATAAATGCAAGGCAATATGAAATATGCACAACACAAGCAAATATGATATGATATGAATATGATGCTTTGCACAAAGTAAATGAGAGAGAGTTAGAGAGACAATGGGAGCAATCGCAAACACCAAGATTTGTTTCGAGGTTCGAGCACCTTGCTCTACATCCCCGCCTACACCACCGTGTAGGATTTCCACTAACTCAACTCCCACCGAGGGAACCTCTACCGAAGAGGATTTCTTACAACTCTAGGAGTACCTAACTCCTCTCTCAATACAACCTCCACCGAGGCCAACAACAACCAACAACAACACCTCTACTGAAGAGGCTCACAACCAACACTATCACCTCACACTTGAGGGATACAACTCAATCACCCGATCACCTCTACCGAAGAGGGATTCACAAATAAAAGGGTGTTTACAACAAAGAGGTTTACAACAAACAACCTCAAACTCTTCTCTTTCTTTTTCTCTTTTCTTTTTCCACAAAAACAAGATCCTAATAGTTTAGGATAGAAGATAGCTCAAGTGTGGAAACTAGGTGTTTTTGGAAACAAGCAACAAAGAAAAACTTCTTGGGAAATCACTTGTAGAAGATAGAAAATACAAAACAATACAATCTCCCAAAACCCTAGCTTTCTTTGATTTTCCAAAAACCCAAAACAAATCAAGATGAGAAGTTTAAAGCCCAAAAACTCTTTTAAAAACTTGTTTTAAACTTCTGAAAACCTGGGATTTTTCTCTTGTAAAAATCTTGGCCAAAATCCCAAATGAATAGGGTATATATAGGCCAAACCAGAAAACTAGCCGTTAGGCTGATGTGGCAGTTCTGACAGCCACCGGTCGACCGGCCCGGTCGACCGCCAACGGTCAAAAATATGACCGTCGGGCACTATCGGTCGACCGGCCCGGTCGACCGAAAATTCCCGAGAGCAGAGCTCTCATCCCAGTCGACCGGCCGATCGACCGGCTCTGTGCCTAACAGACGTGCACGTCCGTGCACGTCGGTCGACCGGATCGGTCGACCGGCCCTTTGGTGCGGTCGACCGGCACGGTCGACCGACCAGCCTGTCAGCCCAAAAACCAGGTCAGAAATTTTGGAAAAAATATTTTACAAAAATCTTTTAATACTTTTAAAAATACCATAAAAATTGTTTTATCATTTTATGTTGAAACATAAACATGTGATAAAAATTTCAAGACATATATCAATCATATCAATTCATTTTTGTGTCTTGCCAATTTTATCAAAAACAAAACTTGTATTTTTATCAAACTTGATTTTTCCAAACATGAATAGGGATATCAAAATAAGTTTGTTTACCAAGTTAAAGCATGTATGTATAAATAGAAAACATCTACTATACATATACCATATGTAAACTTATTTTGATCAACTATTCATAAAAACCAAATATCAAATCATAAAACGTGTGTGTTTGTGCACTTGAGCATATCAACTATACTAAGCTTTACAAATGGATCTAAAACTCTATCTAAATTAGGATACCTAAGTCTTCTTGTCGATCTTCCATCTTCAAGTAGACTCGATCCCAAACTCCGTGATTCTCCAAGTGCAAAGGTATGATCTTTAAGCTTTGGCACCGGAATCATCAAGAATAGCTTCTAATCATCTTGTTGAAGCTAATCACCAACTAATATCCTGTTAATGATCTGAAACTTAGAAACACAAGAATATTAGTAAACATAACTACATGAGTGTTGATCATCATCAAAACTAGAGTGGAAGGCCATTGGGCCAACATAAAGAAAAACTCTTAGCGGAGCTAAGCTTTCAGCGAAGCTGCAGACAGATTTCTAGCTAAGTCAGGGACGAGCTTTCAGCGGAGCTAGCACGAAATTTTTCGCTAAGCGAAAGATGAGCTCTGAGCGGAACTAAAGCCCAGTTTTCAGCGAAGTTACTCGAGCGTTGTGCGAGGCAACGCTGAACTCGCAGCGGAGTTAGGCCTTGGCGGGGATGAAGCAAGGCTTCTTGGGAAGGCGCTTAGGCACCGTTTCAAATTAATTTGAAACGACCACCTGCATTCCTTTTGAGAAAGCGAAGTTAAGACATTTTATGTGTATAAAAGTCCGATGGGCTGAAAAAGAGAAAATAACCTTCTCTTAAGATCAAATTTTTAGGAGCAAACCTCCCTTCCTCTTTCTTCTTCTTCCTCATTTGGATTTTCAGAACTTCACAGTTCTTTCATGGCTCCCAAAAGATGACTAGGCAAAGAGGCATCGACCTCTGCGACGGAGGCGCCCTCTCCTCCTCCGGTCATCGAGCGCCCCATTGCGGGTAGGGATTTTTTTCCTTTTATCCGGAGATTTTCATCTCTTTTTGAAGCCATTTATTGGCTATTTCATGGTGAATCCAACGATTCACCATGATCCAGTGATCTCAGAGAGTCGCTCTCCCTTAATTAATTTTGCCAGATTTTTAGGGGATTTAGTTCTCTTTAATTTCTCAACTTGGAATTTAGAAACCAATGGTATCTCCTCTTAGCTTCTTATGCGAAGCTAGCCCTTAGGGCGGTTCACATTTTGCCAAATGACAGGATGTGAAGCTAGCTCTAGAAGCGTAGCTGGGGAAGAACTTTAAAGTCCTTTAAACAGTTTTAGGCACAAGTGCCTTTCTGGCGAAATTAGCCCTTTGGGCATTTTCGCATTCTGTTCAGCGACAGAACGCGAAGCTAAGCTTCCAGAACGAAGCTAACACTTGGGGAATTTCTGCACCCTGCCTTTGTGCAGGATGTGGAGCTGAGTCTCAGGGTGAAGCTAATGCTAGGCTAGCTTCGTTCGGAAAGCGAAGTTATGCCTTAGCAATTTTCTTTTCACTTTAGCTTTCTTTTTCTCTGGCTAACGAACTAATATAGTTTCTTCTTATTTTTGCAGTGCACTATACTCTGGGTCCTTTGAACAGTCTCTTTGGAACAGCCAAGGAACTGGATGGCAATGCTAGCCTACAATTCCAGGGGCAGGCCTCATTATTTAGTTAGCGGAGCGCTCCGAACCGGATGCCCTTATCCACGCTGGAGATCAGAGTACCATGAGGAGCATCTTAACTACTGCTCCCCTCGAGTATTGTGACCGAAAAATTTATCGGAAACCCGATTTCATGTTTGCAGACGCAGTGCCCGACACCGATCATCAGTTGCTGGCTGGAGAAGGGCAATGGATCTTCAATCTGGATGGCGAGAGGTATTATCTCCCATCTAGCAAGCATCATTTTCCGCTCTCTTTCTTCCAATATGTGACGAGGCCTCGGAAGATGAAGTGGCAAGTGACTCAGACTACTAACTCCGTTCTGTTGGCCCGAAGGCCTTCCACACTATTTTTGATGATGATTAACTCATGTAGTTATGTTTTCTAATATTCTTGTGTTTTTAGTCTCAGATCATTAATCAAGATATTAGTTGGTGATTGCTTCTAAAAGAGGTGTTTTAGAAGCTTTCACATGGTGATTCCAGGGCTCAAGCATCAAGATCACACTTTGCCTAGCTCATGGATGGAGTTTTGGACCGAGTCGACTTGAAGATGACGATCGTCAAGAAGACTTAGGTATCATAGAGTTTAGTGTGTTTTAGATCCAAGTGTAAAGTTTAGAATAGTTGATATGCTCAAGTGCACAATACACACATGTTTCATGTTTTGGATTTGGTTTTCATGAATAGTTTGATCAAACAAGTTTACATGGTTTATATGTATAGTAGATGTATTCTAGTTATACATGCATGCTTAAACTTCTTATACAAACTTATTTTGACTTTCCTATTCATGTGTTGAAAAATCTATGTTTGATAAAATACAAGTTTTGGTTTTTGGTAAAAATGATAAGACATAAAAATAGTTTCATATGCTTGATATTTGAGTTAAAATATTTATCACATGTTTATATATCAATGCAAAATGATAAAACTATTTTATGGGATTTTTAGAAGAGATAAAAGATTTTCTAAAATATTTTTAACATGTGTTTCTGTCCTAGATTTGTGGCTGACAGGCCAGGTCGGCCGACCGCACGGGTCGACCCTTGCGGTCGACCGCCGTGCACAAGCCTGTGCACGTTTGGCAGACACAGGGACGGTCGGTCGGGCGGCCGACCGGACCAGAGAGCTCTGCTCTCTGTATCTGGGCGGTCGGCCGGGCGGTCGACCGGGATGGCCCAACGGTCATATTTATGACCGTTGGCGGTCGACCGGGCGGTCGATCGCAAGCCTGTCAGGCTGCCAGATCAGCCTAACGGCTAGTTTTCTGTTTGGCCTATAAATACCCCATTTCTTGGGGGTTTTAGCTAACATTTTTAGAGCTAAAATTTCCATACTTTCTCTACTGTTTTAAACAAGTTTTCAAAAGAGTTTTGTGCCAAAAGGATTCATCTATTTGTTTTAAGTGTTTTGTTATTTTCAAAGAAAATAGGTTTTTGGGAAATTGGTTTATTGTTCTTCATTTCAATATCTATTTGGTATTTTCCCAAGAGTTTTTTCTTTGATCAAAACACTTGTTTTCTACACTTGAGCTATATCATCTATCCTATTCTATTAGGATCTTGTTTTGTGGAAAAGAGAAAAAGAGAGATTGTTTGAGGTTGATTGAGCCTCCAAGTTGTACACCCTTACTTTTGTTGTATCCCTCTTTGGTAGAGGTTGATCGGGTGATTGGTTTGCTCCCTCTTTGGTAGAGGTGGAGATTGGTGTTTGCTCCCTCTAGTGAGAGGTGGAGTTTGTGGTTGTAACCCTCTTCGGTAGAGGTGTTGGTTGTTGTTTGGCTAAGGGCCTACCCCTCTTGTGTGAGGTGGTGTTTGTATTGAGAGAGGAGTTCGGTACTCGTAGTGTTGTAACAAATCCTCCTCGGTGGAGGTTCCCTCGGTGGGAGATAGTGGATTAGAAATCCTTCTCGGTGAAGGCGGGAACGTAGAGCTAGGGGCTCGAACCTTGAAACATATCTTTGTGTTTGCGTTTGATCCATTGTCTCTCTAACTCTCTCTCTTTTATTTGTGCATAGCATCATATCATTTGCTTGTGTTTGAGCATTGATTCATATTGCCTATCTCTTATATGCTTGTGTGCTTGTGTGCCTCACTTGTACTTAACCACAAGAGCTTCATATAGCACCTCAACCCATATCTAGGGGAATCAAGAGGAGTTAGTCTAGAGCTCTTCACGGGAAATTCGGCTACACTTGTGTGTTGTACTAAGTGTGTTGCAAAATAGTTTTTAGCTTCTGCATTTAGCGCATTTAGTTTCCTAGATTAGCATATCACCTATTCACCCCCCTCTAGGTGATTTCAATTGGTATCAGAGCCTACGCTCCTGATACTTAGGTTTAACAACCTAGGAGTGAGATCCTTGTTTAGCTAATCTATCATTTGCATTTGCACATTTGTTTGTTTGCACACATCATGGATAGCCCTCCTATGTTTGATATCTCTAGACTTGATGTTTGGAAGGTCATGATGAGTTGCTACTCGAAGACCCTAGGCTTGCATGTCTTTCTTGCCGCTACCAAGAAATGTTATCTTGGTAACCGCATTCATATAGGGGCCAATGCACAAGCCCTTGAGGCCATTAGAAGCACGCTACCTAAAGAATATCTTATGCATGTTTCTAATCTTGATTCCGCCTTTGCAGTGTTGAACAAGTTGCCTACAACCACCACCTCCGAGCTTCAAATGCCAATCCAACAAGAAGAGGAATCTAGTGGAGATGAATCCGAGCCACAACAATGCTATACGGTCCAAGGGAATGACTCCCTTGAGGTATTTTCGGAATCTCAACTAGATTGTAATGAGTATGCTAGTTCTTCATGTGATGAGAATATTGATGCCCATGCTTTAAATGAAGAACTTTCTATTGTTTATGAAAAATAATTGAAAAATATAAGATTTTGAAAAAGAAAAGTCTAGGAATTGAAAAAGAAAATAAAAGTTTGCATTCTAAACTTGACAAGGTTTTGCAAGAGAAGGTTGAGGTCTATAATGAAAGGGATTCATTGATATCACAATTAGAAATTACACTTAAAGAAAATGAGTTTTTAAAATCTAAAAATGATTGCCATGTTGTTTTGAAAAATAATGATGTTTTATCTTCAAAAGTAGATTCTATTTTAAGAGATAACAATATTTTGAAAAATGAAATTGATTTTATCTCAAAAGAATTAGAAATTTGTTTAAAGAAAAATAAATCTTTAAAAAATGATTTAGATTCTCATGTTTGCCATGCTTCACCTAGAACACCTATTGCATGCCACACTTTTTCTTTGATTAACAATGATATATCCATGCTTAAGAAGAATGTTGATTGTTTGGGCTCCACTTTGAGCCAATGTGTAGTGGGTCATACACGTTTGGAAACTTTGTTTCGAAGGAAACAAGTTTCCTCTATTATGCATGCACACCCTCCACGGCATACACATGCTCCTCACGGACACACCCATCACATGTATGCTCATGTGTACACTTGTACACATTGTGGACGTAAGGGCTACCTTGCTAAATTTTGCTTTGATAGATTACATGATGTAAATTTAGCAAATAAATTTGTTTGGGTTAGAGAAGGTACTAACCCCCATAGACCCAATAAGATATGGGTACCAAAGATCACCCCTTTCGTTTATGATGTAGGTGTGGGCTCTCACATGACGTGAGAGTAGACGTACCTTGGAGTGGATGCGTTCCGAGCCTCATGACGATTATTTGGATGCATCACTTTCAAGGGATGTTTGGTGGAGATGACCACCAAGTTTTTGGAGACAAGGAAAGTTGCCTTCGAGGTTTTGGTAACGATTCCTAACTCCTTATTTATGTTTGCATGCTTTTCATGTTTATTATTTATAGCATGTTTTGATGTTTATAGATTAGTATGTAAATGCCATGTTTATTAGATCCTTGACATGCATGTATAGCATTTTGAGACACCCATGTTTATATGGACCCATATTTTGTGTTCTCACCATTTGTTTAGCTATCATGTTTATCATAGGTTTAATAACATGTGGATTTACACAATAATCATGTTTATGTTTATCATGTTGATTTATGATTTGTTTTATGCTTCATGCTTTGAATATATGTTTAAATGTTAGTTTTCATTAAGACTAGGATTTATACTTGTACATATAGTGGGCCACAAATAAATCTATATGTGTTTGTGCCTTAACGCCTATTTGAACCCATTAGATTTGCTAGTATAGTCTAGTTTTGATGATCCATGCATTTTAAATTTGTATTCCCATTTTTGAATTTGTTTTATGTTTAAATGTTTAACTTCATGTATATGTCCATTTTATCCAAACTATTGATTATACATATACATCCTTTTGAGCCGCGTGCCTTCATGCATATATCTTTGTGGACTCGTTGTGTTTGGATATGTATGTATACTTTAGTTTGTATAGGACATACATATACCTTGAAGATTAAATAGTTTTATGAATTTCGTGTTTTCGTGTTTTAAGGAATATTGAGCTTAATTGAATATTTTCATGATTATGATCTTCACATTATATTTGTACACTCACATTTATTGTTTACTCATGTTTAGTTTTCATGAGTCATAATTATGCTTCATTGGCTTAGAGTGTTGATTATCTTGTGAATTTCGTGTTTCATGAAAAATAATTTTGTTTTATATTCCTTGCTTGAAGGATTTCGTACTAGTTTACAAATTTTCCATTTAACTAGTTGCGATATTCTTTATTTTGGTAGAGTTTTTCAAACAAAGCTTATTTTCAAATCTATTTTTGAAAACCCCTACCTTCCATGGGTGGATGGATGGGAGATCATGCTCATGTATGCTTTATAGTGAAAATTATTTTAAAACTTGAACTTGATTGGGAGGATAGGTTATATGATGTATACACTTGATCATTATTGTTGTTTCAATTGGTATCATTGAAAATCTTTCAATTGGTATCAATATTGACCTTTATTGTATACTCATATATTTTCGTATATGTATGCTTGCATTTCAAAGAATATCAATTTCAATTGGTATCTATTTTTCATACATATATATGTTTGTGCTTATGCTAAGCTTGAGCTTCATCTTTGTTTTAATTGATTTAGCTTTCAATTGGTATTCTTAAACAAGCTTATGTATGTGTTTAAGTTGTATTTCATAAAGGGGGAGAAAATTTGTTTTTGTATTTCAATTGATATTTGATTTCCACTCCCTTGCTTTATGGAAAGAAAATAATAATTTCAATTTGGTATCATATGTTTAAAAAGAATAATACTTTTAATTGGTATCAAGATGCTACTTTGACATATTTTCAATTGATATCTTAATTGATTGTCACCCTTATTTGGTTTTGTTTTTGTTTTAGACAAAAAGGGGAGAACATTGTCTTTATTTACTCCTTATTGATGATTGTTTCTTTGTATTAAAAAGGGGGAGAAGATTTTGTTTTGTTTTGGTTTTTACCCCTTTGTTGATGATTGACAAAAAGGGGAGAAAGATTTTGAGTTTGATTGATTGAGTTTTATATATGCATATTTATGTTTTGCATATATTAAGTTTAATTTAGTTTAATATATGCATATTTATATTTTGCATATATTAAGTTTAATTTAGTTTAATTTTAATTGGTATCTAGAGCCTTTTATTGTTTATGCATATCTATGCATGTTTCATGGTTTAGCATTCATTGCATATATTTATGTTTATTTGTTTATGCATGAGTTAAGGGGGAGCTTCTTTGAAGCTTAACTTTAATCCATGCATATATAACTCCATGAGTTTTGTCATCATCAAAAAGGGGGAGATTATTCGCCCGAAGGCCTTCCACCCTAGTTTTGATGATGATTAACTCATGTAGTTATGTTTACTAATATTCTTGTCTTTTTAGTCTCAGATCATTAATCAAGATATTAGTTGGTGATTGCTTCCAAAAGAGGTATTTTAGAAGCTTTCACATGGTGATTCCAGGGCTCAAGCATCAAGATCACACTTTGCCTAGCTCATGGATGGAGTTTTGGACCGAGTCGACTTGAAGATGAAGATCGTCAAGAAGACTTAGGTATCATAGAGTTTAGTGTGTTTTAGATCCATGTGTAAAGTTTAGAATAGTTGATATGCTCAAGTGCACAATACACACACGTTTCATGTTTTGGATTTGGTTTTCATGAATAGTTTGATCAAAACAAGTTTACATAGTTTATATGTATAGTAGATGTATTCTAGTTATACATGCATGCTTAAACTTCTTATACAAACTTATTTTGACTTTCCTATTCATGTGTTGAAAAATCCATGTTTGATAAAATAGTTGGTTTTTGGTAAAAATGATAAGACACAAAAATAGTTTCATATGCTTGATATTTGAGTTAAAATATTTATCACATGTTTATATATCAATGCAAAATGATAAAACCATTTTTGGGGATTTTTAGAAGAGATAAAAGATTTTCTAAAATATTTTTAACATGTGTTTCTGTCCTAGATTTGTGGCTGACAGGCCAGGTCGGCCGACCGCACGGGTCGACCGCACCAAAGGTCGGTCGACCCATGCGGTCGACCGCCGTGCACAAGCCTGTGCACGTTTGGCAGACACAGGGACGGTCGGCCGGGCGGCCGACCGGACCAGAGAGCTTTGCTCTCTGTATCTGGGCGGTCGGTCGGGCGGTCGACCGGGATGGCCCAACGGTCATATTTATGACCGTTGGCGGTCGACCGGGTGGTCGACCGCAAGCCTGTCAGGCTGCCAGATCAGCCTAACGGCTAGTCTTCTGTTTGGCCTATAAATACCCCATTTCTTGGGGGTTTTAGCTAAGATTTTTAGAGCTAAAATTTTCATACTTTCTCTACTGTTTTAAACAAGTTTTTCAAAAGAGTTTTGTGCCAAAAGGATTCATCTATTTGTTTTAATTGTTTTGTTATTTTCAAAGAAAATAGGTTTTTGGGAAATTGGTTTATTGTTCTTCATTTCAATATCTATTTGGTATTTTCCCAAGAGTTTTTTCTTTGATCAAAACACTTATTTTCTACACTTGAGCTATATCATCTATCCTATTCTATTAGGATCTTGTTTTGTGGAAAAGAGAAAAAGAGAGATTATTTGAGGTTGATTGAGCCTCCAAGTTGTACACCCTTACTTTTGTTGTATCCCTCTTTGGTAGAGGTTGATCGGGTGATTGGTTTGCTCCCTCTTTGGTAGAGGTGGAGATTGGTGTTTGCTCCCTCTAGTGAGAGGTGGAGTTTGTGGTTGTAACCCTCTTCGGTAGAGGTGTTGGTTGTTGTTTGGCTAAGGGCCTACCCCTCTTGTGTGAGGTGGTGTTTGTATTGAGAGAGGAGTTCGGTACTCCTAGTGTTGTAACAAATCCTCCTCAGTGGAGGTTCCCTCGGTGGGAGATAGTAGATTAGAAATCCTTCTCGGTGAAGGTGGGGACGTAGAGCTGGGGCTCGAACCTCGAAACATATCTTTGTGTTTGTGTTTGATCCATTGTCTCTCTAACTCTCTCTCTCTTTATTTGTGCATAGCATCATATCTATTTGCTTGTGTTTGAGCATTGATTCATATTGCCTATCTCTTATATGCTTGTGTGCTTGTGTGCCTCACTTGTACTTAACCACAAGAGCTTCATATAGCACCTCAACCCATATCTAGGGGAATCAAGAGGAGTTAGTCTAGAGCTCTTCACGGGGAATTCGGCTACACTTGTGTGTTGTACTAAGTGTGTTGCAAAATAGTTTTTAGCTTCCGCATTTAGCGCATTTAGTTTCCTAGATTAGCATATCACCTATTCACCCCCCTCTAGGTGATTTCACGTTCATGTGAAGAAATTGGTAGCTTCATCTCCTGGTTATACAAGGGCAGGTCCTTCTCGCTGTATATTGGGTCTCCTCCTTGGGAACGGTCTCCAAGACATCCCGGTAGGGGAAAATCCCACCGTGGCTCAAACCTTTGGAAACCAGTTCTTCAAAGCTCATGATAATTATCCAGCCACTGATTTCAGGACTCCAGGTTGGATTCATCCTCCCAAGGCCTAGTGGAGGGGTTTGACCCTTTACGTCTTTTCCCATTTTGAATAGGATTTGGAGAGGCTGGGACTCTACGAAGTGGTCAGGGCAACCTGTTACGACATCCAGATGAGCGTAGCGAACTTCTATGCCATCTTTGAGTTATATTGTCTAGCTACGGGGACTTTCTTTACCCCTGTAGGCGAATTGGGCATGGCTTTGCCCGAGATATAGGAAGTCTCTGCTCTGCCCATGGGATCTTTCCTTATGAAGAATACTACTTCCCATACGAGGCGGAATTGGCACTTCTAGAGATGTAGGAGCACGCCCTATTCAAGACTTACCGGGAGTTGATGTGCCATTTTACATCTGCTCGAGTATGCACGGAAGCCATAAGGGAGCTTCGAGCAGTACGAAGAGTTAGGGGAATTATTTGTTCCCCAACCTGGAAGATGTTCCTGAAGCGGCTCACTACGGTGTTGTAGACGAGGATATTTTCTGGAGGATGCAGGAATATTCCCAGGGAGATATGATCTTGGAAGAAGATGATGGTGTTTATGAGAAAGGTGACATTCTCAGGAGTTTCCATCATCAGGCCCGTCAACCGATGTCCTGGAAAGCACTTTTGGTCGGGTTTTTATCAGTTTGGCTGAAGAGATGTGTGGTGCCATCTCCTTCTAGCGATGTTATCCTTTCGACTGTCTTATTGCCAGCTGTTCGTTTAGTCCACGGTCGCTCCCTTGGACTTCGCCGAGCAATGGTGTGTTATATACAACGGGGTCTTCGTGCATTGATGGAGGTTTTCTGTAGGCCGCGGACGACAAAAAGGGAAAAAGGCACTATCTTGCCCCGTGATGGACCAAACCCCAGAATCGGCTTGCCATACACCTATTTGATGGCATGGTTCGCCCTTCACTGCCTAGCTATTATTCAAGCTGGTGCGAAGCCTCCAGAAGGTGTCCGCATGGCGCTTCTCTGCCGATTTGAGGGAGGTTCATGGTTATGGACTTATGTGGCCGCGGTTCGCAAGCTGTTATGCCGGTACGACGTCTACAGCCTTTTTCGGTGCCCTACATTCGCGATGCGGGCTATGGCGAAGAATTCAAGGATGTAGGAGATGGACAGACATCGCTGAGCTGGGGGATCGTTGAATGGCTGGTTAGCATCCGGCCATCTTATGTGGTGTAGCGGAGCGGGGATACCTGCTATTTGGAGCCTTATGTCCTGAGTCGATTCGCTCATCAGTTTGGGTATGACCGACTTTATGTTGGTAATCCGAACACCAGCCTGGCCTTCATGGGGAGCCTTATTGACGGTGCTCGCGCCTGGCGGTTCTTTATCGCTGGCTGTACTGAGGCACGACTGTGCATGTCATTAAGGACCCCAAATCTACTAATGACTTTGGGGTTCTGTCAATGGTATAGAACTTCAAACTCCATGTCAACCAGATTTTCTATTAATTCTTTTGTCGTGAAGTTGATCTCTCAGTGGCTGAAGCGAAAAGTTACCGAGAAGGGCGAGGGCAGAAGGGGCCGCGTGCCAGGCCTTGGGGAGTTCTTCGCTATTGTCGATAGTGAGGCTTCTGACGCAGAAAGTCCCCGCTTTGAAGAAGATGCAGGTGCTGAGGTTCTACCAGATGCTCCTAGTGGGGTAGGTACAGCCCCTATGGAAGACGTGGAGGTAGAAGAGGTGGAGGAAGAAGATCCCAACGTCCACTTCAAACGGAAGCGGTAAGGCGGATCTCGCAGGAAGAGGGTAATGAAGGAGCCTCGTCGCTACACTCTCACTGTTATTGTAGAGGGTGAATCAGCTGCAGTGCCTCCTCCTCCTGCTCCGTTATTTATTAAGCTATCGGCACAGAAGCAGACTACTGATAAAGCTGTTTCCGGCCTAGGTAAGACCAGTTTCATTCTTGCGACATGTACTTATATATTTTATATAGCTCATTCGTTTATCTTATGATTCAGGAACTGAGACTGCAAGATTTCGGAGGTGACGCGGCTGACGTCGGTCCTTTGGGTGCTGGGGCCTCGAAAGGGAGTCCCATGACCTCTAGCTCTTTAGGATGGACCACAAAGGCTTCGGCGAGCGAAGGTGAGCCGTACGTCCCACCCGCATCTTCCAAAAACTTTTCTATAGAGCCTGACGGGATTGATGCTGCCATCGAGGAAGTTCGAAGAGGGACTGCGGCTAAGGCAGTTAAGGCGGTGTCGCCTCTTGGTAGTACTTTGATCTTTTGTGAGCAATTCTCTCCTAATATTCATTATGCCTTGCTCAACAAAGTTTTACCACAGGTGTTCCGCCTTTGGGTGCATTGACTTCAAGGGAGCCATCTAATTTTCCTGAGGGAATTAGGGGTGAAACAAGTACTTCAATCGCGACAGACGTTACCGAGTTGGATGCATTGTATCACGACCTGCCATCTTATCAGCCTGAGCCTGCCAGTGGAACTAAAGAGGTTGAGGAGACAGTGGTTATAGAACCAATCTCGCTCCCTACTATATTGGTAGGTGAGATGCCAGTAGTTTCTTTGACACTGCCTATCCTGACAACCACGGGGCTGAAGGTAATTACCAGCCCTACATCTCCGACACTGGTCGTTGACCCAGCTCTTCCTGAAATGGTCACCAGCCCTACTTCCATCGTGGCTAGTGTGCTAGTTTCAATGAGGACTTCTCTAAGATCACTGGTGATCCCTCGTCTTTCTCTAGCCAGTGCTTCTGCTATCTTCTCTAGGTTATGTCAGTGAAGCCAGTGGAAGCTTTGTTTTCGGGTACTACTCGCTCACCGGGAGTAGCTGAAGCCGAGAAAGAATTTGTGACTGAGTTAGTTAACAACTTCTACAAGGGCTTGAAGCGATCTGTTGCTTTGGTCTTGAAGGGCTCGACTACTTCATTTTCTGCTTTAAAGGTAGTCCTCTTTCGAAATATTGACAACATTCGAGACTTTGGAGGGGATGACCAAGCTGCTACATTGGAGCTTCTGGTGGAGAGGCTTAAGAGGGATGTAGACGACTGATGCTGTCTCAGCAATTCAGATTTGGGCTCTGCAGTTAATGAACAGCTTGAATGTCTTGCTGCTCAGATGCGTGAAGCTCATCTTTCAGCACAGGAAGCAGCTAAGGCAATATCTTCAGATTTAAAATCCTTAGAGACAAGGAAAATAGAAATTGGAGATGCCATAGATGCTTCTAATAGTGCTCTTCTCGATGCTGAGGATAAGATTGAGAAGGCTAAGAAAATGATCAAGAGAGCCAATTTTCTTCTGTCTAAGGCAGAACCGGTGCGTCTTGAGGAGATCGCTCGGTTAGAGCAGCTCAAGGCCCAAAGCGACGAAGTCCTGCAGCAGGAGCTAGCACAGAGCCAACTTTAGCTGACAATGAGGCTCGTTTGTCCCAAATAGCAAACTTTAATGAGGCCGAGTTGAGATCACAGGCATTCATCAGAGCAGCTGAGGAGAGGAAGAACAGGCTGGCTGTCCTTGAAGAACGAATCAAGTCTTACGAAGCACCGTCGTAGCTTGTAATCCATATACCCCCTTTTGAATCAATAAAAAGGTAATTTTATTTGACTCCTCTGTTGTATTTTCAACTTGTTTTATCTTCTCAATTTGCAATTCTTAGTTTCAAGTTGTACTACAATCCTCAAAAGAAAGGAAATGTGGTATATAACTAATCTAGTCAGAGGTGATGAACCAATAGAATTAGTTACTAAATGGCTTGACTCAAATCATGTTGAGATGGGCAATGGAAAGAGTGAGCTTGACGATCTTTACTGTTCAGAGGTAAATATTGACATAACAGATTAAATATCATCGGATTTATGAATAGGTTATGATTAATTAGACACCACAACCTGTGATAGTTCTTGCTTGAACTAAGACAAATGAAACCTAGGATTTGCCAAATTAAAGTGACAAGCTAGACATGAGAAATTTTGCCATTCAGAGGTGATGACCTGGACATGATGACAAAATGGACATGAACCTGATTTGAGGGACCCATCTATTCAGAGGTGATAAACTGGACGTGATAGACTAAGACACACTAAACTTCGAATCCGCTGCAGAGGTAGTGGTATTAACTTGGCAGCTAGTCCACAAGAGACTGCAAAAATAGATTGGATCTAGGGTCCTGTTGGTTCAGAGGTGGTTAACTATGACCAACTGAGGGACCTCAAATTCGTAATTTGTTGTTCAGAGGTTTAATGTTAACATGACTTTAAGAACTCTTGACCTTGGTAAAGGGAAGGAGGACAAAGTTATGGACTTATCTATTCAGAGGTGGTAAACTGGACATGACAGTTGACGTACCATAAGAGAGAGAGAACTAGGTACCCGTCGGTTCAGAGGTAATATGGACATAACTGATTGGGAGTTGCTAGACTCAGAACCTTGTCGTTCAGAGGTGGCGAACTGGACATAACAGCAAAACAATAATTCCTACTAGACTGAAAGATGAGACTTGGTTATCTGTCGGTTCAGAGGTAATAATAAATATAACCGATTGAGAAACCACCATGCTCAGGATTTCTACCATTCAGAGGTGACAAACTGGACATCACGGTAAAAGAAATAATCCCATCAGGGAAAATAAGGTTTTAATCATAAATTCCGTAGAAAATTGATATCTCCTTAGGATATTTTTGGAAGAAATTGTCAGATGTGTATTATTAACGTGACAACCAAGAAAGTCCATTGGGGACTGAGCGGGAAATAATAGACTTTGAAGAGAGTCTACTAGAGACTCGTTGGGGAGCTAAGAAATATAAATCTCATGAAAGATTATATGTCAGAGAGCTCCATGGGGATTTAGGATGAGATTTGTAAAACAGCCTGTCAAAGGTATAATGTTAACATGACCATGATTCATTTATTGTTAGAGTTGTTTGAACATAACAGCAATTTGAGTGGACCTATCATTCTATTGAAGAGAATGACAAGTGGAGTTTATCCGCTGGGGATGTTAACCAGATTCACAAGGATGTAGGTTTTATCCACTGGGGAATAGGTTAGAGACTTACTATCAGAGGTACTATCAGAGGTTTAATGTTAACATGATAGGTTTGACTTGTCATTTCGCCGACGAAATGAGTATCTTCTTATGTGGTCCCACCATTCCATTGACGGGAATTGGTAAGTGATTTTGGAAAGGAATCAAATGGGACCAGGTCCCTTAAGATTTTTAGCAAATCCTCAGCTGTCAACGGAGTTGATATGCCTTTACCAACTACTGTTTGAATTAGACTAGCCATGCTATTCCCCTCAGTATTATGAGTTGTCAAGGACTTATGTTGGGCTTAAAGGCCAATATTTTCTTCTATCCTTAGCCGTTAGAGGCGTTGGATTATTTTGTTCCTTTGAGTAACGTGATGTTTCCCCTGGGTTTTTACTCTGTAGGTGAGCTGGGGATTAAAGGAATGGACATGAATTTCGTGAGATCTTGATTTGAAGATTATCGTTCCTCGTGGACTCTCTGTCAATTCTTATCTTGTTTCCATATTGGAAAGATTCTGCAAAAGGATGTGTCACGAACCTTCTTTAATGAGTTCGGCTTGACAAGTGATAAACTCCTTTGATCTTTGATTCGATCGGTTACCATGTTTTTTGATATGAACGTGGAAACAGTGAAAAGGTTCCGCAAGAGAATGCGTCACGAACCTTCTTCAATGAGTTTGACTTGACAAGTCATCAGCTAAACTCACTTGATCGGTCGTATCTTTTGTCTTTAGGTCGAGCTTCGATCGATCGAACAAGAGCAGGGAGGTATGCCGCCACTATACATAGAAGAGTCAGGCTAAATAAGCCATCTGCCATAAACTATTTCTTAGGCGGGCTTGACTTCAAAATATGACCTATTCTAAGTTGAAGATAGGTACATGTTTATATACTAGAGAAGAGTGACAAGGCTAAAGTAATATGACACCTTGTTTCTTCTTCAATGTCATTGATGTTCGATCAGCTCGACACTAGTCGACCAAGGCTAAAATCAGAGTTCATAACCTCGATTCTTCTTTTTTGATGCAACCGGTGTTCGATCGGCTCCACACTAGTTCATAGCAATACGATCTTGTTACGGAAAGAGAGGAGCGCTCTTTCTAAATATCTTAGATCTGAAGGTCTTGATCAGAGGTATAATGTTTGCTAACTTGATCATGAGAAGGATTCTATCAAGGGTAATGCTTCTTTAAGAACCTGCCATTAATCGGCATGATGAGCATGTCACCGTCTGAAGTTATAAGGCGATATGTTCTATTTGAATAGACTGTTTCTATCACAAACGGTCCCTTCCCATTTGGGCTGAAATTTGCCTTTGGTTTTGTGCGTCATGATCATCGGTCGTCTGACGGCTAAAATCAAATCTCCTTTCTGGAAAGTCCTTTGCTTAACCTTCTTATTGAAGGCCTTCGAGATTCGAGCTTGATACAACTCAATTTGTTATTCTAGTCATCTGAGCGACTCGTAATGACAGCATCTGGATTTCTAATGGTATGACTGCTTCGCACCCGTATACTAGAGAAAAAGGCGTGTTGCCTGTCGGGGTCCGAACTGTGGTTCGGTAGGCCCAAAAACATTCACCAAGCTTCTAATTCCAGTCTCGCTTATTTGACGAAATGAATTTTTTGAGTAGCTTGATAATTATTTTATTGAATGCCTCTGCCAAGCCATTTGCAGCAAGGTTATAGGCGATTGATGCCACATTCTGAATCTGGTATCTATTACAGAAATGATAGAATACCTGGCTCGCAAATTGGGGACCGTTATCATGAATAATCCGCCCAGGGACACCAAATCAATGGATGATATGGTGTTTGATAAAGTTGACCACGTTAGAGGTTTTAACTTTAACAAGTGGTATAGCCTCTGCCCACTTTGAAAAGTAATCGGTTTTGCTAAGATAAACCGGTGACCTTTTATCAAAGAGGGGCTGATCGGCCCTATGACATCGATTCCCCATGCTTCAAATGGCCACGAAGCAACAGTTGTATGAAGCAACTCCAGAGGCTGATGTAGAAAGTCTGCATGGATTTGGCAGGCTTTACACCTTCGTGCATATTTGATGGCATCGGCTATCATGGTTGGCCAATAATATTCAAGCCTGTGCAATCGGTCCTTGAGTTTTGGACCTGGCGATGAGCTCCGCATATACCATCATGCGCTTCTTTAAGCGCTCCTTGTGCCTCTGAATTAGAAAGGCAATGGAGGAGGATACCATCATATGAGCGACGGTAGAGTGTCTTTACTATTGGGTCATAGTAAAAATGGAGAGACCTTCGTCTGATAGATGCCACTTCTTTAGGGTCATCTGGCAATATATCATACAAAGCATAGTCGATGAGGGGAAATCGCCAATCTCTCGGTTCAAAATCTGTTGAGGTGATATGGACCTCCTTGGTTTTCAACACATGTTTAGGATAAATAAGGTGTCGAGTAGCTACTGTAAGGTGATATGTTGTATCGATTGGTAAGGCTAATGTTGCCGCTAGTGCAGCCAGAGCGTCAGCCTTAGTATTTTGGGACCGGGACACATGACTGATGTAAAAACCATTAAATGAATTATAGCCATTTTGATGACTACATGATAATAAGGTACCAAATCTCTGTGACGGACCTCATATTCTCCTTAAACCTGATTAATGAACAGTTTTGAATCACCATAAGCTTCGAGGTAGTCTACCCCCATTTCATGGGCGAGCTGAAGGCCAATGAGTAAAGTGTTATATTTTGTCACATTGTTGGGACATGGTTCCGTCAATGAAAACGCCCTAGGAAGGACATGGTTTTGTGGTGAGATAAATACAATCCCCACACCAGCAATGATCTTGCCTTTAGGGACTATTCTTGAGGCTCCATCAAACAATATCTATCATACTTCATCCTCTGAAGTTATATTAGATTCGAAAACCTCATCTGAAATATCTTCATGAAGTTTTGAGCGTTCTGGAACCGGGTGAGCACCGAGAGAATGGTCCATAGCTTTCACATAAAGCAGGAATGATTTTCCTGATGTGCGAGCCGCTAGGACTGGAGGTTTAGTGAGGTATCTTTTGATATCCTCATAAGCTTCTTGGCAGGTTTCATCCCATACAAAAGAGACACCCTTTTTCATGAGCCGGGTGAACGGTTGACAAAGGCCTAAGAGATTTGCGATGAACCTTCTGATATAGGCCAGTCTAGCTTGCAGGCCCCTAAGTTCTTTGAGGTTCTTAGGTGGATGCGCGTTCTGGATGGCTTTGACTTTATCCGGGTCAAGATGGATCCCTTTTGACGTGACAATGAATCCTAAGAACTTGCCACTCGAAACCCCAAGAAGGATTTTGTCGGATTCATTTTCAGTCGATGAGCTCGCATTATATCAAACATTGTTCTCAAATCACGAAGATAGTCATTCTTATCGCGACTTTTGACAGCGATATCGTCAACATAACATTCTATCGTCTTTCTGAGGTGGTTGTGGAAAATTGTACTCATCGCATGCTGATAAGTTGCTCCTGCGTTCTTTAATCCGAAAGGCATCACGGTATAGTAATATACCCTTAACAGTGTCCGGAATGAAGTATGCTTCTCATCCCCTGGGTACATCTTAATTTGATTATACCATGAAAAGCCGTTCATGAAAGACATTCTTTCGAATCCGCAGCTATTGTCAATCATAACATCGGTGATAGGCAATGGGAATTCATCTTTGTGGCACGCTGTATTGAGATTGCGGTAGTCAATACAGATTCATTTTTTTCATTCTTCTTAAGAACGGGAACAATGTTAGCAACCCAATCTGGATGTGTTCCTCCCATATGAAACCACATGCAATAAGTTTATGGACTTCAGCTTCAATGGTTTTCATAATGTTCAGGCGAAATCGTCTTTGTTGTTGCTTGACGGGCTTGGTGTCAGGCTTGATGTTTAGACGATGCATGGCTACTTGTGGATCAAGTCCGGAAATATCTTCGTAATTCCATGCAAAGACATCGATATACTATTTTACGAGTACTATTAATTCTTCTTTCTCCGTAAGTGATAAGCTCTCACATATAAAGATGGGTTTAGGGTGATCTTACCTACCCATGTTAACCTGAATCACCCTTGTCTTCAGTAGGTGGTTCGCGCTGTTCAAATCGATTTTCCTACTGAAAATCCAGTTGTTGAGCCCATGGTTAGATATCAGTAGCTTCCGCCAGCTCTAATTGGCTACTTGAAGTCATATTAACGGTGAGATTCTCGAACATCGTTCCCACACTGACGTCTGAATCCCATTTGAAGGAAGAGGCAGAGCGTGACGGGATTGGTTTGTTGTCTTTGGATCGAACCGATGTAGAAGGTGGAGGTGTAATATATCCTAACCCCCTACGTGTTTTATTGTAGTAATTTGCCGGTTTCCCTTTTGGCATGAAATTACGCAGAAAATCACGTCATCCTTTTCCAAAATTCAGGCCATTCCCACGCTGCAAGCTGTATCCCATTTTTCTCATTATATGCTGCGCTGATCGTGCATAATAGAAAAATTACGGGGGCTCTGAGTCTGAACTCGAGTCTGTGACCGTAGACCTTCGCATTTGGGCTCTACCGAATGTTATTGGTGGTTGACCCTTTTTTGATGGAGGAATCACTAAAACGAACCCTTCTATACATTCCAAAGACGTACTTAATGTGCTTGGTTTATGCAAGGGCATGTGTAGGGAGTTATTCGTGACAGATTCAACAATTCGACACTCGCAGGATAATCAAAGGAAACATTGTCGTTAATCACCCATTCATCATCATCCTCAGAAGGATTATTACATTGAGAATTATTGAGACATGTTACAATTGGTTCACCGACCAAAGTAGCTGGCGTGTCTCCTTCAGATTCTGAATTCGCCTCATTGTCACTGTCATCATTGTCAGGCAATGGTTCTTTGATGTTTTACTGATTTTCTGAAATAAGAGAGCATCAGTAAAGTAGTTTTTCACCCCTTTGAACGGTTGTTTCTTAGCGAACACTTTTGTACTATTGCATCCTCTTCAACATATTTAAAGCATTGGTGCAGAGTAGAGGGAACGATCCAGTTGGCATGGATCCAGGGTCGCCTCAGTAACAAGTTGTACGAAGTGTCAGCATCAATGATGTAGCACGTCACTTTTGATTTTAGGTTCCCGATTCGACAATGGAGTCGAATCTTTCCGAGTGGGTGACTATTTCTTGCGTTAAAATCGTATATCGTCGTAGTGGTTGCAGACAACCGATACAGTGGTATGCCTAGGAAGTAGAGAAGCCTTTTGGGGATGATGCTGAGCGCGGACTCTGAATCAACCTGTACCCTTGCAATGTATGTCAAGCCGATGTATCCGGTATGGTACGAAGGTCGATCGTGTTTATTATCCTTGAGAAGCATGTCCTCAGCTGTGAAAGTAATAAATGGTACTTTCAACTGTACATGATGACATTCAAAGCAAGGGGCCTAAGTGTCATCCTTAGGGGTCTCTAACATATGTGTCAGAAATGATTCTGAATCAGTCAGTGCATCCCTGAGTGCTCTTGTCTCTTTCGAGAGGTGAAGCAGCTCGTGTATGGTGATACGATTAGCCAACTAGGCTAATATGTCAAAGTGAAAAGGCATGTTAAGTCCCAGGCCTGAAGGTTTCTTCAGGACATGGTCGAACCGGACTTCTTTCTGCTTCTCTTTTCCTGTTGTCGAGATCGGAGCTGGCATAGATACTTGTACTGACGTCGTTTGCTGTTGTGTCTCGTCAGTAATTCTGTCATACTATCTTAAGTGTGATTTTCTGGATCGAGTACCTGTCGGCCGAGGTACATCAGCTTGCGCTGTGCAAGCGTGCTTTTCTCCCTCAGAATCACTAAGAGAAGCTGACGTCCCATTGCCGTCATCTGGCAAGATAGAGATAACATTGCAAGATTTACCCTTTGACTTTGATTTCTTCGAATCCCATTCTTTGTCTTGGGCAAGGTCTTGGTGTATCCACATAATTTTTCCTGTTTCTAGTGTCAAGGAAACGGGACCCTTATTCACTTGATTTTTAGCTGAAGGATCTTTTACTTCCAGCCGTGCTTCAGGGATTAGGGAAGACCCGTCAGGAACTGTGACTTTTGGGGTCCTGTCAAACTCGAGGGTCACCATATTTGCAGTGACTATCTTTTGTTCGGATTTTAGAGTCAAAACTCGGCATCGACTAAAGCCAGAATTTTTTCCTTAGGGACAAAGCACTTGTTGGTAGGATGATGAACCATCCTATGAAAACGGCAATAATTGGGATCGTTTGTGCGTCCCACTTCATTAGGGCGTCGGGCCTCTGGCAATTTTAATTTATTCCCTTTATGGAGTAAATGGAATATTGTGACCACCTGCTCATCTTTGAAGGAGTACTATTTTGGAGGAAACTTAAACTCCTAATTATTGACGCCGCTCTTCTTGGTCTTTGGTTGAACGTCCCCTGACAATTCGACGAACATAGTCTCTTTTCCTTTGGTTTGTGAAGATTGTGTCATGTCGCCGTATCCCTTATTATTCATACCCCACTTGTCTTTAGGGATAGATGGTTCAAACTTTTTGGCTGATTTTTTGGCTACCTCGGCTTGTTCAACTAGTTCTTTCCAGTTATGGGCTTTGACAGCTCCCATACGAATCTCTACTTGGTCCAGGAAGTTATGCCTACATGTCTGCAAGAACATGGGCAATGGCATCCCTGCTGGGCACATTAGAGATAGATTTTTGAACCGTTCGTTGTAATCACGTATTCTTCTTTCCTCTGTATAGTGGAGAGGAGTTTATCCATGGTTACCTCGGTGTCGTCCTCATAAAAATGAGAAAGAAATCAGGTCTCTAAGTCAATCCAGGAATTGATAGAGCCTGGAGGAAGGCTTCGGAACCAATCAAATGCTACCCCCTTTAGGGTGCCAGCGAACAGTCTGGCCATGATTGTATCGTTATCTATGACGTTACCGGTCTGAGATCGGATGTAATAGATGTGCTGGTTTGGCGAGCTCTTACCATCATCGTATGTAACGTTGGTGGCTTGAACTTTGGCGGGTATAGTACAGAATCCCATTCCAAGGGGTAAGGACGGACTGTCCCTACTTTCTTCAGTTCATCCCTTTGGGCTAGGGGTGCGATCTGAGCTTGGATGCCTTTAAGAACTTTAGCATCAATAGACGAACTTTCCTTTGACTTCTCAGTCTTAGGTTGCTCATCATCATTATGTTCCTCCTCATTATGATTACTCCCGATATCATTATTATTTCGGTTAGTGAGGAGTTGAGCGAGCATCTATTGAATGTTGTCCAAGGCTTCTTGCTAGGCCTTGGAGGTTTTCTTTTGAGCTTCCAACCGTCGACAGAGGTCATCATTACATTATCTGTCCGTATCAAGCTCACTGTCACCGAAGAGGCATACCCACTATCTTCCTCCTCATCAGACTATTAGAATAATCTTCTCATTGGTTATGGTGACGTTACTCCAGTTGAGGAGGATGGTCGCTCATAACTGTAGGGTATTGCAACCCTAGATCTGATGCTTCGGAACACACCTTCTTCTTCCACCAAGACTTGTCCTAAGTCAGGGCTATAGTCCGGGTCTGGAGAACTGAAGGAAGGGGAGTTAGCATCGCGTGGGGCTCGCCTGTCCCTATGCGGTTCACGCCCCTTTCGATCATGTTGACGGATGCAGAGGACAGATCTGGTAGATTTTGCGACATGCACCTTTTGTAATGCTTCACAGGAGCTCGCACCGATAGTCGATCAAAAACTGACTGTCGGGTTGGAAGAGTGGCGGGCACTGGTCCTAGTCGGCAATGGACTGAATGGACCATCACCAAACGGCAACCCACTTATTCATAACAAGAGGGAGAAGTCTGGAGTAATTCCAACTTCTGTTTGTTCGTCAAGAACTCTCAGAGGTCGGATTTAACTGAGTTTAAGTGACTCAGTACGGAGACAATGGGCAGATCGTGCATTGATCACCTTTTTGTTCATAGCTTTATAAGGGGCGAACTTAGCATCCACAGGCCTTGGAAGCGAGGCACAGGATGATGCCCCGTTCTTTCCATCACCGCAGAGGCGATTGGCACTGGATAGTGCGTTAGTTCTAGCTTCGCGGCTGAGAACTCTGGTAGCACCCTTAGGCCCTGAAACTGCATAAGCACCGCTATCAGCACCCAGGGATGATCTCTTAGCTTCGCCTCGAAGAGTGAACTTAATGCTTGAGGAGTTAGGGAGCAAAGCACGCTGTGGTGCTTTGTTCGCCACCTTGTTGCGAAGGTGGTTAGCACTACTAGGTGCTTCCTTTTAAGCTTGGTGGCTAGGAATTCTGCGCGTATCCCGAGGTAGTGGTGCTATGTTCGCCACGCTATCAGTAACTTCGATCATGAGAACGAGGTTGGAGCGAGGGGTTACTGCTCCTAGATTAGGTAAAGGTAGAGTTGCTACGCTAGCCTCGCGGCTAATATTCTCGGCAATGCTGCCAAACGGATAGGCAATTTGCCTTTGTCTTCGCGTGATAGGCGAAGTTACGGTGAATCTTCGCCTGGAGCTTCACACGAAGTTTTCTGCTTTGGCTACATCTGCTTGGGAAGCGAAGTTTTAGGTTCGCAGGGACCCTGGTTAGCCTTGCTTAAGGCACCCGTAGTCTCAGTGGAGGCTGAGAGGAGTTTAGAAGAGGCTCTTCCAGCTACGTGCCTGGCTAGGGCTGGCTTCTGCTCTGAAGCCTTGGCCGCGGAGATCTTTCTGTGCTTCCGAGTGTGAAGCACTGGACTAGCCTCAGAGAGCAATTCTTCAAATTTTTCTTGGTCGAAATGAATGACCAAGTTTTCGAACATAACAGGCTCAAGACTCTGATCGTTGCATTGCGACACTGTTTTCATGTTGTGCCAGAAGACTGATTTCCCCAACGGAGTCGCCATCTTGTTTTCTATTAATTTGCATAAGGGAAAACTTACAAAAAAGAAAGATCGAGGAGCGAGATTACAAGTAATAGAAATTGAAATTATAAGTAGATCTCCTCTGATATTTTTGGGGAAATGTTGCGGTAGGAATCTGATCAGCACGCGATCACTTTATCTCTTTGATAATGCAAATCGATCAGGTGATCGAACTGCCTCCTAATAAGACTCCCTTCTATCTTGGTTTAGGGAACCAGAGAACAGAAGATTAGTAGAGCCCTTTTGCTAGGAATTCTGCTCTTTTGAGTCAATCTTTCCTCCCTGTCCGTCCTTTCTCTCTCTATCCGTCCTTATCCCTTATGTCTAGTAAGGGACTATTTATAGCCAAAAATGGAGTGTAATTGCCCCTTGAATTCAGCAAAGCTGAATCAGTCATTAGCTTCGTGCGAGGCTCGCAAATGACCTTGCTGCGAAGCTTTTTGCGAGCTTCTGGCAAAGCTAGAGGTTTCATGCGAACGTCCTCTTGTCGTTATGGCTTAATTGTCTCCACTTAATGTGGGACGAAGTGGGTGGGTGTAACCGCCCACTTAAAATGGTGTTAATCCCACTAAATTAGTGGGGATGACCCATTAATCCCTCGTGGGATTTTGAAACGGTCAATTTGATGACCTGGCAAAGCCCATTGCGGAGCTAGATCATGCGGAGCTGGATCCTGCGGAACTAGCTTAGGCGAAGCAAGATTATGCGGAGTTAGATCATGTGGAGCTAAGACTTAGCTCGTAGTTTCAGGCGAAGTTACCTTCCGAGCCTCGTGCGAAGTTGAGACAGCTCATAGCGGAGTTATGACTCAGCTAGGGTATAAGGCTTCTGGCGCGAAGCTCCTAGGTCAGCCCTTGGCGGGGCTAAATGGAAAGCTTCAGACGAAGCTAATAGTTAGCCTCAAAGCAAGGCTACCAACCAAGCTCAGGCGAAACTGTTAGTTCCGTGTGGAGCTGTGAAGCTTATCTTGGGGTTATACCAGGCTAAGAATAACGTCTTAGGCCTGTTGGGTCTCTTCAAAGGCAACTTTGGCTTATTATCTACTTTACTAGATTAGTAGTGTCCATGTTGCTGCCTCATCTCTGGTCATCATCTTGCCTTCGACTTGTCTTTTGTAGATGTCAATAAGTTAGACGTCGTTCAGACTGGCTGAAGATGAATGTGGGAGTTCTGTCTTTTTTGAGTGTCAACAAAGGATACATGTTCATTTCATATAGAAGAGGACTGACATTTTGGAGTGATTTATCGCTTTGAGTGTTATCTTGTTGTGAATACATTGTACACTTTCACAATTGACATTAAGGGCAAAACCTAGATAAACAAGATAAGAGGTGGGGATTTCATCACCCTTCCTTAGCCCAAAAGCCATCTCCAAGTGCACTTACAATCCCAAGCCTAATTAAAAGTTGATACACGTCGGTCCTAGGGACATCTTAGACTCACTAAGGATTAACCGAGGGTGGGAATTGCAAGAAATATACTTTTGCAAAATCGGTGTCTAAGGAAAGATGATTGAGAGGTTAAGCCTGGAAAGCTCCATGGTTTAGCGTAATTAAGGCCCGAGGCTCACGTCCAGATACCTCCCACCAAGTTTTGCCCTTTCCTGACCGATTAGCTTGCAGTCTATTTCCTGCAACAACCTCCCCCGGAGAATCGACCAGTTAGGAGTCGTCTAGGTCTAGGTACCTTAAACTAAGGCTTGGTGGTTGTTTCTCTTTCTTTTGTTTGTTTTTTATTCTTTTTGATTATTCTGTTGTGTATACGTTGTTCGTGGTGTGCTGCATGAAAGAGTGGGTGAGAGATCCTGTAACTCTCAAATTAATCAGAAACACTTCTCTGCCTTTGCATCCAGAACCAGTAATGGCATCATTATAGGACAGGTTTTGCCTAATCAGAACTTCACTCCCATCTTGTATGAAACTTCCTGAGGCGAATGGTAATAACTTTGAGTTGAAAACCCAATTCATCAACGCTTTTCTGAAATTTAACGGTTTAGAATCAGAGGTTGTATACTTCTTTGTTAGGGAATTTGAAGAAGTATACCTCATGATGCGCATTCCCCAGCTAGTAGACGATGTCGTTAGGTTACGTTTCATTCCCTTCTCCATAAAGGACCTAGCTAAGAAATGGTTGTATAGCTTGGCTGTGGACTTAGTCACGATGTGGGACGATTTTATTAAGGCTTTCTTAAAGAAATTTTACCCAATCCACAAGACTGCCCTCATTAGAAAGATTAACACACAGTTTAGGTAAGAACGGAGCAAACCATTCTTGAGATACTTTGAACGATTCAAAGATCTCTTAGCTCAGTGCCCTCATCACGGTATAGAGAAATGATGTCAGTGCCAGATTTTCTATGATGGTCTGAATTATTAAACAAAAACCTTGTTAGAACCATTTGTCAGGGGGGTTTTGCAAAAGGATGAAAATCAGGGTTGGGATTTGTTTGAAAATCTAGTTGAGAAAACCCTACAATTGGAGCCAACCTCTGAGAAACCAAGGAATTCACAGTCTATCTCTTCTAAAGGAGAATTCTATCCTTAGAATTATTCATAACTGCTGAAGCTAAGATTGCAACTCTGCTGAGGAGAATAGAGGCTCTATAAACAAAAAAGCTAGCCAATGTCAACCAAATCAACCCACCACCAATTCACAATCCGGGTTGTTCATATTGTCAGGCATCAAACCATATTTTCGAAGAGTGTCCCATTTTTCAGACTCATCAAGTACCGTCAGAACACATGAACGCGGCCTACTCAAGGCCGCAACACAATCCTTACTCGCAGACTTACAATTCTGGTTGAGGAAATCACCTGGATTTCTCTTGGGCCCTGAACAATTCTCCCAGGCCCAATTTCTCCAACAATCTTCACCATCCCAATCATCAAGCAAATTTTACTAGTCAGGCTCCACCTTCGTCCTTCCAAAATTTACCAATGGGGAAAAAAATTCAGTAAATTGGAGGGGAGTATGGAGGCATTCATGAAGTTCCAAGCAACCTTCATGCAAAATCAAGGACATACAATGAACAGCCATTCACAGGCCATATCTAGATTGGAAATACAGATGAGTCAATTAGCAAACTCTCTAAGTGAAAGACCTAAGGGTACTTTTCCTATTTAGCTGCTAGTCAACCCTAAGAATTTCAATCAAGCTTATGAAATTCAGGATCCTCAGATCAACCAATATAATGTTCACACACTCAGATCAGGAAAGAAGGTGGAAAACCGGGTCTACCAGCAGAAAAATCTTATCCACATTGATCCTACTCCTGCCTCTACATCTACTAGCTCCTCTCAATTTGCTCCGCAAATTGATCAAGTTCACAAGCCTGTAGCACCCTTTCCTAATATGTTTAGGAACAACAATAAAAACATGCACATGGAAAAGATACTTGAGATGTTTAATAGGTCAAATTGAACGTGCCTCTTCTTGACACTATCCAAGAAGTCCCAGCATATGCTAAATTCTTTAAGGATATGTGTACTAAGAAGAGAAAAATGAATGTGCCAAGAAAGTGTTCTTAGCAACCAACATAAGCGAAATTCTGTCTGATTCTATTCCGGTGAAATACAAAGATTCCAAATGTCTTACAATTTCTTCTACCATAGGACAAACTGAAATTAGCCGAGCATTTCTTGACCTGGGAGCGAGTATCAACTTACTACCTCTCTTAATATACCAGCAACTTTGGTTGGGCGAGCTGAGTCCAACTCGAGTCACTATTCAGTTAGTCGATCGATCTGTGAAAATCCCCAAAGGGGAAATCACATATGTCCTTATCCGGGTCGGGGATTTCATCTACCTTGTTGACTTCAATATGCTTGAGACCCAATCTGTGTCAAATCCACGATCTCAAATTTCAGTCATCTTAAGATGCCCATTCCTTGCTACAGCTAAAGCCATAATCAACTATAGGAACGGGTCTATGTGATTGACCTTTAGAGATATGATAAAAGAGGTGAATGTTTTCAATCTGGGAAAACAATCCAGGGCTATGAATGATCAAACTTTTGAGGTCAATTCCATTGAAAATTTGATCAGTGAGCATGAAGAGAGAATAGAGATGGACGCAGACAGTGAATTTGATTTGGAGTCTGAGGATTTCAATCTGGATTAGATCGTAGATTTAACAGTAGACTGGGCATCAAGCACAAGTGTATTTCATCCCAAGATCAAAATTCCAAATCTCCCTTCTAATGAATTAACTCCTTTCTTAGAGTTAAAAGTTTTACCTGAACACCTCAAGTACGCCTACCTAGGCGGAAGAGAAACCCTGCCAGTTATCAAGCATCCCATCTGAGTGGACAACAAGGCCTTGATGTCTATTTTAAGGAGAGATAGGAAAGCCATTGGATGAACAATGAAAGACATTAAGGGGATAAGTCCAGCAATAGTATAATACAGAATTCATTTAAATGATGAAGCGATTCTCAGGAGGGACCCACAGTGTAGGCTTAGCCCACTCATGCAAGATGTTGTGAAAACGAAAATTTTAAAACTATTAGACAATGAGATCATTTATCCCATTTTTGATAGCCAATGGGTTAGCCCAGTTCATGCTGTCTCCATGAAAGCTGATTTTACGATGGTAGAAGACGAGCATAAAGAGCTGGTACAAAAAAGATTACCTATCAAGGTTTGTGTTTGTATTGACTATAAAAAATTGAACGCAGCCACTCGTAAGGACCACTTCTCGTTACCCTTCATCGATCAAATGCTCAAACGCTTAGCTGGACATTAGTACTATTGCTTCCTAGATGGATACTCGGGATATAATTAGATCCCATTGCTGCAGAAGACCAGGAAAAGACTACGTTCACTTGCCCATTCGGAACCTTTACCTACCGACGCATGCCCTTTGGATTATGCGACGCTCGAGTGACATTCCAACGATACATGCTCAGTCTTTTCTCCAATATGGTAGAACATTTTCTAGAGATTTTCATGGATGGCTTCTCCATCTACGAAGATTCATTTGATCAGTGTCTTCATCATTTAGAGTTGGTTCTAAAAGATGTAAGGAGAAGAATTTAACTCTGAACTGAAAAAAATGTCACTTAATGGTGAGACAAGGGATTGTCTTAGGCCATGTGTAATATCTCTTGTCTAAAATACTGTATTTTTTCTTTCTAGGAGTTTATTTTTGTTTACCGATTATTTTATTTATTAGCTTGATTGAGGACTTATTGTTATTATTACTTACACAAATTATTTTGAAATATTTAAATGGTGACTTGAGCTTATGTTTATTTAGCATTGTTGGGCATTATCATTGTAATTGCTAACTGGTATTATTCCTATCATTACTATTATTATTATTTTGTTGTCGTTGTTCTTATTAATATTATTAACTTGTATTATTAATTTTCTTCTCCCTATTGTTATTATCTATCTTCTTTTCTAGTTTTTAACCTAAACCCTTTCAAATCCTATTTTAATCCAA
The DNA here is from genome assembly GCA_038442645.1 of Agave tequilana. Lineage (NCBI taxonomy): Eukaryota > Viridiplantae > Streptophyta > Magnoliopsida > Asparagales > Asparagaceae > Agave > Agave tequilana. The sequence continues at coordinate 147,517 of JAVJIF010000127.1, forward strand.
ATCTCAACAAACTATATCATATCTTAAATCAAATCCCTTTTAATCCTAACAACCCAATCAAATTCTAACTACTAAATCATAATCCTAAATCTTAACAAACCATATCTTATCTTAAACCAAATCCCAACCTAAATCCATAGCCTATCTTAATTACCCAAATCCCTTTTTACACTTAATCCTCTTCTCCTTTTCTACTTCTTCCCTGTGCGCGACAACCCGGATCTTCTTCTTGCGCACCATCTCCACCTCCACCGCGCAAGCTTCGCAAGTCCATAACACCTTCCCCCGAGCCCCGCCACTCCTCACTTTGCAGTGCAACCTCCCAGCTCCATGCCGCAACCACCCACATTATTGCCATGTTTCTCCCCTTGTTGGCCGATCCTACTTCCACCTTATGCCACCATCTCATTCTTCCTTCTCCAACAACAAGCACCATACCCCCTTGCACCCTCTCTGTGGTTGCCCGATCTCCTCCGTCGGAGAGCGCGAGCACACCCACATCTTTCCCGGTGAGATCCTCGAGCTGTCGACATCCACCGCAGCCTCCGTTTCCTTCGCCGTGGTCCGCAAATATGGCCGGATCTCCATCACTCTCTCAGGTTCCTTGTTTTCTCTTTCTCTATTTCATTTTTGTGTTCTATATACATGGTGATGGTGTATGCATGTGTTTTTAAATGTGGGTGGGTGTTATGTTTTATCTATGGGTGGGTGTTATGTTTTATTTATTATGTGTAGGTTTTTAATTGGTGTGTGTAATAAATAATAATGTGTGTGTTTGGGTGTACATGTATGCATGAGTTTTAATTACTTGTGTGAGTATTATTTCATGCAAAACACTCTGGAACTTTTATGCCTTCAAAATTTCATAGTATATATATTCGTGTACATGCTTTCTATATATCTTGAAACATATAGCAAATGTTTCATGCATTTCCTTCAAGACCTTCTATCCGGTTAGTGCCCCATACTTCTTCCAACTGAGCTTTGTTGCTTCTATAGTCATGGATAGTTCTAATTTTTGTATTATCAATGAGTGCAAATTCTGAATTTCCATTGATCTAGTTAAGTGTATCACTGAATTTGATTCACATTTTGGTAGGTTCTTCGTTCTTCACAGTTTCTTCATTATTTATTTTAACTTACTGTGATGTTTGTTGTGGTTTTGAGTAATATGTAATTTTTATGGTTAAAACCTATCATCTTGCTCACCCTAGTGTGAAACTTTTGTTTTTGGCCCAATGAGAATTTCTCTATTTTCTAAATTCATTATGGCTACTTTTGTATAATTCTCTGAAAGAGTTCTATCACAAATCTAATGTTCCTTTGTGGTGAATTCAGATTATTAGAATAAATATTTTAGTTTCATATATTCTAATGGAGAACTAGGTTTGATTTGTTACAAAATTCCTATTATTATATTATCAAAATCCGTGCCATTAGCGAGAAGCTTGCTACTTTTGTGTGGGTATTTTATGATACTCTTCCCTGATTATTTGCTATCATTTTGCTCTCTTATTGCATACATACATACATACAGATACATATACATATATATACATATACATATACATACATATATATACATATACATACATATATATATATATATATATATATATATATATATATATATATATATATATGTATATATATATATATATATATATGTATATATATATATATATACATATATATATATATACATATATATACATATATACATATATATACATATATATACATATATATACATATATATACATATATATACATATATATATATATATATATATATATATATATATAGTGATTTTAGATTATCTCTCTCTTCTAGTGTGATCTTTTTCAGTCATGTACTAGTCTTTTGGTCTGTGAGTTTTATTCAAAAGAATTTCACTAGGCAATCATTTCTTGGTTGTGTTGGTTTCTGATAACTACTATTGTGATCTTTTTAATATTCAGGTCTAATAGATTACTCTCCTATCATCACAGAAGTTTGAAATTTGACAACCAAACCATCATTACCAATGAAACACATTCCCATCTACTTGCCTCGAGAAATTTTTGAAATTCATCTTTAAAGTTATTCTGCATGATTTTGGCTTCACATTAATCGTTTTTAAGAATAGTAAAGATGTTTAAAGTAATAGCTGATCTTAAGGATATCCAGCTTGTGACAATGGTACCGTAATGGTCAAGGCAGAATTTGCGGTTGATGACGCACCCAGAGTTGTATTCCCCAGTATTGTGGGTCAACCTCGCCCCACGGGAGATATGATCGGTATTAGACAGAAGGATGCTTACTTGGGTGATGAGGCCCAGTCCAAAAGAGCGATTCAGACTAATTTGCAATCCGGACCTAGTAACAAGAGACCCGAATTCGATTTCGTCGTGGACATGACACACGAGACGATCCGAACAGTGCTGACCCGATAGTGATTAGGTCCCGAAACTGCGTCATTTCAGGTGAGTGTTCTTTGTTTTCTTATTGAGTATTACGATATTATTTTACGTGAGTACTTTTAACTTGTTTCAATATACGTTATTATGTTTAAACAGTGTTCATGTTTAATTATTGTTCATACAAGTCAATTATTGTTCATGTTCGCATATTAAATACATAATGAATAAACGCAAAAAGATTATATTGTCGATTCTAAATAAATATCATGATACCACTTAGGTAACTTGACAGATTATATAAGATACCTGCTTGATAAACATACTGTTCATGTTACTGAAAGTTACTGGGAAAGTATCGTTAAACTGTAACGATCAGTACAGCTTTATTCATTGTATACACGATTACTGTTACTGTTCACTGTTCTTATTACTGTTCATCGTGTATACAATTACTGTTACTGTGCTGTTACTATTACAGTCACCGCATGTCCCAGTATTCTACGTAATATGGATATTGAATGACTTAACTGAATTAAATAATAATGTAAAAAAATAACTTACACCGGGATTGGGGAAATTGATGGAGGAGACAACTTTTGTATTTTGGGTGGACCTAGGATACAGGTTGCGCAGCCGACTGAGGGTTCCACTGAGGGTTCCTGGGGGACGACTGACATCCCATCTGTACTGTTATTGTTCCACTATTTTCATAGTGAGATTACTGTTATTGTTATTGAGTACCTAGCGCTACGGCCTGGTTCGGCGCCAGGAAATTGAGGCCGTGGTCTCGGGTATGACGGGACCCACCTAAAGTATGGATAATGTCTCTTCTACTAATTTCAATAACTTAGGACCCTGATTGACACGTGTAGTAGGCGTAGTTGGAATGCGTCTACTGCATGTGGCAATTGGTGCTCGCTGACATAATAAATGTTAATAAATTATTTATAGCATATTGTGACTGACTATATCACCTGACTGTGCATATCTATACTTTGATAGACATATGATTGTACACATGACCAGATTTATATATCAGACTAGTGACATATGCTAGGTTACACATTTTGATATTAGTCCTTTCCTTTTGTCATAAGATCAGTTATACATTGTTCATGTCTTTGTTCTTGGCATTGATTATCTTGTTATACTTCATTTCAGTTATCATGTTTTCATTACTTATGTTGTTGTTATGCACGGGCACCTTTCTCTTTACACACACACTCATTAGGTCGCTTCTGACGACCCTGGATTCGCACGTCCAGGGTTTTGGACATCATTTTATATTGTTCAGGTGTTCGTGTGATCGTACGCTTCGCGAGGAGCTAGATTCTCTCTTTTTTGATTTGGTATTCTTTCTTTTCTTTATTCCTGCTATTATTTTTGATTCATGTATATCACACTTAGCTTCTATTCTATTCCTTATTTCATTTGAGATCATGTGTACCCTTTATATGTATTATTGCAGTAGTCGTTGATTATTATGGTTCAGATTTATAGCTTGTTCAGATTACTTTAGGCTTAGCGTATATATGTGGGGTATTTTTCTTGCATATATAAATCGCCGACTCTCGTCGCGACTCCGTTTCCGCGTATTTTGGGAAGCGGGGCATGACACCATGAGATGTCAAGGAGAGGAATCAAAGTTGACAAGGCATAAAACAGAAGTTATCGCTAAGCTTCTACCACCTAAATGCATCAAGAATATCATATCCTTTTTAGGGCATGCTGGGTTCTATCGACAGTTTATTAAGGATTTTAGCAAAATCGCTAGACCCTTAACTAACCTGCTCGCAAATGACGTGCCCTTTGATTTTAATGATGGATGTTTTAAATCATGGGAGAAGCTTAAGCAAGGCCTTATATCTACGCCTATCATTTCTGCTCCTGATTGGGCACAACCATATGAAATTATGTGTGATGTTTCTGATTTTGCTATTGCCGCTGTCCTAGGACAACGCATCGACAATAGGTAGCACGTGATTTATTATTCGAGTAGGACTCTGAATGGTGCCCAACAGAACTATATAACAACCAGAAGAAATTCTTGGCTGTTATCTTTGCTTTAGAAAAGTTTCGTCCCTACTTACTAGGATATATGACTGTGATTTTCACCTCATGACCAAGAAGGAAGCTAAAGACTGACTGATTCGGTGGATCCTCCTACTTCAAAAATTCGACCTGGAAATCTGTGATAAGAGAGGTGTAGAAAATATGGTGGCTGATCATCTGTCAAGAATTCTTAATGCACCTATCGTACGAACTCCGATCAATAAGGATTTCCCAGCAAAGCACATCCTTGCCATTTTCAAGGAACCATGGTATGCAGACATAGCTAACTATTTGGTCACTGGACAATTACCCGCTGAATGGACAAAACAAGACCAATATCGTTTCTTTATCCAAGTGCGGTACTTCTTCTGAGAAGAGCTGTATCTCTTTAAGTATTGTCCTGATCAAATTATTCGACGATGTATATAGGAAGAAGAACAAAGGAGTGTGCTCAGTTTCTGCCATGAACTTGCATGCAGAGGACATTTTGGTCGCAAAACCGTAAAGAAAGTTTTATAAAGTGGGTTTTACTTGGCCATTTTTTTCAAAGACTCATTCCATTTTTGTAAGTCATGTCAGGATTGTTGTCAAAAGAGTGGGAAGATTTTGAGACGAGACATGATGCCCTTAAACTTGATTCTCGAAGTTGAAAATTTTGATGTTTGGGTCATTGACTTCATGGGATCATTCCCAAATTTCTTTGGCAACCAGTTCGTCTTGGTTGCAGTAGATTACGTCTCGAAATTGGTAGAAGTCGCGCCTACTAAGACCAATGACAATAAAGTGGTTGTGAAATTTCTCAAGAAAAATATCTTCTCCCATTTTGGCACCCCGAGCTATAATTAGTGATAATAGGTCACATTTCTGTAATAGGGTTTTTGAAGCTCTGATGTGGAAATACTCCATCAATCACAAGTTATCCATCCCGTATCATCCCCAAACAAATGGGCAAGTTAAAGTAACTAATCGGCAAATTAAGCTCATTTTAGAAAAAAATAGTAGGACAAAACTGAAAAGTGGTCGGCCAAGCTGAACGTTGCGTTATGGGTTTACCGAACTGCTTTTAAGACTGTCTTGGGAATGTCTCCATATAGAACTGTATTTTGGAAAAGCCTACCATCTGCCTGTCGATTTAGAACACCGAGCTCTATGGGTTATTAAGCAACTTAATTTCGATCTGACTAAAGTCGGTGAACTAAGGAGATTACAGATCTCGAAGTTAGAGGAAATACAGAATGAGGCTTATGAGAATGCACGAATCACAAAGAGCAGGTCGAAAATTTTTCATGACCAGATCATCAACCAGAAAAACTTTGTCCCTGGGGAAAAGTTCTGCTATACAACTCGAGACTTCACATTTTTGGGGGAAGCTAAAACTCGATCCGGACCCTTCATTATGCGCATACACGATACTGTGGTAATTTTCGATCCAAATAGTAATGAGGAATTTAAGGTGAATGGGAAAAGACTGAAGCCATTCCTGACCACTGAGCCTGAGTCATAGGCTGAAAGTGTGCTGAGTCTTTTCGCTCCGTCTTACGCATGACCATAGTCCTCCACACACCACAAGTGAAAACAAATAAAAAAAAAGTGTAAATAAAATAAAGATTAGGGGTTCTTTATCATTATTGTTTATATGATATAATCACTCCTTGTATACTTGTAAATAACCCTTTACCCAAGGGCTAGATTTGGAAATCTCCCTTTTCTACCCCTATTTATACTCTCTTCTTCCTCTCCCATAGGCTAACATCAAAATTTTTTCAGATCTGGAGAGGAGACGCTCTCGTGCCACCACCCTCCGAGCCGCTCCCATGTTCCCTCAACAAAGTCATGCCCGGTCCTATAAAGCTGTCGAAACGCGGCTTGTTCAGGGGCTCTGTCGCGCCGCCTTTGCCCCCTCCGGCTATCTCTCTGAGAGGATCTCGGATCTCCTCTCAAATTTGGGGTTCTTCTGTCGAATTGTTGCGGGTATATTGTGATTGTTTTTCCCTAATATTTCCGGGGGAGGTTTGCGAATTCTTTACTCATCTCTCTTTATTTTCACTTCAGATATAGATTATGGCCCCTACCATATTTTCTAAATTAGATTTTTCTAGAATATTAAATGATGTTCAGGGTTATGGGATCGTTTTCTTAGATAGGATTAGAGAGATAGTGGTATGGGTTGGTGGATGACAACTCTGATGTTGATACCTTTTACTGCCCGGACTTGGTGAGGGAATTTTTTTTTAGGGATAGATATTAATTCCATAAATCTAGACCTTAATCAATTTATTGTCCACCTTGACCACAGGGACCTGTTGGTCACCATTGAGACTATTCAGGAGGTCACCAGGTGCCTTCCCCCCCAGCACATCGTGCCCCTCCCCCTAATTGAGTATATGACTTTGATGGGTGCGCAATGCACTGTGCAGGATCGTGGTCTCCAAGCGAGCACCACATTTAGAAACATTCATTGTGTTGGCCGTTGGATCCAAAGTAACATCCAACTTCTTTTAACAGACCTACATTGCAGATTATCCACAGCCTCATGATGAGACAACATACCGTCTGTCTCAACACCATCCTTTTGCAACACTTGTTGGCTACCTCTTATTAGACGAGGGGAGCCAAGAATTCTCTACCTATCTTAGTGACTCGTTTGTATAGAAACTTTCTGCCAGATGAGGGCTTTGCTGAGTATGATCAAGTACTAGTGATTGAGGCTAAACCTGCACAAAAAATACGAAATTTCAGATCTAATAATAAACTTGTGCAAGTGCTCAATTCTTCCGCTATATCAAGTGGCTATGCGGGTCGTGATCCACAAGGAGGGTTTGCGATGGAAGCGTTACAGTTCTTTATATTGAAATCTTTATAACAACAAACGAAAGTTCTTCTCTGTTTTTAAAGTTATGAAAGTGAAAAAGAAAGTTATATTAAAGTTAAGAAGAAAGTGGTAGAATAGAAGAAGGTGAAAAATCAGAAAACGAAAGAAAGCGACAAAGTACAAATGAAGTGGAAAGAAGAATGAAAACGATTTGGAGGAAGTGGTGTTTGTGATTTAGTTTACAGAAATAAAAGAAAAGAAATAAAAACAATTGCTTACCTTCTTTTCGTCAAAAGCTTACCTCGAGTTTTCAGCAACGATTTTACCTTGAAGTGGAGGCATTCAGCGCATAGCCCATAAGATTCGAGTGTTGGTCTTCGTCCACATTACATCATCAAGACTAATTCAAGAATGAAATGATACAGAGAGAGACTCTATTCCATCGTCATGAGCTATCGGTGGCACTCGCAATGGCAAGGCTCTTTCGATGCTTTTAGACTCACTTGGAAGACGATTGTACGAAAAAGAAAAGTAAAATAGAAACGAAGAAGAAGAAGAAGATTAAATAGAAGTGCATACACAAAAAGAACACCGATTCGATTCCATTACAATCAAAGAAAAGAAATAAGTCTTACACCGGTGTCACTCCAGCTCAAGCTTCAGTCTTGTTCTTCGATGCAAGTCGATCTCCTCTGAATTACATAGATGAAAACTAAAATTACATAAAAGAAAGACTAAAAACCTAAACTAAGAAATGAAAACTAAGCTAAATCCTAACTCTGCATTGGCCTCCATTTTCAGTGCACAATATGGCCTTTTATAGGCAGAAAACCCAACCACCAAGATCCCGGGGAGGTCGGGGGAGCAAACGCTCCCCCTAACTCCCCAGGATTGCCGCAAAAACGCGGCTTTTGTCGCGTTTTTGCGGCATTAGTGTGGCCAGGTGGCCACATCAAGAGGGGGGTGGCTCCTGGTTTGAAGTGGGGCTCGTATCTCCTGCTGGTTTTCTTGTTGCTTCTTCAACCGCTGACTGAATCGGCTTTTGATTTTCTAGCTTCGATTCCTCAATTCAAGGAGAGTTTTTCTCAACCCCTTGATATGCCAAGATATAGCCCAGATTTCTTCACTTCGAATTTATTCTGAATTAATTCAGAATAAAGTGGGCTTTTGGGCTTGTTCTTCTTTTATTCCTTTGAGCATTTGGGCCTACATTTAGCAAAGAAAAAAGACACTTATTAATATCATTTATTAGCAAACAAGTGTGGTAAAGTGACAACATAAATGCAATGTATGTGACAAATCACACCCCCACACTTATCTTTTGCTCGCCCTCGAGCAAAACATTAGACTAACTCGAATCAATTATTAGACCACTTTCGCAGGTCACTCGATTGCACTGAGCATGTGCAACAAGCCGTTAAACCTCTAGGTCACCCCTAGAGGACGAGTTTTGTCTCGTGAGGGTTTTCAGTGGATTGCACCCACAAAATCCATAAAGAAAGAGAAATAAAGAGTTAGTATTTTCGAAAAGCATTTTGAAAGAGAAAAATATTTGAAATATGATTGTAAGATCTAAGCAATCTATAAGTTATAGGAAAACTGAATTTTTCATTCCTAAACTTAGTCTCTATTCAAAAATTTGTTATCAATTAAAGTAAGGAGTCAAATTGTACTTCTCATCTAGTCTATTACTTTACCCTAAGTCATATGCACTTGTGACTATGAAAATTTTGACTAAGGGTTCATTAACTCTAACTCTTATGCCTTATTTTATATATATATATATATATATATATTTTTTTTTTGTGGTATTATTCCTTAGTTTAGGCTTTCTAATCTGCCCATGTAACGAGCCTTTAATCGATGACTCCCAAACCAGACGGTCTTAGGGCACCAGGTGAGAAGACACCCCTAGGACTTAAGGACTCGAGCAAACAAGGCCACAAAACTAAGGATTTTATTATATGGACCTCTTTTAGGCGTGAATACTTATGCTTTATGAGGCACAAATACCCAGCTTAATCAGAGGATTTTTCTTTCCAAACTTGTCTAATCATCTTTCGCATAAATACTAAGGCTTGCTTAGGCCAAAGCACCTAGCTAATCAATAATTAGACTTGTTTTATTTTTTTTTATTTTTTTTTTTACAAGCTCATCTAATTATCTTTTGCATAAATACTAAGGCTTTCTTAGGCCAAAGCACCTAGTTAATCAATAATTAGATTTGTTTATATATATATATATAGTTTTTATAAGGCATAAGAATCTTTGTTTTTTGAACCCTAAGTGTGTAAGTGTATGAAGTGTGCATATTTCATCAAGGTAAAGATCAAGACCAAATTACTTTGACAAATTTTCTTCCTAACCCTAAAAATCAAACAAATAATCTTATTTTGACCAAGTATAAGAAATCCTAATTTGGATTTTCCTATTCCTTAAAATTAACTTAATTTCTTACAAAAATAAGTCAAACTATTGTTTCTATTTTTCAAAAAGTTTTTAATAAAAAAGAAAACCTAAGCTATGTTAGACCCTCCCCCACACCTATCTCATGCATTGTCCTCAATGTATGAATTAATGCATAGATGCATGAAAAAGACGACAGGGAAGGAAATGTTACCTTAAGGTGGTGGTTCCGGTGGTGGTCTGATTGGTCCACGAAACGCGGCCCAATCAACTTTTCTTGGGTCTCGGAGGAACCCACCAGAAATATCTTTAATATAACCCATTAAAAAGATAAATCCATGAAGGATCTTTATTAAGTATTTAACCCCATCTAATTTCCAAATTTCATAGTTGATTTCAGAGTCAAATTTGTCAACCACCTCGTCCCAGAATGGAGTATGAAATGATAGAATAGTTGACTTGGACTCAGGAAGGACAGGAACTAATACCGACTCAGGAAGGTGACTTAAGTCAAGTAAAGGTTCAGGAGTCGAAATAGGTTCAGAAATTGGGTCCAAGTCAAGAAGTTGAAACTCTAGTCCACATGTATTTTCTAACAATGGAATGTGACTTAATGTTGGTGATTCCAGTTTAGGAATGATAGGTGGAGGAATCAAAACTGACTCTAAAATATTACTTAAGTTTGGTAACACAACAGGAGTCAATATTGATTCATAAAGTTGAACTGGATCACAGATTTGGGAATCTAGGTCACATACTCATTGAGTTCAATATCGTAAAAATGAGAACTTGCCAATTTGTCAATAGGATCTTCAAAAGTGTATAATTTGTCAAGTTCAATATGATCCTCAAAGATGGGTGATTCAATTTCATTATGGATTGTTACAGGATCCAATGTTGACTCGGGAAAAGATTGAAATCAGGTGAAGTCACCAGAGTCATTATTGAATCAGGAAATAAAATTGAATCACTAAGTTGGGGTTCAAGATCATACTCATTCTCAAGTTCTATTTCAGGAAAAGGAAAACTTGCTAAACTGTCAATATCTTTTTCAAAATTTGGAGTTTGGGCAAGTTCAAGTGGTTGTTCTGAAATGGAATCTTGATTTCCAAAACTACATGACTCTTCGGCTCTAACAGAATGGTAAGTGACATCAGGACGGTGGGAACGTAGAGATTCGACCATCATGTCTATGTCACGATTTCTAGCATTTTGAGCATGAGTCATAGCTTCTAGCATCTTTTCATAGTTGATGGGTTCATTGTCTTGTTGAAAGGATGAAGAGTTGTTTTGGAAGTGGTATTGAAATTGTGAGTCCATCAGATTTTGTGATTGGTGTTTGGACTCACGCATACTCCGTTCCAAAATTGATGGTTTTCTATTTTGGACTGGTGGAACTGAGTATGACTCTTGGAAATATTGTGGACTAGGTGGAGAAGGAGGACAAGGTGGTTGGAAATTATGCTCGGGGGAGGTGAATCCCCACTGACTCGGTGAAGAGTTGAAATCATTATGGAAATTATAGTTATTAGATGGGGGGTATGGGTCATATTGATTCGGATAAGACCAATCCGGCACACTAGGTTGGTCAAAGTTATGATATGCCGGGTTGGTAATATCCGAAAATGAAGTCGGTGTGTAATATGAATTATTATTGTAGTTGAAAAAATTATTATTATAGTCCATATCACACAATAAAATACAAACAAACAAAAAACAAACAAATAAACAAACAAAAAAAAGAAAAAATTCTAGCCTAAGTTAGGGTAGACTTAGGACCTAGACGACTCCTAACTGGTTAGACTATCCACGGGAGGTCTAATGTAGACTTTAACCACAAGCTAATCAGCCAGGTCAGGGCAAGGTTGGTGGGAGGTTTTCCGTCAAAGACGTTCCTTAATTAAATAACCACCAACCTTCGGGCTTTCGGCCCTCAATCCCTTTCCTAGACACTGATTTTGCAGGAGTCAGATTCCAACATTTTTCCCCCTTAGGATAATCTCCTAATTGAGTCCAAGATGTCCCTAGGGCCAACGTCTACTCAATTTTAGTTAGGCTTGGGTTAGTGAGTGCTTGGAATGTGATTTTTGGGCTAAGGAAGGGTGATTAAATCCCCACCTTATCTTGTTATGGGTTAGTGCCCTTAAGATGATTTTGTGCAAGGTGTGCAAGATAAAGAAAGTAACATTCAAAAGCAAATATCACCCAAGAATGTTTCCTATGCTATATGCTATGCTTACATACCTTGTCTCCAGCACTCTTCAACAGTAAAAAAATAAATGAATTGAAAAGAACGCGTGCCTAAAATGCAAACGTCTAATCAATTTTTAACTTTTGCAACAAACTTTTTACTGTTGATTATTAGCAGGTTTTTGTGATGGCATATAAGAAATAAATAATTGCAGAAAACTATAATTTGCAAAGCTAGCAGCCCTGCAAAAATCTGTTAGTAGTCAACTCGTCCTTGCCGCGGATCCGCGGCTTTTGCCGTGGAAATGCGGCAATTCAGAGGGCCCTTGGTCTCTGCTTTCTATAGCAAAGGCCCAAGGCCACTTATATGTTACTGCAACCTTAAATTTTAGCTTTGCTTGCCCTGAACCTGCAACAGAGAAGAAAATTCGTTTAGTTCTAAAAAAAAATTCAGATTTCAAAAAAAAAAAAAAAATTTTCAGATTTCAATAAAAAACATGTCACCCTCCCCGGCAACGGCGCCAAAATTTGATTGAGGCTAAACCTGCACAAAAAATACGAAATTTCAGATCTAATAATAAACTTGTGCAAGTGCTCAATTCTTCAGCTATAGCAAGTGGCTATGCGGGTCGTGATCCACAAGGAGGGTTTGCGATGGAAGCGTTACAGTTCTTTATATTGAAATCTTTATAACAACAAACGAAAGTTCTTCTCTGTTTTTACAGTTATGAAAGTGAAAAAGAAAGTTATATTAAAGTTAAGAAGAAAGTGGTAGAATAGAAGAAGGTGAAAAATCAGAAAACGAAAGAAAGCGACAAAGTACAAATGAAGTGGAAAGAAGAATGAAAACGATTTGGAGGAAGTGGTGTTTGTGATTTAGTTTATAGAAATAAAAGAAAAGAAATAAAAACAATTGCTTACCTTCTTTTCGTCAAAAGCTTACCTCGAGTTTTCAGCAACGATTTTACCTTGAAGTGGAGGCATTCAGCGCATAGCCCATAAGATTCGAGTGTTGGTCTTCGTCCACATTACATCATCAAGACTAATTCAAGAATGAAATGATACAGAGAGAGACTCTATTCCATCGTCATGAGCTATCGGTGGCACTCGCAATGGCAAGGCTCTTTCGATGCTTTTAGACTCACTTGGAAGACGATTGTACGAAAAAGAAAAGTAAAATAGAAACGAAGAAGAAGAAGAAGATTAAATAGAAGTGCATACACAAAAAGAACACCGATTCGATTCCATTACAATCAAAGAAAAGAAATAAGTCTTACACCGGTGTCACTCCAGCTCAAGCTTCAGTCTTGTTCTTCGATGCAAGTCGATCTCCTCTGAATTACATAGATGAAAACTAAAATTACATAAAAAGAAAGACTAAAAACCTAAACTAAGAAATGAAAACTAAGCTAAATCCTAACTCTGCATTGGCCTCCATTTTCAGTGCACAATATGGCCTTTTATAGGCAGAAAACCCAACCACCAAGATCCCGGGGAGGTCGGGGGAGCAAACGCTCCCCCTAACTCCCCAGGATTGCCGCAAAAACGCGGCTTTTGCCGCGTTTTTACGGCATTAGTGTGGCCAGGTGGCCACATCAAGAGGGGGGTGGCTCCTGGTTTGAAGTGGGGCTCGTATCTCCTGCTGGTTTTCTTGTTGCTTCTTCAACCGCTGACTGAATCGGCTTTTGATTTTCTAGCTTCGGTTCCTCGATTCAAGGAGAGTTTTTCTCAACCCCTTGATATGCCAAGATATAGCCCAGATTTCTTCACTTCGAATTTATTCTGAATTAATTCAGAATAAAGTGGGCTTTTGGGCTTGTTCTTCTTTTATTCCTTTGAGCATTTGGGCCTACATTTAGCAAAGAAAAAAGACACTTATTAATATCATTTATTAGCAAACAAGTGTGGTAAAGTGACAACATAAATGCAATGTATGTGACAAATCACTAGTTACCACCGATCGTATCACTAGCTCCTACAACAGTTGTCTGCATTCGATCTGGACACCTGCCATCCAGGTCGAGGATGTTCTGGCTGAGTCCTCCTTAGAGGAACAGATGGAAGAAGAGGATGACCCTGAGTTCTGGCAGTAGTCGCCCCCAGCCAATTCCACTACATTCATGTCCTCCATCTGGAAGGGCATGAAAAAGATTTTCAAGGGGCAAATTAGACTCAGACGACAATTGGATGAACAGAATACATGTCTGGAATATATCGAGGAAATGCTTAGGCGTTCGCATTCGACCGGCCCGAGTCGACGGAGACGGTGATATCTTTTCTTCCCCCTATTTATTACATTTACATTTACATGACTAGCATTGAGGACAATGCATTAGATAGATGTGGGGGATGCTAACATTCAATTTTCTTTTCTTTTACTTCTTTCAAAAAAAAACCCCTCTAGATCCAAAAAGAATTTTTATACTCTTTATAAAAATACTAAAAGATTGTAAGAATTAATGGAACCTTAGTAAGGAATCTTTATTTTAGCATAAGTAAAAAGAAATATTGGTTTGATTGAGAGTTAGGAGGGACAAGAAAAATAACTCATATCTTTTATTTAGTCTTAGTAGAATATGCATTGACTAAACACATGCTTAGGATTTTGAGGCAAGACTTTGAATGTTATATAAAATAAAAAAACCATTAAGCTGAATAATTGTACCTCAAGAAGTATGATTATTTACGCCTAAAGTAAGAAAACAAATCTTGATATCGTGGCCTACTTTACTCGCATATTTGACCTGAGGGGTGTCTTTCCACCTGGTGCCCTAATACCATCTGGTTTGAAATTCATCTATTAAATATGCGTTACACGAGTAAAGTAGAAAGCCTAAAGAGATTAAGAATAAACATCTAAATAAACATAAATAAAATGTATGACATTCAAGTTGAGCTGAAAAAATCTCAAGCACATCTCACTTACACATAATGCATATATTAAAGCAAAATAACATAATGAGTTAGAAGTATAAAATCTCTTTTAAATTCAAATGAAAATCATGATTTCTTCTTTTATGAGGATTAAAGTATAGGACTTATGAAACTTACACCTAATTCTTATAATCATTCAGTCATTTGTACTTAGATAATTAAAAGTCCTTTTTCTTGAAAGAGGTTTGCTGACAACTAACATTTTTCTTCATTTATTGGATTTTGTGGGTGCAATCTGCTGAAAACCCTTAGGAGATAACACACTTCCTCTAGGGGACACCTAGAGGTTTAAAAGCTAGTTGCACATGCTCAGTGCAATCGCGTCACCTGTGAAAGTGGTGTGATAATTTTTCTGATTTTTTGTTTTGCTCGGGACTAGCAAAAGATAAATATGGGAGTGTGATTAGTCTCTAATATTGCATATTTTATACCACATCATCACATTTATTTTATAAAAAATATTGCTAATAATGGTTTTCTTATGTGTTTCTTGGTCCATGGTGTGGATTGAAGAAGCCCAAAATCACCATTTAATTAGTGATTAAAAGCCTATAAAGATAGCCATTGACGTAAGGGAGTGGTTTTGTCAAAGTCGGGTGCCCAAATTTGGAATCCAATAGGTACAACTGATAGGGGGCGAAGTGACAGTATGTAGCAGGCGGCGTCGTGCGCGCGGCCCTAGACGAGCCACGAAAACGTAACTTTTGTAGCGTTTTTGTGGCAGTACTGGCGTGGTTGTGTCAATACTTCGGGCCAGGGATTGTCCCCCTGGACCCTTTCCTCCTGATGCCTATAAAAGGCCCCTTCGTGTTCTGCAGAAGGAGATATTCAGAGTTTGGGTTTTGATGTTTGTTTTTTTTAGGAGTTGTAGTTTGTTTGTATTTTCTTCTTCTTCTAGCTTAGTTTAGTTATTGGAGTGAGAGAGAGAGAGAGAGTATGTACAAGTTGTATTTGAAGGTGACAATCTTATACAAGTAAACTTCTCTTTCTTCTTTCCATCACTTGGTGTTTTTACTTGCTTTTACTTTCTTGTTTTAGTATAAAACTTCTTTTCTTTATTTCTCTCTTATTTTTCTTACTCATGTCTAGCTAACGCTTCCATTGGATGGCTAACTAACTACTAACCCACTAATCTCTAGCAACTTGATTGATAAGCCAAATGAGTCAATAGTGTCTAACAAGCCTTGTGCAAATAAGAGGTATGACATCTTAAGGCGAGGGATCTAATTCTAACTTACAAGTGTTACCATTCTTATATTTCATGCTTAACCGTTTTTGATGATTTATAGATTTTAAACCTTACTTGTTTTCGTAAGTTAGAGATATTCTTATTAATCTTTGCCCATACCATCAGTGCACTTTTTTCTTCCCTTATTCTCGCCTTCAATTGGATCTTGTTAAGAGAATGTTCAAGTTTTGCCGTGTAAAGCTAAGTCAAAGGAAGAACTTTCATTCGATCTCTAACGTGAATAGTTCTTATGCGTAAAGGTTATGTTTGCCTATGATCCATTATAAGGCTACATCTTCAAGAAATTAGAGATTAGTGGGAGCACTTAGTAGAAAGTTAGCCATGCATTTTTACCCATAAGAGAACTCACTTTTACAAACATCAAACCAATCTAAGAAATTGTTTTCTTTTCAATTTTTCATTTGAAATAAGGAACTCTTTCTTTACTTTGAGCAAAGAAGCCGCACCAAAGCTTTCATCACTTTCCCTCCTTGTTGATACGATCCGTATAGCCACTTTGTTATTATGAAAGAATCGCAAAAGTAGTAACATCGACCATTACTCCTTTATTTTTGTGCATGCTTTTTTGCCGATCAACTACCACAGAAGGACCTCCATTGCAGTGGCCACTTTTGGTTTAACCACCTTAGAGAGATCCTTTTGCTAATCACTCACTCACTTGCACCATATGCTTGATTTAATACTAGTTTACATGGCCAAAGTTATTAAGACTCCACCCAACCTTGATGGCCTAAATTTTTCCATATGAAAGGTTAAGATGACTATTTTCTTGCAATTCCTAGGAAGCCGGGTGGCAAAGGTGGTGACCAAACCATTTAGTGTACTTAATGGTGATGATGCCACTTGGACTGAAATTGCCACCAAGGAGTTTGATGCAAATGCTAAAGCACACTATGCCTTCAAGTTTTAAATAATGATATTGCTAGGGTAATTCATTGGAAATCCGCATTTGAGATTTGGTTCACACTTGGTTGTCACACACGAGGGGACTTCACAAGTTAAGAGAGTTAAGATTGATCTCTGGCGTTCCCAATATGAGAATTTTTCTATGAATTAAGATGAACTCATAGATGATATGATTACCATGTTTACTAATATTATCAATGGTCTTGCTTCTTTAGGTGATGAGATTGACAATGACCAAAAGGTGAGAAAGGTGATTCGTGCACTTTCACCATCTTAGGATGTCAAATCTACAACTTTGAAGGAGCTTAATGACAAAGAGGAGATGGAGCTTATTGGTCTCATTGGGAATCTAAAAACCCATGAGATGGAAAGAAAGACTAGAGGAGAAAGCACCTAAAAAAAAAGACTCTTGCTTTCAAATCCACTTCTACTATTTTCAATGACGAAGCTGATGACTAAGAAGATGATTGTACGCGCCGGAAAAAGGAAATGAAGGTGTTCGCTGTAAAATTTCCTTGAATCAGATGAAAAATTACAACAAAACTGTTTTCCTTCCAGTTACAAGGGAGGGAGGATGTTGAGTCTTGAATCCTCCCTTTGTTTAAGGCTGGGTTCTTCAAGTGGCGGTGGAGAGTGAATCTTGTTCTCCGTTGACCGGATGACCGTCGGGATCGTCAGGGATCTTCTCTTTGGCTGGTAGAAGGAGTAACACAGCTCTGTCTACCAAAACTCTCAAAGAGAAGGTAGGCAAAGGGCAACTTGAATGTAACAAGCTTGCTGAAGAGTTTTTCTCTTTCTTTTCTCCTCTCCCTTGATTGGCCGTTGTTGTTGTTCTCCTCCTTGTTTCTTGTCTTCGTCCTCTTGATCGGCCGACCCCTTCTCAATAGCAACGGGGCTATTTATAGAGGTTTCAGGGGTGAACGTGCCCCTAAAAACGCTCCACAATGAGGGGCTGACCTCCCCGCTATGTGGGCGGTGACTGGCCCTATAACCAGGGCGGTTATAACCGAGGCGCGGGTTTCAACCCACGCGCCTTGATACTGTGACGCGGGCTTTGGGCCCTCGCGCCTTGATGTTGAGACGCGGGTGTCGAGCCCACGCGCCTTGATGTTGAGACGCGGGTGTCGAGCCCACGCGCCTTGATGTTGAGACGCGGGTGTCGAGCCCACGCGCCTTGATGTTGAGACGCGGGTGTCGAGCCCTCGCGGCTAGAACTTGAGACTCTGCTTTTTAATGGCTTGTCTTTTAGTGATTTTTAGACAGCCTACAGAACCCCCTCCAAAGTTTTCGATATTCCGCAGTTAACTGGGACGGATTTCGAAATACTTTGTACTCTAGCTGAATTCACCTCTATGACTGGACTGTTAATGCTCCGGGTTTGATCTTATCTGGAGTTGGTCTTCGTGAGTGTACTGTTGAACTCTTTGAGGCCACCAGAGTTGATCGTGTTGAGTGTCTAGATACACAGTCTAAACCTCCCCGATTGCTTTTAGTCTGTCATGGACGCGCTTTAAGCCAGGAGTGGACGATCGTCTGCTTGTGCCAGTGTACTGTTGAAACTGATTTGCAAAAGTAAGGACTGAACGCCAGTTCTTTTTGAAGAGCAGAGATGGTACTGCTTTACAGACGCGACTTTCATGGGGTGCGCCTTTTGGAAATGGAAAATGCGACTGATATTCCATTGGGCAGACGCGATGCTAGGCCGGATTGGAAGGACGCGAACTTCGGAGAGACGCATCCTTTTGAGTAAGGACGCGACTTTCTGGACGCGACCATGGCTGTGATGACGGGGCACGTCCATCAAAGAGGCGCGCCTGTTGGGTGCGAATCCGTGCCATGTCATGAGTGCACCGCCACTTGTTCTGGGGAACCGACGGGACATCTCTTTTGGCGCGCGGACTTCCCGGTATATTAAATGAGTTGTCCACGCGTCAAGCGATGACTCGATGCCAAACCAATCGAGCCACGCGCCGCGTATCTTTGCGAATCTTCGTGCCTATAAATGGCAACAGTCAGAGAGATATCTCTTTCGTCTCGAGCGCATCTGTTAGGGTTCTTTGAGAAAGAGGATCTTTGTTCATCACTTTTCATTTCTCCTTCATCGGACTCTTGATCACCAATGGCACCCAAGGCCAAGCCAACCGCATCATCCTCAAAGGCGGCCGTCGCCGAGGCCCAAAGGGGCGGTTCCTCCGCGCAGGAAGTCCTTTTCCCAGGTATAATGCCGTTTAGGCTTAACCTTCACCATTAATGGAAGTTCATGGAACCCCTAAAAAAAATCTTTTTTTTTTTTGGAGGAGAACTGTCAACACAGAATATAAACCGTGTTTGATTCTCAGACGCGGTCTCAGACGCGGTCTTTGAGTTGATAACCAAGGCGCGGGTTTGATGACCCGGTGCCAGTGAGCCCTGCATTTCAGATTCTTCACTTAGAATATTTCTAATTGTGAAGGGTTCGGACGCGAACTTGATCCTTGCGTTCTATGACATCAGGTGCTGATTTCTTATGAATCTGGCACCTGAGCCCAAGTACTTAGAGATTTTTCATAAGTCTTGGTTTTCAAAACGCGGGCTTGATCCTGCGGGCCTCACATCTGGACGCGGATTTGCAGTTATGGACGCGGATTTTGATAATTCCTGCGTCCAGTGTCTCTTCTGCGCGGATTCTCAAGTCTAGACACGAATTTTGATAATTTCTGCGTCCAGTATCTTTTCTGCGTCTGGAATATAGACACTTAACATTTTTTTTTTGATAAGATGTCTGATCAAGTGTCTTTTTCTTTTGCAGTGCCACACTCTTCTGCTCCACTCTCCAAGAAGCGCCACTTTGGGCACGTAGGTGGTGCTGACCGTGATTTAACCTTTGCGCTACAAAGGACTGTTCCTGTGACTGCTGACAGGTCGCAGGAGCGCAAGAAAAGGCTCTCCAATGTTGACATGATAACTTTTCGGGAGCTTATGACTGACGCAGCATTCACAACGGAAGCTCGCGTTCCGCTGGAGAAGCCTGCCTTCTTCTTTGGAGACCATATCGGCGATGGCGGCTATTCCATGTATGACGGAGATTATAAATGGCTCCGCCAGATAGGGGATAGAAGATTCTTTCTTCCGGATATGGAGAGGATGTACCCGCTGTCTTATCTCCAGCACATGTCCGTCCCTCGGAAGATGAAATGGGACCTTTCCCGATATGTCCCTGAGATTACTCTCGGTGACTTAGGCTCCAAAAGGGTATACCATCATGATAGTCATGATAGGGCGGTTCTCGGCCTGTTCCCCGGGTCGCTCAGGACTGAGTCCCCGGTTGGAGAAACACCAAAACTTGGCACCACTTTCCTCAACGCATTCATGAAAGTGGAGGGTGATTTTTCGGTTGAGTTCCGTTCGCCCGGGTGGGTTCATTCCACCGAGAAGTATAGGTGGGGCAGGATGGTAAGCTTCGTCCTTGCCGACCTTAGGGACTTGTTGGAGCAAACGGATTTGTACCAAGCAGTCAGGGCCGTACAGTATGGTATCCCGCCGAGTTCTCAGAACTTCTTCGGGATACTGGAGCGTTACAATCCTTTGACGGGGACATTCTTCACTCCGGTCGGAGAGATGGGCCTTGCCCTGCACGAGTTGCATGAGGTCTCGGGGCTGCCAACAGGGGACTCTCCCTATGAGGAATATGTCCCAACCACTGAGGAGCTCAACCTTATGAAGAAAGGGTCTCCTCAAGTGTACGAGACTTATTGGGAGGTGTTATGTCACTTCCACATTTGCGGTCAGGTAACCTCTTGGAGGTCGGGAGGAGTCAAGCAGCTGTCTTGGGCCAGCCACTTGTTTAACGGCATCAATAAGAAAGACCATCCGGTAACCCGACTGGCTCCCAGCTCCGACAAGGAGATTGACGACAGGATTAAGGCTTCTGAAGGCTTCTACACCACGGTTTCGAACGAGGATGTTTTCGAACCTGACATGGTTTTCGAAAGCTTTCATCATCAAGCCTGGATTCCTATCTCCGATCGAGCACTGTTAGCGGGCTTCCTAATGCTGTGGTTGAAGCGCTGTGTGGTGCCCACGCTGCCACATGAAGTCATTGTTGCCGATGTAGTGTACCCAGCGGTGCTCCTGGCCTATGGCAGTCCCATAGCCCTTCTCTCGGCCATGGCGGTTGGCATTCAAAGTGGGTTGCGGGCATTAACCCAGACTTTTTGCGAGGCAGGGAAGGCTGTCGACTCCCATGGCAAGCCGATTGTTGACTCAGAGGGGAAGCCGACGGTGAAGCGCCCCAACCCTCGGGTCGAGCTGCCCTACACGTACTTAATGGCTTGGTACGTGATGCACTGCCCCTCTCTGATGACGCCGGTGCCTTAGAGTGAGGGTTTTGTCCCTTTTGTGCAGCGGTTGGAGGGTTCTGACTGGTGTAATACTTACATGTATTACGTTCGAAAGTGCATTCTGTGTGCTTCGAACTACCAGCTTAACCGCTGCTTCCCCGAGATTCCTGGTGCATCTTTCGGGGAACTATTTACCGACTCCGCAGGCCAAGATGATTTCACTAGGCTGTCAACGGGGATTTTCTGCTGGTTGGTTAACATCCGGCCTGGGTATGTGCATTCCGGCAAGGGACTTCATGCACGATCGAGCCATATATGCCGAATCGCTTCGCCCGACAGTTCGGCTATGATCAACTCTACGTCGGCAACCCCAATGCTCGACTCGCCTTCAGCGGGAACTTGTTCGAAGGTGCTCGGGCTTGGTACTATAGCGTGGCCAGAGGGACGGAAGCAACTTTCCGTCTACCTATCAAGGAGCCAAAGGGCCGCACAAGCTTCAGCTTCTGTACCTGGTACTTCCAGGTCAACCAGACACCATACTTTGTTCTGGAGTATTCATGCATTGAGAGTATCAATGCAAATTTCGAAGCAAGGTCGGGGTGCGGTAAACGCTCGCGAGGCATCGAGCAGTATCTGAAGGCTCTGAGGGAAGTCGGGAGAGGGTCGAGGGAGGAGCCACGAGCAACAAAGGCTCGACAGGCGGTGAGTAAGCGTGCTCGAGGCTCTACTTCCACTGCTGACCCTGCCCCAAAGAAGGTCCGGAGAGACTTGACGGCCGAAGTTTCTCTATCTGAAGACATCCCTGCTGGTGTTGAGGAACCGAGGGAAGAAGAGGCAGATGAAGAGGCTGTCCCCTTAGTCCGTGCCAATAGGTTGCGCAGCAGGGGCTACAGGAGTTCAGAGGAAGGAGAGCCTGCTGACGAACCGACCGCCGCTGACGAGGCCGAGCAGTTCGAAGTCGACATCATGAGCGGGGTGATGCTGAGATTCCGGGGGTCTCAGCTCAGCCCGGGTTTTCCTCAGCTCACGAAAGGAGAGATGAGGCACAGTAACCGGAGGTCGACATCATGAGTGATGTTGAGATTGTAGGAGTCTCAACTCAGCCCGGGTCTTCCCCTGCTCATGAAAGGAGAGATGAGGCACAGCAACCTAGGTCTCCAAGTGTGTTCATCTCCAGTCCTTGGACAGTTGACCCCAGCCCTACCACTGGGGTAATTGGTGGCAAGGCTCCGGCTACCGAGGCCTCTCGCGTTGAACTGTCGTCTTCCTTATCCGCAGAGGGAAGCGATTTTAAGGATGAGGTCGACTATGGTGACGAACCCGCTCCTCCTGATCCGAGTAAATTCTCACACATCTCGGAGGAGGAAATACATGGGTGCGAGCCGTTGACGGCATCACCACTGGCGGCAGTTATTCCCGCTGAAGGTACTCTTTTCACCTTCTGACTTGATTTTCCTTTTCATTTTGAAGAGGAGGTTTTAACATTCTCCTTTTATGCTGCAGGGTTGGCCGAGGATATTGAGGCTGCAACCTCCTCGCATATCGAGGAGATGGTGCAAGAGTTGACCCAGCCGGAAGGAGTTGAGGTTCCAGCCGCCGAGATGCCTCCAGAGAAGGCAACTACTGAAATCGGGGAGACTCTTACTCTGCAGGACGAGGAGGCAACCACTGAAGCCAGGGAGACTTCTACTCTGTAGGATTCGCCCAAGAATTCGACATCTCTGGACCTCCAACTTGGTAAGGAAGTTTTGATGTCTTGAATGTTTCTCTTTTCACCATTGTAGCTAATGTTGAGATAATTTGCAGAGAGAACTGGGGGGGTCTCAGGTGGAGAGTCTGACGGTCAGTGCCCCTCCGGAAGGCCACACAGCTCAAGCCTCGGCCGAGGTTTCTGAGGAGGTCGAGCTCACTACTCTGTCATCAGCTGTGGAGGTTCCTGCAGAGGTGGCACCTCCAGAAGCGCTAGTGGCTACTCTTGCTCCTGCCGTACCAGTGGTCAGCCCGACTCTTGCGCGAGAAGAGCCGGCTTACATCCCTCACCCCGTGATAGAAAGGGGGTCGGGGAGCACCTCGGGCGATGATACTATGGGGTTCCTGACACGCCAGACGGTGCAACAGTTCTTTACCTCAATGCGATCATGCATCGATTTCATCCTGTCTGGGGGTAGCTCCTTTGAATTCGCCCGGATGTTTCTCAAAAACTTGGCCGAGAACATCAAGTTGGCCGGAGGCCCTTCGCTAGCCCAGGCGTGTCTGCTGGTGGTGGATCAGCTGGGACAAGACCTGAGAGAGCTTCGATCCCTGGAGGATGCCAGCTCATTCCACAAAGCCCAGGAAACTCTGAATAGGCTCCTTGCTGCTCAAGAGCAGGAGCGAAGGGAGGTGGAGGAGAAGATAACCAATAACACCCGTCTTCTTAAAGGTTTCCAGGCCGATCATCAAAGGCTAGCGGTCGAGTCCAAGGAATCTGTCATGATCATACAGGCTGCAAAGCAGGCTATCCTTGACTCTCGGGCTGCTATAGCCAGGGCTGAGGCCATGATTGCTTTTAATGAACAGAAGCTTGCTACCTCTGAAAAGAGGCTAGAGGAGTTAGAGGCTGCCAAGGCGCAAGTTGAAGCAAACCTCTCTGTTCATTCATCCGAGTTGGAATCCCTCCGAGTACAAGCGCAGGGATTTTTATCTGAGGCGGATCTACGGGCCCAAGCTCTCATGGAGGCTGAGAAGGCACGTCAACATAAGATACATCGCCTTAGAGAGCAAATCCGTCCCTTGGCGAACCAGGACTTGTAGCCTTCTCTTTTTTTTTTGTAAAGAAAAGGACACTCTGTTTTACTAAGAGTGTTTGTATTAACTTTTATCATTTTTTCTTTGATGTAATAAAAGTCTTTGGAGTTCTTGTTCCATCTTTATTGCCTTGCTGTAGATGAATTCAACTTCTCAGGTCTTCTTGATGAGACGCGGCATTGATTCATAGGAACCTAGATAGAACTAAGTTTTTCTGATGAAACGTGGCATCAAATCATAGAGAGAGACGCGGTCATCATTTCATAGGAACTTAGGCAGAACTAAGTCCTTTTGCTGAGACGCGGCGTCAATTCACAGAGAGAAACGTGAATCCGTCCTGCTAATGAAGACGCGGTTCAAGTGGACGTGAAGGACGCAGTTTTTTGAGTGTGACTCACTGGTCGCAGTCCTTAAGGATGCAGCGCTGGGTCTTTTGACTAGGTGCAAAAACCCATCACTACCCATGCAGACGCAGCTCCTCTGATGAAGACGCGGTTTGAGCGGATGCGAGGGACGCAGCCTTGCGTATTTTCTGACTAATCCCACAATGGCCTAAGTCTTTTGCTGAGTTAAGTGCTTTCCCTTAAACTGGGCCCCGTTTGCTGAAGGGACGCAACTTTGGGTCACGCGGACATTCCTCTAGAATGCAGGTGGACGTCATTCAGTCTGAAAAGGGAACGCGGATTCCTGGACGCGGCTTTCTCATCTGCGTCTTGATGTAACTTCCCAGGCGTTAAATGCGGCCTGACTTAAAGATGAGATCTTTGAACGTCAAGTCTTCACTGACGATTGGGAAACCGGGTCGTCCGTTGTTTCCCGAAACAGTTGTCCACGCGTTGGTTCCTCATTGGACTCAGGCGTTAATGCCTTTTAATGCAAAACCGGTGCTGGCGGTTTGAGACCAGCGTCTGCGACGCTTCCCGAAGTAACGTTCCACGCGTCAGACTCCTATTGGACATTGACGGTCGTGCGGTTATTAAGGCCGACGGTTTTGATTAATGAACCATTAATGACAGTTATCAGGGGCTGCCTATAAATAGGGCTCACCCTCTCCCTCTTTAACAACCCAAACTTAGGCTGTTTTCTTTTGATTTGCTCTGAGAAATTCCGCCTTCTTCAGAGTTTCTAACAGGGGTCTGTCTCCATGGATGAAGGTGACTCTGTGGATGAAGATGACCCAGAGCTTTCATGCTTCTGTTTGGTCTCTTCAGGAGAAAGCGTCTCTTTGATCATCTTTCAAGTCCACGTTCTAATGCAGAGAGTTCAACTCTTGATAGAGGCCTTTGCGGGTATGCCGTCCCGCCTTGCCATGATATTTTTAGTCCACCCAGGCTTGCACCTTGGCATCTCTTAAAGAGATATCACCATCTGGATGAAGTCTTAGTCGGTGCATTCCCTTTTCTTTTTTTTTGGGAATTTGCGCCATCGACTTGAACTTCTCTGGACGCGAGTATAGAAGTCTTTGGCACTTGGCGCTGGCTTTGCTCATGAAGCTCGCGTTTTAAGGCCACTGACTTGGATGAATTCCAACTCGGGTTGAAGGTTTCAGACCCGAATCTTGCAACTCCTGTTCATTCAACAGGGAGATGGCAATTTTTTCGGCGTCTGAGTCTTTTCGCGCCTGGTGTGTTAGACGCAGATGCAGAAAATTGGACTGCGTTTGAACTCTGCGTGTATCACAGTTTTAACTCGCGTCTGTTTCTGCCACCGCGGAAGTTTTGGCTCACTGCGTGGGTAATTTCCGCGTCTGTAGTCTTCGACAATAACTGCGTCTGTCACTTAGTTTTCTCTGTCGAAGTGTACTAAGTTCTGAATTGTCTAATTCCCTTGTTTGCTTCTTGTAGGTAGGCTTGATCATCCTATTTCACGTTCGCTGGGCCCCTGGAAGAATATTTCGGCCGGCGAACTTGTTCGATGTTCGTCCACAAGAGAAGAAATCATAGTCTCCGTCGTCCACAAGGGAAGAAATCACGATCCCTGACGGGGACTTAACCCTCGTCAAGATCTCATTGGACGCGATGCACCAGTCATGCTTGCGGACTGGTCACGGTCACAGTGGGTATGGCGGCGAGGGGGTAACGGTGGATATAGTGGCAGATAGCATCCCCTTCCTCCTCACCCCAGAAGTGACATCGAGGACACTCCATGTTTGTTGGATGGCCTTATGGCGAGAGAGATGCTCATGAATGAAGGGTTGCAGGGTTTTCTGCTGCCACCGGACCTCAAGAACACCATTGCTCTTAGCTTAGTCAGCTAGGGCTCTTTCGATGTTTACATCATGCATCGTGGTGCAACCAGCTTCTGATCGTTGCCACAATATCTGATTCTATTTTGGCGCCCTTCCAAACATCTTGTACTTGGAATCAAATGCAGCTTTAAGGAGTGAGTGCAACCTCTGAGAGAGAGAGAGACTTCTTTGTATACTCCTTAATTGTAACACTCAATCTTATTGTATAAGAGAGCGTTTTGTATCACTTTCATATGCCTGGATATAAATAAAAGTGACATTTTTCTTTCTGCCTCTTTCTATTGTCTTGAACCTTTTGTCTTCAGTTAGACGCATAGAAGCAGAAGATCTTTGACTTCGCCAAAATTATGATGATAATCTTAATAAGTCAAATTTTGTAGGGAAAGATCCTATTTCAGGAACTTTCATAATACTGTCAGAGGTGTAATATTAACTTGACAGAGATGAAATAATGTTTGGTGGACCAGCCACTAAGAAAAGTGACAGGTGGAACACGTACCCCCAGGGAAGGTAAACTTTTATCAAGGGTTTGGGATCAACTTGATTAAGTTCAGCCGGGGAGTTGATGGAAACACTGTCAATGGTGTAGTGTTAACCTAACAATGTTTTTAGGTAGACTTGTTATTCTATTGAAGAGAATAACAAGTAAGACTAGACTCATGGGGAATCTAGGGAAGTCTTTACCGTTAGAGGTGTGATATTAACTTAACGGGTTGAAAGTAGTCTCATCAGAAGTGTGATGTTAACTTGACAAGGATGTGAGTCAGAGGTGTAATATTAACTTTACTCAAAAGTATTTCAGTTTTGTTTTGGAAAACTGAGAGTGTCACTAACATAGGTGTGATGTTTAACTTGACAGTGAGGGTAATGCTAGAGGTGTAATGTGGAACTTAGCATTGGTCATCTCGGCTTGGATAAGGAAGTCGAGGAAAAGTCATGGCCATAGGTGTATTGTTGAACCTAGCAATGACTTAGATGCTAGAGGTGTAGTGTTAACTTAGCATCATTCGTTTCAGCTTCAATACGGAAGTCTGAAGGAAAGTGACTGTCAGAGGTGTGGTATTAAACTTGGCAGAAACTTGATGTACTGTTTAGAAGTGTAATATTAACTTAACAGTAATTTGTCAGAGGTGTGATATTAACTTGACAGAAATTGATTTGCTATATTAGCAATTTGAGGACCTGTCATTCCATTGGTGAGAATTGACAAGCGGAGTTTGAAGTGCCAGAGGTATAGTGTTAACTTGGCAACAAGTGTATTTTGTAGACCTACCATTCTGTGGATGAGAATTGGTAAGGGATTTTGGAGGGGAGAGTGGAGTTGAGTCCACTTAGGATTTTTAGCAAACCCTCAGCTATCAACGGATTTGAGGTGCCTTTACCAACTACCGTTTGAGTTGGGCTAGCCATGCTATTCCCCTCAGCATGATGAGTTGTCGAAGACTTATGTTGGGCTTAGAAGCCAACATTTTCCTCTATCCTTAGCCGTCGGAGGCGTTGGATATTAATGAAGAAACTCTTCTTGTTTTGATCAGAGGTGTAATTTTGAACGTGATCGGAGGAGGAGTACTATTAAGGATAGTACTTCTTCAAGAATCTGCCATTGATCGGCATCATGAGTGTACCGCCATTTGAGGTTATGAGGCGATATGATCCATTTGAGTAGACTGACTCTACTACAAATGACCCTTCCCATTTGGGTTGGAATTTTCCTTTTGTCTTATGCGTCATCACCATGGGTTTTCTGACGGCTAAGACTAGGTCGCCTTTCTTGAAAGTCCGCACCTTAACTTTCTTGTTGAAGGCTTTGGTAATTCGAGCTTGGTAAAGCTCAATTTATTGCTGGGCCTGCAGACGTTTGTCGTCTAAGGCCTCCAATTCCTGGAGTCGCTGTCGATGCTTCTCCTCGGTTGTCATCTCCGCTGTCAAGGCGACGCATAGAGATAGAATTTGGATTTCCAGTGGAAGTACGGCTTCACATCCGTATACCAAAGAAAATGGCGTGGCTTTAGTTGGGGTTCGCACAGTTGTGCGGTAGGCCCATAAGCATTCACCTAGCTTATCGTCCCAGTCTCGTTGACTTTTCGAGACGAATTTCTTGAGAAGCTTGCCAATAGTCTTGTTGAAAGCTTCTGCGAGGCCGTTAGCGGCAGGATAGTATGCCGTTGAGGACACACTCTGGATTCTGAACTTGGCACAGAATCTCTGGAAAGCCTGGCTGACGAACTGGGGTCTATTGTCATGGACAATTCGCCGAGGTACACCGAAACGATAAATAATGTGATGTTTCACGAACTTGATCACGTTAGACGATTTTACCTCCTTCAAAGGAACGGCCTCAGCCCATTTGGAGAAGTAATCGGTTATTGCCAAAACAAACCGATGTCCCTTTGATGATGGTGGGCTGATAGGACCAACTACATCCATCCCCCACATTTCAAATGGCCAGGTAGAGGTTGTAGAGTGGAGGTACCCTGGTGCTTGATGGATGAAATCGCCGTGCACTTGGCAGGCGTGACATCTTTTGGCATAGGTGACGGCGTCGGCAATCATCTTGGGCCAATAGTAACCCAACCTTTGGAGTCAATGTGCCAATTTTGGGCCGGGTTGGTGGGCTCCACACATGCCGTCGTGGGCTTCTTTCAATACCTCTTGAGTCTCCTTTGGTGAGAGGCACCGGAGCAAGACCCCGTCATGCGATCGACGATACAATGTTCGTGTAATCGCATTGTAGTAAAATTTGGGGGCTTTCCTTCGAATGGCAGCCGCCTCTTTGGTGTCCTCAGGCAGGATGCCGTATAAGACGTAATCAATGTAGGGGAATCGCCAGTCTTTAAGCTCTGGCCCGGTTGACAATTCCAGCGCTTCTTTGCCTTGACACTCTCCCTTTGACTCCTGATAGTCTTCGAGGGCAGTTCTCGGGCAATACAGGTCGTGGCTGTAGACGAATATCTTCTCCATTGCTACGATGTCTGAGTCAAACAAACTTCGGCCACTTCATCTGGGAGATCCTCGTAGACTTTGGCTGCCCTCGGATCTGGGTGCTCAGCTAGGAAATCCGCCACCGCTTGTCCCTTAATAGCCTTTTGTGGTAAAAAGTGCATCTCATATTGGGATAGCAATATGGCCCATTTTGCCAGCCGGCCGTTCAATGATGAAGGCTTAGTCATAAGTAACCACAGGGGGTTGACTTTTGATATGACGTTTATAGTTTGGCCTACCAGATAGTGTTGCATTTTCTGAATGGCGAACACCAGTGCCAAACATTCCTTCTCGATCGGGTTGTACCGATGTTCGGCTCCGATCATTGTTCTACTCAGATAGTAGATCGCTTGCTCGCATCTATGGTCATCATGCTGAGCTAGTAGAGCTCCCAAAGAATGATCCATTGCCCGGACGTATACCAGGAAAGGTTTTCCGGATATCGGAGCTGCAAGGACTGGTGGTTGGGTGAGGTATTGCTTGATTTCCTCAAATGCTTGTTGACAAGCGTCGTCCCAAATGAACGAGACACCCTTCTTCATTAGCTTAGTGAAGGGTTGGCATCTTCCGGAGAGGTTTGAGATGAACCTACGGATGTATGCCAGTCGTCCTTGCAATCCCCTGAGTTCCTTGAGATTTCTCGGAGGTTGCATCTCCTGGATAGCGCGAACCTTTTCCGGGTCCAGATGAATTCCTGTGGAGGTCACTACAAACCCTAGGAATTTGCCACTAGCCACCCCCAGGAAGGATTTGGTTGGGTTCATCTTCAACTGATGAGCTCGCATGATGTCAAAAACCACCTTCAGGTCAGCTATGTGATCACCCTTAGCGCGACTTTTCACCGCAATATCATCAACATAACATTCCACCGTTTTGCGCATTTGCTGCTGGAAAATGGCGTTCATGGCCCTTTGATATGTTGCCCCTGCATTCTTCAGTCCGAAGGGCATGACGGTGTAGCAATATACCCCTAGAGGTGTCCTGAAGGAGGTATGCTTTTCGTCATCAGGATACATTTTAATTTGATTGTATCCTGAGAATCCATCCATGAAGGACATTCGTTCGAATCCACAAGTATTGTCAATCAAGACATCTGTGATTGGCAGTGGGAATTCATCTTTGGGGCAAGCCTCATTTAGATCACGGAAGTCGATGCAGATCCGGATCTTTCCGTTTTTCTTAGCAATTGGGACAATGTTGGCTACCCAGTCGGGATGTTGTTCTTCCCTGATGAAGCCAGAATCAATAAGTTTTCTGACTTCTGATTGAATTGCCTCCATTATTTCTTGATGGAACTGTCGCTGCTGTTGTTTGACAGGTTTTGCGCCCGGATTGATGTTGAGGCGGTGCATAGCCACTTGAGGATCAAGTCCAGGCATGTCCTCGTAGTTCCAGGCGAAGACGTCTATATACTCTTGTATAAGAGATATTAGATCCTTCTTCTCCGAAGGTGACAGAACGTCACTTATGAAGATGGGCTTAGGATTGGCCTCATCTCCTAAATTGACTTGAACAACCTTGTCTTCTGTGGGTGGCTCGCGCTGTTCAAAGCGGGTATCCCAAAGAGTATTTAAATGTTTGATCCAAGGATCTGTATCAGATTGGATCATTTCTTCATCTCCGTCTTCCAGGTGACTTGTTGAAACCATGTTCACTGAAAGTTCTCTGAAGATGTTGCCGACACTGACATCCGACTCCCACGATGACGTGCCTGAAGAGTAATTATGACCGATGGCCCTCCAGAATCAGAGGCTGATGGGATCAGAGTCGACACATAGCCCAACCCCCGGCGCGTCCGATGATAATAATCGGGGGCTTTCCCTTTCGGCACAAAGGATCGAAGTAGCATTCTCCTTCCTTTGCCGAAGTTCAACCCGGGTCTGTTGGTTAGATCGTACCCCATGCACTTCATCATTTTGAGCATTTTTGGTTCATAATGACCGAGCTGAGGGGATCCTCCTCGCCTTCCGATTCTTTGTGGGGCGTTGGTTCAGACGAGATTCGCTCAAAAAGAATTAGTTTTTGGCCTTTCCGTCTGGCTGGAGCCATAAATATAGATTCTTGCGCATTACCACTATCTTGGTATGTCCCGAAGGATGATTTTACTGGTACATGCAACGATGTCAAAGCATCCATTGCCGACCAGAGGTCATCATCTACATCAGTGCTAGTATCTGACGGTATTGAATCGGAAGCAAACACAGAAAGATACGCTAAATCTAATTCTTCATTAATGTACCAACCGCCTACATCGTCGGTGGTATTATCAACATCGAGCTTATCAATGCTCTTTACAAGTGGTTCTAACTCCCACAGGCACTCTTCTTTTTCAGGCTCAGTGTCAGCCTCATTACCAGAGTCTGGCTCCTCTGGTTGCGGGGTTTCATTTGTCTCCACAGGATCCTGATATAGGAGAGAATCCGTGAAATAATTTTTGACCCCTTTAAACGGATACCTTTCGGCGATCAACGTTTGAATCTTTCCACTCCCGTCAATGTATTTCATGACTTGGTGGAGAGTGGAGGGAACGATGGAGTTGCGGTGAATCCATGGTCGTCCCAACAGTAGGTTGTAGGAAGTGTCAGCATCGATGATGTAGCATGTCACTTCCGACTTGAGGCTTCCAATCTGGCATTTGAGCTTGATCTTCCCCATCGGACGGGTGCCATTGGCATTAAACCCGTAAATGGTTGTCTGGGTAGGGCTCAGACGATAGGTGGGGATGCCCAGATGTTGCATGACCCGGCGAGGCATGATGCTCAACGCGGACCCTAGATCTACCTGAATGCGGTTCACCTCAGACGATCCAATATACCCTGTGAAGTACAGGGGTCGATCATGCTTCCCTTTAACCTGCATATCCTCTGCCGTGAAGGTGATGCAGGGGGCATTCTGGGAGGTGTGGAGACAATTCTCTACATCTTCCTCCTTTGGCACCTGGGTCATGAAGACCTCAGCGTTTGCCAGAGCCTCTTGTAGAGCTTCTCTGGTTGACTTTGACAGCCTAAGAAGCTCATACAAGGTAATCCGTGCCGGGATGTTGGCTAGTTGAGCCAGGACATCAAAGCGGTAAGGTGTCGTGGATCCTTTCGCTACACCTTTCGAAAGAACTCGAGAAAACTGAGTTTCTTTCTGTTTCTCCACAAGTTGTTTTGTGGAGGGCTTGGTTGGCTCTACAGCTGGTTGTGGAGGGGTTGCCGCTGTTCCGCCATACTGTTTTAAGTAGGGCTGTCCTGAGCGGGTTCCCGCCATCGGTTGGTTGGGCTCTGCGGCCAAGACTATTGTTTCCTCCTCTGAGTCGGTTAATGAGGGAACATCAGTCTCGGCTTCTCGAGAGGAGGCACACACCACATTGCAGGATGAAGCCTTTGCCTTGCCTTTGGATTTCCAGTTGGTCACAGTAGTCCATTGCGTTCATTGACAAGGTCAGGGTGGACCCACATGATTTCCCCCTGAGGTGTGGGGACAGGTACCAAGCCCTTTTCTTGCTGTTGGTGAGGGTCTGTGTTGACCATTCTCAGCTCTCCTCTTGGGATAGGAACTACTCCAGAGGGTGTTGGGGGTTGTCTCCCAAACTGGAGAACTGACGTCACGTTGGCCGTCACCTTCTTCTGCTCTGGTCGGAGCTTTAACACCTCTGCGTCAATCAGAGCTTGAAGGATGTCCTTGAAGACGTAGCAGCTTTTGGTAGGGTGCCCCAGCATCCTGTGGTACAAGCAATAGGTGGGATTGTCGGTCTTGCCGACTTCCTCGGGTCGCCTAGCTTCAGGGAGCTTCAGTCGGTTGCTCTTGTTGAGTAGTTTAAAGAGTGAATCGACATGTTCATCCTTGAAGGAATATTGTTTGTTGGCCCGTGGTTGACTTGAAGAGCCACTTCTCTTGACCAGTTGAGGTTTAGCAGGAGGTTTGGTCTCTGCTGCCAAGTTATCCTTCCTTTTGGCTTGAAGGGATGTGTCTGGCGCACGCCTTGTTGACCTTTCAGGTCTGGGCTTACCTTCCTCCGCTCTGACGCGGGCGACAATCTCCTCAGCCTGTTCACCTTGTTGGACTAATTGCTTCCAGGTGCGGCTTTCAGCAAATCCTATTTGAGCAAGGAGTGAGGTTTGGAGATTGTGGCGGCATGTTTCCACCAGGGTGACCTGGGTCATGCCGCTCGGACATCGGAGTGCCACATTCCGAAATCTTTCCACGAAAGATTTGACGGACTCTCCCTTTCGCTGTTTAGTAGCCAAAAGGGTAGGCATGTTGACCTCCGAGTCATCCTCGAAGAAGCGCGTTAAGAAAAGCTTCTCCAAATCGCCCCAGTTCTTGATAGAACCTTCTGGGAGCTTCATGAACCATTCAAAGGCCAGCCCTTTCAGGGTGCCGATGAACAGATGAGCCAGGATAGCATCGTTATCTACTACATTCCTGGTTTGGGATTTAAAGTAGTAGATGTGTTGGTTGGGTGACCCTTTCCCATCGAATGCTTGAAGGCTTGGAGCCTTGAACTTGGGCGGGTATGGAACCAAGTCCCATTCAGTAGGATAGGGCCGGACCACTCCAGCTTCTTGGAGGCCTTTACGGTTGGTAAGGGCCTCAAGGCGTTGCTCCAATTGACTCATTCTTTTAGCATAAGCCTTTCCCTGGTCTTGGTCGCCCTTTACTTGCGACGAGGATTTGGACGAACTAGAAGTAGATCGCGGCCTCTCCTCAGAAGGTTCGAAAGATGAGCTTTCTCC
Organism: Agave tequilana; assembly: GCA_038442645.1. Classification (NCBI taxonomy): domain Eukaryota; kingdom Viridiplantae; phylum Streptophyta; class Magnoliopsida; order Asparagales; family Asparagaceae; genus Agave; species Agave tequilana. The sequence continues at coordinate 181,526 of JAVJIF010000127.1, forward strand.
CTTTTTTCCTTTGCCCTTCGTCTTTTTAGGAGGAGATTTCCTCCTGTCTTCGAGCAACTGTGCAAGCATCTGCTTGAGGGAGTCGATAGATTCCTGCTGAGAAAGAATCATATCTATTTGTGCCTTCTGGATTTGTTCTAAACGTCTAGCCGTTTCCTCAGGAGTGCCTATCATGTAGGCGGAGGCCTCCTTCTCAACGGAAGAGTTTGAAGCTCGTGATTCCGCTACGGCGGAGTGAGAATCATTCACTTTAATGCCATGGGCTAAGGCATTATAATCAATCGGGGGAATGGCCCCAGTCTGGGTGCGAGTGTGTTGATACACCGCTTCCGGTTCAGAGTCAGACTCATCCGAGCTGACTGCAGTTTATTTTCCCTTGCTCCTGCTCGTCATATTCGCAGTGAGCTCCGGGTACTCAATGTCAGAGAAGGTTCTCCTTCTGTGGGAGCGCCTTCTTTTGGCTGACGGGGGAATCAGGGTCAGCTGTCTAACTAAAGACTGCTGGTGCACACCTAAACCACAACGGCACTCGGAGAGCATAGAGATGAGCCGTTGGCAGCAACATGATGAAGTGACCTGATTGGCACTTCTTTTCTTCGTCAAGTAATCCCTCAGATCCACGGGAGGGGGATCGAAGAGATTAACCTCACAACGTCGAAGACAGGAGGCATCCATGTGCTGTACAGCCTGGATGCGGGTTTCAGGGACGCGATTTTCGCGCCACGGCTGTAAGACGCGCGTCTGGCGTCTCTGTTGGGACGAGACGCGATTGCCGCGCTACCCCTCGGTGCGTCGGGGCAGAGACGTTTGAGAGAGGATGGGCTGCTGGGCCCCACGCCTATGGGCGCGTGCCTCTCGCGCTTGATGAGGCGCATAGGCTTCACCTTGGCGTTTGGTGAGTTGGTCTTCAGAGGACCTAGCTTGAGGAGTCTCGCGTTTGGGCCGCCAAACGCGGACTTCACGTGCTGGACGTGGCGCGGGCAAGGCGCCAGATTGTACGTCGCGTCCAGCCTCAGTCGGACAACCAGAGGTTCCAACTTGTAGCTGACGCACACGTCTCCTCTGTCGACGCTCAGCGTTTCGGTTGCGTCGTGGAGGTGGAGAGTGAACAACGATGACCTGATGCTGAACACCAGAGATTTGGACCACACGGGTCTCCTGAGAGACGTTGACGCGTGTGTTCAGTGCTGCGTGGTTGATCGCAGCGGCAGTTGTGCCTGAGATCACGTGGGCCTTCTGAGAGGCGTTGGCGCGTGTATCTTGCTTGGCACAGTTGGCAGCAGCAGCGCCCGAGAGAACCTCAGATCGGGCTTCGGGGGCATTCCCCGTCGAGACCCTACGGCAGACGCGGGTCTTTGGGCTCTTGGAGCCGGCAGAGAGAAACTCTTCGTATTTCGCCTGGTCGAACTCGACAATGAGCGATTCGACCATCTTTCCCTCACGAAGGACGTCATCTTGCGCCACGATTTGCTCATCAGTGACAAATGTAGTCCCCAGCGGAGTCGCCATCTCTTGTACGCGCCGGAAAAAGGAAATGAAGGTGTTCGCTGTAAAATTTCCTTGAATCAGATGAAAAATTACAACAAAATTGTTTTCCTTCCAGTTACAAGGGAGGGAGGATGTTGAGTCTTGAATCCTCCCTTTGTTTAAGGCTGGGTTCTTCAAGTGGCGGTGGAGAGTGAATCTTGTTCTCCGTTGACCGGATGACCGTCGGGATCGTCAGGGATCTTCTCTTTGGCTGGTAGAAGGAGTAACACAGCTCTGTCTACCAAAACTCTCAAAGAGAAGGTAGGCAAAGGGCAACTTGAACGTAACAAGCTTGATGAAGAGTTTTTCTCTTTCTTTTCTCCTCTCCCTTGATTGGCCGTTATTGTTGTTCTCCTCCTTGTTTCTTGTCTTCATCCTCTTGATCGGCCGACCCCTTCTCAATAGCAACGGGGCTATTTATAGAGGTTTCAGGGGTGAACGTGCCCCCTAAAAACGCTCCACAATGAGGGGCTGACCTCCCCGCTATGTGGGCGGTGACTGGCCCCATAACCAGGGCGGTATAATCGAGGCGCGGGTTTCAACCTACGCGCCTTGATACTGTGACGCGGGTCGCGCCTTGATGTTGAGACGCGGGTGTCGAGCCCACGCGCCTTGATTTTGAGACGCGGGTGTCGAGCCCTCGCGGCTAGAACTTGAGACTCTGCTTTTTAATGGCTTGTCTTTTAGTGATTTTTAGACAGCCTACAATGATGAAGATTTATCTCTTCTTGTAAAGAATGTTAGAAGGATGTACAATAAAACTAAATTCAACAACTGAAGAAGATGGCAAGGGAAGGAAGAGAAGAAGATAGTGTGCTACAATTGCTGGAAGTCTAAATATGTCATTGTCGTGTGCCCGGATACAAAGAGCAAACCCACTACGTCTAAGAAGTCCTACAAAAAAAGGCTTTGAGAGAAATATGGGATTCATAGAGCGATCTGAAGAAGAGATAGACAAGGCTAATGTATGTTTCATGGCAAATGAGAACACACACAAGATAACTTTCGAATCTCTCGATGAATGTGAATTATCCATGAATGAATTGGGTGAAGCATTTAAAGAATTTTCCAACAACTATGATTTTCTCAAAAAGAAGTATTTAAAAATGAAAAAGAAAAATAAACTTTTTCAAAATAAATTAGTTGTTATTTCAAAAGAAATTTTTTGTCTTCCATACTTTGAAAGGCACAAAAGAATTTTGCTGCACACAAAATTTTTGCAAAGCAAAATTTTCAATCATTGATGAAAATGAGATTTTCACTTTGAAAAACAAAATTGGTATTTTGAGCAATATTTTTAAAAGTGTGAATTTGATAAGGCTAGATTAGAGGCTATGTTTTTAAAAAGACAAACTCAAAGGAAACATCATGTTTCATACACATACCATCATGCTCATACTCCACCACAATCACAAGCACAACATGTCGTGTGCATGATAAGCATGTGGCTATACGGATACCATCAAGCCCATGATAGATCACTATTGGTACTAAATGGATCTTTAGGAATAAGTCGGATGAGTCGGGAAATATTTTTAGGAATAAAGCTAGGTTGTGGCCAAGGTTGCACCCAAATCCAAAAATTGATTTGAGGAAACATTTTCACCCGTAGGATGGCCTGAAACCATACGGATGACACTTTTTTTTGCTTCATTTAAAGATTTTAAACTATTTTAAATAGATGTTAAAAGTGCATTTTTGAATGATTTCATTGAAGAAAGGTGTATGTTGAACATTCTCCCGGTTTTGTTGATCCTACACATCCAGATTTTGTTTTTAAACTAGAAAAGGCTTTATATGGTTTGAAACCAGCTCCAAGAGCTTGGTATGAAAGATTGAGTACTTTTCTTTTTCTAAATGGTTTTGTGAAAGGCAAAGTTGATACTACCTTATTTACAAAGCATATAGATGATGATATCTTAATAGTGCAAATATATATTGATGATATCATTTTTGAATCTACTAATGAAAAGCTTTGTAAGGATTTTGAATTATGCATGAAGAAAGAGTTTGAAATGAGTATAATGGGGAGCTCAACTATTTCCTCATACTCCAAATTAAGTAAAGGGGCGATGGGATCATCATCAATCAAGCTAAACATACCAGAGAACTTATCAAGAAATTTAAGCTTGGAAATGCAAAGATATGCAAAACTCCCATGGCTACCATAAGGAAGCTTGAAAGACGAACAAGGTAAAAATATTGACATTAAACTCATTATAGCATGATTGATAGTTTGTTTTACTTGACTGTTAGTAAACCGGATATCATATTTAGTGTGTGTCTATATGCTAGATTTCAATCTTATCCTAAAGAGTCTCACTTAATTGCCGTACATAGATATCTAAAAGGTACTATTGGAATGGGCTTGTGGTATCTGAAGACCGTATAATTCTCTATGACGAGTTATTCGAATGCCGACTATGTGAATGTAGAATGGATAGGAAGAGCACAAGTGGAACTTATCAATTTCTAGGAAATTGACAAGTTTCGTGATCTTCCAAGAAACAAAATTCTGTTGCTCTCTTAATTGTTGAGGCGGAGTATGTTGCGGCCTGAGCTGGTTGTGCACAAGTTCTTTGGATGAAACATACTCTTATTGATTATGATTTACATTTTGATCATATTAAAATATTTTATGATAATACTAGTACATTCATATGACCAAAAAAGTAAATAAACATAGCAAGACCAAGCACATAGAGATTAGATATCACTTTCTTCGAGATCATTATAATAAAGGAGATATTGAGATTGACTGTGTTTCTAACTATTTTCAATTAGCGGATATTTTTACTAAACCTTTGATCTTAATTGATTTTCTTTCATTTGTGATGAATTGAATGTTTGCATTATGAAACCATGAGTTTTTCAAATTATTGTTTGTTTTTGGTATTTATGTTTCATTTTTTTGTTTACTTTAAATTGGTATGATTTAGTCATTTTAAAATAAAATTGTTATCAACAATGATAGACTTTCAATGCTCATTCTATTGATATCTATTAGTTTTAATTGGTTTTTGAGTTCCTTTTTTGATTAATGACAAAAAAGGGAGAATATTTATGAGTTATTTGGTATTGAAGAAATTTGAGTTAGAGATTTATGATTTAGCTACTTGCTAGTATTAAAGAAGATATATAAGTTAAGAAATTTATGATTTAACTACTTGCTACTACATCTATTTCATGTTTGTATGCCTTGCTTTGTTGCATACCCATTTGGTGGTTGGAGGCAAGGATGGAGGTTGGTATGTTTATGCATAGTTTTTCATATTTCATGTCTATACCTATATGCATATATATGATGACTTGTTTTGAAATTATCACATTCTTTAGTCATAAATGATTGAACTTGATAGATAAGCATAATTTTAGGATTTTAGAGGGAGCCTTCTAAGCTCTCTATATTTGTCTATCCTTAATAACTCATGTGTTTTGTCATCATCAAAAAGGGGGAGATTGTTGGCCCAAGGGTACACTCTCTGATTTTGTTTTGATAATTACAAACCACATGACGTTATTGGCTACTAATTAAGTTTGTGTGTTTCTAAGTATTTCAGATTTTAAGAACATTGTTGGTGTATTCTTCCTCAAAAGGAAGGTATTCTAGTTTCAAGATCACTCAAGGGAAGGGTTCCAAGCTTGGATGATCAAGATTCACATTTTGGAGGAACCCTCTTGAAAATTGCTTAAAGACATAAAGTACAATTATAAGGTAATAGAATGTTTAAAGTATAATGTTGTAGAATTGATACTCAAGAAGTCACATACAAAATACAAGTTTTCAAAATATGAGTTTTGATATCTAGTTTTTCTCATTTGATATTTTACAAGGTGTGATATTTGAGCATGTCCCATATTTTTTTTCAAATTTATATATCCAGTTTATATCATGTATCTCATAGCCTATGTGTTGCCAAAGCACTTTTCGAACAAATACAAAAATTTTAAAATTGAGTTTGATTTCAAAACTATTTCAAAATTTGTTTCTAGTACCGGGCCACTTTTGCCTCATATAAGATCAGAGTTTTTCTCGTCGTCCTTGCGCATCCTCCTCCGCCTCAGCTGAAACTGAGTCCTCGCTGATCCTGCCACTGATGTTGGCTCTGCCATCTCCCATCTTCCTCCTCACGAGATCTCTCCAGCACGACATCTGCCATCGAGATCTGCCTTGTCTCTGCCATCTGTCCCTCGTCCTCCAGCGCTGCCTTTGCCACCTTGCTGCGCAATCCACGTAATCAAGTTTCCGTGATCCATTCTACCTCTGTTCTTGTTCATTTTGCAGTATAATTCATGCAGTCGAGTTCTTGTGAGCCCTTCTACCTATCCCCTTTCATTATGCTCACGTCATCGGTGATCACCTCTGCCCTGCGTGATCGATACTTTCTGCATCTCATCTCGTTCATCAACATCTAGTTCTCGTCATCGACATCCTTATCTAGTTATGCATGCCTTACCCGTCGTCGTCTCTGCCCTATGTAGCCGCTACTCTATCTTGTCCCGATCTCGATCATGAAAGCACAGACCTCTCATCATTTTCTTTAGGATTTATTCAAATTCTCAGTATTTGATCCATCGTGAGTTTAGGGGGGTGTTAGATACTCTTATCTTTATATATATCTTTATCCTATTGTTAGGTACCTTTATCTTTAGATACCCTTATCTTACCTTATATTAATACTCATTTTCTTATCTATCTATTCTCTCTTGTATTTATAAATTGATGTAATCGCTTTATGAATAAAATATAGAAACTTCTTCTCCAAATTTTTTCAGTTTGTTTATTCATAAAGTAATTACATCAATTTATAGATACAAGAGAGAGTAAATAAATAAGAAAACGAGTAGTAAGATAAGATAAGATAAGAATATCTAAAGATAAGGGATCTAACAATAGGATAAATATATTTAAAGATAAGAGTTATCAAACACCCCCCTCAAACTCAAGGTGGATCAAATTACCGAGAGTTTGGATAAGAATGCATGAAATTGATGAGAAGTTTGCGCCTTGGTGATCGAGATCGGAACGATATGGCGTAGCGGCTGCATATGGTAGAGGTGACAATGGGTGATTCATGCATATAGGGCGAGGAATCGATGAACTGGATGTTGACGGAAGAGACAAGATGAAGGCAGAATCAGCCACGCAGGGCAGAGGTGATCACCGATGACACGTGCATAATGATCAAGGACAGAGGTAGAAGGGCTCACGAGAACTTGACTACGTGAATTGTGCTGCAAAATGAATAAAGACAGAGGTAGAAGGGCTCACGAGAACTCAACTACGTGTATTGTACAGTAAAGAGGCAGAGGTAGCACTGGAGGATGAGGGATAGAACTCGCGGTGGTAGAGGCAAGGCAGACCTCGATGGGGATGTCACGCTAGAGAGATTTCGCAGAGGTGGAAGCCTCTGAGCTAAAGGATGATGGCGGAGCCGACTTCGGTGGATGCTAGAGGATCAATGAGGACTCGATCTTGGCTGAGGTAGAGGAGAATGCGTGAGGATGATAAGGAAAGCTCTGATGTTGTATGAGACAAAAGTGACTTGGTGCTAGGCACATGCTATGCGAGCGCAGCCTAGTGTAGACTCGAGAACAACAAGAGAACTTCGATCAGTAGAGAAAAAATTTGAGAGATTTTAATACCATGATAATTTAGAGGAGAAGAAGTTTCAGTATGTTTATTCATAAAGCAATTACATCAAATTATAGATACAAGAGAGTAGATAGATAAGAAAATGAGTAGTAAGATAAGATAAGATAAGGGAATCAAAAAAAATAAGAGTATCTAATAATAAGATAAAGATATCTAAAGATAAGAGTATCTGACAATTTTCCATCGAGATCTGCCTTGGCTCCACCACCGCAAGTTCTATCCGTCATTCTCTAGAGTTGCCTCTATCACTTTGTTGCACAATACATGTAGTCGAGTTCTCGTAAGTCCTACCTCTGTCCTCATTCATTGTGCACGCATCATCGGTGATCGTCTCTGCCCGCATCTCATCTCGTTTGTCGACATCCAGTGCTTGTCGTCGACTCGTCATCCTATATGCACGCGTCACCCGTGTCACCTCTGCCCTATGCAGTCGCTACGCCATCTCATCCCGATCTAGATCACCAAGGCACAACCTCTCATCATTTTCGCCCAGTCTTATCCAAACTTGGTGTTTGATCACCGTAAGTTTGAGAGCGTGTTAGATAATCTTATCCTTAGATATATTTATTCTATTATTAGATACTCTTATCTTTAGATACCGTTATCTTACCTCATCTAACTACTCATTTTTTATCTATCTACTCTCTCTTGTATCTATAAATAGATATATTTGTTTTATGAATAAGCATACAGAAACTTGTTCTCCAAATTATGACAACATCAGAGCCTCTCAGATTTTTAAAGTGATCTGGATTTTCATCTCGCTTCTCGTCCTCCTTCTTGATTCTATTCCTCGACTTTGCCTCTTGAGATTGATTACTGCTTTCTGAAGTCGATAGCAAAAGTCAGAGTAGCGCAGCGGAAACGTGGTGGATTTATGATGTGCAGAGAAGCGACGTGATGCTTGTTTTGTTTGTTTTCTCCTTTGATTTTGAATTTTTTTTTACCATTCCCTGCCCGACGAAATTTTTATAAGGTGGGTAGAATGTAATATCCCTAGTTAGTAATACTGTACTTTTATTTTTCTAAGTATTTATTTTGTTTACTCGTTATTTATTATTTGATAACTTAAATTTTTAGTTATTATTATATTAAATATATAAATTATTTTTAAATAGTAAATGATAATTTGGCTTTATATATTATTACCATTACTTTCTATCAATATCACTTATTACTATTATTTCTATCATTGTTATTACTATTATTGATTGATATTATTGGTAATGGATATTTCTGAAATCACCTAGAGGGGGGTGAATAGGTGAGGGCTATATGAAATATGGCAATATTGCGGGATTTAAATCTACTTAAAAACAATAAGCTCAAATTAAAATGCTTGCAAGATATAAAGCAATAAGTAAAGCAAGTAATAAGGAGATTGAGTTTAGAGAAATTTAAGCAAACGCAAACACGAGGATATATTTCCGAGGTTCGAGCCACGCTCTACGTCCCCGCCTTCACACTTGAAGGATTTTCACTGTTGTTGATCCCACTGGATCTCCAATACAAGGACACACTTGTCCTATCTCTCGGTGTCGCTGCAACACTATGAAGCACACCCGCTCGATTGAGGCCGATGCCTCTACAACTTCTCAATTGAAGAAAAACTTGATCACACTTGATCAAAAAGCTCACTTGCACAATCCTATAACCAATATGATGAAGATGAATATTTGGGATTGTGTAGTGCAAAAGACTAGAGAGAAGTAGAGGATTGCTTCAAAAGGTGTAGGAAATTTTGGCTTTGGAGAGAAAATCTTTTCTAAAAGAAAACTAAGGATTTAGCTTGGAAATATTTTCTTGCTTGAAAACTCTTGTCAAATCATATAAATCTTGTGTCTTATCATGTTGAAATGACCCACTATTTATAGTGGATGAAAAACTAACTACACAGCTTAAAGGATTCATTGGGGTGAGATCCCAATAAAAAATCTGTCAGAAAATAGAGCTGTTGGAGTCTGTCAGATTTTCTGACAACTACTGGTCGACCGGGACGGCCGACCGCCAACGGTCATATTTCTGACCGTTGGGGGAAAATGGTCGGCCGATTCGGTCGACCGAAATAAACAGAGAGCACTGACAAGTGCCCGGTCGACCCGAGCGGTCGGCCGACGTGTACATATGCACAGCCGTGCACGTCGGTCGACTGGGTCGGTCGACCGGACTCTGTCAGATCTGTTTATACAGAGTCTAGAAAGAAAGGAAATTTTTGGTTTAAAGTATTTTGGTTTAAGGATATGAAAATAAGATTTTATATCTAATAAAACTAAGAGTATGATCATAGATCAACACCCAAGCATGCTAGAACATTTTTGGTGAAAATCCTTTTTGACAAACTGTTTTTCTAAAAACGGTTTTTCCAAAACATGGTATTTCTAAAAACTAAGTTAGAAATTTTGATATAAAAATTCTTTTGAAGCCATGAAGCAATACTAAGTGTGTGTGAGTGACAATCCCAAATATTCTACCTATATCATCTAGGTTTTGACAAAATATCTAAAAATAAAAGTAAATTACAAATCTTGAAATCTTTTCTTCAATGTTTTGATCTCGAAGCTTTTCTACCGTGCTCGGCTTGGGAATGCAAATCTTTAGCGGCGTCCAATTTGTGAGTCTTGATTGTGGAGCCGTCAAATCAACTTGTTTTAAACCTGAAATTCTATTAAACAAGGTTGTTAAACACATAACTAAATATGGTTTGTTATCATCAAAATATCAGGCTAATGGCCTTTGGGCTAACAATCTCTCCCTTTTTGATGATGACAAAACATATATAGTTATTACAAATATTTTGGGTGGAGACTTCAAGTGAAGCTCCCCCTCAACACATGCATATAATAAAAAGATACTCAGGCATAGGTAAATAGCACAAAAGATAAACAACCATACACATGTCCATGCCAGAAAATAACTCATGCCATAAATAATGCACATGTTCATACACGACATAAAAACATATAGAAAACATGTAGAAAACACATGTCCATACACGACACATGTCCAGAAAATAACTCATGCCATAAATAACACACATGTTCATACACGACATAAAAACATATAGAAAACATGTAGAAAACACATGTCCACACAAACACAAATACATGTCCAAAATACTAAACAAAGTACCAAAATGTGTCCAACACACAGAATATAAAATAAAATACAAGCCCAAGAGAAGTCTCTCAAGAATATCTCTCCCCTTTTTGACATCATCAAAAGGGGAAGTCACTCCTCATCGTCGTCCTCCTCAGAATCGTCCTCCTCAGACGAGTCGTCCTCATCACCTGCAGCCATCTCCTCATCACCATCATCATCATCATCATCCTCATTATCATCAGAAGCCTCCTCCTCTGGATCAATAGCTGCAACACCTGACTGTGGTGCTGAAGAAGCAGAAGGGGCCCTAACTGGAAATGGAGGGCCGGAGGAAGGAAGCGGTCGGGAAAATGGCGTGGGGTCTGGACCAAGCATGTTGTACTTCACAAAGAGTGCACTAAATTGCGAATCCATGTATCATATGGAATCAGTAAAATAGGACATATCATTGCGAAGTCCTTAATAACAAGAGTCCATCTTCGCGCGATGTTCCACATCCGCCTCAGAAATCTGGGTCAGTCGCTGCTGGATCTCAGCGGTCACCCAAGACTGATGCTCCTGAAACTGAGTACGAAGCTCAGACGAAATGAAGGCCTGAAGGTCTGAAGGAATGGATGGCCCTGGAGCAGAGGAAGTCCTTGGGACAGATGAAGACCCTGGGGCACCCTGGAACATGAGCAGGAGGAATAGGAGGCTGCTCAGGAGCGGGATGACGCATCCTGGGTTGCATCCTCTTTAAAAGAGTGCTGTTCTGGTTCACGGAGGGTTCGGTAGGTATCTCAGAGGACAGATCAAAATTGAGTTGTTTCAGGAGATACGAAATGAGCATCCCATAAGGCAAGTGCCTCATGGGGACAAGGACGTGATCAGAAGTCATGTGTGAAATTATGAAGCGGGGGATATTAATCTTAATGCCTTTCAGAAGGCAATAGACTATCAAAGGTACAGGACCCCTAGTATGACTGTATTCTCCTGATTTGGGCATAATGTTGTAGAATACAAATTTTGCGAGGACTTGAGTGGTGAGAGTGAATTTGTTCACCTCCTCATTCCTTACTAAACTGGGGTTGTCATTCCCGTGGATCAAAGTTGACGCGGTGAGCGCAGACTCACCGGCCGGATAGACAAAATCATATAGGTCAAAAGAGTATACATCAACTTCTCCACAGGAGAGATGCAACAAATCAGCAAATTGTTCTAGAGGGATATCAATGTCTCTCCCTAGAACTCTGGACCTAACCCGATTACCCTCGAAAGCAAGATTGGTATAAAAATAGGGTATCAGTGAGGTATAAACTGGTTCTCTAATAGCCATGAATTGGTCTAAAGAATTATTCCTCAATATTTGTGGGATATTGAGGTGCTCAAAGTCTTGGAGGACTACACATCTCCCTGAAATGATAGTTCTCTTTTAAAGAAGGATATACCGTTGTTCTGCTAGATCGGAGACAAAAGGGGGTTTTGTCCTAGTGGATGAAGTTGAAGGGACCACAGATTTTCCCTTCTCAGTTCTAGATCTTTTAGGCATAATTAAATTTTAGGTTAAAATGAAGATCTAGGTCACAAATAAAAGTAGGGCTTGATCTAGACTAGGGAAACAAAAGATCTTGACAAAACTTAAGATGAACAAAAGAAAGAGAGCAAGATCTAAAAGAAAAATTGGATTTTTACCTTGATTGAAGAGAGATCAAGAACCCAAAATCAAAAATCCCTGAGTTTGAACGTAGATCGGGCCTAAAAGGGATGATCCAGCAAAGATTTGAGAGAATGAAGCTTGGATTTGAGGTGGATTTGAGAGAGATGAAGAAAATAGGGTTTTTAGAGAGAGGGAGAAGAGGGATCGGCTGAGAGAAGTGAGAGAGAAATGAGAGATCGGGCTTTAAATAAGGTGGGTAGGTGGCAGATTCCCGTCGCCCGGTCGACCGGTCCGGTCGACCGAAAAAACCCGAGAGTACTGACAGACGAAACGGTCGGCCGTTCCTGTCGGCCGGCCACAGAGGAAGAATAAAAAATTCTTCCAGGCATGGTCGGTCGGCTGGAACTCAGATCCGGTCGGCCGCTCTTGCCCAAAACCTGTCAGCAGCAAAGACCCTAAGAAAAATTTAAAAATAATTGTCTAACAAATAGTAAGCAGAATATTTTCAACAAAATTCCAATTAACAAAAAAATGTTTTAAAAACTTCATTAGTTGTAATATCAACAAAATTTACACAAGACAATTTAATTTTTTATTTTACATATTAAAAACAAAGGTTTAGAGATGTCGAAGCCGAATACCCGGTGAAGGGTTCTGAACTTCATCCTCGAGATTCCTCTAAATATGAGTTGAGGTGCACAATTGCCATCTCTAATGTATTTGCTTTAAATATGAATATTAAATATTTATTTTAGTTTTTTTAAAAAAAATATGTATATAGATTTATGATCAGAAACTGAACATGTGGACACAATAAAAAAATATAAATACAAGATATCAAGCATTTGAACAAGGCATATACACAAGCATGATGGAAATGTAAGTTTACACTAACACATATCAATGTAGCACAAAGGTAAACTAATAATCCTATGCATTTGTATATATAAACACAATAAAACTTTTAAATGGAGAATTTACCAAACGAGGGCAATCTCCAAAATAGGTGCCTCCATGATAGTGATGCAAGCGCGATGTGATCTTTGAGCCCGATATTTTGATGATAACAAACCATATTTAGTTATGTGTTTAACAATCTTGTTTAACAGAATTTCAGGTTTAAAACAAGTTGATTTGACGGCTCCACAATCAAGACTCACAATTTCGACGTCGCTAAAGATTTGCATTCCCAAGCCGAGCACGGTAGAAAAGCTTCGGGATCAAAACATTGAAGAAAAGATTTCAAGATTTGTAATTTACTTTTATTTTTAGATATTTTGTCAAAACCTAGATGATGTTGGCCCAAGAGGTTACACTCTCTTGTTTTGTGTTTTGATGATGACAAACCAAATAAGAGCTATTTGGTACTAATGAATTTGTTCAAGATAAGTTTCAGGTTTTGTACCATGTTTGGAGACCATTGGCTTAGCTTTTGCAAGAACTTCTAAGTTTCACATAGCAAGGAAGGCAAATTGCACAATCAAGGAAGGATCATAGAAGAGAAGGCACTAGCAAGGCATTGGATGGCTCAAAGACTTGAAGATTGCTCAAAAAGTATTTAATCATTGTATTTTTAGTTTTATAGTTTGTTAAAGAATAATGGATAGGTTTGAAGCTCTATCACACACGTTTTTGCGCACAAGTTTATTCCAAAACGTTTTCTAATATTTTATACAAAAACATTTTGTATACAAGATTTTGTCTACATTTATATTTTTATGTTTTATACTAATCTATGTTCAAAAGTATTTTTGTCAAAAACAAAATCTCCTTTATATTCTTTCAAAAACCTGATTTTTAACCTGTTCCGGTCGACCGACCGGTCGACTGATTCTATGTCAGGTTTGACCGGTCGACCGTGCAGTCGACCGAGGAACTGGCAGGTGCACGTATCCGTGTGCATGTCTGCTGGTCGACCGTGCAGTCGACCGACTGCAAGTCACTCTGCTCTCGGTTAAAATGGGTCGACCGGGCGGTCGACCGCTGGCCTGCAACGGTCATATTTTTGAACTTGCGGTCGACCGACCGGTCGACGGACAGAGCCGTTTGAACAGTAACGGGCATTTTTTTTAAGCTGTTTATTTTTGTCTTTTTCTCACTTAAGTGAGTTTAAATGACTTGCTTTGGGTTTAATACATTCTGATTAGCCTTAAAAATGTTTTATCTTCTAACCCTAGCCCTCTCCTATAAATAGGGGTGTTTGGGGAGAGATTGGTTACAACAATTTTTGCTAGAAAATTCAAAAGTTTAAGGCATTCAAAAGAGCTTGGTTTTTGGTTTTTGTGCTGAAATTCTCTCTCATTTTCTGAAGTGTTTTTCAAAAGAACTCTCTGATTTCATTTTCTTTTCTCCTTGCACACAAGAGCTTCATTCCTACTCATTGTTCTCTAAGGACCTTTTGTAAGGGAAGAGACAATTGAAAGAGAGAGTTTGTGGTCTTTTGACTACTCAGAAATTCCTTGTACTTGAGATTGTGGAGTTGGGTACTCCATTGTATTTGTGATCTTTGTGATAGTGGAAGTAGCTAGAAACCTTCTGGGGAAGGCGGGGAGTAGAGTTGGGTGCTCGAACCTCGATAACATATCTTTGTGTTTGCGATTGGTTTACTTTTCCTTGTCATTACTTATTGCTTGAGATTGTCATTGTCATATTCTTTTTCATTCATATTGTCAATCATTATCCCATACAACAAGGTTGCATTGCGCACCTCTAACTCATTTTACGAGGAAGCCGGAGGAAGGAGTTCAGAGCCCTTAATAGGGAATTCGGCTCTTAGTCTTGTTTTGGGAGATTGTTGCATTACATTTGCATCATAATTTTTAAATTGCTCTTTGATTAGCATCATCACCTATTCACCCCCCCTCTAGGTGATTTTCAATTGGTATCAGAGCTTGGACTCTAGGTTTTGGCTTAACATCCATAGAGAGATCCTTAAAATTTGCTAATCAACATTTCTCATTTCATTCATTCATCACTAGTAAACATGGCCGATAACATTAAATCCCCACCTAAATTTGATGGACTCAACTTCCCTATTTGGAAGGTTAGGATGACTATCTTTTTGCAATCATTAAGTAGTTTAGTGGCTAAGTCCTTGACCAAACCCTATGTAGCACCCGATAGTGATGAGAGCACATGGACCGACTTCAACTTTAGAGAATATGAGGCTAACTCTAAGGCCCAAAACTCCCTTTTAACCGCCTTGAATGAGGATGACCTTACACGGGTAATTCATTGCCAATCCGTCTATGAGATTTGGCAACACTTATTGGTCACACATGAAGGGACTTCACAAGTCAAGAGAGCTAAGATAGATCTCTTGAGGTCTCAATATGAATCATTTAAAATGCTTGATGATGAATCTATTGATTGTATGATTACTAGATTCACTAAAATCACCAATGGTCTTTCTTCCTTAGGTGACGTCATCTCCAACGATCAAAAGGTGCGCAAAGTGATTCGGGCTCTTCCTCCATCTTGGGAGATAAAGGCCACCACCTTGAAGGAATTGAATGACAAAGATGAGATGGACATCATTAGTCTCATTGGGAACCTAAAGACCCATGAGATGGAGAAGAAAGCAAGAGAAGAGGCCGCTCCAACAAAGAAGAAGTCCTTAGCTTTCAAGTCTTCATCCACTCTTGAAGACGATGAAGAAGATGAAGAAGAAGATGAGGAGCTCTCCCTCCTTGTGCGAAATGTCAAAAGGATGTACCGGAGGAACAAGCTCAACTTCCGGAGAAAATTTGAAGGCAAAGAGGAGAGGAGAATTATATGCTACAATTGCCGAAAGCCCGGACACATCATGGCGGATTGCCCGGAGTTCAAGAAGAAGATGACCTCCTCCTTCAAGCCAAAGAAATCGGAAGAAAAGAAAGCGTATAAGGCAACTTGGGATTCGGAAAGCGAGTCCGAGGAAGAGGTGGATGTAGCAAATATGTGTTTCATGGCAAACACACCTAAGGTAACCCCTCAACCCCTTGATGATGAAGATGATGAATTAAGTAAGGAAGTTCTTGTACATGCTTTTGTTGAACTTTCTGAAACTTATGATAACAAGAAAATTGAATGCTTTCATTTCTCATTTTGAACCCAAAGGCATTCTCGAAGCTGAGACGGACCCATATTGGTTGCTTGCCATGCAAGAGGAACTCAATCAATTTGAGCGCAACCAAGTTTGGCACCTTGTTCCTAAACCCCACGATAGACCAATAATTGGTACTAAGTGGATCTTTAGAAACAAGATGGATGAGTCCGGAAATGTCATTAGGAATAAATCTAGGTTAGTGGCCCAAGGTTACACTCAAGTTGAAGGAATTGACTTTGAGGAGACCTTTGCACCCGTAGCACGGCTTGAAGTCATACGGATGACACTAGCTTTTGCATCTTTCAAAAATTTTAAACTTTTTCAAATGGATGTGAAAAGTGCATTTTTGAATGGTTTTATTAATGAAGAAGTTTATGTTTCTCAACCTCCCGGTTTTGTTGATCATGTTCATCCCGATTTTATTTTTAAACTTGATAAAGCTTTATATGGATTGAAACAAGCTCCTAGAGCTTGGTATGAAAGGCTTTCTAGTTTTCTTATTTCAAATGATTTTATTAAAGGCAAAGTAGACACTACTCTATTCACTAAGCATGTTGATAATGATATATTAATTGTGCAAATTTATGTTGATGATATAATTTTTGGTTCTACTAATGAGCTTTTGTGCAAGAATTTTGAAAAGGTAATGCAACTTGAGTTTGAAATGTCTTCAATGGGTGAGCTCAATTTCTTCCTTGGACTCCAAATCAAGCAATTGCAAAACGGGACGTTCATAAGTCAAGCCAAGTACGCAAAGGAACTTGTAAAGAAGTTTGGACTTGAAGGCTCAAAGACTTGCAACACTTCCATGGCAACTACAACCAAGCTTGATAAAGATGACCAAGGTAAAAATGTTGATATTAAATTATATAGAAGCATGATAGGAAGTCTTTTATATTTAACGACAAGTAGGCCGGATATCATGCTTAGTGTGTGTCTTTGTGCTAGATTTCAATCGTGTCCTAAAGAGTCCCATCTTATTGCGGTAAAACGCATTATTCGTTATATTAAGGGCACTATTGGGATGGGTCTATGGTATCCGAAAACTAGAGATTTCTCAATGACGAGTTATTCGGATGCCGGCTATGCGGGTTGTAGAGTAGATAGAAAGAGTACTAGTGGGACATGTCAATTTCTTGGTAATTGTCTTGTTTCATGGTCCTCTAGGAAACAAAATTCCGTAGCACTCTCAACCGCCGAGGCGGAGTATGTTGCCGCGGGGGCTTGTTGTGCACAAGTCCTTTGGATGAAACATACTCTCCTTGATTTTGATTTGCATTTTGATCATATAAAAATATTTTGTGATAATACTAGTACTATACACATGACTAAGAATGCAAATCAACATAGTAAGACCAAGCACATTGAGATTAGATATCACTTTCTTAGAGATCATTTTGAGAAAGGAGATATAGTTATTGATTATATTTCTACGGATTTGCAATTAGCTTATATTTTCACTAAACCGCTGGATTTTGCTAGATTTTCGTTTATTTGTGGAGAACTTAATGTTTGTGTTATTGAATAGACATGTTTTTCATAACCCTTTTTGATGTATGACAAAAAGGGGGAGAATAAGTTTACATGGGACAAAAATAAGTTCATTTGGTCTTGGTTCCATATGAATTTATATGTTTTGGTTTTATGAGTTTTATGAGCTTTTGTTATGAGTCTTGTGTTTTATGAATTTGAGAACTCGTGTATTTTGTGTTTTATTGGTATTGTTTCAATTTGGTTTCTATTGGCATCAAGAGTATGTTTTTAATAAATTCTTGTGTTTTTCATATAGCATAATTTGAGGGGGAGTCTTCTCCTCCCCCATATTTTTGTCTATAGCCTATTTGTTTTGTCATCATCAAAAAGGGGGAGATTGTTGGCCCAAGAGGTTACACTCTCTTGTTTTGTGTTTTGATGATGACAAACCAAATAAGAGCTATTTGGTACTAATGAATTTGTTCAAGATAAGTTTCAGGTTTTGTACCATGTTTGGAGACCATTGGCTTAGCTTTTGCAAGAACTTCTAAGTTTCACATAGCAAGGAAGGCAAATTGCACAATCAAGGAAGGATCATAGAAGAGAAGGCACTAGCAAGGCATTGGATGGCTCAAAGACTTGAAGATTGCTCAAAAAGTATTTAATCATTGTATTTTTAGTTTTATAGTTTGTTAAAGAATAATGGATTGGTTTGAAGCTCTATCACACACGTTTTTGCGCACAAATTTATTCCAAAACGTTTTCTAATATTTTATACAAAAATATTTTGTATACAAGATTTTGTCTACATTAATATTTTTATGTTTTATACTAATCTATGTTCAAAAGTATTTTTGTCAAAAACAAAATCTCCTTTATATTCTTTCAAAAACCTGATTTTTAACCTATTCCGGTCGACCGACCGGTCGACTGATTCTATGTCAGGTTTGACCGGTCGACCGTGCAGTCGACCGAGGAACTGGCAGGTGCACGTATCCGTGTGCATGTCTGCCGGTCGACCGTGCAGTCGACCGACTGCAAGTCACTCTGCTCTCGGTTAAAATGGGTCGACCGGGCGGTCGACCGCTGGCCTGCAACGGTCATATTTTTGAACTTGCGGTCGACCGACCGGTCGACCGACAGAGCCGTTTGAACAGTAACGGGCATTTTTTTTAAGCTGTTTATTTTTGTCTTTTTCTCACTTAAGTGAGTTTAAATGACTTGCTTTGGGTTTAATACATTCTGATTAGCCTTAAAAATGTTTTATCTTCTAACCCTAGCCCTCTCCTATAAATAGGGGTGTTTAGGGAGAGATTGGTTACAACAATTTTTGCTAGAAAATTCAAAAGTTTAAGGCATTCAAAAGAGCTTGGTTTTTGGTTTTTGTGCTGAAATTCTCTCTCATTTTCTGAAGTGTTTTTCAAAAGAACTCTCTGATTTCATTTTCTTTTCTCCTTGCACACAAGAGCTTCATTCCTACTCATTGTTCTCTGAGGACCTTTTGTAAGGGAAGAGACAATTGAAAGAGAGAGTTTGTGGTCTTTTGACTACTCAGAAATTCCTTGTACTTGAGATTGTGGAGTTGGGTACTCCATTGTATTTGTGATCTTTGTGATAGTGGAAGTAGCTAGAATCCTTCTGGGGAAGGCGGGGAGTAGAGCTGGGTGCTCGAACCTCGATAACATATCTTTGTGTTTGCGATTGGTTTACTTTTCCTTGTCATTACTTATTGCTTGAGATTGTCATTGTCATATTCTTTTTCATTCATATTGTCAATCATTATCCCATACAACAAGGTTGCATTGCGCACCTCTAACTCATTTTACGAGGAAGCCGGAGGAAGGAGTTCAGAGCTCTTAATAGGGAATTCGGCTCTTAGTCTTGTTTTGGGAGATTGTTGCATTACATTTGCATCATAATTTTTAAATTGCTCTTTGATTAGCATCATCACCTATTCACCCCCCTCTAGGTGATTTTCAGATGATAGAGGTAGAATATTTGGTATTGTCACTCACACACACTTAGTATTGCTTCATGGCTTCAAAAGAATTTTTATATCAAAATTTCTAACTTAGTTTTTAGAAATACCATGTTTTGGAAAAACCGTTTTTAGAAAAACAGTTTGTCAAAAAGGATTTTCACCAAAAATGTTCTAGCATGTTTGGGTGTTGATCTATGATCATACTCTTAGTTTTATTAGGTATAAAATCTTATTTTCATATCCTTAAACCAAAATCTTTAAACCAAAAATTTCCTTTCTTTCCAGACTCTGTATAAACAGATCTAACAGAGTCCGGTCGACCGACCCAGTCAACCGACGTGCACGGCTATGCATGTGTGCACATCGGCCGACCGCTCGGGTCGACCGGGCACTTGTCAGTGCTCTCTGTTTATTTCGGTCGACCGAGTCGGCCGACCGTTTTCCCCCAATGGTCAGAAATATGACCGTTGGCGGTCGGCCGTCCCGGTCGACCGGTAGTTGTCAGAAAATCTGACAGACTCCAACAGCTCTATTTTCTGACAGATTTTTTGTTGGGATCTCACCCCAACGAATCCTTTAAGCTGTGCAGTTGGTTTTTCATCCATTATAAATAGTGGGTCATTTCAACATGATAAGACACAAGATTTATATGATTTGACAAGAGTTTTCAAGCAAGAAAATATTTCCAAGCTAAATCCATAGTTTTCTTTTAGAAAAGATTTTCTCTCCAAAGCCAAAATTCCCTACACCTTTTGAAGCAATCCTCTACTTCTCTCTAGTCTTTTGCACTACACAATCCCAAATATTCATCTTCATCATATAGGTTATAGGATTGTGCAAGTGAGCTTTTTGATCAAGTGTAATCAAGTTTTTCTTCAATTGAGAAGTTGTAGAGGCATCGGCCTCAATCGAGCGGGTGTGCTTCATAGTGTTGCAGCGACACCGAGAGATAGGGCAAGTGTGTCCTTGTATTGGAGATCCAGTGGGATCAACAATAGTGAAAATCCTTCAAGTGTGAAGGCGGGGACGTAGAGCGTGGCTCGAACCTCGGAAACATATCCTCGTGTTTGCGTTTGCTCAAATTTCTCTAAACTCAATCTCCTTATTACTTGCTTTACTTATTGCTTTATATCTTGCAAGCATTTTAATTTGAGCTTATTGTTTTTAAGTAGATTTAAATTCCGCAATATTGTCATATTTCATATAGCCCTCACCTATTCACCCCCCTCTAGGTGATTTCAATTTCTATTATCATTTCACTATTAATTATTTTTATTATTATTATTAGTGTTATTATTATTAATAACATTATTGTTATTATTATGATGTATCAGTATTATTGTTTGTTAACTATTATTATTAGTATATGGTTATTAGCATTTTAATTATTATTAGTATTTATTACTTTGGTTATTACTAATTACGGTTATTATTGTTGTTGTTGTTATTATTCTTATTGTTATTATTTTGTTTTATTATTATTATGTTTGTTATTAGTAGTAGTATCATTTTCTATTCCCTATAGCTCATGATTCATACCCAAACTCCATTACCCGTTATCCTCTTTTATCCCTATAGCTCATGATCCTATACCTAATAGTATCAACTTCAACCCGAACCCAATTAGACCCAATACCCTATACCAATTTCTATTTCATTGATTCCTAATCCCCTCTTAATCTTAACCTAACCCTAATTATTCCACTCCATCTTCCTTTCTCATCTACAGCCTGGGCATGCTCCTTGCCACACAGTACCACGACAACACAACCCCCGTCCTGGCCGCCTGCCTCCTTGCGCACAGGCCCCATGCCCTTGCAGCAAGCCACCAGCCTTTCCTCCCTGCCACACTTCCATCTCACCCCCTTCACCTGTCCAGCCCAACAATAGCCAGATCTGCCTTCCCCATCTGTTGCACCCCACAGCACTCCCTCCTCCTCCACGGCAGCAGATCCAAGCCTTCAGCGCTGGGCCGTGCCGTGCAAGCTTGGGTTCGGATGCAGGGACGCTCTGTGCTTGGCTCACCTGTTCCAAGTCGGATAGTAATTCTCGTCGGCCGAGCAGAAGCCTGGCTTCACAGGTTTCTTGAAGTGTGGTTTCACAGAGCAACGAAGACCTCTCCTGCTCTCAACGGTGGCAAAACAAAAGGCCATTGCTCCCTCTCTCTCTCTCTCTCTCCCCTTCGCTTCCCTCTCCGGCGAGCGACGACCGACCCCCACGGAGCCCAGCAGTAGCCCCTCCTTGTCGCGACTCCTCGAATCCCTCCGATGAGATCCCGAGCTCCACATCTTCTTCGTCAGAACACTCCCTCCCCCTCTACGGCATTCTGAACTTCCCCGCGGGAACTTTGGCGAGCCATCGGACCCCTCCACGGCATCCGCCACCACTGTATCCTTCATCGGAGAGCGTCACAAGCCTCCCCATGGCCGGGTTCATCCATTGTCGTGAGTTCCTCTCCCTCCTTTTTACGTTGCTTTTCTCTCTCTTTACATAAATGTGTAGTGTGTGTGTCATCAGAAGTATACGTGCATGTGAGTGTGTGTTGTGTTAGTGTGAGTGCTGTGTGGCTACGTGTGTGGGTGTTTGCCTGACTGCATATGTTATGTATTTATGTATATAGGTGCATGTATGTGTAGGTGGGTAAATATATATATAGGGGTGTGTTCAATTTCATGTATGCTATCCTTGTGGAGTGTATACGTGTACGTGTGGGTGTATGATCGAGACGGGAAAGGTGTATGTAAATGTTGTTTAGAATTTACCTTGGTGCTATGTATGTATAAAGTTCAATACAACCTTTTCTTGTCTCCGTTATAGCGTAGAGCTATACCGTGTCGAACCTCAGGGAGAGCTAGCGATGGAAGCGTTACGAATCATGGTGAGAAGAGTAAACGAAGTGTCTTCTTTGCTCAAAAGAATAGATAAAACATGGAACAAGAGATGCAAGAAGTGGAAGAATTGTTCATGATGAGAATTGGAAAGAGATCAAGAATAGAATTGCTTGGAAAGAATCAATCCACGACTAGCTTACCTAGCTACCTTACCAAAACTTACCAAACTCCGTGATAGTGAAGGCGTGCCTCATGTTGTCACTCCATCGGCGTAGGTTTCGTCTTGCGTGTTGATCTAATTACTTTCTCACTATGATGACGGGTGGTTTAACTCGTCGGAGAAGAGAAGACCATCCAACTTGCAAGATGAAGTAAAGCGATCACCCATGAGTTGGTGAAGATGGCAAGGCTAGTGGTTAGCTAGTACATGGAGAAAGAGTTAGCTACAAGCCATAACAAAAACAAAGAAAAACATGAAGTAAAAAGAAAGCAAGTAAAGAAAGCAAGTAAACTAGAATCAAGCTCGAGTAGAATTGAAGAGAATGGATCAATCCTTGTATTGCTTCAAGTTGTCACTCCTTGATGATACAAGCTCTCTCTCTCTTACAATCTCTCTCTTGCAATGAAATCTAGGGAAGAAGAGGAAGGAGGACTACAACATAAAGAAAAAACCTAATACATGCAACTAATCTCTAATCTCCTCCTCTTGCTGTTCAGTCTCTGCTCGCAGGCAGGTACAGGTATTTATAGCCCCCAGGAGAAGGATCCAGAACCCAGTCTGTTGGCGCAAAATCTGGGGCTCAACGGCCCCAGATCTGCCGCGTTGGCGCGGCAAGGCGCGGCATAACGGTGGCCGTTGGCTAACCACTTTCTGTTGTGGGTTGTTACGAGTTTGTTCCGCCACGTGGACCTTCTGGATTCTTCGTTTGTTGCGCGGATCTCTCTAGATCTGGAATTCAAATCTTGGCTTTATCTTTAATCTTGGATTTAATCACTTTAATTAGTGTTAATTAAAGTGATTATTTGCTTTATCTCCTTTAGAGTGTGTACCTGCAAATATGTAGAGAAGATTAGTAAAAATCATGTATTTATTTGTAATATGCATGGGGATTATGAGGTAAAATATGCAATATTGGATTACAATCACACCCCCACACTTATTCTTTTGCTCTTCCCGAGCAAAACAAAGAAAAAGAAAAGAATATCCTAACTACCAATTTTATTACACTACTTTCGCAGGTGACGCGATTGCACTGAGCGTGTGCAACAAGCCTTTAAACCTCTAGGTTACCCTAGAGGAGGAGTGTTGTCTCCTGAGGGTTTTCAGCGGATTACACCCACAAAATCCATAAAGAAAGAAAACAAATGTTAGTGTTTTGAAAATCCATTTTGAAAGAGAGACATGTTTTCGAACTATTTTTGCAAAAATATAAGTGATCTTAGGTCATAAGTCCACCTATAATCATTCTTTCTTTAAACTTAGTATCCATGCAAGATCTTGTCTTCAATTAAGGTAAGAATTCAAAATTGGATTGAATACTTTATCTTTCATAAAACCTAGATAATATGCACACCGTGCTCTGTGAAAATTTCTGGAATTTCAACTCCAACCATCAAGCCATTTATTTATTTATATATATATTTTTCTGCTTTTTTCTTCCCTTAGTCTAGGCTTTCTAGTTCACCCTTGTAACGAGCCTTTAACCGATGACTCCCAAACCAGACGGTCTTAGGGCACCAAATGAGAAAACATCCCTCGGGTTTAAGGTCTCGAGTGAAAAAGGCCACAAAACTAAAGGGAATTATTCTTAATCACCGTTAGGCGTGAGTAACCATGCTTCTTGAGGCACAATTCTCCAGCTTAATAGGTGATGTTTTATTTATATATATATTTTTTCTTTTTTTATTTATATGGCATTTTTGGTCTTTGTTTCCATCCCAAGAAATGTGTAAGTGTACAGTGCATATTTATCTAAGGCAAAAAATTCAAGATAAAAATATCTCACCAATTTTATTTACTTATCCTATAATTTCAAACAAGATCTATTATTTCAACTAGGTTTAAGATGTCATAATTAAGGCTTTCTTAATTCCTAAGATACATCTTAATTTTCTTAAAAATAGATCAAAACTTTGTCTCTTATTTAAAAAAGTTTTTATTTTTATATTTTTTTATTTTTTTTATTTTTTTTTTAATTTTTCTAAAAGAAAAGGTAAAATCTAAAAAGAAAGGGGAAAATCTAAAAAAAATAAAATCTAAAAATAAAATGGAAGACCTAAAAATGAAAAACCTAAAAAATAAAAATCCTATAAAGAAAATAAAAAGTCCTATGTTAGTACATACCCCCCATACCTATCTCATGCATTGTCCTCAATGTATGCAAGATAAAAATGATGCATGAAATAGGTAAGGTAAAAATTCACTCCCTCCTCCTCTTTGGACCCGCAGTAGTACTGGGTCCTGCCGACTGTGTTCTCCTCAACGTCGCCTCAATATCATCTAACCTGGAGGATAACCTGGATGATTCCTCCTCCACCTTCTTCCTCAACCTCACCTGACCCCTAAAAATCTTCTTCATGCCCTTCCAGATGGAGGACATGAAGGCATGTGTATCACGTGGGGGGTCCTGTCTCCAGAATTGGGGCTCATCTACCTCCTCTAAACTCTCCTCTGAAGAGGACTCCACAGGAATATCCTCAGGTTGGGCACGAGGTGACCAGAGGGCGTGTAAGCAACCAGTGTATGCACTGGTGGCTTTCTCGGCTACAACAGACACTCGGGCAAATGAGTCAAATACATCGTCTGGTAGGAAGTTTCTACACAAACGTGTAATCAAGACGGGATGAGAAAATTTTGCACCCCGAGTGCGGGAGGAGTTATCAACTATGGCATGAAAAATAGCCCTATTCAAACAGACCGAGTGTGTATTAGTCATTAGATCATGAATGATTTGTAGTACGGGTCTGTTGAAAGATGTGGTATGATCTAATCCAAAAATATTGCGTTGGAGCCAACGTCCAACGCAATGTACATTCCTAAATGTGGATTGGGCTTTGAGCCCATGGTCCAGCTCAGTGCAACGGACCCCCATGATAGACATGTAATCAATTAGTGGCAAAGGGCCAGTATAATGGGGATGAATGGGAATATCGGTGATCTCAGCAATAAATGGAACGGTGACAAAGATATCACCGAATGGCATATGAACAGTGAATTGTTGAGTGTTACGATTAACAGATGCATGGTCTAATGAGTTGTAAAATGTGTTGACCAAATCAGGGCAATAGTAAGCATCATTGTTGGTGTTATCGTAAACTAAGGGATACCAATTCCACGCATGCATTCAATCTAAAAATATATGCCCATAACCCTCTTGATCATTCAAAATCTTAGAGAAATCCCTTTCCACAAATAAAGTAGGGGCCATAATTAACAGTGAAAATTAGAGCAAGGAACAAGAGATCAAACCATCCCCGGATTAACTTGGGGGGAAATCGAAAGACAGGTGCAGAAGGCACCAGAGATGGCCTCGGGAAGAAGGGATCTGGTTCTGTCTCCAGCAAAGAAAATCAGTCGATCTGGAGCTGACTGGCGCGCCTGAAGTGTCAGATTTGCCGCGGGTCAGGGGTAGGGCGCGGCAGTTTGGAATAATCTGGAGATCAAAAATTTGGTGGAGGTCGGCTGTGGAAGAGGAATTCTAGATCTGAAGTGATTGTCTCGGGTGAGGGAGAATGAGTTGGGGAGAAGATTTTTTATAAAGGAAAGAAAAAATGGGATTTCCAAAGTTACCCTAGGTCAAAGATTTAATTACAACCCTAGGTCAAAGGTTTTTGAATGTGAATGGAATCCTAGGGAAGAGAGAGAATCCTAGGAATTTAGAAAGAATTTGAATTTGGAAAGTGTGGGAACTCCTTTTAAGCATAAAAATCCCTCCTTTATTTCTATTTATTTATTTATTTTTTTTTTATTTTCTAAATTCTATGTTAGTAAATCCTATGTTAGTAAAAAAAATTATCTTAAGGTGGTGGTTCCGGTGGTGGTCGGATTGGTCCACGGAACATGGCCCAATCAATTTTACGTTGGGTTTTCAGGAACCCACCAGAAATTTCATGAATATGACCCACAAGAATGATGTATGCATGGAAGATTTTTATTATATACATGATCCCATCTAATTTCCAAATTTTCAAAATAATTTCAGAATCAATTTTATCAAGATCCTTGTCCCAGAATGGTGTATGGAATGATAGAACAGTTGACTTGGACTCAGGAAGGACAGGAACTAGTACCGACTCAGGAAGGTGATTTAAATCAAGTGATGGTTCATGAGTCGAAGTGAGTTCAGAAATTGGGTCCAAGTCAAGAAATAGAAACTCAAATCCACAATCAATTTCCAACAATGGAATGTGACTTTCTAAAGGTGATATCTCTTTACTTCCAATTTTAAGAAATTCAAGCTCATCACCGTACAATTCTTCAAAACTTAAGTCAATATCTTCCACTAGAATTGTACAATCAGTTTCAGAAGTAAAGAGATTATGAGATTCTAGGTCACATTCCATATGTAGTTCAATACATGGGAAACTTGCCAATTTGTCAATGGAACTTTCAAAAGTAAGGAATTTGGCAAGTTCAATATGATCCTTAAAGATGGGTGATTCAACTTCATTATGAATTGGGAAGAGATCCAATGTCGACTCCGGAAAAGGATTAAAGTCAGGTAAAGATACTGGAGTCATTATTGAATCAGGAAAAAGGATTGAATCACGAAGTTGGGGTTCAAGATCATATTCCTCATGTAGTTCAATTCCACAAAAATGTGAACTTGCCAATTTATCAATGGAATTTTCAAAAGAATGGAATTGGTCAAGTTCAATATGATCATCATGAATTATTGGTGATTCAATTTCAAGATGGATTGGTACTGGATCCAATACTGACTCGGGAAATGAAGTGAAATCATGTGAAGACACTGGAGTCATAATTGAATCAGGAAGGAAAATTGAATCATCAAATGGAAGTTCAGAATCATATTCATGTTTGAGTTCAATTTCAGAAAAAGGAAAACTTGCCAAAATGTCAATTGGATCTGTAGTTTGGACAAGTTCAGGTTTAGGAGATGAAAAACTTGCCAAAATGTCAATGGGATTTGACGTTTGGACAAGTTCAATTTTAGGAAATGAAAAACTTGCCAAAATGTCAATAGGATTTGAAGTTTGGACAAGTTCAGGTGAGTGTGCTGAAATTGAATCTAGATTTCCAAGACTACATGACTCTTTGGTTTTAACAGAGTGGCTAGTGACATTAGAAATAGGATGAGAATGAAGAGTTTGGATCATCAAATCTAAGTCACGATTTCTAGCATTTTGAGCATGAGTCATGTCTTCACGCATCTTTCCATAATTGATGATTTCATTGTTTTGATGAAAAGATGAAGTGTTATCTTGGAATTGGTGATGAAATTGTGAGTCAAAAATGTGTGGTGATGGAAAAGTGGACTCACACAAGAGATCTTTACTCGTTTCCAAGGCAAATGGTTGTTCATTAGGAAAAGGTGGAAGTGAGTAAGACTCTTGAAAATACTGTGGAATTGGAGAGGCAAATGGTTCTGGAAGTGTCTGCTCAGCTCTCTGTAAATTGGCTTCTAAACTCCTTAGTAACTCAGATTTTTCTTCAAATGGTGGTTCAGAACAAGGAGTATATGAAGCGGAATCGGGAAATGAATACTGTGGACAAGGTGAATATGGTGGACAAGGAATTTGAGAATTTGACTCGGGGTACGTGAATCCCCAATTACTCGGTGAAGAGTTGAAATTATCTTGGAAATTATAGTTATCAGATGGGGGGTATGGGTCATATTGATTCGGATAAGGCCAACCCGGTGTATTTGGTTGGTGCATATTATAAAACACCGGGTTGGAATTATCCGAATATGGAGATGGTGTGAAATATGGATTATTATTAGGATGGAAAGAATTGTAATTGTAAGCCATATCACACAATACAAAAAAAAAAAAAACAAACAAACAAACAAAAGAAAAAAAAATTCTAACCTAAGTTAGTGTAGACTTAGGACCTAGACGACTCCTAACTGATAGACTGTCCACGGGAGGTTTAGTGTAGACTCTAACCACAAGCTAATCAGCCAGGGAAGGGTAAGGTTGGTGGGAGGTTTTCCGTCCGGAGACGTTCCTTAATTAAGTAACTAGCAACCTTCGGGCTTTCGGCCCTCAACCCCTTTCCTAGACACTGATTTTGCAAGAGTTAAATTCCAACACTTTTCCCCCTTAGGATAATCTCCTAAATGAGTCCGAGATGTCCCTAGGGCCAACGTCTATTTTTTTATTAAATTAGGCTTGGGTTAGTGAGTGCTTGGATTGTGGTTTTCGGGCTAAGGAAAGGGTAATGAACTCCCCACCTTATCTTATTTACGGGTTATGCCCTTAAAATTGATTTGTGCAAGTGTACAAGAAATATAACAAGGATTCACTCAAAGCATGAAAATCAAGCAAGAGATGATTCCTAGTCTATATGCAATGCGAAACGTACCTTGCCTCCAGCACTCTTCAACAGTAAAAGTAAAGAATTGAAAGACACGTGCGTAGAATGCAAATGTCTAAACAATTTTTAACGTTAACAACCAATTTTTTACTGTTGATTAAATTAGCAGATATCAGGTGAAGCAAACAGGATTTAGAATATAGCAGCAGCTGTATTTTGCAGAGAAGCAATCCCTGCAGAAAAATTGTGAGTAGTCAACTCAGTTCTGCCGCAGAACCGCGGCTTTTGCCGTGGGAACGTGGCAAAACTGAGGGATCCTGGTCTCTGCTTTCGAGAGCAGAGGCCCAGGTCCACTTATATGTTACTGCTATGCAAGGTTTTGTGTTTCTTCAACCTGTAACCTGCAACAGAGAAGAAAATTCGTTTAGATTCTCACTTTAAAGAAAATCTGTTGCTCTCCCCAGCAACGGCGCCAAAAATTTGATTAAGATAAGAAAAGGTAGTGCGCCGAATTAGAAAATTATGATCCCCGGCAACGGCGTCAAAAATTTGATCGAGACGGGAAAGGTGTATGTAAATGTTGTTTAGAATTTACCTTGGTGCTATGTATGTATAAAGTTCAATACAACCTTTTCTTGTCTCCGTTATAGCGTAGAGCTATACCGTGTCGAACCTCAGGGAGAGCTAGCGATGGAAGCGTTACGAATCATGGTGAGAAGAGTAAACGAAGTGTATTCTTTGCTCAAAAGAATAGATAAAACATGGAACAAGAGATGCAAGAAGTGGAAGAATTGTTCATGATGAGAATTGGAAAGAGATCAAGAATAGAATTGCTTGGAAAGAATCAATCCACGACTAGCTTACCTAGCTACCTTACCAAAACTTACCAAACTCCGTGATAGTGAAGGCGTGCCTCATGTTGTCACTCCATCGGCGTAGGTTTCGTCTTGCGTGTTGATCTAATTACTTTCTCACTATGATGACGGGTGGTTTAACTCGTCGGAGAAGAGAAGACCATCCAACTTGCAAGATGAAGTAAAGCGATCACCCATGAGTTGGTGAAGATGGCAAGGCTAGTGGTTAGCTAGTACATGGAGAAAGAGTTAGCTACAAGCCATAACAAAAACAAAGCAAAACATGAAGTAAAAAGAAAGCAAGTAAAGAAAGCAAGTAAACTAGAATCAAGCTCGAGTAGAATTGAAGAGAATGGATCAATCCTTGTATTGCTTCAAGTTGTCACTCCTTGATGATACAAGCTCTCTCTCTCTTACAATCTCTCTCTTGCAATGAAATCTGGGGAAGAAGAGGAAGGAGAACTACAACATAAAGAAAAAACCTAATACATGCAACTAATCTCTAATCTCCTCCTCTTGCTGTTCAGTCTCTGCTCGCAGGCCAGGTACAGGTATTTATAGCCCCCAGGAGAAGGATCCAGAACCCAGTCTGTTGGCGCAAAATCTGGGGCTCAACGGCCCCAGATCTGCCGCGTTGGCGCAGCAAGGCGCGGCATAACGGTGGCCGTTGGCTAACCACTTTCTGTTGTGGGTTGTTACGAGTTTGTTCCGCCACGTGGACCTTCTGGATTCTTCGTTTGTTGCGCGGATCTCTCTAGATCTGGAATTCAAATCTTGGCTTTATCTTTAATCTTGGATTTAATCACTTTAATTAGTGTTAATTAAAGTGATTATTTGCTTTATCTCCTTTAGAGTGTGTACCTGCAAATATGTAGAGAAGATTAGTAAAAATCATGTATTTATTTGTAATATGCATGGGGATTATGAGGTAAAATATGCAATATTGGATTACAATCAGTGTACATGTGTATGTGGCGTGCGTGTATGGGTACGTGTGTGAGTGTTTTATGTGTGTGTTGATTCTCCTTCCTCTCTTTGTGTTTGGTGGTGTGTTACAGCGTTTCGGACTCGCTCGGATGATCCGAACTCGGTAACGGGAGATTCAGATTTGTATCCATTCTGGAATCGATGCTCAGGCGATTCGAAGACCAATCCATGTGATGATTCGTAGATCAGTACCGGTTCGTGCAGTGAAGACCAGACGGCGATTCGGTTCCGAAACCGCGCCATTTCACATGAGTGTTCGTTCTTGTGTATTTACCATCGTCAGTATGCATTTACATGTTATTCTTATCATTTCATGTGACTTTCTGTTATATTTTACCAGTTTGATCACTCGTATCACTTCATGAGACATCTATAACTGTTCACCTTATTTACGTAGTTGATATGAGCTTGTATCAGTGTCATTTCATGTGTTGGTAGTTTAGCATTATTGGCTTAGGCCTAGTTTTGATACACCTTAGACTATGACTTGACTCGGCTTGATCTTGAGGTTGATATAGTGTGTATTATTTATCAGATTTGGCATTCATGTATTTGCTAATTATTTCTGACCGGAACACTTTTGGATATTGTGGACAAGTATATATGACATCTCTATTGATATGAGGCAGTTTAGAGATACCACGATAATGGATCAGATGTGATTTGATGTCAGACATTTCTGGACTCGATGTTTTGTCACCAGGATAGTAGTATTCTTGTTAGCTCTTACTAGTTCTTTATTATTCTGGATTCGGTCTTAGTTGTGAGGAAAGTTGGACCGTGATTTGGATTGATCTTGAGTTATAGTTGATCTGGGATTTACATTCTTTATAACGAAGCCTGATCTGCATTAAGATGAGATTGACGTAACTGAATTTATTGTTATGAGTATTTAAAATATATTTAGATGATATTTTGTTGATGTTGAGTATCAGAAGTAGATATTCTAGGTTGCAGTTGTTTGAGAATATTTCCTCTTTAAATATGATTTCGGTATGTGTTGACTTGTTGATCCCGAGGATATATCATATGCTTCATGTTTAGTTATTGATTACTCCATTTAATAGAGATTGAGTTATTGTGATAGTGATCTAGTCGATATCGGTGATCTGGTACTTTAGAGTTATCAGATAGCAGTCATCACTTTATCAGTTATTAGTGAGATTATTTGTTGGTGATCTTATAATGTGTTTAGAGTTTATAGAAGTTGGTAGATATCTGTACCAGTTACCAGTTGTTAGTGATGCTATTGTGTTAGTAGCTATATCTCCAGTATCTTATTTCGGATGTCAGATATTAGTTGTCAGCTACTCAGTTGTCAGATACCAGTTGTCAGTTATCAGATTATCAGCTAGTATTGACATCGATAGTTGTTGGAGATATCAGTTACTATTATATATTAAATCATATTGATTCTTGTTAATAAAAGACACCATAACCCGGGAAACAGGGGTAATTGCCTGATGATGCATGTCGTGTATTTTAGAAGGACTCACTATGGTACCGAGTTGTGGGTTCCACCCATGGGGAACCAAGGTAGTACTGGCTGCCTAGTTATTTAATTGTCAGTTGTCACGGCCATGCCCGGATTACGGTGCCACACTAGTTGTCTTTTCGTGTGGGACTGTGGTCTTAGTTATTAGAGCCTTGCGGCTTGTCTTGGTTCAGCCCCAGGGGTATTAGACCGTGGTATCGGGCATGCACGGTACCCTTCTAAAACACATGCACTACATTAGCGGGCAGTTACAATAATGATAACTTTGCTTGATATGTGGGAAAACGGCTGTGGTTTGGGACATAACTAATACTACATTAGTTAGGCTAATAACAATCAATCAGACTAGTGACATATGCTAGGTTACACATCTTGACATCAGTTGTTGTTTACAGGTGTAATAGTTGCATTTTATCTTCATACATGTTATTCAGTTATCCTTCAGTGATATGTTTATCATGTTATTTAGTTATCTTCTGTCTATAGTTTATCTTTTTATTATTCGGTGCACATTGTTTATATGCACGAGCACTCCTCTTTACACACACACACACACACACACACACACACTAGGTCACTTCCTGATGACCCTGGATTTGTACATCCAGATATTGGATGCTCTTTTCCTATTGTTCAGGTGTTGAAGGAGATTATATATATTGTGAGGAGCTGGAGTTTCTCCCCCTCTAATTCTGGTATTCTCATCTCTCTTGTCTTCTGTTATTTTCTGATTCTCCATATATCAGTTTTAGTTGTTATTCCAATTCTTGATTTATATGATATCATGCATGATTGCTTATATGTGATTGCAGTAATCATGATTCATTCTATTGGGATTTATAGCTTGTTCCGGGTTACTTAAGGCTTAGTGTGTATACGTGAGGTATTTTCCTTGTGGATATGCGTTGCCGACTCTCGTCGCGTCTCTGCTTCAGCGTATTTTGGGAAGCGGGGCGTGACAGGGTTTTCTTTGCCATCGCGAGTTCTGACTCTCATCCTCCGACTCTCTCGTCACATCCACCAATCTCTGCCACCGCGAGTTCTGACTCTCATCCTCCAGCGCTGTCTCTGCCACCTTGCTGCATAATACACGTAGTTGAATTCTCATGAGCCCTTTTACCTCTATCCTTGTTCATTTTATAATACAATTGATATGGTCGAGTTCTGGTGAGCTCTTCTACCTTTGTCCTCTTTCATTATGAACGCGTCATCGGTGACCGCCTTTGCCCTGTGTGGTCGATTCTGACTGCATCTCGTCTTGTTCGTTGACATTCAATTCTAGTCGTCGACATCCTCATCTAGTATGCATGCGTCACCCATCATCATCTCTGCCCTATGCAGCCATTACGCATCTCGTCTCGATCTTGATCACCTAGGCACAAACCCATCATTTTTTCCAGAATTTATCTGAACTCTCGGTGTTTGATTCACCGTGAGTTTGAGGGGGTATTGGACACTCTTATCTTTAGATTTCTTATCCTATTGTTAAATACCCTTATTTTACCTTATCTTACTAATAGTTTTCTTATCTATATACTCTCTTGTAACTATAACTTTATGTAATTGCTTTATGAATAAATATACTGAAACTTCTTCTTCAAATTATCAGATGCAAAGCAGTGTGCATTTGTGGTTTCTTAGTAATTAATTGCTTGTAATATTTTTTGGGTTCTTAGATATTACTCTCTAAAATCTTTCATATTTTGATATTAGTCCGTCAAATCTTTCAAATTGCTATTTAGTCCCCCAAATCATATAAGTTACACAAAATTAGTCCTTCTAGTTATTTTTCATCTAAATAGAGAGAATATTTCGCTAACTTTAACAATTCTACATATTATAATAATTATATCCTTGCTAAGAAGCATGGATGCCGACACAAGACACAGTATGATACAGGCACAGGCATGAGATATGAAAACTTATTAGAAAAAGGACACAAGGACACAGTGACCTAACACCAGAATATGCCTATAAACAGTAATAATATTGCATAAATAGAAATGCATTGTCATGTCTTTGTATCCATAAGTTTATACCTATAGTTCAATGTGTCTTAATTTTTTCTGCAAAAATATATTTACCTATCATAGTTTTATCAAGTTTTATATTTTATGTCATTTTTTTTATTTCACTAAAATATAATCTATGATATATAAGGATAATATCTCAAATATGTAATGTGAACAAAGAAGTATTAGAGAAATGTAAAATGTGTGGTCAAAATGTTCCCAACAAGTGTCCTAAATTAAAAAATTTGTATAACATTTAGGATAAGTAAGAGAAGTATCCGAGAAGTTTCAAAGGGAGTGTCAGTGCCCGACACGGGTGTCGGAGTGTCTGACACGGGTGTCGGATGGGTATAATATTATCGGTATCCGGTGGACTCAAAGTTAGACGAACTAGGTAGGATTGCCTCTGTTATAAGCTAAGGGGTTGTCACGTCTCCAATCTCAAAGGCTTATGAATTGGGTTGCAACCATGGTTCAAAGTCGCGGTCTATGCTGCTGACTCGGCGGGCACTAAGACGGATCACTTGCGGCATCTTGGATCAGTCTCGAGCGATACGCTCAAAATGTTACATAGAAAACTCAAAAATTCTGAAAAATCACGATAAATTTAAAAAATATATAGACATCAATATTCATGTATCACATGTCCAAAACAAGCTTCTTTTGAGGGGTAATTGAAAAATATGATAATTTGGGAGGGTAAATTTAAGAAAATAGTGACAGAGAGTAAATTTAGAGATATGGAAGATTTGAAGGGTAAATATGAGAAAAATCTAAAAATTTAAAAAAAAGAAAAATAAAAGATAAGAGATAAAGAGAGACTAATCTTTCTCTAGCTTTCTCTGTCCTCCCTTCCTCTAATATTTCTCTCTCCGTCTCTCTCCCTCACCTGATCTTTCTTGATCTCTTTTGCCTCTCTCGCTCTCTCCCTCACTCTTTCCCTCTCTCTCCCTCACTCCCTTTCTCCCTCTCTCTTTCTCTCTGTCCTAATCTTTCTCTGAATCTAAGACAGAGAGAGATCAGGACTAAGAGGAAGAAGGAGAGACAGAGGAGAGAAGGAGGGGAGAGACAAAGGAAATAGGGGGAGATGGGGAAAGATATAGGAGATCAGGATAGAGAGGGATAGAGGGGGAGAGACAGAGGAGATGTCCTAATCTATGATGCCATTATAATGGAGTATCAGAGTGGAGTGTATCATCATCCAAGTAATAAAGGCTCCATATTCATAAACCAAAATAATTCTCATCTCAGTCTGCAGATTCTGAAATACAAAATAGGAAGAGTGAAATATAGCTCAATGGCAGTTTTGTGTAGCAAGTTTATTGATAGATAGTAGACTAACAGAAAATTTATGAACAAATAAGATATCGTTTACTGACAAAGAAGAGGTAGCATGAACAACTCCTTTTCCATAATCAGTGAAAGACGTACAATCGACAATATTAATAAGAGAAATATTATCTAAAAAAAGATGGTGGAATTTTTTTTGATACATGTCATGTAAGTAGAGGCTCTTGAATCTAAAATCTAAGGCTTACTAGTGAAAGTAGTAAATACACTCGTACTAAAGAAGTATACATGGTATTATTAGCTGATCGAGATGGCTGAGGAGTCTGAAGTTCAAGGAAAAGATTATAATCTCCTTGGGATATCTGTACAATGGAAGCAGCAATGGAGGAGATAACAACTGAAGTGGATGTAGAATAGAATCAACAACCTGAGCCTAATAAGGTTTACCAAACTTGTCTCATCACTTATCTGATGTGTGATTATTTCCACCACAGTAAGCACAATGACATGGACTCTTATCTCTACATTCACATCATCCTCTTGAATTGCAACCACGATCACGTTCTCGTCATCCACCTCTTTCATGGCCTCGTGCTACCATAGCGAAGTTCTCAACACCAAAAGAAATACCAGAAGAAGAATTACCACCTATAAAAACACGAGAACTCGATACAGGGTGGCAGAGAGAGAAAGAACCCTAACACTACAAAGAATTTATCCTTGAACTTGATTGCCTAAGAGGTATCTAGTCCAAATAAAAATTTAGCCATTATTAGCTCATCATGTTACCGCTGAAGCACCTTCAAATTCAGTATAAGAGATTATAGAAATCCAACTCAACGAGAATCTCCTTCAACTTAGATTAGTAGTCAAATAAAGAGTATAATACACTGATCCCAGAATGCATTTCCTTTTACGATTTTCGATATTTTGTTAGTATTCAAGTCATTTTATGTGTATTTTGACTTCCGTTTAACCTGAAATTTTTACACAAGACTCTACATTAGACTAGATTTTGCTTGATAAAATTCCAAAATATTTTCTTTTTATTTTTTCATTAAATAAAATCCTTCATTTTTCCTTACTTTTCCTTTCTTTTCCTTTCTATTTTCATTGCTTTTCCATTTTTCTCTTTATTTTCTTTTTATATTATTTTTTAAGTGACATTTGGACTTAGCCTCCTAATAATCTAATATTTAAATTTTTATTTTTTTCTTTTCTTTTTCCTTTTCATTTTTCTTTTCTTTTCTCCATCTTTCTAGAACTTTCTTTCTTTTCTTTCTTCTTCATGAAGCCAAGGGAGATGGCTTCCCTTATAAGCCTCACCCTCGCCTTATCCTTCTCCCTCTTCTCCCCATAATGGTCAGCCACCTCCAACTCTCTCTCCACCATTTTCTCTCTCTCCTCTCTTTAAAAATCTCTTCATCTCTACAAAAATCCTACAACCATTCCTTCACTGCTACACCACCACCATGTCACCCTAACCATCTCCCTAGCCTAGCTGCCCCACCTACCCCTCTTCCTAACTCTTTCCCTCTCCAAAAACTCAAAGATACTTACTTTCTCACTAACCATCACTCTCTAGAATTCCCACTGCACCCCTCCTCCTCAAGGCCGCCAGCCCTCCCTATCATCACCTTTTCTACCACCTCCCTACATCACCTACACCTCCAAAATCTCTCTGTACATTATTTTCTCTCTCTAAAATACCCTTTCTTTCATTTTCTCTCTTTAAAACAACTCCTCACATCACTCTCTTCCCTTCCCTAGCTCAGGCTAGGCCAAGGCCATCACACACATCCGCCTACACACTCTCCCTTGCATGTACACACATCACGTGATATCGGGTATTTCCCGATAATAGGCGAGTACTTCCCCCTATAGAAAAAATTGTAGAATTATATATATAAATGTTCTTGTGTTGTATATGTTAATTGATGTATTTGGACTTGTATAAATGTTCTTGGACATTTCTATGATTTTTTATAATTTTTAAAAATTATCATGGCACTATTAGGATTTTTCTTTACTTTAGAAATTAACTGTCTATGTTTAGGAATTTTTTTGTATTTACAGAATCTATATGTGTATTTTAGGAGTTATCTGGATTATGGTATTTTGGGACTAACGGTGGTGCAAGTTGCAGGAGAAGACCCTCAGGACAAATTTCCCTTCTGGGGTTGCATTGTCTTTGGAGGCCACCCCACCCGCTGGTTATCCAATAGGCATAATGGGCCAATGCCCGAGGCCTTGCCCTCCCTCTGGGAGTTTGCGATAATCAAAAGGAGTGGTTACAGTTCCCTAGTGGCAAAAACATGGGTTAAAGCCCTTGGGCAAACTATACTTTGGGGTAGCATTATCTGAAAGACCGCTCTGAGGTCACCCAAAAGGCAAAAGGCCAATGCCACTGTCTTACACCTTCGGGTTTCGAGGTGAGTAGGGCAAAGGGTTCGCCTACTCAGCTCAGGATACTGTGTTGTGATTGTGACCGTGATTATTACATTATTTATGCTTGTTATGTGGTACTAACCCTTTTGCAGGTACTTATACAGCCTTCGGGTTTAACCGCTCCACGGTTCCATATTTCAGCCTCTAGATTTAACCTCTCTGAGGTTCTTTAACGGCTTAGCTCTATTTTACAGCTCTGTCTGATAGGTGATATTTAGTGCCTAACGCTTTATCACTAGACATGTCTAAGCGGAACTCTGTTAGATTTTAGACTCGCATTTTAAGATCGAGTATTCTTGAGTTTCACCGGGCACTTTAGTGAATAAACACCGTTCGCTGATCTGGCCCCAGCACTACATTGCACCGCTTGTTTGTGCACATCGCTACACTACTTCTTTATCTTATTTTAATGGTTGTGAAGAATTTAAAATACTTGTTATAATTTACTTCTGATATCATGTATATAATTTATCTACTGCCTAATTCTGATATTGAGAACACCAGACATCTAATACTCGATCTAACATTAACATCTGTTATAACTTGGA
This sequence comes from Agave tequilana, assembly GCA_038442645.1. Lineage (NCBI taxonomy): Eukaryota > Viridiplantae > Streptophyta > Magnoliopsida > Asparagales > Asparagaceae > Agave > Agave tequilana. Next base: position 219,952 of record JAVJIF010000127.1, read on the forward strand.
CACCTGATATTGAATACATGATATTGATATTGATACTGACTACTAATACTGACATCACCTGATTCTCAGATGTGTAACATGTAATGACTGAATACACATACTTATTACTGAACGGTACTGTAATTCTTGAACAGATATAAATACAAGGTTCACAGATATTGTTTTTTATGGGGATAATTACTGAACTCATGAATACTGAATACTGTACTACTGAATATTGTACTACTGAATCCTGAATAAGGATATATTGATACTACAATTGTTGTTTTCCCCGTAAATCAGTATCATGAGGCCCAACTAAAAATAATCCTAAAATACATAATAAAGATACAACTTACACCGGGGCGAGGGAAACTGATAGACTTTAATAAGTACATCTTCATAATGGCTCGATGTTGCACAACTACTGTTTCGGATCTACCGAGGTCACAGGAGACCTGGTGGGGTGTACTGGCCCCCTATGCTAATCCTACTATTGGTTCCAGGGCTGAAACCCCTATAACCTAGCAGCTGGGATTGGAGGCTAGATCAAATCGACTAAGACTGTTGTCCCGGGAATGCACAAGGCCCATTATGAATATGATACCTTGATTTTCCATCAGTTTTCAATAACCAACCTTGCACTACTCCATGTATATGAAACTGGGATGCTAGGTTACACACTTAGACATTCGAGTAGGACGAGTGCTATAAATAATAATAATAAACATTCTACTGACTTGACTCCAGTACTGAACCTTCTAACTTCATGTTATGACATGATGACACAACGCATATACGAGTTCTCAACATCTCTTGTTGTATATGCTTAATTATTGGTGAAGTAGGATATATGGTATATATATGTGGGTTTTCTTGTTTGGATTATCCCCTCGACGTACTAATCCTACGGATATGGTAATTAAGTATATATGATTAGTTCTGCATATTTTTACAAATATAAATTCAGTTGATGTACCAAATATGCATGAATGATTGTACAGCTGCATGCTTAATTATCATCCTTCAATGCATTTGTCTTTCATTTAGCATGCCATCTGGCATTCTTTATGTACTCATTAGGCTCCATCGTGACAAGCTGGGACTTGCATGTCCAGATTTTAGAACTTGGACTTTGGTGAAGTTCTTGTTACTGATCGAGTGGCGCAGTGGAAACGTAGAGACTTGATAGCAGATCCTCCTGACCTATCGCTTTTAGCTGGCTCTTGAGATTCCTTCTTCCTACTCGAGAGCATCTACTACTTTTGACCCTTATAAATCTCTTGTAAATCATATTTTGTATCCCATGGTGATGTAATATTCTCGTAATATTGGATCATATACTGTAATAATAATGTACTTGGACAATATATTGGAATGTATTTTATCACTGTACTTTCATACTCTGATTTCTGACAGTACTGATATGCTTAGCATATGTATGTGAGGGTTTTCTACCCTGCATATGTATGTTGTAGAAGCGTTTCCATACCCAGTAGGCGGGGTATTACACAGAGCGACCTTCATGTTGTACTGATAATAACTTCTCATAGAGATCAGTAACACGAGAAATATTTTGCCTGTTGGAATACATCTTCTTCAGAGTATCATATACCTTTTCGGTATTTTTTAAAAACATGACACTTGCATTGATCTTCTCATCCATACTACTGAGCAGCCACGTCATTGAAATCACCTAGAGGGGGGTGAATAGGTGACTAGCTAATCTAATGATGAATTAATGCGAAATTAAAACTATTTATGCAAATTGAAAACTATTATGCTAAACACACCAAGTATAACACAAGAGTGTAGCCGAATTCCTGGTGAAGGGTGATTAGTCTAAAATTCTGCATTATTATGTCGCATTCTCTCACAATTTTATGAATAAATAGTCGATCTAAACTGTGTTTTGGTCTTAATTGCAGGTAGATCCAAAGTCCAAAGGCAAAGATGGAATAAGAGCCTAATTCATCCCAATTTATGCTAATTAATCCCGCATTACTTGGAGGCCAAGTAAAAGATTATCTAGAAGATTCATTGAACCTAGACTCCTGCGCATGTCAGACGAATATTCGGGCGAAATTACCAGAAACGGGATATACCCTGACAACCCACGAAGCCAGAGGAATAATCTGACGAAATCCCGGGACCCCTCTCCCTACTATTGCCGCGGAAATGCGGCAATAGCCGCGTTTCCGCGGCAAAGCAGTAGAGCCACGCGTCGATTTTCGACGCGTGGCCCCGTCTCGTCTTCTGGATGCTTCCTATGCCTATAAATATCCCTGCCTTTGGCCAAAACGAAAGCAGTCTTCGTTTTTAGGAGTAGGTGCAGATTTTAGGAGTAGTGTAGGTGAGTGTTCTTCATTTCTTATATTTTTATTTCTTTTTAGATCATCGTAGTAGGGCTGAGTGATTTCTAGAGAGAGAAAGCAAGGGATTGATGTAATAGACAGTGACACTCTATGTAAAGATGCCTCCTTTCTCTTCCAATGTAATCTCCTTCACCTTCTACATGATTTCTTGCTAGTTTTTCTTCTCATGGCAATCTAACTACTAACCACTAACCATCTAACCACTTACTTGATAATCCACATGAATCGGGTTGCCTCTACAAGGCCTTGTTCTTGCAAGAGCCATTGATGGCCAAAGATAATGGGTTCTAACATCTAACTTGCTAACTTGCTAACCAAGCTAACTCTCTTTTATTTCATGCTCTTTTATTTCATGCTAGTAGTGTAATGAGTGATACTTGTATTAGCTTGTTCCTGATGCAATGTTTTGATTGTGATGAACCATCCATGAGCCATACTTTGTATCGTCTCTTGGAGCCAAGGATTGTGATGGCCGAGGATCAAAATGTGAGGCAACTATCTCGAAGAGGTTAGCATGGTTAGTGGAGTATATAGTAGTTAGTAGCCATGAGTTTTCTTTTACTTCGTTTTAGAAATCGTTTTCAAGCTCCTCTTCTTATTTTCCCATCGATGTTTTCACCGCTTTCTTAGTCTACCTTTGTTCCATCTTCTTCTATTCATTTTCCAAACTACTTCTCTTTGTTTTTTTACATCGCTATTTTCATCGCGCTTCTTCACCTACCACATGCTTGTTTTCCTTTTTTTTCTTTCATTCTCTTTATCATTCTTTCAACATAGAAGAAGTGTTAACAACTGACGTGAATAGAGACTGTTAATGCTTCTATCGCCTCCCTTCCCTGTGGATCTGACCCGTTAAGCCAATGCTATAACGGAAGTATCGAGGGTACATTAGCACATTCGAGCTTTTACATCGATTTTACATAAAACACACTTTTGAGTGCTAGTTCCGCAACCATCGATCAAAATTTTGGCGCCGTTGCCGGGGAAGGGAATGGTTTTAGTTTCACGTTTTTGTTAACATTGTCTTCTCTGTTTTAGTGTGCAGGGCAATATTTACAGGTGCTTAACATTGCAGAATAGAAACTAGCTTTGCCTCTCCCTGCTCTTGAAAGCAGGGCCCCAGTTTCTAAAGAAAAGCCGCGAAATCGCGACATTTGCCGCGCAACTGCGGCCATTGTGCAATAATTTTGTATCTTGTTTGTTCTGGGATGTGTATCTTGTAATAGCTAGTTGATTTGTACTGCTATCTTCTTGCTTTGATTGCCTACACACCATAATAAATAAAAGAACTAAAATATGGTATTTGGACGCTTTAAAACGGTTTAGACATTTGCATTTAGGCACGTGTCAATTCAATTCCAATATACTGTATTTTGTTCTGTTGTTGTGATATGGATGGAGATGTACATATGGCATTGCATATAGCATAGGACAAACACGTGGGTGATTTATCGCTTTGTGTTATACTATTGTCTATATTACACACGTGCACAAATTGAACTTAAGGGCAAAACCCATACAAGATAAGGTGGGGATTTAATCACCCTTCCTTAGCCCAAAAACCATCTCCCTACTCACACAACCCAAGCCCTAATAAAATTTGAATAGACGTTGGCCCCTAGGGACATCTAGGTCTAGGTCAACCCTCTTATTGGCTTGGTTTTGATTTTTCTTTTCTTTTTGTTTGTTGTTTGATTTTTTTTCTTTTTGTTTGTGATTGTTTGCGAAATGGCATTCAACAAAAATAATTCTTTCAATCCGAACATGAATCCATATTTCACACCAACTCCATTCTATTTGGATAATTCCAACCCGGCGTTTTACAATATGCACCAACCACATACACCGGGTTGGCCTTATCCGAATCAATACAATCCATACCCACATTCTCATAACTATAATTTTCAAAATAATTTCAACTCGTCACAGAGTCAATGGGGATTCACGTACCTCGAGTCAAATTTTCAACCTCTTTGTCCACCATATTCACCTTGTCCACAATATTCATTTCCCGAGTTCACTTCCTACACTCCTTTTTCTAGACCTCCCATTAAAGAAAAATCTGAGTTCCAAAAGAGGATAGAAGCCAATATACAAGAGAATGAGCAACAACTTCAAGAAATATTGGCTTCTTTAAAACATATTCAAGAGTCTTACTCAGTTCCACCTCCTCATAATGAACAACCATTTGCCTTGGAAACGAGTAAAGAACTCTTGTGTGAGTCCGAGTTTCAATCTCAACACATTTTTGACTCACATTCTTCACAAAATTTCCAAAACCAAGATTCTTATACTCCCATTCTAGAGCAACCACTTGGAGATACATCAAGTCTAGAAAAGAGTATAGAAATCTTGGAGGAGTCTATGTTACAATATCAAAGATCACATGCCGAGGTCAATAGATTGGAAACACAATTGAGTCAATTGGTTAACATTTATAGGAATGAGAAAACTTTATCTTATCAACCTTTGACCAATTCAGCCATGCCAAACTCTATTGATATGACCCAAGACTCCTGTCATTTTGGAAATCAAGATTCAATTTCAGCACACCCATCTGAACTTGTCCAAACTTCACATGTTAAAGATTCCATTGACATTTTGGCAAGTTATCCTTTTCCTGAAATTGAACTTGAGCATGAATATGATCATGAACCTCAAATTAGTGATTCAATTCTACTTCCTGATTCAATTATGACTCCAGTATCTTCACCTGATTACAATCCTTTTCCCGAGTCAGTATTGGATCCTGTACCAATCCATTGTGAAATTGAATCACCAATATCTTATGATGATCATATTGAATTTGACCAATTTCATACTTTTGAAAGTCCCATTGATAAATTGGCAAGTTCTCATTTTTGTGGAATTGAACTCAATGAGGAATGTGACTTTGACCCTCAAATTTGTGATTCAGTTCAAATTCCTGAATCATTATTGACTCCTGTTTTGTTACCCAATTTGAGCAACATTTTAGAGTCAGTTTTGATTCCCATACCTGTCATTCCTGAACTTGAATCACCAATCTTTGATAGTCACATTCCATCATGGGGAAATGAATGTGGACTTGACTTCATCTTCTTGATTTGGACCCTCTTCCAGAACCGATCTCGACTCCCGAACCTTTACTTGACTTGAGTCATTTTTCTGAGTCGATATTAGTTCCTGTACTTCCTGAGTCCAAATCAATCATTCCATTCTGGGACAAGGGTTTTGAGAATTTTGACTCTGAAATTATTTTGAAAATTTGGAAATTGGATGGGGTAAAATTATTAATAAAAATCATTTATGTATACATCTTTCTAGTGGGTTGTATCATGGAGGTTTCTGGTGGGTTCCTCCGGACTCCACGCAAGAATGATTGGGCCGCCTTTCGTGGACCAATCAGACCGCCACCGGAACCACCACCTTGACGTAATTTTTTCCTTCCCTCTCTATTTGTTTCATGCATACATATATCACGATGCATTGAGGACAATGCATGAGATAAGTGTGGGGGAGGGTTTACTAACTTAGAGTTTTTAGATTTTCTTTCTTTTACACTTCTTTTAGATACTTTTAGAAATCTTCCTTTTTGTATAGGAATTTTCTCTTTCTTTAAAAACTTTTTGAAATAAGAGACAAAGTTTTGATCTATTTTTAAGAAAATTAAGATGATCTTAGAAATTAAGGAAGCCTTAATTGTGACATCTTAAACCTAGTTGAAGTAATAGATCTTGTTTAAAATTATAGGCTAAGTAAGATAAATTGGAGAGATATTTTTATCTTGAAATTTTTTGCCTTAGATAGTATGCACTTCACACTTACACATTTTTGGGATAGAAACAAAGACCAAAAATGTCATAAAAAAAAGAATATATATAAATAAAACATCACTTATTAATCTGGATAATTGTGCCTCAAGAAGCATGATTATTCACGCCTAACGGTGGTCAAAAGAAGCAAATAATCCCCTTTAGTTTTGTGGCCTTATTTACTCGAGTCCTTAAACCCGAGGGATGTTTTCTCATCTGGTGCCCTAAAACCATCTGGTTTGGGAGTCATCGGTTATAGGCTCGCTACATGGGTGAACTAGAAAGCCTAAGAAAACTAAGGGAAGAAGGAAAAAAAATATAAATAAATGGCTTGATGGTTAGAGTTGAAATCCCAGAAATCTTCACTATCACAGAGTGCATATTATCTAGGTTCTATGAGAGATAAAATATTCAATACAATTTGAATTCTTACCTTAATTGAAGACAAGATCTTGCATAGAGACTAAGTTTAAGGAAGATTGATTTGTGGTGGACTTATGACCTTAGATCACTTATATTTTTGCAAAAATATTTTGAAAACTTCTCTCTCTTTCAAAATGCGTTTTCAAAATATTAACATTTGTCTTCTTTTTTTTTATGGATTTTGTGGGTGCAATCCGCTGAAAACCCTCAGGAGACAACACTCCTCCTCTAGGGTAACCTAGAGGTTTAACGGCTTGTTGCACACGCTCAGTGCAATCGCGTCACCTGCGAAAGTGGTGTAATAACCCTTGTAGTATAGTTTTTTCTTTTCTTGTTTTGCTCGGGACGAGCAAAAGAATAAGTGTGGGGGTGTGATTAGTCTACAATTCTGCATTATTATGTCGTATTCTCTCACAGTTTTATGAATAAATAGTCGATCTAAACCGTGTTTTGGTCTTAATTGCAGGTAGATCCAAAGTCCAAGGGCAAAGATAGAATAAGAGCCTAATTCATCCCAATTTATGGTAATTAATCCCGCATTACTTGGAGGCCAAGCAAAGGATTATCTAGAAGATTCATTGAACCTAGACTCCTGCGCATGTCAGATGAATATTCGGGCGAAATTACCAGAAACGGGATATACCCTGACAACCCACGAAGCCAGAGGAATAATCTGACGAAATCCCGGGACCCCTCTCCCTACTATTGCCGCGGAAACGCGGCAATAGCCGCGTTTCCGCGGCAAAGCAGTAGAGCCACACGTCGATTTTCGACGCGTGGCCCTATCTCGTCTTCTGGATGCTTCCTATGCTTATAAATATCCCTGCCTTTGGCCAAAACGAAAGCAGTCTTCATTTTTAGGAGTAGGTGCAGATTTTAGGAGTAGTGTAGGTGAGTGTTCTTCATTTCTTGTATTTTCATTTCTTTTTAAATCATTGTAGTAGGGCTGAGTGATTTCTAGAGAGAAAGCAAGGGATTGATGTAATAGAGAGTGATACTCTATGTAAAGATGCCTCCTTTCTCTTCCAATGTAATCTCCTTCACCTTCTACATGATTTCTTGCTAGTTTTTCTTCTCATGGCAATCTAACTACTAACCACTAACCATCTAACCACTTACTTGATAATCCACATGAATCGGGTTGCCTCTACAAGGCCTTGTTCTTGCAAGAGCCATTGATGGCCAAAGATGATGGGTTCTAACATCTAACTTGCTAACTTTCTAACTTGCTAACAAAGCTAACTTTCTTTTATTTCATGCTCTTTTATTTCATGCTAGTAGTGTAATGAGTGATGCTTGTATTAGCTTGTTCCTGATGCAATGTTTTGATTGTGATGAACCATCCATGAGCCATGCTTTGTATCGTCTCTTGGAGCCAAGGATTGTGATGGCCGAGGATCAAAATGTGAGGCAACTATCTGAAGAGGTTAGCATGGTTAGTGGAGTATTTAGTAGTTAGTAGCCATGAGTTTTCTTTTACTTTGTTTTAGAAATCGTTTTCAAGCTCCTCTTCTTATTTTCCCATCGATGTTTTCACCGCTTTCTTAGTCTACCTTTGTTCCATCTTCTTCTATTCATTTTCCAAACTACTTCTCTTTGTTTTTTTACATCGCTGTTTTCATCGCGCTTCTTCACCTACCACATGCTTGTTTTCCTTTCCTTTTCTTTTCATTCTCTTTATCATTCTTTCAACATAGAAGAAGTGTTAACAACTGACGTGAATAGATACTGTTAATGCTTCTATCGCCTCCCTTCCCAGTGGATTCGACCCGTTAAGCCAATGCTATAACGGAAGTATCGAGGGTACATTAGCACATTCGAGCTTTTACATCGATTTTACATAAAACACACTTTTGAGTGCTAGTTCCGTAACCATCGATCAAAGGGCTCTGGACTATCTCCTCAAGATTCCTCGAGATAAGAGTTGAGGTCCCGCTATGGCTCTCTTGGTTGAATACAAGTGTGCGCAAATAATCCCAAGTATATAACAATAAAGCACAAGATATATCAAGCATATAAAGATATAAGAAATGTAAGCAAGCAAGATATAAACATAAGTGAGTGATAGATAGAGAGCAATCGTAAACACGGGAGTTTTGTTTCGAGGTTCGAGCACCCTTGCTCTACGTCCCCGCTTTCAACACTGTGAAGGATTTCCACTAAAAACGATCCCACCGGATCACTCGGTGCCGTAACACCTACAAGGAGTTCACATTAGAACTCTTGGACTCACTAGTCCCTCTCTTGTTCCCGCGAGAACAACACACGCAAGCACACTAGCTTGTTGAGGCCGCACCTCTACACCGAGCTCCCACAAGAACCCGAAACAACACGAACCCGCAAGTTCGCCTCCTCAAATATAAGATGAAACACTTTGGTGATCTTAACACTTTGATCACCTAAAAACACTCTCATAATAAAGATCCCTAGAGGATTGATATAGCAATGGATAGCTCAAGATTGTGTGAGAAAAACAAGATAGAATAGTAGAGGAAAAACTCAAGAAATCTCTTTTGCAAACACTCTTAAAAACTCTCCTTTAGATGTGGAAGTATTTTCTCTAAAACCAGTGGAGATAAACACTTAGAGAGGTAAGAAAAACTAGCACAAAAACTCTCTTAAAATCTTGTAGAAAACAGTCACATATAAATAGACTCCAAAAACTAGCCGTTGCAGGCCAAATCAGCAGCTGATGCTGCTGTCGGTCAACCGGCCGGTCGACCGGCCAACGGTCAGATTTCTGATTGTTGTGCCACCGGTAGACTGGGCGGTCGACCGAGGCTGGATACAGAGATCAGAGCTCTCTGCTGTCGACCGCTCGGTCGACCGGGGCCAGATCCAGAGAGCAGAGCTCTCTGGCAATCGACCGGGTCAGTCGATTGACCCTCCAGCCAAACTGGGTGTGCACGTTTGTGCATATCGTTTGACCGACTTCTGTCTCGGTCGATCGTCCGGTCGACCGACAGAAAGCCTGGTCACATATTTTTAGGGATTAAACCTTGGTCTTTTTACCTTCAATAAAATCTCATAAATTCTACAAAAATAATTTTATTGATATACTTTGATATAAAAACATGTTTGATTAAAAATCAAAACATATTACAAGCATTTTGAACTATTTTTGTAATATAAAAATTTTAACTTAAACAAAAATATGTATTTTCAAAAAACAATCTCCAAATTGAAAAATGATTTTTTTCAAAACTTCTCCAAATAAAAAAACAAGATATTTTAAACACTTTTGAAGCTTAGTGTGTATAGATATGATCAAATATACATATGAGATGAAATATCTATGTTTTTGATAATAAGCTCAAAAATAGTTTTTATAAAAACACATGTAGATTTTGAAGCTTAAAAATATCTTGTGTGTGTATGTGTGTGTATTTTCCAAAACACATATAAATTTTGTGTGTGTATGTGTGTGTATTTGAGCAATCCACCAACTAATCTATCCTTTACATTTATCTAAAAACAAATCTTGACACTTACAAAACTCGACATAAGTCTTCTTGAAAATCTTCTCTTGAAAATCTTCTTCTTCTTCTTGACTTAGTCCAAAACTTGATCCAATGAGTTAGACTCCTCTTGAGTACTTGATGCAATCTTGATGCGCGAGCTCTTGAATCAACACGTGTTAGCTTCAAAACTTGAATTCAAATTCTTTGTTGAAGCTAAACACCTACTAAGATCTTCATCAAATATCTGAGACTAAGTAAACACAAGATCATTAATACTATAACTACATGAGTTGATCATCATCAAAATTAGAGCGATGGGCCATTGGGCCAACAATCTTCCCCTTTTTGATAATGACAAAACTCAAGGAGTTATATATGCATGGATTAAAGTTAAGCTTCATAGAAGCTCCCCCTTAACTCATACATAGCAATAAACATAAAGATATTCAATAAAGTGTATAAACTAAACAAAAATATATTTGCATAAACAAGAAGATAAACATGCTAAACTCACCATATTCTTTTCCCTTTTTTGCATAAAAAAAATATATATGTATAAAACAAGAAAACAAATATGCATATATAAACTCTCAAAATTCTTCTCTCCCTTTTCGTCAACTCATCAACAAAGGGGCGAAAACAAATCAAACAATAAAGATATATATGCGATATACATTCATGAAGAAGAGATACGTGAAGTTAGCTCCCCCTGCATACATGCATTACATGAAGAAGGGATGACAAGACCCTAACTCACATAAGGAATAAATACAAGTATAAGCGGAGATGTTAAGCTCCCCCTATACACGTGTACCACATAAAGAAGAGATATCAAGCTCCTCAATACAAGATACACTCAACATGATTCTATATATAGAAGAGATATTAAGCTTCCCTTGCATATAGGCAATACATATCAAGAAATTTTGAAATCACTCTAAAAATAAATTTTGAAATCTCCTAAGTCAACAAAACAAAATTTGAGATGCCATATGTAAATAGGCAAAATTTTAAGATATCACTTATAGGTTATTGATACCACTAGAAATATCTTGTAATTTCTTTTTTGATACCAATTAAAAAGTAAAATATGAAGTATTTTGATATCAATAGAAATACCAATTGAAAATAATGCATAAGCTCATTAAGATACCAATTAACATTTAAAAATTAGTCAAGCTTAGCATAAATATAATTTGTGCTTTAAACATGTAAAGTTATTGTAAAACAAGCACAATCAAATCATATACATGTATGAAAATGAAAATACCAAATGAAACTGATATTATTTGAAATTTGAAGCAGACATATAAATGTATAGAAAATATGTATCAGTATACAAAAAGTGAAATATCATGAAGATCATGTGTATAACTCATAACTATCCACCATATTCATGCACATATTTAAATAGATTTTCAATAAGGCACACAAGGCATGGTTGCCTAACCATGCACCCTTTAAGGGTAGAAGTTTTCAAAAATATGATTTGAAAATAATTGTAAATTGAAAACATTATCAAATGAAGAATAAATAACTAGTTAAAATAATTTTTAAATGACTAGTTAAAGATCCTTCAAATATGAAACCAAATCATGATATCTCATGAAATATACCAAATACAAAAGAGTCGACGCTCGAAATCTATAAAGTATATGAAAGATCATGAAAACAAAGTTATGAGTAAACAAATTAAATATGAGTGCACATGCATCCTGTGAATAGCATATTCATGAAAATAGTCAATGAGGCTCAAAACATCAAACATGTGAAAAATCATTTATTTTTTTGATTAAAAACAAAACTTCAAGGTATATGTATGTTTTATCAAAACGAACAATATACATACATATCCTAAATACGAAAGAGTCCATAATGTAATTTGCATGAAGGCAGGTGACTCAAGAGTATACATGTATATTTATTAGTTTTAGACAAGAATAACAAATACATGAAGCAAAACATATACAAAAATAGGGAAAACAAGTGTAAATGAGAGAATCATCAAAACTAGATTATACATGTACATGTAATGAGTACAAATGAGTAATGAAGCACAAATATGTAATAATCAAGAGTAGCTCACTACTTGTACAAGTATATACACAAGTTTTAATAAAAACTACATCTAAACAGTTTTCTCTTCATGAAGCACAAAACCAAAACATGCTAAAAATATTTATACAAAAGCATGTTAAAATAGGAGTTTAGAGATAGTTACTAAACCATATGCACTATTCTCTAAGTCTTCAAACATGGTGGTCCTCCCACCAAATTTTCTTAATTACGGTGCATCAATTGTACGTCCATCTAGCCCATGCATCCACCACCAAGGCACCAACCCTCTCATGTTATGTGAGAGCCCACACCTACATCAAACATAAGAGGTGAGGATTTTGGTACCCATTTTCTTTTGGGTCCACAGGGATTAGCATTATTTGAAACCCAAACATTTTTATTTACAAAATTTGTATGATTTAATCTATCAAAGCAAAATCTTGCAAGATGGCCTTTGCGGCCGCTATGTGTACATTTGTACACTCTAGCATGTACATGAAAATGAGTCTGATCATGATGTGCAAAGTGTGCATATGTATGCCGTGGGTGTTGTGCATGAACATATGGAGCTTATTTCTTTTGAAACAAGGTTTTCAATCTAAAATGATCAAATGCACAATTACACAAAGTTGAGCTCAAATAATTTATTCTATTTTTCAAAAATTGAATCTCATTTTTATCAATGATGGCATGAAGAGCATGGCAAGAATGAGAATCAACAATCTTTTTCTTTTTAGAAATATTTTCTTTTTCTTCTGAAATAATTTTTCTTTTCAAAGAGTTGTCTTCTTTCAAAGCAATTTCTTTTTCCTTTCCACCAAATTAATTTTATTCTTCAAAGAATTATTTCCTTCACAAATATCATTTAATTTAGAAAACAAGGAAATATTCTCCTTTTTCAAAGATTCATTTTCTTTTGACATGTTTTCAAATTTATTTTGAAAGGAATCCTTTTCTTTTAAAATGGACTCATATTTATTTTTCAATCTATTATGGTCCTTTTTAAGCAAATCATATTTTTCAAGAAGTTGTTGACAGAATGAAGCAAGCTCATCATAAGACATGTCAACATCCTCATCAAGCTCGGATTCGGAATTTACCTCAAGGAGGTTATCCCCTTGGACCATGTAGCATAAGTTAGAAGCATCACTTCCATCATCCGAGTCACTCCCCGCATACTATTACTTTTGTTCGCCAAGGGAGACTATAGTGTTCCATACTACAAAAGCCGAATCAAAATTAGCAATCCTACATAAATAATCATCATTAAGGGTACTCTTTAATGCATGGATAGCTTTTGCATTAGCCTCTAGATGTTTGTCATTTAATCAATATGAATCTTTGATGATGGCAAGATAAACATGAATACCTAGGGCTTTAAAGTACATAGACATCTTAACTTTCCAAGTTTGGATGTTAAGAATGTCAAACATAGGAGGTGTCATGAAATCCATGTGTGTGTATAAATATTGTGATTAGCCAAAAAAGAGGATCTTTAACTCAAGGTTGTTAGACCCAAATCAAAAGCACCAAACATTGATACCAGCTGAAATCACCTAGAGGGGGGTGAATAGGTAACTAGCTAATCTAATGATGAATTAATGCGGAATTAAAAAAATTTATGCAAATTAAAAACTATTATGTTAAACACACTAAGTACAACACAATAGTGTAGACGAATTCCCGGTGAAGGGCTCTAGACTATCTCCTCAAGATTCCTCTAGATAAGAGTTGAGGTGCCGGTATGGCTCTCTTGATTGAATACAAGTGCGCGCAAATAATCCCAAGTATATAACAATAGAGCGCAAGATAAATCAAGCATATAAAAATATAAACAATGTAAGCAAGTAAGATATAAACACAAGTGAGAGATAGAGAGAGCAATTGCAAATACGGGAGATTTGTTTCGAGGTTCGAGCACCCTTGCTCTACGTCCCCGCCTTCAACACTATGAAGGATTTTCACTAAAAATGATCCCATTGGATCACTCAGTGCTGCAACACCTACAAGGAGTTCACACTAGAACTCTTGAACTCACTAGTCCCTCTCTTGTTCCCGCAATAACAACACACGCAAGCACACTAGATTACCGAAGCCGTACCTCTACACCGAGCTCCCACAAGAACTCAAAACAACACGAACTCGCAAGTTCGCCTCAAATATAAGATGAAACACTTTGGTAATATTAATACTTTGATCACCTAAAAACACTCTCACAACAAAGATCCCTATAGGATTGATATAGCAATGGATAACTCAAGATTGTGTGAGAAAATAAGATAGAATGATGGAGGAAAAACTAAAGAAATCTCTTTTGCAAAACACTCTTAAAAAACTCTCCTTTTGATATGGAAATATTTGCTCTAAAACAAGTGGAGATAAACACTTAGAAATGTAGGAAAAACTAGCACAAAAACTCTCTTAAAATCTTGTAGAAAACAGCCTAAATCGTCCCATATAATAGGCTCCAAAAGCTAACCGTTGCAGGCCAAATCAACAGCTAACGCTGCTGTCAGTCGACCAGCTGATCGACCGGCCAACAATCAGATTTTCGACCATTGTGCCACCGATCGACCGGGCGGTCGACTGAGGCCTGGATACAGAGAGTAGAGCTCTCTGCCGGTCGACCGCTCGGTTGACCGGGGCCAGATCCAGAGAGCAAAGCTCTCTGGCGGTCGACTGAGGGCGGTCGACCGGGGCTAGATCCAGAAAGCAGAGCTCTTTGGCGGTCGACCAGCCCTCCAGCCAAACTGGTATGCACGTTTGTGCACATCAGTCGACCGGACCGGTTGATCGACTTCTATCTCTGTCGACCGTCCGATCGACCGGCAGAAGGCCTGCTCATATATTTTTAGGGATCAAAACTTGGTCTTTTTACCTTCAATAAAATCTCATAAATTCTACAAAAATAAGTTCATTAAAATACTTTGATATACAAATATATTTGATTAAAAATCAAAACATATTACAAACATTTTGAACTATTTTTGTAATATAGAAATTTTGGCTTAAACAAAAATCTGTATTTTTCAAAAAACAATCTCCAAATTGAAAAACGATTTTTCTAAAACTTCTCCAAATACAAAAATAAGATATTTAAACATTTTGAAGCTTAGTGTGTATGGATATGATCCAATACACATATGAGATGAAATATCTATATTTTTGACAATACGCTCAAAAATAGTTTTGATAAAAACAAATATAGATTTTGAAGCTTAAATACCAAATCGGTATTTTCTAAAATACATATAAATTTTGTGTGTGTATATTTACTTGAGCAATCCTCCAACTAATCTATCCTTTATATTTTATCTAAAAACAAATCTTGACACTTACAAAATCCGACACAAGTCTTCTTGAAAATCTTCTTCTTCTTCTTGACTTGGTCCAAAACTTGATCCAATGAGCTAGACTCCTCCTGAGTACTTGATGCAATCTTGATGCGCGAGCTCTTGAATCAACACGTGCTAGCTCCAAAACTTGACTTTGAATCCTTTATTGAAGCTAAACACCTACTAAGATCTTGATCAAATATCTGAGACTAAATAAATACAAGATCTTTAGTACTACAACTATATGAGTTAATCATCATCAAAACTAGAGCGATGGGCTTTTGGGCCAACAGTCATCATGCATTATTGTCACTCGCCACCCAATCATTATAGCCAATTGCCAAAATACATAGAGGC
The DNA here is from genome assembly GCA_038442645.1 of Agave tequilana. NCBI lineage: Eukaryota > Viridiplantae > Streptophyta > Magnoliopsida > Asparagales > Asparagaceae > Agave > Agave tequilana. The sequence goes on from JAVJIF010000127.1 coordinate 235,734, forward strand.
TAGTAATTAGATAAATATGAGCATGTAAATCGATGGATAGTAGTAGGCAACAGAAAATGTCAACAAGGACATTCAAGCAGGGCAGTGATAGCAGTAGATAAGATAGATGGCCTCGGCGAAGTCTAACGGGGTATCAAGAAGTCATCTGTATGCACGAAGTAGTAGCAAGGCCTCGGCGAGGTCATGAACATGTAGCAGAGCCTCGACGAGGTCATATAAGCAGGGAGAAGAGATTTGGTGGTGTCGAGGTCAAGGAAAGAGGATTTTGTGGTGGTGATGGCAAGAAAGAGAAAAGAGTTTTAGATTTTTTTTTTCTTTTACTATTCTCAGTGAACAGTATGTGTTACTGTTCATTGTGAACAATAACTTCTATTTGTTTGAGATCTAGATGAAAAGTCACCTAGAGGGGGGGGGGGTGAATAGGTGACAAAGCTAATCAAGGGCAAATAAAAATTTAAAGCTACAACAAACACAAGATGAATGCTAGCAAGTAAGTATGACAATGAATATGATGAGTAAATAATAAGAGCAAGCAATATAGAGTAAGAATTTGCAAGAATGTAAACCAATCGCAAACACAAAGATATGTTATCGAGGTTCGAGCACCCAGCTCTACTCCCCGCCTTCCCCAGAAGGATTCTAGCTACTTCCACTATCACAAAGATCTCAATTACAATGGAGTACCCAACTCCACAATCTCAGTACAAGAAATTTCCTTGGTAGTCAAAAGACCACAAACTCTCTCTTTCAAATATCTCTTCCCTTACAAAGGTCCTTAGAGAATATTGAGTAGGAATGAAGCTCTTTTGTGTGTAAGGAAAAGAAATTGAAATCAGAGAAACTTTTGAAAACCCTTCAGAAATTTGAGAGAATTTAGCTCAAAAACCAAGAACTTTGAAAGCCTTAAACTTTTGAATTTTTGCAAAGATTGTTGTTGTAACCAATCTCTCCCCAAACACCCCTATTTATAGGAGAGGGCTAGGGTTTAGGAATAAAACATATTTACTGATGATTAGGAGGTAATTAGATCAAAATATATACTTAAACGGATTTTTAAATACAAAAGACAAAAATAAACAGCACTTAAAAATCTGCCCGTTACTGTTCAAACGGTCGGATCGGTCGACCGGGCCGGTCGACCGGTAGTATAAAAATTTGACCGTTACAGGCTATCGGTCGACCGACCCGGTCGACTGATACAAACTGTGACAAAAAATAAATAGTCCGGTCGACCGCCCCGGTCGACCGACAGACGTGCACACGGATACGTGCATCTGCCAGGACTTCGGTCGACTGGTCCGGTCGACCGGACCAGACTGACATAGGCTCGGTCGACCGATCCGGTCGACCGGATCAGGTCAAAAAGCCAAATTTAAAGAGAAATAAAAGAGGATTTTGATTTTATCAAAAATACTTTTGAACAGGGATTAGTATAAAACACAAACATATATCTGTAGGCAAAATCTTGTATGCAAAATATTTTTGTATAATTTATAAGAAATTATTTTGGAATGAGCATGTGTCAAAAACGTGTGTGATAGAGCTTCAAACCTATCCACTATTCTTTAACAAACTATAAACTGAAAAACAAGTTACATGAAGACTTCTTGAGCTATCTTCAAGTCTTTGAGCCATCCAATGCCTTGCTAGTGCCTTCTCTTCTATGATCCTTCCTTGATGTGCAATTTGCCTTCCTTGCTTTGTGGAACTTAGAAGTTCTTGCAATAGCTAAGCGAATGGTCTCTAAACATGGTACAAACCTGAAACTTATCTTAACAAACTTGTTAGTACCAAATAGCTCATATTTGATTTGTCATCATCAAAACACAAAAAATTGGAGAGTGTAACCTCTTGGGCCAACAATCTCCCCCTTTTTGATGATGACAAAACAAATAGGCTATTAACAAAAATATAGGGTAGGAGAAAACTCCCCCTCAAATTATGCTATACTTAAAACACAAGAGTATGCTCTAGATGCCAATAATTGAAATGATGCACCAATTATTGAAACCAATTAAAACAAATATATATAAAAACACAAAAATTGCTCTTGATACAAAAATACCAAAAACAACTAAAACACAAGAATTTATTTAAAACACAAAAACTCATAAAAACAAAATAAAACAACAAAACATATAAATTCATATGGAACCAAGACCAAATGAACTTATTTTTGTCCATCAACAAAACATATAAATTCATATGGAACCAAGACCAAATGAACTTATTTTTGTCCATGTAAACTTATTCTCCCCCTTTTTGTCATACATCAAAAAGGGTTATGAAAAACATGTTTATTCAATAATACAAATATTAAGTTCTCCACAAATAAACGAAAATCTAGCAAAATCAAGAGGTTTAGTGAAAATATCGGCTAGTTGTAAATCCGTGGAAACATAATCAATATCTATATCACCTTTCTCAAAATGATCTCTAAGAAAGTGATATCTAATTTCAATGTGCTTGGTCTTACTATGTTGATTTGCATTTTTGGTCATGTGTATAGTACTAGTATTATCACAAAATATTTTTATATGATCAAAGTGCAAATCAAAATCAAGGAGAGTATGTTTCATCCAAAGGACTTGTGCACAACAAGCCCCCGCGGCAACATACTCCGCCTCGGCGGTTGAGAGAGCTACGGAATTTTGTTTCCTAGAGGACCATGAAACAAGACAATTACCAAGAAATTGACATGTCCCACTAGTACTCTTTCTATCTACTCTACAACCCGCATAATCGGCATCCGAATAACTAGTCATTGAAAAATCTATAGTTTTTGGATACCAAAGACCCATTCCAATTGTGCCCTTAATATAACGAATAATGCGTTTTACCGCAATAAGATGAGACTCTTTAGGACACGATTGAAATCTAGCACAAAGACACACACTAAACATGATATCCGGCCTACTTGCCGTCAAATATAAAAGACTTCCTATCATGCTTCTATATAATTTAATATCAACATTTTTACCTTGTTCGTCCTTATCAAGCTTGGTTGTAGTTGCCATTGGAGTTTGCAAGCCTTTGATCCTTCAAGCCCAAACTTCTTTACTAGCTCCTTTGCGTACTTGGCTTGGTTAATGAAGGTTCCGTCTTGCAATTGCTTGATTTGGAGTCCAAGGAAGAAATTAAGCTCACCCATGGAAGACATTTCAAACTCTAGTTGCATTACCTTTTCAAAATCCTTGCACAAAAGCTCATTAGTAGATCCAAAAATTATATCATCAACATAAATTTGCACAATTAAAATATCATTCTCAACATGCTTAGTAAAAAGAGTTGTGTCTACTTTGCCTTTAATAAAATCATTTGAAATGAGAAAACTAGAAAGCCTTTCATACCAAGCTCTTGGAGCTTGTTTCAATCCATACAAAGCTTTATCAAGTTTAAAAACAAAATCGGGATGAACATGATCAATAAAACCGGGAGGTTGAGCAACATAAACTTCTTCATTAATAAAACCATTTAAAAATGCACTTTTTACATCCATTTGAAAAAGTTTAAAATTTTTAAAACATGCAAAAGCTAGTGTCATCCGTATGGCTTCAAGCCGTGCTACGGGTGCAAAGGTCTCCTCAAAGTCAATTCCCTCAACTTGAGTGTAACCTTGGGCCACTAACCTAGCTTTATTCCTAATGACATTTCCGGACTCATCCATCTTGTTTCTAAAGATCCACTTAGTACCAATTATTGGTCTATCGTGGGGCTTAGGAACAAGGTGCCAAACTTGGTTGCGCTCAAATTGATTGAGTTCCTCTTGCATGGCAAGCAACCAATATGGGTCCGTCTCGGCTTCGAGAATGCCTTTGGGTTCAAAATGAGAAATAAAAGCAAAGTTACCACATATGTCATGGAGTTTGGAGCGCGTTGTGACTCCTTTAGATGCATCACCCAAGATGAGCTCCTTAGGATGATTTGTAGCGTATCTCCAAGCTTTAGGAAGCGGTTGAGTGCTTTCCTCCTTATCCTCTTGAACTTCACCAATAGGATCTAGCTTTTCTTCTTGAGTGGGTGAGTCCTTCAAGGATAGTCTCTCCATGTCTTCACCTAGTGGTTCAATCTCTACAACATTCTCAACAACCACATTAGATTCTTCAAATTTAACATGCATGGATTCTTCAATGGTTAGTGTAGATCTATTGAAAACTCTATATGCTTTGCTAGTAGAGGAATATCCAATAAAGATAGCCTCATAAGCCTTAGCATCAAATTTACCCAAATTATCCTTAGTATTTAAAACAAAACACTTGCATCCAAAAACTTTAAAATATGCAACATTTGGTTTTCTAGAATGATACATTTCAAATGATGTTTTTGAAGAATTTTTGCACAAATAAATACGATTCGATATATAGCATGCGGTGTTTACGGCCTCGGCCCATAAATATTGAGGGAGGTCATATTCACTTATCATTGTCCTAGCCATCTCTTGAAGTGTTCTATTTTTCCTTTCTACAACTCCATTTTGTTGTGGAGTTCTAGGACAAGACGTTTCATGCTTAATTCCCTTTTCATCACAATAAGTCATGAAGAGTTGGTTAATAAACTCACCACCTCTATCACTTCTTATTCTTAAAATCGGAAAACCCTTTTCTTTTTCAACTCTTTTTCGAAAAATCTTAAAATGAGAAAAAGTTTGATCTTTATTTTGCAAAAAGAAAACCCAAGTAAAGCGGGAGAAATCATCAACCAAAACAAATGCAAATCTACTTCCATTTAAACTTTTAGTTTTAGTTGGTCCAAAAAGATCCATATGAATTAATTCTAAAGGCCTAGTTGACATGATATCCTTGATTGGTTTAAAGGAAGACTTGGTTTGTTTCCCAAGTTGGCACGCACTACAAATGCGGTCTTTCTCAAAATCCAAGCAAGGTATACCCTTCACCAATTCCTTTGAATTAATCCTAGAGATATGGTCAAAAGATGCATGTCCTAATCTTCTATGCCAAAGCCAAGAATTTTCATCAAAAGCATTTAAGCATTTAGTAGAACAATCTAAATTAAGCATGTCAATAATATAAACATTATTATCACGAAAACCGGTAAGAATACAAACATCGGATTTAACATCAAAAATCTTGCATGAGGAATCATCAAAAACAACTTTAAGTCCACGATCACAAAGTTGGCTAATGCTAAGCAAATTATGTTTTAAACCATCTACTAAAACAACATTCTCTATAATAGGAGATGAACCAATTTGAATATTACCGATACCGATGATGGTGCCTTTGGAATCATCCCCGAAGGTGACGGAGCCACCTTCCATGTACCTTGATAGGGTTGTGAAGTTGTTGATGTCCCATGTCATGTGTCTTGAACAACCACTATCAAGGTACCACCGCTCCCTACGTCTTGGAGCCTTGGTGTGTACCTACATCAAACATTTTAGGACTTGATTTTGGTACCCAACTTTTCTTGGGTCCATGAGGGTTAGAGCCATTAACCCAAACAAGATTATTTGAACTATGCAATTTATCATAACAAAACTTAGCTAAATGTCCATGTTTACCACAATATGTGCATCTATATACTCTGCCATATCTAAATGCATAATGAGTGTGTGATTTGTGAGCATGGGCATTGTGAGCATGAGAATTCTTAGCTTGTGAAGTGTTAGCATGTGAAGTGGGCTTCTTAGAAAACATGTTCTCAAGTTTCTTGGTATTAAAGGCACAATCATTTAACACTTTTTCAAAATCATTCATTTTGGATTTAAAAGAAGAGATTTCTTTTTCATCAATAATAGGAGATTTTGCCTTACAAGCACTTTTGTAGGCACAAAATTCTTTTTGCATGGAAATGAAATTAGAAGAAATGTCATCTTTTTCTTTAGAAACAATGGCAAGTTGATTTTTAAGAAAAACAACTTCTTTTTGCAATTTCAAGCATTCAAGTTTCTTATTATCATAAGTTTCAGAAAGTTCTACAAAGGCATGTACTAGAACTTCCTTACTTAGTTCATCATCTTCATCATCATGGGATTGAGGGGTTACCTTGGGTGTGTTTGCCATGAAACACATGTTAGCTTGATCCACCTCCTCTTCGGACTCGCTTTCCGAATCTCATGTTGCTTTGTAGGCTTTCTTTTCCTCCGGCTTCTTCGGCTTGAAGGAGGAAGTCATTTTCTTCTTGAACTCCGGACAATCCGCCATGATATGTCCGGGTTTGCGGCAATTGTAGCATATGATCTTCCGCTCCTCTTTACCTTCGAATCTTCTCCGGAAGTTGAACTTGTTCTTTCGGTACAACCTCTTGACATTCCGCACAAGTAGGGTTAGCTCCTCATCTTCTTCTTCGTCTTCATCATCGTCATCATTGGTGGATGAAGTCTTAAAGGCAATGGATTTCTTCTTTGAAGTAGTTGCCTCATCTCTTGCTTTCTTCTCCATCTCATGGGTCTTTAGGTTCCCAATGAGACTAATGATGTCCATCTCGTCCTTGTCGTTCAACTCCTTTAAGGTGGTGGCCTTGATCTCCCAAGATGGTGGAAGAGCCCGTATCACTTTGCGCACCTTTTGATCATTGGAGATGACGTCACCTAATGAAGAAAGACCATTTGTAATTTTAGTGAAACGAGTAATCATACAATCAATGGATTCTTCATCAAGCATTTTGAATGATTCATATTGAGACCTCAAGAGATCTATCTTAGCTCTCTTGACTTGTGAAGTCCCTTCATGTGTGACCAATAAGTGTTGCCATATCTCATAGGCGGATTGGCAATGAATTACCCGTGTAAGGTCATCCTCATTCAAGGCGGTTAAAAGGGAGTTTTGGGCTTTTGAGTTAGCCTCATATTCTCTAAAGTTGAAGTCGGTCCAAGTGCTCTCATCTTCATTGGGTGCTACATAGGGTTTGGTCAAAGACTTAGCCACTAAACTACCTAGTGATTGCAAAAAGATAGTCATCCTAACCTTCCAAATAGGGAAGTTGAGTCCATCAAATTTAGGTGGGGTTTTAATGTTGTCGGCTATGTTTACTAGTGTATGAATGTATGAATGGAAATGTTGATTAGCAATATTTTAAGGATCTCTCTATGGATGTTAAGCCAAACCTAGAGTCCAAGCTCTGATACCAATTGAAAAGTCACCTAGAGGGGGGGGTGAATAGGTGACAAAGCTAATCAAGGGCAAATAAAAATTTAAAGCTACAACAAACACAAGATGAATGCTAGCAAGTAAGTATGACAATGAATATGATGAGTAAATAATAAGAGCAAGCAATATAGAGTAAGAATTTGCAAGAATGTAAACCAATCGCAAACACAAAGATATGTTATCGAGGTTCGAGCACCCAGCTCTACTCCCCGCCTTCCCCAGAAGGATTCTAGCTACTTCCACTATCACAAAGATCTCAATTACAATGGAGTACCCAACTCCACAATCTCAGTACAAGAAATTTCCTTGGTAGTCAAAAGACCACAAACTCTCTCTTTCAAATATCTCTTCCCTTACAAAGGTCCTTAGAGAATATTGAGTAGGAATGAAGCTCTTTTGTGTGTAAGGAAAAGAAATTGAAATCAGAGAAAACTTTTGAAAACCCTTCAGAAATTTGAGAGAATTTAGCTCAAAAACCAAGAACTTTGAAAGCCTTAAACTTTTGAATTTTTGCAAAGATTGTTGTTGTAACCAATCTCTCCCCAAACACCCCTATTTATAGGAGAGGGCTAGGTTTAGGGATAAAACATATTTACTGATGATTAGGAGGTAATTAGATCAAAATATATACTTAAACGGATTTTTAAATACAAAAGACAAAAATAAACAGCACTTAAAAATCTGCCCGTTACTGTTCAAACGGTCGGATCGGTCGACCGGGCCGGTCGACCGGTAGTATAAAAATTTGACCGTTACAGGCTATCGGTCGACCGACCCGGTCGACTGATACAAACTGTGACAAAAAATAAATAGTCCGGTCGACCGCCCCGGTCGACCGACAGACGTGCACACGGATACGTGCATCTGCCAGGACTTCGATCGACTGGTCCGGTCGACCGGACCAGACTGACATAGGCTCGGTCGACCGATCCGGTCGACCGGATCAGGTCAAAAAGCCAAATTTAAAGAGAAATAAAAGAGGATTTTGATTTTATCAAAAATACTTTTGAACAGGGATTAATATAAAACACAAACATATATCTGTAGGCAAAATCTTGTATGCAAAATATTTTTGTATAATTTATAAGAAATTATTTTGGAATGAGCATGTGCGCAAAAACGTGTGTGATAGAGCTTCAAACCTATCCACTATTCTTTAACAAACTATAAACTGAAAAACAAGTTACATGAAGACTTCTTGAGCTATCTTCAAGTCTTTGAGCCATCCAATGCCTTGCTAGTGCCTTCTCTTCTATGATCCTTCCTTGATGTGCAATTTGCCTTCCTTGCTTTGTGGAACTTAGAAGTTCTTGCAATAGCTAAGCGAATGGTCTCTAAACATGGTACAAACCTGAAACTTATCTTAACAAACTTGTTAGTACCAAATAGCTCATATTTGATTTGTCATCATCAAAACACAAAATAATTGGAGAGTGTAACCTCTTGGGCCAACACTAGATTCATATCACTAGATCTAAAAAAGAAAAAGAAAAGAAAACAAAGATAAGAAGAAGAAATTGGTGTAGATGGGTAACAGCTAGGGTTAGGTTTCTAAAGAAGAAGAGGTTGGGGTTTTTTGCTTTGATACCACATCAGAATTTGAGAGAAAAGGAATTGAGAGCGTTATAGATTCCTTCCTCAACACTATTATTTATAGGTAATTACAAATATAGTTCATAATCTAAATAAGACTCCTAAAGATATAAAAACTTCTAATAAAATAGAAAATTAACTAATCAAGAGTTTAATAATAAGGTTTATGTAAAAAATTATATTTTGAGGGTACATATGAAAATTTTGAAATTGCAAAATGTATATGCTAAAAGCACTTTGTTATGTTGAGAAACTTTATAATCGTAAGGGTATAATTACAAACTATTTGAATTTAAAAGGAAATGCAAGCAAATAGAGTATTTTGAGAGTAAATAAAAGAGGAAGGATAAGTTTTAGAGGGTCAGATTAAGGAAACCCTTTTATGTAACATAACATATATTGGTTTCTTTCATTTGACTAATTATACCTTATATTCAGGTATTATAGAAATTTCTTGTTTAATATAGAATAGTTTAATATTTAAGACATGTTTTTCCTTGATGAACTAATTAATTTTTATAATGATCTTTTTTTAAAAAAAGTACATCGACAATTCTTTTTCACAAATTTTTCCCAAAGAGAATTTCTAACTCCGAAAAAGAAAAAGAATCTGTCACATAATTTTCCTTCATTATGTTTGATAAACGTTAATACAAAAAGTTTTCCTAAAAAAAGAATAGGGGGAGAGGGTAATGGTCATGATCGATGGGAGTTTAACTCGTTGATTGACCAGTTGGACTTTTATTATGGACCGATCCATCACTCTTGGTCAAACTAACAAGAGAGACCGATGCTCGCTAGATTGGACAGGGTAATGGTCTCGACGGATTATGAATCTTGCTTCCCGCTTTCCTCTGTGCATTCCCTTCCAAGGCTTACATCGGATCACACTCCACTGAGTTTAGACACCAGGGAGATGATCATTCCAAGATGGAAATTGTTCTGTTTTGATAAAATGTGGCTTGAGGATTTTAGCTGTGGGGATATTATTAATAATTCTTGACAGCTACTAGTTAAGTATACTGAGGCAGCACAAGTCTTGTCCACTAAATTAAGACGCTATAAAAATGTTTGTGTTTGTGAGCGCAACAGTCCTTTGGGTCTGTTCGGTCAAAAAAGAAGTGTACTACTTCTGAAATAGACCTTCTGGAGAAATGCTAAGAAGAGAGAAAGTTGTCTCAAGAGGAATTTGATAATCTAAGGAATTTGAGAATTCAAATCCAGGTCATTTTTTTTATAAGGAATGAAGTGTGTGGTGTAAAAGAGCCAACTTGAATTGGGTTAAGCAGAGGGATCTTAATACTAAATTTTTTCCACGAAACTGCCAGTATGAGAAATAGGAAAAACTTGATTTTTAGCTTGGCGTCAGATAGGGCTATTATTCGTGACAAAGGGCTTATTAGAGAAAGCTAGGATGACCACTTCAAGAGTATTTTTGGTAGCCTGGGCAGGTTCCAGGTTTTACTACTCGGCAAATGGATGCGGTAGATTCCTTGAGGGATCTTGGTAGCCTTTATCGGAAGAGGAGATAAAGGTGGCTGTTTGGATTTGGGGGTGGATAAATCCCCAGGCCCCGATTTTTTTCCTGTCTTTTTCTACCGCTATTTTGGGACATTGTTAAACCGAAAGTGATTCGATTGCTAGACGATTTATTTGACAGCTCTATTTAGCTTTATAGAATTAACTATGCTCGCATGGTACTTATCCCTAGGAAGGGGACTATTAAAGTGGGGAACTTTAGGCCTATCAGTCTGCTGAATGCTCCTGTCAAAATTATTTCAAAGGTCTTGACTAATTGATTGAGAGGGGAGTTGGGAGAACGAATATAGGATCACTAGTCAGATTTTCTCAAAGGGAGAAGAATGATGGAATCAATTGTCACGGCTCAAGAGGTGATTCAGTTTACTAAAAGAAATAGAATACCGGGTTATATGTTGAAGTTGGACTTTGAAAAGGCTTATGACATGGCGGATTGGGAGTGCATCATTGAGTCACTCTAGGCTTCAGGATTCTGCCCTAAATGGCTATTATGGATCAAGTTGTGGCTTAGTTTCGCAAGGGTCTCATTACTGATTATTGGCTCTCTGGGATGGAATATAGCATGTAAAAGAGGTCTTACACTGGGAGACCCACTTTCTCCATTGATTTTTGTTTTGGCGGCTAATGGACTCTATTTCATGGTTACGAGTTGTCAGAAGAAGGGCCTTCTTAAGGGTATGGGTTGCAGGGATGAAACTAATGCAATTATCAATCTGCACTACGCAGATGACACATTGATTTTCGGGGAGGAATGTGTAGCGCAAGCTGTTATTCTTAAATGCATTTTGTATTGTTTTGAGGAGTGGTTAGGACTGAGAATTAACTTCCATAAGAGCGCTTTATCTTACCAGGGGACAGCTCACTCAGCAGTTTCCTTATATCATAAAATTTTAGCTGTCCAGTTAAAAGGTTGCCTATAAGTTATCTGGGGTTGCCTTTTACCTCAGGTAGACTCAATAAGGCGCTCTGGACTCTGCTGATTGAGTAGGTGCAGAAGAGATTATCAGGATGGGCGGGTAGATTGTTGTCTCTAGGTGACCGTATCACCATGATTAGTTCAGTTTTATTAGCTATTCTGTCATGTTTTCTTTCTTACCTACAGATGCCTTCATGGGTGAAAAAGAAGATTGATTGCATTCATAGAAAGTTCTTATGGAAAGGGTCTCAGAGAGAAGGAAGGGGCTTCTGCTTGGTTAATTGAAAGCGTGTTTGTAAGTGGAAAAAGTTCAGGGGATTGAGTCATTAACCTCCAAACTTCAATATTGCCTTACTTCTCAAGTGGTGGTGGAAGTTCTCACAGGAACTGGGGGCTTCTCTTATTTTGCACAGTTATCAGCCCTTTATTGGCTGGTGGGCGGACAAGTGCAGGAATAGGGCTTGTGCATCCTCTTTCTAGAAAGGGGATTCTAGTGTGAAAGACATCTTCTTCCTAACTTCTGCTATGGAGGTTGAGAATGGGAGGGGGACGAGATTTTGGGTTAGCAAGTGGTGCTAAATGGCTCCGCTTAGAATGTTTTTTCCAGACTTGCATCGGGTGGCTTTAGATCCTTCGAGCCCGGTGATATTGGATGGGGAAGGATGGGACATTGAGGTGCTTTGGCAATTCCAGGAAACTCTTTTACCCCAATTCGAGAATATGCTGGCTATTCTTCCGGATGCTTTTCCTGTGAGGGTAGGGTCAAGAGATTGCCCTCTTTGGGAGTGAGATTCTAAACAATCATTCATGGTTAAGAATGCGTATGCGAGACTGAATGACGGAGGTTTGCGTTGCCCTGTGGCTACAACCATCTAGAAGAATAGGGGGCATTTGCTGTCTTTGTATAGCTAACGAAGAAATGATTGATCACCTTTTTCTAGAATGATTTTTTTCTTAGTATTTGGGGGCATTTGAAACGGGTCTCTTTTCAAATTCCTTTGCTTCCTTATTCGGCTTATGTCCTTTGGTCGACTTGAAGAGTCGACTCATTTGGAAAAAGCGGCTGGGTGGTTTGGTGTGGCGGCAATGACCATATTTTGGGGGATATGGAGAGAGATAAATAATATACTTAATAACTCAACCAGATCTCCCGAATTGACTTTTCACGCATGTGCTTCATTCATGTCATTTTAGATTAACCTTCTTTCAGGCAAATCCAGGGACTTGGCGTTGCATGTCAAGGGACAGAGCATCTCGACTGGATTCTCCGACATTTAGTCTGACGACACTCGGGGAGGGGAAGATGACACCGACACAGACGACATGTGATTTTCTAATAGACTCCTCACTTTTGTTACAGGTTAACATTAAAACAAGTTAGGGTTTTACGTTCGAACTTATTTTGTTCTTCTTGGATTCGGCACATCCTTTTGGACTGTTTGATGTTTCTCTTGTATTTTTTTATTCTCCAGCACCTACTTGGGCTTTATTGTTGAGAATGATATTATTTGGTTTCGGTTTGTATTTCCGAGTTGTTTTGATTAAACTCTTATTAATGAAAAGCGAGGGGCTAGTGAGCTTACTGTTTATTTTAAAAAAGGAATGTGTAAGTAAAAAACTATGAAATAACTATGACAATAACAAATATCATAAAGTAATCCTTTTTTTAGTAAGATTTTAATCTCTTTCTATTCTTTATCGCTTCCAAATCTTCTCAAAACCCTAACCTTATCCACCACATAAAAACTCTCAAAAAAGGAAATTCAAAACCCAAAGTCCATCTAAATCCTAATCGATATACAATAAGAAAGAAAGAAATGAAAATTTCTACCAACCACACAACCTATGCTTGTGACTAATCTGCCATAGAAAGAGGAGAGAGATCAAAGAGAGAGAATATACAGGGGATCTAGGGATTAGGGTCTGGCAAAAGAAGTAGTAGTTTTGGGATTTAAAGATAATACATATAAAATTTCTAAATATGTATTTGGTATTTTCTCAAAAAAATGCATTGGCATTGAGTTTTTAATGTAAAAACAAAACAGATTTTTCTAAAAACTTTAGGGCCTAAAAATAAATCATCTACATGGAACTATTTTCCCCTATCGTATAGTTAGTTAATGAAAGTGGAGGTTCTGTTAGATCTCCAATTTTTCAAAAGTAATACTAGAAAAAGGTTTTAAGCTTGAGATGATGTCAAGATAAGAATCTTGATGTTGCTGTAGATATTTGGAATAAAATTCAAAGTGAAGAAAAATTTAAACAAATGGTATACTTTTTTTTTAACTAGTTATACATCTTTCAAAAGACAATTAAAAAAAATAATAATAAAGATCCGTGGCTATTTTAAAAAAGAAATTGCAAGATGTAAAGACCCTAAATAAGTAACTGAATAGAAAATGCAAGAAGGGAAATTAATTCATGTTTCTTTTTGCTTTAATTTATTTTTTGAAAAGTAAACACTCAAAAACACATACATCACTAATATCAAAACTGATACCTTGACAACGAGAGAAATCGAATTTGGAACCTCTTAGGGGTTGTTTTTTCCTCGAAATCTCCTTATAAAATTCACTGTGGTCTATCACATCAGTTAGTTTTTGAAAATTTTCTTTGATTGTTAAAAAATAAAACCGAAAACCCATGATGGGACCCACCAGAAGCTAATGTGGCGGGCATTTTTGTTTCCACCAGTTTCCTCCGTGTTGGAGAGGAAACCAGTGGAAAAGCTGATATTGTGGTCCCCATATTGAAACTTTTCCATGAAATGTTGAATTGTTGATGCCCACCGAAAATTTTCCATGCATATTTTCAGTACCAAATAGCCCCTTAGAGGACTTTCTCCACTGTGCCTCGGCAAAAGGCATAACGGTGGTTTATAAAAAATACCGGCTATAGTGACTTGCCCGAGCTTGGGCTTGAGCTCGGGCAAATCTTGCCTGAACTTGAGCCCAGCAACGTGGGACCCGCTGATGATGAGGGGGGTTTTGCAAAAATTATGTGGGTACCACCACTGTGCCCACGCAAAAGGAGGGAGTGGTAGAAGTGCTCTTAGGAACGAGGAGTATTACTCGTGGGCTTGCTTGCTTTTACAATTTCATTCACAATTTCATTCATGGTAATAAAATAGAAATATATAATTTATTATTAAACTATTTAGACAAGCGCTTGAGGAACAAGTAAGTTTATACTAACAGCCGCGCATATATAAACATAGAGCTATTTTCGGAGGAAAATGGCTGTAAATCCCTTCTATTGGAACTCAGTGATATAACACCCAATTTAACGATTTACTCCTTTAAGGTTGGTTTTGTTATTTTGTGCACTCAAAAGCTAAAAAGTCAGATGATTTTGAGGATTCTCCCTTATGCATTAAGTGGTCATAACATGACTGCTAAACTGGTGATGTTATTTATTAAAAGCAATTAGTCAAAAGCGGCATGTTATTTATTAAGACCTGATTCCTGTTAAGCTCATATACGGTTGGGTTCTAACATCCAATGCTAACTGGTGATAGAGGAAGTCATTCTTCATGTGGTCCATCGTTGAGTCATTGAGTTTGTTCTTCAATGGGTGTCGGCTCGAATTTCTTGAGGAGCGACATTTTTCCCACGGGACTGGGCCTCAGGATTTTCCATCACATTCGATGGGGTCGACTTTGGTGTGCACGAGAATTAGCTTGGGTAATTATAAACCCTCTGAGAGATCCTATATTAACCAAAAAAAATTAATGATAAAGGAATGTGGCTGAGTCTTGAAAATTTCCATTAGGATTTAACTCTCTGCTTTAAGAAAGGAAAAAAGAGTTTTTAGTATACATACTGTTATGTTTCTAAGAAACAAGGTTTGTAACCCCACCTTATGTATTTTTTCTTACATGACTTTTGTTTTTAGAATATGTGTAAATGTACCCCTTGACAACTAAAAGTCGTTGAATATTAGATAAATAATAAAATTAAGTGTAATAGTTTTAATTTTTCAACATTAAAATTAATTTAGTTGATCCATCTTAAGGTAATTTCAACAAGAAATAATACCGCTAGTTAATTAAATATGATATTATTAATATGGATATATTATAGGAATTAGTAATAAAATAGAACTAGTATTGATATTGATAAATAAAATTTACTTTATCTTTTAAAGGATAAAAAATAGTTTATCTGTTTATAAAGGGGATATCTGCAAAATAATGGACAACAACGTGGTCATATATGAAAATATGCCAAAGGCAAGGTGGTTGTAGTCTGTAAGTATAAGAGAAATAAGGGTGCATGTGATAAAAACCCACCAAAAAAGGTGAAAAAGATCCGTTACCGGCTTTGAGAAATTTTCTTTGAGAAATTAAACTCACCACCTCCCCTCTCTCCCCCTCTCTCCAGTTTGAGCAAAGAGAAGAAACCCAACGTTTTCGCCTTCCTCTTTCTCTCGTTCTCTCCAAACCAAAGCCAAAACCCTAGCCAAAATCAAGGAGAAATTCGCTCCTCGGCCTACCTCTTTCTCTATCTGGATCAATCTTCAACAAGAAACGGTGGTGGTCGTGAGGTGGAAGAAAGGGTTGGCTTCCGATTTCCAACATCAGGTCAGTACAGAAAAAGAAAAAAGAGTCTTTCTTCTGTTTTCCTATTTCTTCTTTGAGTTATCATCTAAAAGGTTTAGGGGTTAATGATCTGATTCATGAAGAAGTTACTGTGTAGGGTTTTTTTTTCCCCCCTGTTCAGGGCTTTTCTTGTGAATCAATTGCATACGGTAGTCTAAACATGTGATTTTCAATTTCCCTTTTACTAATAGAAATTTTCTTTCTTTCTTTTTCTGTCTTTGGGGTTCCCCCCCAATATGGTGTGGTTTTCAATTAATTTCTTGAATATATGTGATTTTAAATGATTTTTAATTATCCTTCCTAATACACTGATTTTTCTTCTTTCTCTTGTTCTCTCTAAACCAAAACCAAAACCGTAGTCGGAATCAAGGATATATTCGCTCCTCGGCCTACCCCTTTCTCTATCTGGATCAATCTTCAACAAGAAATGATGGTGATCGTGAGGTGGATGAAAGGGTTGGCTTCTGATTTCCAACATCAGGTCAGTACAGAAACAAAAAAAAGAGTCTTTCTTCTGTTTTCTATTTCTGCTTTGAATTATCATCTGAAAGATTTAGGGGTTAATGTTCTGATTCGTGGAAGAAGTTAATGTTTCGGGCTCTTCTTGCGAATCATTTGCATACGGTAGTCTAATCATATTATTTTCAATTTCCTTTTACTAATAAAAATTTTCTTTCCCATTTTCTCTGAGAAAAAAATTTTCTTTCTTTTTTTTTCCTGTCTTTGGGATTTTTTCCCAATATGGTGTGGTTTTCAATTAATTTCTTGAATATGTGTGATTTTAAATGATTTTTTAACTATGCGTCCTAATACACTGATTTTTCCTCTTTCTCTCCTTCTCTCCAAACCAAAACCAAAACCAAAAGCCTAACCAAAATCAAGGAGAAATTTGCTCCTCAGCCTACCCCTTTCTCTATCTGGATCAATCTTCAACAAGAAACGATGGTGATTGTTAGTTGGAAGAAAGGGTTGGCTTCTAATTTCCAATATCAGGTCAGTACAGAAACGGAAAAATTGTCTTTCTTCTGTTTTCCTAATTCTGCTTTGAGTCATCATCTGAAAGGTTTGGGGTTAATGATCTGATTTGTGGAAGAAATTACTGTCTAGGGCTTTTCTTGTGAATCATTTGCATACGGTAGTCTAATCAACACTTGATGATGTGTGATTTTCAATTTCTTTATTACTAATAGAAATTTTCTTTCTGATTTTCTCCATGAAAAGAATTTCTTTCTTTTTCTGTATTTGGGTTTTCCCCCAATATGATGTGGTTTTTAGATTAATTTCTTGAATATGTGTGATTTTAAATGATTTTTTAACTATGCTCTCTAATACACTGATTTTTCCTCTCTGGAAAGTATTTCGTTTTATCCATGTCTTTGCCCAGTTGAGGATTTTGATTTTTACTCACCCATTTTTCTATCCCATTTTATTAGAGGTAAGAAATCATCAACAGTAGTTGTTACATTTAAAAAGGACTCTGTTGTAACTTGCCCAGTAGTTGTTACATGTTATATTTAGGTTCAGCTATAAACATGACAACAACCTGTGGAGCCACTGCTGATGTTTACATGTAAATTATGAGTTCATATAGCCTGGTCCATCATATATCCCTTGTGTATATGCTTAGTATATCTGAATAAAAAGTTTAGGTTCTGACCTTGAAGTGCACAAGAATTTGCTGAAACCAAAGTCAGAGGCCATATATGGAAGCCTAAAACATACATAACAGCTGGAGCCACTGTTGTTGTTGCTGGTCTTAGCTGGTGATGATCTCTAAGAAAGAGGCTTTTTGAGGCCATTTTCAGTTATTCTGGTCCAGTCTTTACTATGGTGAACAACACTAACTAAGCACATAAATGAGTTACTTTTGTCCCATTTCGAGAACAGGAAACTGCATAAAGTATGCTTCACACAAGCCCTAGATATTATAAGTTGGGTGTATTTAGAAGTTTCTTAATTCCACTGAAATGAGCAGGCATATGTATAACTGTCTGATTGAAACAGATATATGCTGCAACTAACAGCTCTATAGGTTAAATTTTAGAGCCTTAAACCTCTAGCCCAAAAAATATTTAGAAAGAATGGATTTTTTTTCCTTGCAAGAATGCATTTGTTTTTTTCACTTTATCTTCCTTGGGATAACAAAACGCAAAATTTTCTGGTTATTTTGCTTCTCTATGACTTTCTATGACTTCCTTGGGATAACAAAACCCAAAAATATAAAGGGAAGACTAAACACAATAACTTGAAGTACAATATAGTAATGAATAAAATTTCATTGACATAAAATTTCTGCATTATTATGCACAAAGAACTACCACACTCAGCTTACTACACTCTCTTTCCCATTTCCACTTCCAAATCCTAGAATTCCCCCAGGTCCCCACCAAAAAATGAACTCCATATCCTTCTCCACCCCCTTCATCCCCATCGGAATCGCGCCGCCTCATCGCGGAATCTCCGTCTCCGGTGTCGTTCTCCAATCCACCGCCCGCTGTTGTTCCCCTTTCCTTTCCCCTCCCCTTATTTTCTTTTTTCTTTTTTCTTTTTTGCAGGTGCCCCCCTTTCTCGGCCCTTTACACGCCTCAAGACACTCAACATTAATTATCAACAGGTTTTCATCTTCCTCGATCTTCTCTGTGTTATGTTTCTTACTAATTTGCTTAATTTTTTGATGGTGTTGTTCTTGGCAAGAAATTAGTATATGGTTGTGAAGTGAATTTCATATGTTTTTTTGGACGAAGTACTATAAATTCCTCAACATAGCTAGTTTACCTGTGTTATGCGATCCCTCTCAAAAACATGTTTCATGGGTTGATATGCTTCAGACAACAGGATTTTAGTTGATTATTAAGCTAAAATTTTTACTGAAAATTTTACATCACTTTGATTGGTTATATCTGAATTTGTTGAGTATTTTTCACCTAATTTGATTATTCGAGTAGAATGTGACAAATTACAAAAAAATGAGGCTATTTGTTGTGGTTGTTGCAATCTTTCTTTATGTTAATGCAATGCAGTGGGTGGACCATTGTGTGGTTCTTTATGTTAATGTGGTGCAGTGGGTGGACCACTGTGTGGTTCTTTACGGATGGGATTGCGATTGAGGTTAGAAATAGGGTGTTTGGATGGGATGATACCGCTGACGGTGACTGTGGGAGGAAAGTAAGCGTGGTTAAAGGATGTGAATGTTGTGATCAAGAAAGGAATGCTTGTTGCCATGGTTGGTATTTTTGGATCTGGGAAGTCGTCATTTTTATCATGTTTGCTTAGTGATATGCACGAGATTTCAGGCAAGGTATGTTATGTTTTAACACTGCATCTTCATAGTTGTCTGTTGTCCAATTTAAATGCATATGCAGCTCAATGATTGTACGCGTCCTTCATTTTTAATTTAATGGATTTAGTCTTGAATTATTAAGTTGTTACATGTTCATTTGCACAGTGTGGTGAATGGTACCATTCAAGATAACATCTTCTTTGGCTTCCCATCGACCGGGGGAAATACAAGGTCATCCGTGTCTGTTGCTTAGATAAATACTTGAAAATTATGGAGTTTGGTGACCAGACTGAAATTGGGGGGAGAGAGAGATATCAACCTCAGTGGTGGTCAAAACCAGCGCATACAGCTTGCAAGGTCAATCAAGACTATGATGTCTACCCACTCGATGATGTCTTCAACACTGTTGATGCTCACACTGGTTCTGAAATCTTCAAGGTAGTTTTTTACTTTTTATCATTATATTAAGATTAATAGTAACACTAGAAAATGTGTGCGTATAGGAAAAATAGTTTGTATTCTATTTTTACCCACCTTTGCTGCCCAGGAAATCTAATTGTGATTTCGAATTTCTTTTATGGCTATTGTTTCATTTGTATGCAAGAAAAATTGCATGCTTAGGAAAACAAAGTAAGGAATTGATTGTAAACTATCATCAACTGGTTTAATAAATTTGGTTAAACTGTTACAAGAATGTGTAAGGGGTGCACTCAGAGAGAAGATTGTTGTGCTTGTAACACACCAAGTCGACTTCTTGCATAATGTTGATCTCATCTTGGTAAGTGATGCATATCCACCCTGCAAAGTGCAACTTTCTCATCTATTATCTTACCTTGGTTCTATAATCTTCATAGCATCTTATCCTTGAAAATTAGAAATCCTAAGTTATAGCCTTCATTTCATTACTCACTCTCTTGTTTGGAATAAACAATGTATCTTAAATTTTTTTCTCTAAATGGATTAATAATAAGAATTAGCATTCCTTGTGTGTGGAAAACGTTTGCGGTCACTATGGTTAGCGGTTCCATCTAAATCAATGTGGCAAATTCATTTTCATCTTAGATTTCTCAGAGAGAAGATGGTTGTGCTTGTAACACACCAAGTTGGCTTCTTGCATAACGTTAATCTCATCTTGGTAAGTGATGCATATCCACCCTGCAAAGTGCAACTTCTCATCTATTATCTTACCTTGGTTCTACAATCTTCGTAGCATCTTACCTTGAAAATTAGAAATTCTAAGATATGGCCTTCATTTCATTACTCACTCTCTGGTTTGGAATAAACAATGTATCTCACAGATTATTTCCTCCATATGGATTAATTATAACAATTAACATTCCTTGTGGCTGGTCTTTTCTTAAAACATTTGTGGTCACTATGGTTAGTCGTTCCATCCAAATCAATATGGCAAATTCATTTTCATCTTAGATTTCTCTGTTATGTTGTAAACTTGCTTAGTATTTGTCATCTTAGGTTCTCTGAAATAAGCCATCAGCAAATATATTTATAACTTAGTTGCACTACACCATAGCATTTAAAATAAAGTGTGAACAAACATAATTCATTTTCTCCATAAAAAACAAGTAATGATAGATGGACAGATTGTACAATCTGCTCATGATAGTTCCATGGGCAGTAATTCAATCTTACTTGTGGCGCCAAGGTCCATTGTCGTGGTATTCTTGGGGCTAGATGTGGGGTTACATTGACAAAATGAAGCACCGAGTGTAACCGGTAGATTGAGAGGTCATCGTTCTAGCCTTTCTCGCCAAACTTACTTTCACAAAACAAACTGACTATCTTGCATTTGGTTGCGTCACAGGTTTTGATATCGTGGTTAACCTTTCGGCAACCACTCCTTCGTCGCCGCCTATCTGGGTCAGTCGATTCCCATCGCTTCGCGGTATACTAGTAGAAATTTTCTTTCTGATTTTCTATGTGAAAAGAATTTTCTTTCTTTTTATGCCATTGGTCTCTTTGTCCAATTTGGGGTTTTTCCCCTCAATATGGTGTGGTTTTTTAATTAATTTCTTGAATTTGGGTGATTTTAAATGATTTTTTTAACTATGCTCCCTAATTAATTTTTCCTCTCAAGAAAGAATCTCTTTTTATCCATCTTTTTGCCCAGTTGAGGATTTTGATTTTAACTCATCCATTTTTCTTTTGCCATTTTATTAGAGGTAAGAAATCATCAACAGTAGTTGTTACATGTCAAAAAGAACTCTGTTGTAACTCGCCCAGTAATTGTTACATGTTATATTAGGTTCAGCTGTATACATGACAACAACCTGTGGAGCCACTGCTGATGTTTACATGTAACTTCTTAGTCATATAGCCTGTCCTACATATATCCCTTGTGCAAATGCTTAGTAAATATGAATAAAAAGTTTAGGTGCTGCTACATTGATGTGCACAAGAATTTGCTGAAACCAAAGTCGGAGGCCATATATGGAAGCCTAAAACATACATGACAGCTATGGAGCCATTGCTGATGTTGCTGGTCTTGGTGATAGATCTAAGAAAGAGGCTTTTCAAGGCTATTTAAAGTTCTGCTCCAGTCTTTACTATGGTGAACAACACTAACTAAGCACATAAATGAGTTACTTTTGTCCCATTTCGAGAATGGTAAATTGCATAAAGTATGCTTCACTCAAGCCCTCGATATTATAGCTGTACTTGGGTATATTTAGAAGTTTCTTGGTTCCACTAAAATGAGTGGGCAAATCACCTCTATTTGTATACATATCTGATTGAAACAGATATATGCTGCAACTAACAGCTTTGTAGATTAAATTTTTAGAGCCTTGAACCTCCTGTCCAAAAATTATCTAGAAAGAATGAATTTTTTTCGTTGCAAGAAGGCAGTTGTATTTTTACCTTATCTTCCTTGGGATAACAAAACCCAAAATTTTCTGGTTATTTTGCTTCTCTCTGATTCCTAGTAGGATTGGAATATTGACTACACTTCCTCAGTCTAACATGCTTAGAAATATGGAGTTTCTGGGGAGTTGTTACTGAATGAAAAGTTAACTATATAGCTAATTTCATGAGGTTCTTTACTTGAATTAAGTTAAAGTGGAGATAACTAGTATATTTTAGATAAATGATCTTATTGTCACAGAGACTTCTTCATTACACAGGCAGATTCACATGATGATTCCCTTCATTCTGTCTGCTACTATACTTCTTCAAAGAATATATTTCAATAAGAGAACTAAGAGTGTCTCTGTTTTAGAATTTTCACTTTGAAGGAAGCATTTATGGCCACTTTTGATTTAGCTTAGGGAACCAGTGCATTACCCTGTCTCATGTACTCGTAGGATTAAACTAAGTTGGCTATATAGAAAAATAAAACTTATAATGCATATGTTTTCCCTTAATATGCTAAAGGGATGAATATTTTTTAGCTCCGCGCTTTTGGGTATCCTCATCAATTTTGTTGTATCAGGAGACAGCGGTACCAGCTGTTCAATTTTAAATTAACTGATTCTTCATGTGACAAGTTGAACGTTTATAAACATGTGATGGAGGAAAGAACTAGCATGACTTGATACTTTAGATTGGAAAAATCTTCCAAAGTGCCTCGTCTAGAACTTTTTTCCGTAAACTTAGTGATAGATAATTAATTTTTCATAGTCAGGAGTTACTTACTATGAATCTATAATTCACTACTGTACATCTATAACTAACCAAATAAATACAATCTCCTATCGACATTGGACTTGTTTCTGACAAAATCCCTTGTTGGGTTAGATAACTCTTGAATTTGTCAGTAAAAATCCAACCTCTGCCTTCTTATCAGCACTCTGAGAACATCCAATTTTTTTCTCTTGATATTGTCGAAGAGTAATGTTGCCGAACTTTGAGGCTTCAGATGTAGAAAGGTTAAGAACTAGTAATGAATCTACTTTCATTTGTTTCTTTGAGCTCTTGTTGAGTTAAAGTTTTGATGCTTGTTTTTGATTGGTTAAAGGATATATCAGAGTCTAGACCAGCAGTGATGTCTTATTATGGCTGTAAACAATCTACGAGAGGATGTGAACCTTCGAAGCATGCACAGTCTCTGTTGGTTCCGCAAACAGCTTGCACACAGAATCAGTTGAATGCTATCACTTTGTGTTGCTTGGTTATAGAAAGATTAGGTTTGTCAACTGACTTGGAGAAACAAGCAGCAATCTGTTCGGAATGATCTAAAGAGTGGCTGTTTTACTTGATTTTTCCTGAATCATAAGCATTCGTCTAAATGATTCCTTCTTAGAAAAGCTATATACATGTTTCTTGATTTTTAGTAATTTTTTCTTCATTTTTTAGTCCGTATAAAGTAAATTGTCTTGCACGAGCATTGTCTTATTTATGTTGGATCAAAGGAAAATATTGATCAAGACCTTCTATATTAATGACAATAGGAACTTTGGTAACAGTTCATCGTCTTATTTGTGTTGGATCAGAAGGAAAATATTGATTAAAACTTTCTATATTAATGACAAGAGGGAACTGTGGTAACAATTCTGTGTTGCTCGGTTATAGACGATTAGGTTTGTCAAGTGACTTGGAGAAACAAGCAACAATCTTTTCAGAATGATCAAAAGCAGTGGGTGTTTTATTCGATTTTTCCTGAATCATAAGCATTCATCTAAATGCGTCCTTAGAAAAGCTATATACATGTTTCTTGATTTTTAATAGTTTTTTCTTCATGTTTTAGTCCATATAAAGTAAATTGTCTTGCACAAGCATTGTCTTATTTATGTTGGATCAGAAGGAAAATATTGATCAAGACCTTCCATATTCATGACAACAGGGAACTATGGTAACAGTTCATTGTCTTATTTATGTTGGATCAGAAGGAAAATATTGATAAAAACCCTTCTATATTGATGACAACAGGGAACTGTGGTAACAATTCTTTGTGTTGCTCGGTTATAGACGATTAGGTTTGTCAACTGACTTGGAGAAACAAGCAACGGTCTATTTGGAATGATCTAAAGAGTGGGTGTTTAATCGATTTTTCCTAAATCATAAGCATTTGTCTAAATGATTCCTTCTTAGAAATGCTATATACACGTTTCTTGATTTTTAGTAATTTTTTCTTTATTTTTTAGTCCGTATATAGTAAATTGTCTTGCACGAGCATTGTCATATTTATGTTGGATTGAAGGAAAATATTGATCAAGACCTTCTACATTCATGACAACAGGGAACTGTATGCTGGATCAGAAGGAAAATATTGATTAAAACCTTCTATATTGATGACAATAAGGAACTGTGGTAACAATTCTTTGTGTTTCTCGGTTATAGACGATTAGGTTTATCAATTGACTTGGAGAAACAAGCAACAATCTATTCGGAATGATCTAAAGAGTAAGTGTTTTAGTCGATTTTTCCTGAATCATAAGCATTTGTCTAAAATGCGTCCTTCTTAGAAAAGCTATATGCATGTTTCTTGATTTTTAATATATATATATATATCATGTTTTAGTCCATATAAAGTAAATTGTCTTGCACAGGCATTCTTATTTATGTTTGATCTGAAGGAAATATTGAGAAAACCTTGTATACTCATGACAACAGGGAACTGTGGCAACAATTCATTGTCTTTTCCCTTCATTGGCTTATTTATGTTAGATCAGAAGGAAAATATTGATCAAAACCTTCTATATTCATGACAACAGGGAACTGTGGTAACAATTCATTGGTGTATCATTCGATTCCTTTTCGTTGCATTTTTCCTGTGCATCTTCCCAAAGTACTGTGTCTTGTGTCTACTTTTGGTTCAGGTTTTAATCAAGGTCATCTCAAGTTGTCTCCAAAAGCAAGAGGTATGGAGGCATATCTCTTTACTTTTACAATAATCCTCTTAAAAAATTGTAAGATTGCCATCTATATTATTGGACAACAACAGTTATGCGGCTTATACTCAACATTGTATTTTCTTTGGCTTCATTCTGTGAGCAGCACTTAGGTGATTACACATAAACATTGAAGCTGAATAGGAATAAGACATTTTGTGTTTCTGGTCCATGTGCTAGCTGTACTAGTTGAACATAATTTGTAAGATTGGATTCAGTTATAGATTTGATAAGCACCATACTTTGTTATGTTTAAAGTCGAACATTGTGCTACACGTATGGTTGCTAGTCCATTGGACCTATTACCATGAAGCTTTTGTCTCCTCCAACCTCCCTCCAAAGGATCAAGGAAAAGAATGAACATCCCTTGAGAGTTCCTTCCGCAACAGTCACCTCACTTCATGAAAAGCAGAAGAAGCTATTGGTTCTTCTCTTTCTCTCGCCTTTCTCCGTCCCTCTGTTTAGAGTCAATACCAGTAATTTTTTGTCTAATTTTATTGCGGAAACAAGTACCATTACATCAAAAACTTCGCAAGACGTCAATCTTTACAGATTTTTTCATCACAAAAACGTATCTTCATTGCTGTTATTGAATTCTGTAACAAGCAATTGCTCTTTGGACACCACATGGTGGAGCGCATGCCTGAGCCTCTTTTACTTTCTATTACATCCCTAATAGAAAGAATTCTTCTCTTATTTTCAGTGCAGCATCGTCTCTGCAATTACCATCAACAACAAGATCAAGTCCAGCACCGTCCCTGAGGTAAAAGTTCTTTGTTTGAACAAATTCTTTTTTTTTAATTCCTGTGCATCAAATAGTTTCTTAATTTTCTTGGTACGAGTTCACTCAAGGTTATCCCTAAGGTAAATGTAATCAATTTCTTTTCTTCATTTCTAATTTCTTTTACACCAAACAGATTCTTAAATTTTCTTGCTTCAAATTCATTCAAGGTTGTTACAAATCAATCAGCTCGGCTTGCATTAGAAATCAATCCTCTTCCTGCTTATCTGTATGTCTTTATCACCCACTATTTTCGTGTTGCTGTTGAGGAGTTGGAGTGGCCAAGCTTTGAGGCTTTAGACCTAAAAAGGGTATGAAGCTAGGTCATTTGTTTCTCTAAGGTCTAATTAAATTAAAGTTGTGATCTAGGTTCTGACTGTTAAAGGATACTTTGAAGGATGGATCGACAATGATGATTTTAGATCATATTCTTGTGTTGTGGGCCTCAAACCATGTGAAGTCTCAATTGATTCCACATTGATTCCACAAAAGCAATTGGAATTCAATTGAATTCTGGTAATTTACGTTCCTTTGCTAGATGATTAGATTTTTCAATTGACTTATAGAGACAGCAATCTACGCAGAATGGTGATCAAAAGAGTGGAGGTCTTACTGGACTCCTCTTGAATTATATGCATTGTTCTAAATGATTCCTTTTTGAAAAGAAATGGGGATGTTCTTGATTTGATTAACTTATTCTTCATGTTTCTCTTCCATTAAGATTATATTTTTTGTACATTAACTGATTATGTTCAACTCAAAGAAAAATATCAGTTAAAACCTTCTAGATTCGGGCACCAGGGAGCAGTGGTAATTAATTTATTGGTGTTTCTTTGATTGATTTATTTATTTTTTGCATTGTGTGTTTTTTGAATATCTTCTCAAACTACTGCTCTTTATACTTTTTTGGTTAGGATTCAACTAAGATTATTTCATGTTGTCTCCAAGAGCAAGAGGTGTGTGAGCATATCCTTTTACATTAATGTTCTTGAAAAGTTATCCAGATTACCATCTATATGCTTAGTCAACAATAATTGTGCTACACATGTCCACAATATTTTGTTTCTTTGGCTTCACCCCGTGAGGAGCAGTTACCTCATTGTCTTTACATGTTGGGGCTAAACTAAAATTGGAGTGGTCCATGTGCAAGTGGGAATAAACCCATTATAATTTGCATGATCGAATTCAATTATAGATTTGATTGGGAATACATGTTATGTTCCAAGTCCAACATCACTAGATTTATAGTTGGGGACCGATTACCATGTTAGGCTATTTGTAAGTCGCAATATATATTTTAAAATGAAGTCAAAAGGTTTTAAACATCCTTATTTCTTGTATAGAAAAAAGAATGAGAAAAACCAGTAGATGACTGGGAGGAAAAACCATTTCTAACTTATTCTAGAGAAGATCCCAGCTCTAATATTTCACCTTATAATGCCAGAGGTTACTATATACATGAGAACCTATTTATTAAATGATAATATAAAGAGCCTTCTTATAATAGTGTCTGAGCAGAATGAAAATATTGTAGAAAGAAGTCTGGTTGTATGATTTAATTATGGAAAACCATACCAACCTAAAAGCTATCTGATGTAAAATCGGGGAGGGGGGAGGAAGAGGGAGGAAATAAGATCAGGATTTGAAAATAATGATTGATTTGGCTTCAACACCAAGTAGATCGCTCTCCTAGTCAGCACTTCACCAAGCAGAGATTCAACACAAAGCAAATAATTGTAATACAAATTTAGAATTCTTAAATCAACTGAACTGAAAAATAACTGAAAGTTTTGGCCTTATATAGGCCTCATACAAAAGCCTTATATAGGCCTCATACAAAAGCCAACTCTGATCGTAACCGATATGGGACTAAGGAAAAATTAGCCTAGCCTAAAATAAAGAGAAAAATAGCCTAACAAATTAAAGATCCTAATGATTCCCATCATATCCTAACCGTATTTTTGTATGCATTCTTTTTCATTATAAGCTTATTTTAGCTTTGTAACTTTGTGTTATTCTAACTAGACTGTCTTAATTATTTTCTCAGGCCATTGAAATATATTATTATTGCATCAAACTTGTGAATATTTGATTTGACCACTTGATGTTATTCTAACAAGACTGTCTTATTTTATTTTACTTTTACATGCAATAACCTCCACATGTCATCATTTCCATAAACTCATTAAATAAATTTCCTAATATGAAATTTCTCAAGTGTGCTATTGTGGTTGTAGAATTTAAGTCCAAGCAGAGTTGATTGATCTGGCATGTTTTGCTGTAAATGTTCGTGATTTGTTGTCACTTTATTGAGCTCAAAGTCCTCACCGAGTTATCTGCATTGCACGCGCACTCGAGACAGCTATTAAAGATCTTCTTAGCAAATTAAACATACGGATGAATAGTTCATGTATCATCTAGATTCATGATGCATGGTAGGTTTATACGGTATTGTTTCCCATCCTTTCCACTAAAGCATATTTTGAAATTCAAATCATTCTTCACAGGAATAGACATAGCTCTTGAAGCATTGCAAAATGATAACCTGAACTTGGTTATGAAACCATGAGCTAATTGAGAATAGTAACATACATGTTGGACGGAGATGTTTTGAAATTTCTATGACAGTATTTCTTTTGTTTTAGGATGGCTTATTCAGTTTGCTCTTCTGAATTTTGTTGGTTTTTGTTATCTGTTGTAGCTGAAGATCCTTTTGTGTGTTTTTGCAGTTAAGCCTTATCTTCTCGAGATAACAAAATCAAGAAGTTTCTTGTTTGGTACATTGCTTCTCAACAACTTTCTAGTTGGACTAGAATTATTGGCAATGCTTAAAAATATGTATTATTTGATTTGTTAATGTTCTCTACTAATTGGTTTTCTGTTTAAGTGTTTAGAAAAGGGATATCTAAAAAATAATATAAAACTAACGAGATCATAAATGGAAATAATATGCTGTAGGAAAGGGGGTAGTAGTTTGTAATTATCAGAAATAAGGGGGTGCATGTGATAAAAACCCCAATAAGGTAAGTTAAAATAGCCATTACATGTGAATTTAGTTATATGTGAATTAATTTATATTTTGTAATTTAGTTACATGTGAATGGTCAATACCTCTGTAGTTAAGCTGCAATACCTCTGTAGTTAAGCTGCTGCTAAGAGGCGATGTCTTGTAATAATGGTAAAGGGGAGGATTGGCAAAGGGGGGTACGTCCATAGATCCCAAGCAAGTGTTTGATACGCATTTATTGCTTAGTCCTATTTCTCATGTCAATAATGAGAACATACTTTGTTATTATTGATGCATACCAATGCCTTGTAGACCCAGGATACAAATGCCAATAATATACTGGTTGCCTTTAGAAAATTATTTAGAATTGAATTCTCCTATCTTTATCATTATGTTGTTACTGTTCATGCCATCTCCTAATTTTTGTTAGGGTATTTGTATTCTAGGACGCGAAAGAATTGGAGTTCTCAGTGATTATGTCTGGAAAGGAATTGTGACTATTTTATTCAAAATGGGCATAATCCCTCCCAGGCTATGCTGGAAGCGAATGGCTTCTACTTCAATCATAAAGTTGTAGATTCTTTGTTTCATTTGATCTATCAGTGGATTGCGTGATGTTTCAACTATATGCACTTTCATAGCAAGTTAAGCTAACATCATGACGAATTAATTTGCCTTCTCTCTAGATCAAATTGATATCATGTCTATATCAACTATTGACAAACCATAACATTACATCCCAACAGTTTGCACACTCTTCAACAAGAAACGATGATGATCATGGTGGTGGAAAAAGGGCTAGCTTCGGTTTAGAATTTCAGGTCAGTAAATACAGAAAAGAACTCCTTTTTTTTGTATTTCTTTTTCTTCTTTGAATTGTCATCTGAAATATTAAGGGACTAATGACCTGGTTCATGAAAATTATAGTTTAGGGTTTTATCATACATATATTGTAATCATCTTGAGTAGACAAGAATTATTCTAAAATTATCAACTGTGGGAAACTTCTATAATAGTCTTTTGTTATAAGCATTGAAAATTATCATAAATGATATAGTAATAGTACATTGTTTTTATTGACCATGATCTCTTTTCCCCTTCTGGTTCTCCCGCTTTTTGGTGTGAGAATTTGCAATCTTGATAATTGTGGATGCTCTCTTTTCTCTATATCAGTCATGTTTCAAATCGGACTTTGTTTCTGTAACGCCCCGATTCCACGGATACGGGGACGTCACTGCGACGTATATACGTAGGCCAGAAATTGCCCCACACGTATATACGCTAAGCAAAAAGTACAACAAGAGACAGAGTACACGACAAAGCGTGGTATCAATACATATGCCAACACAAGTACACATACAAAGTTATCACAGGATATTATAAAGTATTACACAATACATGTGTATTACATCATAACCAAGTCCAAAAGAAATATATACAAATATGTATACAAAAAGCTCACAAGTAGAAAGAGGATCTCGTGAGTCAAAAGGTAAGTCTGGCACGAAGGGACTGGAACTAGTCCGCCTGCTCGCTAAAGTAAGCTTGGTCCTCTGTGGATGGCTCCACTTCGTTCCAAGCTTCGGAATCTGAATATGCAAATCCAAGGAGTCAAGACATATAAACAATAAACGGACTACAGCCAAGTGGCTAAGAGACATGAATAAGTAGTGTGAAACCATATAAGGAATATCAGCTAACAAGTATGAAAAGCAAGAAGAGATAAAGTCCTAATACATTAGATTTACAGTTAACATCTTATTATTATTACTTGTCTTACTGTGATATCTAGCTATGTGACCCAGCGTCCCAGAGCACATAGATCCATATCCTAGTAAAGCAAGGTTGTTATTGGAAATCAGCGGTTGTATCGACGAACTATGTTTACAGTGGACCCCGTACATGCCCGGGATAACGGTCCAGGATTGTTCCGTTGCTTGGTGACGGAAGCCAGCCGCTAGGCTAAACAGGAGGGACTTATGTATGCCCTTATCATGATGGTACCAGTAATAGAGGGAGCAAGCACTCCCCTCGGTCCCCTGGAGGCCCACAGGTCAGACCGGAACATGAGTTGCACAACATTCCTAAAAACCACTGTAAACACGAACACATATCGATATCCGCATGTTTTCCCCCGACCCATGTGTAAGTTGGTCCATTTTATAGAAAAGTCAAGTGTATCATGCTTGGTTCAAGTGATGGCATGATAAGTGGTGATATTCACATTTTAACAAGTTATGGAGCTATGATATGTAATAACAAGTCATGAAGTAATATGAGATAATGTCTATCAAGTAACATGTCATGTAGTACCAGTTAGAAGCAAGAACAAGAATAATATGCCACACGTGTATCAACAATAAGATCCAAATTCAGAACAGAATCAACCAAGTCAAACAGTCAGAATTAGTCGACTAGGTGGAAGGGTTAGTCGACTAATAGGGGTCTTAAGTCGACTACTAGTCTGGGTGAGTCGACTAAAACTGGAAACAGAGAGTTGGGTTCTGTTTCAGGGAAAGTTAGTCGACTAGGGTTGTAAGGGTAGTCGACTAACAGGGAACTACTAGTCGACTAATGGATACCTAAGTCGACTAAGTCTGAGATACAGAGAGTTGATGTTTTACTTCAGGAAAACAGGAGTCGACTGGGGAGAAATGGGTAGTCGACTAGGGGTCTCTAGTCGACTGGAAATCTGGTCTAGTCGACTAAAACTGTGAAATCAGAAAAGTTTAAGTTTCAACTAAAGTGGATTAGTCGACTAGTCCCTAGGTCTAGTCGACTAATCGTGGGAAAACAGCAAACAGAACAGATTTCTAGGGTTTTGTTTGAGGGTCTAAAAATGTGATTTTTATGGCTCAAGTGAACATGAATTGTCAACACAAGTATAGAAAGGAGTTTACAAGTCTTGGTGAGTAAATATACTCACTAGGAAAGGTTCGATTGAAGCTTTACGAGTCCGGGAGAGTGTGGTCGTCAAATGGCACCTATGTGATCCTTGGCGACGAAAAGAGCTACGATCCAAGCTCCAAATCAGTTGCTTGAGCTAGAGGTGAAGATCTTGTGGTGTTCTTGGAGTTAGGGTTGAGTTTGAGATGGAGAAGGAAGAGGTGAGGGCTAATCTCTTGGTGAAGTGAAGAAAAAAAAGAAAAAGAATTGTAAAGGAAGGTTTATATAGGATTTGATTTTTGTAAAGGAGATGCAATTAAAGAAATTGAGAGGGGGTTTTGTGCAAAAAGGGGAGGTGAGTTGTCTCTCCTAGCCACCACTTGGCCGGCCATGGGAGAGAGAGAAAAGGTGGGCATTTAATGAGGAAGTAGGTGAGAAAATTGTGTGGAGTTGAAATTTTGGAGAAAATGGAGTTTTGGAAAATGGAAAAAAAAACTTGTGGTTGTGGAGGAAAGAAATAAGGAAAGGAAAAAAGAAATGAAATCATAAAGGAGAAGATATTTTCTCTTGGATTAAGAAAATAAAATATTGAAAATACAAGTTCCCGGGTTTAAGTCGAGGATGCGGAAAATATTTCGGAAAATACCGAAATCGTCCGAAATTCAAGTATCTCGGAACGACTCGTAAATTTTACCAAAAATCAATAATAATATATGAAGATTAATAGTGAAATCCTTTTTAAGAAATACTTTATAGTTTTAAAACTAAAAATCCCGGAATCAGTAATTTACCGACTCCGTTG
The DNA here is from genome assembly GCA_038442645.1 of Agave tequilana. Lineage (NCBI taxonomy): Eukaryota > Viridiplantae > Streptophyta > Magnoliopsida > Asparagales > Asparagaceae > Agave > Agave tequilana. The sequence continues at coordinate 268,093 of JAVJIF010000127.1, forward strand.
AAATTTTCATAAATTCATAAAATTCTCAGAAAAAGTATTTAAGTAGGAAATATCATTCTAAGAAATAAGGTCTAAAGACTCTTCTAGAAATTCTTAACCGTTTGTAAAATAAAAATCCAGGAATCGATCAGCGACACTGGTCGACACCGGTTTCGAAGAAATTTATTTTAATTCAGGAAAAATCCAGAAAATCATAGAAAATCTAATATATTGGAAAATGATATTTGAAAGTGAAATCGGTCAAATACAGGAAGTAAATCGAAAAATACGGTCGAAAAGCTGAATACGCAACTAAGTACGTATTCTGGGAACAGGGTATTACAATCCACCCACCTTACAAAAATTTCGTCCTCGAAATTTCATAAGGTGAAAGGTAACAGGAAAGGTAATAGATAGATAAGGAAAATGAGAGATAACAGTAGAAAAGAATAGAAGGAAAGAGTTTTTACCAAATCAAGATGTGAAGAGTTGAGGGTAACGCTCTCGGATAACATCCTCTCGTTCCCATGTGGCTTCTCCCGGTGCATGTCTGTTCCAAGACACCAATACCAATGGTATAGCCTTGTTCTTCAGTGTCTTCACACTCTTATCCAAAATGGCCATCGGCTTCTCCTGATATGATAAATCTGGCTGTAGTTCCAGTTCGGAATGATCCAAAATATAACTATCATCCTTTACATATTTCCTCAACTGTGATACGTGGAAAACATTGTGCACTCCCTCCAAAGATGGAGGTAAAGCCAATCTGTACGATACATCTCCCACACGGTCCAAGATCTCGAATGGGCCGATGTACCTCGGACTAAGCTTTCCACGAGTACCGAACCGGATAACTCCCTTGGTAGGTGATATCTTTAAAAACACATGGTCACCTGCCTGGAACTCCAATGGCCTTCTCTGTGTGTCAGCCCAACTCTTCTGACGGCTCTGTGCTGCCCTGAGGTGGTCTCTGATGATTCTGACCTTCTCTGTGGTCTGAATCAGAATCTCTGGCCCCAAAAGTCCCCTCTCACCGACTTCATCCCAACAAATCGGTGACCTACACTTCCTTCCATACAATGCTTCAAATGGTGCCATCTTGATACTTGCCTGGTAACTGTTATTATAAGAAAATTCAGCCAAGTGAAGATGATCTTCCCATGACCCCTGGAATTCAATCATGTAGGCCCTTAGCATATCTTCAAGAATCTGGATAGTCCTCTCAGATTGTCCGTCTGTCTGAGGATGATATGATGTACTGAATTTCAGACGAGTTCCCAAACTTTCTTGGAGACTCTCCCAGAAATGAGATCTGAATCTTGTGTCTCTGTCTGATACAATACTGACTGGAACTCCATGCAGACGAACTATCTCCTTCATGTACTTGTCTGCCAAGACCTCCGTTGACTGTCCCACCCTGAATGGTATGAAGTGAGCTGACTTGGTGAGGCGATCAATGATGACCCACACAGCATTGTTACCCTTGGGACTACGAGGTAATGCCGTGACAAAATCCATAGTGATGTGCTCCCACTTCCATTCGGGTATCGGCAAAGGATGTAGAAGTCCAGCTGACCTCTGATGCTCTATCTTTATCTGCTGGCACACCAGGCACTTGGCTACAAACTGAGCTATCTCCCTCTTCATAGCATTCCACCAAAACTGCTTCTTCAAGTCCTGATACATCTTGTTTCCCCCTGGGTGGATGGAATAGGCTGAACTGTGTGCTTCTGCCAAAATCTTCTGCCGAACTTCTCCTTGGGGAACACAAATCCTGCTACCAAAGTATAAGGCACCATCCGGATGAATGCTGATATCAGTCCTCAATCCAGCCTCTACCTGAGCTCGGAATGTCTGTAATCTGGGATCTTCCTTCTGAGCTTCCCTGATCTCATCAATCAATGCTGACTGAATCTGCAAAGCCATGAACTATCCTGCCTTCTCAGTTCCTCGAGCTATCATCAAGTCCAATCTGATGAAGTCTCGAATCAACTCCTTCTGCTGAGTGAGCTGGACAAGCACTCTATTCTCTGGCATCCTGCTCAGTGCATCTGGAACTGTATTGACCTTGCCTGCATGATATTGCAAGTCAATATCATAGTCCGCCATCAGTTCAAGCCACCTCCTCTGCCTCATATTCAACTCTTTCTGCGAGAAAATATACTTGAGGCTCTTATGATCCGTGTATATCAACACTTTATCTCCCAGAAGATAATGCCTCCAAATCTTCAAGGCAAAGATAACAGCTGCTAGCTCCAAGTCATGAGTTGGGTAATTCCGCTCATGAGTCTTCAGTTGCCTTGATGCATATGCTATAACATGACCATGTTGCATAAGCACACACCCCAGGCCTTTACCTGATGCATCACTGTAGATGACCATCCCTCCTCTACCTGAGGGAGTCCTCAAGATTGGAGCTGAAATGAGCCTCTGCTTCAATTGCTCAAATGCTGCAGTACACTCCTCTGTCCATATGTACCTTTCCCCTTTCCTGGTGAGCCTGGTCAATGGAGCTGCAATCCTAGAGAAATCCTGGACAAAACGTCTGTAATATCCGGCTAGTCCAAGAAAACTCTTAATCTCAGTCACTGTCCTCGGAATCTGCCAATCCCTCACTGCCTGGACTTTGCTGGGGTCAACTGAAATCCCTTCTGCTGAAACTATGTGTCCAAGGAAAGCTATGCTGTCCAACCAGAAATCACACTTGCTCCTCTTAGCATGAAGCTGCTCCTGTTGGAGAGTCTGCAATACAATCCTCAAGTGTTCTGCATGCTCCCTGTTGTTCTTTGAATAGATCAGGATGTCATCTATGAAAACAACAACAAACTGATCCAGATAGGGCGAGAACACTCGGTTCATCAAATCCATGAAAACTGAAGGGGCATTGGTGACTCCGAAAGGCATAACTAGAAACTCATAGTGGCCATAACGGGTCCTGAATGCCGTCTTCGGGATATCCTCCTTCTTCACCCTCAGCTGATGGTAACCCGACTGTAAATCCAATTTAGAGAATACACGGGCTCCATGAAGCTGATCAAACAGATCATCAATCCTGGGTAAAGGATACTTGTTCTTGATGGTAACTTTGTTCAACTCCCTATAGTCGATACAAAGTCTCTTACCACCATCCTTCTTGTTTGCCAACAGTACTGGAGCCCCCCATGGTGAAGTACTTGGCCTAATCAATCCCCTGTCTGAATATTCTTGTAGCTGCTTCTTCAAAATCTCTAACTCCGTCGGTGCCATCCTGTATGGAGCCTTGGATATAGGAGCTGCTCCTGGAACTGTGTCAATGGAGAACTCGATCATCCTTTCAGGTGGCAGTCCTGAGATTTCAGCAAACACTCCTGGGAATTCATCCCACACCGGTACCTTCTGCTTCTGAACCTCCGAAGTAGTCATCCGAGTCTTTCCCTTGGTAGACTTCACTTCCCCACTGAATTGGAACTCCGGTTGATGAGGGATTCTGAAATTAATCTTCTTCTCCCTACAATCAATAACTGCATGGTACTGACTGAGCCAGGTCATGCCTAAGATTACGTCGTACCCTTTGGTGTCTAGTACGATCATATCTATGGCCAAGATCTTATCACATAGTTCTACCGGACAATCAGTGCAGACTCTAGAAGATATGACTACCCCATTCCCTGTACTAATCTCCCATTTGTGGTCTAAAGATTTAACAGGTATAGAATGCAAAGCCACAAAATGGTCTGAGATATAACAATGGGATGCGCCTGAATCGAAGAGAGCGAGAACAGGTTTTGAATGAACTCTGATGTTACCTGTTATCACTTCCTCTGAAGTCTCAGCCTCCTCTGCTGTAAGAGTGTAAGCCTGACCTCTACCATGCCCTGCTGCAGTCCTGGCTCCTCTCTGGACTGGGCGAACAACATGCTGTGGCGGAAGGGGAAGGGCTCTCCTCATCACTGGTCCCTGATTCCTCTGCCCAAGTGGCCCTGGTAGCACTCTCTGTCCATTGGGTCCTGGAAGTGCTGGCAAAGTCTGGTTGGCTATCCCCAATCTCCTGTGTGGACAGGTCTCTATAGAATGATCCCGTGATCCACACACCAAACACAACCCATTTGCCCTCCGGCAATTCTGTCGGATATGCCCTGGCTTCTGACAATAACTGCAGAAAGAAACTGGTTGGGCCGTCTGGTAAGGAGCTGGCCTGAAAGGTTGCCTCTGAACTTTCGCTGCTCTATATGGGCCTCCTCTTCCCATTGGTACAAATGGCCTCTTCATGGCCTGGTTCCCCATCTGGTCAACTTTCTTCTTCTCAAGCCCACGCTCAACTTCTCGAGCTATGGTGAGAACCTCCGAATAAGTCTTCAACTGCTGGGGCATCAGGAAAACTTGTATGTCCATCTGCAGACCCTGCTGGAACCTGCTTGCCCGCTTCTCCTCATCCGTCACCATGTACGGAGCAAAGCGGCTCAATCTAAGAAACTCTGCAGCATACTCGTCCACGGACTTGCTCCCTTGCTGGAGCCTGATAAACTGCTCTTCCATGTCCTTCTGAGCAGTAGCTGGGAAGAATCTGTTGTAGAAACTCTTGGAGAACGTGTCCCAGGTGACAGGCTTCTCCAGTCTGGCCTCTTCAGCAAGCCACCAAGTTCTAGCAACATCTTTCAACTGAATCTTGGCGACCTCAACTTGGTTCTCCTTTGGTACCCTGGCTGCATTCAGCAGATCTGTGGTATCCGTCAACCATTGTTCAGCATCCAATGGTTTCTCGCCTCCCGTGAAGATAGCTGGTTGCAGCCGTCTGAAGTCCGATACATTTCCCGGCCTCTGTTCCTTCGGTGCTGCCAATTCTTGCCTGAGGAGTTCAGTCTGCTGCTGCTGGTTTTCCATCATGGTCTGAATGACCCTCAAAATATCCACATTCTCCCCTGTGGGTCCATTCGATGCTTGCCCCGAGTGGTTACGGCCCGTCCTTCGCTCCATACCGAGTTGGGGAAAGATAACTGGAATTTGAAAACAATTGGAAGGAGTTTAGGATACAAGGGAATGAATCAAGGAAGGAATCAAGAAGGACTTAATAACTTTGTATATTGTAGTTGGCATCAGCAAATTATTAAAATTTGCCGCTCGATTGTACTTCAGGTGTGAGAACCTAGGCTCTGATACCAACCTGTAACGCCCCGATTCCACGGATACGGGGACGTCACTGCGACGTATATACGTAGGCCAGAAATTGCCCCACACGTATATACGCTAAGCAAAAAGTACAACAAGAGACAGAGTACACGACAAAGCGTGGTATCAATACATATGCCAACACAAGAAGTACACATACAAAGTTATCACAGGATATTATAAAGTATTACACAATACATGTGTATTACATCATAACCAAGTCCAAAAGAAATATATACAAATATGTATACAAAAAGCTCACAAGTAGAAAGAGGATCTCGTGAGTCAAAAGGTAAGTCTGGCACGAAGGGACTGGAACTAGTCCGCCTGCTCGCTAAAGTAAGCTTGGTCCTCTGTGGATGGCTCCACTTCGTTCCAAGCTTCGGAATCTGAATATGCAAATCCAAGGAGTCAAGACATATAAACAATAAACGGACTACAGCCAAGTGGCTAAGAGACATGAATAAGTAGTGTGAAACCATATAAGGAATATCAGCTAACAAGTATGAAAAGCAAGAAGAGATAAAGTCCTAATACATTAGATTTACAGTTAACATCTTATTATTATTACTTGTCTTACTGTGATATCTAGCTATGTGACCCAGCGTCCCAGAGCACATAGATCCATATCCTAGTAAAGCAAGGTTGTTATTGGAAATCAGCGGTTGTATCGACGAACTATGTTTACAGTGGACCCCGTACATGCCCGGGATAACGGTCCAGGATTGTTCCGTTGCTTGGTGACGGAAGCCAGCCGCTAGGCTAAACAGGAGGGACTTATGTATGCCCTTATCATGATGGTACCAGTAATAGAGGGAGCAAGCACTCTCCTCGGTCCCCTGGAGGCCCACAGGTCAGACCGGAACATGAGTTGCACAACATTCCTAAAAGCCACTGTAAACACGAACACATATCGATATCCGCATGTTTTCCCCCGACCCATGTGTAAGTTGGTCCATTTTATGGAAAAGTCAAGTGTATCATGCTTGGTTCAAGTGATGGCATGATAAGTGGTGATATTCACATTTTAACAAGTTATGGAGCTATGATATGTAATAACAAGTCATGAAGTAATATGAGATAATGTCTATCAAGTAACATGTCATGTAGTACCAGTTAGAAGTAAGAACAAGAATAATATGCCACACGTGTATCAACAATAAGATCCAAATTCAGAACAGAATCAACCAAGTCAAACAGTCAGAATTAGTCGACTAGGTGGAAGGGTTAGTCGACTAATAGGGGTCTTAAGTCGACTACTAGTCCGGGTGAGTCGACTAAAACTGGGAAATAGAGAGTTGGGTTCTGTTTCAGGGAAAGTTAGTCGACTAGGGTTGTAAGGGTAGTCGACTAACAGGGAACTACTAGTCGACTAATGGATACCTAAGTCGACTAAGTCTGAGATACAGAGAGTTGATGTTTTACTTCAGGAAAACAGGAGTCGACTGGGGAGAAATGGGTAGTCGACTAGGGGTCTCTAGTCGACTGGAAATCTGGTCTAGTCGACTAAAACTGTGAAATCAGAAAAGTTTAAGTTTCAACTAAAGTGGATTAGTCGACTAGTCCCTAGGTCTAGTCGACTAATCGTGGGAAAACAGCAAACAGAACAGATTTCTAGGGTTTTGTTTGAGGGTCTAAAAATGTGATTTTTATGGCTCAAGTGAACATGAATTGTCAACACAAGTATACAAAAGAGTTTACAAGTCTTGGTGAGTAAATATACTCACTAGGAAAGGTTCGATTGAAGCTTTACGAGTCCGGGAAGAGTGTGGTCGTCAAATGGCACCTATGTGATCCTTGGCGACGAAAAGAGCTACGATCCAAGCTCCAAATCAGTTGCTTGAGCTAGAGGTGAAGATCTTGTGGTGTTCTTGGAGTTAGGGTTGAGTTTGAGATGGAGAAGGAAGAGGTGAGGGCTAATCTCTTGGTGAAGTGAAGAAAAAAAAGAGAAAAGAATTGTAAAGGAAGGTTTATATAGGATTTGATTTTTGTAAAGGAGATGCAATTAAAGAAATTGAGAGGGGGTTTTGTGCAAAAAGGGGAGGTGAGGTGTCTCTCCTAGCCACCACTTGGCCGGCCATGGGAGAGAGAGAAAAGGTGGGCATTTAATGAGGAAGTAGGTGAGAAAATTGTGTGGAGTTGAAAGTTTGGAGAAAATGGAGTTTTGGAAAATGGAAAAAAAACTTGTGGTTGTGGAGGAAAGAAATAAGGAAAGGAAAAAAGAAATGAAATCATAAAGGAGAAGATATTTTCTCTTGGATTAAGAAAATAAAATATTGAAAATACAAGTTCCCGGGTTTAAGTCGAGGATGCGGAAAATATTTCGGAAAATACCGAAATCGTCCGAAATTCAAGTATCTCGGAACGACTCGTAAATTTTACCAAACATCAATAATAATATATGAAGACTAATAGTGAAATCCTTTTTAAGAAATACTTTATAGTTTTAAAACTAAAAATCCCGGAATCAGTAATTTACCGACTCCGTTGAAATTTTCATAAATTCATAAAATTCTCAGAAAAAGTATTTAAGTAGGAAATATCATTCTAAGAAATAAGGTCTAAAGACTCTTCTAGAAATTCTTAACCGTTTGTAAAATAAAAATCCAGGAATCGATCAGCGACACTGGTCGACACCGGTTTCGAAGAAATTTATTTTAATTCAGGAAAAATCCAGAAAATCATAGAAAATCTAATATATTGGAAAATGATATTTGAAAGTGAAATCGGTCAAATACAGGAAGTAAATCGAAAAATACGGTCGAAAAGCTGAATACGCAACTAAGTACGTATTCTGGGAACAGGGTATTACAGTTTCTGTTAAGCATTGTCTAGAGTTGGTCAGAATACAAGCTGGTTATCTTTTATTTTTCAATTAGATAGATGACGTCTGGATGGGATATGTTATTGTTGAAGTATGGCCTGTTATTTCGTGAAATAGCATATAAAGGCATTTAGGAAGGCGGGAGGGGCTTCCTATATGAATTATAGCACCTGCGATCCTAGCTTGTGCTCTGGAGATTGATTGCGGATGAGATCCCAACGCAGATGCAAATTGATAAACAAAATTCAAAAACATTGTGTTCTAGAACTTTTTGTTTTCTTTTTGTTGAACAGCCTTGTATTCTGATCTAATCCTGCAGATCATTCAACCATGATAAAACAGTCACCTGTATAAAAAGTAATGCAAAAGTAAATACCAACAAATAGAAAGATTGTCATTAGGAAACTTATTTTAACTAACTTTGTTTAGTTATTCAAATATATTCAATGCACAATGTTGAAGCTAAACTGTAAACAAATTGATTGATTCAAAAAGATAAAACAGATGAGCAACACACTTCTACAGGATATAATAACAATGAGCATATTCTCAATGATGCTGTAAGATACTCTTATTTTTAGATATCTTTACTTTAATATTAGATACCTTTATCTTACCTTATTTTACTACTCGTTTTCTTATCTATCTACTCTCTTATATATCTATAAATTAATATAACTTCTTTATGAATAAACATATAAAAACTTCTTCTCCTCTAAATTATCATGATATCAGAGCCTCTCAAATTTTTCTCTACTGATCGAAGTTCTCTCAGTATTCTCGAGCTTGCGCTGGGCCGCTCTCGCATAGTGTGTGTCTAGTGCCAGGTCACTTTCACCTCATACAACATCAGAGCTTTTTTTGTTGTCCTCGCGCATCCTCCTCCGCCTCAGCCAAGACCGAGTCCTCGTGGATCCTTTCGCATCCACCGATGTTGGCTCCGCCATCACCCGTCTTCCTCCGCGAGATCTCTCTAACGCGACATCTTCCATCGAGATCTGCCTTGTCTTTTCCACCTCGAGTTTTGTCCCTCGTCCTCCAGTGCTGACTTTACCACCTTACTACACAATACACGTAGTCGAGTTCTCATGAGCCCTTCTACATTTGTCCTCTTTCATTATGCACGCATCATCGGTGATCGCTTTTGCCCTGCGTGGTCGATTCTGTCAGCATCTCGTCTTGTTCGTCGACATCTAGTTCTCGTCGTCGACATCCTCATTTAGTATGCACGTGTTACCCGTCATCGCCTCTGTCATATACAGCCGTTACGTAATTTTGTCACGATCTCAATCACCAAGGCACAGACCTCTCATCATTTTCGCTAGGATTTATCTGAACTCTCGGTGTTTGATCCACCGTGAGTTTAGGGGGTGTTAGATATTCTTATCTTTAGATATCTTTATCCTATTATTAGATAACCTTATCTTTAGATACTCTTATCTTACCTTATATTACTACTCATTATCAATCTACTCTTGTATCTATAAATTGATGTAATTGCTTTATGAATAAACTTACATAAACTTCTCCAAATTATTTTTGTATGTTTATTCTTAAAGCAATTACATCAATTTATAAATACAAGAGGGAGAGAGTAGATAGCATGGTTCATAGTGGCGGTCTCGGTCGCCGACTCGACGGGCACTGAGATGGATCGGTTTTCACGACTCGGATCAGTCTCGGACGATACGCGCAAAACGCTACATAGAAAGCTCAAAAAATTCTGAAAAAATCACAACAAATCTTTAAAAAAAATGTAGACATCCACATTTATGTATCACACGTCCAAAACATATCACCTAGTACACTAAACATAAAGTGAAAGCATAAATACACACATCGTCGGTAGATGCATATCAAAATACATGCACAATATAGTAAATTGCATAAATTACATTCATAAATACATGCTAATGTAATTATTTTCACATTGAATTACGATGAGGCACAAAATCATCATAATTATCTCTGCGGTAAGTAGATAAACCGATACTAGTGCTTATAGATCTCTCAAGTTGTGGTGTGTAATCATGGACATATGTCACATCATAATGTAGGCCTAATGTCAAACTCAATATTTGCATATGACCTTCAAGACTATAAGTTCCTCCATCAGCACTATTGTTGCCCTCATTATTGTCATCATCATCACCATCTCCATCATCGCCATCACTGCCATCACTGTCATCATTATCATCACCATTTTCACCATCACTACTAGAACTGGATAAAACTCTCACATCTTTATTACTACCATAATCTGCTTCTCTATACCTCAGAGGGGGGAGAGAGAGGGAGGGGAGGGGAAAGATACAGAGAGAGACGAGAGATGGAAAGGAGGAGAGAGAGCGATGGCGGTGAGAAAGGAAGGGGGTCAGAGAAACAGAGGAAGGGGAGGGAAAGAGAGAGAGAGAGACGGGAGATGGAGAGGGGAAGAGAGAGCGGGTGAGAGGGGGAGAGAGAAACAGAGGGAGGAAGAGAGAAAGAGATAGATAGAGGGACGAACATCCTGGGATTGGGGGAGGAACGACTGACGATGATCGGACGACGACAGAGTCCAGATCTGAGCGGCAACGTCTCCAGATCTGAGTGAGAAAGAGGCAAGTTTCTTTTTTTCTTCTCCTTTTTTTCTTTATACTCGTTCATTACGAGTGATATACGTGTAGAGCCGACTCGGCCCAGTCATGACCTATTCGGCCGTGCATAGACCGAGTCGACTGAGTCAACTCTGATTCTCGGTCGAGCCAGTCTCCTCTGAGTTGAGTCGACCGACTCGTGACTTAGACTCGTCTCGGAGCGGGCCGAGTCTGATAGGACTCGGGGACCAACTCGTGACTCAGACTCATCTCGGAGCGGGCCAAGACGGATACGACTCGGTTGAGTCTTTGAACCGTGGTAGATAGATAAGAAAACGAGTAGTAAGATAAGGTAAGATAAGGATATCTAAAGATAAGACTATCTAACACCACTCTCAAACTCACGATGGTTCAAACACTGAGAGTTTGGATAAGACTTCGCGAAACTGATGATGCAAGTACACCTAGAGGGGGGTGAATAGGTGTATAGCTAATCTAATGACAAATGATGCGGAATTAAAACTAAATTGCAACACACTTAGTGTAACCAAAGAGTGAGCCGAATTCCCGATGAAGGGCTCTGGACTATCTCCTCTAAATTGAAATATATATTGTAAATCTTGATACCAATTGAAAGTAAAGACCAATTGAAAATATAAACCAAATTTTTGGAAATACAAATCATTTTGCAATAAGGATGCCAAATAGAGAATAATACCAATTTAAAATTGTTGATACCAATATTGAAAATGTTAGCATATACCAAAATAAAGCATTTTTCATCATAAAGAATAGAGTAAGATACTAATTGAAAATAAAACCGATTTGAAAGATAAAATATGAAATTTTCTCCCTCTTTATGAAATACTAAAAAAATGCATAAGCTTGTATAAGATACCAATAAAAAATAATTGACATTAAGGAGTAAATCAAGCTTAGCATAAACATAATTTGTGCTTTAAGATGTAAAGATATTGTAAGCACAATCAAATCATATATATGTATGAAAATGTAAATACCTATCGAAATTGATACTATTTGAAATTTGAAGCATACATATATAGAAAAACATATATGAGTATACAAAAAATATCAATTGTGATACCAATTGAAAATATAATGAGGATCAAGTGTATAACTTGTACAATCTCCCTTTTCATACATAAGTTTAAAAAGGTTTTCAATTTGAGCATTCTAGGCGTGATCGCCCATCCAGCCACCTTTTGTTTTGGTAGGAATTTTCAAAAATAGGATTTGAAAATAATTTTACATAATTGAAAACTCTACTAAGTGAAGAATATGAACTAGTTTAAGATAATTTAAAATAACTAGTTATAGATTCTTCAAAAACATGAAACCAAATCATCAAAACTAAATATACTTCAAGGTATATGTATGTTTAGTTAAAACTAAAAGTATACATATATATCCCAAACACAAATGAGTCCATAATAGAATTTGCATGAAAAGCAAGTGACTCAAGGGTATACATGTATATCTAAAGTTTTAAACAAAATTAACATATACATGAAGCTAAACACATTATCATAAAACATGTCCAAAAATAGGGAATACAAGTTACAATGCAAGAATCATTAAAACTAGGCTATACTAGTACATCTAATGGGTACAAATGAGCAATTAAGCACAAACATAAAAAAAATCAATTGTGGCTCATTAGTTGTACAAGTATATACATAAGTTTTAATGAAAACTAAATCTAAACATATAATTAAAACATGAAGTGAAAAAATCATAAACAAAAGCCAATATGACCATTAGGCTAAATGCACAGTTTTAGAGTTATGATATACACAATAGTTAAACTATAGTGAGAACACAATATGTGGATCCATATGAATATGGGTGTATCTCAATTACTATTGTAACCCTCGGTTCCCAATATACGTATGTCAATACTGGTATCTGGTGATGATTTAATTATCCTGATAGTCGGATTGAGGTCATTTCAACTCAAGATATTATTTTCCATTATTTATAATTTTTTCTAGAATTTTAGAATTTTTTTGGGAATTATTGGAGAAGAATCTCAATTTCGGAGTCGATCGATGCCACGACTGACTCTAGGATTTTTAATTAACAATTGAGGATGAATTTTGGAAATTTGACTTCACAACAATATTCAGAATGACACCTTGTATTTTTGAGAATTTTTGAGGATTTTTCTGGATTAATGAAGTTTAATACAATAAAATAATACTTAAATATTTGTTCAAAATAAAATAATGAAATTTAAAGAAAAATGAAATAAAACAAAAATGAATTTGGCACGCAATAGCCCGTGTACTGTGTTCGAACATGTGACCCGCCATAATGGAGCAGAAGGCACAAGCCATGACACCTTTAAAGATTTCATAGTGAAAAAATCAAGCCATTTTTTGTTAACCCTCTTAGTTCTGCACCCTTTAGTCTTGCTTAAATAAACGAAATCAAACCTCATTATGTGAATGAATATTAGATTTCGAACTAGTGACCCACACTCCCAAATCGTCAAGCCTCAACCACATGGCCAAATTACATTTGTGTGATGAAGCGAACAGAATATATTTAACCTTATTTGCTGAACCTTCTCCTCCACATGCGTAAACCACGTTCTGGCCTGCTCCTCCTCTCTCTCTCCCATGTCCTCCATACTGCACCACTCTCCCCCTTGTACTTCACCCATGTTTCCCACTCTCTTCTCCACTCTCTCATGATCCCACGCACGTTCTCACGCCCGTACACCCTTTTTCTCTCTCTGCTATCTCTATATAAACCCAAGTTTCCATCTCCCTTACTTGCGTGAGAACCCAACAACCCATGGCCAACTCCACCACCTCACGGCCACACCGAGCTTTCCCCTCCTCCTTGCGTACAAGCAGCGCGCCTCCTCGCTACCACGCCTTTGCGCACCAACGCCCCGCACTCCGCGCGCTCCCCTATGGCGAGCTCTACGTCTCTCCCCGGGCACTCCGGCCTCGCTAGAACACCCACCGCACTCCACTGGCAAGCGCGAGAAGGCCCACATCCTTTCCGGCGAGCCCCGCGGGCCACCATCATGCTCTGCGGCTTCTGCCTTCGCCGTCATCGGCCGTGTACACCCGCGCGCATAACCTGCGTGAGTTTCCCATCTCCCTTTCTCTCTATATATTTCATGTGGATGGATAAGTTTCATTAATGTGCATGCATGGGTATTTTGAAAATGTTTATTAGGTGTGTTTTTAATTAATACATAACTAGTTATAAATATGTACTGGGGGTTTCATTCTGTGCGGTGTGTTCTCATTTTTGTGTGCTAGGGCGTGGGCATAAAATTGTGCGTGTGGGTGTGTAGTTGTGTGCTTGTGTTAGGTGCAAAATAATAATGTGGGTGCTTGCATGATGGTGTAACTTGATGATGAGGTGGATGTGTTAATGCATAATGTTTAAGCGTGCACTCCCCTTGGTCGGCCTTTACCGCCACGCTGAACCCTTTGTATATATATAGTAGGTCTTAATTAAGTATGTGTTATAAGTAATTGTGTGTGGATGGGTGTGGACGTGAATGTGCATGCATATATTAATATATATAATGTGGTGCATTGTTTAAGTGTGATGGTAAGGTGTATGTAATTATGCTTCGTGTATAGGTGGCAGTGTATATATTTGCTCCTCTCCCACTCGTTTTGCACACGCGTCCACGGTCGTGGCCTAGTCCACCTTCGACGACCTCTGATGAGCTCCGCCACGCGCTAAGGTCTCCATCGTCGAATTCGCAAACTTGACCCGATACCAATTGTTGTTAAGGGACAGTCAGACCCGCGACATCAGGTAAGTGTACACGATTCTCCTCTCGTTGACTTTCATCTTGATCTTAATTCTGCCTCTTAAGTATGAATTCTGATTATCATATCGCATGATCGTCAACACTATCCTGTGATCATATGTACATATCAGATTTTCTCTTCTGATTATATGACTAATTATTTTTGTATTCTTGATACTATTACCGATACTGTCTCGTGATCATGTTTTATTATTTTATTACCTTACATATCATGTTTGCATCTCATTCCTGTACATAATGCATTCAATTTGCATGATTGCTTTATGTGGTAGACTAATTTATTGACATGAAATTTACACTGATCATGATAAATATTGTGATTTGGATCTTGAGGTTAACTGGATAATAATGAAGAAAGATTGATAGTTAAAGATTGAATATCGATTGATATTGTGATCCTGATGTTACTGGAAATTAATCAAGGAAATTAATCATTATATTCTGAGTAATTATTCGAGGATATCTTATTGGATTATGGACACATGATCCTGAAGGTTTTTCTTTGACATTTAGATTACGTGTCACTGACATTACTTACACTATTTGGCATGCATCTGGTATCACTTGCACAACTATATATTTGTCACATGATATTGTCACTATCTACATCGTCCTATGATTTTGATACACATCGTGTTTACCATCTAATGTTGATATTCTTGGTACAGATTCATGATCCTGTAACACCGAGTAACACACTGTTTGCAATTGCATTTAATTAATAAAATTAACCAAGCCGGGGTTATTGGGGGAGACTGTAGCAGGGGAAATCCAGGGAGGTGTGCTTGGAAGGGCGACCCTTATGGGTTTGGATGCCACACGTGATCTTGTTATTTATGCGCGCTCCTGTTATTACATGTTACATGATACCTGAGTACAGTGAACTGTTTCTCCCTGCTATCAGGATCCACTAACGCATCACTTGTTTGATATGCAGTTGTCCTGTGGGATGGGGCACAGGATGGTTGCATTAGTTAGGATAATAAAACATGATAGACATATGCACTTGCATCATATACTGCATTGTCTTAGTGATCTATTTCCTAACACGTATTTTCAAGATATTGACACTTGAGACTCATGTGACATGCATTATCTTGACTGCATGACATTCCTGGACATACCATGCTATTTTATCTTGTGATCTCATGTTCTAGTGATTATACTACACGACAGTTGCTTGTCCAGGACGTCTCATGTTCAGTATATACATGTCACACCATGCATGCACGATCTTATTGTACATGATCTATCTTTGATTATTCCTGTTACTGTTATTACATTCAGTTCTTGATATTTCCAAACATATTGTTCTTATATCCTACTCACTGTTACTACATTTTCATATTCTCTCCTTCCTGCTTCGTGTACTCTTGCTAGTCCGCTTCTGACGGACCTTTATATTATTTTTCAGTATTTAGATCAGGAAGCTGGTATAGAGAGTTGTTCGTAGATCATATTCTGGTTTCGCTGTTCTCTGGTGAGTTCAGTTTTCTTCTTGTTTGTTTTATTCAGATATAGTGGATGATATTGTTTATGATTCAATTTTTCATATATGTGATTTTATCCCTGTGCTTGGTTGTATGTGCATATATGTGGGCTATCCTGCTTGTTATTGACAGCCTAAGGTACTCATGGAAGAGATTTCACTCTTCGTGAGTATCTGTTGCCATCGTCACGTACCTGTATTCCGTATTTTGGGAAGCGGGGCGTGACAACTATACATGTATGTCATAAGTCTAATTGACATGACATTTAACATTATGAGCATTAAAACATGACATGCTAAAAAATCAATAATCTAAAAGCATGTAAACATAAATAAGGACTTAGAGATAATTACCAAAACTATTAGGGCTAATCTCTAGATCTCCAAACCATGGTGGTCCTCCCACCAAACTTCCTTGAAGGTGATGCATCCAAAGTAGTGTCCATCAAGTACAAAAGCATCCACCATCAAGGCACCAATGCCCTCACGTCAAGTGAGAGCCCACACTTACATCAAATAAAATAGGAGTGGCTTTTGGTACCCATACTTCATTGGGTCTATGGGGGTTAGCACATTTCCTAACCCAAACAAACTTATTTGCAAAATTTGAATTATGTATTCTATCATAACAAAATCTTGCAAGGTGGCCCTTCCGTCCACAATGTGTACATGTGTACACATGAGCATACATAGCGTCATGTGTATGAATGTGAAAAGCACGTGTATGATGTGGTTTGTGTGCATGCATAGGAGGAGCATGTTTCTTGTGAAACATGGATTCCAACCGTGTATGGTTCATGGCACATTGGCTCAAAGTGGAGCCCAAACAATCAACACTTTTCTTCAATACACAAATACTATTTTTAACACTTGAAGACAAAGTGGAGCATAAAATTGAAACACTAGATGGTGAAGCAATATTAGTATGGTAAACATGTGAAGACAAATCATTTTTCAAAGAATTATTTTCATTTGAAATCAAATCCAATTCTTTTGAAATAGAAATAATTTTATTTTTCTAGGAATCATTTTCTTTTAAAACAAAATTAAGTTTTGAAGATAGAACTTCATTTTTCTTCAAAACAATGTCACAATCATTTTAATTTTTCAAAATTTCATTTTCTTCTAGGGCAAGGTCAAGTTGGGATTTCAATGAGTCCCTTTCATTTGAAATCTCATCCCTCTCTTGAAAGTCATGTTAAGTTTTGAAAACAAATCCTTATTTTTTTTATTTTAAAAGTTTTCTTTTTCAAAACTTTATATTTTTCTAATAGGTTTTCACAAACAATAGATAGTTCTTCATTAAGATCATCTGCAATCATATAATCATCACAAGAAGAACTAGCACTATCATCTAGGTGAGTGTCCGAGTTTACCTCAAGGGAGTCATTCCCTTGGACCATGTAGCAAGCTTGTTCGGACTCATCTCCACTAGATTTCTCCTCCACATATTTTGTCGTTTGAAGCACAGGAGAGGTCAAAGTGTTCCACACTGCAAAAGCAGAATCACAATGAGAAATCATACATAAATGTTCTTTGCTTAATGTGTTTCTAAGTGCCATTAGGGCTTGTGCATTTGGCCTTTATATGCTTGCTATTACCAGGATAAGATTTCTTGGTAGCAACAAGGTACACATGCATTCCTAGGGTCTTGAGATACATACTCATCTTAAGCTTACATACATCGATGTTAGAAACATCAAACATAGGAGGGGTCATGAAGTCTATGAGTGTATAAACTATATGTGTGCAAATGCAATGTTAGATTAGCTAACCAAGATCTCACTCCTAGGTGGTTAAACCTAATATCAGGAGCGTAGGATCTGATACCAATTGTAAGTACACCTAGAGGGGGTGAATGACAAATGATGCGGAATTAAAACTAAATTGCAACATACTTAGTGTAACCAAAGAGTGTAGTCGAATTCCCGGTGATAGGCTCTGGACTATCTCCTTTAAATTTCTCTAAATAAGAGTTGAGGTGCTATGTAAAGCTCTCTTGGTTCAACACAAGTGAGGCACACAAACAATATCAAGCATATATATGATATGAGCAATATGAATCAATGCAAGATTTATAAGAGAGGGTTAGAGATAGTGGATCAATCGCATTCACAAAGATATGTTTCGAGGTTCGAGCCACTGCTACCAAAGAAGGTTATTACTCGAGTCAGACCACAGTTAATCAGCCAGGTAGGGACAAAATACGGTGGGAGGTATCCGTGCGTAAGTAACGGGCCTTAATTACGCCAAACCACTATATCGTCAAGGCGTAACCTCTTAATCCCCAACCTTAGACACTGATTTGACTGGAGTATGAATCAAAAATAATTTCCAACTTCAGCTGATCTCCTACTGAGTCCGGATGTCCCTAGGGCCAACGTCTATCAAATTTTATTAAAAAGCTTGGGATTGTGAGTGCTTGGTTGATGATTTTTGGGCCAAGGAAAGGGTGATAAAATCCCCACCTTATCTTGTTTATTGGGTGATGCCCTTAAGATCAATTTTGTGCAAGTGTACAATATATGCAAACAAGGTTCACTCAAAGCGATGTAAATCAACCAAGAAGTGAGTCTTATTCTAAATGCAATGCGAACGTAACTTGCTCCAGCACTCTTCAACAATAAAGTAAATGAATTGAAAATACACGTGCCTAAAAATGCAAACGTCTAATCAATTTTTAAACTTTTCAACAAATATTTTACTGTTGATTTATTAGCAGGATCTTGGTGAGAGCATACAAGAAATAAGATTTGCAGCAGCTGTATTTTTGCAAAGCAAGCAACCCTGCACAAAACCAGTTAGTAGTCAACTCCTCTTTGCCGCGGATCCGCGGCTTTGGCCGAGAAAACATGGCAAATCAGAGGGTACTTGGTCTTTGCTTTCTTGAGCAGAGGCCCAAGACCACTTATATGTTACTGCAATGCTTTGTTTCCTGTTCTCCTAACCTGTAACCTGCAACAGAGAAGAAAATTAGTTTAGTTCTTAAACTCAAATGAAAACCGTTACTCTTCCCAGCAACGGCGCCAAAAATTTTGTTCGGATGGTAGGAGTTTACTAATATTCAGAGAGAGAGGGTTTAGAGTCAACCTTCGATGCTCGTATGTGATGCTCAAAAACTCCAAAATATATTCACAGATTTACTTTACTCCTTCCGAATCACCGTCGTAGCATAAGCTATTACGGGTCGATCCACAGGGAGAGTGTACGATAGAAGCATTCACGGTTTCGAAATTGAGTTTGTTTGAAGAAAGAAAATGAAAGTTCTTCTATGTTCAAGAAAAACAAAATGACATAGAAAGTAGAGGAAAAATTCTTTGTTGATTTTGTTGCATAAAAAGGAAAAGGATGGAAAGGAAAGTGAAATGAACTTGGATGTAGCTTGAAAAGAGAACTTTGAGAAAGGAAACTTTGAAAGACTTTAGAGAGAAAAAATCATGACTAGCTAACTCTTCTAATTTACTAACTTACTAATCTCATAGGGTGATGCATGCCTCATGTTGATTCATTGGCAGAGGTTTGTCTTGCTTGTTTGGTCAAAATATTTTCCCATGTAGAGGATGAGTGATCTTCTCGGCTTGACTTGTAGCCTCATTGATTCATCGGCTCCCGAGATAGATTTTTAGTGGTGGAATCAAGGATAGTCACTCAAGGTAATGTTAAGGAAGAAGATACAAGATTCATTAGTCCATCAAAGCCATACTCGAGCTAGCATTGAAGTAAGAAAGTTGTACTACTAATCAATAGCATAGTTAGGTGCTCCATCTCCATGTTCCATCAAGGCACTTGTCTAAAGACAAGGCTCTAAATGAGGCTCACATGAATCATATGGATTGAAAACAAGAATTTGCCAAGAATTAAAGTAACTCATCTTCATTGGGGATAATAAAGACTTGAAATTACAAGACTACAATAAAGCATCCAATGAATCACATGAATTAGTAATCACCCAAGAGTTAGAAGTTAGTAAAGTTAGAGGTTGGCTAGTCATGTTAGAGAGTTAGCTAGACATTGAAATAAAAACACACAATAATTCATTGTAGAAGAAGATGCAATGGCAATAAAAGCTTGAAGAAAGTAAAGCACAAGAAAGTAAAGCACTAGAATGAGTAAAGATGAGAAGAAAGAAGGATCAATTCTTTCATTTGAGTTGTCACCTCTCCAATTACAAGATCTCTCACTCTATCTCTCTTTGCTGAATTCTAGAAGGAGAAAGAAGATTACAAGAGCAACTAAAGAAAGCTAGAGAAAATCCCTACAATTCTCTTAAAAATACAAAGCTCTTCTCTCCTATTCTCTCCTCCCTTTTTACAGAGGCCCTAGGGGTCTATTTATAGGCTCCAGGGGATGAGGCCCTCAAATCTCAGCCGTGGGATTAAACGCTGGCTCAATGGCCAGATTCTTGTCGCGGATCCACGGCCAGAGCCGCGTTTCTGCGGCAGAATCTTAGCCGTTGCGCCAACGATTTCTGTTGCCATTCTGCTAGCATCCGTATGCCTCGCTGGACCGTCTAGAAAGTGGGGAATATCCGTGGACGAATCTGAAATACACCTAGAGGGGGGGTGAATAGGTGTGAATGCTAATCTAATGATCTTTTTAAACTTTAATTAAATGAGTGATGCAACGATCTCTCAAAACACGACTAAGAGCCGAATACCCCTTGCGAGGTTCTGAACTCCTTCCTCCCAATTCCCCTTGAATGGGTTAGAGGTGCGCAATGCAACCGTGTTGTATGAGATATGATCGAACAAGTAAAGAATGAAATGCTATGATGAAACACACACAATCAAGCCAAGCATATAAGTATGAATTGCAATATAAATAAGATGCAAGGCAACACAAGCAATGTATATGAAATGTATGAATGACAATAAGTATGATGCTTGTATGAAATGGATGCTTGCACAAAAGTAATGAGAGAGAGTTAGAGATATTGGACAATCGCAAACACAAGGATATGATTCGAGGTTCGAGCCCCTAGCTCTACATCCCCGCCTACACACCGTGTAGGATTTCCCAATCCACTATAGGAGTACCAAACTCCTCTCTCAACCGTACAAAGCCACCGAGGCTATACAACCACAATCCACCTCTACCGAAGAGGGATACGGCCCGTAGCCAAATACAACAACCACCTCTACCTAAGAGGCTCACAAACCAATCACAATACCACTCCGATCACCTCTACCGAAGAGGGATTCACAAAAGCAAGGAGGGTTTACAACAAGTGGTTCCACAACCACAAACTTCTCTTTTCTTTCTTTTTCTCTTTTCTTTTTCCACACAAAACAAAGATCCTAATAACTTAGGATAGAAGATATAGCTCAAGTGGAAACTAAGTGTTTTGGAAACAAGCAACAAAGAAAAATACTTGGGAAAATTCTTGCCAAAAGATATAGAATGAAAATCAACACAAATATCCCAAATCCTATTTTCTTTGATTTTCCAAAAACACAAAACAAATAAAGATTAAATCTTTTTAGCACTTAAACTCTTTTAAAAACTCTTTTAAACTCTTCAGAAAACTGTAAATTTTCCTCTTGAAAAACCTTGGCCAAAATCCCAAAGGAATGGGGTTTATATAGGCCAAAAATCAAAACTAGCCGTTAGGCTGATGTGGCAATTCTGACAGCCACCGGTCGACCGGCCCGGTCGACCGCCAACGGTCAGAAATATGACCGTTGGGCACTATCGGTCGACCGGCCCGGTCGACCGAAAACTTCCAGAGAGCAGAACTCTCACATCGGTCGACCGACCCGGTCGACCGGATCTGTGCCTAACAGACGTGCACGTCTGTGCACGTCGGTCGACCGGGTCGGTCGACCGGCCCCTTGGTGCGGTCGACCGACACGGTCGACCGACCAGCCTGTCAGCACAAATCAGGTCAGAATTTTTGGAAAAAATATTTTATAAAAATCTTTTATCTTTTCTGAAAATTCCATAAAAATTGTTTTGTCATTTTATATTGAAACATAAACCTGTGATAGAAATTTCAAGACAATATATCAACATATCAATTCATTTTAGAGTCTTGCAAATTTTATCAAAAACAAAACCTGTATTTTGTCAAACTTGATTTTTCCAAAACATGAATAGGGATATCAAAATAAGTTTGTTTACCAAGTTAAAGCATGTATGTATAAATAGAAAACATCTACTATACATATACCATATGTAAACTTGTTTTGATCAACTATTCATAAAAACCAAAAACCAAATCATAAATCGTGTGTGTTTTGTGCACTTGAGCATATCCACTAAACTAAGCTTTACAAATGGATCTAAAACACTATCTAAACTAGGATACCTAAGTCTTGCTTGTAGATCTTCTATCTTCAAGTAGACTTGCTCCAAAACTCCGTGATTCTCCAAGTGCAAAGGTATGATCTTTAAGCTTTGGCACCGGAATCATCATGGATAGCTTCTAATCATCTTGTTGAAGCTAATCACCAACTAATATCCTGTTAATGATCTGAAACTTAGAAACACAAGAATATTAGTAAACATAACTACATGAGTGTTGATCATCATCAAAACTAGAGTGGAAGGCCATTGGGCCAACAATCTCCCCCTTTTTGATGATGACAAAACTCATGGAGTTATATATGCATGGATTAAAGTTAAGCTTCAAAGAAGCTCCCCCTTAACTCATGCATAAACAAATAAACAATAATATGCAATGCATGACAATGCATATAAACATGGTACTCTAGATACTAATGGAATATTCAACATAAACTATGTTCTAGATACCAATTTAACCAAACAACATGCAATGCTTAATGTTCTAGATATCAATAAAAACAATCATTTTAAACAATTTAACCAATTTAAACAATATAAACAATATACCAATTAAGCAAGGAATTCATGCATATATTAAAAACATAAACACAAATTCTTCTCCCCCTTTTTGTCAATCATCAACAAAGGGGTAAATAGCAAAATCAAACATTTTTTTTTAATTCTTAAAGCAAATACATGCATACAAAGTCATGCATATAAGTTACAAAACAACCAAAGTCTTCTCCCCCTTTTTGTCCTAATCAAGGAACCAACAAAGGGTTAAAATCATAAAAACAATATTTTCTCCCCCTTTTTGTCAAAAACAAAAAGATCAAGAAGGGGTAATCCAAACATTCATAACAACAATGATACCAATTCAAGATATGACAATAAAGTGCATATTGATACCAATTGAAGTAAAACATATAGCAATGTAAATCAAAAGTATATATTTTAAACAAAATTTTGAGATACCAATTAAAAACACTCAACATAAACATCTTGATATCATTAAGAGAAATATGTTCTTTTAAACACATGATACCAATTTGAAACTATATTTTAACATAAAGCAAGGGAGTGGGAATCAAATACCAATTGAAAGACAACAACAAATTTTCTCCCCCTTTATGAAATACCAACAAAACATATGCATAAGCTTGTTAAGATACCAATTGAAAAACAAATCAACCATTTGAAAAATTTTCAAGCTTAGCATTAAGATATATATGTATGAGAGTAATAGATACCAATTGAAATTGATACCATAGGATAGAAAGCATACATACATACATACATAAAACATATATGAGTATACCAGAAGGATCAAAAAATTGATACCAATTGAAAGTATTCAAAGATACCAATTTAAAGAATAGGGTCAAGTGTATATCTCATATTATCAAAGCGAAGAATACGAACTAGTTAACATGAATAGTTTTGTTAACTAGTACGAAATCCTTCAAGCAAGGAATAAATACAAATCATTTTTCATAAAAATGAAATCCACATGATAATCAACACTCTATTCAATTAAGTATAAAAAGGTCTCATGAAAACAAAGCATGACCAATTTGTAGGTGTGAGTGTACAAGTAAAGTGTGGAGATCACAATCATGAAAATTTGTCATTAAGTTCAAATATTCCTTAAAACAAGAAATCATAAAAAATATTTATTTTTCAAGGTATATGTATGACTTGACAAACAAGAAGTATACATACATATCCCTAAACACACTTTTGAGTCCATAATAGATATTTGCATGAAAGGCAAATGACTCAAGGGGTGTACATGTATTTCTTAAGGTTTGGCAAGCTAAACATATACATGAAATGGAAAACTCACAAACACGAATCAACAATGAGAATACAAGTCTAAAACGTATGAATCATCAAAACTAGACTATATTCACACATCTAATGGGAACAAATAAGCATTCAACCCAAAACATATATAGATTTATTTGTGTCCCACTATATGTACAAATATATACCTAGTCTTAATGAAAACTAACATCTAAACAAGTAATCAAATCATTAAGCACAAGACAAACACGAATATCATTTTGCTAAACCGAAACTCACACGAATTCATCAAAATTCTTTTATTTGTAACACAACTTCTAGGTATATGTATGATTCATCCAAATCTAACAATGTACATACATATCCCAATCATAAATGAGTCTATTTAAAAGTAATTGCATGAAGGCAAAAGACTCGATGGGTATACATGTATATTTATTAGTTTTGAATTCAAAAATACATATACATGAAGTAAAATCAAGAAAATAGGTATGACAAGTTTAAATGGAAGAATCCTCAAAACTAGCTTATACAAGTGCATATAGTGGGTACAAATGAGCATGAGGTACAAAACATATATAAGTCAATTTGTTCTCACTATGTGTACATGTATATATGCAAGTTTTGATAATATCTACATCTAAACTAGTTTGTACCATATGAAGCATAAAACAAACATCATGATAAAGCTAAGAAACATGATTACTATGTAAATTCACATGTATTAGATTCATGATGTACATTATAGCTTAAACACAAGTGAGAACACTAAATATGGGTTCATATAAGCATATGTGTCTCAAATACTATACATGTATGTCAAGGATCTAATAAGCATGGCATTTACACACTAATCCAAAGACAAGCTATAAATCAAATGATATAAACATGTAATCAACAAAACATGTTATAAATCAAACAATAAAACATGCTATCAATACATGCTAAGAATGATAAAAATGTAACGCATGTAGTAAATGGGAGTTTAGGAATTTGTTACCAAAGCCAAGAGGGCAACTTTCCTTGTCTCCAAAACATGGTGGTCCTCTCCACCAAATCTTCCCTTGAAAGTGATGCATCCAATTGATTTCCATGAAGCCCGGAACGCATCCACTCCAAGGTGTCATCACTCTCACGTCATGTGAGAGCCCACACCTACATCAAAAATAGGAGGGGTGGTCTTTGGTACCCATCTCTTATTAGGTCCATGGGGGTTAGTACCTTCTCTAACCCAAACAAACTTCTTAGCTAAATTATCAACATGTAGTCTATCAAAGCAAAATTTAGCTAGGTGGCCCCTACGTCCACAATGTGTACAAGTGTACACATGAGCATACATGTGTTGATGGTGTCCGTGAGGAGCATGTGTATGCCGTGGAGGGTGTGCATGGAAAGATGGAACTTGTTTCTTTCGAAGCAAAGATTCCAAGCGAGTATGCCCTTCTACACATTGGCTCAAAGTGGAGCCCAAACAATCTACACTCTTCTTAAGCATGGATATTTCATTGTTAATCAAAGAAGAAGTGTGGCATGCAATAGGTGAAGTGTGTGATACTACCCTAGCATGGCAAACATGAGAAGACATATCATTTTTCAAAGAATTATTCTTATTCAAACAAATTTCTAATTCTTTTGAAATAAACTCAATTTCTCTTTTTAAAGAATCATTGTCTTTTAAAACAAAATCTACTTTAGAAGACAAAACATCATTATTTTTCAAAACCTCATTGCAATCATTTTTAGATTTTAAAAGGTTATTTTCTTTAAGTGCAAGATCCAATTGAGATTTTAATGAATCCCTTTCATTATAGACCTCAACCTTTTCTTGCAAAACATCATCAAGTCTAGAATGCAAAACCTTATTTTCATTTTCAATTTCTAGACTTTTCTTTTTCAAAAGCTTATATTTTTCTATTAGCTTTTCACATACAATAGAAAGTTCTTCATTTAAAGCATGGGGATCAACAATATCATCATGTGAAGAACTAGAACAATCAACATTGCTATCTAAGTGGGGTTCCGATTGTACCTCAAGGGAGTCATTCCCTTGGACCATGAAGCATTGTGACTCGGAGTCTCCACTAGATTCCTCTTCCTTTTGGATTTGCACTTGAAGCTCGGAGGTGTTGGTTGTGGTTGTCAACTTGTTCCACACTACAAAAGCGAATCAAGATTAGAAACATGTAAAAGATAATCTTTAGGCAAAGTGTTTCTAATAGCCTCAAGGGCTAGTGCATTGGCCCCTATATGATCACCATTACCAAGATAGCATTTCTTGGTAGCGGCAAGATAAGCATGTATGCCTAGGGTTTTCAAGTACATGGACATCCTATGCTTCCAAATATCAATGTTGGAAGAGTCAAAGCTAGGTGGGGTCATGAAGTCCATGGGTCCAAACTAAATGTATGCAAACAAATATTATGCAAACAAGATTAGCAAGCAAATGGATCTCTCTCCTAGGATGTTAAGCCTAATATCAGGAGCACTAGCTCTGATACCAATTGAAATACACCTAGAGGGGGGGTGAATAGGTGTGAATGCTAATCTAATGATCTTTTTAAACTTTAATTAAATGAGTGATGCAACGATCTCTCAAAACACGACTAAGAGCCGAATACCCCTTGCGAGGTTCTGAACTCCTTCCTCCCAATTCCCCTTGAATGGGTTAGAGGTGCGCAATGCAACCGTGTTGTATGAGATATGATCGAACAAGTAAAGAATGAAATGCTATGATGAAACACACACAATCAAGCCAAGCATATAAGTATGAATTGCAATATAAATAAGATGCAAGGCAACACAAGCAATGTATATGAAATGTATGAATGACAATAAGTATGATGCTTGTATGAAATGGATGCTTGCACAAAAGTAATGAGAGAGAGTTAGAGATATTGGACAATCGCAAACACAAGGATATGATTCGAGGTTCGAGCCCCTAGCTCTACATCCCCGCCTACACCACCGTGTAGGATTTCCCAATCCACTATAGGAGTACCAAACTCCTCTCTCAACCGTACAAAGCCACCAAGGCTATACAACCACAATCCACCTCTACCGAAGAGGGATACGGCCCGTAGCCAAATACAACAACCACCTCTACCTAAGAGGCTCACAAACCAATCACAATACCACTCCGATCACCTCTACCGAAGAGGGATTCACAAAAGCAAGGAGGGTTTACAACAAGTGGTTCCACAACCACAAACTTCTCTTTTCTTTCTTTTTCTCTTTTCTTTTTCCACACAAAACAAAGATCCTAATAACTTAGGATAGAAGATATAGCTCAAGTGGAAACTAAGTGTTTTGGAAACAAGCAACAAAGAAAAATACTTGGGAAAATTCTTGCCAAAAGATATAGAATGAAAATCAACACAAATATCCCAAATCCTATTTTCTTTGATTTTCCAAAAAACAAAACAAATAAAGATTAAATCTTTTTAGCACTTAAACTCTTTTAAAAACTCTTTTAAACTCTTCAGAAAACTGTAAATTTTCCTCTTGAAAAACCTTGGCCAAAATCCCAAAGGAATGGGGTTTATATAGGCCAAAAATCAAAATTAGCCGTTAGGCTGATGTGGCAATTCTGACAGCCACCGGTCGACCGGCCCGGTCGACCGCCAACGGTCAGAAATATGACCGTTGGGCACTATCGGTCGACCGGCCCGGTCGACCGAAAACTTCCAGAGAGCAGAACTCTCACATCGGTCGACCGACCCGGTCGACCGGATCTGTGCCTAACAGACGTGCACGTCTGTGCACGTCGGTCGACCGGGTCGGTCGACCGGCCCCTTGGTGCGGTCGACCGACACGGTCGACCGACCAGCCTGTCAGCACAAATCAGGTCAGAATTTTTGGAAAAAATATTTTATAAAAATCTTTTATCTTTTCTGAAAATTCCATAAAAATTGTTTTGTCATTTTATATTGAAACATAAACCTGTGATAGAAATTTCAAGACAATATATCAACATATCAATTCATTTTAGAGTCTTGCAAATTTTATCAAAAACAAAACCTGTATTTTGTCAAACTTGATTTTTCCAAAACATGAATAGGGATATCAAAATAAGTTTGTTTACCAAGTTAAAGCATGTATGTATAAATAGAAAACATCTACTATACATATACCATATGTAAACTTGTTTTGATCAACTATTCATAAAAACCAAAAACCAAATCATAAATCGTGTGTGTTTTGTGCACTTGAGCATATCCACTAAACTAAGCTTTACAAATGGATCTAAAACACTATCTAAACTAGGATACCTAAGTCTTGCTTGTAGATCTTCTATCTTCAAGTAGACTTGCTCCAAAACTCCGTGATTCTCCAAGTGCAAAGGTATGATCTTTAAGCTTTGGCACCGGAATCATCATGAATAGCTTCTAATCATCTTGTTGAAGCTAATCACCAACTAATATCCTATTAATGATCTGAAACTTAGAAACACAAGAATATTAGTAAACATAACTACATGAGTGTTGATCATCATCAAAACTAGAGTGGAAGGCCATTGGGCCAACAGAATCCAGACCTAGGCTTCTCCTTTGGGCTTCTTCTTTTGGGCTCTTTAATTAATCCCTTAATTCCTTGAAAATTCCTTGATTATGGGCCTTCATCTCCATTAATGGTAGACCTGAAAAAAGAGAGAAAAAAGCAATAAAAATCTTATTTTTCTTTATATAAAGCATGATATGGAAGTGGAAAATGATACAAAAATGAACTCCAATCAAACATGTCAAAACCATACATTTGAAAATGTGCACTTTTGTGTGTGTATATCTTTGAGCCTCAAATCTATATTCTACTCTTTAACAAATTAGTTTCTTACAAGGTTCTAATCGACTACAAGAATTTTCAGGGGACTTCTCTGATAGTGACGTTTGAGTGACACTAAGTGCTTTGAGATATGACTCTGTTCTTGAGTACCCTTGAGCCATCAACACCTTCCTTTAGAGGAAGAAACCTGTTAGATTTTCTTGAATCCTGTTAGATCTTTTTGAACCCTAAAATACACTCTTGAACTTGATTAGTATCAAATAACTTCATATGCTTTATTATCATCAAAACACAAAATCGGGGATTTTAACCTTTGGGCCAACAATCTCCCCTTTTTTGATGATTACAAAATATATCAGCTATTTAAAAGAAAATCTAGGAAAGAGCTTTGTAAAAGCTCCCCTTTAAGTTATGCTACGTATCAAGTATAAGATATCAACAAGTTATATGATAAAGGCATTGTATAAGAGCATGATCATACAAATACCAATAAATACTCATAAATACTTCTCCCTCTTTTTGTCATGCATCAAAAACGGTAAGCAAAAACAATCAAAAATTAAAACATATGTAGATTTTATCAGAAGAAAAACTCATGAATTAACAATACTAACATTTATTTCGCCACAAATGAAAAGGAATCTATTAAAATCAAGTGGCTTAGTTAAAATATTTTCTAATTGAAAATCAGTTGAAACATAATCAATTTCAATATCACCTTTTTCATAGTGATCTCTAAGAAAGTGATATCGAATTTTCATGTGTTTTGTCTTACTATGTTGGTTTGCATTTTTAGTCATACCAATAGTACTAGTATTATCACACAATATTTGAATATGATCATAATGCAAATCATAGTCAACAACAATATGTTTCATCCAAAGGACTTGTGCACAACAAGTCTCAGGCGCAACATACTCCGCCTCGGCGGTTGAGAGGGCTACAGAATTTTATTTTTTTAGAAGACTATAAAACAAGACAATTTCCTAAAAACTGACAAGTTTCACTTGTACTCTTCCTATCCACTCTACAACCGGCATAGTCAGCATCTGAAAAACTCATCAGGAAAAATTATATGGTCTTTGAATAACAGAAGCCCATTCCAATAGTGCCCTTAAGATATCTAATAATGCGTTTTATCGTAATCAAGTGGGACTCTTTACGACAAGATTAGAATCTAGCACATAGACATACACTAAATATGATATCTGGCCTACTAGTCGTTAAATAAAGTAAACTACCATTCATACTTCTATAAAGTTTAATGTCTACATTTATACCTTATTCATCCTTGTCAAGTTTTGTTATGGTAGCCTTGGGAGTTTTGCTCATCTTTGCCCCTTCAAGTCCAAATTTCTTGATGAATTTCCTCGTGTATCTTGCTTGATTTATAAATATTTCATCACTCTTTTGCATGATTTGGAGTCCAAAGAAGTAGTTAGCTCGCCCATCATAGACATCTCAAACTCATTCTTCATACATGATTCAAAATCTTTGCAAAGCTTTTCATTAGTAGATCCAAATATAATATCATCAACATAAATTTGAATAATAAGAATATCACTATCTACATGTTTTGTAAACAAAGTGGTATCTATTTTATCTTTTATAAAACTATTTAAAATAAGAAATATTGAAAGTCTTTCATACCAAGCTCTAGAAGCTTGTTTTAAACCATATAAAATTTTATCTAATTTGAAAATAAAATCCGGATGTGTAGGATTAACAAATCCAGGGGGTTATTCAACATACACTTCCTCTTCAATAAAACTATTTAAAAATGCTCTTTTGACATCCATTTAAAAATGTTTGAAATCTTTATAAGAGGCAAATGCAAGTATAATCTGTATGGCTTCAAGCCGTGTTACGGATGCAAAGGTTCCCTCAAAATCGATACCTTCAATTTGAGTGTATCCTTGGGCCACTAATCTACCTTTATTTCTAACAACATTACCCGACTTATCCAACTTGTTCCTAAAATTTCATTTAGTACCAATTGTTGGTCTATCATGGAGTCTTGGAATAAGGTGCGAAATTTGATTGCGCTCAAATTGATTGAGCTCTTCTTGCATTGCAAGTAACCAATATGAATATCCCTCAGCTTCGATGATAATCTTTGGTTCAATATCAGATATAAAAGCAAAATGGCCACAAAAATCATAGAGTTTGGAGCGAGTAATTACCCTCTTTGATACATCACCTATGATGAGTTCCTTGTGATGACTTGTAGCGAATCTCCAATCTTTTGAAACTGGTAGTGTTAAGCCCCTTCATCCTCTTGAACTTCATCTTGTTTATCAATCTTGGGCTCATCTTCTTTGATAGGTGAGCCCTGCAAAGTTAATTTCTCCATGTCTTTACCTAAAGAATCAATCTCTACAATATTCTTAAAAAAATATTAGATTCTTCAAACTTAACATGTATAGATTCTTAAATTGTCAAAGTAGATTTATTGAAGATTCTATAAACCTTACTAGTATTAGAATAACCAACAAAAAATAGCTTCAAAACCTTTAGAATCAAATTTTCTTAAGTTATATTTGGTGTATAAAACAAAAAATTTGCATCTAAAAATTCTAAGTAAGAAATATTTGGCTTTCTCAAATAGTAAATTTCAAAAAAAGTTTTAAAAGTATTTTTACAAAAATAAATTCTATTTGATATGTAACAAAAGTGTTTACGGGCTGCTGACACTCTAAAAAAGATAAGATTCCTAACTGGCCTGAATAATGTCTAACTTGTTGACATCTACAAAAGACAAGCGGCGACAAGCTGACGACCAGTTCTTCACCTTTCTCAAAGGGACGTATCAACAACTTGGACTCTACTGATCCAGTGAAGCAGACAGTGAGCCAAGAAAAGCTCGTGAAAAGGCCTAGGCAGGTCCAGAGACACTAAGTTAGCTCAACACTTAGTCTCGCATGAGCCCACGAGATAAGTCTCGCATAAGAAGCCAAAGCTACTTAGCATCGCAGGAAGCCCCTTCACAGCCTCGCTGCGAGCTGACTTACAGCTGCGTACAGAAATGCTTAGTTAACTCCGCAGAGAGTTAGCTTCGCTCGAAGCCCCATGCAGCTTCGCAAAAGGGTAATTGGTAGATTCACCATAAAGTTTATCCAGCCCCACTGTGAGCTCAACGCGGCAGCTCCGCTGCGGATCTTTTATTATGGTCATCTTTCACCAATCAAATCTCTAGATTAGATCAAATCTAATTAAGATCGAATCTAATTGAGATCAAATTTTACAGTTACTTGCTATAATCTTTTGATTCTCCCAATCAGGTGAAGAAGATAGGGAGAGATCTCTCAATCAGTTAAAGGGATATCTTTCATAAAAGGAGATATCTCCTAATTAATTGAAGAGATAAAGGGAATATTCCTCATTTAGCGTCCTGCGCTACTTCATAAAAAGCGGTTTCTAGACTCGTGACAAGGCTACTTTCCAGATACAAAACAAATTGACTCAATCTGTTTTCAGATTTTCAGGGCCATTATACCCCTGTTCTCCCTATAAATAACCCACTATAGGCAAAGGAGAAGAGGACGGATGGACCGAGACCCCCCGGAAGAGAGGACCACCAGCGGATAAGAAAGTGGAAGCCAACAAGAGATCTATTCTCTTGCTTCCAAGAATTTAGAGAACTACTTCTCTAATCATGGTGCTAATACCCTAAGATCTTCCTCTCTCAAGGAATCTCCAGAACCAGGCGGGAAGGAATTCCCAAGTGGAGGCAGTTTGAGAAGTAACAAGAGGGTTCTACCAACCTTCTGTTCCCTGATTCTCCGAACTAGGCGAGAAGAGAATCCTATCAGGCAGCAGTCCGACTGTCCGATCGATCACATCGTCAAAGTAATAAAGTGATCGCGTGCTGATAAGATTCCTACCGGTACACTTTCCCAGAAATCTCAGAGGAGATCTACCTGTAATATTCTTCTTGCAAGGAATTACTTGTAATTTTGCTCCTCAACCCCTTTTTTTTGTAAGTTTTCCCCTTTACAAAATCGATAGAAAAGAAGATGGCGACTCTGCTGGGGAGTTCATTCTCCACTGCTGAGAATCAAGTGTCGCAATGTGACGATCAGACCTCTAGGTCTATTGCTGAAACACCGGTCATTCGCTCTAGCCAAAAGAAGTTCGAACAACTTCTTCCTGGGGGTAGCAAAACTCCCCTACGTACGCGCAAGGAAGTTGGCATAGCCAGAGTCCCTCTAGAAAATTCTTCAGAGCAGGTCTCTATGGAGACAGATAAGGCTCTCTACGAGCCTATTACGGTCCTCTGGCGCAACAAGGAAGTAGAACCGCAATGCAACGGTCAGAATTCTGAGTCCGTTACTATCGAAAATTTGGTCATTCATTTCGACCAAGAAAATTTTGAAGAACTCCTCGCTGAAGGTAGTCCAATGCTCCATGCACGAAAGCATAGAAAGGTCACAATAACCAAGGTTTCAGAGCATAAATCGGAGGTAGAATCCTCCCAACTCCTCTCAGTCTCGCGTGAGGCTAGCCAGGTTCCTTGCGAACCAAGTCCCCTCTTCCAAAGCAGATGTGGAGGCCGAAAAAGAAAGCTCCATGTGAAGCTTTAGGCGTAGCTACACCACAAGTTCGTCTATCCCGCGAAGACAAAGGCAAAACGCCTGCCTGCTTCTTCAACACCATTAGCCACGAAGCTAAAACGACGACTATACCTTCGCCTAATTCAGAAGTAGCAACACCTCGCGCCAACCTTGTTCTTATGAGCGAATTTGCTAATGACATGGCAAACACAATGCCAGTACCTCAGGGTACGCGCAGAGTTCTCAGCCGCCAAACTGGAACTAAAGCACCTAGCAGTGTTAATCACCTTCGCAGCAAGGAAGCAGACAAAGCACCTCAGTGTGCTCCGCTCCCCAGTTCATCAAGCACTAAGCTCGCTCTTCGCAGCGGAGCTAAGGTATCGTCTCTAAGTGTTGACAGCGGTGCTTATGCAGCTTCAGCACCCAAGGACATTTCCAAAGTTCTTAACTGCAAAGCTAGAGCTAAAGCACTATCTAGTGCTAACTATCTTTGCAATAAAGTAGCAGATAAAGCATCACAGCGTGCTTCGTCTCCTAGCTTCTCAAGTGCTAAACTCGCTCTTCGTAGCGGAGCTAAAGGATTGTCCCCAAGTGTTGATAGCGGTGCTTTTGCAGCTTCAACAACCAAGGGCATTTCCAAAGTTCTTAGCCATGAAGCTAAAGCTAAAGCACTATTTAGTGCTAATTACCTCTGCGATGATGAAAAGAACAGGGTATCGTCCTATGGCGCAATCCAACAGAGCCTCTGCGCTAAACCATTTAAGCCTGGCTGGATCTGACTTGCGAGAATTCTTGACAAGCAAACGGAAGTTGGAATCTTTCCGAACTTCTCCCTCCTGTTGTCAACAAGTGGGATGTCAGTTGGTGACAGTCCACTCAGTCCATTACCGGCAAGGACCAACCCCGCTACTCCTCCAGACTGACGATCAGTTTTTGATCGACTATCGGAACAAAATTCTGTGAAGCATCGCAAAAGGAGCGTATCGCGAGATCTGCCCTCTGCATCCGTTAATATGATCAGAAGGGGAAGAGAGCCGCGTATGGATAAACGAGCATCGCATGCCACTCCCTCCAATTCTTCAGATCTGAATTATAGTCCGGGCCTTGGTGAAGTCTTGGTACACAAAGAAGGTGTCTTCAGAAACACCAGATCTAGGGTCGTAATACCCTACAGTTATGAGCAGCCATACTCCTCAACTACAGTAACCTTACCAGAACCAATGAGAAGATTATTTTAATGGTCTGATGAGTAGGATGAAGACAGTGGGTATGCCTCTTCAGTGACAGTCAGCTCAGTACAAACGAATAGAGTATCAGTGAATATGGCTAATAATGGTAATGATGACCTCCGTCGACGGTTGGAAGCTCAAGAGCAAATCTCTAAGGCTCCGCAAGAAACCTTGGACAACATTTAACAGATGCTCACCTAACTCCTCATTAATCGAAATAATAATGATACCGGGAGTAATGAGGAAGAACATTATTGCAATAAACAACCCAAGACTGAGAAGTCAAAGGAAAATTCTTCTATGAACGCTGAAATTCTTAAAGGCATTCAAGCTCAGATCGCGTTCCTAGCTCAGAGGGATGAACTAAAGAAAGTAGGGACAGTCCATCCTTACCCTTTGGAATGGGATTCAGTACCATACCCGCCAAAGTTCAAACTACCAACGTTACATACGTATGATGGAAAAAGCTCACCAAATCAGCACATTTACTACTTTCAGTCTCAGACCGGTAATGTTATAGACAATAATGCTATCATGGCCAGACTGTTCATCGGCACCTTAGAGGCGGTAGCATTTGACTGGTTCTGAAGTCTCCCTCCGGGCTCTGACAATTCCTGGATCGACATGGAAACTCGATTTCTTTCTCGAGGATGATACCGAGGTAACCATGGATAAACTTCTCTCTACCGTACAGAAGAAGGGCAAATCTGTCCGTGACTACATTGAGCAGTTCAGAAACTTGTCTTTGATGTGCCCAGCAGGGATGCCATTACCCATGCTCTTACAAACGTGCAAGCATAACTTCTTAGACCAAGTAGAAATTCGCATGGGAGCTGTCAAAGCCCATACCTAGAAAGAACTGGTTGAGCAAGCTGAGATAGCCGAAAAGTCGGCTAAAAAGTTTGAGCCATCTACCCCTAAAAGCAAATTGGGTATGAATAATAAGAGACGCGGCGACATGGCACAATCTTCCCAAGCCAAAGGGAAAGAGACTATGTCCGTCGAATTGTCGGGGGAAATTCATTCGAAGACCAAGAAGAGTGGCTTCAATAATCAGGAGTCTAAGTTTCCTCCGAAACAATATTCCTTCAAAGACGAGCAGGTTGTCGTAATATTCCATTTATTACACAAGGGAAATAAATTGAAGCTGCCAGATATTCGAAGCCCTAACTGAGTGGGACGCACAAGCGATCCTAATTATTGTCTCTTTCATAGAATGATTCATCATCCTACTGACAAGTGCTTTGTCCTCAAAGACAAGATCCAAGCTTTAGTCGAAGCCGGAGTTCTGACTCTGAAGTCAGAACAAAAGAAAGTCACTACAAACATGGTGACTCTCGAGTTCGGCAAAACCCGAAAAGTCATAGTTCCTAACAGGACCTTTCCAATCCCTGCACCACGACTGAAAGTAAAGCATCCTTCAGCTAAAACCTAAGAAAATAAGGGTCTTATTCCCTTGACACTGGAGATAGGGAAAATCATGTGGATACACCCAGACCTTATCCAAGACGAACAATGGGATTCGAAGAAATCTAAGTCCAAGGGCAAATCTTGCAATGTTATCTCCATCCTACCAGATGATGGCAATCTCACAGCAGCTTCTCTCAGCGATTCTGAAGAAGAAAAGTGCGCTTGCACGACGCAAGCTGATGTACCTCAGCCGACAAGTACTCGATCCAAAAAATCATACTTAAAACAGTATGAGAAAGCTACTGATGAGACACGACAACATATGACGTCAGTATAAATATCCACATCAGCTCCGCTTCGGACGATGGGAAAAGAGAAGCAAAAAGAAATCCAGTCCGATCATGTCCTGAAGAAGCCTTCAGGCCCAGGGCTTAACATGCCCTTTCGTTTTGACATATTGGCCCAACTGGCTAATATCCCAGCTCGTATTACAATACACGAGCTTCTTCGTCTCTTGAAAGAGACAAGAGAAGCACTTAGGGATGCACTGGCTAACTCAGAATCATTCCTGACATATATGCCAAAAATCCCTAAAGATGACACTCAGGCTTCTTTCCCCGAATGCCATCATTTGCAATCAAAGGTACCTGCTATTACGTTCACAGTGGAGGATATACTTCTCAAGGATAACAAGTACGATCGACCTTTATACTATACCGGATACATCGGTTCGACATGCATTGAAAGGGTACAAGTTGATCCGGGGTCTGTACTTAGTATCATCCCCAAAAGACTCCTCTACTTCCTTGGCATACTACTGTATCGATTGTCTGCAACTACTACAACAATATACGATTTTAATGCAGGGAGTAGTCATCCGCTTGGAAAGATTCGACTCTGCCGAATAGGGGGCCTGAAGTCAGAGGTGACGTGCTATGTCATTGACGCTGACACATCATACAACTTATTATTAGGGAGACCTTGGATCCACGCTAATTGGATTGTCCCCTCCACTCTGCATCAGTGCTTCAAATATGTTGAAGATGATGCAACAATACGAATTGTCTTCGCTAAGAAGCAACCATTCAAAGGGGTGAAAAATTACTTTACTGACGCTCTCTTGTATCAAAAGATCGGTGAAACATGCCCTTAATAATCCATTTTGATCGGTGAACCGATTGTAGCGTGTCTTAATAATCCCCAATGTAACACTCCTTCTGAAGATGAGGGTGAATGGGTAATTAATGACAATATTTCTTTTGATTATTATGTGAGTGTCAAATTGCTTGAATCCATTATGGATAGTTCTCTGCACATGCCCTTACATAAATCAAGTGCATCAAACGCATCTGTCCAATCTATAGAAGGATCCGTTTTAGTAGTTCCTCCATCCAAAGAAGGTCAATTACCAATAATATTCGGTAAAGCCCAACTGCAAAGGTTGGACACCATATGATGAGGAAAATAAGATACAACCTGAAGCATGGGAAGGGCCTGATTTTCAAAAAAGGAAGACATAGTTTTCTGCGCAACTTCATGCCAAGAGGGACACTGGCAAATTACTATGATAACACATGTAGGGGGTTAGGATACGTTACACCTACACCGCCCGCAACGGTTCAATCCAAAGATAACAAACCAATCCCATCACACTCTGCCTCTTCTTCCGAATGGGACTCGGACGTCAGTGTGGGAACGGTGTTCAAAGAGCTCACTGTTAATATGATTTCAAGCAGCCAATTGGAGCTAGCAGAAGTTATTGATGAGTAACCATGGGCTCAGCAATTGGATCTCCAGTGGAAAAAGCGATTCGAATAACGCGAACCACCTACTGAAGATAAGGTGACACAGGTTAACTTGGGTAGTCAAGATCACCTTAAGCTCATCTTTATGAGTGAAAGCTTATCATTCGCAGAAAGAGAACAATTGATGATACTTATAAAGAAGTATATAGATGTCTTTGCATGGAACTACGAAGACATGCCCGGACTTGATCCACAAGTAGCCATGCATCGTCTGAACATCAGACCTGACGCCAAGCCAATCAAGCAGCAGCAACGCCGGTTTCGTCCGAACATTATGGAGGCTATTGAAGTCAAAGTTCATAAGCTCATTGCATGCGGCTTCATACGGGAGGAACAACACCCAGATTGGGTTGCTAATATCATTCCCATTCTCAAGAAGTAGGGAAATACGGATCTGCATTAACTACCGTGATCTCAATACAGCCTGTCCTAAAGACAAATTCTCAGTGCCCATCACCGATGTCATGATTGACAATACCTGCGGATTTGAAATGATGTCTTTCATGGATGGCTTTTCACGATATAATCAAATTAAGATGTATCCAGGAGATAAAAAACATATTTCATTCTGGACACCATTGGGGGTATACTGTTATACCGTGATGCTTTTCAGATTAAAGAATGCGAGAGCAACTTATTAGCGGGCAATGAATACAATCTTTCGCGACCATCTCTGAAAGACGGTAGAATGTTATGTCGACGACATTGCTGTCAAAAGTCGTGATAAGAATGACCACCTTCACAACTTGTGGACGACGTTCGACATAATGCGGGCTCATCAACTGAAAATGAATCTGACAAAATCCTTCTTGGGGGTTTCGAGTGGCAAATTCCTTGGATTTATTGTTACATCAAAAGGAATTCATCTTGAACCTCAAAGCCATTCAGAACATGCATCCACCTAAGAATCTCAAAGAACTTAGAGGCCTGCAAGGTAGACTGGGTTATATCAGAAGATTCATTGCAAATCTCTCAGGCCGTTGTAATCGTTCACCCGACTTATGAAAAAGGGTGTTTCTTTGTATGGGATCAAGCTTGTCAAGAAGCTTACGAAGATATCAAAAGATATCTCACAAAACCTCCAGTCTTAGTAGCTCCCACATCAGGAAAATCGTTCCTGCATTATGTGAAAGCTATGGACCATTCTCTCGGTGCTCTGCTTGCCCAAAAAGATGATAATGGTCACAAACAAGCTATTTATTATCTGAGCAAGACTCTGATCGAGGCAAAATCTCGCTATAATCCTATTGAGAAGGAATGGTTCGCTCTTGTCTTTGCTGTTCAGAAGACACGCCATTATTTGGTCGGCCAAACCATACATGTCATTTTTAGAGTGAACCCTTTGCGTCTTCTCATGATGAAACCAGGATCATTAATTCAAGATTAGCTAAGTGGGCGCTTCTTTTGTCTCAGTACGACATGCTCTTTGTCCCTCAGAAGGTGGTTAAAGGCCAAGCACTTGCAGAGTTCTTGGCTGCTCATCCAGTTCTAAAAAACTCAAAACTTCATGAAGACATTACAGATGAAGTCTTTGAATCTAATATAACTTCAGAGGATGAAGTTTGGCAGATGTTCTTCGATGGACCATCACGAATAGGCCCTAAAGGCAGGATCATTGCCGGTGTGAGAGTTGTGTTTATCTCCCCACAAAATCATGTCCTTCCTAGAGTATTTTCTTTGACAGAATCATGCTCCAACAATGTGGCAGAATACAGTGCTCTACTTATTGGCCTTCAGCTCGCTCATGAAATGAGGGTATGCTACCTTAAAGCTTACGGCGATTCAAAATTGATTATCATCAGATTAAAGGCGAATATGAGGTCCGTCACGAAGATTTGGTACCTTATTATCATGCAGTCATCGAAATGGCTAATTTGTTTGATGGCTTTTACATCGGTCATGTTTCTCGATCCCAGAACACTAGGGCCATGCTCTGCCTGCATTAGCAATAACGTTAACCTTGCCAGTCGACACCAAGTATCACTCTATAGTGGCGACTCGACACCTTGTCTGCTCTAAACATATGTTTAGAACCAGAGAGGTCTATAATATCTCGACGGATCTTAAATCGAGAGATTGACAATTTCCCCTCATCGACTATGCTTTGCATAGTTTACTGCCGGATGACCCTAAAGAAGCAGCATCTATCAAGCGAAGGTTTCTCCGCTTTACTATGATCCAACTCTGTAGGCACTTTACCGTCGTTCATACGACGGTATCCTCCTCCGTTACCTTTCTAATTTAAAAACACAGGAAGTGCTTAAAGAAGCACACGACGACATATGTGGATCTCATCAGCCAGGTCCAAAACTTAAAAACTGATTGTACAAGCTTGGATATTATTGGCCAACCATGATAGCTGATGCCATCCAATATGCACGAAGGTGTAAAGCCTGCCAAATCCATGCAGACTTCATACATCAGCCCTCAGAGTTGCTCCATCCAACTGTTGCTTCATGGCCATTTGAAGCGTGGGGAATCGATGTCGTAAGGCCAATCAGCCATTCTTCGACAAAAGGACACTGGTTTATCCTAGCGATAACCGATTACTTTTCAAAGTGGGCAGAAGCTATACCACTGTTTGATGTTAAAACTTCTAATGTGATTAATTTCATCAAACACCATGTCATCCATCAATTTGTGTCCCTAGGCGGATCATCCATGATAACGGTCCCCAATTCGTGAGTCAGGTGTTCTACCGGTTTTGCGATAAGTACCGAATTCAGAACGTGGCATCAACTGCTTATAATCCTACCGCTAATGGCTTTAGCGGAAGCATTAAACAAGACAATCATTAAGCTACTCAAAAAATTCGTTTCATCAAATAAGCGAGACTGGAATGAGAAGCTTAGTGAATGTCTTTGGGCCTACCGAACCACGGTTCAGACTCCCACAGGCAATACGCCTTTTTTCCTAGTGTACGGATGCGAAGCGGTCATACCATTATAAATTCAGATGCCATCATTGTGAGTCGCTTTAATGACTAAGATGATAACAGAGGACAATGATCGGTTGCGTCTTCAAGAGCTTGAAGCCCTAGATGAGAAGCGTTTACAAGCTCAGCAACACATTGAGTTGTATCAAGCCCGGATCTCAAAAGCCTTCAATAAGAAGGTCAAGCAAAGAGTCTTCCAGAAAGAAGATTTGGTTTTAGCCGTCAGACGACCAATGATCATGACGCATAAAACCAAATGCAAATTTCAGCCCAAATGGGAAGGACCGTTTGTAATAGAAACAGTCTATTCAAACGGGGCATATCGCCTTATGACTTCAGATGGTGATTTACTTATGATGCTGATCAACGGCAGGTTCTTAAAAAAAATATTATCCTTGACAGGATCCTTTCATGATCAAGTAAACATTACACCTCTGATCAAGACCTTCAAATCCAAGATATGCAGAAGGAGCGCTCCTCTCTTTCTCTAAACGAGATCATACAACCATAAACTAGTATAGAGCTAATCGTACACTGGTTGTCTCAAAGAAGAATCAAGGTTACAAATACAGTAACAAAATAATCCAACACCTCTAACGGTTAAGGATAGAGGAAAATGTTGGCCTTTAAGCCCAACATAAGTCCTCGACAACTCATCATGCTAAGGGGAATAGCGTGGCTAGCCTGATTCAAACGGTAGTTGGTAAAGGCATACCAAATCTGTTGACAGCTGAGGATTTGTTAAAAATTCTAGGGGCCCTGTTCCCATTTGATTCCGCAGTTAAGGATAGAGGAAAATTTTGGCCTTTAAGCCCAACATAAGTCCGCGACAACTCATCATGCTGAGGGGAATAGCATGGCTAGCCCGACTCAAATGGTAGTTAGTAAAGGCGTACCAAATCCGTTGACAGCTGAGGATTTGCTAAAAATCCTAAGGGACCGGTTCCCATTTGATTCCGCAGTTAAGGATAGAGGAAAATGTTAGCCTTTAAGCCCAACATAAGTCCTCGACAACTCATCATGCTGAGGGGAATAGCATGGCTAGCCTGACTCAAACGGTAGTGGGTAAAGGCGTACCAAATTCGTTGACAGCTGAGGATTTGCTAAAAATCCTAAGGGACCTGTTCCCATTTAATTTCCTCTCCAAAATCACTTACCAATTCCCAACTATGGAATTGTGAGACCATATATAAAGGTATTCATATCCCTTGCAAAATGATTAGTCTAACCTATCATGTTAACACTAAACCTCTGGTAGCAAGACTATAATCTACTCCCTAACGGATAAAACCAATATCCCCAGTGAATAAACCCTACTTGTCATTCTCTTCAGCAGGACGACAGGTCCACTCGAATTACTGTTATGTTCAAACACCTCTAACAGTAAATGAATCCTTATCAAGTTAACATCACACCTCTGACAAATTGCTTTACAAATCCCCACAGAGTTCTTTTTGCCACGTTAACGATCACCTCTGACATGTAATCTCTTATGGGATTCATTTTCTAACTCCCCAACGAGTTTCTGGTAGACCCCCCTTAAAGTCTATTGTTTCCCACTCAGTCCTCAGTGGACTTTTTGGTTGTCACGTTAACAATATACCTCTGATAATTTCTTCCAAATAACATCCGATGGAGATATCAAAATCCTTATGGAGTTCATAATTAAATCCTATTTCCCTCGATAGGGACTACTTTGTCATCATGTCCAGTTCGTCACCTCTGAATGATAAAATTTTGAGCTTGGTGGCTTCTCAATCTGTTACGTCCTTGTTACCTCTAACCGACAGGTAGCCAAGTCTCACCTTTCAGTCCAGTAGGGACTATTCCTTTGTCATCATATCCAGTTCGTCACCTCTGAATGACAAATTTCGAGCTTGGTGGCTTCTCAATCGGTTACGTCCTTGTTAACTCTGAACCGACAGATAGTCAAGTCTCACCTTTCAGTCCAGTAGGGACTATTCCTTTGTCATCATGTCCAGTTCGTCACCTCTGAATGACAAAATTTCGAGCTTGGTGGCTTCTCAATCGGTTACGTCCCTGCGACCTCTGAACCGACAGATAGCCAAGTCTCACCTTTCAGTCCAGTAGGGACTTTTTTTATCATCATGTCCAGTTCGTCACCTCTGAATGACAAATTTTGAGCTTGGTGGCTTCTCAATCGGTTATGTCCCTGCGACCTCTGAACCGGCATATAGCCAAGTCTAATCTTTCAGTCCAGTAGGGACTATTCCTTTGTCATCATGTCCGGTTCGTCACCTCTGAATGACAAAATTTTGAGCATGGTGGCTTCTTAATTGGTTACATTCTTGTTACCTCTGAACCGACAGATAGCCAAGTCTCACCTTTCAGTCCAGTAAGGACTATTCCTTTGTCATCATTGCCAGTTTTCACCTCTGAATGATAAAATTTTGAGCTTGATGGCTTCTCAATCGGTTACGTCCTTGTTACCTCTGAACCAACAGATACCCAAGTTTCACTTTTCAGTCCAGTAGGGACTATTCTTTTGTCATCATGTCCAGTTCGTCACCTCTGAATGATAAAATTTTAAGCTTGGTGGCTTCTCAATCGGTTACGTCCCTTCGACCTCTAAACCGACAGATAGCCTAGTCTCACCTTTTAGTCCAGTAAGGACTATTTATTTTAATGTGTGACTAACACTATCAGTTTATCGCTACTGATTAGATTAGTTATGCCGTTATTCCGCTTCCTTTTGAGGATTGTAACAACAACTTGAAAATGAGGATTGAAAATTCAGAAAAATAAAACAAGTTGGAAATGCAACAGGGGAACCAAATAAAATTACTTTTTATTTGACTCCAAAAGAGGTAAACATGGATACACAGATTACAAGCTACGAGGGTGCTTCATAGGATTTGATCTGTTCTTTAAGAGTGGCCAGCTTATTCTTCCTCTCCTCAGCAGCCCTAATAAGTGCATGCGACCTTAACTCGGCCTCACTAAAGCTCGCTGTCTGGGCCAGGCGAGCCTCAATTTCAGCCAAAGTTGCTCTCTGTGCTAGCTCATTCTGCGGGACTTCGTCATTCTGAGCCTTAAGCTGCTCTAGCCGAGCAATCTTGAAGAAACGTACCGGTTCAGCCTTGGACAAAAGAAGATTAATCTTTCTGATTATTTCCTTGGCCTTTTCAATCTTATCCTCAGCGTCAAGAAAAGTGTTGTTAGAAGTATTTATGGCATCCCCAAGTTCTACTCTCCTCATCTCCAAGGATTTCAAGTTGGAGGAAATTGCCTTAGCTGCTTCTTAAGTGGCGAGATGGGCTTCATGCATTTGAGTAGCAAGGTGCGCAAGCTGTTCATTAACTGAAGACTCCAGATCTGAATGGCTAAGACAATGCCATTCGTCCACATCCATCTCAAGCCTGTCCACCAGAAGCTCCAATGTGGTGGCCTGGTCGTTCCCTCCAAAGTCTCAGATACTGTCAATGCTTCAGGAGAG
This sequence comes from Agave tequilana, assembly GCA_038442645.1. Lineage (NCBI taxonomy): Eukaryota > Viridiplantae > Streptophyta > Magnoliopsida > Asparagales > Asparagaceae > Agave > Agave tequilana. Next base: position 312,191 of record JAVJIF010000127.1, read on the forward strand.
GACCACCTTTAAAGCAGAGAATGAGGTAGTCGAGCCCTTCAAGACCAAAGCAACAAATTGCTTTAAGCCCTTATAAAAGCTGCCGACTAACTCAGCCACGAATTCATTCTCGGCCTCAACTACTCTCGGTGAACGAGCAACCTCTGAAGACAAAGCTTCCACCGATTTCATTGATATAACTGTGGAAGGAATAGTAGAAGCACTGGCTGGAGTAATATGAGGGATCGCTGGTGATCTCGGAGGAGTCCTCATTGAAACCAGTACACTAGCCACAACCGAAGTAGGGCTAGTGACTATTTCTGGGAGAGCTGGTTCAACCACCAGTGTTGGAGAAGTAGGACTGGTAATCACCTTCAGCTCCGCGCTTGGCAAGATAGGTGGCACTGGCAAAACCAATGGCATCTCACTTACCGATATAGTTAGAAGTAAGGTTGGTTCCGTGACTACTGTTCCCTCAATCCCCTTTTCTCTGACCGGTTCGGGCTGATAAGAGGGCAGGTCGTGATACAAAATATCCAACTCAGCAGCATCCGCCGCGGTCGAAGTACTTGTTTCACCCCTGAGTCCCTCCGGAGACTGGTTGGTCCCCCTGAAGTTGATGCGCCCAAAGGTGGGACACCAGCGGTTAAACTTTGATTAAGCAAGGTGTAATGAATATCACGAGAAAAATTACTCATGAAAGAGTAAAATGTTACCAAAAGATGGTATCGCCTCAACTGCGTTGGCCGTAGTCTCTCTCTGAAATCCCTTGACAGTGACTTCAGTCCTCTTAGGTTCCATGAGAAAATTTTTGGTAGAATCAACACGGACGGTCGGTCCACCTTTACTTGCCGAACCCTCTGTGGTCCACCCAAAAGAGCTGAAAGCTAGGGGACTTCCTTTTGAAGTCCAAGCACCTGAAGGACCTACATCGGCTGCACACCTCAAGATTCATTCGAGACGACGAAATAGCTAGCCTCATCACCTTCTCTATAAGTGAACAGGGGATAATAATGCTCCCCCTGTTCTCCTATGACCTCAGCTCTCGGGTCTCTCACCGCCTTGGTTCCTAAGTCATGAAGTAAACAATGAGCTGTATGGAATATTTAAGAGTGTATTAAAAGAACGGAGCTGATCTTACTCGGGTCCGGGATAGCTTTACCAGCAGTCTGCCTAGGAGTCGACAGCTTAATGACTAATGGAGCAGGAGGAGGCACTGCAGATAATTCACCCTCTGCAATAACAGTAGGAGCGTAGCGACGAGGCTTCTTCACTACCCTCTTCCTGCGAGATCCACCTTGTCGCTTTCGTTTGAAGTGGACATCGGGATCTTCTTCCTCCAAATCCTCCACCTCTACATCTTCCATGGGGGCTATGTCTACCCCACCAGAAGCAGCTGCTGGAGCCTCAGCGCCTGTATCCCCTTCAAAGCTAGGAGTTCCTGCGTCTGAGGCCTCGCTATCATCAACAGCAATGAATTCCCCGAGGCCTGGCACACAGACCTTCTTACCCTCGCTTCTCTCAGTGACCTTCCGCTTCAACTGCTGAGAGATCAATTTCACACCAAAAGAATTAATAGAAAGCCCAGTTGGTGTGGAGTTTGAAGTTCTATACCACTGGCAGAATCCCATGGTCATCAAAAGGTTCAGGGTCCTCAGCGGCATGCACAGCCGCACCTCAGTACAGCCAGCAATATAAAATTGTCAGGCACGAGCTCTATCGATGAGGCTCCCAATGAAGGCCAGGCTGCTGTTCGGATTACCTACATACAATTAGTTATACCCAAACTGACAAGCAAATTGACTCGGAACATAGGGCTCCAGGTAACAGGTGTCCCCGCTTCGATACAACAAGTGGGATGGCCGGATGCTAACCAGCCATTCGAAGACTCCCCGAATCAACGACGTCTACATTTCCCCTACATCCTTGAATTCTTCACCATAGCCTGCATCACGAATGTAGAGAAAGCACCAAAAAAGATTGTAGACGTCATGACGGCATAGCAGTTTGCGGACCGCAGCCACATAAGTCCGTGACCATGAACACCCCTCGAATCGACGGAGAAGTGCCATTCGAACACCTTCTGGGGGCTCCTCACTATCTTGGATGATAGAGGGGTAATGAAGGGCGAACCATGCCATCAAATAAGTATATGGCAAACCAATTCTTGGGTTTAGTCCGTCGCGAGGCAAGATAGTCCCCTTTTCCCGCTTCGTCGTTGGTGGCCTACAGAAAGCCTCCGTCAATGTACGAAGGCCTCTTTCAATAGAGCATACCATTGCTGGAAGAAGTCCGAGAGAATGACCATAGACTAGACGAACAGCCAGTGATAAGGCAGTTGGATGAATGACGTCGCTAGACGGAGATGGCACCATGCATCTCTTCAGCCAAACCGATAAAAAGCCTGCCAAAAGTGCCTTTCGAGACAGCGGTCGCCGAGCCTGATGATGGAAACTCCAGAGAATATCACCTTTCTCGTAAGGTCCATCATCTTCTTCCAAAATCAAATCCCCGTGAGAGTGCTCTTGCATCCTGCGAAAGATGTCTTCATCTGCAACTCCACAGTGAGCCGCTTGGGAGTACCTTCCAGGTCAGGGAACAAATAATTTTTCTAGCTCTTCAAACTGCATGAAGCTCTCTTATGGCTCCCATGCATGCTTGAGCAAATGTAAAAATGTCACATCAACTCCTAGTAAGTCTCAAACAAGGTGGGCTCCTGCTTCTCCAGAAGTGCCAATTCCACCTCGCATGGAAAATATTCTTCATATGGGAGAGACCCCAGAGGCAGAGCAAAGACTTCCCACATCTCATGCAAAGTCATACCCAATTCACCAATAGGGATGAAGAAGGTCCGTGTAGCTAGGCAGTACAACTCAAAGATGGCGTAGAAGTTCGCTACGCTCATCTAGATGCCGTAACAGGTCGCCCTGACGGCTTCGTGAGTCCCAACCTCTCCAGATCCTCGTCAAAATGGGCAAGGATATATAAAGTCAAGTCCCTCCACCACACCTTGGGGGGATGGATCCACCCAGGGGTCTTGAAATCAGTGGCTGGATAATTACCATGAGCCTTAAAGAACTAATTTTCAAAAGTCTGAGCCACCGCGGGATTTTCTCCCACTGGGATGTCCGGAAGTACGTTCCCAGGGTGGAGACCCAATATGCAACGAGGAGGATCCGCCCTTATATAACCGGGGGACGGAGCTATAAACTTTCCCACGTGAATGGAATTGGTAGTCCGCGTCACTTGCCACTGCATCTTTCGAGCCCTCATCACACATTGAAAGAAGGAAAAGGGAAAGTGGCGATTGCTAGATGGGAGATAATACTTCTCGCCATCAAGTTTGAAAATCCATTGCCCCTCTCCAGTTAGTAGCTGGTGATCGTTGTCTGGCGCTGCATCTCCAAACATGAAGCCAGGCTTCCGATAGATTTTTCGGTCAGAATATTCAAGAGGAGCAGTAGTTAAGATGCTTCCCATGGTGCGCTAATTCCCGGCATGAATAAGTGCATCCCGATCGGGAGCGCTCTGCTCGCTGAATAGTGAAGCCTGCCCTTGGAATTACAGGCTAACATTACCGCCCAACCCTCTAGCCGTTCCAAAAAGACTGTTCAGAAGACCGGGAGTATAGTGCACTATAGAGACAAGACGAAACTAAATTAGTTCAGTTGGCGAGAGAAAGCCAAATCTAGAAAAATTTTAAGGCATAGCTTCGCCCTCCCCAATCGAGACAGGCCTAGCTTTAGCTCGCCTGAAGCTCAGCTTCGCAGCTGCAGCTTAACTTCGCACTCCACATGAAGGCAGGATGTAAAAAAAATTTAAGTATTAGCTTCGCTCTAGAAGCTTGACCTCAGACAACTGAACGCGACAAAGCCCCAGGGACTAACTTCGTCAGAAAGGTACTGTTGCCTAAAAATTATTTTAAGGGCATTAAGGTCCTTTTTAGCTGCGCTCTGAGGGTTAGCTTCGCATCTTATCATTCGACAGAATGTGAACCGCCTAAGGGTTAGCTTCGCATAGAAGCTTGGAGAAGAACCTTTCGGTTCTTAGATTCCCATTCGAGAAATCAAGGAAAATTAAGGGACTTGAACTCCCTGAGACCACTAGATCACAATGAATCATTCTAGATTCATCATGGAATAGCCAGGAATTGGCTTTAAAAAAGAGATGAGAATCTCTGAATAAGAGGGAAGATCCCTACCCGCGATAGGCCATTCGATGACCGGAGGAGGAGAAGGTCCCTCCGTCGTAGAGATTGCTACCTCTTTTCCTGCTCGTCTTTTGGGAGTCATCAAAGAACTGAAGAAGTTCTTGAATTTCTAAATGAAGAAGAAAGAAGAAGAAGAGATTTGGAGTTCTCTGAAAATTCAAAGAGAAGTGGTTCCTTCTCTTTCAGCCTAATCAGGCTTTTATAGGCTGATGATAGCCTAAATTTTGCCTCCTCGAGAGAAGCGCAGGCAGTCGTTTCAAATTAATTTGAAACGGCGCCTAAAGCGCCTTCTCGAGAAGCGTTACTTCAGCCCCGCTAAGGGCTAACTCTGCCATGAATTCAGCATTGACTTCACGCGACGATTGAAAGACTTCACTGAGAAACGTGCCTTAGCTCCGCTAAATGCACATCTCTAGCTTCGCGGAAATTCCGCGCTAGCTTCACCAGAAACTTGCTCCTGACTTAGTTGGAAATCTGTCTTCAGCTTCGCTGGAAGCTTAGCTCAGCTAAGAGTTTTCATTTCCTCCTAAGAAAAAGGCTTACCTAAAGCTGGTCCACTTCAGGTGTTCTTGAATCAAAAAAGGAGGGAAACAAAGCAGATAAACAGAGAATAAATATTTTTTTATTGATTCAAAAGGGAAAATATATTGACACTACATCAAGGTGGTCTTTCGTACAATCGAATCATTGCTCCAAAGGCATACAAGTTGTCCTATCTACTTCCAAGGTGATAAGCCAAACCAACTAGACATGGAAGGTCTTCCTCCTGCACAAGACTGTAATCCTTCGCTTAATAGAAGATTTTGTCATCAAGAAGCTGGATCTTCTTTGATGAAAATTGGCAAAGGACTGGTTGCCACCAGAAAGCCAGATTTTCTTTGATTAAAATTGGCAAAGTAAGGATCCGAGACCTTACAAGTAATGCTCGCTTTCCTAAAGTGGATCATCTCGGATAAGCGACTACCAACCCCTTTCTGAAGTGGATCATCTTGGATAAGCAACTGCCAACCTCTTCTTGGAACACGCATCAGCTGCTTCAGTATGTTCCTCCTGCTTAGAATTAAAGTTTCAACTGGAAGATCAAGAGGCAAGTATCTGGTCTCTTTCATCAAGAAAAAGACTAACGGGCACAGTTCACTGCAATGCAAACTGGAAAGAGGTTAGCATTAAATCAAAGAGAAAGCTGCAAAGATGAAATGCTAAGTCAAATTCTTTGGGCGAAGCAATTCAATCCGATCCAGTGGTGCTTCAATTAAGCAGAGGATAGCCTCGCTTGCACAGTGATGATGGAATAGCTCAGCATAAGCTAAGTCTTAGCTCTGCCTAAGGCAGTTAGGCTGAAGAACCCTCAAAAAGGACCAAGTCTTAGGCTCGCCTATATGGCTAAGCTAGACTGGTCCAGAGGGACGCAGTCTTAGCCCCACCTATATGGCAAGACTGGCTCAACCTTGAAGAGACTAAGTCCCAATTCTTACCTATGTGGTAGATTTAACAGGCAGATTCAATAGATCAAGACAGGGACTCTGCATGAAAAAGTCTTTTCCTGATCAAGCGAGAATGATAGCTTCGCCGAGAAGTTGGAAAATAGGGTTGAAACCCTTTTCTGAAAGTCAGCCAAATGCAAAGACCAAGGGAATTTAATTCCTAAGATAGCTGGTAAAGCTAAGGGAGATGAACCCCCAGAAAGTCATCAAATGACCGAGACTTACCAGCTCTTAGCGGGTTAGTGACCAGAGGGGGCACCCCCACTATTTCAGAGAGCTGAGTCTCCTTTCCTGGGCAACGAAGGGATGTCATGAACAGACTATTTCTCTGAAAAAGACTTCAAGTGTCCTATTTATGGGCCTCATGGCCTGCCCACGCCACTGCTGCTTCAAGCCTAGAAGCGTGGGCGAAGTTAAAGCGTTTAAATGCTTAGCCTCGAGGGAAGGAACAATCTCCCTCATTAAATATATGAGAAGTTATTCTAACCTAGGAAAAGGGAGCAATCCCTCTCGTAACTAGCCAAAAAGCAGTTAATCTCGGGAAAGGAACGTTGTTCCAAACACCGAGTTAACGCGAAGCTATCCAGACGTGAAGCTACCCAGAATCGCGAATCTGCACGATTCCTCAGCGAAACTTATTTCAATCCGAAAGCAGGATCGAAAGCGGAGCTGAACTCAACCACTATGGCGACGTTCACATTTCATATATCATCAATTAAAGCAGTTCAAAGTATTTCAGAGTCGGAACCATTCCATTGTAGACTTACGAAAACTTTGAAGGTGGTTTTGTTGACACTCTAAAAAAAACAAGATTCCTAACTGGCCTGAACAATGTCTAACTTGTTGACATCTACAAAAGACAAGCGGCAGACAAGCTGACGACCAGTTCTTCACCCATCTCAAAGGGACATATCAACAACTTGGACTCTACTAATCTAGTGAAGCAGATAGTAAGCAAAGAAAAGCTTGTGAAAAGGCCCAGGCAGGCCCAGAGATACTAAGTTAGCTCAACACTTAGTCTCGCACGAGCCCCCGAGATAAGTCTCGCATAAGAAGCCAAAGCTGCTTAGCATCGCAGGAAGCCACTTCATAGCCTCGCTGCGAGCTGACTTACAGCTGCGAACAGAAATACTCATTTAACTCCGAAGAGAGTTAGCTTCGTTCGAAGCCCCATGCAGCTTCGTAAAAGGGTAATTGGTAGCTTTGCCACAAAGTTTATCCATCTCCGCTGTGAGCTCAACGCGGCAGCTCCGCTACAGATCTTTTATGGTCATCTTTGACCAATCAAATCTCTAGATGAGATCAAATCTAATTAAGATCGAATCTAATTGAGATCAAATTTGGCAGTTTCTTGCCATAATCTTTTGACTCTCCCAATCAGGTGAAGAAGATTGGGAGAGATCTCTCAATCAGTTAAAGGGATATCTTTCATAAAAGGATATCTCCTAATTAATTGAAGAGATAAAGGGAATATTCCTCATTTAGCATCCTGCGCTACTTCGCAAAACGCGGTTTCTAGTCTCGCCGCAAGTCTACTTTCCAGATACAAAACAGATTGACTTAATCTGTTTCCAGATTTTTAGGGCCATTATACCCCTGTTCTCCCTATAAATAGCCCACCATAGGCAAAGGAGAAGAGGACGGACGGACCGAGACCCCCCCGAAGAGAGGACCACTGGCGGACTAGAAAGTGGAAGCCAACAAGAGATCTATTCTCTTGCTTTCAAGAATTCAGAGAACTACTTCTCTAATCAGGGTGCTAATACCCTAAAATCTTCCTCACTCTCAAGGAATCTCCAGAACTAGGTGAGAAGGAATTCCCAAGTGGAGGCAGTTTGAGAAGTAACAAGAGGGTTCTACCAACCTTCTATTCTCCGATTCCTCGAACCAGGCGAGAAGGGAATCCCATCAGCAGCAGTTCGATCGATCGCATCATCAAAGGGATAAAGTGATCGCGCGCTGATCAGATTCCTACCGGCATACTTTTAGAGAAATCTCAGAGGAGATCTGCCTGTAATATTCTTCTTGTAAGGAATTACTTATAATTTCGCTCCTCGACCCCTTTTTTGTAAGTTTTCCCCTTTACAAAATTAATGGAAAACACGACCTTGACCCATAAATGTTGAGGGAGTCTATATTCACTAATCATTGTCCTAGCCATTTCTAGAAGAGTACGATTCTTTCTTTCAACGACTACATTTTGTTGTGGTGTTCTAGGACAAGATAATTCATCACTAATTTCATTTTCTTCACAATAAGTGATAAAAGAATGGTTAATGAATTCACGACCTCTATCACTTCTTATGCGCAAAATCAAAAAATTATTTTTTCAACCCTTTTTATAAAAGCATTAAAATGCAAAAAAACTTGATCTTTCGTTCCAAAAAGAAAACCCATATAAAACGAGAAAAATCATCAACCAATACAAAAACAAAACAATTTTCATTTAAACTCTTGGCTTTAGTAGGACCAAATAAATCTATGTGGATTAACTCTAATGGTCTAGATGTCATGATAACCTTGATTGATTTGAAAGATGACTTGATTTATTTCCCAAGTTGGTACACATCACAAATGCGGTCCTTTTCAAACTTCAAGAAAGGAATATCCTTCACGGATTTCTTAGAGTTAATTCTAGATAGATGATCAAAAGATACATTGCCTAATCTTTTATGCCATAACTAAAAATTCTCATTGAAATCATTTAAACTGAGCATTGTAATCTAAATTTAACATATCAATAATATATACATTATTTTCACGAAATCCAGAAAGAATGCAAGCTTCAATTTTACCATCTAAAATATTGCAAGAAGAATCATAAAAAATAACTTTGAAACCTCGATCACATAGTTGACTAATACTCAAGAGGTTATGTTTGAATCCATCAACTAAAACAACATTTTCAATCAATGAAGATGAACCAAATTTAATGTTACCTGCACCGATAATGTTACCTTTTGAATCATCTCCGAAGGTGACAGTGCCACCTTCATGATACCTTGATAGGGTTGTAAAATTTTTGATATCCCAAGTCATATGCCTTGAGCAACTACTATCAAGATACCACTGCTCCCTATGTCTTGGAGTCTTGGTGTATACCTACATCAAATAATGAAGTTTTTTATTTTGGTACCCATATTTTCTTGGGTCCTATGATGTTAGTACTTCGAATCCAAATTTGATTATTAGAAGTATTTATACGATCAAAATAAAATTTAACAAAGTGACCCTTTCAACTATAATAAGTAAATGAATAAACTCTACCATACATATATGCATGATGTGTATGATGAGTATATGAGACATGAGTATGCTTAGTTTGTGATTTAGAAGTGAGAGCATGTGTAGCGTGAATATGTTTCTTTGAAGAATTTTCTTAGAAAACATGGCCTCTAATTTAGCCTTATCAAACTCATATTTTTTTAAAATATTTCCCAATGTGTTGATTTTAGTTTTTAAAATAATAATTTCATTTTCATCAATCATTGGAAACTTTACTTCACATGAAATCTTGTATGCATCAAAATCTTTTTGTGTAGATAAAAGTGTGAAACATAAATCATCTTTTTCTTTAGAAAGAATGATTATTTTATTTTAAAGAACTTCATTTTTCTTTTTCATTTTTATATGTTTCTTCTTTAGAAAATCATAGTTATTTGAAAGTTCTACAAATGCATCTCTTAATTCATCCATAGTTAAATCACAATCATCAAGGGATGGTTCAGAAGTTACCTTAAGTGTGTTATCATTTGCCATAAAATACACGTTTGTTGTGTCCACCTCCTCTTCAGATTCACTTTTTAAATCCCATGTAGGTTTGAGAGCTTTCTTCTTAAATGGCTTCTTTGGCTTATTTAAGGAAGATGGCTTGTTTTTTATATCCGGACATTCAACAATGATATGTCCAGGTTTCTGATAGTTGAAATAGATGATATTCTTTTTCTCCTTTCCTTGCCATCGTCTCCTATTGTTGATCTTTGCCTTGTTGTACATCCTCCTTATATTTCTTAGAAGGAGGGAAAGATCTTCATCATCTTCCTCTTCTTCATCATCGTTGGAGATGGTAGGAGTAGACTTGAAGGCAATTGTCTTCTTCTTTTATGGTGCTGTTTCTTCTCTAGCCTTCCTGTCCATCTCATGGGTCTTAAGGTTGCCGATGAGACCGATGAGCTCCATCTCTTCTTTGTCGTTTAACTTTTTTAATGTAGTAGCTTTGACTTCCCCATGAGGGTGAAAGTGCACGAATGACCTTTTGGACTTTTTGATCATTGTCAATGGCATCACCTAAAAAAATAAGACCATTAGTTATTTTAGTAAAATTTGTAGCCATATCATCAATGGACTCATTTTCATGCACAATGAAGTTTTCATATTGGGAACGCAAGAGATCAATTTTAGCCCTCTTGACTTGTGATGTTCCATCATGAGTGACCATTATGTGTGACCAAATCTCGTAGGAGGATTTGCAATGATTGGCCCTAGCTATGTCATCATCATTCAAGGCTTGAAGCAATGCATAGTGTGCCCCTACATTGGCATCAAACTCCTTGGTGGCAAAATGAGACCAAGTGTCCTCTTCACCAGTAGGTACACTCTGCTTTTGTAACCCAGCTTCCTAGGGATTGTAAAAACATGGTCATCTTAACCTTCTATATGGGACAGTTAAGGCCATCAAACTTGAAAGCGGTCTTAATACCTTCAGCCATTTTTACTATAGTGGATGAGAATGAGGATGTTAATGAAATGATTATCAACTAGGATCTCTCTAAGGTTGTTAAGCCAAAATCTACAAACCAAGATTCTGGTACCAATTGAAATTACACCTAGAGGGGAGTGAATAGCTAATTAAATGAAGATTCTAGACAACTTAACATGAAATAATGCAACACCGATCACTCAAAACAAAACTTAAAGCCGGATTCTCTGTGAAGTGCTCTGAACTTCTCCTCATGATTCCTCTAGATAAGAGTTGAGGTGCTTGATTAGTCTCTATTATTGCATAATTTTTATCACATCTGCACAATTTTCTTATATAAAATACTGCTAATAATGGTTTGCTTGTGTGATTTAGGTCCATGGTGTGCAATGAAGAAGAAGACCCTAAATCACCAATTAATGGGTGATTAAAAGCCTACAAAGTAGCCATTGACTTTAGGTGAAGATTCTGCCAGACCTGAGAACTCAAATCAGAAATTCAGAGATTACATCTGGTAGGGGACCGACATGACCAGACACAGCGGCCGGCGTTGCGCGCGCCGCCTTGGTACAGTCGCAGAAACGCGGCCATGATCGTGAAATGAAAGCGATGAGAATTACCGTTTAGCTTTGGGCTAACCGGTCGTGTCCACGAGGAGGAATGCGATGAAAGCTTTTCGACGTTTTTTTTAGAAAGCTAAGAATAGTGTTGGTTTTTTAGTTGAAAAAAGAATGGAGAGAAGGGAAGTGATTTAAATAAAAACTTAAAACTTAAAGAAGGCTTTGAAAAAGGTGATCTTTAGAAAATGATGAAGATTGTTTGGTTATTTTTAACATAGGAAAAAGATCTGGGCTCACTGATGTAACCCTCGGTTTTAGTCACCGGTATTTTCTACTGGTGATTGATATGGCATAAATACCTATACTGGTGGTCTAAACTAAGTCTACTTTAATTCTAAATTTTCCTAATATTTTAGATTTTTCTTGATTTTTTTAAATTTTTTTAAAATTAATTGAAGATTCTCGAAATTCGTGACCCATCTATGTCGCTATGCGACTTCTGAATTTTTTATTTGCAATTAGGGATGAATTTCATGAATCTAATTTCTCAATAATGCTTGAAATAATATTTGTTATTTTAAGAATTTTCAAGAATTTTTCTGAATTAAATAGGAATTTAATTGAGTTAAGAAAAAACAAAAATGAAAATAAATAAAAATAAAATATTAAAAAAATAAAACACTATAATAATTCTTTAAAGTTTTAAACCCCTGACTTCCTTACTCAAATCCACAAGCTCTCACCACTATGCCACATTGGCGTGTGATCTAAAAGCCCAAGCCTATTTATTTAAACCTCCCTTTAACTCCCCCATCTTCTCCAACTTCCCCCACTCTCTCTAACTTTTCAACACCTTCTCCCCCTCATTCTCACTCACCCAAACTGAACCCACTACTCCTATCATGTAGCCTAACTCTCAGGGGGACTTAGGGGTGTGTGTGGTGCCTATAAAGGGATATCTCATCATCCCAAGTCACTTGCAAAACCTAAACTTCACTTTCTTTCTTTCACTATCCTATCTCTTCCTCTTTCAAATTTGGTGAATTCTAAAGTCCTGGACGAGGGGAGGAAGATTCAGATGGAAGGGAAGCGTTCTAGGTATTTATTTTGAATTTTTGTAGAATTTAGTTCATTGTGGCATTTCACCGAACATGTAGCATGCGTTACATTTTAGTTTTAATTTCACCATGTAAAACACATGCTAAAATCACAATAAAATTTTGTAGAACACCTAGGATATGCCTCCTAATTATCATGATTTTTAATTTATTTTTAGAAGTTTATTTTCAATTGAAAAAATAAATAAAAAGACTTGACTGTGCTGTGAATTGCACTGTGCACAGCAAAGTGTGGACCAGGGCGGCCCTGGCTGAGCCAGACCAGGCTGGCCTGGGCCTGGTCGGGCCAGACCAGACCCGACTGGGTCTGTGCCCCAACACAGACCCAGTCCGGGTCTGTGGTGATACAGACCCGGGTTCGGGTCTGTTTTACAGACCCAAACCCAACCCAATAAAAAAAAAGGAAAAAGAGAAAAAGAAAGAAAGGAAAAAGAAAAAGAAAGAGAAAAAGAAAAGGAAAAAGAAAAAGAAAAATAAGAAGGAAAAGGAAAAGAAAAAGAAAAAGAAAAGAAAAGAAAATAAAAGAAAAGAAAAGAAATAAATAAATAAAAGTATATAGAGAATTACTATAGCATTTTACTATAGTGAACTAGACCCAAACTCATTACTGTAGCAACAGACCCGTTATTGTAGTAACAGACCCGTTAAGCTTTTTATTTATTTTTATTGATTTTTATGTTTATTTTAATTCAGAAAATTCTAGAAAATTCACAGAAATTTCCAAAAAATTCACATAAAATCACAAACTAAATTTGAAACTCTGTAAAATTATTTTGACGTAATATTACTTAGAATAACATGAAATTAAATATTTTTGTAATTATTATTCAATGATAATTTATTTAAAAATATCAATAAATTTCTAAATAGCACAAAAAATATAAAATTCATAATTCAATAATATGTAAAATTATCATTGAATATATTATATATCTATTTATTAGTTTATGCATGTATTTTATGTTGGCCCAAAGGCCTTTCACTCTAGTTTTGATGATGATTAACTCATGTAGTTATGTGTACTAATTATCTTGTGATTTTAGTTTCAGATTATTAATCAAGATATTAGTTGCTGTTTAGCTTCAACAAGATGTATTGGAAGCTTGCACATGTTGATTCAAGAGCCCGCGCATCAAAGATCATACATTGCACTTGCTCGGTGAATCAAGAGTTTTTGGATCGAGCCTACTTGGAGATTGCGCTCTAGCTTGGAGATTGCGCTCTACAAGAAGACTTAGGTATCCATAGTTTTAGTTTGGGTTTAGATCCTAATTGTAAAGATTAGAATAGTATAATAAGCTCAAGTTCACAACACACACCTTTCATGTTTTGATTTTCGGTTTTAGGTTTAACCGATCTTGGTTTTCATGAATAGATTTTGTATCAAAACAAGTTTACATGGTTTATGTATATTAGATTTGTTCTATATACATGCATGCTTCAATTGTTTAGACAAACTTTGTTTGATAATCTATTCCATGTGTTTTATGTTTTGGTATTTACAACAAAACATATTTTTGGACTTAATGACAAAAATCATGATATATATATGTTTCTTGTATATTGAATTTCTATTCATATACAATATGCTTCAAAGTATTTAAATATCATATTTTTGTATCATGGATAAGTTTTAGACAATGTGTATTTTCTATTCAAAATACAAGGTTTTAGAAAATACGGTTTTTGGTTTTTGGCAAAATTTCTATGACACAAAAATAGTCAAATATGTTTGAAATTTGTGTTAGGATTTTTAACACAAGTTTGTATTTCAATATAAAATGATAAAACTATTTTTGTGGAATTTTAGAGATTTTGTGGGATTTATTATAATATTTTTTCCCCAGATTTCAGACCTGATTTTTGTCTGCCAGGCTTGGCCGGTCGGCTGGTACGGTCGACCGTACCAAAGAAGCCAGTCGACCATTCCGGTCGACTGACGTGCACGGATACGTGCACGCAGGCTGACACTGCATCCGGTCGACCGAAGCGGTCGACCGACAGAGAGCAGTTTGCTCTCAGGAATTCTCGGTCGACCGAGGCGGTCGACCGGTAGCCACAACGGTTCAGAATTTGACCGTTAGGCGGTCGACCGGGCCGGTCGACCGGCAGGGTAAATCTGGCAAATATTCTGTAAACGGCTAGTTTTCTAAATTGCCTATAAATACCCCATTTGAGAGAGTTTTTCTCTAAGAATTTTTGGGCTAAAATTTTCTATCTCTCTGGTGTTTTTGCTGCAAGAAAAAAATAGGTTTTTGGATTCAAAGTGAACAATCTTTTGTGTTTTTGATTAGGGTTTGAAAAACCAAAGAAAAGGGATTTTGGGAAAGCTTTTGTTTGAACTTCTATATCTTGATTTCATTTGTTTCCCAAAGTTTTTTCTTTGAGTTGCTGGTTTCATATCCCTTGGTTTTCTCCACACTTGAGCTAAAAATCTACTATCTATATCTATAGGTTATTTGTGTGGAAGAAGAAGTTGTTTGTGGTTGTTGTTGTGACCACCAAGTTGTAACCCAATCTTTTCTTAGCTTTGTGCTTTGGGTTGTATCCCTCTAGTTGAGAGGTGATCCTTGTATTGGTTGGTGATTGGGAGTTTGTTGTATTGGTTTGAAATTTTGCCTCAAGGAGGAGGTTGTGATTGTTGGAGTTTGCCTCAGGGAGGAGGTTGTAAAGAGAGGAGTTGGGTACTCCTTGTAAAGGGTCCTAAGTGGACGAGCTAGTGGAAATCCTTCGTGTGTCGAAGGCGGGGATGTAGAGCTGGGTGCTCGAACCTCGATAACATATCTTTGTGTTTGCGCTTGATCCATTGGCTCTCTCTCTACTCTCTCTTTACTTTGTGCCTTGCATTTATTTACATTGCTCATTCATATTTGCTTGGCTTGGTTGTGTGCATCACTTGTTGATAGCACTTGAGTGTAATTTGCAATTAATTTTTTTAATTCCGCATTTAGTTCATAGATTAGCGTTGTCACCTATTCACCCCCCCCTCTAGGTGTCTTTTAATTTGGTATCAGAGCTAGTGCTCCTGATATTTAGGTTTAACCACCTAGGAGTGATCTTGGTTTGCTAATCTTCACTTGCATTTTCATTTGCACTCATACTAGTTTGCACTCATGGCTAGCCCTCCTATGTTTGACCATTTTAGATTTGACTCTTGAAAGGTTGACATGATTAGACATCTAAAAGGACTAGGACATTTAGTTTATCAAGCCATCACTATAGAATCCCTCCCTAATAGTAGCAAGCATAAGAAGGCCAATGCATTAGCCCTTAGGACACTTCTAGCATCTCTAAATGAACATCATTTACCTATTTTTGATCGCTATGATTCGGCTTTTGCAGTTTGGAGCATCTTAACGTCTCCCGAGCTTCCAAGGATCATCAACAATTTGAGGAGATCCAAGAGAGACATGTCCAAAGATAAATGCTTCATGGTCCAAGGGAAAGACTCCCTTGAGGTACACTCGGATTCCCCTCTTGATGATAGCTCTAATTCTTATTGTCATGGTTGTTTTGAGGTTCAAACTTTAAATATGGATCTTACTCAAAAGCTTGAAAAATTCTTAGAAAAACACAAACTTTTGAAAGAGAATAATCTTGTTTTGAAAAATGAATTAAAGGATTTATGTTCTAATTTTGAAGTGATTTTGCAAGAAAAAGAAGAGATCACTAGTGAACGTGACTCACTACAATCTCAACTTGAACTTGCACTTAAAGAGATTGAAGATTTGAAAAACAAAAATGGTTTTGATGATGTTGTAGAACACAATGAGGTTTTGTCTTCTAGATTGGATCTTGTTTTCAAAGAAAATCTTACTTTGAAAAATAAAATTGATTCAATTACAAAAGAATTGGATTTGGTTTTGATTAAAACTAAATCTTTACAAAATGAGATTGATATTCATGTTTGTCATGCTAGTGTAGCTTCTACTTCTTGCACTCCTATAGCATGTTCCACTTTGTCTTCTAGTATAGAAAATGATATAAACAATTTGAAGAAAAGTGTTGATTGTTTGGGCTCCACTTTGAGCCATTGTGCCATGAATCACACACGATTGGAAATCTTGGTTCGCAAGAAACAAGTTCCAACCCTACATGCACACCCATCTAGGCATACACATGCTTTTCATGATCACCACCAGCATATGTATGCTCAAGTGTACACATGTACACATTGTGGTCGAAAAGGCCACCTTGCTAGATTTTGTTATGATCGTATTTATAATGAAAATTTAGCAACTAATTATGTTTGGGTGAGAAAAGAAACTAACCCTCGTGGACCCACTAGAAAATGGGTACCAAAAACCACCTCTTTGACTTTTGATGTAGGTGGGAGCTCTCGCGTCACGTGAGGGTATTGGTGCCTTGAGGTGGATGCATTCTAAGCTAAAAGGAGAACCATTTGGATGCTTCACTCTCAAGGAGATTTGGTGGGAGGACCATCGTGTTTTGGAGACATGGAGAGTTGCCCCTTTGGTTTTGGTAACAATCCTTTACTCCATTTAGTGTTTACATGCTTTTCATTTTTTTTTTTGCATGTTGTGTTTTATTGTCCATCATGCTTGTGCCATTATATTAAAGCTGTACATGTTTAGTTACTTGAGCACCCATGCTTCATTTGGAATCTACATTTAGTGTCTCACCTTGTTTAAACTAACATGTATGCTTTAGATCTAATGTACATGCATATGCACAATGATCATATGATGTTCATGATTCTATGATTTTGTGTTTTAATGATTCATGTATTGCAATTTGTAATCACCATTGTTTATATGATTCCATATTTTGTGTTTTCACAATTGTTTTGATAGTATGTATATCTTGATTCTTATAGCATATGAATTTACATAAGGATCATTTTTAGAATAATTGTTGATTTATGACTTGTTTTATGCTTTATGATTTGAATATATGCTTAGATGTTTGTTTTCATGAAAACTAGGAGTTATACTTGTACATAGAATGGGCCACAAATAAACCTTTATATATGTTTGTGCTTGGATGCCTATTTGTACTCATTAGATGTGCTAGTATAGTCTAGTTTTGATGATTCATGCATTCAAACATGTATTCCTCATTTTTGGATATGTTTTATGATCATGTGTTTTCTATGATAAAGTGTTTTCACTTCATATATATGTCTATTTTGCCAAACCTTAAGATATACATGTATGCCCCTTGAGTCATTTGCTTTTCATGCAAATCTATATTTTGGACTCAATTGTGTTTAGGGATATGTATGTATACTTTTGCTTTGTCTAAACATACATATACCTTGAAGTATAAATTAACTTTTAATGAAGAGTTTAGATTTTCATGTTTTTAGGAGATTTCCTTTAGTAATGAAAATTTAGTTTTCATATGTTTATATTTTAAAGGAATTTCAATTGAGCTTAAATGCCTATTTTCATGTTGATATGTGTCACACAACACTTGTACACTCACCTTATTTAATGTTTTCTCATGACTTAGTTTTCATGAGTACAAATTGTGCTATATGGATTTTGAGTGTTTTAGTGCCATGTGGTTTACATGCGTCTTCATGAAAATATTTTTATTATTCCTTACTTGAAGGATTTCGTACTAGTTTACCCTCCATTTAACTAGTTGCGATATTCTTCATTTTGGTAGAGATTTTCAAACATACTATAATTTCAAATCTATTTTTGAAAACCCCTACCATCAAAGGGTGGTTGGATGGGAGATCATGTTCATGTATGCTTTATAATGAAAATCATTTTTAAACTTGCACATGATTGGGTGGTAGTGAATATGAGATATATACTTGATCTTATTGTTGTTTCAATTGGTATCATTGAATTCTTTCAATTGGTATCAAATCTTAACATCCTTTTGTATACTCATATATGTTTTGTTTTATATATATGTATGCATACACTTCATATAGTATCAATTTACAATTGGTATCTCTGTATCAAATTTTAAATTGGTATCTATTTCTTACATACATATATAGATGATTTATTTGTGCTTCAAGATATATGCACTAATTTTGCTTATGATAAGCTTGATTTTTTTAATGACCATCATTTTCAATTGATTCAATTTTCAATTGGTTTCTTTATACAAGCATTATCATTATCTTGCTTATGCTAAGCTTGAGCTTTAACATTATTTCAATTGACTTAGTTTTCAATTGGTATCTTATTTCTAGCTTAAGCATATGTTTAGTTGGTATTTCATAAAGGGGGAGAAAACTCACATTTCAATTTTTCAATTGGTAATTGGTAGGCATTTCTTAAATGTTTTTATGATCACTTTCTATTGATATCATAATGCACTTCTTTGACATTTTTTTAATTGGTATCATTTTTGGTTTCACCCCTTGAAGTAGTTTGTTTATTCTTTGTTTCATATATTTAGGGGGAGAAGAATTCATATCTTTTTGTTTTTACCCCTTTGTTGATGATTGACAAAAAGGGGGAGAAGATTTTTTGGAGTTGATATGCATGAGTTTTCAGTTTTATGTTCATTTCATCTCCATTGGTATTGGTATCAAGAGCATTATGAGTTTTGTTTTTATTAGTATCCATTGGTATCAAGAGCATGTTGTTTTGTTTTAATTGGAATCAATAGCATGTTTCATATGCATATTCATTTTATGTCAAGAACCCTGTTTATATACCCTGTTTATATGCATCTTATTGTTTGTTTATTCCTATGCATGAGTTAAGGGGGAGCTTCTTTGAAGCTTTACTTTAATCCATGCATATATAACTCCATGAGTTTTGTCATCATCAAAAAGGGGGAGATTGTTGGCCCAAAGGCCTTTCACTCTAGTTTTGATGATGATTAACTCATGTAGTTATGTGTACTAATTATCTTGTGATTTTAGTTTCAGATTATTAATCAAGATATTAGTTGCTGTTTAGCTTCAACAAGATGTATTGGAAGCTTGCACATGTTGATTCAAGAGCCCGCGCATCAAAGATCATACATTGCACTTGCTCGGTGAATCAAGAGTTTTTGGATCGAGCCTACTTGGAGATTGCGCTCTAGCTTGGAGATTGCGCTCTACAAGAAGACTTAGGTATCCATAGTTTTAGTTTGGGTTTAGATCCTAATTGTAAAGATTAGAATAGTATGATAAGCTCAAGTTCACAACACACACCTTTCATGTTTTGATTTTCGGTTTTAGGTTTAACCGATCTTGGTTTTCATGAATAGATTTTTTATCAAAACAAGTTTACATGGTTTATGTATATTAGATTTGTTCTATATACATGCATGCTTCAATTGTTTAGACAAACTTTGTTTGATAATCTATTCCATGTGTTTTATGTTTTGGTATTTACAACAAAACATATTTTTGGACTTAATGACAAAAATCATGATATATATATGTTTCTTGTATATTGAATTTCTATTCATATACAATATGCTTCAAAGTGTTTAAATATCATATTTTTGTATCATGGATAAGTTTTAGACAATGTGTATTTTCTATTCAAAATACAAGGTTTTAGAAAATACGGTTTTTGGTTTTTGGCAAAATTTCTATGACACAAAAATAGTCAAATATGTTTGAAATTTGTGTTAGGATTTTTAACACAAGTTTGTATTTCAATATAAAATGATAAAACTATTTTTGTGGAATTTTAGAGATTTTGTGGGATTTA
Source organism: Agave tequilana (assembly GCA_038442645.1). Lineage (NCBI taxonomy): Eukaryota > Viridiplantae > Streptophyta > Magnoliopsida > Asparagales > Asparagaceae > Agave > Agave tequilana. The sequence goes on from JAVJIF010000127.1 coordinate 331,884, forward strand.
TTATAATATTTTTTCCCCAGATTTCAGACCTGATTTTTGTCTGCCAGGCTTGGCCGGTCGGCTGGTATGGTCGACCGCACCAAAGAAGCCAGTCGACCGTTCCGGTCGACTGACGTGCACGGATACGTGCACGCAAGCTGACACTGCATCCGGTCGACCGAAGCGGTCGACCGACAGAGAGCAGTTTGCTCTCAGGTATTCTCGGTCGACCGAGGCGGTCGACCGGTAGCCACAACGGTTCAGAATTTGACCGTTGGGCGGTCGACCGGGCCGGTCGACCGGCAGGGTAAATCTGGCAAATATTCTGTAAACGGCTAGTTTTCTAAATTGCCTATAAATACCCCATTTGAGAGAGTTTTTCTCTAAGAATTTTTGGGCTAAAATTTTCTATCTCTCTGGTGTTTTTGCTGCAAGAAAAAATAGGTTTTTGGATTCAAAGTGAACAATCTTTTGTGTTTTTGATTAGGGTTTGAAAAACCAAAGAAAAGGGATATTGGGAAAAGCTTTTGTTTGAACTTCTATATCTTGATTTCATTTGTTTCCCAAAGGTTTTTCTTTGAGTTGCTGGTTTCATATCCCTTGGTTTTCTCCACACTTGAGCTAAAAATCTACTATCTATATCTATAGGTTATTTGTGTGGAAGAAGAAGTTGTTTGTGGTTGTTGTTGTGACCACCAAGTTGTAACCCAATCTTTTCTTAGCTTTGTGCTTTGGGTTGTATCCCTCTAGTTGAGAGGTGATCCTTGTATTGGTTGGTGATTGGGAGTTTGTTGTATTGGTTTGAAATTTTACCTCAAGGAGGAGGTTGTGATTGTTGGAGTTTGCCTCAGGGAGGAGGTTGTAAAGAGAGGAGTTGGGTACTCCTTGTAAAGGGTCCTAAGTGGACGAGCTAGTGGAAATCCTTCGTGTGTCGAAGGCGGGGATGTAGAGCTGGGTGCTCGAACCTCGATAACATATCTTTGTGTTTGCGCTTGATCCACTGGCTCTCTCTCTACTCTCTCTTTACTTTGTACCTTGCATTTATTTACATTGCTCATTCATATTTGTTTGGCTTGGTTGTGTGCATCACTTGTTGATAGCACCTGAGTGTAATTTGCAATTAATTTTTTTAAATTCCGCATTTAGTTCATAGATTAGCATTGTCACCTATTCACCCCCCCCTCTAGGTGTCTTTTCATTTTAGTATGAAATTATGTTTTTAAATAGTTGCTATAAATTCAAAAATTGAATTATTTGAAAATATTAACCAACCAAAATTATAATAAATAGTAAAAAAATACATTATCACTTAACTTATCACTGAATAAATAACATGTCAAGTCTCTAATTAATTCACGTAATATTTAGGCCGCGAATTTTATCCAGAGCCGGGTGCAGTTACAGGAATTCAGATTCCAATGACATCAGGCAAGTACACACACTCTCGCTCCTTTGTGTTCCTTGGTTAGTTCATAAATTTCTTTCCGATCTCGATTTTCATATCCTTCTCTAATCACATGTATTGTAAGACATGCATGCATAGGATGTTTGATACATAAATGATCATTCAAGTATAACTATAAATTAGTAAATATTGTACGAGTAAGTTGACGTCACCCTATGTCATGATTAATATTTTATGATTATGTCTACATCCTAATACACTGGCATCACTTAACTATTATGCATTTGTCACTCAGTGTTGTCACCGTGTTCTATTTTTTCTGAGATTTTGATGTGTAATGTAACTACTATTTGACACAGAATACTCTTGATACTGGTCCCTAATCCTGTCACGTTGAGTCACACATTATCTTGCATTTATATTGATTAATATAATTAACCTAGCTGGGGTTATTGGGGGAGACTGTAGCAGGAAAAATCTAGGGAGGTGTGCTTGGAAGGGCGACCCCTTATGGGTTTGGATGCCACACGTGATCTTGTTATTTATGTGTGCTCCTGTTATCACATGTTACATGTACCTGAGTACAGTGAATTGTTTCTCCCTGCTATCAGGATTCACTAACGCATCACTTGTTTGATATGTAGTTGTCCTGTGGGATGTGACACAGGATAGCTGTATTAGTTAGGATAATAAAACATATTAGACTTAGAATTATTATTTGTGACATAGATAATCTTGATTACATGATGTTCCTGGACTTGCCATATGGTTCTTCACTTGTGATCTTGTGACCTGATGATTATGATATATGACATTACTTGTCCAGGGTGCTTCATGCTCATTATATACATGTCATAGTATACATACATGACCTTATTTCACCTGATTATTCTGTTACTCTCATTGGTATCTTACCTGTCAGTTTATATTACCGTCAGATTTATGATTCATTGATTCCAGTGCTCTACTTATATTGCTCTTTACTTTCACATTTTTCATATTATTGTTTCCTCTTCTTGTGTGCGCACTTGCTGGTCCGCTTCTGACGGACCTTTATTTTTCAGCATCAGAGCTTGAGGAGACCGACAAGCCGCTTTTCAAAGTAAACCAGGAAGGTTACTAGGCGTGAGTCTGACGTTTTTTATCTTATGTATTTTGGCATTTTATCTTGTTATGATGTCCCGATGTCAAAATTGTATCTTCTTTTATTTCTGCTTTGTTATGTTTTCAATCTTGTATCCATACAAAGACTATTGTAAATGTATGACTTTTATGTGAAATTCACTTCTGGTTGTCTTTTGTATATATGTGCGAGAATTTGGCTCATTTACTACAGCGTAAGGTATTCACGGAAGAGATTTCCCTCTTCGTGAGTATCTGCTGGCCATCGTCACGGACCCAGATTCTGTATCTTGAGAAGTGGGGCATGACAACAAATTTTCTACTCAACTACTTTCTTATCTTAAGAACATTTTGGTGCATCACTTTTTTTATAGGCAGAAACCTTAGTTTCTTTTAATGTCCAAGTAAAACAAATAAGATGATTTTGAAATAAATCTTAAGGTCTTTCTTAACACAACATTAAAAAGAGAATATTAAACCATCAAGCGTGAAGAAGCAAGTATGGAATAAAAACTGATTAAAAAGATTTGTGCTTTGAAAGTCCAAGTTTAAAATAAAGACATCCTCATGTGCTTTCAAGAACGAAGTTTAACTCAGGTATTTTCTTATTTAAAAGAGTTGCTTTCATAAAAATCAATCAAGAGAGAGGAGATAGAAGAGATTAATTAGTGAGCCCAGAAGATGATTTAGCTACTCATGATGAAACGAAAACAAACAAGAGAATAAAAATCAAACATAAACATACCGAATTTGAGTCGAGTTGAATAAGCGAGTTGAAGCTCTTTTGATTGTCACTTCAAAGATGAATTACACACTCAATTTATCTCTTCTCTTATTGTTGGTCTAAATTGAAAAATAAAGAGGAGATACAACTTCTCCAAACTATCTAATAATACTCCTAAAATCCTAGAAAATGAACAATAATTCTAATCCTAGCCTTCGCTCCTTTTTTCAGTATAAAACCCCACCTTTTATAGGCAAAAACCCAGAGGGAAAGAAGTGAGGAGGCAAACACTCCCCTTATCTCCACCAACAAGCCACGGATCCGCGGCCAGGGATTTGGCTCCCTTTTGTCTGGCTGGATTCAATATTTGGCTCTATATCTAATCTGATCTTCAGTGATTCCCAACATAACTGATTTGGATTCTTATAAAACTAAATTAATCGGTTTTCAACCTCCCTGATCGGCCATAATCTGTCCTGATCTTCTGATTTCGAATTAATTCTGAATTAAATCAGAATTTGATGGCTTATTTTTCTTCCCTTTCGTTAAGAAATGGGCCTGCACTTAATAAAAAAAATAAGATTTTATTAATAGGATTTATTATATAATAAACATGGTAATGTGACAATATATGTGCAATATATGTGACCGATCAGACCCCCACACTTATCTTTTGCTCGCCCTCGAGCAAAAATATCAAAACTAATCCTAATCAATTATTAGACCACTTTCGCAGGTCACTCGATTGCACTGAGCATGTGCAATAAGCCGTTAAACCTCTAGGTTACCCCTAGAGGAGAGTTTTGTCTCGTGAAGGTTTTCAGTGGATTGCACCCACAAAATCCATAAAGAAAAGGGAAAAAAATGTTAGCATTTTTGAAAAGCATTTTAAAAAGATAGAAAATATTTGAGGTATTGTTGTAAGAGTTCAAGTAATATATAAGTTATAGGAATATCAAACTTTTCATTCCTAAACTTAGTCTCTATTCAAAAACATATCATCAATTAAAGTAAGGAGTTAAATTGTATTTCTCATCTAGTCTATTACTTTACCCTGAGTCATATGCACCATCGTGACCGTGAAGTTTGACTAAGGGTTCTTTAACATTAACTCCTATGCCTTATTTATATTTATTATTTGTGGTATTTATTCCTTAATTCTATTAGGCTTTCTAATCTACCCATGTAACGAGCCTTTAGTCTGTTACACCCAAACCGGACAGTCTTAGGGTACCAGATGAGAAAACACCCCTAAGGACTTAAACACTCGAGCAGATAAGGCCACGAAATCAAGGGTTTTTATTTATAAAATGTACCCTTTTAGGCGTGAATACTTGTGCTTCATGAGGCACAAATACCCAACTTAATTAGAGGATTTATAAATATATATTTTTCAAACTTATCTAATTATCTTTTGCATAAATACCAAGGCTTGCTTAGGCCAAAACACCTACCTAATTAATAATTAGATTTGCATATATATATATATATATATATATATATATATATATATATATATATATATATATATATATATATATATATATATAAGGCATAAGAATTTTTGTCTTTGAACCCTAAGTGTGTAAGTGTATAAAGTGTGCATATTTCTTCAAGGTAAAGATCAAGACTAAATTAGTTTCATCAATTTTCTTCCTAGCCCTAAAAATCAAACAAGTTATCTTTTTTGACCAAGTATAAGAAATCCTAATTATGATATTCTTATTCCTTAAAATTGACTTAATTTCTTATAGAAAAAATAAATCAAAATATTATTCTTTTCTTTCAAAAAGTTTTTTTATATATAAATTTTTTCTTTGTTTTTTTATATTAGTCATGTTAGTCATGTTAGAGCCCTCCCCCACACTTATCTCATGCATTGTCCCTAATGCATGAAAGAAATGTATAGATGCATGAAATAGAATGTAAAAGAGGTGCATATATTATACAAAAATATGTATAACATCATGTTTCTTTCACACCTAGATCTTTTTCGGTTTCAGCCGTCTAGCTCTCTTTCCATCATTCCAATGGGTCCTCTTTATAGGGCATCGTGGAGAGGCCAATTTTTTTGTCATTTTAGCTCTCTTATTCCCCAGTCTCACCTTCTTTAGGTTTTTCTTCCTTATATTTCTACATTCATTATTCAAAAATTGACTACCACCATACTTCTTAGTTGGAACTTCCTCAGTATGAATGCCTAGAAATTCTAACGCAACTCCATACATCTCTTCAAAACTTAGGTCACCACTTTTCTCTGGAGGTGTGTAATTAACCAAAATATCCCTAGTTGGTTCATCTAAACACATGAGTTCTTCTTCGAAGAGGTTATCAAAGAGTATGTCAATCAGATGTTCTTGAATTATATTCTCATGTGATATATTATTGGTTGGCTCATCGAAAGTGAAGATATTCAAATCAAATTTCCCTTTTTTAAAGGGTACTCTAAAATTAGGATCTCCGGCATAAGCCTTCCCATTAAGATTATAGCATTCATTCTTAAATAATTTATTAAGAAACAGAGACTCATTTCTATACCTTTACTTTCTTCATCATAATTGTTTTCAACAAAGTTTATCTCAAATATTTGGTCTCTTATCTTACAAGGTTGATTTTCTAAGTTGAAGACATTGACTTCTCTACTCATGTCCCCAAAAGTTAATCTCATAGATCCATTCCTATAATTGTTAATAGCATTAGCAGTAGCATGGAATGAGCACCCTAGGATAACAGGAGTTTGAGCCCTAGGATTGACACAGGTTGTGTCTCAAGAACTATGAAATCAACTGAGTAGATAATCTCCCCGACCCAGATAAGGACATCATTAATTTTCTCCTTTGGAACTTTCACAGAACAGTCAGCTAGTTAGATTGTGACTCGAGTTAGACTAAGATCGCCCAACCCGAGTTGTTGATAAACTGAGAACGGAAGCAGGTTGACACTTGCTCCTAAGTCAAGAAGTGCATGACTAATCTCGGCTTGTCTGCAGGCAATGGTGGGACAATCTGGATCCTTATACTTGATTGGGATCGGACCCGACAGTCGCTCACTAATGTTAGTGGCTAAGAAGACTTTCTTGGGTACATTAGTCTTTCTCTTCTTGGTGCACATGTCCTTAAGAAATTTTGCATAAGATGGGACTTGTTGGATGGCATCCAGGAGTGGCACATTTATCTTCACTTAGTTGAAGATCTCAATTATTTTATCCATGTGTGAATTCTGCTTGTTGTTCTTTAGCCTATTAGGAAATGGTATTATAGGCTTGTATACCCGACTGGTTGACTTATCAGTTTTAGATTGGTCAATTTTGGAAGGATTGGGACTAGATGAGATGGATGTTGGAGTGTGATTGTGCTGACTGGGATTGGGTGGTGTTGACACTTGTTATCAACTTTCTTTCCCGACCTCAATGTATGAATAACATTACATTGATTCATTGATTGATCCTCAGCCAAATGAGCTTGTTGAGAATTCCTAGGATTCATAATTGGTTGACTGGGCAAGGTACCCTTGTATCTCTCATTCCGTAGATTGGCTAATTGGCTCATTTGACCCTCTAGCCTCTGTATTGTTTGCATGAGAGAATCTTGGTTCTTCATGTACCTTTCTGTATTTCTCTCAAAATCAGTCATTCTTCTTTCAAGATGAGGATTCTTGAAGGAATATGGCAAAGCTTGGTTGGGAAAGTTTTGTTGATAATTTGAAATACTTTTGGGAGAATTTGAGGGTAATTTAGAAAGTGGGGTTGATGATTGGAAGAATTATTGGATGATGGAAGTGGCTTGTATGGTTTGACCGTAGGTGGTCATTATTTTGTTGGCTCCATGAGAAATTTGGGTGATTTCTCTAACCAGGATTATACATTGGTACGTAAGGATCATTGTTCAGCCTTGAAAAGGCTGCATTCATCGGTTCTGAAAAGTGTTGTTTAGTTTGAAACACAGGACACTCCTCAAACACATGATTCATGGCTTGACAATAAGTACAGCCCGGAGTTAGAATTTGGTTTGGGCTGACTTGATTGACTAGACTTTGTTCCTTAGTTTCTAAAGCTTCCAGTCTTCTAGCTAGGTTAACTAACTTAGCCTTGTTAGCTATGGACGATTCAATTGAATGAAGACTTCCTTTTGAAGATATGGAGTTTGAATTCCTAGAGCTTTCACTAGTTGGTTCCCATTGGATGGTCTTTTCAGCTAGATTCTCATATAAATCTCATCCTTCATTCTCATCCTTCTGCAAGAATCCCCCTTGGCACAAGCTTTCTATAAGGGTCTTGGTTGAGTAGTCTAAACCGTCATAAAGAATTTGGCATTGTCGCTATTTCTCTATTCCATGATAAGGACATTGGATAAGGAGGTCTTTGAATCGTTCAAAATACCTCCAAAACGGTTCACTAGGTTCTTGCTAGAACTGCATGATATTTTTCCTAACGAGAGCGGTCTTATGAATTGGATAAAATTTCTTCAAGAAGACCTTGATGAAACCATCCTAAGATGTGATAGAGCCGGCCGCTAAGCTGTATAGCCATTTCTTGGCTAAGTCCTTAAGAGTGAAAGGGACAAATCTCAACCAATAGCATCATCTGCAAGGTGTGAGATTTTCATCATTAAGCATACTTTCTCAAATTCTCTTATGAAGAAATAAGCATCTTTGGACTCTAAGCCATGGAACTTAGGAAGTGTGTTAATGAACTGTGGCTTAAGCTCAAAGTTGTGTTCATCAACCGATGGAAGTTGGATGCAGGATGAAAGTGAGGTTCTAATGGTATAGAACCTATCCTGCAAAGATGTCAGTTGAGACATAACTGATTAGTCTACGATTATGCATTATTATATCGCATCTCCCCACCGATTTATGAATAAATTGTCGGTCTAAACCGTGTTTTGGTCTTTATTGCAGGTAAATCCAGGTTCAAGGGCAAAGGTGTAACAAGAGCTTAATTAAACCCAATTTAGGGTAATTAAATCCGCATTACTTGGAGACCAAGCAAGGGATTATCTAGAAGATACGTCGAACCTAGACTCCTACGCATGTCAGACGAATATTCGGACAAAATTACCAGAATTGGGATATACCCTGATCATTCTTGAAGCCAGAGGGACGTCTTGACAAAAACCAGGGAACTAAGTCCCTGGTATTGCCGCAGAAACGCGGCAATTCCCACGATTTCGCGGCAATAGTACAGAGCCACGCGTCAATTTTCGACGCGTAGCACCGTCTCGTCTTCTGGAGGCTTCCTATGCCTATAAATACCTCTGCATTCGGCCAAAACGGGAGCAGTTTTCATTTTTAGGAGTAGTTTCTGATTTTAGGAGAAGTTTAGTGTAGTGTAGGTAGGTGCTCTTCATTTCTTTTCTCTTGTATTTTCATTTGTTTTTTAGATCTTGTAGTAGGGCTGAGAGATTCAGAGAGAGAGATAGAGAGGGATTGAAATAATAGATGGTGACAGTCTATGTAAAGATGCCTCCTTTCTTCTCCAATGTAATCTCCTTCATCTTCTACATGATGCTTTGCTAACTTTTCTTCTCATGGCAATCTAACTACTAACCACTAACCATCTAACCACTTACTTGATAATTCACATGAATCTAGTAGCCTCTATAAGGCCTTTTTCTTGCAAGAGCCATTGATGGCTCATTGATGATGGGTTCTAACATCTAACTTGCTAACTTGCTAACCAAGCTAACTCTCTCTTATTTCATGCTTTCCTTCAATGGTCTGATGATTTAATGTTTGTATTAGCTTGCTCTTGATGCATGTTTGATTGTGAAAGAACCATCTCATTTGCCATGCTTTGTATCGTCTCTTGAAGCCAAGGATTAGTGATGGCCGAGGATCAAATGTGAGGCAACTATTATTAAGAGTTTAGCATGGTTAGTGGATCAATTACTAGTTAGTAGCCATGAGGTTTCTTTTATCTTGTTTTTAAAAGCAATTCTTTTACCTTTTCATCGGTGTTTTTTACCATCCTCTTTGTTCACCCTTGTTTGATCTTCTTTATTACAAGCTTCTTCTTCTTTTTCTATTTTGCTTTCCAAACCACTCGTCTATTTGGTTTTTACATCACCGTTTTCATCGCTCTTCTCCACCTACCACATTCTGGATTTCCTTTTCTTTTTCTTTTCACTTTCTTTCTAATTCTTTTAACAAAGAAGAATTGTTAACAAATAACGTGAATAAAAAACTGTTATTACTTCTATCGCCTCCCTTTCCTGTGGATACGAACCGTTGAGCCAATGCTATAATGGAAGTATCGAGGGTACATTAGCACACATACGAGCTTTTACATTGATTTCACAAAACAAATATTTTTGAGTGCTAGTTCCGCCTCGATCAAGTTTTTGGCACCGTTGCCGGGGAAGGGATTGGATTTGATTTCACGTTTTTGTTAATATTGTCTTCTCTGTTTTGGTGTGCAGAACAATCTTTACGGGTGCTTAACATTGCAGAATAAACATTAGCTTTGCATCTCCCTGCTCTTGAAAGTAGGGCCCCAGCTTTTAAAGAACCGCCGCGCAAACGCGACTTTTGCCGCGAAAATGCGGCCAAGTTGTAATCATTGTGTATCTTGTTGTGCTGGGATGTGTTCATTGTAATAGCTAGTGGATCTGTATTATTACTTTCCTGCTTTGATTGCCTACACACCATAATAAACTAAAGAACTAAAATACGGTATTTGGACGCTTTTAAAACGGTTTAGACATTTGCATTTAGGCACGTGTCAATTCAATTCCAATATACTGTATTTTGTTCTGTTGTTGTGATCTGGATGGAGATGTACATATGGCATTACATAAAGCATAGGACAAACACGTGGGTGATTTATCGCTTTTTGTTTTATATTCTTGTCTATATTGCACACTTGCACGAATTGAAATTAAGGGCAAAACCCATACAAGATAAGGTGGGATTTAATCACCCTTCCTTAGCCCAAAAACTATCTCCCCACTCACACAACCCAAGCCCTAATAAAAATTGATAGATGTTGGCCCCTAGGGACATCTCGGACTCATTAAGAGATTGACCGAGGGTAGAACTTGTTTTGAATCTTACTCTTGTGAAATCGGTGTCTAAGATTGGGGTTTAAGAGGTAACGCCTTGAAGATACCGTGGTTTGGCGTAATTAGGGCCCGTTGCTTACGCACGGATACCTCTTACAGTATTTTGCCCCTACCTGGCCGATTAGCTTGTGGTCGGATTCAAGCAACAACCTCCCCCGGGTAATCACCAGTTAGGAGTCGTCTAGGTCTAGGTCAACCCTACTATAGGCTTGGTTTTGATTTTTTCTTTTCTTTTTGTTGTTTGATTTTTTCTTTTTGTTTGTGATTATTTGTGAAATGGAATTCAACAATAACAATTCTTTCAATCCGAATATGAATCCATATTTCACACCAACCCCATTTGATTCGGATAATTCCAACCCGGCTTTTTACAATATGCACCAACCAAATACACCGGGTTGGCCTTATCCGAATCAATACAACCCATACCCACATTCTTATGACAATAATTTTCAAAATAATTTTAACTCGTCACAGAGTCAATGGGGATTCACCTCCCCCGAGTTAAATTTTCAACCTCCTTGTCCACCATATTCACCTTGTCCACAATTTACACAATGTTCATTCCCCGATTTCGCTTCCTATACTCTTTTTTCTGAACCACCAATTGAAGAAAAATTTGAGTTACAAAAGAGTATAGAAGCCAATCTTCAAGTGGCCGAGCAACAACTTCAGAAAACATTAGCCTCTCCAATTTCACAGTATTTTCAAGAGTCTTACTCAGTTCCACCTCCTCATAATGAACAACCATCTGCCCTGGAAATGAGTAAGGAACTCTTGTGTGAGTCCAAGCTTCAATCTCAAAACATTTCTAACCACATTCTTCACAAAATTTTCAAAACCAAGATTCTTATACTCCCATTCTAGAGCATCCACTTGTAGAAAAATCATGTCTAGAAAAGAGTATAGAAATCTTACAGGAGTCTATGTTACAATTTCAAAAATCATCTGCCGAGTCTGTCAATAGGGTGGAAACACAATTGAGTCAATTGGTTAGCATTTATAGGAATGAGGAAACTCTATCTTATCAACCTTTGACTAATTTAGCTATTGATCTGACTCAGGACTCTTGTCGTTTTGAACATCAAGATTCAATTTCAGCACACCCACCTGAACTTGTCCAAACTTCAAATCCCATTGACATTTTGGCAAGTTATCCATTTTCTGAAATTGAACTTGAGCATGAATATGATCCTGAACTTTCACTTGATAATTCAATTTCACTTCCTGATTCAATATTAACTAAGGTGTTTTTACCTGAATTCAGGCCTTTGCCCGAGTCAATATTGGATCCAGCGCCAGTTCATTGTAAAATTAAATCACCTATCTCTTATGATGATCATATTGAACTTGACCAATTTCATACTTTTGAAAGTCCCATTGATAAATTGGCAAGTTCTCATTTTTGTGGAATTAAACTCAATGAGGAATGTGACTTTGATCCTCAAGTTTGTGATCCAGTTCAAATTCCTGAATCACTATTGACTCCTATTTTGTTACCCAATTTGAGCAACATTTTAGAGTCAGTTATGATTCCCATACCTGTCATTCCTGAACTTGAATCACCACTCTTAGAAAGTCACATTCCATCTTGGGGAAATAAATGTGGACTTGAGATTCATCTTCTTGATTTGGACCCACTTCCTGAACTGATCTCGACTCCCGAACCTTTACATGACTTAAGTCTTTTTCCTGAGTCGGTATTAGTTCCTGTATTTCCTGAGTCCAAATCAATCATTCCATTATTGAACAGGGGTCTTGATAAATTTGACTCTGAAATTATTTTGAAAGTTTGGAAATTAGATGGGGTAAATTTCTTAATAAAAATCATACATATAGACATCATTCTAGTGGGTTGTATTCTAGAGGTTTCTGGTGGGTTCCTCCGGACTCCACGTAAGAATGATTGGGTCGCATTTCGTGGACCAATCAGACCACCACCGGAACCACCACCTTGAGGTGATTTTTCTTTCCCTCTCTATTTATTTCATGCATACATATATCACGATGCATTGAGGACAATGCATGATATAAGTGTGGGGGAGGGTTTACTAACTTAGAGTTTTTAGATTTTCTTTCTTTTACACTTCTTTTAGGATACTTTTTCCTTTTGTATAGGAATTTTCTCTTTCTTTAAAACTTTTTGAAACAAGAGACAAAGTTTTGATCTATTTTTAAGAAAATTAAGATGATCTTAGAAACTAAGGAAACGTCAATTATGATATCTTAAACCTAGTCGAAATAATGGATCTTGTTTAAGATTATAGGCTAAGTATGATAGATTAGGGAGATAATTTTATCTTGAATTTTTTTTTTGCCTTAGATAGTATGCACATCGCACTTACACATTTTTGGGATGGAAACAAAGACCTAAAATGCCATAAAGCAAAAAATAAATAAGAAGAAATATATATATATATATATATATATATATATATATATATATATATATATATATATATATGAATAAAACATCACTTATTAAGCTGGATAACTATGCCTCAAGAAGCATGATTATTCACGCCTAACGGTGGTCAAAAGAAACAAATAATCCCCCTTAGTTTTGTGGCCTTGTTTACTCGAGTCCTTAAACCTGAGGGATGTTTTCTCATCTGGTACCCTAAAACCATCTGGTCTGGGAGTCATCGGTTATAGGCTCACTACATGGGTGAACTAGAAAGCCTAAGAAAACTAAGGGAAGAAAAAAAAGAAGAAAAAGAAAGAATATATATATAAATAAATGGCTTGATGGTTAGAGTTGAAATCCCAGAAATCTTCACTATCACAAAGTGATATTATCTAGGTTTTATGAGAGATAAAATATTCAATCCAATTTTGAATTCTTACCTTAATTGAAGACAAGATCTTGCATAGAGACTAAGTTTAAGGAAGAATGATTTTTGGGTGGACTTATGACCTTAGATCGCTTATATTTTTGCAAAAATATTTTGAGAACTTGTCTCTCTTTCATAATGTGTTTTCAAAAATAATAACATTTGTCTTCTTTCTTTGTGAATTTTGTGGGTGCAATCCGCTGAAAACCCTCAGGAGACAACACTCCTCCTCTAGGGTAACCTAGAGGTTTAACGGCTTGTTGCACACGCTCAGTGCAATCGCGTCACCTGCGAAAGTGGTGTAATAACATTTGTAGTATAGTTTTATTTTCTTGTTTTGCTCGGGACGAGCAAAAGATAAGTGTGGGGGTGTGATTAGTCTACGATTATGCATTATTATATCGCATCTCCCCACCGATTTATGAATAAATTGTCAGTCTAAATCGTGTTTTGGTCTTTATTATAGGTAAATCCAGAGTTCAAGGGCAAAGGTGTAATAAGAGTTTAATTAAACCCAATTTAGGGTAATTAAATCCGCATTACTTGGAGACCAAGCAAGGGATTATCTAGAAGATACGTCAAACCTAGACTCCTACGCATGTCAGACGAATATTCAGACAAACTTATCAGAATTGGCATATACCCTGATCATTCTTGAAGCCAGAGGGACGTCCTGACAAAAACCAGGGACCTAAGTCCCTGGTATTACCGCGGAAACGCGGCAATTCCAGCGTTTTCGCGGCAATAGTACGGAGCCACGCGTCGATTTTTGACGCGTAGCCCCGTCTTGTCTTCTGGAGGCTTTCTATGCCTATAAATACCTCTGCATTCGGCCAAAACGGGAGCAGTTTTCGTTTTTAGGAGTAGTTTCTGATTTTAGGAGAAGTTTAGTGTAGTGTAGGTAGGTGCTCTTCATTTCTTTTCTCTTGTATTTTCATTTGTTTTTAGATCTTATAGTAGGGCTGAGAGATTCAGAGAGAGAGAGATAGAGAGGGATTGATGTAATAGATGGTGACAGTCTATGTAAAGATGCCTCCTTTCTTCTCCAATGTAATCTCCTTCATCTTCTACATGATGCTTTGCTAACTTTTCTTCTTATGGCAATCTAACTACTAACCACTAATCATCTAACCACTTACTTGATAATCCACATGAATCTAGTAGCCTCTATAAGGCCTTGTTCTTGCAAGAGCCATTAATGGCTCATTGATGATGGGTTCTAACATCTAACATGCTATCCAAGCTAACTCTCTCTTATTTCATGCTTTCCTTCAATGGTCTGATGATTTAATGTTTGTATTAGCTTGCTCTTGATGCTTGTTTGATTGTGAAAGAACCATCTCATTTGTCATGCTTTGTATCGTCTCTTGAAGCCAAGGATTAGTGATGGCCGAGTATCAAATGTGAGGCAACTATCATTAAGAGGTTAGCATGGTTAGTGGATCAATTAGTAGTTAGTAGCCATGAGTTTTCTTTTATCTTGTTTTTAAAAGCAATTCTTTTATCTTTTCATCGTTGTTTTTTACCATCCACTTTGTTCACCCTTGTTTCATCTTCTTTACTACAAGATTCTTCTTCTTTTTCTATTTTGCTTTCAAACTACTCGTCTTTTTGGTTTTTACATCGCCGTTTTCATCGTTCTTCTCCACCTACCACATTCTGGATTTCCTTTTCTTTTTCTTTTCACTTTCTTCCTAATTCTTTTAACAAAGAAGAATTGTTAACAAATAACGTGAATAAAAAATCGTCAATGCTTCTATAGCCTCCCTTCCCTGTAGATACGACCCGTTGAGCCAATGCTATAACAGAAGTATCGAGGGTACATTAGCACACATACGAGCTTTTACATTGATTTCACAAAACACATATTTTTGAGTGCTAGTTCCGCCCCGATCAATAACAGAATATAGTCTTGGTTCGAACTTGGGTGGTGATGTGTTTCTAGTTAACCTAGATGAACTAGGGTCTCTTGACCCCACTTGCATACAAAAAAACAATCACAAACAAGTTCACCAATAGTCAACAAAAGCAAATAACCAAGCCTAGTCTAAGGTAATCTTGACCTAGATAACTCCTAACTGGTTGATTGTCAACAGGAAGTATATTGCAGACTTTAACCACAAGCTAATCAGCCAGGTTAGGGCAAGATTGGTGGCGCGCAAAAGCGACGGGCCTAATTAAGCTAAACCACAAGCCTTCGGGATTTCGCCCCTCAATCCCTTTCCTAGACACTGATTTGGCAGGAGTTAAATTTTAACACCTTCTCTCTTAGGATAATCTCCTAATGAGTTCGAGATGTCGCTAAGGCAAACATCTATCAGATTTTAAATTAGGCTTAGGTTGTGCATACTTGGAGATGGTTTGTGGGCTAAGGAAGGGTAATGACTTTCCCACCTTATCTTGATTTGGTTTTGCCCTTATAATTGCTTGTGTAAAGTGTGCAAGATATAGGAAAGTAACATTCAAAAGTAAATATCACCCAAGAATGTTTCCTAAATTATATGCTATGCATACGTACCTTGTCTCCAGTTATCTTCAACAGTAATTGTAAAATAAACGTAATTAGACAAATGTCTAGAATGTAAGTCTAAACATTTTTTAAGCAATTAACAATCACTTAGATTACTATAGGATTAAAAATAGGGATTGTGAATATCAGATATAGCATGAATAATAACACACAAAAAATGTTATTTTTGCAAGCAATATGTCCTACAAAAAAGAGTTTTTTAGTAGTCCACAAATTTTCAAACTTGCGCTGCAATTTCTTGAAATTCTGTTTCCTAGTTTTGAGAGTAGGGGAACAAAATAGCAAACCTTTTCCTGCAAAGCTTGAGTGCTAAATCTGAATCTTGACGTCCCTGAAATAAGACACCAAACTTGTTAGAAAATAATTACACCGTTTCCTCCCCGGCAACGACACCAAAAATTGATCGTGAAATGAAAGCGATGAGAATTACCGTTTAGCTTTGGGCTAACGGGTCGTGTCCACGAGGAAGAATGTGATGAAAGCTTTTCATTGTTTTTGTTTAGAAAGTTAAGAATGGTGTTGGTTTTATAGTTGAAAAGAGAATGAAGAGAAGGGAAGTGATTTAAAGAAAAATTTAAAACTTAGAGAAGGCCTTGGAAAAGGCGATCTTTAAAAAAATGATGAAGATTGTTTAGTTGTTTTTAATATAGGAAAAAGATACGGGCTCACTAATTTTATACTTAACTACTTACTTATTTCAAGAACATTTTGGTGCATCACTTTTATCATAGGCAAAAACCTTAGTTTCTTTTAATGTTCAAGTAAAACAAATAAGATGATTTTGGATTAAATCTTAAGGTCTTTCTTAATACAACATTAAAAAGAGAATATTAAACCATCAAGCGCGAAGAAGCATGTATGAAATAAAAACTATTTAAAAAGATTTGTGCTTTGAAAGTCTAAGTTTAAAATAAAGACATCCTCATGTTCTTTGAAGAACAAAGTTTAACTCATGTATTTTCTGATTTAAAAGAGTTGCTTTTATAAAAATCAATCAAGAGAGAGGAGGTAGATGAGATTAATTAGTGAGCCCAGAGGATGATTTAGCTACTCATTATGAAAGAAAAACAAATAAGAGATTGAAAATCAAACATAACATATCGAATTTGAGTCGAGTTGAATAAGCGAGTTGAAACTCCATAGATTATCACTTCAAAGATGAATTATATACTCAATTTCACTCTTCTCTCATTGCTGGTCTAAATTTAAAAATAAAGAGGAGATACAACTTCTTCAAACTATCTAACAATACTTTTGAAACCTTAAAAAATGAAAAATAATTCTAATCCTAGTCTTCGCTCCTTTTTTCAGTGCAAAACCCTGCCTTTTATAGGCAAAAACTAAAGGGAAAGAAGTGAGGAGACAAATGCTCCCCTTATCTCCACCAATAAGCCCCAGATTCGCAGCTTTGGTCGTAGATCTGTGGCCAGGATGTGGCCAAATGACCACATCCTGGTGGAGATCTGGCTGGCGTGGGATTTGGCTCCCTTTTGTCTGGCTGGATTCACTGTTTGGCTCTGATTCTAATCTGATCTTCGGTGATTCTCAAACTAACTGATTTGAATTATTATAAAACCAAATTAACCAGTTTTCAACCTCCCTGATCTGCCATAATCTACCCTGATCTTTTGATTTTGAATTAATTCTGAATTAAATCAGAATCTGATGGGCTTTTGGGCTTCTTTTTCTTCCCTTTCCTTAGCAATGGGCCTACACTTAATAAAGAAAAATAAGATTTCTTTAATAGAATTTATTAGATAATAAACATGGTAATGTGACAATATATATGCAATATATGTGACCAATCAGGCCATAGCCGCATTTTCGCGTCCATACGGGCACGGCCGCGCCCGTACTTTGGGCCAGGGGTTGGCCCCTGGCCCCCATTCCCCTGGTGCCTATAAATACCCTCCTGGGGTTATAAAGAGGGGTTTATCCAGAGCTTTAGGAGTTGTTATTTTGTTACTAGGATTGTAATTGTTTTTATGTTTGTTTATTCTTCTAGTTAGTTTAGCCATTGGAGTGAAAGAGAGAGTGTGTAAAAGTTGTATTTGAAGGTAACAAGTTTATACAAGTAATTACTTCTCTTTCTTCTTTCCATCTGCTATGTGTTTTCATTTGCTTCTACCTCTTTGTTTTAGTGTAACACCCTTTCTCTTTACTTCTTCTCTCTTGTTATTTCTTTTACTACCATGTCTAACTAACTCTCTTATTGCATGGCTAACTAACTACTAACCCACTAATCTTAAATAAGTCAATAGTGTCAAACAAGCCTTGTGCAAACGAGAGCTATGATATCTTAAGACGAGGGTTCTAACTCTATCTTACTCATAAGTATTTTCTTTCATATATTTCATGCTTAACGGGTTTTTGATGATCTATGGATTATAAACTTTACTTGTTTTTGTAAGTTAGCGATATTTTTTTAACTTTACCAATACCATTAGTGCACTTGTTTCGTCCCTTATTCTCTCCTTCTATTGGATCTCTATAAGGGAATGTCCAAGTTTTTGTCATGTAAAGCTAAGTTAAAGGAAGAACTTTCACTCGATTTCCACGTGAATAGTTCTTATGCACAAGGGTTATTCTTGCCTATGATCCATCGTGAGGCTACATCTTCAAGAAGTTAGAGATTAGTGGGAGCATTTAATAAAAAGTTAGCCATGCATTTTTACCATTAAGAAAATCTACTTTTACGAACCAACAAACCAATTCAAACAATTCTTGAAACAATACTTGTTTTCATTTTTAAATTCTTTATTTGAAACGAAGAACTTTCTCTTTTCTTGAACAAAGAAGCCACATCAAGCTTTCATCGCTCTCCCTCCTTGTGGATACGATCCGTGTAGCCACTTTGCTACTACAGAAGAATCGCAAAAACAGTAACATCGACCCAAACTCCTTTACTTATATTTGTGTATGCTTTTTGCGATCAAATTTTGGCACCGTTACCGGGGAGGGAACAACTTTATTGTTCAATACTAAAGTTTTTTCTTTATTTTTATGTGATAGAAGAAGTACCAAGAAGCTAACTACTAGAGAAGCAAGATTGGTGGCCGGAGACCATTGCACGAGGAATTCATTTGCCCTTGGGGAATTCGTGTAAAAACAAATTTCTCCGATTGAAGTACTAATGAAAAATCTTTTGCAGGGTTGCCAAAAATCGCTCAAATTGCTTTCTCAAATTTTTAGTTCATTTGTATGCTTCACCTTTACGCTTGTAATAATTCAACAGAAATCCATTTTTTGCTAAATTGACAATCGAATTAGACTCTTGCATTTAGGACACGTGTCTATTATAATTCATTTCAATTTCTATTGAAGAGTGCTAGATAAAAGGTACGTGTGCATTCATATAGAATAGGACCAACATTTTAGAGTGATTACCGCTTTGAATGTTATCTTGTTGTGAATATACTGTACACTTGCACAATTGACATTAAGGGCAAAAACCCTAAATAAACAAGATAAGGTGGGGATTTCATCACCCTTCCTTAGCCCAGAAACCATCTCCAACTGCACTCACACAACACAAGCCTTAACTAAAAATTGATAGATGTTGGCCCTAGGGACATCTCAGACTCACTAAGAGATTAACCGAGGGTGGAATTTGCGAGAACTATACTCCAGTAAAATCGGTGTCTAAGGAAAGTGGATTGAGAGGTAAAGCCTCGAAAGCTCCGTGGTTTGGCGTAATTAAGGTCTGTGGCTCACGCCCGGATATCTCCCACCGAGTTTTGCCCTTTCTTGGCGATTAGCTTGTAGTCAAGTTCCTGCAACAACCTCCCCTGAAGAATCGATAGGTCCAAGTACCTTTAGACTAAGGCTTGGTGGTCATTTTTCTTTCTTTTGTTTGTTTTTTATTCTTTTTGATTATTTGTTGTCTATACGTTGTTTGTGGTGTGCTACATCCAAGAGTGGGTGAGAGATCTTGTAACTTTCAGATTAACCAGAAACACTTCTCTACCCTAACATCCAGAACCGGTGATGGCGTCACTTCAGAATAGGTTTTACCCGATCAGAACCTCACTGCCATCTTGTATAAAACTTCCTGAGGCAAATGAAAATAACTTTGAATTAAAGCCTCAATTCATCAACACTCTTCCAAAATTTTATGGTTTAGAATCATAAGATGCATACTTCTTTGTTAGGGAATTTGAAGAAGTATGTCTCATGATGCGCATTCCCCAGTTAGGAGACGATGCTGTTAGGTTACGTTTCGTCTCTTTTCCCTAAAGGACCTAGATAAAAAATAGTTATACAGTTTAGCGGTAGATTCAGTAACAACGTGGGATGATTTCGTCAAGGCCTTCTTGAAGAAATTCTACCCAATTCACTAGACTGCCCTCATTAGAAAGAATATCATGCAGTTCAGATAAAAACAGAGCGAACTATTTTGGAGATACTTTGAGCGATTAAAAGATCTCCTACCTCAGTGCCCTCATCACGGTGCAGAGAAATGGCGTCAGTGCCAAATTCTCTATGATAGTTTGGATTATTAAACGAAAACCCTGTTAGAAATCATGTGTCAGGGGTTCTTGCAAAAGGATGAAAATCAGGGTTAGAATTTGTTTGAGGATTTAGCTGAGAAAACCCTGCAATGGGAGCCAACCTCAGGAAAACCAAGAAATTCACAGTCCATAGCTTCAAAAGGAGGGCTCCTATCCTTAGAATCATCCATAGATGCAGAAGTTAAGATTGCTACCCTGATGAGGAGAATAGAGGCTCTAGAGACAAAAGAGCTAGCCAATGTCAACCAAATTAACCTACCACCAATTCACAATCCGGGTTGTTCGTACTGTCAGGCACCGAACCATGTTTTTGAAGAGTGCCCTGTCTTTCAGACTCACCAAGTGCCGCCAGAACACATGAATGCGGCCTACTCACGGCCGCCACATAATCCTTACTCAGAAATATACAATCCCGGTTGGAGAAATCAGCCAAATTTCTCTTAGGCCCAGAATAATTCTCCCAGGCCAAATTTCCCCAATCATTTCCACCATCCCAATTATCCAACAAATTTTCTCAGTCAAACTCCATCTTTCTCCTACCAAAGTTTACCAATTGAGAAGAAATTCAGTGAATTGGAAGAGAGCATGGAGGGTTTTATGAAGTCCCAAATCGCCTTCATGCAAAATCAGGGACAAACACTGAGCAACTATTCACAGGCTATATCGAGATTAGAAATACAGATGAGTCAGTTAGCTAGCTCTCTAAGTGAAAGACCAAAGGATACTTTACCTAGTCAGCCGCTAGTTAACCATAAGAACTCCAATCAAGCGTATGAAATTCAGGATCCGTCGATCAATCAGTGCAATGCTGTTCACACACTTCGATCCGAAAAGAAGGTGGATAATCAGGTCTACCAGCAAAAAAATCCCACTCACATTGATCCTGCTCCTGCTTCCATATCTGCTCGCTCCTCCCAATCTGCTAATGTCTGACGAAGACACAGTTGCTAAACAAGTTCATAAGCCTGTAGCACCATTCCCCAATAGGCTTAGGAGCAATAATAAGAACATGCACATGGAGAAAATATTTGAGATGTTTAATCAGGTCAAACTGAATGTCCTCTTCTTGACACTATCAAACAAGTCCCAGCTTATGCCAAATTTCTTAAGGATATATGTACGAAGAAGAGAAAGACTAATGTGCCAAAGAAAGTTTTCTTGGTAACTAATATAAACAAAATTCTGTCTGGTCCCATTTCGGTGAAATACAATGATCCTGGATGTCCCACAATTTCTTGCATCATAGGACAAACAGAAATTAGCAGAGCACTACGTGATCTGGGAGCAAGTATCAACTTGTTACCTCTCTCAGTATACTAGCAACTTGGGTTGGGCGAGCTGAGTCCAACTTGAGTCACCATTCAGTTAGCTACCGATCTGTGAAAATCTTAAAGGGAAAAATCACAGATGTCCTTATCCAGATCGGGGATTTTATCTACCCCGTTGACTTCATTGTGCTTAAGACCCAACCTGTGTCAAACTACGGTCTGATTAGTCTACAGTTCTGCATTATTATATCATATTTTCTCACCGATTTTGAGTAAAATATCGGTCTAAACCGTGTTTTGATCTCTCTTGCAGATAATCAAGACAAGGAGGGCAAAAGGGTAATAAGAGCTTAATTAAACCAATTTTTGGGTAATTAAATCTGAATTTCTTGAAGGCCAAGTAAGGGAACTTCTAGAAGATGCATTGAACCTAGACTTTTGCACACGTCAGACAAAGATCTGGATGAATATACCTGAATCGGAGCATATCTAGAAGGTCCTAAAAGCGCCGCGCATCACCGCACCAAAACCAGGTACCTAGGTCCCTGGTATTGCTGCGAAAATGAGGCAATAGCCGTGTTTTTGTGGCAATTTGGTGGGGCCACGCATTGATCTTCAACGCGTGGCCTCGTCTCGCCTTCTGGAACCTCCTTTTGCCTATAAATAGGGTAGGGGTTGGCCAAAACGAAAGCAGATTTGGATTTAGGCTAGGTTTTCTCTCTTCTAGTTGTAGATTAAAATTTTCTTTCTCTTTTATTTTATATTTTCTTTTCTTTTATAGATCTTGTAGTAGGGCTGAGAGATTCAGAGAGAGAAAGAGAGAGATTGATGTAATAGATGGTGACAATCTATGTAAAGTTGTCTCATTTCTTCTCCATTGTAATATTCTCCATCTTCTACATGATGCTTAGCTAGATTTTCTTCTCATGGTGACTAACTACTAACCACTAACTAGCTAACCACTTACTTGATAATCCATATGAATCTAGTAGCCTCTACAAGGCCTTGCTCTTGCCAGAGCCATTGATGGCTCATGATGATGGGTTCTAACATCTAACTTGCTAACTTGCTAACCAAGCTAACTCTCTGATTTCATACTTGCTTCTAATAGTTTTGATGTTCTAATATTTGTATTAGCTTGCTCTTGATGCAAGTTTGAATGTGAAGAACCATCTTATTTGCTATGCTTTGTATCGTCTTTTGAAGCCAAGGACTAGTGATGGCCAAGGATCTATATGAGACAACTATCACTAAGAGGTTAGCATGTTAGTAGAGTAATTAGTAGTTAAAAACCATAAGATTTCTTTCATAGCATTCCTCATTTTTTTACTTTGTTTTAAGAATTATTTTCAAAACCTTTTTTTTATCATTTTCTTATCGATGTTTTCACCAACTTCTTAGTTCACCTTTGTTTCATCTTCTTTTCTATTTTATTTTCCGAATCACTTCTCCTTATTTTCACATCACCGTTTTCATCACCTTCTCTACCTATCACTTTCTGATTTCTTTTCTTTTATTTTCTTTTTCTAATTCTTTAAACAAAGAAGACTTGTTAACAACTGACATGAATAAAGATTGTTAATGCTTCTGTCGCCTCCCGTCCCTGTGGATTCGACCCGTTGAGACAATGCTATAACGAAAGTATCAAGGGAAGATTAGCACACAAGTTTTCATTAATTTCATAAACACACATTTCAAGTGCTGGTTCCGCCCCGATCAAATTTTTGGCGTCGTTGCCGGGGACGGGAATGGTTTTGATTTCACGTTTGTGTTAACATTTTCTTCTCTATTTTGGTGTCAGGTTAATTTTTACAGGAATTGAACATTACAGAACTCTCCTTTTGTTTGCATATCCCTACCCTAGAAAGCAGGGACCCTACTTCTAAAACTTTTCCACAGAAATCAAAGTAAAGCCGCGAGAACGTGGCAATTTTGTGGCAACTGTGCTTTATCTTTTGCAGGGAATTTGCAAGTGCATATATTGTTATTTTTTGCTGCCAATTTTTTGCTTTGATTGCCTACATACTGTGCTCTTGCCAGAGCCATTGATGGCTCATGATGATGGGTTCTAACATCTAACTTGCTAACTTGCTAACCAAGCTAACTCTCTTATTTCATGCTTGCTTCTAATAGTTTTGATGTTCTAATTTTTGTATTAGCTTGCTCTTGATGCAAATTTGAATGTGAAAACCCATCTTATTTGCTATACTTTGTATCGTCTTTTGAAGCCAAGGACTAGTGATGGCCAAGGATCTATGTGAGACAACTATCACTAAGAGGTTAGCATGTTAGTAGAGTAATTAGTAGTTAAAAACCATGAGATTTCTTTCATAGCATTCCTCATTTTTTGACTTTGTTTTAAGAATTATTTTCAAAACCTTTTTTTTATCATTTTCTTATCGATGTTTTCACCAACTTCTTATTTCATCTTTGTTTCATCTTCTTTTCTATTTTGTTTTCCAAATCACTTCTCCTTATTGTCACATTACCGTTTTCATCACCTTCTCCACCTATCACTTTCTGATTTCTTTTCTTTTATTTTCTTTTTCTAATTCTTTAAACAAAGAAGACTTGTTAACAACTGATATGAATAAAGATTGTTAATGCTTCTGTCGCCTCCCGTCCTTGTGGATTCGATCCGTTGAGACAATACTATAACGAAAGTATCAAGGGAATATTAGCACACAAGTTTTCATTGATTTCATAAACACACATTTCAAGTGCTGGTTCCGCCCCGATCAAATTTTTGGCGTCGTTGCCGGGGACGGGAATGGTTTTGATTTCACGTTTGTGTTAACATTTTCTTCTTTATTTTGGTGTCAGGTAAATTTTTGCAGGAATTGAACATTGCAGAACTCTCCTTTTGTTTGCATATCCCTACTCTAGAAAGCAGGGACCCGGCTTCTAAAACTTTTCCATGGAAATCAAAGTAAAGCCGCGAGAACGTGGCAATTTTGTGGCAACTGTGCTTTATCTTTTGCAGGGAATTTGCAAGTTGCATATATTGTTATTTTCTACTGCCAATTTTTTGCTTTGATTGCCTACATACTGTAATAAATTAAAGAACTAAAATATCGTATTTAGACACTTTTAATATGATTTAGACATTTGCATTTAGGCACGTGTCAATTCAATTCCAATATACTGTATTTTGTTCTGTTGTTGTGATCTGGACTGAGATGTACATATGGCATTGGATATAGCATAAGACAAACACGTGGGTGATTTATCGCTTTGTGTTATATTCTTATCTATATTGCACACTACATGAATTGAAATTAAGGGCAAAACCCATACCAAGATAAGGTGAGATTTCATCACCTTTCCTTAGCCCAAAAACCACCTCCCCATTCACACACCCTAGCCCTAATAAAAATTGATAGACATTGGCCCCTAGGGACATCTCGAACTCATTAAGAGATTGACCGGGGGTTAAACTTGTTTTGAATCTTACTCTTGTGAAATCGATGTCTAAGGTTGGGGATTAAGAGGTTCTGCCTCAAAGATACCATAGTTTGGCGTAATTAAGACCCGTTGCTTACGCACGGATACCTCCCATCGTAATTTGCCCCGACCTGACCAATTAGCTTATGGTCTGATTCATACAACAACCTCCCCTGGGTAATCGACTAGTTAGGAGTCGTCTAGGTCTAGGTCAACCTTCATGTAGGCTTGGTTTTGATTTTTTTCTTTTCTTTTTGTTTGTTGTTTGTTTTTTCTTTTTGCTTGTGATTGTTTGTGAAATAGAATTCAACAATAACAATTCTTTCAATCTTAATATGAATCCATATTTCAGACCAACTCCATTTGATTCGGATAATTCTAACTCGTCTTTTTATAATATGAACCAACCAAATACACCGAGTTGGACTTATCCGAATCAATACAACCCATACCCCTATTTAGTCTCTAAAACTGCATATTTCATGCCACATCTTCACATTTATCTAATATTAAATTCTGCTAATAAATACCTCTCTTGTATGTTTCTAGGTCCATGGGTGCAATGAAGAAGAAGACACTAAATCACCATTTAATGGGTGATTAAAAGCCTAAAATATATCCATTGATTTTGTAGAGCTGATTTGTTAAAACCAGGGGCTCAAAACCAGAAATCGGGAACAGAAGCTGATAGGGGACAGACGGGACAGCGTGCAGCTCAAAATGCCGCACGCCCAGCCCTAGTAGGGCCCCAAAAACGCGGTCTAGGCCACGTTTTCGCGGCTGTACGGGTGCGGCCGTGCCCGTAGTTTGGGCCAGGGTTTGCCCCCTGGCCCCCTTTCCTCTGGTACCTATAAATACCCCCTTGGGGTCTCTTTTAAAAATATATCTAGAGAGTAGTGTAGTTTTAGGGTAGTTTTTATTTCTATTTTGTAGTTTAGGGTAGTTTATATTAGTTCTTCTTCCTCCTTTATATTTTCCATTTTATTTTAGATCTTGTAATAGGAGAGAGAGTGAGACATGAGTGGAATGCAAGAGTGCTTGTAATAGAAGGTGACAGGCTATGAAAGGTGCTCTCATTACCTCTCTTTGTTTTCTATCAAACTCCTTTTACATGTTTAGCTAATCTTTTCTCTCATGGACACTAACTACTAACCACCAACTAGTCTAACTTCTTATTTAATAATCCACATGAATCTAATAGCCTCTACTTGGCCTTGCTCTTGCAAGAGCCATTGATGGCTCATGATGATGGATCCAACACTCTAACTTCCTAACTCTCTAACAAGCTAACATTACTTTACTCCATGCTTACTTTTAGTTTTGATGGTTTAAGTGTAGCATTGAACTTGTTTTGTGGAGTTGGGATGAGATGAGTTATTTATGGGCCATGCTTTGAAACACTCTTGAACTAAGGACTAGTGATGGCCAATGATACTTGTGAGGCAACTATGACTAAGAGGTTAGCATGTTGGTGGAGTCATTAGTAGTTAGTAGCCGTGAGTTTTCTTTCTTTTTCACTTTATTTTAGAAATATTCCAAAAACCACAAAGACATTCTTTTCTATGTTCCCACTTCTTCTTGTTTCACTGTACTTCTCTTTTCATTCTTTGCTTTCTTTTCTTTTCATTCTTTTAAACATTAAAGAACAGTTAACATACACGTGAACATACCGTGTAAGCTTCTACCGCCTCTCGTGCTTGTAGATTCAACTCGTTTTAGCCTCTATGCTATAACAGAAGTATCGAGAAAGCCAAAGCATACGCACTTTAAATCTCAATTTCAAATATACACTTTTTGTGTGCGGTTTTCCCCCGATCAAATTTTGGCGCCGTTGCCGGGGATGGGAACGGTTTGATTTCACGAACTTTTCTTTTTGTTTTTGGTGTGCAGGTTAAAGTTTTAGCATTGCAGAAGTCTACACTTGCTCTTGTGTGGTTGGCTAAATTCTTGTATATTCTTATACTCTGCTGCTAATTTTTGTTTATATTACCTGTACACTGTAAATAATTTTAAGAATTAAAATACGATAGTATATTCTTATACTCTGCTGCTAATTTTTGTTTATATTACCTGTATACTATAAATAATTTTAAGAATTAAAATACGGTAATTAGATGCTTTAAAACGATTTAGACATTTGCATCTAGTCACGTGTCAATTCCTATCCAATATACTGTATTTTGTTCTTGTGTTGTTGTGATCTTGACGGAGGTGTACATATTGCATTGCATATAGTTAGGACAAACACTTCAGTGATTTACTCGCTTTTTTGTGTTCATTCTTATCTATATTGCACACTTGCATAAATTAAACTTAATGGCAAAACCCAAGACAACATAAGGTGGGGAAGTCATTACCCTTCCTTAGCCCAAAAATCATCTCCCCACTAATACAACCCAAGCCTAATAAAACTTGCTAGACGTTGGCCTCTAGGGACATCTCAGACTCATTTAAAGAGATTGACCTAAGGGGGAAGTTGTTAGAAGTTGACTCTTATCAAATCGGTGTCTAAGGTTGGGGATTGAGCGGCGAAACCTCGAAGAACAGTGATTTGGCATAATTAGGCCCGTTGCTTTGGCATGGATACCTCCCACTGATCTTGCCCCTACTTGGCCGATTAACTCGTGGTCAGATTCTGACAATGTACTCCCCGCGGACAGTCTAACCAATTAGGAGTCGTCTAGGCCTGAGTCAACCCTAGCATAGGCTTGTTTTCTTTTTCTTTTTCTGTCTTTGTTTATTTGATTGTTTTCTTTTTTGTATATTGTGAAATGGAATTTAACAATAATAATTCTTTCAATCATAATATGAATCCAAATTTCACTCCGATCTCATTTGACTCAGATAACTCCAACTTGGTTATGTACAACATGAACCAACAATATATGCCAAGTTGGGATTATCAGACTCAATATGACCCATATCCTCAATCATATGACTATAATTTTTAAAATAATTTCAACTCTTCACAGAGTCAATGGGGATTCACCTCCCCCAGTCAAATTTTCAACCGCATTGTCCACAATTTTCACAAAGTTTATTCCCCAATTTTGGTTCATATACTCCTTTTCCTGTTTCCACCAACCGAAGAAAAATCTGATTCGGAAAGGAGTATGGAAGAGTCCCTACAACAAATTCAAAATTTTCTCAATTCATAATCCTTCCCACATCAAACCCCACATCCTCCTTTTCTAGAGCATCCAATTGAAGAAGAATTTGAGTTAGAAAAGCATTTGGAAGTCTTTTGTGAAAGAATGCAAAATATGTTGGACTCATCATCTCAACCAAAATTTCAAGAGTCCTACTCATCTTTTCCAATCTCACCACTTCAAAATGAATAGCCATTAATACTAGAATTGAGTGTGGAACCCTTGGGTGAGTCCGAGCACAATCTGATGGATTCACAATTTCACCACAATTTCTAAAATTAACTTCCATACTCACCTTTTCAAGAAGAACCAATTGCAATGAGTATGGAAGATATGATTCTGAATCCAAATTCTTTACACGACCTATCAGTAGGTTAGACTCACCTATGAGCGAATTGATCAATGAGAGCGAGGAAAGTTTTTCTTGCCAACCTTTGACCGATTCTTATATCCCTAACTCTATTGATTGGACTCATGAATCATGTCATTTTGGGAATCCCGATTCAATTTCAGAACACACATTTGAAGTTGACCAAACTCCAAGTTATGAAAGTCGCCTGGACATTCTGACAAGTTATCCCTTTTCTGAAATTGAAATCGAACATGAATGTGATCCTGAACCTCATGTTAGTAATCTGATTGAGGTTAAATCTGTACACAAAATACAGTATTTTAGATTTAAGAATAGGATGTGTAAGGTGCTCAATTCTACCGCTATAGTAAGTGGCTATGCGGGTCGTGATCCACAATGAGGGACTAGCGATGGAAGCTTTTTAGTAAGTCTTCTTTTAAGATACAAAGTTTGGTTAAAGTTCTTCTTTAGTTCTTTAAAAGAAAAAGAGAAAAATTAGGTTAAAGTTAAGTGAGGAAGAAAGTGGTAGAATGAGAAGGTGGAAAAAATAGAAAATGATTATTTACAAAGAAATTGAAAATGGAAAGAAGTGGGTGTTGTTGGTGTTCTAAACTAAAGAATAAAAGAAAAGAAAAGAAACTAAAAATTAAAAAACATACTTACCTCTTCGGAGCCTGTTTACCTTTCACCCGTATCGACGATGTACCTTTCTTTGAAGGCGAGCGAAGCATGGCAATGAGATCTTCCCCATTCCCAATTTACACTTTGAAATAAAGGGGCGAGCTATACTACAATAGAAATGGATGTCCATCACTATAAGCCATCAACGACACTTGCAAGGAGAAGGCAACTTCGAGGCTATCGGTTTCATTTGGATCCACAAACACAAAAGAGGAAGCGAACAAAAACAAGAGTAGAAAAGAAATGGAAACCTCGATTCGATTCAAATAACAATGAAAGAAGAGATCATTTACACTGGTGTCACCTGCAGTACAAGCTTGCTCTCATTCCTCCATGAAAGTCGTCTCTCCTCTCAGTTACATAAAGAAAAGTAAAAATTACATAAAAAGAAAACTAAAAACCTAAGTTATAAACTACAAGTTATCCTAAGTTCTATTCTCTACTTGGTCCTCCCTTTTGCCTTTGAGTGCATGTATTTATAGGAGAAATGCAGAGGGTATAGGAGTATGAAGATAAGTAAAGCTGGCAATTTCTGATCTCCCCTTATCTCCAAACTTGATTTCATGTGGATATTCAGTTCTGATCTGCAGTTTGTTAGCGTGTTGACTGCTGAATATCACTTATCAAATGACAAAATTAGAAATAGTGATCAACATAAGAGTTGTAACTCTGTAAGTCTTCTTTCTAGATCATCTTGAAATCAGATTTGAGATTCTATACCAAATGTTATGATTCAAATACTGAAATATATCCAGTCAGAATCTGAGTTAAACTTGCTTCATCTCATCCGTTGATCTTCTCTCTATCCATTTATCTCTCTGTATTTGATATTATCCTCGGTTGATCTTTAGCTAACCAAAATGGATTTATAAAATCTGAATTTTACTGGTTTCCATTTGGTGTTATCTTTCTGATTTGCTCTGATCTTCAGCTGAACATTTACCCCAATCCTTGATTTGTTCTAACTAGATCTGGGATCATCCTCAGCTAACCAAATAGATCCAGTTAAATTTGATTTTAACTGGTATTTATTTGGTTTAATCCTCTTTCTCTTCATTATTACCTTCTATAAAATAGACATTTAAGACAAAGAAATTAGCAGATTTATTACATGATAAATGTAGGAGTGTAATGAAAAGAAGGCAAAATATGTGTACGATCACACCCCCACACCTATCTTTTGCTCGTCCTCGAGCAAAATAATAAAACTAAACCAAAGATTATTAGACCACTTTCGCAGGTCACGCGATTGCACTGAGCATGTGTAATAAGCTGTTAAACCTCTAGGTTTCCCCTAGAGGACGAGTTTTGCCTCGTGAGGGTTTTCAGTGGATTACACCCACAAAATCCATAAAGAAAGAGAAACAAAGAGTTAGTATTTTTGAAAAGCATTTTGAAAGAGGAAAATATTTGAAATATAATTGTAAGACTTAAGTAATCTATAAGTTATAGGAAAACTAAAATTTTCATTCCTAAACTTAGTCTCTATTCAAAAATTTGTTATCAATTAAAGTAAGGAGTCAAATTGTACTTTTCATTTAGTCTATTACTTTACCCTGAGTCATATGCACCATCGTGACTGTGAAGTTTGACTAAGGGTTCTTTAACTCTAACTCTTATGCATTATTTAATTATATATATTTTTTGTGGTATTATTCCTTAGTTCTATTAGGCTTTCTAATCTGCCCATGTAACGAGCCTTTAATCGATGACTCCCAAACCAAACGGTCTTAGGGCACCAGGTGAGAAAACACCCCAAGGACTCAAGGATTCGAGCAACCAAGGCCACAAAACTAAGGATTTTATTATATGAACCCCTTTTAGGCGTGAATACTTATGCTTTATTAGGCACAAATACCCAGCTTAATCAGAGGATATATATTTTTTCTCAAACTTATCTAATCATCTTTCGCATAAATACTAAGGCTTGCTTAGGCCAAAGCACCTAGATAATCAATAATTAGACTTGTTCATCTTTCATAGATTTTTTTTCTTTTTCTTTTTTTTATATATATAAGGTATAAGAATCTTTGTTTTTGAACCCTAAGTGTGTAAGTGTATGAAGTGTGCATATTTCATTAAGGTAAAGATCAAGACTAAATTACTTTGACAAATTATCTTCCTAACCCTAAAAATCAAACAAATAATCTTATTTTGACCAAATTTAAGAAATCCTAATTTTGATTTTCTTATTCCTTAAAATTGACTTAATTTCTTACAAAAAATATATCAAAATATTGTTTCTATTTGCAAAAAGTTTTTAAAAGTAAAGAAATTTCTTTTTTTAAAAAAGAAAAATCAAAGTTAAGTTAGACCCTCCCCCACACCTACTTGATGCATTGTCCTCAATGTATGAATTAATGCATATATGCATGAAAAAGAAGAAAGGGAAGGAAAATGTTACCTTAAGGTGGTGGTTCCGGTGGTGGTCTGATTGGTCCACGAAATGCGACCCAATCGACTTTTTGTGGAGTTCGGAGGAACCCACCAGAAATTTCTCTAATATAACCCACTAAAATGATATATACATGAATGATTTTTATTAAATATTTGACCCCATCTAATTTCCAAATTTCATAATTAATTTCGGAGTCAAATTTGTCAACCGCCTTGTCCCAAAATGGAGTGTCAAAAGATAGAATGATTGACTTGGACTCAGGAGTACGGGAACTAATATCGACTCAGGAAAGTGACTTAAGTCAAATAAAGGCTCGGGAGTCGAGATTGGTTCAGGAAATGGGTCCAAATAAAGAAGTTGAAACTCAAGTCCACATTCATTTTCCAACAATAGAATGTGACTTAATATTGGTGATTTAAGTTCAAGAATGATAGGTGTGGGAATCAAAACTGACTCTAAAATATTATTCAAGTGAGGTAACAAAACAGGAGTCAATATTGGTTCAGGAATTTGAACTGGATCACAGATTTGAGAATCTAGGTCACATTTCTCATTGAGTTCAAGGTCATAAAAATGAGAACTTGCCAATTTGTCAATAGGACTTTCAAAAGTGTAAAATTGGTCAAGTTCAATATGATCATCAAAGATGGGTGATTCAATTTCATGATGAATTGGCACAGGATCTAATGTTGACTCGGGAAAAAGATTAAAATTAGGTGAAGAAATCTGAGTCATTATTGAATCAGGAAGTAGAATTGAATCACTAAGTTGAGGTTCAGGATCATATTCATTCTCAAGTTCTATTTCAGGAAAGGAATAACTTGCCAAACTGTCAATATCATTTTCAAAATTTGGAGTTTTGGCAAGTCCAAATGATTGTTCTGAAATGGAACCTTGATTTCCAAAACAACATGACTTTTCGACTCTAACAGAATGGTTAGCGACATCAGAACTGGTCAAACGGTGAGAACGTAGAGATTGGACCATCATATCTATGTCACAATTACGAGCGTTTTGAGCCTGAGTCATGGCTTCAAGCATCTTTTCATAGTTGATTGGTTCATTGTTTTGTTAAAAAGATGAAGTGTTGTCTTAGAATTGGTGGTGAAATTGTGAGTCCATCAGATTTTGTGATTGTTGTTTGGACTCACGCATACTCATTTCCAAAATTGATGGTTCTCTATTTTGGACTGGTGGAACTGAGTATGAATCTTGGAAATATTGTGGACTAGGTGGATAAGGAGGACAAGTTGGTTGAAAATTAGACTCGGGGGAGGTGAATTCCCACTGACTCTGTGAAGAGTTGAAATTATTATAGAAATTATGGTTATAAGATTGGGGGCATGGGTTATATTGATTCGAATAAAACCAATCCGGCACACTATGTTGGTTAAAGTTATGATATGCCGGGTTGGTAATATCCGAAAAAGAGGTTGGTGTGTAATATGGATTACTATTAAAATTGAAAAAATTATTGTTATAAACCATATCACACAGGAAAACACAAACAAAGAAACAAATAAACAAACAAAGGAAAAAAAATTCTAAACTAAGTTAGGGTAGACCTATGACCTAGACGACTCCTAACTGGTTAGACTGTTCACAGGAGGTATAATGCAGACTTTGACCACAAGCTAATCAGCCAGGTCAGGGTAACATTGGTGGGAGGTTATCCGTCAAAGACGTTCCTTAATTAAGTAACCACCAACCTTCAGGCTTTCGGCCCTTAATCCCCTTCCTAGACACTGATTTGGCAGGAGTCAAATTCCAACACCTTTTCCCCTTAGGATAATCTCCTAATTGAGTTCGAGATGTCCCTAGGGCCAACATCTACTCATTTTTAGTTAGGTTTGAGTTAGTGAGTGAGGAGATTGTTTGTGGGCTAAGGGAGGGTAATGACTTCCCCACCTTATCTTGTTTATAGGACCAGCCCTTA
This sequence comes from Agave tequilana, assembly GCA_038442645.1. Lineage (NCBI taxonomy): Eukaryota > Viridiplantae > Streptophyta > Magnoliopsida > Asparagales > Asparagaceae > Agave > Agave tequilana. The sequence continues at coordinate 365,278 of JAVJIF010000127.1, forward strand.
AGTCAATTTAGTGCAGTGTATTAGTATATAGAAAAAGTAACATTCAAGCAATCATACAAGAATGAACCTTATACTAAATGCTATGCACACATACCTTGGCTCCAGCACTCTTCAACAGTAAATAAAAAATGAAATGAAATAGACACGTGCCTAAATGCAAAGTCTAAATCATTTTTAACATTTACAATCAACTTTTTACTATTGTGTTAGAAATATATATATATACAGTGAGTCAAACAAGGAGATAAATGCTACAGAAATTCAGATTTTTAATTCAGCCAACCTGCAAGAATACAAGTTAGTAGTTCACTCAGTTTTGCCAACAAAATGTAGCAAATCTGAGGGCTTCTTGGCTCTGCTTTCTTGAGCAGAGTCCAAGGCCAGTTATATGTCCACTGCAGCAAGAATTCCTTGTTGTTGAATCTGTACAAAAAAAAACAAAGAAGACAGTTAACCAAAAATGTAAACTTTTAAAGAGAATTGCTTAACGACCCTCCCCAGCAATGGCACCAAAATTTGAATGATGTTAAACCTGCACACAAAATACAGTATTTTAGATTTAAGAATAGGATGTGCAAGGTGCTCAATTCTACCACTATAGTAAGTGGCTATGCGGGCCGTGATCCACAAGGAGGGACTAGCGATGGAAGCTTTTTAGTAAGTCTTCTTTTAAGATACAAAGTTTGGTTAAAGTTCTTCTTTAGTTCTTTAAAAGAAAAAGAGAAAAATTAGGTTAAAGTTAAGTGAGGAAGAAAGTGGTAGAATGAGAAGGTGGAAAAAATAGAAAATGATTATTTACAAAGAAATTGAAAATGGAAAGAAGTGGGTGTTGTTGGTGTTCTAAACTAAAGAATAAAAGAAAAGAAAAGAAACTAAAAATTAAAAAACATACTTACCTCTTCGGCGCATGTTTACCTTTCACCCGTATCGACGATGTACCTTTCTTTGAAGGCGAGCGAAGCATGGCAGATGAGATCTTCCCCATTCCTGATTTACACTATGAAATAAAGGGGCGAGCTATACTACCATAGAAATGGATGTCCATCACCATAAGCCATCAACGGCACTTGCAAGGAGAAGGCAACTTTGAGGCTATCGGTTTCATTTGGATCCACAAACACAAAAGAGGAAGCGAACAAAAATAAGAGTAGAAAAGAAATGGAAACCTCGATTCGATTCAAATAACAATGAAAGAAGAGATCACTTACACTAGTGTCACCTGCAGTACAATCTTCCTCTCATTCCTCCATGAAAGTCGTCTCTCCTCTCAGTTACATAAAGAAAAGTAAAAATTACATAAAAAGAAAACTAAAAACTGTTGACTGAGATTTCCTGCACACAAAAATAAACAATTTTAGTTTTAAGAATAGGATGTGCAAGTTCTCAATTCTAATCCGCTGTAGCAAGGCTATGCGGGTCGTGATCCTCAGGGAGGGACTGCGATGGAAGCGTTAAGCAAGTTTCTCTAAAGTTTTTATTTTTATTAGTTAAGTTAGAAAGATAGCGGTATTTACAATGGTCGGAAAAAGAATATGGAGATGAGTTATGATTTAATCTACAAAAAGAAAAGAAAAGAAAAGAAAAGAAAAGAAAAGAAAAGAATACTTACTTGAGTTTGGTTGAAGAAAAACGTGAAAACCTTACATGTTCTACCTTGCTTAGGAGGCGTTCAACGCATAGATCATAAACTCGAGCCCGGTCCTTGTGCACATTATATCGTCAAGCATATCAAGAACGAAGTGATGCGAAGCTTTGGAAGTGGAGAACGTTTTCATGAACTATCGTTGGCTCTCACGTAGCTTAGTTATACTTGTTTGGAATTCACTTGCATGTTCATCAATCAGCCACAAAGAAATCACAGAGAAAAAGAAATAGAAAACAAAAGGAAAAGTAAAACACAAGAATAATAAACAAAAGAAAAATATTACCTTTATTCATGAATACAATGGCCGAGAAGAGGAAGATACATCGGTGTCACGCTCAATATAAACCTCTCTCTCTCTTGAAAATAAAAAGAAACCCTAATTACAAAACTAGAAGAAAGAACGAAACTAAACCCTAACTTTTGGCCCTTTGCTGGACGCTGGACCCTTTCTGTGTTGCATCTGCAGAGGTATTTATAGGAGTTGGAAGATGTAGAGTCCTAGTACAACTCTCCCAAAAAATCTTATCTCCAGACTTGTGGCACTTATCCATAGAGTTCAAATCAAATCTGTCCTGCAATTTATTATCCTGTTGATCGCCGAAATTGGCTTATCTATGGACTGAATTGGAAAGTTTGATCAACATAAGAGTTGTAGGGCTTCAAGTCTTCTTTCTGGAGCATTTTGAATCATCGGATTTGCATATCTATAGCAAAAGTTATGATCTGAATACTAAACATGTACAATCTGAATCCGAATTTATCTTTAAACTCTTTCCTGCAAGCATTTAGGGTTGAATAGAAGTCTATCCTTCCCTCTTCTTTGTATTTGCAACTTTGGCCCTTATGTATTTGCACTTTTGACATTTGGTATTTGCACTTTTACACCTGGGCTTAGACTTGGGCTTGGATATGGGCTTTTGGGCTTCATTAAGCTTTATTTCTTATAAAAATAAGAACTCGAGGCCTGCACACAATAAATCACAAAATATTAATAAATGTGCAGAATTAAATGAATAAATATGAAAAATGTGATGGTAAATGTTATGATAAAAATGCATTTTTGACTACCAATCACACCCCCACACTTATCTTTTTGCTCGTCCTCGAGTAAAAACAAAGAAAAAGAAAAAGTTAATCTAACCTAACTCACTTTCGTAGGAATCACGATTGCACTTAGCACGTGCAACAAGCCGTTAAACCTCTAGGTTACCCTAGAGGACGAGTGTTGTCTCGTGAGGGTTTTCAGCGGATTGCACCCACAAAATCCATAAAAAGGAAAATATTTGAATTATTGTTTGAAGAGACTAAGTAGTCTATAAGTTTTAGGATCCTCATTTTTATTCATTCTTTAAACTTAGTCTTAATAAAGTTAATTGTTTTCCATTTTAGGTAAGAATTAAAATTGAATTTCTAATATAGTCTTTTTCGTTACCAAAAATCATATGCATCCTTATGTTTTTACTAGGAATTCCTTAACTTGGACTCTCATGCCTCTATATATTTTTTTTCTTTTTTTTTTATTTTTTGTTTTAATATAACGCATCTAATTTTCTTTCGTATAAGCATTAAGGCTTCTTGAGGCCCTCATACCTAACTAATTGACTATTAGATGTGTTAATACATATATAAGTAATTTTTCCTTAATTTCCTTAGGCTTTCTAATCCACCCATGTAACGAACTTAAAGTCGATGACTCCCAAACCGGTTGGCTTTAGGGCACCAGGTGAGAAAACACCCCGCGGACTCAAATTCGAGTGAACTAGGCCCCAAAACTAAGGACTTTATTTTATTTACTCACCTTTAGGCATGAATACTTATGCTTCTTGAGGCACATGTATCAGCTTAATTGGTGATTTTTTTTTCTTTTTCTTTTTTTTTTTTTTTAGTGAGGCACAAGGTCTTTGTCTTAGAATCCTAGATATGCATTTGGTATGCACATTTCATTAAGGTAAAAATCAAGACTAATTATTTATTCAATTTCTCTCCTATACCTAAAAATTAAACAATTTATTTATTTTGACCAAGTTTTTAGAAATCCTAATCATGATTTTCCTAATCCTTAAAACTAACTTAGATTTCTTTCAAAAAATAAGTCAAAATACTGTCCTTTTTATAACATTTTTTTTTAATTTTTTTTTTATAGAAAATTTTGTTAGTGTCTACTTATGTTAGTATGTTAGTAAAGCCCACCCCCACACTTATCTCATGCATTGTCCTCAATGTATGAATGAATGCATATATGCATGAAACAGAACAAGGGAAGGCGGAAGTTACCTTAGGGTGGTGGTTCCGGAGGTGGTCTAATTGGTCCACGAAATGCGGCCCAAACAAGATAACGTGGTAGTTCACGGGACCTACCTTTATTGACCTCTTTTTTATTTACATATTTACAGTCCCCAGAATGAATAGGATCATGGAAGATCCTCTCGTGAAACTTACTCCCTTTACATGACCAGTCCTGGAAAATCATCACAGAGTCATGGTCTATACCTATGTCCAACAAAAGAATGTGACTTGGTAAAATGGTTGACTTGGACTCAAGAATGATAGGTTCAGGATCTAATACCGACTCAGGAAAGAAACTCAAATCAAGTAAAGGTTCAGGAGTCGGGCTAGGATCAAGAGGTGGGTCCAAGTCAAGAAATTGAAACTCAAGTCTACAATCATTTTCCCACAATGGAATGTGACTCAATGTTGGTGATTCAAGTTCAGGAATGATAGGTGTGGGAATCAAAACTGACTTTAAAATATTACCTAAGTCGGGTAACAAAACAGGAGTCAATAATGATTCGGGAATTTGAACTTGATCATAGATTTGGGAATCTAGGTCACATATCTCATTAGTTTCAATCTTATAAAAATGGGAACTTGCCAATTTTTCCATGAGACTTTCAAAATTGCACAATTGGTCAAGTTCAATATGATCATCAAAAATGGGTGATTCAATTTCATGATCTATGGGTATGGGAATAAATGTTGGCTCAGAAAATTGGTCCAAATTGGGTAAGGATACTGGAGTCAACATAGATTCGAAGATGGAAACTGAATCGCAAAGTTGGGGATCGAGTTCACATTCATAATCTAATTCAATCTCATTGAAATTAAAACTAGCCAATTTGTCCAAGGATTGGGATTGAGCAAGTTCATATTGATGTGATGAAATTGAATTTTGATCAAGGTCTTCTAAACAGAATGATTCTTAGTTCCTATCAAGATGCTCAAGAATGTTTGAAAGTCTAGAAATTTGATCATTCATTGTATCTTGCAACCGATCCACTTTTTCTTCTAACCCATCGAATAGATCAATGGAGGACTGAAACCTTGGTGATGTGGGAAAAGACGTATATGAAGATAATGGTTGAACAGGTGGTTGACCATATAACTCAGGGGTGTTGAATCCCCATTGACTCTGTGAAGAGTAGTGATGATTATTCCAATCTTGTTCATAGTATTGGGACTGGGGCATGTAATGATTCGGATAAGACCAATCTGGCACACTAGGTTGGTTAGAGTTATGATATGCCGGGTTGGTAATATCCGAAAAAGAGGTTGGTGTATAATATGGATCTTCATTAAAATTGAAAAAATTATTGTTATAGGCCATATCACACAAAGCAAACAAAAGAAAAAAAACAAACAAAAAAGAAAAATTTCTAACCTAAGTTAGGGTAGACCTAGACCTAGACGACTCCTAACTGGTTAGACTGTCCACGGGAGGTCGGGTGCAGACTTTGACCACGAGTTAATCAGCCAAGTCAGGGCAAGAGTGGTGGGAGGTTTTCCGTCAAAGACGTTCCTTAATTAAATAACCACCAATCTTCGGGCTTTCGGCCCTCAATCCCTTTCCTAGACACTGATTTGGCAAGAGTCAACTTCCAGCACTGTTCCCCCTTAGGATAATCTCCTGTTGAGTCCGAGATGTCCCTAGGGCCAACGTCTACTCTTTTTTAGTTAGGCTTGGGTTAGTGAGTGCTTGGGATATGATTTTTGGGCTAAGGAAGGGTGATGAAATCCCCACCTTATCTTGTTAATGGGTTATGCCCTTAAGATGAATTAGTGCAAGTGTACAAGATAAATAGATAGAATTCACTCAAAGCAGATAATCAACCAAGAGATGAGTCCTATTCTACATGCAATGCGTACGTACCTTGCTCCTCCAGCACTCTTCAACAGTAAATAAAAATAATTGAAAAGACACGTGCCTAATATGCAAACGTCTAATCAATTTTTATTTTTAACAACCAATAACTTACTGTTGAATTATTAGCAATTTACAGGTATATCACAGAACAAAATAAACAGAGCAGTAAACAGAATTTACAATTTGCAGCAACCTGCAAAAATATCAATCAGTAGTTCTCTACTGTTGCCGCGTTTTCGCGGCTCTGGCCGCGGATCCGCGGCAAAACAGTAGGTTCTGGTGCTCTGCCTTCGAGGGCAGAGACACAGAATAGCAATATGTCCACTGCTGCTGCTATGTTTCTGTTTCCTGTTCTCCAAACCTGCAAACAGAAAAGAATAAAAAATTAGTTAAAAATTAAAATTTTGTTTTAGAGATAAACTTACCGTCCCTCCCCGGCGACGACGCCAATTTGTTGACTGAGATTTCCTGCACACAAAAATAAACAATTTTAGTTTTAAGAATAGGATGTGCAAGTTCTCAATTCTAATCCGCTGTAGCAAGGCTATGCGGGTCGTGATCCTCAGGGAGGGACTGCGATGGAAGCGTTAAGCAAGTTTCTCTAAAGTTTTTATTTTTATTAGTTAAGTTAGAAAGATAGCGGTATTTACAATGGTCGGAAAAAGAATATGGAGATGAGTTATGATTTAATCTACAAAAAAAAAAAAAGAAAAGAAAAGAAAAGAAAAGAATACTTACTTAAGTTTGGTTGAAGAAAAACGTGAAAACCTTACATGTTCTACCTTGCTTAGGAGGCGTTCAACGCATAGATCATAAACTCGAGCCCGGTCCTTGTGCACATTATATCGTCAAGCATATCAAGAACGAAGTGATGCGAAGCTTTGGAAGTGGAGAACGTTTTCATGAACTATCGTTGGCTCTCACGTAGCTTAGTTATACTTGTTTGGAATTCACTTGCATGTTCATCAATCAGCCACAAAGAAATCACAGAGAAAAAGAAATAGAAAACAAAAGGAAAAGTAAAACACAAGAATAATAAACAAAAGAAAAATATTACCTTTATTCATGAATACAATGGCCGAGAAGAGGAAGATACATCGGTGTCACGCTCAATATAAACCTCTCTATCTCTTGAAAATAAAAAGAATCCCTAATTACAAAACTAGAAGAAAGAACGAAACTAAACCCTAGCTTTTGGCCCTTTGCTGGACGCTGGACCCTTTCTGTGTTGCATCTGCAGAGGTATTTATAGGAGTTGGAAGATGTAGAGTCCTAGTACAACTCTCCCAAAAAATCTTATCTCCAGACTTGTGGCACTTATCCATAGAGTTCAAATCAAATCTGTCCTGCAATTTATTATCCTGTTGATCGCCGAAATTGGCTTATCTATGGACTGAATTGGAAAGTTTGATCAACATAAGAGTTGTAGGGATTCAAGTCTTCTTTCTGGAGCATTTTGAATCATCGGATGTGCATATCTATAGCAAAAGTTATGATCTGAATACTAAACATGTACAATCTGAATCCGAATTTATCTTTAAACTCTTTCCTGCAAGCATTTAGGGTTGAATAGAAGTCTATCATTCCCTCTTCTTTGTATTTGCAACTTTGGCCCTTATGTATTTGCACTTTTGACATTTGGTATTTGCACTTTTACACCTGGGCTTAGACTTGGGCTTGGATATGGGCTTTTGGGCTTCATTAAGCTTTATTTCTTATAAAAATAAGAACTCGAGGCCTGCACACAATAAATCACAAAATATTAATAAATGTGCAGAATTAAATGAATAAATATGAAAATGTGATGGTAAATGTTATGATAAAAATGCATTTTTGACTACCAATCAAAAACCTAAGTTACAAACTACAAGTTATCCTAAGTTCTATTCTCTGCTTGGTCCTCCCTTTTGCCTTTGAGTGCATGTATTTATAGGAGAAATGCAGAGGGTAGAGGAGTATGAAGATAAGTAAAGCTGGCAATTTCTGATCTCTCCTTATCTCCAAACTTGATTTCATGTGGATATTCAGTTCTGATCTGCAGTTTGTTGGCGTGTTGATTGCTGAATATCACTTATCAAATGATAGAATTAGAAATAGTGATCAACATAAGAGTTGTAGCTCTGTAAGTCTTCTTTCTGGATCATCTTGAATCATCAGATTTAAGATTCTATACCAAATGTTATGATTCAAATACTGAAATATATCCAGTCAGAATCTGAGTTAAACTTGCTTCATCTCATCCGTTGATCTTCTCTCTATCCATTTATCTCTCTGTATTTGATATTATCCTCGGTTGATCTTTAGCTAACCAAAATGGATTTATAAAAATCTGAATTTTACTGGTTTCCATTTGGTGTTATCTTTCTGATTTGCTCTGATCTTCAGCTGAACATTTACCCCAATCCTTGATTTGTTCTAACTAGATCTGGGATCATCCTCAGCTAACCAAATAGATCCAGTTAAATTTGATTTTAACTGGTATTTATTTGGTTTAATCCTTTTTCTCTTCATTATTACCTTCTACAAAATAGACATTTAAGACAAAGAAATTAGCAAATTTATTACACGATAAATGTAGGAGTGTAATGAAAAGAAGGCAAAATATGTGTACGATCATAATTCCATTTCACTTTTTGATTCAATAATGACTCTGGTATCTTTACCAGATTTTTTTCTCTATTCTGGAGTCAACATTGAATCCTGTACCCGTACACCGTGAAATAGAATCACCAATATCTTATTATCACACTTCATCGATGGGGAAAGTGTGTGAACATCAATTCTTTGGTTTGGACCCTATTTTTGAACCAATTTCGTCTCTCATTGTTGAATCTTGACCTGATCTGAATTCTCGAGTCGGTGTCAGTTTTTACTCCTATTTCATTTGAGTCCAAATCACTCATCTTCCAAAATAAAACTTCAATATTGGAAAAGGATGTTGCAGAAAATGACTCCGTAATTATTTTTGAAAATTAGAAATTAGATGGGGATAAATATTTAAATAAGATCATTGATTCAATCATTCTTTTACTGGGTCATATTAGAGAGGTCACTCGTGGGTTTCTGCAAGATCCACGATATCTTGATTGGGTAGCAACGCTTGGCCCAATCAGACCACCACCGGAGCCACCCCCTTGAGGTAATCTTCCTTCCCTCTCCATTTATTTCATGTATATACATATTCACGATGCATTGAGGACAACACATGAGATAAGAGTCGGGGAGGGTTTACTAATGTAGTTAGTTTTATATTTTCTTTCTTTTACACTTCTTTTTAATTAAAAAAAATCTTTTATATAAAAACTCTTTTCTTTTCTTTTTACAAAACTTTTTGAAACAAGATAAATAGTTTTAATTTTTTTTAAGAAAATTAAGATTATCTTAGGAATGAGGAAGACCTAAATTTATGAAATTTTAAACCGAGTCAAAATAATAGCTCTTGTTTAAATTTTAGGATAAGAAAGTAAGATTGAAAAGATAATTTGATCTTGATTTTTTTTTGCCTTAGATTTATGCACTCCACGCTTACAAAATTTTTGGGATTGAAATAAAAACTGAAAATGTCATAAAAATATAATAATAATAATAATAATAATAATAATAATAATAATAATATGATAATAAAAGCCACTTATTGAAGTCGGGTAATTATGCCTCAGGAAGCATGATTATTCACACCTAAAACGGTGGACAAAATAAAATAATCCCCTTTAGTTTTGTGGCCTTGTTTACTCGAGTCCTTAAGTCAAAAGGATGTTTTCTCATCTGGTGCCCTAAGATCATCTAGTTTGGGAGTTACCAGCTAAAGGCTCACTACCCTGATAAATAAGAAATCCTAAGAAAGCAAAGGGAAGGAAAAATTAAATAAATAATAAATATACAAAAATCAATGGCATAAAAGTTTGAGTCAATATCCCAAAAATCTTTACAGTTCACAAGGTAGGTGCATATTTTTCTAAGAGTTTTATGAAAGATCAAAGAATCAATTCAATTTAAATTCTTACATTTAATTTATAACAAGATTTTGCATTTCGACTTAGTTTAAGGAAGAATAATTTCTGGTTAACCTCTGACCTTGGATCACTTATATTTTCGCAAAAATACTTCAACACTTTTCTCTATTTCAAAATTCGTTTTCAAATACTAACATTTGATTTCTTTCTTTATGTATTTTATAGATGTAATCCGCTGAAAACCCTCAGGAGATAAAACACCTCCTCTAGGGAAAACCTAGAGGTTTAATGGCTTTTTTCACATGCTTAGTGCAATCGCGTCACATGCGAAAGTGGTGTAATAATTTTCTTAGTTTTTTTTGTTTTGCTCGGGACGAGCAAAAGATAAGTGTGGGGGTGTGATTAGTCGCTAAAACTGCATATTTCATAACATATCATCACATTTATTTAATATTAAATTCTACTAATAAATACCTCTCTTGCATGTTTCTAGGTCCATGGTGTGCAAAGAAGAAGAAGACCCTAAATCACCATTTAATGGGTGATTAAAAGCCTAAAATATAGTCATTGACTTTGGAGAGCTGATTCGTCAAAACCAGGGGCCCAAAATCAGAAACTAGGAACAGAAGCTGACAGGGGACAGACGGGACAGCGCGCGGCCCTAGTAGGGCCGCGGAAATGCGGCCTAGGCCGCGTTTCCGCGGTCGTACGGGCGTGGCCGCGCCCGTATTTTGGGCCAAAACCCCTGGCCCCTTTTCCTCTGGTATTTATAAATACCCCCTGGGGTCTCCTTCAAAAATATATCCAGAGAGTAGTGTAGTTTTTAGGGTAGTTTTCATTTTCATTTTGTAGTTTAGGGCAGTTTATGTTAGTTCTTCTTCTTCCTTTGTATTTTCCATTTTGTTTTAGATCTTGTAATAGGAGAGAGAGTAATACATGAGTGGAATGCAAGAGTGCTTGTAATAAAAGGTAACAAGCTATGAAAGTTGCTCTCTTTACCTCTCTTTATTTTCTATCAAACTCTTTTTACATGTTTAGCTAATCTTTTCTCTCATGGCAACTAAGGAGTTGACATGTTCCACTTGTACTCTTCCTATCTACCCTACAACCCGCATAGTCGGCATCCGAAAAACTCGTCTTTAAAAATTGGCCAGTTTTCGGATACCACAAACCCATTTCAATGGTGCCCTTAAGATATCTAATTATGCGTTTTACCGCAACAAAATGGGACTCTTTAGGACATGATTGAAAACGAGCACAAAGACAAACCGAAAACATAATATCCGGCCTACTAGCCGTTAAATACAACAAGCTACCAATCATGCTACGATAAAGCTTAATGTCTACACTTTTACCTTGTTCATCCTTATCAAGCTTTGTGGTTGTTGCCATTGGAGTTTTGCTCACTTTAGCTCCTTGAAGCCCGAACCTCTTGATAAGTTCTTTGGTGTACTTGGCTTGATTGATGAAGATCCCATCCTTCTTTTGCTTGATTTGGAGTCCAAGGAAATAGTTGAGCTCACCCATCATAGACATTTTGAATTCATCTTTCATGCATGATTCAAAGGCTTGGCAAAGAGATTCATTAGTAGAACCAAATATGATATCATTCACATAAATTTGCACAATAAGAATATCATTTTCAACATGTTTTGTAAACAAAGTAGTATCTATTTTTCCTTTCTTAAAACCATTTAAAATCAGAAATGAAGAAAGCCTTTCATACCAAGCCCTAGGGGCTTGCTTTAAACCATAAAGAGCCTTGTCAAGTTTAAAAACAAAATCCGGATGTGTAGGATCAACAAACCCGGGGAGTTGTTCAACATACACCTCCTCTTCAATAAATCCATTTAAGAAAGCACTTTTAACATCCATTTGAAAAAGTTTAAAATCTTTATATGAAGCAAATGCTAGTGTCATCCGTATGGCTTCAAGCCGTGCTACGGGTGCAAAGGTTTCTACAAAATCGATTCCCTCGATTTGAGTGTAACCTTGGGCAACTAACCTAGCTTTATTTCTAACAAGGTTACCCGACTCATCCAACTTGTTCTTAAAGATCCACTTAGTACCAATTGTTGGTCTATCGTGGGGCCTAGGAACAAGGTACCAAACTTGGTTGCGCTCAAATTGATTGAGCTCCTCTTGCATGGCTAGCAACCAATATGAGTCGGCCTCGGCTTCGAGGACGTTCTTAGGTTCAAAATGTGAGATGAAAGCATAGTGTCCACAAAAATCATGAAGTTTAGAGCGAGTGGTTACCCCTTGAGATACTTCACCTATAACGAGATCCTTGGGATGATGAGGATTTTATCTCCAATCCTTTAGAAGTTGTTGAGTAGGCTCCACTTCAATTCCTTGAATTTCATTCCCTTGAGCCTCTTGAGCTTTAGTTTCACTTCCTTCATCATCCTTTGACATGCCTTCAATAGTAGGTGAGTCCTTCAAGGTGACTTTCTCCATATCTTCATCCAAAGAATCTATTTCTACAACATTCTTAACAAACACATTAGATTCCTCAAATTTTACATGTATAGACTCTTCAATAGTTAGAGATGACTTATTGAAGATTCTATAAGCTTTACAAGTATTTGAGTAACCTACAAAAATTGCTTCATAAGACCTAGCATCAAATTTTCCCAAATTGTCTTTTGTATTTAAAACAAAACATTTGCATCCAAAAACTTTAAAGTATGAGACATTAGGCTTTCTATAAAAATAGATCTCAAAATAAGTTTTTGAAGTATTTTTTCATCAGAAAACACGATTTGATATATAGCATGATGTATTAACGGCCTCGGCCCATAAATAATGTGGGAGACCATATTCACTAATCATTGTCCTAGCCATCTCTTGTAATGTTCGATTTTTCCGTTCAACTACTCCATTTTGTTGTGGAGTTCTAGGACAAGATAATTCATGCTTAATTCCATGTTATTCATAAAAAGTGGTAAAGGGTAGGTTAATGAATTCACCACCTCTATCACTTCTTATTCTTAAAATTGAAGACTCTTTTTCCTTTTCAACTCTTTTCTTAAAGGCTTGAAAATGTGAAAAGGCTTGATTTTTGTGCTCTAAGAAGAAAACCCAAGTAAAACGTGAAAAATCATCAACTAAAACATATGCAAAACGATTCCCACTTAGACTTTTGGTTTTAGTAGGACCAAACAAATCCATATGGATTAACTCCAAGGGACGTGATGTCATGATATCCTTGATTGACTTGAAAGAAGACTTGGTTTGTTTCCCAAGTTGACATGCGTCACAAATCCGGTCCTTTTCAAAGTTCAAGTAAGGAATACCTTTCACCATTTCCTTGTTGTTTAACCTAGAAAGATGGTCAAAAGAAATGTGGCCTAATCTTCTATGCCACAACCAAGAGTCATCATTGAGGGCTTTTAAACAAGTAATATTGCAAGACATATTAGACATATCAATCATATAAACATTGTTTTCACGAAAACTGGAAAATACACAAGTATTAGATATTATCAATAACTTTACAAACTACATTATCAAAAACAACATCAAAACCTTTATCACGAAGTTGACTAACACTCAAGAGATTATGCTTGAGGCCATCAACTAAAACAACATTTTCTATTAAAGGGGATGTACCAAGTTTAACATTACCAATACCGATGATTTTACCCTTGGCATCATCTCCGAAGGTGACGGTGCCACCTTCATGATATCTTGATAGGGTTGCAAAGTTGTTGATGTCCCAAGTCATGTGCCTTGAGCAACCACTATCAAGATACCACAACCCTTTACGTCGTTGGGACTTGGAAGGTACCTACATCATTTAACAAACTCATTGACTTTGGTACCCAAATTTTCTTGGGTCCTTGAAAGGTAGTATTTCGAACCCAAATATTATGTTGAGATGCATTAAGTCTATCATAGCAAAACTTAACTAAGTGACCTTTACGGCCACGTGCATGAAAATACCTTCCCATACATGAATGCATGATGTGTGTGTGGAGGGTGAGCATGTTTGGGGGGTTTGACATGATGTAAAGGTTGTGATTTATGAACATGAGCATGCATAACATGGGGTTGTTTCTCAGGGGTTTGTTTCTTAGGAAACATAGCCTCAAGTCTATTCTTATCAAATTCACACTTTTTCAAAACAACTCCTAAAGAATCAATTTTCTCTTTTAGCATGGAAATCTCATTTTCATTAACTTGTGAAAACTTACCCTTGCAAGAAATCTTATAGTTATCATAATCTTTTTGAGTAGAAACTAAAGTAGAAAGTAATTCATCATTTTCTTTAGAAAGAGTAAAAACTTGGTGATTAAGAGATTCATTATCCTTTTTCATTTTCAAATACTTTTTCTTAAGAAAATCATAGTTATGTGAGAGTTCTACAAATGCTTCTCCTAATTCATCCATGGAAAGCTCACAATCAAAAGAAGTGTCGGGGGTTACCTTGCTTGTGCCTTCATTAGCCATGAAGCACATGTTGGCGGTGTCAACTTCCTCCTCGGATCCACTCTCGGAATCCCAAGTGGCCTTTAAAGCTTTCTTCTTGTAAGGCTTCTTGGAGGTGGAGGGCTTGATTTTGTCCGGGCATTCCGCAACAATATGACCCAGTTTTTGGCAATTGAAGCAAATAATTTTCCTTTCTTCTTTACCTCCTTGCCATCTCCTTCTTCCTTGGAACTTTGCCTTGTTATACATCCTCCGAACGTTCTTAACAAGAAGTGAGAGCTCTTCGTCATCTTCTTCTTCGTCGTCTTCGTCGGAGTATGAGGATTTACTTTTGAAGGCAATTGCTTTCTTCTTGGAGGGAGCCATATCTTCTCTTGCCTTTCTCTCCATCTCATGGGTTTTGAGGTTCCCAATGAGACCTATAAGCTCCATCTCCTCCTTGTCATTGAGTTTCTTCAAGGTGGTAGCTTTTACTTCCCAAGAAGGAGGAAGAGCCCGGATGATCTTTCTTACTCTTTGGTCGTTGTCAATAGCATCTCCTAGAGAAGAAAGTCCATTAGTGATCTTGGTAAATTTTGTAACCATATTATCTATGGTTTCATTTTCATTCATAGAAAAATTCTCATATTGGGAGCGAAGAAGGTCTATTTTAGCCCTCTTCACTTGTGAAGTCCCCTCATGTGTAACAAGCAAATGTGACCAAATTTCATATGCAGATTTACAATGTATTACTCTAGAAATATCATCATCATTAAGAGCTTGGAGTAATGCATAGTGAGCCCTAGCATTAGCATCAAATTCTTTGGTCTCAATTTCGGACCAAGTGGACTCATCACCGGTGGGTGCACTATATGGTTTGGTCACCGCCTTTGCAACCCAGCTTCCTAGAGATTGCAAAAATACGGTCATATTAACTTTCCCATATGGAAAAGTTAAGGCCATCAAACTTTGGGGGGGTCTTGATTCCTTCGGCCATTTTTGCTAAGTGAAAGAGTATGAAATGAATATGGTTATTAGCAAATAAAGGATCTCTCTAAGGTTGTTAAGCCAAGAGCCTAAAGACCAATGCTCTGATACCAATTAAAAAACACCTTGAGGGGGGTGAATAGGTGTAAATGCTAATCTAACAATCTTTTTAAAATAAGTATGAATGAATGATGCAACGATCACTCAAAACAAGACTAAGAGCCGAATACCCGGTGAAGGGCTCTGAACTCCTTCCTCATGATTCCTCTAGATAAGAGTTAGAGGTTGATTAGTATCCAATATTGCATATTTTACATCATAACTCCCATGCATATTACAAATAAATATGTGATTTTTACTCCTCTTCTCTACTTATTTGCAGGTACACAATTAATGGAGAGATATTCAAATAATCACTTAATTACCACTAATTAAGGTGATTAATTAAAAGATTAAAGATAAAGCCAAATCAAATCCAGATCTAGAGAGATCCGCGCAACAAACTCAGAATCCAAGTATGCCACGTGGCCAACCACCTTGTAACCAATCTCCAACAGAAAAATCTCCATCAACGGCCAGGATCAAGCCGCGGGGCGCGGCATGGGCGCGGCAGTTGCATGGAGATTTGGTCCCGGATTTTGTGGCAACAAACCTCTCTCTGGAAGCTTCTCAGTTCTCCTATAAATACCCTATGAAGACCTGCGAGCTGAGACGGATCAGAGGAGAGAGAGAGATTAGTTCTAGGCTTTGTAATTTTCTTAGTTTTAGTTTAGGGTTTGTAACTCTCTATGATCTTCTCCTCCCTAGATTTCATTGCAAGAGAGAGATTGTAAGAGAGAGAGAGCTTGTATCATCAAGAAGTGACACTTGAAGCTATACAAGGATTGATCCATTCTCTACTTCTCTACTTGAGCTTGATTCTAGTTTGCTTTCTTTACTTGCTTTATTACTTGCTTTCTTTAATTCTAGCACTTTAATTCTTGCAATTTACTTCATGCTTTCTTGTATTTTTCTTATGGCTTGTTGTATCTAATTCTTCTCCATGTACTAGCTAACCACTAGCTTAGCTACTTCACTAACTCATGGGTGTTTGCTTGATTTCATCTTGCAAGTGTATGATCTTCTCTTCTCCGACGGTTAAACCACCGTCTTGCAAATGAGAAAGTAATTAGGTCGACACGCTAGACGAATCCATAGCCAACGGAGTGACAACGTTAGGCAAGCTTTCATTATCAAGGAGTTTGGTAAGTCTTGGCAAGCTAGCAAGGTAAGCTAGTCATGGATTGCCTTCTTTAAGTTCTTTTCCTTTTCTTGTTAATACAACATCCACTTCTTGATTTCTTTTCCACTTCCACATGAACATATCCATCTTCTTTTAGTTTCTTTTGCATCACTAAGTTTATATACATTTACTACATAATAAGTACACCTTTTCCAGTCTAAACAAAATGGCGCCGTTGCCGGGGAGAGCGACGTATTTTTTTGGTTTAAAGTGAAGTACTAAACTATTATTCTTCTCTGTTGCAGGTTACAGGAGACGAAAACAGGAAATTCTTTACTGCAGTAACATCTAAGTGAACCTGGCTCTCTGCTTAAGAAAACAGAGACCAGGCTTCCACTGAAGTGCCGCGGACCCGCGGCATATCCAGTGGAAACGCGGCACTTTTAAGAGAATTTCTCACCAAATTTCTGCAGGGCCTCTGGTTCTGAAAAATACTGCTGTTTCTATACTTGAAATCCTGTGTTGTTCACTGTATTCCTGCTTAATTAACAAACAGTAAAAAGTTGGGTGATAATTGTTAAAAATTGTTTAGACACTTGCATTTTAGGCACGTGTCTTTCAATTCTTTACTTTTACTGTTGAAGTGTGCGTGGAGGCAAGGTACGTGTTTGCATTGCATTTAGACTAGGACAAACTCCTTGCTTGATTTTCTTGCTTTGAGTGAATCCGTGCTATATTTCTTGTACACTTGCACAATTCAAATTTAAGGGCATACCCGTAAATAAGATAAGGTGGGGGAGGTCATTACCCTTTCCTTAGCCCGAAAACCACAACCCAAGCACTCACTAACCCAAGTCTAATTTAATAAAAAGTAGACGTTGGCCCTAGGGACATCTCGGACTCATCTAGGAAATTATCCTAAGGGGGAAAAGTGTTGGAATTTAACTCTTGCAAAATCGGTGTCTAGGAAAGGGGTTGAGGGCCGAAAGCCCGAAGGTTGCTGGTTACTTAATTAAGGAACGTCTCCGGACGGAAAACCTCCCACCAACCTTACCCTTCCCTGGCTGATTAGCTTGTGGTTAGAGTCTACACTGAACCTCCCGTGGACGATCTATTTGTTAGGAGTCGTCTAGGTCTAAGTCTACCCTAACTTAGGTTAGAAATTTTTCTTTTGTTTGTTTGTTTGTTTGTTTGTTTTTGTTTGTGATTGTGTGATATGGCCTTCAAAAATTCTTTCAATAATAATCCATATTTCACACCATCTCCTTATTTGGATAATTCCAACCCGGTGTTTTACAATATGCACCAACCAAATACACCGGGTTGGCCTTATCCGAATCACTACGACCCATACCCCCCATCTAATAATTATAATGTCCAAAATAATTTCAACTCTTTACCGAGTAATTGGGGATTCCAGTACCCCGAGTCAAATTATCAAAATCCTTGTCCACCATATTCACCTTGTCCACCATATTCATTTCCTGAGTCCACTTCATATACTCCTTTTTCTGAACCTCCCTTTGAAGAAAAATCTGAGTTGCAAAGGAGTATAGAAGCCAATTTACTGAGAGTTGAGCAACAACTTCAAAAACCATTTGTCTCTCCAATTCCACCATATTCTCAAGAATCTTACTCAGTTCCACCTTTTCATAATGAACAACCATTTGCTTGTGAACCGAGTAAAGATTTCTTGTGTGAGTCAACTTTTCCATCATCACACACTTTTGACTCACACTTCCAAGACAACACTTCCTCTTTCCATCAAAATAATGAAATCATCGATTATGGAAAGATGCTTGAAGACATGACCAATGCTCAAAATGCTAGGAACCGTGACATAGAATTGATGATCCAAACTCTTCATTCTCATCCTCTTTCTAATGTCACTAGCCACTCTAAATCCAAAGAGTCATGTAGTCTTGGAAGTCCAGATTCAATTTCAGCACACTCACCTGAACTTGTCCAAACTTCAGATCCAATTGATACATTGGCAAGTTTTTCATTTCCTACACTTGAACTTGTCCAAAATTCAAATCCTGTTGACATTTTGGCAAGTTTCTCATTTCCTAAAAATAAACTTGTCCACACTTCTGATCCAATTGACATTTTGGCAAGTTTTCCTTTTTCTGAAATTGAACTGGAACATGATTTTGATCCTGAACTTCTACTTGATGATTCCATATTACTTCCTGATTCAATCATGACTTCCATATCCTTACCTGATTTCAACCCATTTCCCAAGTCAGAATTGGATCCATTTCCTATCCATTGTGAAATTGAATCACCAATCTTTTATGATGATCACATAGAACTTGGCCAGTTCCTCACTTCTGAAAATTCCATTGATAAATTGGCAAGTTCTCCACATTTTATTGAACTACATGAGGAATGTGATCTTGAACCCAGACTCAGTGATTCAATTCTTTTTCCTTATTCCATAATGACTCCGGTATCTTTACCTTACTTCAATCTTTTCCCGGAGTCAATTTTAGATCCTTTCACAATTCACAATGAAGTTGAATCACCCATCTGTGAGGATCATGTCGAACTTGCCCAATTTTACACTTTTGAAGATTCTATTGACATTTTGGCAAGTTCTCCATCTTGTGGAATTGAACTCAATGAGAAATGTGACCTTGATTTTCTCAATCTCTTTACTTCTAAAACAGATTGTACAATTCTAGAGGAAGATGTTGACTTAAGTTTTGAAGAATTGTACGGTGATGAGCTTGAATTTCTTAAAATTGGAAGTAAAGAGATATCACCCATAATAGGTCACATTCCATTGTTGGACAACACATATGGACTTGAGTTTTCATTTCTTGACTTGGACACAATTTCTGACTTCACTTCGACTCCTGAACCATCACTTGATTTAAATCATAATCCTGAGTCGGTGTTCCTTTCCGAGTCCAAGTCAACAGTTCTATCAGTTCATACTCCATTCTATGACAAGGAATTTGATAAATTTGAGTCTGAAATTCTTTGGAAAATCTTAAAATTAGATGGGGCATGTACATAATTAAAATAACACACGCATGCATCTTTTTAGTGGGTCATATTTTCGCTATTTTTGGTGGGTTCCTGAAAACCCAAAGAAAAGATGATTGGGCCATGTTCCGTGGACCAATCCGACCACCACCGGAACCACCACCCTAAGGTAATTTTTGTTCCTTCCCTTTCCATTTTGTTTCATGCATACATATATCATGATGCATTGAGGACAATGCATGAAATAAGTGTGGGGGAGGGTTTACTAACTTAGAGTTTTTAGATTTTCTTTCTTTTATACTTCTTTTAAAAAAATAAAAATAAAAACTTTTTGTAATAAAAGACAAAATTTTGATCTATTTTTAAGAAAATTAAGATGTATCTTAGAGATTAAGAAAGCCTTAATTATGACATCTTAAACATAGTTGAAGTAATAGATCTTGTTTGAGATTATAGGATAAGTAAGTAAAATTGGGGAGATATTATTATCTGGAATTTTTTTTCTTAGATAATATGCACTTTACACTTACACATTTCTTGGGATGGAGACAAAGACCAAAAATGCCATATATATAAAATAAAAAAAAAAAAAAAAGAGAGAAAAAATATATAAATAAAAGATCACTTATTAAGCTGGGAAATTGTGCCTCAAGAAGCATGATGACTCACGCCTAACAGTGATCTCACTTATTAAGCTGGTTAATTGTGCTTCAAGAAGCATGATTATTCACGCCTAACGGTGATTAAGAATAATCCCTCTTAGTTTTGTGGCCTTTTTCACTCGAGTCCTTAAACCCGAGGGATGTTTCCTCATCTGGTGCCCTAAGACCATCTGGTTTGGGAGTCATCGGTTATAGGCTCGCTACATGGGTGAATTAGAAAGCCTAATAAAACTAAGGGAAGAAAAAGGAAAAAAAAAGAATATATATATATATAAATAAATGGCTTGATGGTTAGAGTTGAAATCCCAGAAATTTTCACAGAGCACGGTGTGCATATTATCTAGGTTTTATGAAGGATAAAATATTCAATCCAATTTTGAACTCTTACCTTAATTGAAAACAAGATCTTGCATGGATACTAAGTTTAAGAAAGATTGATTATAGGTGGACTTATGACCTAGGATCACTTATATTTTTGCAAAAATAGTTCGTAAACTTGTCTCTTATTCAAAATGCGTTTTCAAAATACTAACATTTGTCTTCTTTCTTTATGGATTTTGTGGGTGTAATCCGCTGAAAACCCTCAGGAGACAACACTCCTCCTCTAGGGTAACCTAGAGGTTTAACGGCTTGTTGCACATGCTCAGTGCAATCGCGTCACCTGCGAAAGTGGTGTAATAAATTGTTAGTCTAGATTTTCTTTTTCTTTGTTTTGCTCGGGACGAGCAAACGAATAAGTGTGGGGGTGTGATTAGTATCCAATATTGCATATTTTACATCATAACTCCCATGCATATTACAAATAAATATGTGATTTTTACTCCTCTTCTCTACTTATTTGCAGGTACACAATTAATGGAGAGATATTCAAATAATCACTTAATTACCACTAATTAAGGTGATTAATTAAAAGATTAAAGATAAAGCCAAATCAAATCCAGATCTAGAGAGATCCGCGCAACAAACTCAGAATCCAAGTATGCCACGTGGCCAACCACCTTGTAACCAATCTCCAACAGAAAAATCTCCATCAACGGCCAGGATCAAGCCGCGGGGCGCGGCATGGGCGCGGCAGTTGCATGGAGATTTGGTCCCGGATTTTGTGGCAACAAACCTCTCTCTGGAAGCTTCTCAGTTCTCCTATAAATACCCTATGAAGACCTGCGAGCTGAGACGGATCAGAGGAGAGAGAGAGATTAGTTCTAGGCTTTGTAATTTTCTTAGTTTTAGTTTAGGGTTTGTAACTCTCTATGATCTTCTCCTCCCTAGATTTCATTGCAAGAGAGAGATTGTAAGAGAGAGAGAGCTTGTATCATCAAGAAGTGACACTTGAAGCTATACAAGGATTGATCCATTCTCTACTTCTCTACTTGAGCTTGATTCTAGTTTGCTTTCTTTACTTGCTTTATTACTTGCTTTCTTTAATTCTAGCACTTTAATTCTTGCAATTTACTTCATGCTTTCTTGTATTTTTCTTATGGCTTGTTGTATCTAATTCTTCTCCATGTACTAGCTAACCACTAGCTTAGCTACTTCACTAACTCATGGGTGTTTGCTTGATTTCATCTTGCAAGTGTATGATCTTCTCTTCTCCGACGGTTAAACCACCGTCTTGCAAATGAGAAAGTAATTAGGTCGACACGCTAGACGAATCCATAGCCAACGGAGTGACAACGTTAGGCAAGCTTTCATTATCAAGGAGTTTGGTAAGTCTTGGCAAGCTAGCAAGGTAAGCTAGTCATGGATTGCCTTCTTTAAGTTTCTTGATTCTTTTCTTGTGAATACAACATCCACATCACTTCTTGATTTCTTTTCCACTTCCACCATGAACATATCCATCCTATTTTGGTTTCTTTTGTATTTGCTTCACTAAGTTTATAATCAAGAGAAGGATACTAGTTTGATCACTTCACTACCATACGTTTAAAGCTTCTATCGCGAGCTCTCCCTGAGATCCGACTCGGTATAGCCTTGTGCTATAGCGGAGACAAGAAAGGGTACATCGAATACATTTACTACATAATAAGTACACCTTTTCAGTCTAAACAGAGGTGCGTATTGCAATCTTATTGTATGAGTAATAATCGACAATGAAGTAAGAAATGAATTTGAAGCAATAATGAAGTGCACACAAGATATATCACAAAGCACAAAAGAATAGCAATATCTCAAACAAGAATTTAAGAGCAATAGAGAGCAAGAATATATGAGTAGTGGAGAGCAAAGAGAAAAATCAATCGCAAACACAAAGTATTTGTTTCGAGGTTCGAGCCACCGCTCTACTCCCCGCCTTCACCGCCGTGAAGGGTTTCCACTATCCACCGAGGAACTTTACAAGGTCTACCGAAGACCGGAGTACCGAACTCCACCAATACAATCCTCTACCGAAGAGGTATCTCAACAAGAACAAGAAAAAGGAACAAGTAGCCAAGCACCAAAGAGATCACAAACTTCTTACAAACTTCTCTTTACAACTTCCTTATAGAGTGAGGAGGGAATTTTTGGCTCTAGAAGTGTAGTGAGAAAAATAAACTCAATTGTAGATGAAAACTTCTTGTAAACACAACTGAAAAACAAGACCAAGAATGAACTAGAAAATAGGGAGCTTTTGAAACTTTTCTTTTCTTTTGAAAACATGGAAACTAGGTATTTTTCATGGTATATTTGCAAGAGACCAATCCTCTCTATTTATAGGGAGAGGAAAGGATCAAAATACATTTACATTAAGTTTATTTGATCACAAAATAATCCCCAAAATCTCAGAGAAACCCTGCCACAAAACAGGCTGAAAATCAGAATTCAGATTTTCACCAAAAAGGAAAGAGCCGTTGGCTGTCAGCAGCAGGCTGTCGGTCGACCAGCCAGTCGACCGGCAGCGTAGCTGGCAACTAGCCGTTGGGGGAAACACAGTTTTGTACTAACGGTCGACAAGTCGGCCGACCGACAAAAAACAGAGAGCAAGCTGTTTTAGGTCGGTCGCCCGGTCGGTCGACCGACAGACGTGCATAAGCGTGCACGTCCTGGACACAGGACGCAGTCGACCAGCTCGGTCGACCGGCCTGGCCTGGAATAGGTCCGGTCGACCGGCTCGGTCGGCCGCCAGGCCTGAAACAGTTTTTGAAATAAGATTTTTCTGGACTTAGGAAAATTTTCAAAATAATTTTGTAGGGAAATATGGCTAAGTAACATGCTGAAAAGATAGATATACATGATATAGACAAGATATAAAATTTTGTAAAAATTTGAATCATGTATAGAGACCAAAGCATGAACTTAAAACAAATCCCAAAACTAAAAGAAAGTGTGTGTGTTCTAGAGCCAATTTATCACTACCTCAACCTTTAACAAACTATATCTTACATTGGTTCTAAGTGACTACAAGGTCTTTAAGTGGGCTCCTCCATATGTGAACTTGAAAGTCTTGTATCTTGAACCCAAAATGAACCGACTTGAGCTAAAATAACTTTCCTTTAGGGAAGAATACTCCATGAGATATTAGAACCCTGAAACACACTAAAACAACAAACATGATTAGTACAAATAACTATATATGTTTTGTAATCATCAAAACCTACTAAAACGGGTGAATGTAACCTTTGGGCCAACAATAATTCATATATGTAGGGAAGTTAACTTAGCATCTTCCTCTTCATGAATGTATATCGCATATATTCTTATTATTGATTTATTTGATGTCACCCCTTTATTGATTCTTTGTTTCGAACAAAAAGGGGAGAAGAATTTATTGGTTTGTTTTTACTTTAACCCCTTTGTTGACGATTGACAAAAAGGGATAGAAGTATTTTAGTATATATGCATGTTTTGAAAAAGTATTTTAGTATATATGCATGTTTTGGAAAAAAGGATTTATGTTCATGCATAGCAATAAAAAGAATTTGATGTGTTTCATGCTTGTTTATGCATGTTTATCTCCATATATTTGCATACATGTTTATGAGCTTTCATTGCATATTTATTTGTTTATTGTGATGCATGAGTTAAGGGGGACCTTCTTTGAAGCTTAACTTTAATCCATGCATATATAACTCCATGAGTTTTGTCATCATCAAAAAGGGGAGATTGTTGGCCCAGAGCGTTAAAGACCATATATAGCACTCGTTGGAGTCAAGCTCGGCGGATTACGGTTTGGATCGAGTCGACTTGAAGACGGAGTTCATCAAGAAGACTTCGGTACATAGTTTAGTGTTTGTTTAGATCCATGTGTAAAGATTAGATAGTGTGATATGCTCAAGTTCACAACACACACACGTTTTATGTTTTGGATATTGGTTTTTGGTTTTTGGTTTAACCGATCTTGGTTTTCATGAATAGTTAGTATCAAAGCAAGTTTACTTTGTTTAAATGTATATTAGATATGTTCTATATACATGTATGCTTCATATCATAAACAAACTTATTTTGATATGCCTATTTCATGAGTTTGGGTTTTGGTATTTTTATCAAAACATATTTTCGGATTTAATATCAAAAACATGGATATATATATATGTTTTATGTATATTGGAGTATTTCGATATACAACATGCTCAAAGTTGTTTAAGTATCATGTTTTTGTATTTGAATGAGTTTTGGAAAATCGGATTTTCATTTGAAAAATCCAAGTTTGAAAAAATACAGGTTTTGGTTTTCAGCAAAATTTGTAAGTCACAAAAATGGTTCAAAAAGTTTGAAATTTATGTTGAAATTTTTCACACAAGTTTGTATTTCAATGCATTATGCTAAAACTATTTTTATGGATTTTTAGAGAATTTATGGAATTTATTATGCAATTAAAAACCTATGTTTTCTGTCCTGATTTGCTGCCCGCCAGGCTCTGGCGGTCGACCGCACGGTTGACCGGACCAGGAGCCGGTCGACCGGAGCAGTCGACCAGACGTGCACACAAACGTGCACACAGCCTGCCCTTTGGGCCGGTCGACCAAGCGGTCGACTGACTGAAAGCAACCCACTCTCGGGTTGCTCCGGTCGACCGGGCGGTCGACCGGCCAGAGAGCCGTTGCTCTGGTTCAGGGCTCGGTCGACCGGGCAGTCGATCGGTAGTTGGCAACGATCAAAATTCGACCGTTGGCCGGTCGACCGGTCGGTCGACCAGAAGGTCAAATCTGGCCATTTTTGCTGCCAACGGCTACATTTTTAAAGAGGCTATAAAAACCCTATTTGAGAGAGGTTTTCTCGAAGAATTTTTGAGCCAAAAATTTTGAGCTTTCTCTAGTGTTTAAACAAGTTTTTGAAAAGAGTTTCTTAGTGCTAAAAGATCAATCTTCATTGTTTTTTAAAAGTGTTTTGCTATTTCAAAGAAAATAGTCTTTTGGGAATTGTTTTTGATCTAAAAATTCTATATCCTTTTGGAGAGTTTCCCAAGTGATTTTCTTTGTTAAAAACACTTTATTTTTCACACTTGAGCTTATCATTCTATCCTCTCTATAGGATCCTTGTATTTGTGAAAAAGAAATTGGTTTGTGGTCTTTTGATCACCAAGTTGTAAACCCTCATCATTGCTTGGCTTTGTGCCTTTCCCTCTTGTGTAGATGAGGTTGTGTAATTGGGTTGTATCCCTCAAGTTGTGAGGTGATCCTTGTTTGGATTTGTGCTTATCCCTCAAGTTATGAGGTGATTGATATTGGTGGCTTTGTGCCTAGCCTCTAAGTGTAGAGGTGGTGTTTGTAAAGAGAGGAGTTCGGTACTCCCGGTTGTTGTTGCCCCAAATCCTCGGTGGAGGTTCCCTGTGTGGGAGTCCTGTGTGGATAAGCTAGTGGATTCGAAATCCTTCTGGGTGAAGGCAGGGATGTAGAGCTGGGTGCTCGAACCTCGAAACAAATCTTGTTGTTTGCGCTTGATCCATTGACTCTTACTCTCTCTCTCTCTCTCTCTCTCTCTTTATATTTGTGCCTTGCATCATTCATATTGTCATATCTCTATTATATGCTTGGATTGTGTTTGTGCGCCTCACTTGTGCTTAACCACGAGAGCTTCATATAGCGCCTCAACTCTTATTCAGATGAATCAAGAGGAGTTAGTCCAGAGCCCTTCACCAGGAATTCGATTACACTCGTTGGTTGCATTAAGTGTAGTTGCAATTAGCTTTTACTTTCCGTATTTAGTTCATTAGATTAGCCTTATCACCTATTCACCCCCCTCTAGGTGATTTCAAAAAGAACCTTTTAAATAAACCAAACGTATCTTTGGCACTTAGGAATTGATCATATTAATCTAAGAAGAATTCAAAGACTGGATCAAAATAGACCATTAGGTTCATTGAAAGTGGAGGCACTCCCAATATGTGAATCCTTCTTAGAAGGTAAAATGATAAAAAAAAGCCCTTTAAAGATAAGATATTGTAGTGGTCACTTGCTAACCCGCTCGAGATTGTGACACATGTCTATCAGACACTGATGGATATGCGACGCGTGACTACTTCCAGAGCATTTAACCCTATATCTTCACCCAGCTTGAATTTCAAACGGGTCAGGTAATTAGTAGAAGAATCAGAACCAATTACAGGGATCGCTATCCCTAAGCGCAATCCTAATTCAAACAGGATAGTTAGCCCTCGAGAGCAGTTCATCCTTATTTACAGCCAAGCGCGAACTACTAGATAGACATGGACTATCTCCTATATCGATCCAAACCAGGATGTTTGGCTTGACCGTTATCAAGATAAGGGATTAAAGTATTCAAACTGAGAAAGACTCCCTAGACTTATCGATTTGACATGACTTGTTTAAATAGGAGATTACTTCCAACGAGAGAGAGAGAGATCACGTTCACCTTAATCCAGAGAACCTTATTGTAATCGCCATTGACATAGTGGAACTTCTCGCTCTCTCTCTCTCTCTCTCTCTCTCTCTCTCTCTCTCTCTCTCGCTCTCTCCGTGGCTTTTTCCTTTCAGATTTTCCACGTATTTTCAGTGTGTTTGCGATTGGTTTTTTTTTGTGTTTTTGTAACATTCACTTCCCTATTTTGGTGCACGGACTGATTCCTTAGGAATTGCCTACTGCATTTGGTGCTTTCATTGAGATCTTTGAGACCACATTTGAGATCTCCTTATCCAATATCATACTCTTTCCTTATAACTACCTGGCATGACTGACATGGTTCCGTCAAGGAAGAGTGTTAACCAGACTACAGTCAACCCTGCCGCTCTGAAGGGAAAAGGGAAGGTGATAAAAGCAGCTGAGCCAACAGACCGTCGGCCCAATCTATCAGACGTCTACATCTTTGACGCTGAGGACTCTCATCCTAACACTGCATTGCCACTCAGGATGCAGACCGCCGAACTCGAGCCTCTGCACAATGATGACCAACTCCTTCAAATGCTTTTCTCCATGAGGAAGTAGATGCAGAATCAGCAGATGGAGATGATCCGACTCCATGAAGATGTTGCCTATGAAAAATAAGCAGCAACCCTTGTCCAGACACGGCTGTTCAAATAGATCAGAACAAAGCAAGGGACGTGATCTTCTCCCGCTGCGGGAAGAAATGCGTGACCCCTCACCGCCACTGCGTACACAGGGATTCGCTCATTCTATCGAAAGCTCGAGGCATGTTCGATCGGAGACCTAAAAAGATAATAAGGACTTCGAGAACTCTCAACATTCCTTCGCATTGAGGACATCATGGATTTGGTCTAGGATCAGCTCAATCAAGTGAGTCAGCAGTTTTCAAAAGGGACGGAGTACAGTGGGTTGAGACCCACTGACTCTCCATTGTCAATGAAGTTCGCTATACTCTACTTCTGGAAGAAGTTTGTGATGCTGACCTTCAATCACTACTTAGGAACCTCTGATCCACTCCTTCATCTCTAACAGTACCAGGATAAGATGGAGGTCTACGCTTAAAATGACCTCATTCTCTGTCAAGCATTCCCGTCTAGCCTCAAGGGGGTCACCTACCATTGGTTTTATTCTCTCCTAAGAATTCACTCTGAAACTTCAACGACGTGACCGACGCGTTCTATTACCAGTTTGCTTCTCTGAGAGAATTCTATAGGAACAATAACCACCTCCTCACAGTCAAGATAAAAGCCGGAGAGAGTCTGAAGAACTATGTTAACTACTTTCAGAGTCACATGGCCCTGATATACAACTGCAACGAGAACGTAGTTGTCGCTGCCTTCATTAGTGGGTTGCAAGTCACCAACCCTGATCGCTAAACAACATGCATAAGAAGAAGTAAAAGAGTGATAATCGATGTTACAACTTTTAGCAATTCTATTGTGATAGCAAGGTGGTTATACAGGTCGTATCCTCAAGGAGGCGGTCAATAGAAGCTTGATGTGTGGTCTTCTTTATTCGTGGAAAAGATGCTTCGTTATTTGAAAATTGAACCGAAATAGAAACAAGAAAGATTGTAGAAATGGTTTAAAGTATTTTGGTGTTGGAAAAGTGTTTTGTTTTTTTAGGATGGAAAAGATGCATGGCTAACCTTCTACTAATTGCTCCCACTAATCTCTAGCTTCTTGAAAACATAACCTTGAAAGTACACCTAGAGGGGGGGGGGGTGAATAGGTGTAGTGCTAATCTAATGAGCTAACAGCGGAAATTAAAAACTAATTTGCAACACACTTAGTACAACACACAAGTGTAGCTGAATTCCCCGTGAAGGGCTTTGGACTAACTCCTCTTGATTCCCCTAGATATGGGTTGAGGTGCTATATGAAGCTCTTGTAGTTAAGTACAAGTGAGGCACACACAAGCAATCCAAGCATATAAGGATGATAGGCAAGATGAAACAATGCAAGGCAACACAAGCAATATGATATGAATGAATGAATGATGCTATGCACAAATAAACAAGAGAGAGAGTTGAGAGACAATGGATCAAACATAAACAAAGTGATATGTTCTGAGGTTCGAGCCCCTAGCTCTACATCCCCGCCTTCACCACCGTGAAGGATTTCTAATCCACTAAAGGAGTACCGAACTCCTCTCTCAACCTTACAATGCCACCGAGGCAATACAACCATAATCCACCTCTACCGACGAGGGATTAGGCCCGTAGCCAAAACAACCAAACTCCACCTCTCACAAGAGGGAGCAAACCACAACCTCAACCTCTACCAAAGAGGGAGCAACCCAAACAATGAAAAGGGTTTACAACAAGTGATCACAAAAGATCACAAACTCAATCTCTTTTCACACAAATAAAATGATCCTATAGAATAGGATAGATGATAGCTCAAGTGTGAAAAATTAGGTGTTTGGAAAACAAAAACTCAAAGAAATAATCTTGGGAAAACTCTTGAAGATAATTGGAATGAAGAACAAACATAAATCTCCCAAAATACTATTTTCTTTGATTTTTTCAAAAACTTAAAACAAATAAGATAAATCTTTTTGGCACAAAACTCTTTTGAAAACTTGTTTAAAACAATAGAGAAAGTCAGGAAATTTTGGCTCTAAAATCTTGGTTAAAATCCCCAAGAAATGGGGTATATATAGGCTCCCCAAGAAACTAGCTGTTAGGCTGATCTGTCAGCCTGACAGGCTGGTGGTCGACCGGCCGGTCGACCGCCAACGATCATAAATATGACCGTTGGAGCAGCCCGATCGACTGCCCGGTCGACCGCAGATTTACAGAGAGCAAACCTCTCTATCCAGTCGATCGCCCGGTCGACCGGCCCAGTTCCCTGGCCAGACGTGCACGGACCTGTGCACGTCAGTCGACCGACCGGTCGACCGCCAGGGCCTGGCAGCCAATATTCTGGGTCAGAAAAACATGTTAAAAATATTTATAAAAATCTTGTAAATCTTGTAAAAAATTCCCAAAAATAGTTTTAACATTTTGCATTGATATACCAATAAGTGATAAAAATTTCAACTCAAATATCAAGCAAATTAAACCATTTTTGTGTCTTATCATTTTTACCAAAAACTAAAAACTGTATTTTATCAAACTTAGATTTTTCCATAGGAAATCTGAGTTTTCCTAAAAACTTATTGAAATACAAAAACATTATATTTAAACACATTGAAGCATACTGCATATGGACATAAGTCCAATATACATGAAACATATATATATCATAGTTTTTGTCATTAAATCCAAAAATATGTTTTGTTAAAATACCAAAACATAAAACTACATGAATAGGTATGTCAAACTAAGTTTGTATAAGGCATGAAGCATGTATGTATATAGAAACATAGAAACAAAGTAAACTTGTTTTGATCAATCTATTCATGAAAACCAATTCCAAAACGTAAAACTTGTGTGTGTATTGTGCACTTGAGCATATCAACTATTCTAAGCTTTACACATGGATCTAAACACACTAAACTAAACTATGGATACCTAAGTCTTCTTGATGGACACCGTCTTCAAGCCGACTCGGTCCAAAACGTGATCCACGAGCGAGTGTATGTATCATCATGAAGCTCGGGCCCTGGATTCACTAAGTGAAGCTTCCAAACTCCTCTTTTTGAAGCAATCACCAACTAATATCTTGTTAAATGATCTGAAACTAAAATCACAAGATTATTAGTAAACATAACTACATGAGTTAATCATCATCAAAACTAGAGTGGAAGGCCTCTGGGCCAACAATCTCCCCCTTTTTGATGATGACAAAACTCATGGAGTTATATATGCATGGATTAAAGTTAAGCTTCAAAGAAGCTCCCCCTTAACTCATGCATAGCAAAGAAACATAAATATATGCAATGAATGCTAAACATATAAATTCATAGTCATGCATAAAACAATAAAACTTGTTCTTATATCAATTGAAATCGCTCTGATGCCAATTGAAATTTTCAAAAACAAAACATGCTCCAGATACCAATTAAAACATCTAGATATCAATTAAAACATGTTCTAGATACCAATTAAACTTAATATATGCAAAACATAAATATGCATCATATAAACTCAAATTCTTCTCCCCCTTTTTGTCAATCATCAATAAAGGGGTAAAAACTAAAAATAATGCAATGAAATCTTCTCCTCTTTTTGTTCGAAACCAAGAATCAACAAGGGGGTTAAAAACAAATAAAAACATTGTTCTCCCCCTTTTTGTCTAAAACAAAAAATATCAATAAGGGGTTACAATCTATTAAGATATCAATTAAAAATATGTCAAGGTAGCATCTTGTTATCAATTGAAAGTGAACATAGATCAATAAATGGTATATGTGATATACATTCATGAAGAGGAAGATGTGAAGCTTCCCTGCATAAATACATTACATGAAGGAGGGATGACAAGCCCTAATTCACATAACGTACAATATGTAATGCATAAAAGGAGATGTGAAGCTCCCCCTACACACGTGTACCACATAAAGAAGAGTTGTCAAGCTCCTCAATACAAGATATACTCATCATCAATCTATATGTAGAAAAGATGTTAAGCTCTCCTTGCATATAGGCAATATAAATCAAAACTTTTGAATATTTTCTTTAAACAAAATTTTTATTTTTGATATAAATTTTGAAAACAATGACCAAACTTATTGATACCAATTTAAACACATTCAAATAAACATCTTGATATCAAAATAAAGTATTTTTCTTTTTAAGCATATGATATCAATTTGAATTTTTTTTTATCATAAAGTAAGGGAGTGGAAATACAAATACCAATTGAAATATGAAAATCGAATTTTCTCTCCCTTTATGAAATACAAACTAAACACATGCATAAGCTTGTTTAAGAATACCAATTGAAAACTAATCAATTGAAATATGATAATCATTAAATTTTCAAGCTTAGCATAAAACATAACATATATATGTATGAAAAATTAGATACAAATAGAAATATGATACTATTTGAATTGAAAGCATACATACATACATACAACATATGAGTATACAAAAAGAATCAAAATTGATACCAATTGAAAGAATCCAATGATACCAATTGAAACAACAATATTATCAAGGTATAACTCATATTACTAAACGAAGAATACAAACTAGTTAAATGGAAAAACTTGTTAACTAGTACGAAATCCTTCAAGAAAGGAATAAAACAAAATTATTTTTCATAAAACATGAAAATCACATAATAGTCAACACTCAAGTCAATGAAGCATATAAATGACTCATGAAAACAAAACATGAGCAAACAAGAAAGGTGAAAAAAATGTGAAGATCATGATCATGAGAATATCCAATTAAGCTCAATTATTCCTTAAAACAAGAAAAACTAAATTTTTTAAAAAAATACTTTATACTTCAAGGTATATGTATGTTTTGACAACATAGAAAGCATACATACATATCCCTAAACACGATTTGAGTCCATAATAAAGATTTGCATGAAAGGCAAATGACTCAAGGGGTATACATGTATATCTTAAAGTTTGGCAAAATGGACATATACATGAAGTTAAACATAAAATCATTAAGACAAATCCAAAAATGGGAATACAAGTTTAAAATGCATGAATCATCAAAACTAGACTGTACTAGCACATCTAATGGGAACAAATAAGCATTCAAGCATAAACATATATAGATTTATTTGTGACCCACTATATGTACAAGTATAAATCCTAGTCTTAATGAAAACTAACATTTAAACATATATTCAATACATGAAGCATAAAAAAATAAGTCATAAATCAACATGACAATCATAAACATGATCATTATGAAAATCCACATGTTATTAGAACTATGATAAACATGATAGCTAAACAATTACGAGAACACAAAATAATGGTCCATATTCAACATGGGTGTCTCAAAATGCTATACATGCATGTCAAGGATCTAATAATCATGTTATTTAACATAATAATCAAAACATGAAGCATCAAAAAAAAACATATCACCATTGTTTAGCTATTACTATGCATATGCATTAGATCTAGAATATACATATTAGTTAAAAACAAGGTGAGAACACTAAATATAGATCCACATTAAACATGGGTGTCTCAAATAACTAAACATGTATATCGCTATTCTAATAAACATGGCATAGGCATAATGAACAATATGACATGCTATAAACAATGAACATGAGAAGCATGTAAATAACAAACGGGAGTTTAGAGATCGATACCAAAATCGATGAAGGCATCTCTCTAGTTCTCCAAACCAAGGTGGTCTTCCCACCAAACTTCCCTTGAAAGTGATGCATCCACATAATTAACTTTAAGCTCGGAACGCATCCACTCCAAGGTACCTATACTCTCACGTCATGCGAGAGCCCACACCTACATCAAAAATACTAGGGGTGGTCTTTGGTACCCATATCCTTTTGGGTCCATAGGGGTTAGTATCTTTTCTAACCCAAACAAATTTGTTTGCTAAATTAACATTATGTATTCTATCATAGCAAAATTTAGCAAGGTGGCCCTTACGTCCACAATGTGTACAAGTGTACACATGAGCATACAAGGTGTGATGATGGTGATCGTGAGTAGCATGTGTATGCCGTGGAGGGTGTGCATGTCTTGTTTCTTGGTCTTCCAAAAAGCAAAATTCGGTAGCCCTTTCAACCGCCGAGGCGGAGTATGTTGCAGCCGGAGCTTGTTGTGCACAAGTTCTTTGGATGAAACATACTCTCCTTGACTATGATTTGCATTTTGATCATATTAAAATATTTTGTGATAATATTAGTACTATTCATATGACAAAGAATGCAAATCAACATAGTAAAACCAAGCACATTGACATTAGGTATCACTTTCTTAGAGATCATTATAAGAAAGGTGATATTGATATTGATTATGTTTCTACCGATTTTCAGCTTGCCGATATTTTTACAAAACCTCTAAACTATGCTAGGTTTTCATTTATTTGTGGTGAGTTGAATGTTTGCATTATGGATACTTGAAAGAAATTTTTTATTGTTTACCCTTTTTGATGTATGACAAAAAGGGGGAGAAAAAGTTAGTTAAGTTTGTCTTTGGAGTTTTTATGCACCTTGTATTTTTGGTTTTATGCATTGTATTTTGTATATTTCTTATGCTTTATGTATATAGTCATTCATTTTTATACATAGTCATTCTTTTATACATAGCATAATTTGAGGGGGAGCTTCCAAGCTCCTTTCCCATGTTTAAAATAACTATATGTTTTGTCATCATCAAAAAGGGGGAGATTGTTGGCCCAAAGGTTACAATCACCCGTTTTAGTGTCTTTTGATGATTACAAAACATATATAGTTATTTGTACTAATCATGTTTGTTGTTTTAGTGTGTTTCAAGGTTCTAATGTCTCATGGAGTATTCTTCCCTAAAGGAAGGTTGTTTTGGCTCAAGTCGGTTCATTTTGGGTTCAAGATACAAGACTTTCAAGTTCACATATGGAGGAGCCCACTTAAAGACCTTGTAGTCACTTAGAACCAATGTAAGA
The DNA here is from genome assembly GCA_038442645.1 of Agave tequilana. NCBI lineage: Eukaryota > Viridiplantae > Streptophyta > Magnoliopsida > Asparagales > Asparagaceae > Agave > Agave tequilana. The sequence continues at coordinate 399,630 of JAVJIF010000127.1, forward strand.
TATAGTTTGTTAAAGGTTGAGTTAGTGATAAATTGGCTCTAGAACACACACACTTTCTTTTAGTTTTGGGATTTGTTTTAAGTTCATGCTTTGGTCTCTATACATGATTCAAATTTTTACAAAATTTTATATCTTTTCTATATCATGTATATCTATCTTTTCAGCATGTTACTTAGCCATATTTCCCCACAAAATTATTTTGAAAATTTTCCTAAGTCCAGAAAAATCTTATTTCTAAAACTGTTTCAGGCCTGGCGGCCGACCGAGCCGGTCGACCGGACCTATTCCAGGCCAGGCCGGTCGACCGAGCCGGTCGACTGCGTCCTGTATCCAGAACGGGCACGCTTGTGCACGTCTGTCGGTCGACCGACCGGGCGACCGACCTAAAACAGCTTGCTCTCTGTTTTTTGTCGGTCGGCCGACCGGTCGACCGTCAGTACAAAACTGTGTTTCACCTTTAAGGACGGTCGACCGACCGGTCGACCCGAGCCCAACGACTAGTTGCCAGCTACGCTGCCGGTCGACCGGCTGGTCGACCGACAGCCTGCTGCTGACAGCCAACGGCTCTTTCCTCTTTGGTGAAAATCTGAATTCTGATTTTCACCCTTTTTTGTGGCAGTGTTTCTCTGAGATTTTGGGGATTATTTTGTGATCAAATAAACTTAATTTAAATGTGTTTTAATCCTTTCCTCTCCCTATAAATAGAGAGGATTGGTCTCTTGCAAATATACCATGAAAAATACCTAGTTTCCAAGTTTTCAAAAGAAAAGAAAAGTTTCAAAAGCTCCTTATTTTCTAGTTCATTCTTGGTCTTGTATTTCAGTTGTGTTTACAATAAGTTTTCATCTACAACTGAGTTTGTTTTTCTCACTACACTTCTAGAGCCAAAAATTCCCTCCTCACTCTATAAGGAAGTTGTAAAGAGAAGTTTGTAAGAAGTTTGTGATTTCTTTGGTGATCACTTGGCTACTTGTTCCTTTTTCTTGTTCTTGTTGAGATACCTCTTCGGTAGAGGATTGTATTGGTAGAGTTCGGTACTCCGGTCTTCGGTAGACCTTGTAAAGTTCCTCGGTGGATAGTGGAAACCCTTCACGGCGGTGAAGGCGGGGAGTAGAGCGGTGGCTCGAACCTCGAAATAAATACTTTGTGTTTGCGATTGATTTTTCTCTTTGCTCTCCACTACTCTTATATTCTTGCTCTCTATTGCTCTTAAATTCTTGTTTGAGATATTGCTATTCTTTTGTGCTTTGTGATATATCTTGTGTGCACTTCATTATTGCTTCAAATTCATTTCTTGCTTTATTGTCGATCATTACTCATACAACAAGATTGCAATATACACCTCTAACTCTTATCTAGAGGAATCACGAGAAAGGAGTTCAGAGCCCTTCACCGGGTATTCGGCTCTTAGTCTTGTTTTGAGTGATCGTTGCATCATTCATTCATACTTGTTTTAAAAAGATTGTTAGATTAGCATTTACACCTATTCACCCCCCTCTAGGTGTTTTTCAATATGAAGAAAGGATGACAAGCCCTAATTCACATAACACATAATATGCAATGCATAAGAGGAGATGTGAAACTCTCCCTACACACATGCATCGCATAAAGAAGAGTTGTCAAGCTCCTCAATATAGGATAAACTCAACATGAATCTATATGTAGAAGAGATGTTAAGATTCCCTTGCATATAGGCAATATAAATCAAAACATTTTGAATATTTCTCAAGAAAACAAATTTTGAGATATCTTAGAAAATCAATTTTTAAGATACCAATTGAAAGTAAACAAATAAGCATCTTGATACCAATTGTAAGTATTTTCCATTTTGAACATATGATGCCAAAATAAAATCAATATTCATTTTTTAAATCATTTTTCATCATAAAGTAAGGGAGTGGAAATCAACGGTAAACAAAATACCAATTGAAAGATAAATTACGAGTTTTCTCCCCCTTTATGAAAGACCAAATAAAACGATGCATAAGCTTGTTTTAAGATACCAATTGAAAACTAATCAATTGAAACATATATTCATTAAAAAAATCAAGCTTAGCATATTCAACATTTGTGCTCAAAAATATAGGGATATAGTAAGCACAAATAAAACATATATTGGTGTACGAAAAATGAGTACCAATCAAAATTGATGATACCAAATGAAGGCATACATACACAAAAACAATATATGAGTATACAAAAGAATGTCAATATTGATATCAATTGAAAAGATCCAATGATACCAATTGAAACAATAATAAGATCAAGTGTATATCTCATATTACCTACCTCTGATTTCATGCACATGTTTAAAATAATTTTCAATAATAAGCATACAAGGCATGGTCTCCCAACCAACCGCCCTTGGAAGGTAGGGGTTTTCAAAAATAGGTTTGAAAATATTATAACACATTTGAAAACTCTACCAAACGAAGAATATGAACTAGTTTAATGAAAAACTTGTAAACTAGTACGAAATCCTTCAAGTAAGGAATAAAACAAATATATATTTCATGAAAGACATGTAAATCACATGGTTACTCAACACTTAAAGTCCATAAAGCTCATATCATACTCATGAAAATACAATCATGAGAAACATTTAAATGAAGAGAGTGTACAAGATATATGTGAAACACATAATCATGAAAATAGACATTCAAGCTCAAAATTCCTGAAAACATGAAAATCATCAAAACGATTTAATCTTCAAGGCATATGTATGTCTTGTACAAACTAAAGAATACATACATATCCAAAAATAAACGAGTCAACAAATGTATATGCATGAAGGCACGTGGCTCAAGGATTTATATGTATAATTAATAATTTAGACAAGATGGACATATACATGAAGTTAAACACATAAATATGGAAAACATGTATAAAAATTGGAATACAATTCAAATGCTTGAATCATCAAAACTAGACTATACTAGTGCATCTAATGGGTATAAATAAGCATTCAAGCACAAACATATAAAAATCTATTTGTGGCCCACTATATGTACAAGTATATATCCTAGTTTTAATGAAAACTAACATCTAAACAAGTAATCAAAACATGAAGCATAGAAATCCAAACAAAAATCATAAACATCCATATGATCATTATGTACATGCACATGCATTAGATCTAGAACATACATATTAGTTTAAAACACAGTGAGATCACTAAATATAAAACCATATAAAACATGGGTGTCTCAAATAACTAATCATGTATATCACTATTCTAATAAACATGCCATATGCATAATGAATAATAAAACAAGATATGCTATAAATGAATGATCTAAAAACATGAAAATAAAAATGAGGAGTAGGGGATAGTTACAAAAACCATAAGGACAACTATCCATGTCTCCAAAATAAGGTGGCCTTTCCACCAAACTCCCCTTGAAAGTGATGCATCCAAATAGTAATCTTTAAGCTTGGAACGTATCCACCTCAAGGCACCATCACTCTCACGTCATGCGAGAGTCCACACCTACATCAAATACAATAGGGGTGGTCTATGGTACCCACTCTCTTTTGGGTCCATGGGGGTTAGCACCTTTCCTAACCCAAACAAACTTATTTGCTAAATTAGAATCATTTATACGATCATAATAAAATTTAGCAAGGTGGCAATTACGTCTATAATGTGTACAAGTGTACACATGAGTATACATGTGATGGGTGTGACCGTGAGGAGCATGTGTATGCCATGTATGGTGTGCATGCATAATAGGAACTTGTTTCTTTCGAAACAAAGATTCCAACCGTGTATGATTCATGGCACAATGGCTCAAAGTGGAGCCCAAACAATTCACACTTTTCTTCAAATCATTTATATCATTTTCAATACTAGAAGATAAAGTGGAGCATGCAATAGGTGAGCTAGAATGTGAAGCTACACTAGCATGGCAAACATGAGAATCCAAATCATCTTGCAAAGAAATATTTTTCTTTAAATAATCTTTCAATTCTTGTGAAATCAAGTCAATTTTGTTTTTCAAAGAATTATTCTCTTTTAATACAAAATCAAATTTTGAAGTTAAATCCTTATTTTTCATCAAAATATATTCACAATCATTTTTACTTTTCAAAATTTTGTTTTCATTAAGTGCAAAATCAAGTTATGATTTAAATGAGTCAAGTTTACTTGAAATCTCATTTCTTTCTTGCAAAACATTTTCAAGTCTAGAAGATAAATTTTTGTTTTCTTCTTTTAAAACAAGATTATCTTTTTTCAAAAGTTTGTATTTTGCAATAAAATTTTCACAATTTTTAGCAAGTTCATCATTCATAGCTTGAGCCTCTAAACATTCATTGCAATAGGAACTAGAACTAGCATCTAGTTGAGATTCCAATTGTACCTCAAGGGAGTCATTCCCTTGGACCATGAAGCAATGTTCATCGGACTCATCTCTTCTAAATCTCCTCATCTTATTGATAATGTTTGGTAGCTCGGGAGAAGTCAAAATGCTTCATACTACAAAAGCTGAGTCATAGTGAGCAAACACATGTAAGTAATCTTTATGAAGTGATGCTCTAAGTGCCTTTAGGGCTATAGCATTTGCCTCTACATGCTTGCTATCACTAAGGTAGGATTCGTTGGTAATGACAAGGTGAACCTTATATCCTAGGGCTTTCAAATGACAAGTCATCATAACCTTTCATATATCTAGTTTAGAGCAATCAAACATGGGAGGGCTATCCATGAGTGCAAACTTTATGTGTGCAAATGCAAATGTAAATGTAGATTAGCAAAACCAAGATCTCACTCCTAGGTGGTTAAACCTAATATCATGAGCGTAGGCTCTGATACCAATTGAAATCACCTAGGGGGGGGTGAATAGGTGATAAGGCTAATCTAATAAACTAAATGCGGATATTAAAAACTAATTGCAACTACACTTAATGCAACCAACGAGTATAGCTGAATTCCCGGTGAAGGGCTCTGGACTAACTCCTCGTGATTCCTCTGAATAAGAGTTGAGGCGCTATATGAAGCTCTCGTGGTTAAGCACAAGTGAGGCACACAAACACAATCCAAGCATATAATAGAGATATGATAATATGAATGATGCAAGGCACAAATATAAAGGGGGAGAGAGAGAGAGTAAGAGTCAATGGATCAAGCGCAAACAACAAGATTTGTTTCGAGGTTCGAGCACCAAGCTCTACATCCCCGCCTTCATCCAGAAGGATTTCGAATCCACTAGCTTGTCCACACATGACTCCCACACATGGAACCTCCACCGAGGATTTGGGGCAACAACAACCGGGAGTACCGAACTCCTCTCTTTACAAATACCACCTCTACACTTAGAGGTTAGGTACAAAGCCACCAATATCAATCACCTCACAACTTGAGGGATAAGCACAAAGCCAAACAAGGATCACCTCACAACTTGAGGGATACAACCCAATTGCAAAACCTCCTCTAGACAAGAGGGAAAGGCACAAAGCCAAGCAATGATGAGGTTTTACAACTTGGTGATCAAAAGACCACAAGCCAATTTCTTTTCCACAAATACAATGATCCTATAGAGAGGATAGAATGATAAGCTCAAGTGTGGAAAACAAAGTGTTTTTAACAAAGAAAATCACTTAGAAAACTCTCCAAAAGGATATAGAATTTTTAGATCAAAAACAATTCCCAAAAGACTATTTTCTTTGAAATAACAAAACACTTTTAAAAAACAATGAAGATTGATCTTTTAGCACTAAGAAACTCTTTTTAAAAGCTTGTTTAAACACTAGAGAAAGCTCAGAAATTTTGGCTCAAAAATTCTTTGAGAAAACCTCTCTCAAATGGGGTTTTTATAGCCTCTTTAAAAATGTAGCCGTTGGCAGCAAAAATGGCCAGATTTGACCTTCCGGTTGACCGGCCGGTCGACCAGCCAACGGTCAAATTTTGACCTACCAATTACCGGTCGACCGCCCGGTCGACCGAGCCCTGAACCAGAGAGCAACGACTCTCTGACCGATCGACCGCCTGGTCGACCGGAGCAACCCGAGAGTGGGTTGCTTTCAGTCGGTCGACCGCTCGGTCAACCGGCCAAAAGGGCAGGCTGCGTGAACGTTTGTGTGCACGTCCGGTCGACCACTTCGGCCAGTCGACTCCTGGTCTGGTCGACCGTGCGGTCGACCGCCAGAGCCTGGCAGGCAGCAAATCAGGACATAAAACTTGGGTTTTTAATTACATAATAAATTCCATAAATTCTCTAAAAATCCACAAAAATAGTTTTAGCATAATGCATTAATATACAAACTTGTGTGGGAAATTTCAACATAAATTTCAAACTTTTTGAACCATTTTTGTGACTTACAAATTTTGTCGAAAACCAAAACCTGTATTTTTCCAAACATGAATTTTTCAAATGAAAATCCGATTTTTTCAAAACTCATTCAAATACAAAAACATGATACTTAAACAACTTTGAGCATGTTGTATATGAAAATACTCCAATATACATAAAACATATATATATATATCCATGTTTTTGATATTAAATCCGAAAATATGTTTTGATAAAAATACCAAAACCCAAACTCATGAAATAGGCATATCAAAATAAGTTTGTTTACGATATGAAGCATACATGTATATAGAACATATCTAATATACATTTAAACAAAGTAAACTTGCTCTGATACTAACTATTCATGAAAACCAAGATCGGTTAAACCAAAAACCGAAAATCAATATCCAAAACATAAAACGTGTGTGTGTTGTGAACTTGAGCATATCACACTATCTAATCTTTACACATGGATCTAAACAAACACTAAACTATGTAACGAAGTCTTCTTGATGAACTCCGTCTTCAAGTCGACTCGATCCAAATCGTGATCCACCGAGCTTGACTCCAACGAGTGCTATATATGGTCTTTAACGCTCGGGCTCTTGAATCACTATGTGAAAGCTTCGAAACTCCTTTGTTGAAGCTAATCACCTACTAATATCTTGGTTAATGATCTGAAACTAAACGTCACAAGATTATTAGTAAACATAACTACATGAGTTAATCATCATCAAAACTAGAGTGGATGGCCTCTGGGCCAACACTTTTCTCTTATATGACAAACTAGTTGTGTTATTTATTTCACTTATTGCAACATGTGAGAGACAAGATTAATAATATAAAGATTGTTAACCAATGAATCAGAATAGATAAAATATTTATTATGCCTAATAACTATAGAGTCATTAAAATAAACAAAATATCAAAAATGTACTAGACTAGAAACTAAAACAAGGTTTCTTCTAATACTGGGTACATAAAGATAATCTTTTAAAATTAAAGCCCTACTGCTAAAAGATAACTCTAAATCTCCCGCTGCAACTGTTGACACTTTCGCATTGTTTCCCATGTGAAGATAAATCTCCCCATCACTTAGTTATATGGTTTGTTGGAACCCCTGCAGAGTATTACAAACATAATTAGTGGCTCTCGTATCTACACATCATGAGTTTGCAGATGACACCGCTAAACATGATTCAACCACCAGTGAATGAAGTTTACCTTTTCAATTGTTAAACTTGCTTTTAGATAGATGGACATTGCTTCACCTGTGTCCTGATTGCTTGCAGTGAAAATGTTAGCCCAAAGGCCCTTCACATTAGTTTTGATGATGCTTATCTGATGAAGTTATTAGTGCTAATGATTTTGTTTGTTTTAGTTACAGGTTTATAAAGATTATTATGGTTACGTTTAGCTTCTCCAAAAGACTCACAAGTTTTTGAAGCTAACAACAAAGTGATCCAAGAGATCAAGCATCAAGAGCACATATAGCGATCAAGGATGGAGTCGAGCTCAAGCATCGAGAGCACATATAGAGCTCAATGATGGAGTTAAGAGAGTTGCAAGTTGAAGCACTTTAGAGAATCGTTTTTCTTTTTAAAACAATGTAAGTTTAGTTTTGTTAAAACAAAGTTTAGAAGTTTGGATTGCTCATGAGATTCACATACACACACACACACATAAGAGATTTATTGTGTTTTGTTTCTAAATTCTAGAAATTTTTTTGATAGTTTAGATCATTTACAAAACTGTATTTTGATTTATGGTTTTGAGAAGAATGTTCTTGAAAAAGAATTTCAATATTTACAAAACAAGTTCAAAACTAAATTCTTTTTGTTGATCTAGGATCACACATATATAAGCTTCAAAGATCTACATGAACCTACTTTTATATAGAAATTTCAAAATGTTTTAGTAATAAATCAAAAAAAATCAAAAACATTTCCTACTATGAATTTTGACCCTTTGTTGGTCAACTGTTCGGTCGACCGACATGTAGAGTTGTTTGCTCTGTCGGTCGATTGAGCGGTCGATCGATTTTGTACGAACATGCACAAGTGTAACTTGTACACGTCGATCGACTGCCCGGTTGACCGCGTGTAAGGGCATTACTCTCTGTTTGTTAACATCGATCGGCTGACCGGTCGACTGACTGAGACATCAGAGTTCTCTGTTGGATCTGGTCGACCGCTCGGTCGACCACTATCCCCAATGGTCAGAAATATGACTGTTGGCAGTCGACCGGTTGGTGGACCGACAGGCTTATTACAACCTGATTAACCCTAAATGACTACATTTTTAATTTATTTTTTCTGGGTTAATTATTAATGACTATTTTGTGTTTCTCTCTTCTATTTTGGTCCTCTATAAAATAACAGTACTATAGAAAAACTCTAAAAACATTTGTTAAGTATTTTTGTTTAAGATTTTCAAGAGAATTAGACAAGATTTTCAAAAGAGATCATTTTTGAGCCATAATTTCAAATACAAGTTTTCTTGCTTTGAGCTTTCAATCCATATACTCCAAAGTTTTTCTCATACTCGCAATCTCAGGGCTTCAATTCCTCTACCTTGGTTATAAGATTGTATTGTAAGTCAATTGTAATTTAGGGGAGATGACTTTTATATTTAAAGAGTTGTAGAGATTACGGCCTCGAACGAGCTTGCATATTCGTAATTATAGGTGTTGCGACACCGAGTGAGAGGACTTGCGGGTCCGATTATTCTTGCAGGAACGTGTAGAATTGGTAATCATGTGGGATCCAAAAATAGTGAAAATCCTTCATTGCGGTGAAGGCGGGGACGTAAAGCAGTGGCTCGAAACTCGAAACATATTCTCATGTTTATGATTGCCTTCTCTTTATTTCTCAACTCAACTCACTCCTCTTATATCTTGTGCTATATTATTTTGATTGTGTGGGTTTGTCATTTGTTTATAGTATTGTTAGATAGCATTAGTTGTTTTTAATTTTGTATTATTTGCCATCATTTTTAGCTATCACATATTCACCCCCTATAGGTGATTTCAGAAAACATTTGCCCTTGGGTTTTTTCACTACTCCTTGTGCTTGCAGTTTTTGAACTTTTTTGTACTTTTTCTTTCCCTTCAATTTAGGAGCAGAATCTTTTTTAGCAATATAAGCACGAGCTACTGGCTTAATGAAACCTTCAATACACTGGAATTTCATAAGCAATTCCGCTATAGAAAACGAATGCTTATTCATATTGTAATTCAGGCAAAATTATGTAAAAGACCGGCAAAGACTGGAGCACGATATCAACCTGGGTTTCCCCATCAATCTCGGCTCCCAAGATTCAGTTCTTTCAGATGACTCATCATCTTCAGAATGTGATCCCGAACTGGTGTTCCTTCAGCCATATTTGTGTTCATTAATTCCCTCATAGCAACTTGCCTAGCAGCACGGTTTTGATCCCCAAACATTTTTTTAGTCTTGTCACCATGTCATAGGCAGTGGATATATCTTGATGCTGGTGTTGTGGCACACTTGACATGGAAGCCAATATGTAACACCGTGCCATCTCATCGACTTTCTTCCACTTCTGGTAAACCTGGGAGTCCTCTTTTGTTGCCTCATTGCCAGGTTGCTTAGGACATATTTAAATGAGCACAAATTTGTACTCTTCAGCCGTCAACACTATGCCCAAATTACATTTTCAATCAATGTAATTAAGGCCAGTAAGTTTGGGCTCTTTGAGAGTAACAAACAGAGGGTTGAATGAAGAGCCTCCCATTATAAACTCTGAGAATCATATAATTTAACATAAATTATAATGGGCAAAATGATTTCTTTGAATTCAAAATTTTAATTGGTACACTGATAAGGGCAAAATCAGCACTTGAAAATGTGTATTTTTCAAATTAGCATAATTCTGTATGTGTGCTAATGTTTCCTCGATACTTCCATTATAGCATTGGCTCAACGGGTCGAATCTACTGAACGGGAGGTGTTCATGTGTATGTTAACAAGTTCATCTTTGTTAAAGGAAGAGAAAAAAGAAAAAAGAAAATAAATTCAGAAGTGATAGGTGGAGAAGTGTTGAAAATGGCGATGTGAAAAACAAAAGAGAAATAGTTGTTGAATTGCTAAAAGAAAACAAGAAAATAGAAACAAAGTAGAAAGTGAAGTGATTTGAATGTGGGTTTGAACACTAAAAGAAGATAAAATAATGATGAATTATGAAGTTGGTGAAAACAATGATAGGAAAATGATAAATAGTTTTGAAATTGATTTTTAAAATAAGATAAAAAGAATGAGGAAAACTATGAAAGAAAACTCATGGCTACTAACTACTAATTGCTTCACTAATCATGCTAATCGCTTAGTGATAGTTGCCTCACATGGATCGTTGGCCATCACTAATCCTTGACTTCAAGAAGTAATATAAAGTATGGCATATAAGATTGTTATTCCATATTAAAACACATCCATTCCACACAACCAAAATGCAAGCTACTATTGAATCATCAAAGCCAATTAGAGATGAGCATGAAAAAAAGAAGGCATTGCAAGTTAGTTTGTTAGTGGTTAGATGTTAGAATGTTAGAATATTAGAATCCATCATCATGAGCCATCAATGGCTCTTGCAAGAGCTAGGCCTTGTAGATGCTATTAGATTCATGTGAATTATCAAGTAAGTGGTTAGCTAGTTAGTGGTTAGTAGATTGTCATGAGAAGAAAAACTAGCTAAGCATCATGGAGAAGATAGAGAAGATTACAATAGAGAAGAAAGGAGACACCTTTACATAGATTGTCGCTCTCTATTACATCAATGTCTCTTATCTCTCTTTGAATCATCTCAGCCCTAATACATGAATCTAAAAAGAGAAAACAAAATACAAAAGAAAGAAGAAGAACATCTACACTACACTACACTACACTAAAAGTGAGAAATCCTACCTACTGCTCTCAGAATCCCCAGCTCAGGTCCTCTGCAGGGCTTTTTATAGGCAAAAAAAGAATCATCTAGAAGACAAGACGAGGCCACGCGTCAAAGATCGACGAGTGGCTGGCCAAAATTCCGTGAATACAACATTTCCATGTTTTCATGGCCATAATAGGGAGTTAAATCCCTAGTTTAGGTGAGCAGTTTCATCTCGCTTCTGAGACCTTCCAGGTACTCTCGGATTCAGGTATTTGGATCAAATTCTCGTCAGATTCGTACCAATGTCTAGATTCGATGTATCTTTTAGAAACTCTCTAGCTTGTCCTCCAAGAAATCTTGATTTAATTACCAAAAAATGTGTGTAATTAAGCTCTTATTACCCTTTTGCCCTTCTAGTCTTGATTATCTGCAAAAGAGACCAAAACAAGGGTGAGTAGCGTTATTTTTATCTTAAGTGGTTAGTAAAATACAATATAAAAATGTAGAATCATAAACTAATCACACCCCCATACTTATCTTTTGCTCGTCCCGAGTGAAATAAGAAAAGAAAAAAAACTAAATTAAGTAAGTTATTACACCACTTTCGCAGGTGACGCGATTGCACTGAGCGTGTTCAATAAGCCGTTAAACCTCTAGGTTTTCCCTAGAGAAGGAGTTTTATCTCCTGAGAGTTTTCAGCAGATTGCACCCACAAAATCTGTAAAGAAAGAAACAAAAGTTAGTTTTGAAAACGCATTTTGAAAAAGAGACAAGTTTACAAAATATTTTTGCAAAAATATAAATGATCTAAGATCATAAGTCCATCAAAAATTATTCTACCTTAAACTTAGTTGATTGGTCACATATATTACATTTACATTGTCACCTTACCATACTTTTTAGCTAATAAATCCTATTAATAAGTCTTCTTTTTCTTTGTTTAATGTAGGCCCAAGTGCTAAAAGAAAGAAAAGAGAAACAAGCCTAAAAGCCTACCAAATTCTGATTTAATTCAGAATAAATTTGAAATCAAGGAATCAGGGCAAAATCTTAGCACATCAAGAGGTTGAGAAGAATCCTCCCTGAATCAAGCGGTTAAAGCCACACAATCAAAGGCTGTTTCGTCAACTTTTGGAGCAGAAACAACAAAACCAGAAGAAGATACAGGCAAATCATCAAACCAGTGTTCTACACCAATTGGGTGTGGCCACATGGCCACACCAGGGCCGCAGAAACGCGGCCCTAGCCGCGTTTTTGTGGCTTGTTGGATTCTGTTGGGGGAGCGTTTGCTCCCCCAATCTTCCTGGGATCTTCCCCTTCTGGTTTTTCCCTATAAATGCCAGTTTCAACAGAGGAAAATGGAGAGAAAACTAGGATTAGAATTTGTGTTTATTTTCTAAGGATTTAGGCTCTTTGTTAGCTAGCACAAAGTTGTATTCTTGTTTTTTAATTTGTAGTCCAGTATCAATACTTGTGAGAGAGAGGAATTGAGTGCTTGTACTTGAAGATTGAAGTGACATCAATACAAGAATCGAGCTTTTTTTTCTTCCACTCGTATTACGGTATGGCTTGCATTATTTACTTGCTTTCTTCGTTGTTTTCCATGAGTAACTAAAACGCTTTTCTGGGCTCACTATTATAACTCTCTCTAGTACTTCTTCTCTTCTGGTTTTAACGAAAAAGACCCAATGAATCATTCGCAGGCCTTACTTAAATGCCTTTCTTTTTGAAAGTGTTCTTGAAGGCACATGAGGATGGGTTTGGATTGTTAAACTCTTACTTCTTTTATGAACGTTTCTTGAACTATTTTTACTTCATTCTTGCTTCTTCACACTTGATGATTTAACATTCAATTCTAAACGATTTTTCAAAGAAAAGAGTGAACTCTTCCAACCATCTTATGTGCTTTACTTCAAACTTTCTAAAAATCAACTTTAAGTTTTGCTTATGATCAATTTGAGGCACTTAGGATTTCAATAAAAGAATTAACTTTTGAGTAGTAAGATATGAAATCACCTAGAGGGGGGTGAATAGGTGATGGCTACACTAATGGACAAATAATGCGGATTTAAAAACAATTTAAGTAATAAGCACAATTAAAAGAACTTGCAAGTAAATAGGCAATAAATGGAACAAGTAAAGGAGAGATAGAGTTTAGAGAAAAGTGGACAATCGCAAACACAAAGATTTTTTCGAGGTTCGAGCCACGCTCTACGTCCCCGCCTTCAAACACGATGAAGGATTTCCACTATTGGTGATCCCACCGGATCGTCAATACAAGGACACACTTGTCCTATCTCTCGCGGTGCCGCAACACCCACTTGGAGCAACACTTGCTCGCTTGAGGTCGATGCCTCTACAACTTCTCACAATGAGGAATGGTGATCAAACACTTGATCACAAATAAAGATGCTCACTTGCACAACCCTACAACCAAGATGATGAGATGATACTTTGGGATTGTGTAGTGCACAAAGACTAGAGAGAAGTAGAGGATTGCTTCAAGTAAAAGGGTTTGGAATTTTGGCTCAATGGAAATCTTTTGCTAAAAACTAAACTTTTGAAAACTTAGATTTTTAACTTGTAAATCTTGTAAAACTTGATTACCTTAGTTGTAGAATACTCCCACTATTTATAGGGGATGAAAAATGACTTACTAAGGTCAAAAGAGTCGTTGGGGAGAAACCTAACAAAAATTGAGTCAGAAAAATATAGCTGTTGGAGTCTGTCAGAACTTTCTGACTGAAGCCAGTCGACCGGGCCGGTCGACCGTCAACGATCGAATTTCCAACCGTTGAGAAGCCGGTCGGCCGGGACGGTCGACCGAGGTCTCAACCAGAGAGTGAAACTCTCTGTCGGTCAACCGGTCCGGTCGACCGGGGAAAAACAGAGAGCACTGCAATTGCTCCCGGTCGACCTGTCGGTCGACCGATATGTACACATGCACAGCGGTGCATGTCGGTCGACTGGGCCGGTCGACCGGACAAGGCAAAAACTGTTTTTCCCAAAGGCTGTTTTGAAGAGGAAATTTTTGGTATGAAAACTTTGGATTGGGAATTTACAAAATGAAGTTCTAGGCTTATAAGTAACAGAGTGTGATCATAGATCAACACTAAAAAATGTTTGAACTTAATTTTGATGAAAATCCCTTTTTCTAAATGAAAAACGGTTTTTCCCAAAAACTTGTTTTTCTAAACATGATGTTCCAAACTTGTTTTTCAACGACTAGGTTAGAAATTTTTGAATAAAAATTTGTTTGAAGGCATGAAGCAATACCAAAAGTGTGTGTGTGACAATCCCAAAATAATCTTCCTTTATCATCTAGGTTTTGACAAAATCAACTAAAAATTCTAACTAAAAAGAAAAATACAAATCTTGAAAGTCTTCATTCTTAATTGATCCTGGAGCGCTTCTATTGTGCTGGGCTCGGGATCCAAATCTTTGCGGTGTCCAAAAATGTGAGTCTTGTGTTGGAGCCGTTAAATTCCCTATGATTTTTACCTGAAACTTATTTAAACAAACTTGTTAAAAACATAACTAAATATGGTTTGTTATCATCAAAATGTCGGGCTAATGGCCTTTGGGCCAACAATCTCCCCCTTTTTGATGATGACAAAACATATAGAGTTATCACAGATATTTTGGGTGGAGACTTCAAGTGAAGCTCCCCCTTAACTCATGCATATAAAAAATGATCATGATAGGAGATACATATGCATAATCTAGGCATATAGGATAAAGAAATGATACACATGCCAACCATCCATGCATACCAAAAATACAGAATTTATAGGTGTATGCATACATGGTTACCTCCATCCATCCAATACCACGAACCTCCAAACTAAGTGAATGAGATAATAAAAGCATAAGCACAAGTCACAATCAATCACATATGCCATAATATAAAAGAGAACATAACTGTCATAGATAAACACATGTTCATACATGACATAAAACATAATACATGTCCACACTACATGTCCAAAACAAAATACATAAAAAGATCAACTACAACCCAAAATAGAAAAATAGCAAAATAGCATAATAGCCCAAAAGTCTCTCCCCCTTTTTGACATCATCAAAAGAGGGGGTCACTCCTCATCCTCATCCGAATCATCCTCATCCGAATCCTGGGTAGCAGCAGGCTGAGGTGGAGAGGAAGGAGTCCTGGCTGGAAATGGAGGGCCGACGGTAGGAAGAGGCCTCGCATGAGCAGTGGGAATAGGAGCAGAGCACTCACGCCTCAAGTAAATATCGTCAGACGTGACTCCGTGTAGCGGATGGAATCACAGATGTAGCTCATGTCATTCTCCAAATTCTGATAGTGAGAGGACATCTCCTCAGAAATCTGCTGACGATGAGCAGTCAGCTCAGCAGAGATATGCTCCCGAATCTGAGTGGAAAGAGCAGCATAGGGATCAGGAGGAGTAGATGAGCCAGAAGAGGAGCCAGGCATAGGAACAACAGGATGGAAAGGAGGCGGCGGAGGAGCAGGAGGGTGCTCCCTGGGACGCATCCTCTTGAGAAGGGTGTTGTTCAGATCAACAGAGGGTTCTACAGATTGTTCATTTGAGAGATTAAAATTGAGTTGTTTGAGCAGATAGGTGATGACCATCCCAAAAGGCAAATGTCGAGTAGGGACAAGGAGACTGTCTGAGGTCATGACACTGATGATGAGCTTGGGGATATTGACTCTAATGTCTCGCAGAAGGCAATAGATAAGCAATAGAGCAAATCCCCGGGCGTGACTGTACTCTCCTGATTTTGGCAGGAGGTTGTAAAACACTATTTTGGCTAAGACTTGAGCAATAAGAGTGTAGCGTCTTACTTCCTCATTCCTAACCAAACCAGGATTGTCATCGCTATGGAGCAATGTGGAAGCAGTGAGGGCAGACTCACCGTCCGGATAAACAAAGTTATGAAGATCTATGTTGAAAATATCTTCACCCTCACAGGAGAGATGAAGAAGATGAGCAAATTCCTGAAGAGAGATGTCTATATCTTTCCCCATAACTCTAGATCAAATCTGATTAGACTCAAATGACAGATTAGAGTAGAAATAATGAACAAGTGAGGGATAAACTGGCTCCCTAATTGAAAGAAAATTTTCTAGGGAATTAGCTCTTAAAATGGGGGCTAAATTAAGGTATTCAAAGTCATTAATAACCACACTTCGCCCAAAGCTAATAGACCTAGTAGAAATAAGAATGTGTCTACAGGAAGCATGAGGAGACACAAAAAGGGATAAGTGTGAAGAGGCTTGAGGAGTTTTACCTTTCTCAGATCGTGTCCTCTTCGACATTTTTGTGGGAAAAACAATATAGAGGCTAGATCTAAGAAAGATAATCAAAACGAAGGCTAGATCTACACAAATATATGGGAATAGAAGCAAGGAAATAGAAGGATTTAGATATGGAATTAAAACAAAAATTATGGAGGATTATACCTTGAAATTATGGAGAAATTATGGAGAAAATCCGACAAATCCCTTGAAAAAGTGAAGATCCAGGCTTGAAACAGTAGATCTGAGGAATATTGGGAAGGATCTAGGATTTAAAGGAGTTGGAGAGGGTTAGAGGGGTGTTAGGGTTTTGGAGGAGAAGAGGGAGAAGAGGAGTCGGCGGTCGAATGAGAAGAAAAGAGGAGTTAGGGATTTAAATAGATCGGGTTAAAAACTGGGTCCCCGTCGCCCGGTCGCCTTGGCCGGTCGACCGGCGGAAACAGAGAGCAAGTCTCCTTCAGTCGGCCGACCGCCCGGTCGACCGGCTACGGGAATAAAATAAAAATTTTATTTCAGGCCAGAACGGTCGGCCGCTCCGGTCGACCATGCCTATGACAGGCCAGATCGGTCAACCGGGCCGGTCGATCGGTCTTGCCCAAAATAAAACAGTGAGCAAGCCAGTTTAAAAAAAATTTATTTTAAATAATCATTACTGCAAACATGTATATCTATCAAAAGGATGTTAAAAATACTTTAATCATTCTTGTTATGAAATACAACAAAAAAATAATTTATTTTTATTGTTATTCTTATTTCTTAATAAAGCAATAAATTAGAGATGTTGAAGCCGAATACCCTGTGAAGGGTTCTGAACTTCTCCTCGTCATTCCTCTAGATAAGAGTTGAGGCGCGCAATTGCTCTCTCTATTTATTAGCTCTAAATAAATTTTTGTTTTGACAAAATTTATATACAACTTTTTAACAAAATCTAGACATGTGGACAAAAATAATATGGCATAGAAACATGTATATATATATATAAACATGGCATAGGTATAAACACAATAGAAATGCAAGTCTACACATATCGCAATAACACAAGAGTAAACTAGCATATCCTATACATGAAAAATAAAATCTTTTATGTGGAGAAATTACCAAACCAAAGGCATTCTCCAAAATGGGTGCCTCTAAGATAGTGATGCAAGCGACGATGTGTTCGTTGAGCGTTGATGCATCCACCACCCGGGCACCATCTGCCCCTATGTCTTGGAGGATGACGACCCACCTGTATCAATTATTTTCAGTGTGTCTTTTGGTACCCAAATCTTTTTGGGTCCTATAGGGTTAGTATCTTGTCGAACCCAAATATTTTTGTTCAAAATGTTTAGCTTAGCATAACAAAATTTTTCTAAATGGCCTTTGCGGCCACAATGAGTGCAACTGTAAATTCTACCACTACTATACATAAAAGCATGTTTATGTGTCTGTGCATGTTTTTGTGATTTAGATGCATGGTGATAATGAGTGTGCTTCCCTTGGGGTATTCCTTTGGGAACCTAGATGCAAGTTTGTTCATGTCAAAAAGACACTTCTTTAAAGTAGTATCCAAAACTTCAACTCGCCTTTGAATCTTTAGAAATTCATTTTTGTTGCAAGTGGAAATTGGACTTTTTCCTTTACAAGATATTTTATAATTTTCAAAATCCTTTTTCATCTTTTCAAAGGAATTTTCTAAATCATTTTTCTCTTTTAAAATAATATCAAATTTATTCTTAAGAGAATCATTTTCCTTTTTCAACTTCTTATTTTGAGCTTGTGAAATTTCATATCTACTTTGTAGTTCTTCAAAAAATTGTGCAAGCTCATCCATGGTTAAATCTGATATCTATAGAGTTTTCTAGGTATGCCTTTGTAGCTTCCTCACCTTGTGCCATGAAGCACATGTGTGCGGCGTCGATCTCCTCTTCGGATTCTGACTCCGTGTCATCCCATGTGGCCACCATTGCCTTCTTCTTCTTTGGCCCGTTCTTGGAGGTAGTAGCTTGTAGAGAGGGGCACTCGGCTATGAGGTGTCCCGTCTTCTTGCAATGATAACAAGGACCCGGTTCCTCTCTTTTTCTTTCAAATCTCCCTTGAGGTTTCCCTCTTTGGAAGTTGATTTGTCTACCCTTCTTGTAGAACATTTTGCCCACCTTCCTTATGAGCATGGCAAAGTCTTCATCGTAGTCCTCCGATGAATCTTCCTCATCATGGGTGGATGAAACGGCTTTGAAAGCGAGGGCTTTCTTCTTTGGTGCCTCCCTTTCTTCTCTAACTTTCATCTCCATCTCATGGGTTTTGAGATTGCCGATGAAGCAGGAGAAGTCCATCTCCTCCCTATCGTTGAGCTCCTTGAGGGTGGTTGCCTTCACTTCCCAAGATTTGGGAAGAGCTCGAATGACCTTCCGGATCTTTTGGTCATTATCAATCGTGTCACCTAAAGAAGATAGAGCATTAGTTATCTTGGTGAAATGGGTGAGCATGTCATCAATGCATTCATTTTCAAGCATATAAAAATTCTCATATTGAGAACGAAGCAAGTCAGTTTTGGATCTCTTGACTTGAGACGTTCCCTCATGAGTCACAATGAGAACATTCCAAACTTCAAATGCCGATTTACAATTACTGATGCGTGAGAGGTCATCTTCATTTAAAGCTTGGGTAGCATATTGGGCTCTAGCATTGGCCTCATAGTCCTTAGTGGTATCTTCGGACCATGAACTCTCATCGGTGAGGGGTTCAATAAATTCTTTGGTGATGGCCCTAGAAACTCTAACTCCTAGGGATTTAAGGAAAAGGTTCATCTTGACCTTCCAAATGGGGAAGTTCAAGCCATCAAATTTAGGTGGGGACTTGATGCTAGAAAAATCAACGGATGCCATGGAAACAAGTATAAGATGCACAAAAAATGTAACAAACAGATATAGCCAAATATGAGGATCTCCCTAAGGTGGTTAAACCAAATGTAAGGGTTAGGCTCTGATACCAATTGAAATCACCTAGAGGGGGGTGAATAGGTGATGGCTATACTAATGGACAAATAATGCGGATTTAAAAACAATTTAAGCAATAAGCACAATTAAAAGAACTTGCAAGTTAATAGGCAATAAATGGAACAAGTAAAGGAGAGATAGAGTTTAGAGAAAAGTGGACAATCGCAAACACAAAGATTTTTTCGAGGTTCGAGCCACGCTCTACATCCCCGCCTTCAAACACAATGAAGGATTTCCACTATTGGTGATCCCACCAGATCGTCAATACAAGGACACACTTGTCCTATCTCTCGCGGTGCCGCAACACCCACTTGGAGCAACACTTGCTCGCTTGAGGCTGATGCCTCTACAACTTCTCACAATGAGGAATGGTGATCAAACACTTGATCACAAACAAAGATGCTCATTTGCACAACCCTACAACCAAGATGATGAGATGATACTTTGGGATTGTGTAGTGCACAAAGACTAGAGAGAAGTAGAGGATTGCTTCAAGTAAAAGGGTTTGGAATTTTGGCTCAATGGAAATCTTTTAATAAAAACTAAACTTTTGAAAACTTGGGTTTTTAACTTGTAAATCTT
This sequence comes from Agave tequilana, assembly GCA_038442645.1. Lineage (NCBI taxonomy): Eukaryota > Viridiplantae > Streptophyta > Magnoliopsida > Asparagales > Asparagaceae > Agave > Agave tequilana. The sequence continues at coordinate 419,651 of JAVJIF010000127.1, forward strand.
GTAAAACTTGATTACCTTAGTTGTAGAATACTCCTACTATTTATAGGGGATAAAAAATGACTTACTAAGGTCAAAAGAGTCGTTGGGGAGAAACCCAACAAAAATTGAGTCAGAAAAATATAGCTGTTGGAGTCTGTCAGAACTTTCTGACTGAAGCCGGTCGACCGGGCCGGTCGACCGTCAACGATCGGATTTCCAACCGTTGAGAAGCCGGTCGGCCAGGACAGTCGACCGAGGTCTCAACCAGAGAGTGAAACTCTCTGTCGGTCGACCGGGGAAAAACAGAGAGCACTGCAATTGCTTCCGGTCGACCGGTCGGTCGACTGATATGTACACATGCACACCGGTGCATGTCGGTCGACTGGGCCGATCGACCGGACAAGGCAAAAACTGTTTTTCCCAAAGGCTGTTTTGAAGAGGAAATTTGGTATGAAAACTTTGGATTGGGAATTTACAAAATGAAGTTCTCGGCTTATAAGTAACAGAGTGTGATCATAGATCAACACCAAAAAAATGTTTGAACTTAATTTTGATGAAAATCCCTTTTTCTAAATGAAAAACGGTTTTTCCCAAAAACTTGTTTTTCTAAACATGATGTTCCAAACTTGTTTTTCAACAACTAGGCTAGAAATTTTTGAATAAAATTTTGTTTGAAGGCATGAGGCAATACCAAAAGTGTGTGCTTGACAATCCCAAAATAATCTACCTTTATCATTTAGGTTTTGACAAAATCAACTAAAAATTCTAACTAAAAAGAAAAATACAAATCTTGAAAGTCTTCATTCTTAATTGATCCTGGAGCGCTTCTATTGTGCTGGGCTCGGGGATCCAAATCTTTGCGGTGTCCAAAAATGTGAGTCTTATGTTGGAGCCGTCAAATTCCCTATGATTTTTACCTGAAACTTATTTAAACAAACTTGTTAAAAACATAACTAAATATGGTTTGTTATCATCAAAATGTTGGGCTAATGGCCTTTGGGCAAACAAGATAGTGAGCCCAGATTTTCTTCCTTATTATAATCAACAAAACAATTTTCGAGCTTTTTATATCACCTTCTCCAAAGCCTTTTCTAAAGTTGCAATTTCTCTTTTAATCATCTTTTTCTTTCCATTCTCTTTTCCATTAAAAAACAAACACAATTCTTTGCTTTTAAACGATTCACCAAAAAGCTTCCATCGCATTCCTCCTCGTGAACACGACCCGTTAGCCACAAACTACACGGTAAATTCTTAAACTCTTTGATTGTTCTTTCATTTTAGCAATCAATTTTTGGCGCCGTTGCCGGGGAGGGAACGGTGTATTTGTTTTTTAACAAGTTTTGTGTGTTGTTTCAGGGACTTGAAGATTCAGATCTAGCATTCAAGCTTTGCAAGAGAAGACTTACAAATTATGTGCCCCTACTCTCGAAAGTAGGAAACAGAATTTCAAGAAATTGCGTTGCAAAAACTGAAAATTCCATTGGACTACTAAAACTTTTTTTTTGCAGGACATATTGCTCGCAAAAAAAAAAAATTAAGTTTTTGTATGTTTCATTCTTGCTATATCTGTTATCCACCATCCATGTTTTAATCCAACAGTAATTTGAGTGATTGTTAATTGCTTAAAAAAACGTTTAGACTTGCATTCTAGGCATTTGTCTAATTACGTTTACTTTACAATTACTGTTGAAGAGAGCTGGAGACAAGATACGTATGCATAGCATATAATTTAGGAAACATTCTTGGGTGATATTTGCTTTTGAATACTACTTTTCTATATCTTGCACACTTTTGCACAATCAATTCTAAGGGCAAAATCCAAGTCAAGATAAGGTGGGGAAGTTGTTGACTGAGATTTTCTGCACACAAAATTTGAATATTAGATCTGAGAATTAAAGGTGTGCGAGGTTCTCAATACTAATCCGCGGTAGCAAGGCTATGCGGGTCATGATCCTCAGGGAGGGACTAGCGATGGAAGCGTTTGTAAGTTTTACTCTAAAAATTATTTATTTTTATTATTAGCAGTGGTATTTACAATGAAGTAGGGAGAAAAGAATTTGAGAGATGTGGAAGATATGGATCTATAAAGAAAAACTTATAACACGTACAAACCTCTTTAACCTGCTTACCTTCGATCCGTGCGATGATTTACCTTTTCTTGGAAGACTTGCAAGTATGGCGTATAGGATGTTGATCGCCATAAGCCATCAAGGATTCTTCTTTGGCTAGGTAGTCTCAATGCAATTGGGTCTCATTGTTCACAAGGCATTAGAGAAAAAACGAATGAAGAAAACAAGAATACAGAGAAACAAAGAAACAAACAAGAGAAGAAGAACATAAAATAATAACAAAAACACACCTCAAGTGAATTTCATTAACAATGAAAGATAAGTGGGCTTACACCGCTGTCACCTCAGTACAAGCGTAGACTCCATCCTCCATGAAAGGTCCCTCCACTCTCAGTTACAAAATTTACAAAAGAAAAATGAAAATAAAATCTAACCTAGAAAGAAAACCTAAAAACCCTAGCTTTTGGCCCTTGACTCTTCGCTGGACGACTCGTACGTTGCACTGCAGGGGGTATTTATAGGTGCAGAAGGCCGAGGTGTCCTGGATAAAGTTGCCCACGAAAATTGGTTTCTGGATAAGCTCAAAGTGCCGCAGAATTGCGGCTTTTGCCGCAATTCTGCGGCAAAAGTATGACGTCTGGCCACGCGCTTTGGCGCGTGGCCTCTCCTGGTCCGTCCATGTGGGCGCCTGCTTCTGGACGTATGATCCTGGATCTTCATATTGGGATTTCGAGATAACTTGATAATCAAGTTACCTAGATTTTGAATTCTCCCAATTTCTTTTAAACGAATTTCCTTATCTCTGCACTCTTTTCATTCTCATCTGCAAGAGTTTAAGGTTGGGTAGAAGTCTATCCTTCCCTTATCTTTGATATTTGCAACTTTTAGCCCTTTGTGTATTTGCAACTTTAACAATTGATATTTGTACTTTTACACCTGGGCTTGGACTTGGGCTTGGATATGGGCTTTTGGGCTTCATTAAGCTTTATTTCTTATAAAAATAAGAACTCGAGGCCTGCACACATTAAATAACGAAATATTAATAAATGTGCATTATAATATGAATAAATGTGCAAATGTGATGGTATATATGATGACAATTATGCATTTTTCACTACCTATCACACCCCCACACTTATCTTTTTGCTCGTCCTCGAGTAAAAATCAAAAAGAAAGAGAAAAATCTAACCTAGCTAACTCACTTTCGTAGGAATCACGGTTGCACTTAGCATGTGTAACAAGCCGTTAAACCTCTAGGTTACCCTAGAGGACGAGTGTTGTCTCGTGAGGGTTTTCAGCGGATTACACCAACAAAATCCATAGAAAGGAAACTATTTGAAATACTTTTGAAAAGACTAAGTAGTCTATAAGTTTTTAGGATCCTCATTTTTATTCATTCTTAAACTTAGTCTTTATAAAGTAAATTGTTATCCTTTTTAGGTAAGGGTCAAAATTGAATGTTTGTATAGTCTTTTTCGTTACCAAAAATCATATGCATCCTTATGGATTTTTACTAGGAATTCCTTAACTTGGACTCTCATGCCTCTTTATATATATATATTTTTTTTTTTTTTTTTTTTATGTATAACTCATCTAATTTTCTTTCGTGTAAGCATGAAGGCTTCTTGAGGCTCTCATACCTAACTAATTGACTAATAGATGTGTTAATAAATTTTTTTTTTTAGCATGTATAACTCATCTAATTTTCTTTCGTGTAAGTATCAAGGCTTCTTGAGGCCCTCATACCTAACTAATGACTAATAGATGTGTTAATACATGTATAATATTTCTCAGTTTTCTTAGGCTTTCTAATCCACCCATGTAGCGAACTTAAAGTCGGTGGCTCCCAAACCGGTTGGCTTTAGGGCACCAGGTGAGAAAACACCCCGCGGACTCAAATTCGAGAGAACTAGGCCACAAAACTAAGGACTTTATTTTATTTAGAACTCACCTTTAGGCGTGAATACTTATGCTTCATGAGGCACATGTATCCAGTTTTTTTTTTTTTATATATGAGGCACAAGGGTCTTTGTCTTAGAATCCTAGATATGCATTAGGTATGCACATTTCATTAAGGTAAAAATCAAGACTAATTACTGATTCAATTTCTCCTCCTATACCTAAAAATTAAACAATTTATTTATTTTGACCAAGTTTTTAGAAATCCTAATCACGATTTTCCTAATCCTTAAAACTAACTTAGATTTATTTCAAAAGATACGTCAAAAAATTGTCCTTTTTATAACAAATTTTTTTTTTTTTTTAGTAGTTTTTTTTTTTTTTTAGTTTCTACCTATGTTAGTATGTTAGTAAAGCCCACCCCCACACTTATCTCATGCATTGTCCTCAATGTATGAATGAATGAATATATGCATGAAAAAGAACAAGGAAGGCAGAAAATTACCTTAGGGGGTGGTTCCGGTGGTGGTCTAATTGGGCCAAGCGTTGCTACCCAATCAAGATAATGTAGTAGTTGGTGAAACCCACCAGAAATTTTCGTCTATAACCTACTAAAATATATGTATAATCATTTTTAAAATTTTCACCCCATCAAATTTCCATAATTCATAATTAGTTTCAGAGTCAATTGTGTCAACCCCCTTGTCCCAAAATGGAGTATGAAAAGATGGAATTATTGACTTGGATATTATAGGTGCGGGATCGAATACCGACTCAGGGAAGAAGCTCAAATCAAGTAAGGGCTCAGAAGTCGGGCTAAGTTCAGGAAGTGGGTCCAAATCAATAAGTTTAAGCTCAAATCCACAATCATCTTCCCACAATGGCATGTGACTCAATGTTGGTGATTCAAGTTCAGGAATGATAGGTGTGGGAATCAAAACTGATTCTAAAAGATTACCTAAGTCGGGTAACAAAACAGGAGTCAATAATGATTCGGGAATTTGAACTTGATCACAGATTTGCGAATCTAGGTCACATATCTCATTGGGTTCAATGTTATAAAAATCAGAACTTGCCAATTTATCCATAGGACTTTCAAAATTGCACAATTGGTCAAGTTCAATATGATCATCAATTATAGGTGACTCAATATCATGATGAATTGGAATAGGATCCAATGTTGAATCGGGAAAAGTGAAATCAGGTGGAGACACTGGAGTCATTATTGAATCAGGAAGTAAAATTGAATCATCAAGTGGGAGATCATTGTTGGAACCTGAAAAGTTCAAGATGTTGACGCCTCTCCAATTACTAGATTTTGATGATGGACGAACACGACTACTACATGATGATTGCTCTACCTAAGATGGAGTTTATTATGCTTATGGGGTTTGTGGAAGTTGTGTGTAACGTAGAAAGATTTGTAATAGCCTTGATTACTTACACACAAAAATCCCTTCCCAAGTCGACTTACTCTATTGATATAGTCGACTACCCCAATGTAGTCGACTTGATATATAGCCCTAGTCGACTAGTCCACTTAGAACAAAAACTCTCAACTCTCTGTTTGGATTCTGTAAGCCAAATTAGTCGACTTGACTTTCTTACCTAGTCGACTAACAGATACTCTAGTCGGACTAACCCTATTTCCAAGTCGACTAATCTTTGACACAAAAAATATCCAACTCTCTGTTTCTTTTCTGAAACAAAAATAGTCGACTACCCTTTTTATCCAGTCGACTAATCCAGTTTTAAGTCGACTACAAGTTAGTTACAGTCGACTAATTTCAGTTATCCAGAAACTTTTGTTTCCAACAGACACTTCCCTAGTCGACTAACAATCTTACCTAGTCGACTAATAAGTGAACTTTTGCCTATCCTAGTCGACTAATCCAGTATCCTAGTCGACTATAAGCAGTTTGACTGTTGGATAGTTTCTCTTATCTGATTCATTTGGCAACGTTTTCAAATGTTAAATTGTCTGAATTGATGCCATAACTTCCCTAACTACCCTAGTCTACATCTATATATAGAGAAGTTTTTCCTAAGGCCATTCACTAATTCTTTCATTCAGATTTCCAAAGCCAAAATTTCCAGAATCCTGAAAACTGAAATTTGCAACTTCTTTCTTCACCAAAGCCATTTCTCTTGTGAAGAATTCTGAAGTTAAACCTTCCTATACAGAACCTTGTCCACTACAGATCCTTATCAAGGCTATAGGAAGTTATTGTATTCATTTCAAAGAAAGTTGTACAAGGAGTCTTCTTGGGTGTAGAAGATTGTACAAGGCGTGTTCTCTTGGTGGAAGAGAAGTTTGCACGTTGGCAAAGGGTGTTTGTCAAGTGGTGCACAAGGCACTTGTGTAGGGTGTACACAAGGAAAGTAAAGGAAAATCTCAAGCGTTTGCTTGGGGACTGGATGTAGGTCACAAGGACCGAACCAGGATAACTCTCTGCTGTTTGCGTTTGTTTTCTGTGCTTAATCTCTTGTGATTATTTAATTTCTGCAAGTGATTTGTTAAAGTTTAAATAACACTATTCACCCCCCCTCTAGTGTTGTTTTGCTTGTTATATAGATCCTACATTGGTATCAGAGCAGGTTTCAAGGCAAAAACCATACAAGGATGGCAACGGATTTCCAATCATCCCAATTCAAAGAAGGGCATTCTACACAACGTCCACCGCTCTTTGACGGAACAAACTACAATTACTGGAAGTGTAGAATGAAGATCTACTTGCAGTCGCTGAACTACGACCTTTGGAACATCGTAGAAGCAGCATACACCAAGCCTACAACCAACTATGACGCTTGGAGTGAAGAACAAAAGAAGAATGCAAATCTGGATGCCAAGGCGATGAACGCTCTCTTTGTGCCTTAACCAAAGAAGAGTTCAACCGTGTGTCTACATCAACATCTGCACATCAAATATGGCATACACTCGAGGTAACACACGAAGGTTCGAACAGGTTAAGGAATCTAAAATTTCAGTTCTTGTCCACAGATTTGAATTGTTCAAGATGAAGGAGAACGAAACCATATCCGAAATGGTTACAAGGTTCACCGACATCACCAACACTCTTGCATCCCTTGGAAAGGACTACACTCAAGTTGAACGAGTCCGTAAGATCCTTCGAGCACTCACACCGGAATGGGAGAAGAAGACAACCGCCATTGAAGAGGCAAACGATCTCTCCACCATGACATTAGAAACCTAGTCGGTAATCTAATGGCATATGAAGTGCAAATAGAAGAAAGAAAGAAGGACGAACAACAACATCAATCCAAGAAGAAAGTTCTTGCCTTCCATGCATCTTCAGATACGGACAATTCGGATGAAGATGAAGAAGAAATGGCCATGCTTTCAAGGAAGTTCAAAAGATTCTTAAAACAAGGTAAGTATAATAAGAATAAAGATACTAATGAAATTCCAACTTGTTTTAAGTGTAACAAACCAGGCCATATGAAGAAGGATTGTCCATTGATGAAATCAAAAGGACACTTCAAGACTTTCAACAAGTTCAACAAGTTCAACAAGAATAAGAAGGCCTTTCAAGCAACATGGGATGATAGCGACTCATCTTCCTCTGAGGACGAAGAAGAAGCAAAGGAAACCGCCAATATTTGCTTCATGGCCCAAGAAGATGAGGTACAAGATTATGATGCTTTATTAGAAGCCTTTAATGAACTTTATAGTAATTTCAAAACTGAAAAGATTAGAAATAAAGTTCTAATAAAGGAAAATGAAAAACTTATTAATGATAATTCAATTCTTGTTTCTCAAAATCATCTTTTAGTTCTCAAAAAGAAGAATTTGAAAAAGTTATTGTATCTTAAAAAGAGACAATGAAGTTTCTTAAAAGAGAATGCTTTACTTAAAAAGGAAATTTTTTCTTTAAATTCTAGAATTAATTTTTAGATAAAGATATGATAAGTTTCAAAATTAAGTATGAAGATCTTTTGAAAAATGTAAATAAATTTAATAAAGGAAAAGAAAGTTTAAATATGTTATTATCTTCTCAAAAGATGTCTAACAACCATTTTGGTCTGGTTTTCAAAAGATAACATGTATAAGCCTACTCATGTTGGTATTTGTTTTTCAAAGACTAATTTTGTAAAATCTACACATGTTCATAATCCATACAATTCTTTGTAAAAAGAAATTATATTTCAAAAAGAAGTAGATGCAAATATATATGGGTTCCTAAGAATCTAAATAATATTGATAAGAATATTTATGTGCATCTTTTATACATGATGTGTGTAATTCTAAGAATTATGTTTATACTAACAAATGGAAACCAAATTCCAATTGGATTTGGGTTCCTAAAGGCTAACCTTTTTCGGACCCTATCATGATGGGTACCATATTTATTGTTTCATCTTATAGGTACCTAACAAAGAAAAGTGGATACTTGATAGTGGGTGTTCCAAACACATGACCGGACATATACAAACTATTGTCTTCCGTACAAATCAAAAAAGGAGGTACAGTGATCTTTGGAGACAATAACAAAGGAAAAGTTATTGGAACGGCATTGTTGGTAATCTTTCAAACCTCTTATTGAAATGTTCTTTGGTAAGTGGTTTAAAACACAATCTATTAAGTATTAGTCAATTATGTGATAAGGGTTATAAATTGTGTTTGAAAAAGATGTTTGTCTTATTTATGATGCTACTATGAAAGATATTTTGTTTAAAGGTTTTCGAAACAATAAACATATATGAATTGTCAATAGCATGCATGTCTTCAAATGAAAATTTATGTCTATTGCTTCAAATAATGATTATTTTTTTTTATGGCATAAAAGATTTGGTCATTTGAATATGAAAACTATTTCTAAGATTTCAAAATTTAACTTAGTTAAAGGTCTTCCAAAAATTGCTTTCAAAAAGGACTATTTTTGTGATTCTTGTCAATTAGGAAAACAAGTTAAATCTTCTTTTAAATCAAAAGATTTGGTTTCTACAAAAAGACCTTTAGAATTATTGCATTTGGATTTATTGGTCCTACTCGTGTTTCTCATTAAACAAGAGTAGATATGTTTTGTCATTGTTGATGATTATTCACGTTTTTCATGGGTGATTTTTCTGAAAAATAAAATGACACTTTTGATGAATTTGTAAGTTTTTGTAAAAGAATTCAAAATCAAAAGTCTCTAAACATAGTCACTATTCGTAGTGATCATGGAGGAGAATTTGAGAATGAATCTTTTTCAAATTTCTGTAATAAGTATGGTATTACACATAATTTTGCATTTCCTAGAGCATCTCCTCAAAATGGTGTTGTAGAGAGAAAGAATAGGACTTTGCAAGAATGTGCTAGAACTATGCTTATGGATAGTAACTTACCAAAATATTTTGGGCTGAAGCCACTGCTACTGCTTGTTATGTTTTAAATCGAGTACTTATTCGACCATTTTTAAATAAAACCTCTTATGAATTGTTTCATGATCGGATTCCAAAAGTTTCATATTTAAGATTTTTGGTTGTAAATGCTTTATTTTAAATACAAAAGATGCTTTAGATAAATTTGATGCTAGATCCAATGAAGGTATTTTTGTTGGCTATTCTACTCATAGTAAAGCATATAGAATTTTTAATAAAAAATCATTTACTATTGAAGAATCTTTACATGTTAATTTGATGAATCCTTGACTAAACTTGTTTCTAATGATCTCCACATGATGATGATCATATTATAGTTTCTCCTAATGAAAATATTGTTATATCTTCTGTTGATACTAACTTGTCTAAGGATGAAGAGATTCCTACTGAGTTACCGAAAGCCTATGTTGAAGTAAGGAATCATCCACAAGATTTGGTAATTGGAGATATAAATCAAGGCGTTCAAACGAGATCCAAGTTGAACTACATGACACAAATTGCCTTCATTTCACTCATTGAACCGAAGAATATCAACGAAGCATGTGCGGATGATTATTGGACAATTGCCATGCAGGAAGAGTTGAACCAATTTGTAAGAAATGATGTGTGGGATCTTGTGCAACGTCCTACTGATCATCCCGTCATCGGTACAAGATGGGTCTTCAAGAACAAACTCAATGAATCCGGTGAAGTCATTAAGAACAAGGCAAGGTTAGTAGCACAAGGGTATAATCAAGAAGAAGGTATTGATTTCGATGAAACTTATGCTCCAGTTGCAAGACTTGAATCAATTCGTATATTACTTGCTTTTTCATGTTTTATGAATTTCAAATTATATCAAATGGATGTAAAAAGTGCCTTTTAAATGGAATAATTAAAGAAACTGTTATGTTGAACAACCACCAGGTTTTGAACATGAAAAATTTCGTAACCATGTTTTCAAACTTAAAAAAGCTTTATATGGTTTAAAACAAGCACCTCGTGCTTGGTATGATAGATTAAAGAGTTTTCTTTTAAATTCTGATTTTAAAATGGGAAGTGCAGATACAACTCTTTTTATCAAACATGTTAATAAAGATATCTTAATAATTCAGATTTATGTTGATGATATATATTTGGTTCTACTAATGATGATCTTTGTCAAGAATTTTCTAAGACTATGCAGAATGAATTTGAGATGAGCCACATGGGCGAACTCACTTACTTCCTCGGTCTTCAAATCAAACAAATGAAGGATGGAATCTTCATCTCCCAATGCAAATACGCTAAGGAACTTCTAAAGCGATTTGGTATGGAAAATTCTGGTCACAAGAATACTCCCATGAGTACAACTACCTTTTTGGACAAAGATGAAAGTGGTAAGAATGTCGATCAGAAACTCTATAGAGGTATGATTGGCTCTCTACTTTATATTACTTCTAGTAGACCTGATATAATGTTTAGCGTATGCTTATGTGCTAGATATCAGTCAAATCCTAAAGAATCACATATTAAAGCCGTGAAAAGGATCTTTAGATATTTAAATAACACAGTCAACTATGGTTTATTTTATCCAAAGTCATGCACATTTGATTTATTATCTTATAGTGATGCTGATTTTGCTGGTTGTAAATCTGACCGGAAGAGTACTAGTGGTACTTGTCACTTTTTGGGACATTCACTAGTATCTTGGTTCAGTAAAAAGCAAAATTCCGTATCCTTATCAACAACTGAGGCAGAATATATTGCTGCTAGTGTTGCATGTGCCCAAATTATATGGATGAAACAAACCTTACTTGATTATGGCATGACTCTTACAAATTCACCTATTATGTGTGATAATACAAGTGCTATTAATCTATCTAAAAATCCAGTTCACCATTCACGTACCAAACATATTGATATTAGACATCATTTTTTACGTGATCATGCTTTAAAAGGTGATATTTCTTTAAATTTCATATCAACTGATAATCAAGTTGCTGATATATTAACTAAACCACTAAAAGAAGATATCTTTATAAAATTTAGAAGAGATCTTGGTATTTGTAATTTTTCAGATTTTTAAACAATTTCTTAGATTTTTTCAAGGCAGTATTTTTATGCAAGTTAGTCGACTTATAACTCTTATTAGTCGACTTATAAAAGTCTTAGTCGACTTGAAATATTACCTAGTCGACTCCTGCAACAAACAGAAACTTCAATCTCTGATTTGTCCAGAATTAGTCGACTATAGTAAATTTACAGTCGACTAGACCTATTATTAGTCGACTAGCCTTGTCCTGTAAGTCGACTAAAACTGTGAATTTCTGTTTTTCTGTTTTCGGATTTTTGATTCAAACCCGACCCAATAACTTAAGTTAAGGATCCGATATCAATTATTTTTTGATCCTATCCATTGATTTATATCCAGGATTCATCTTAACCATTCATTTCTTTCCTTATCTCCCCAAACCCTAGAAATAATCCCTCATTCTCTCCTTCCAACCGAGCTTCAGTCGACCAAGGAGAAAAACTAGGGCACCCGGGTTCTGCGACTTCTTCCAGCGACTTTCTTCCAATTCCTCTCCCAGTTCTTCATTTCAGGGTAAATCTTTCCAATTTCAGTTCATTACTTCATTATCTACTGTCTCTTTGAGTTAATTTCGTTTTCATCATGTCTCGTTCCAAGAAAACAAAATTCACTCCTGGTTCATCCTCTTCAACCACTGTTGATTTTAGGACTTATCTGAAAAATCCACAGCTAGAGGCTGATTATCTTCGTATGTCTCAATTAGATATCATACCAGGAAGGTTCATCAAATATGATGATTTTTATGATTATGATATCATGGATTATCTTAGAAATTGTGGTTTATATAACATGTTCTCCTCTGAAGTTAAGGATGCTTATTATCCTTTTTAATCTATCTATTCTACACCAACTTAGCTTTTGAAGATAATGAAAATAAAAACCTATCTGGCATCCTATGTTAAAGGTGTTCATATTAAACTTTCTATCAAGAATATTGGCCGTATCTTATCTATTCCATATTCTGGCCTCACTCTTGATGAGATTGTGATGGATGATGAAGATGTTTTAGATCTTATCTTTCTACCAGGACAACATCTACCCATGACCAACAACAAGCTTAAGCCAATTCCCCGTCTAATGGTAGAATCCTTTCCTATAACATCTGCCCTAAGACTGGTAGTTATAATTACTACTCAAGGGAATTATCGTCCTGTGTCTATGCTATTATGGCTGGACATGACGTTAATGGGCTAAAATCATATTTGACACCATGGTCAAGTTCATTCTTCTCACCTACCATTGGCGCCTTTCTCACTCCAATCTTTCGGAAGTATAATGTTGATCTTGCTTCTGAAGAGACTGTTGTAAAGAGGAGAGTTTGAGTTCTTTGATCGTGCTGCCATTAATAGGATGAAGCTACCTGAGTTTCCTTCTCATGAACCCCAACAACCTCCTTCTAAATCACCAAGTCCTCCACATGGTCCATCTATATCTTCACAACCCGATCCTCCTCCAACTCAACCAAATCCATATGCCGATGCTTTCTATAATTCAATGTCCGCCCAGATAGCATCCCTTCAATCTCAACAACAAAATTGTTGGATTCTCACTCTCGCATTCTTGAGAATCAATCTATGATGATGACTAGGCTGCACTCCATTGAGTCTACTCAATCAGCCATACTCAGTCTTCTCAAGATTCATCACCCACCTCCTCCTCCGGATCCGAAGATTGAAGCTATTGGCGTTGGAGTGTCTGTTTATGCTATTTGCTTTTGCAGAACTATTATGTATTTTCTGTTTTAAAGACTATGTCAGTTTATGTTTCAGACCTATGTATCTCTCTTTTTGGTAATGACAAAGGGGGAGAAATGTTGTTATGTAACTCTGTTATGTTATCGTATGTTGTTATGTAACTCTGTTATGTATCGTATGTTGTTATGTAACTCTGTTATCGTGATATCTGTGTTTGTGTATCGTGATATGTGTATCTGTGTCTGTATATAGTGATATGTGTATCTTTCTGTATCTATGTGTATCTGTGTGTATATTCTGAAAATTCTGCATGTTGCATGTTGTGCAAAATTGTGACACTATTTGACATATATATGTTATGAATACTAAACATATAATCATGCAGGTGCAACCTAACATTTTCTGCAGGGACAAAAATTTTTTATAACTTAATTACTGCAGGGGAGTTTGTTGCAGGGGGAGCCATCATAGACATATGTTGTCATCATCAAAAAGGGGGAGAATGTTGGAACCTGAAAAGTTCAAGATGTTGACGCCTCTCCAATTACTAGATTTTGATGATGGACGAACACGACTACTACATGATGATTGCTCTACCTAAGATGGAGTTTATTATGCTTATGGGTGTTTGTGGAAGTTGTTGTGTAACGTAGAAAGATTTGTAATAGCCTTGATTACTTACACACAAAAATCCCTTCCCAAGTCGACTTACTCTATTGATATAGTCGACTACCCCAATGTAGTCGACTTGATATATAGCCCTAGTCGACTAGTCCACTTAGAACAAAAACTCTCAACTCTCTGTTTGGATTCTGTAAGCCAAATTAGTCGACTTGACTTTCTTACCTAGTCGACTAACAGATACTCTAGTCGACTAACCCTATTTCCAAGTCGACTAATCTTGACACAAAAAATATCCAACTCTCTGTTTCTTTTCTGAAACAAAATTAGTCGACTACCCTTTTTATCCAGTCGACTAATCCAGTTTTAAGTCGACTACAAGTTAGTTACAGTCGACTAATTTCAGTTATCCAGAAACTTTTGTTTCCAACAGACACTTCCCTAGTCGACTAACAATCTTACCTAGTCGACTAATAAGTGAACTTTTGCCTATCCTAGTCGACTAATCCAGTATCCTAGTCGACTATAAGCAGTTTCTGACTGTTAGACAGTTTCTCTTATCTGATTCATTTGGCAACGTTTTCAAATGTTTAAATTGTCTGAATTGATGCCATAACTTCCCTAACTAACCCTAGTCTACATCTATATATAGAGAAGTTATTCCTAAGGCCATTCACTAATTCTTTCAATCAGATTTCCAAAGCCAAAATTTCCAGAATCCTGAAAACTGAAATTTGCAACTTCTTTCTTCACCAAAAGCCATTTCCTCTTGTGAAGAATTCTGAAGTTAAACCTTCCTATACAGAACCTTGTCCACTACAGATCCTTATCAAGGCTATAGGAAGTTATTGTATTCATTTCAAAGAAAGTTGTACAAGGAGTCTTCTTGGGTGTAGAAGATTGTACAAGGCGTGTTCTCTTGGTGGAAGAGAAGTTGTGCACGTTGGCAAAGGTGTTTGTCAAGTGGTGCACAAGGCACTTGTTGTAGGGTGTACACAAGGAAAGTAAAGGAAAATCTCAAGCGTTTGCTTGGGGACTGGATGTAGGTCACAAGGACCGAACCAGGATAACTCTCTGCTGTTTGCGTTTGTTTTTCTGTGCTTAATCTCTTGTGATTATTTAATTTCTGCAAGTGATTTGTTTAAAGTTTAAATAACACTATTCACCCCCTTCTAGTGTTGTTTTGCTTGTTATATAGATCCTACAATCATGATCATATTCATGTTCAAGTTCTATTTCAGGAAAGGAAAAACTTGCCAAATTATCAACAATTGGAGTTTCAGCAAGTTCAAATGATGGCACTGAAGTAGAATCTTGTTGTCCAAAGCAACTTGGTTCGTCGGCTCTACGAGAGTGGTCAATGATATCAGAAATGGCCGAACGGTGAGAACGTAAAGATTGAACCATCATATCTGTATCACGATTACGGGCTAATCTAGCCTGAGTCATGGCTGCAAGCATCCCTTCATAGTTGATAGGTGCATCGTGTTGTGATTAGACTTGAAAGGATAAAGTGTAATCGTGATGAAATTGTGAGTCGGTGGACTCACGCATAATCATTTCTCCGATTGATGGTAATTGTTGCTTGGACTCATGCATACTTATCATTTCCCCGATAGATGGTAGTCTATTCTGACTGGGTGGATCTAAGTATGACTCATTGAAAGAATGTGGACTGGGTGGAGACTGAGGACAAGTCGGTTGAAAATTGGACTCGAGGGACTCGAAACCCCATGAACTCTGTGACGAGTTGAAAGTATGAAAATCATGGTCATAAGATGGGGGGTATGGGTTATAATTATTCGGATAAGACCATTCCGGCACACTAGATTGGTCAAAGTTATGATATGCCGGGTTGGTAATATCCGAAAAATAGTTAGGTGTGTAATATGGATTAAAGTTGGAAAAATTATTATTATATGCCATATCACACCAACACAAACAAACAAACAAATAAACAAACAAAAAGAAAAAAATTCTATCCTAAGTTAGGGTAGACCTATGACCTAGACGACTCCTAACTGGTTAGACTGTCCACGGGAGGTCGGGTGCAGATTTTGACCACGAGTTAATCAGCCAGGTCAGGGCAAGAGTGGTGGGAGGTTTCCGTCAAAGACGTTCCTTAATTAAATAACCACCAATCTTCGGGCTTTCGGCCCTCAATCCCTTTCTAGACACTGATTTGGTAAGAGTCAACTTCCAACACTGTTCCCCCTTAGGATAATCTCCTATTGAGTCTGAGATGTCCCTAGGGCCAACGTCTACTCTTTTTTAGTTAGGCTTGGGTTAGTGAGTGCTTGGGTATGGGCTTTGGGCTTCATTAAGCTTTATTTCTTATAAAAATAAGAACTCGAGGCCTGGACACATTAAATAACGAAATATTAATAAATGTGCATTATAATATGAATAAATGTGCAAATGTGATGGTATATATGATGACAATTATGCATTTTTCACTACCTATCACACCCCCACACTTATCTTTTTGCTCGTCCTCGAGTAAAAATCAAAAAGAAAGAGAAAAATCTAACCTAGCTAACTCACTTTCGTAGGAATCACGGTTGCACTTAGCATGTGCAACAAGCCGTTAAACCTCTAGGTTACCCTAGAGGACGAGTGTTGTCTCGTGAGGGTTTTCAGCGGATTACACCCACAAAATCCATAAAAAGGAAACTATTTGAAATACTTTTGAAAAGACTAAGTAGTCTATAAGTTTTTAGGATCCTCATTTTTATTCATTCTTAAACTTAGTCTTTATAAAGTAAATTGTTATCCTTTTTAGGTAAGGGTCAAAATTGAATGTTTGTATAGTCTTTTTCGTTACCAAAAATCATATGCATCCTTATGGATTTTACTAGGAATTCCTTAACTTGGACTCTCATGCCTCTTTATATATATATATATTTTTTTTCTTTTTTTTTATGTATAACTCATCTAATTTTCTTTCGTGTAAGCATGAAGGCTTCTTGAGGCTCTCATACCTAACTAATTGACTAATAGATGTGTTAATAAATTTTTTTTTTTAGCATGTATAACTCATCTAATTTTCTTTCGTGTAAGTATCAAGGCTTCTTGAGGCCCTCATACCTAACTAATTGACTAATAGATGTGTTAATACATGTATAATATTTCTCAGTTTTCTTAGGCTTTCTAATCCACCCATGTAGCGAACTTAAAGTCGGTGGCTCCCAAACCGGTTGGCTTTAGGGCACCAGGTGAGAAAACACCCCGCGGACTCAAATTCGAGCGAACTTAAAGTCAATTGTTATTCATTTTAGGTATCTTTTGAATACAACGTATCTTTTGAAATTTTTGACGGATCCGCGGCAGTAGCAGAGAACTGATACATGTGCCTCATGAAGCATAAGTATTCACGCCTAAAGGTGAGTTCTAAATAAAATAAAGTCCTTAGTTTTGTGGCCTAGTTCACTCGAATTTGAGTCCGCGGGGTGTTTTCTCACCTGGTGCCCTAAAGCCAACCGGTTTGGGAGCCACCGACTTTAAGTTCGCTACATGGGTGGATTAGAAAGCCTAAGAAAACTGAGAAATATTATACATGTATTAACACATCTATTAGTCAATTAGTTAGGTATGAGGGCCTCAAGAAGCCTTGATACTTACACGAAAGAAAATTAGATGAGTTATACATGCTAAAAAAAAAAATTTATTAACACATCTATTAGTCAATTAGTTAGGTATGAGAGCCTCAAGAAGCCTTCATGCTTACACGAAAGAAAATTAGATGAGTTATACATAAAAAAAAAAAGAAAAAAAATATATATATAAAGAGGCATGAGAGTCCAAGTTAAGGAATTCCTAGTAAAAATCCATAAGGATGCATATGATTTTTGGTAACGAAAAAGACTATACAAACATTCAATTTTGACCCTTACCTAAAAAGGATAACAATTTACTTTATAAAGACTAAGTTTAAGAATGAATAAAATGAGGATCCTAAAAACTTATAGACTACTTAGTCTTTTCAAAAGTATTTCAAATAGTTTCCTTTTTATGGATTTTGTGGGTGTAATCCGCTGAAAACCCTCACGAGACAACACTCGTCATCTAGGGTAACCTAGAGGTTTAACGGCTTGTTGCACATGCTAAGTGCAACCGTGATTCCTACGAAAGTGAGTTAGCTTGGTTAGATTTTTCTCTTTCTTTTTGATTTTTACTCGAGGACGAGCAAAAAGATAAGTGTGGGGGTGTGATAGGTAGTGAAAAATGCATAATTGTCATCATATATACCATCACATTTGCACATTTATTCATATTATAATGCACATTTATTAATATTTCGTTATTTAATGTGTGCAGGCCTCGAGTTCTTATTTTTATAAGAAATAAAGCTTAATGAAGCCCAAAAGCCCATATCCAAGCCCAAGTCCAAGCCCAGGTGTAAAAGTGCAAATATCAATTGTTAAAGTTGCAAATACACAAAGGGCTAAAAGTTGCAAATATCAAAGATAAGGGAAGGATAGACTTCTACCCAACCTTAAACTCTTGCAGATGAGAATGAAAAGAGTGCAGAGATAAGGAAATTCGTTTAAAAGAAATTGGGAGAATTCAAAATCTAGGTAACTTGATTATCAAGTTATCTCGAAATCCCAATATGAAGAGCCAGGATCATACTTCCAGAAGCAGGCGCCCAGATGGACGGACCAGGAGAGGCCACGCGCCAAAGCGCGTGGCCAGACGTCATACTTTTGCCGCAGAATTGCGGCAAAAGCCGCAATTCTGCGGCACTTTGAGCTTATCCAGAAACCAATTTTCATGGGCAACTTTATCCAGGACACCTCGGCCTTCTGCACCTATAAATACCCCCTGCAGTGCAACGTACAGAGTCGTCCAGCGAAGAGTCAAGGGCCAAAAGCTAGGGTTTTTAGGTTTTCTTTCAAGGTTAGATTTTATTTTCGTTTTCTTTTGTAAATTTTGTAACTGAGAGTGGAGGGACCTTTCATGGAGGATGGAGTCTACGCTTGTACTGAGGTGACAGCGGTGTAAGCCCACTTATCTTTCATTGTTAATGAAATTCACTTGAGGTGTGTTTTTGTTATTATTTTATGTTCTTCTTCTCTTGTTTGTTTCTTTGTTTCTCTGTATTCTTGTTTTCTTCATTCGTTTTTTCTCTAATGCCTTATGAACAATGAGACCCAATTGCATTGAGACTACCTAGCCAAAGAAGAATCCTTGATGGCTTATGGCGATCAACATCCTATACGCCATACTTGCAAGTCTTCCAAGAAAAGGTAAATCATCGCACGGATCGAAGGTAAGCAGGTTAAAGAGGTTTGTACGTGTTATAAGTTTTTCTTTATAGATCCATATCTTCCACATCTCTCAAATTCTTTTCTCCCCACTTCATTGTAAATACCACTGCTAATAATAAAAAGAAAAAAAAAAGAGATAACTTGCTTAACGCTTCCATCGCAGTCCCTCCTTGAGGATCACGACCCGCATAGCCCTGCTACCGCGGATTCGCATTGAAAACTTGCACATCCTATTCTTAAAACTAAAATACTACATTTTGTGTGCAGGAAATCTCAATCAAAAAATTTTGGCGCCGTTGCCGGGGAGGGACGGTAAGTTTATCTCTAATAAAAAAAAATTTTATTATTAACTATTCTTTTATTCTTTTCTGTTTGCAGGTTTGGAGAATAGGAATCAGAAAAACAGTAGCAGCAGTGGACATACAGCTACTCTGTGCCTCTGCCCTCGAAGGCAGAGCACCAGAGTCTACTGTAGTGCCGCGGATCCGCGGCCATAGCCGCGGAAACGCGGCCTCAGTAGTGAATTACTGACTGCAGTTTTTTGCAGGTTGCTTCAAATTAAAAATACTGCTTTCTGCTCTGTTCTGATTTGTTCTGTGATATACCTGTATACTGCTAATTAATTCAACAGCAAATTATTTGTTGTTAAAAAATAAAAATTGATTAGACTTTTGCATATTAGGCACGTGTCTTTTCAATTCATTTATTTTTACTGTTGAAGAGTGCTGGAGCAAGGTACGTACGCATTGCATGTAGAATAGGACTCATCTCTTGGTTGATTTTCTGCTTTGAGTGAATCTTATCTACTTATCTTGTACACTTGCACTAATTCATCTTAAGGGCATAACCCATTAACAAGATAAGGTGGGGATTTCATCACCATTCCTTAGCCCAAAAATCATATCCAAAGCGCGTGGCCTGACTCCACTGAACTGCCGCAGAAACGCGGCAAAAGCCGCAATTCTGCGGCAGTATGGATGACTCCGACTACCCGATTTCGTCTACAACTTCATCCGGGACTCTATCTTCTTCTGCACTATAAATATCCCTACAGGCGCAGCAGAAAGGGCATGCAGAGACGTATTAGGGTTTCTTTAGCCATTATTCTTTAAATTTCAGCAAGTTGTAATATTTATTTCAAGCACTGTGTGGAGAAGAAGGAGCTTTGTAATTGGAGTTTACTCTCGAATAAAGGTTACCTTTTTGCCACTTAATTTCTGTCATTTAATTTTTGCATTTACTTTGTGATTTCTTGAGTTTGGTTTGATCTGTGATCTCTCGATTCTCTTTATTTTCTCTCTTTCTTTATTCTTCACATATAAAAAAAAAGAAAAGAAAAAAATAAAAAGATGATGAACTAATCTTCCTTTGTGGTTTGCTGAATTCTTAAGCAACCCTAAGCATGTTTGGAGTTGAACAGATTAATAATACTTTTTAGAAACCCTAGGTTTAAAGTAGATTGCTTGAGGACTAAATGGATAATCAGCTTTCTAATCTAGGTTACACTTTTAAATAATTCTTCACCCTTCATATTTAAGAACTTTGACAGCGTAACTTCAAGGTAATGCTTTTCTTCCGCTGTACTTAGATGTTAAGATGAAATCGTGTTGAATGTTCAAAGGTGCGAACTAGTAAGATTCTAAACTCTTTTATTCTTGCTTGCATCTTCGCTAATAAACCTAGGATTAATTTCACATATATTAAGATGATGTTCAATCTCCTTAACTTGCAATAGGGTTGTGGTAGAAGATCAGTAAAAACCACGTCTTTTATATCATATATATCTCTCAAATCTAATCTCTCTTTTCTTACTTAAAGCATACAGGGGAATCGGCCGAAAAGCTTGCATCGCATCCTTCCCTGAGGATCACGACCCGCTTGAGCCCTTGCTACAGCGGATTCGCATTCTGACTAAGAAATCTGAACTTCTTTTTTTATTCTTCAAAAATCTCAATCAAATTTTGGAGCCGTTGCCGGGGAACTGATACATGTATCAGTTCTCTGCTACTGCCGCGGATCCGTCAAAATTTGATTGAGATTTTTGAAGAATAAAAAAAGAAGTTCAGATTTCTTAGTCTCAATGCGAATCCGCTGTAGCAAGGGCTCAAGCGGGTCGTGATCCTCAGGGAAGGATGCGATGCAAGTTTTTCGGCCGATTCCCCTGTATGCTTTAAGTAAGAAAAGAGAGATTAGATTTGAGAGATATATATGATATAAAAGACGTGATTTTTACTGATCTTCTACCACAACCCTATTGCAAGTTAAGGAGATTGAACATCATCTTAATATATGTGAAATTAATCCTAGGTTTATTAGCGAAGATGCAAGCAAGAATAAAAGAGTTTAGAATCTTACTAGTTCGCACCTTTGAACATTCAACACGATTTCATCTTAACATCTAAGTACAGCGGAAGAAAAGCATTACCTTGAAGTTACGCTGTCAAAGTTCTTAAATATGAAGGGTGAAGAATTATTTAAAAGTGTAACCTAGATTAGAAAGCTGATTATCCATTTAGTCCTCAAGCAATCTACTTTAAACCTAGGGTTTCTAAAAAGTATTATTAATCTGTTCAACTCCAAACATGCTTAGGGTTGCTTAAGAATTCAGCAAACCACAAAGGAAGATTAGTTCATCATCTTTTTATTTTTTTCTTTTCTTTTTTTTTTATATGTGAAGAATAAAGAAAGAGAGAAAATAAAGAGAATCGAGAGATCACAGATCAAACCAAACTCAAGAAATCACAAAGTAAATGCAAAAATTAAATGACAGAAATTAAGTGGCAAAAAGGTAACCTTTATTCGAGAGTAAACTCCAATTACAAAGCTCCTTCTTCTCCACACAGTGCTTGAAATAAATATTACAACTTGCTGAAATTTAAAGAATAATGGCTAAAGAAACCCTAATACGTCTCTGCATGCCCTTTCTGCTGCGCCTGCAGGGATATTATAGTGCAGAAGAAGATAGAGTCCCGGATGAAGTTGTAGACGAAATCCGGTAGTCGGAGTCATCCATACTGCCGCAGAATTGCGGCTTTTGCCGCGTTTCTGCGGCAGTTCAGTGGAGTCAGGCCACGCGCTTTGGATATGATTTTTGGGCTAAGGAATGGTGATGAAATCCCCACCTTATCTTGTTAATGGGTTATGCCCTTAAGATGAATTAGTGCAAGTGTACAAGATAAGTAGATAAGATTCACTCAAAGCAGAAAATCAACCAAGAGATGAGTCCTATTCTACATGCAATGCGTACGTACCTTGCTCCAGCACTCTTCAACAGTAAAAATAAATGAATTGAAAAGACACGTGCCTAATATGCAAACGTCTAATCAATTTTTATTTTTTAACAACAAATAATTTACTGTTGAATTAATTAGCAGTATACAGGTATATCACAGAACAAATCAGAACAGAGCAGAAAGCAGTATTTTTAATTTGAAGCAACCTGCAAAAAACTGCAGTCAGTAATTCACTACTGAGGCCGCGTTTCCGCGGCTATGGCCGCGGATCCGCGGCACTACAGTAGACTCTGGTGCTCTGCCTTCGAGGGCAGAGGCACAGAGTAGCTGTATGTCCACTGCTGCTGCTGTTTTTCTGATTCCTGTTCTCCAAACCTGCAAACAGAAAAGAATAAAAGAATAGTTAATAATAACATTTTTTTTATTAGAGATAAACTTACCGTCCCTCCCCGGCAATGGCGCCAATTTGTTGACTGAGATTTCCTACACACAAAATTTGAATATTAGATCTGAGAATTAAAGGTGTGCGAGGTTCTCAATACTAATCCGCGGTAGCAAGGCTATGCGGGTCGTGATCCTCAGGGAGGGACTAGCGATGGAAGCGTTTGTATGTTTTACTCTAAAAATTATTTATTTTTATTATTAGCAGTGGTATTTACAATGAAGTGGGGAGAAAAGAATTTGAGAGATGTGGAAGATATGGATCTATAAAGAAAAACTTATAATGCGTACAAACCTCTTTAACCTGCTTACCTTCGATCCGTGCGATGATTTACCTTTTCTTGGAAGACTTGCAAGTATGGCGTATAGGATGTTGATCGCCATAAGCCATCAAGGATTCTTCTTTGGCTAGGTAGTCTCAATGCAATTGGGTCTCATTGTTCACAAGGCATTAGAGAAAAAACGAATGAAGAAAACAAGAATACAGAGAAACAAAGAAACAAACAAGAGAAGAAGAACATAAAATAATAACAAAAACACACCTCAAGTGAATTTCATTAACAATGAAAGATAAGTGGGCTTACACCGCTGTCACCTCAGTACAAGCGTAGACTCCATCCTCCATGAAAGGTCCCTCCACTCTCAGTTACAAAATTTACAAAAGAAAAACGAAAATAAAATCTAACCTAGAAAGAAAACCTAAAAACCCTAGCTTTTGGCCCTTGACTCTTCGCTGGACGACTCTGTACGTTGCACTGCAGGGGGTATTTATAGGTGCAGAAGGCCGAGGTGTCCTGGATAAAGTTGCCCACGAAAATTGGTTTCTGGATAAGCTCAAAGTGCCGCAGAATTGCGGCTTTTGCCGCAATTTTGCGGCAAAAGTATGACGTCTGGCCACGCGCTTTGGCGCGTGGCCTCTCCTGGTCCGTCCATGTGGGCGCCTGCTTCTGGAAGTATGATCCTGGCTCTTCATATTGGGATTTCGAGATAACTTGATAATCAAGTTACCTAGATTTTGAATTCTCCCAATTTCTTTTAAACGAATTTCCTTATCTCTGCACTCTTTTCATTCTCATCTGCAAGAGTTTAAGGTTGGGTAGAAGTTTATCCTTCCCTTATCTTTGATATTTGAAACTTTTAGCCCTTTGTGTATTTGCAACTTTAACAATTGATATTTGCACTTTTACACCTGGGCTTGGACTTGGGCTTGGATATGGGCTTTTGGGCTTCATTAAGCTTTATTTCTTATAAAAATAAGAACTCGAGGCCTGCACACATTAAATAACGAAATATTAATAAATGTGCATTATAATATGAATAAATGTGCAAATGTGATGGTATATATGATGACAATTATGCATTTTTCACTACCTATCAGAAGTCATTACCCTTCCTTAGCCCACAAACCATCTCCAAGCACGCACAACCTAAGCCTAAGTAAAATCTGATAGACGTTGGCCTTAGGGACATCACGAACTCATTAGGAGATTATCCTAAGGGGGAAAGTGTTGGAAATTGACTCCTGCCAAATCAGTGTCTAGGAAGGGGATTGAGGGCCGAAAGCCCGATGGTTAGTTGTTACTTAATTAAGGAACGTCTTTGACGGATAACCTCCCACCAATCTTGCCCTGACCTGGCTGATTAGCTTGTGGTCAAAGTCTACATTATACCTCTTGTGGACAATCAACCAGTTAGGAGTTGTTTAGGTCAAGGTTACCTTAGACTAGGCTTGGTTGTTTTCTTTTCTTGACTATTGGTGAACTTGTTTGTGATTGTGTTTGTGTATGCAAGTGTGGTTAAGAGACCCAAATTCATCTAGGTTAACTAGAAACACATCACCACCCAAGTTCGAAACAAGACTAGATTCGGTTATGGATCGACCGACATCTTTGCAGGATAGGGTTTAGCCCATTAAAACCTCATTTCCATCTTGCATTCTACTTCCATCGGTTGGTGAATACAATTTTGAGCTCAAGCCTCAATTCATCAATACACTCCCTAAGTTCCATGGCTTAGAGTCCGAAGATGCGTATTTCTTCATAAGAGAATTTGAGGAAGTATGCTTAATGATGAAAATCCCACACCTTGCAGATGATGCTATTAGGTTGAGATTTGTCCCATTTGCTCTTAAGGACCAGCCAAGAAATGGCTTTACAGCTTAGCAGCCGGTTCTATCACATCTTGGGATGGTTTCTTCAAGGTCTTCTTGAAGAAATTCTATCCAATCCACAAGACCGCTCTCGTTAGGAAGAATATCATGCAGTTCGAGCAAGAACCAAGTGAACCGTTTTAGAGGTACTTTGAACGCTTCAAAGACCTCCTTGTCCAATGTCCTCATCATGGAATAGATAAATCGCGACAATGCCAAATTCTTTATGATGGTTTAGACTACTCAACCAAGACCCTCTTAGAAAGCATGTGCCAAGGGGGATTCTTGTAGAAGGATGAGCATGAAGGATGAGATTTATATGAGAATTTAGCTGAAAAGACCATCCAATGGGAACCTACTAGTGAAAGCTCAAGAAATCCTAACTCTATCTCTTCAAAAGGACGTCTCCATTTTATTGAATCATCCATAGCTAACGAGGCTAAGTTAGCTAACCTAGCGAGAAGACTGGAAGCTCTAGAAACTAAGGAACCAAGTCCCGTCAATCAAGTCAGCCTGAACTAAGTTCCAACTCCGGGTTGTACTTATGTTCGGAGAAGAGGAGTGTACTATATTCAGAGAGAGGGTTTAGAATCAACCTTCTACGCTCGTAAGTGATGCTCAATAACTTCAAAAATGTATTCACAATGTTTATTTACTCCTTCCGACTCACCGTAGTAGTATGGACTATTACGGGTCGATCCTCAGGGAGAGCTCGCGATGGAAGCTTTAATGGTTAAGTTGTGAAGAAAGAAAACGAGAGTTCTTCTATGTTCAAAAGCAACAAAATGACATGGAAAAGTAGCGGGAAAATTCGTCATGGATTTGTTGCATGAAAAGAAAAACGATGGAAAGAAAAGTGAAAAGAACTTGAAAACTTGACTAACTTTGAAAGAAAACTTACGAAGGAAAACCTTGAAAACCTGAGAAGTAAAACTTTCAAAGACTTTTAGATGGAAGAAACCATGACTAGATAACCCTTCTAATTTACTAACTTACTAATCTCATAGGGTGATGCATGCCTCATGTTGATTCATCGGCAAAGGATTGTCTTGCTTGTTAGGTCAAATACTTTCCCACTTGGAAGATGAGTGATCTTCTTGGTCTTGTCTTGTAGCCTCATTGATTCATCGGCTCCCGAGATAGATTTTCAATGGTGGAATCAAGGAATGTCACTCAAGGTAATGTTAAGGAAGAAGATACAAGATTCATTTGTCATTCAAAGCCATACTCAAGCTAGCATTGAAGTAAGAAAATTGTACAACAAATAGCATAGTTAGGTGCTCCATCTCCATGTTCCATCAAGGCACTTGTTCTGAAGACAGGGCTCTAAATGAGGCTCACATGAATCATACGGAAGGAAAACAAGCATTTGCCAAGAATTAAAGTAACTCATCTTCATTGGGGAATAATAGAGACTTGAAATTGCAAGATCATAATAAAGCAATCACCCAAGAGTTAGTAGTTAGCAAAGTTAGTGGTTAGCTAGTCATGTTAGAGAGAATTAGCTAGACATTGCAATGAAAAGAAAACAACAATTCATGAAGAAGAAAATGCAATGGAAATTAAAGCTTGAAGAAAGTAAAGCACAAGAAAGTAAAGCACTAGAATTAGAAAAGATGAGTAGATAGATGGATAAATCCTTGTATTCAAGTTGTCACCACTTCAATTACAAGCTCTCACACTCTCTCTTTCTCTCTTTGCAGAATTCTAGAAGGAAGAAGAAGATTACAAGAGCACTAAAAGAAACTAGAGAAAATCCCTACAATTCTCTCAAACATACAAGCTCTTCCCTCCTATCTCTCCTCCCTTTTTCGCAGAGGCCCTAGGGGTCTATTTATAGGCTTCAGAGGATGAGGTCCTCAAATCACGACTGTGGGATCAAATCGCTGGCTCAACGGCCAGATTCCTGCCGCGGATCCGCGGCCAGAGCCGCGTTTCCGCGGCAGAATCTTGGCCATTGCGCCAACAATTTCTGTTGTTGTTCTGTTACAGTCTGTTGGCCACGTTGGATCTTCTAGAAGGCTGGGGATATTCGTGGACGACTGATTAGTACTCAATATTGCATATTTTATATCATATTCCCCATGCATAATACAACTAAATATATGATTTTTAATCCTCTTCTCTACTTATTTGCAGGTACACAATTAAAAGGAGATAAAGTAATTAATTACCTTAATTAGCAATAATTAAGGTGATTAGTTAAAGATCCAAGATAAAGTCAAATCTCACTCCAGATCCAGAGAGATCCTCGCAACAAACGAAGAAACTAACCATGCCACGTGGATAACCAACTCCTAACCAATCTCTACCAGAAAGATCAGATCAAACGGCTCTAAGATTGCCGCGGCCCGCGGCAATCCGCGGCAATCTTAGGGTTGTTAAGCCCCGGATTTTGTGGTAACAGAATTCTCTCCAGAGGCTTCTCAGATCTGCTATAAATACTGGACTATCACCTGCGAGCTGGGACTGATCAGAGAAGAGAGAGGGTTTAGTTCTAGGTTTTGTATTTTGATAGTTTTTGTTTAGGGTTTTTAGCTCTCTATGATCTTCTTCTCCCTAGATTTCATTGCAAGAGAGATTTGTATGAGAGAGAGAGCTTGTATCAACAAGGGGTGACAACTTGGAGCTATACAAGGATTGATCCATTCTCTACATATCTACTTGAGCTTGATTCTAGTTTGTCTTCTTCACTTGCTTTTATTTTGCTTTGTTACTTGCTTTGTTAATTTCTAGCAATTTAATCATGCTTTGTTTTCTTTTTGTAATGGCTAGTAGCTAATTTCTTGTTCCATGTACTAGCTAACCACTACTCTTGCTACTACTAACTCATGGGTGATTGCTTTACTTAATCTTGCAATTTGTATGTTCTTCTCTTCTCCGATGGGTTTTGTTTCATTTCTTGGCAAGAATCTTGTTGTAATTCTCCATATGATTCATGTGTGCCTCATGTAGAGCCTAGTCTTTGAACTAGTGCCTTGATGGAACATGGAGATGGAGCACCAATATGCTAATTGATGTACAACTTCACTACTTCCATTAGTGAAAGTTGTATGATCTTCATTTGCATCCCTTGAGTGTATCTCTTGTGATTCCATTAGTGAAAGTCTATCTTGTAGGCCGATGACCATCTATGGAGGCTACAAGACAAGTCCAAGAATGAATCCCCATCATCTTAGTGGGAAAGTAATTAGATCACAAGCAAGACAAATACATGCCGATGAATCAACATGAGGCACGCATCACTATCACGGAGTTTAGTTAGTTTAGCAAGGTAGTTAAGGTTAGCTAGTCATGGATTTCTTTCATTCAAAGTTTTCTTGATTTTACTTTCTTTTTAGTTGTTAGTTCAAATCCATCTCAATCTTGATTTCTCCCGATTTCCACCATGAACATAGCCACCAATTCTTTGATTTGTTTTTCTTTTGATTCTTTATTCTTTTTAAACATAGAAGAAGTCTAGTTTGATTTTCTCACGTGTATCGTAACGTTTCTACACTAGCTCTCCTTGTGGTTCGACTCGGTATAGCCTTGTGCTATAGCGGAGACAAGAAAGGGTACATCAAATACATTCTATACATATAATAAGTACACCCTTTTCAACTTTATCAATTTTTGGCGCCGTTGCCGGGGAGAGCGACGGTATTATTTTTAAAAGTGAGAAACTAAACTATATTTCTTCTCTGTTGCAGGTTACAGGAGAAGAAAACAGGAAAATATCAATTGCAGAATACATATAAGTGGCTCTGGTCTTCTGCTCTCAAAAGCAGAAGCCAGAAGTCCTCTGAACGGCCGCGGACCCGCGGCTCTGGCCGTGGAAACGCGGCAGTTTGGAGTTCATTACTGACCTAATTTTTGCAGGGGCTTCTGCTCTGCAAGATACTGCTGCCTATATACTTCATTTCCTGTATACTTCACTGTATTCCTGTTAATTAATTCAACAGTAAGAAATTGGTTGATAATTGCTAAAAAATTGTTAGACATCTTGCATTATAGGCACGTGTCTTTCAATTACTTTAAATTTACTGTTGAAGAGTGCGTGGGACAAGGTACGTGATTCATTGCATATAGACTAAGACTCACTCTTTGTTTGATTTTTCTTACTTGGAGTGAACCTTGTTTGTTTCTATATCGTACACTTGCACAATTAATTCTAAGGGCAATTCCTGTAAATAACATAAGGTGGGGGAGGTCATTACCCTTTCCTTAGCCCGGAAATCATTTTCCCCACGTACTCACAATCCTAAGCTTGTAAATAAAATTTGATAGACGTTGGCCCTAGGGACATCCGGACTCACTTAGGAGATTATCCTAAGGGGGAAAAGTATTGGAAATTGACTTCTGTAAAATCGGTGTCTAGGAAAGGGGTTGAGGGCCGAAAGCCCGAAGGTTGTTGGTTACTTAATTAAGGAACGTCTTCGGACGGAAAACCTCCCAACGACTTTACCCTTCCCTGGCTGATTTGCTTATAGTCAAGGTCTACACTAAACCTCCTGTGGACAGTCTATTTAGGAGTCATCTAGGACCAGAAACCCTAGACAAGCTTGGATTGATTTTTTCTTTTGTTGTTTGTTATTTTTCTTTTTTCGCTGGTGTGATCGGTGCACGTTGTTTGTGATTGTATATACGATAGTGGTTTTGTGATCCTAATTCTACACTTGCACTTACACATCCACTTCACATCATGACCAACAACGTCTCACTTCAGGATCGATTTTATCCGATTCGCACCTCCATTCCTTCATGCATTCTTCTCCCCGAGTCTAATGGAAATCATTTTGAGCTGAAACCACAATTCATTAGTACACTTCCCCGATTCCATGGTCTTGAGTCTGAGGACGCGTACCTCTTTATTCGTGAGTTTGAAGAGGTATGCCAAATGATGAGAATATCCCAACTTTCTGAGGATGCTGTTAGGTTACGGTTCATACCGTTTGCACTTAAGGATTTAGCTAAGAAATGGCTTTATAGTCTTCCTGTCAGTTCCATATCTTCATGGGATGATTTTGTTAAGGTCTTTCTTAGGAAATTCTATTCTATCCACAAAACAGCCCTAATGAGAAAAAACATAATGCAATTCAAGCAAGAACAAAATGAACCTTTCTGGAAATATCTTGAGCGTTTCAAAGACCTCCTTGCCCTATGTCCCCATCACGGCATAGAGAAATGGCGGCTATGCCAGATAATCTATGATGGATTAGATTACCAAACGAAAACACTTTTAGAATCCATGTGCCAAGGGGAATTCCTGAAAAAAGATGAACATCAGGGGTGGGATCTCTTTGAAACCCTAGTTGAGAAAACCATTCAGTGGGAGTCTTGTCCTGACAAATCCACTTCCACCACTTCCAGAACTGGTACACAATCCAAAGAATCCTCTCTAGCTTCAGAAACCAAGATCACACAATTAATGAAGAGGATAGAACTGCTTGAGTCAAAAGGGAATTCTGTGGTCAACCAGGTCAACCCATTGCCTTTGATTAGACCAGGTTGCACCAAATGTCAAGACCTTAGCCATGTTGTTGAGGAGTGTCCATTGTATCAGCCCCCATTTCAGGAGAACATGAATGCAGTATTGACCAGACCCAATCATCATCCATACTCCAACACTTACAGTTCAGGATGGCAGAACCATCCAAATTTTTCATGGAGTCAGTCTGGTACTGAGCATCATACGCCACCACTTCCATATCCAAACAATGCTCAGTTTCATCCATCCAGTTTTGATCAAAATTCACTGTATGTTCATCCATCTCAAAGTCCACCACAGTCATATCAGGACCCACCACCATATTACCAATCACAGTTCCAATCTCCATATCCTCAACATCCACCCCAAAATAATTCTGAAATATCTGAGTTGAAACAAATGATAGAAACCTTAACAAAGAACCAGCAACAGGAGTTGAATGAAATGAAGGTCCAGATCAAGCAATTGGCTGAGAATCAAAAAGGAATGTTCTTAAGCCAGCCATTGCTAAATCCCAAAGTTGAAAATTCAGGACCCAGTCACTGTCATGCCATTCATACCCTGAGATCTGGTAAACAAATTGACAATAAGGTTTCTAGTCCACAATCTCATCCAGTACCAAAACCTACTCCTCATGTCCCAATGTCACCAACTTTTGACAAACCATCCTCTAGTTCAGGGCCATCCACTTCCAAGGCCAAGGGTGAAGAAAAGGTAGATGAGCATACATACAAGCCTATAGTTCCATATCCAAATAGGCTGAGAAATAACAAGTCAAATGCTCACATGGAGAAAATAAAAGAAACATTCAATAAGGTCCAAATCAATGTCCCTCTTCTTGATGCCATTCAACAAGTGCCATCATATGCCAAATTTTTGAAGGAAATGTGCACCAAGAAGAGGAAGACCCAAGTCCCTAAAAAAGTCTTCCTTGCATCATCCATTAATGAGTTGCTCACTGGTCCAATTCCTGTTAAGTATAAAGACCCAGGGAGCCCCACCATTTCATGCATCATAGGACAGACTACAATAAATAGGGCACTTCTTGATTTGGGGGCCAGCATTAATCTCCTACCTTTCTCTGTGTACCAACAATTGGGGTTAGGTGATCTTCTCCCGACCCAAATGACCATTCAATTGGCTGATCGCTCTGTTACTAAACCCAAGGGGGTAATTCAAGATGTCCTTGTCAAAGTTGGAGAATTCTTTTATCCAGTTGACTTTGTTGTCCTTGAAACAAAACCAGTGTCAAATTCCAATCAAAGGGCACAAATTCCTGTCATTCTGGGTCGACCATTCCTGGCTACTGCAAATGCAATCATTAATTGCCGGAATGGATCAATGAGGTTGACTTTTGGTAACATGACACATGAACACAATGTCTTCCACACACAGCCTCACAAAACAAAAGATCAAACATTTGAGGTTAATTTCATTAGTAACAATTGTGAGGAGGAAGGTGAAGATCCAAAAGATGAGTCACAATCTTGTGATTCTCTTATCCGAGTACCCTTTCAAATGGGGAAAGTTGATTTGGATGCTTTCACTTTCAATGAGCCAACTGAGACTGTATTTGAACCTCCAATTGATATATCATTTGAAGACTTGTTTGCTGATGAGATTATGTGCTTAGATGAGTCAACTCGGGGTAAGTTAGCTAATTGTCCACTGCCGGATGTTGACTTGAGCTTTGAAGAATTATATGGAGAGGAGTTAAAATTTCTAAACACTGGAAGTGATGAGATTCTGAGTGAGAGTGGTGATAAGGACTTTATTTGTGAACGATGTGGTGGAAAGAGTATGAATGAAAATAACAACAAATTGAAACTGGAATCACCTAGGGTAAGAACAATTCAGACCGTTTCCCAATGGAGTTCAAGAAAGAGAACACATTGGAACGATGGGAAACGGGCCAGAGGGAAGCGACCAAAAGCCCAGGTGAGAGTTACATTTGTATATTCTTTGTAAATAAATTTTTTGAAAATAAAAAAATTCCTTCCCCTTCCATTTTGTTTCATGCATACATATATCATAATGCATTGAGGACAATGCATGAAATAAGTGTGGGGGAGGGTTTACTAACATAGGATTTTCTATTTTCTTTTAGGTTTTTATTTTCTTTTAGATTTTACCTTTCTTTATAGATTTTCTATTTTCTTTTAGATTTTACTTTTAGTAAAATAAATAAAAAATAAAAAAAAATAAAAACTTTTTGAAATAAAAGACAAAGTTTTGATCTATTTTTAAGAAAATTAAGATGTATCTTAGAGATTAAGAAAGCCTTAATTATGACATCTTAAACATAGTTGAAGTAATAGATCTTGTTTGAGATTATAGGATAAGTAAGTAAAATTGGTGAGATATTATTATCTGGAATTTTTTGCCTTAGATAATATGCACCTTACACTTACACATTTCTTGGGATGGAAACAAAGACCAAAAATGCCATATATATATATATAAAATAAAATAAAAAACGAAAAAGAAAAAAAAAAAATAATATATAAATAAAAGATCACCTATTAAGCTGGGTAATTGTGCCTCAAGAAGCATGATTATTCACGCCTAACGGTGATTAAGAATAATCCCTCTTAGTTTTGTGGCCTTTTTCACTCGAGTCCTTAAACCCGAGGGATGTTTCCTCATCTGGTGCCCTAAGACCATCTGGTCTGGGAGTCATCGGTTATAGGCTCGCTACATGGGTGAATTAGAAAGCCTAATAAAACTAAGGGAAGAAAAAGAAAAAAAGAATATATATAAATAAATGGCTTGATGGTTGGAGTTGAAATCCCAAGAAACCTTCACTTACACGGTGTGCATATTATCTAGGTTTTATGAAAGATAAAATATTCAATCCAATTTTGAATTCTTACCTTAATTAAAAACAAGATCTTGCATAGATACTAAGTTTAAGGAAGAATGATTATAGGTGGACTTATGACCTAGGATCACTTATATTTTTGCAAAAATAGTTCGTAAACTTGTCTCTTATTCAAAATGCATTTTCAAAATACTAACATTTGTCTTCTTTCTTTATGGATTTTGTGGGTGTAATCCGCTGAAAACCCTCAGGAGACAACACTCCTCCTCTAGGGTAACCTAGAGGTTTAACGGCTTGTTGCACATGCTCAGTGCAATCGCGTCACCTGCGAAAGTGGTGTAATAAACTTGTAGTTTAGATTTTCTTTTCTTTTCTTTGTTTTGCTCGGGACGAGCAAAAGAATAAGTGTGGGGGTGTGATTAGTACTCAATATTGCATATTTTATATCATATTCCCCATGCATAATACAACTAAATATATGATTTTTAATCCTCTTCTCTACTTATTTGCAGGTACACAATTAAAAGGAGATAAAGTAATTAATTACCTTAATTAGCAATAATTAAGGTGATTAGTTAAAGATCCAAGATAAAGTCAAATCTCACTCCAGATCCAGAGAGATCCTCGCAACAAACGAAGAAACTAACCATGCCACGTGGATAACCAACTCCTAACCAATCTCTACCAGAAAGATCAGATCAAACGGCTCTAAGATTGCCGCGGCCCGCGGCAATCTTAGGGTTGTTAAGCCCCGGATTTTGTGGTAACAGAATTCTCTCCAGAGGCTTCTCAGATCTGCTATAAATACTGGACTATCACCTGCGAGCTGGGACTGATCAGAGAAGAGAGAGGGTTTAGTTCTAGGTTTTGTATTTTGATAGTTTTTGTTTAGGGTTTTTAGCTCTCTATGATCTTCTTCTCCCTAGATTTCATTGCAAGAGAGATTTGTATGAGAGAGAGAGCTTGTATCAACAAGGGGTGACAACTTGGAGCTATACAAGGATTGATCCATTCTCTACATATCTACTTGAGCTTGATTCTAGTTTGTCTTCTTCACTTGCTTTTATTTTGCTTTGTTACTTGCTTTGTTAATTTCTAGCAATTTAATCATGCTTTGTTTTCTTTTTGTAATGGCTAGTAGCTAATTTCTTGTTCCATGTACTAGCTAACCACTACTCTTGCTACTACTAACTCATGGGTGATTGCTTTACTTAATCTTGCAATTTGTATGTTCTTCTCTTCTCCGATGGGTTTTGTTTCATTTCTTGGCAAGAATCTTGTTGTAATTCTCCATATGATTCATGTGTGCCTCATGTAGAGCCTAGTCTTTGAACTAGTGCCTTGATGGAACATGGAGATGGAGCACCAATATGCTAATTGATGTACAACTTCACTACTTCCATTAGTGAAAGTTGTATGATCTTCATTTGCATCCCTTGAGTGTATCTCTTGTGATTCCATTAGTGAAAGTCTATCTTGTAGGCCGATGACCATCTATGGAGGCTACAAGACAAGTCCAAGAATGAATCCCCATCATCTTAGTGGGAAAGTAATTAGATCACAAGCAAGACAAATACATGCCGATGAATCAACATGAGGCACGCATCACTATCACGGAGTTTAGTTAGTTTAGCAAGGTAGTTAAGGTTAGCTAGTCATGGATTTCTTTCATTCAAAGTTTTCTTGATTTTACTTTCTTTTTAGTTGTTAGTTCAAATCCATCTCAATCTTGATTTCTCCCGATTTCCACCATGAACATAGCCACCAATTCTTTGATTTGTTTTTCTTTTGATTCTTTATTCTTTTTAAACATAGAAGAAGTCTAGTTTGATTTTCTCACGTGTATCGTAACGTTTCTACACTAGCTCTCCTTGTGGTTCGACTCGGTATAGCCTTGTGCTATAGCGGAGACAAGAAAGGGTACATCAAATACATTCTATACATATAATAAGTACACCCTTTTCAACTTTATCAACGACTCCAGATCTGGGCTTGACTTTTGGGCTTTTCCTTATGGCTTTTAATTAATCCCATTAATTCCTTGATAATTCCATTGATTATGGGCCTTCCTCTCCATTAATGGTGGACCTGCAAATTTAGAGAGAAAAGGAGTAAAAAGCTTATTTTTATTTACATAAAGCATGATATGGATGTGAAAAATGATGCAAAAATGAATAACAATCACACCGCCATACCTAGCTTTTGCTCGTCCCCGAGCAAAAAGAGAAAAAGAAAAAAATCCTAATTAAATTATTGAACCACTTTCGTAGGTGACACGATTGCACTGAGCACGTGCAACAAGCCGTTAAATCTCTAGGTTACCCTAGAGGAGGAGTGTTTTCTCCTGAAGGTTTTTAGCGGATTGCACCCACAAAATCCATAAAGAAATAAGAAAAATGTTAGTGAGAAATTTTTGATCCATATTTTTTAAGAACTTTACTTGATCTATAGGTTTTAGGTTACCCTAAACTTGTCATTCTTTTTATAAGTGTCTATTTAGAGTTTTGTCTTCAGCTTAGGTTAAGTTTTTAAGGAATAGAGTGAAGGCCGGATTTTGCATCAAACCTAGTATATATACATTTATAAATATGAAGGATTTTTCTTAGACTAAAGCTCATTTATTTACTAACATATACAATATTTTTTTATTATATTTTTATTTATTTATTTACTTATTTACACTTCCTTAGCTTCCTTAGGCTTTCTAATTTATCTATGTAACGAGCCTCTTACCGATGACTCCCAAACCAATCGGTCTTAGGGCACCAGATGAAGATACATCCCTAAGGTTCGAGGACTCGAGTAAACTAGGCCACGAATACTAAGGACTTAACCACCTTTAGGCGTGACTGGCCATGCTTCTTAAGGCACAGCTAACCAGATTAATTAGTGGCTAAGTAATTATTTTATTTATTTATTTACACTTATATATATATATATATATATATATATATATTTCTCTTTTTTTTATTATATATATGTGTAAATAGAATCACTAAGTCTTTGATTAATCCCTCAATATGTTTAATGTATATATCCTAAAGAAAGAATTAAAATCGAGCTATCTTTCTTATCCTTTTTCACTTAATCTAAAAATCCAACAAAACTCCTTTTTTTTGACTTATATTAAGAAATCTTAGTTAAGGGTTTCCTTAATCCCTAAAATCAATTTTGATTCTTTAGAAATGGATCAAAATTTTCTTTTTTTGGTATTTTTTTATGGTTTTTCTAAAAAGAAAATGTAAAATCTACTAAAGAAAATAAAAAAAAATCTAAAAGAAAGACAAAATCTAAAAAGAAAATAAAAATCCTAAAAAGAAAATCCTAGGTTAGTATCTATCCCCCATACCTATCTCATGCATTGTCCTCAATGTATGCAAGATAAAATATGAATGAAATAGGTAAAGGAACAGAATCACCCCCGGCGTCGTTTTGGACCAGCGGTGGTGCTGGGTCCAGCAGACTGTGAACGCTGAAGGCAGGCCTCAATACGATCTAATCTAGAGGATTGCTCCTCCACTCTTTTTCTCAGCCGCACCTGTCCCCTAAAAATCTTCTTCATGCCCCACCAAATGGTGGACATGAATGCACGTGAGTCCGTAGGGGGGTCCTGGTGCCAAAATGCGGGCTCATCTTCCTCCTCGAGACTTTCCTCAGAAGAGGACTCCACCGGCACATTCTCGGGCTGGACACTAGGGGTCCAGACCGCATGTAAGCAACTGTTATATGCACTAGTAGGCCTCTCATGTGTAACAAACACCCGGTCATAAGCGTCAAATACAGCGTCCGGTAGGAAAGTCCTACAGAGATGCATAATCAGAATGGCATGTGAATGTTTAGCATCCCGGGTGCGTGAGGAGTTGGTAATGATGGAATGGAAGATGGTCTTGTTGAGGCAGACTGTGTGCTGCCTAGTCATAAGGTCGTGAATAATTTGCAACACAAGGTGGTTAAAAGAAGTGGTATGGTCCAGACCCAAAATATTGCGTTGGATCCATCATCCAACGCAATGCACATTGCGGAAGGTGGTACTGGCCTTAAGCCCTCGGTCTTGTTCAGTGCAGCGAGCCCCCATAATGGTCATGTAGTCAATGAGTGGAAGGGGGTCGCTATGTTGTAGGTAACAAGGGACGTGAGTGATTTCCTCAAGGAGAGAAGTGTGATGAAAATGTCTCCTAGGGGCATGTGGACCGTGAATTGATATGTGTCAAAATTAACCGATGCATGATCAATGGAGTTATTAAATGATGACACTAACTCGGGGCAATAAAATGCATCATACTCAGAGTTATCATATACAAGCGAATACCAATCCCATGCACAGATCCTATCAATGAAAATATGCCCGTACCCATTGTGATCACAGAAAATTTTAGAATAATCCTTCTCAGCAAACAAATTTGGTGCCATGCTAAAATTGTAGATCAAAACAATAGATCGGGAGATTGAAAATCAAACCGCCCCTGGAATACGTGGGGGG
The DNA here is from genome assembly GCA_038442645.1 of Agave tequilana. Classification (NCBI taxonomy): domain Eukaryota; kingdom Viridiplantae; phylum Streptophyta; class Magnoliopsida; order Asparagales; family Asparagaceae; genus Agave; species Agave tequilana. Next base: position 457,215 of record JAVJIF010000127.1, read on the forward strand.
AAATCAAATCGAATTTGCAGAGGGCACTGGATCACGAATTCGGACGATCGGGCAGCAGATCGGCCAAGAGCAGAGCAGACCGACTCCAAAGGACCTTAGCGGCGCACCAGCAGAGAACGGATAATCGCGGAATCGTGGCCCCGGTCGCGAAAACGCGGCAGAACTGCTGAGACAGTGGAGGAGAAAAATTGAAGAGGCGGCGCTCGAAGGGTTTGTTTCAGATCTGAGATGCATTTGAGGTTGAGGGGGAGAGACTAAGGGTGATATGGTATTTATAGGAGGCTGAAAAGGTTAAAGTCCCAAATTACCCTAGGTTGGAGTTGGATATTTACAACCCTAGGTCTATTTGAAAAGGGAGTTATGAAGAGGTGGAACTCTTGGTGTTAATTAGCACCAAAGTCCAAATTTTTTGAAGGAATTATTTTTTTATTTTTTATATTTATTCTCATTTACAAAAGGGTCCCAAAATAATTTACAGGGAAAATGTACAACATGAAGTATATTTCCACCACCTAGGACTTCTTTCGGTCGTATCCCTCTAGCCCGTTTCCCATCATTCCAATGGGTCCGTTTAATAGGGCACAGAATGGATGCCAATTGTATTGTCATTGGGGCCTTCGGCATCCCCAGTTTCACCGTCCTTAGATGTTTCGTCCTCATCTCACTACAATCCTCATTAAAAAAAATTTCATCACCACCTTTCTCATTTTGAATTTCTTCATTGTGAATGCCTAAGAATTCCAGCTCATCCCCATATATCTCCTCAAAGCTGAGGTCAACACTTTCCCCTAGAGATGTGCAATTAATCAATAGATCCCGAGTTGGTTCATCCAGACACATGAGCTCTTCTTCGAAAAGGTCTTCAAAAAGTATGTCGATCGGAGGTTCTTGAATTATATGCTTATGGGATACAGTCTTGATTGGCTCATTGAAAGTGAAGATATCCAAATCAATTTTCCCCTTTTGAAAGGGTACTTTAACATTAGGATCTTCCACATCAAGATGATTGCATTCATTTTGAAATAATTCATGAAGAAACAGCAACTTATCTTCTTCACTCTCTTCCTCACAATTGTTTTCAACAAAGTTTGCCTCAAATGTTTGATCTCTTGTCTTACGAGGTTGTTTGTCGATGTTAAAGACATTCACTTCTCGAGTCATGTCGCCAAAAGTTAACCTCATGGATCCATTCCTACAATTGATGATGGCGTTGGCAGTAGAAAGGAATGGTCGCCCCAGGATAACAGGAGTTTGAGCCCGATGATTGGTGTTAGACACAGGTTGTGTCTCAAGAACTATGAAATCTACCGGGTAAATAAACTCCCCAACTCGGACAAGGACATCATTAATCTCCCCTTTGGGAATCTTCACAGAGCAATCTGCCAGTTGTATCGTAACTTTGGTCGGACGGAGGTCGCCTAACCTTAGTTGTTGATACACGAAAAAGGGAAGGAGATTGATACTGGCTCCTAAATCAAGTATTGCCCTATTGATAGTAGTCTGTCCTATGATACAAGGGATGGTTGGGCTCCCTGGGTCCTTGTATTTCACAGGAATTGGCCCAGTGAGCAACTCGCTAATGTTCGAAGCTAGGAAGACTTTCTTAGGGACATTCGTTTTTCTCTTCTTTATGCACATTTCCTTTAGAAATTTGGCATATGATGAACTTGTTGTATTGCATCAAGAAGAGGTATATTGATTTGGACCTGATTGAACATTTCTCTGATCTTCTCCATATGAGCATTCAGCTTTTGGTTTGCTAGCCTATTTGGAAATGGTGCAATAAGCTTGTATAGTTGCTCATCTGCCTTTTCTTTCTCTTTGGCTTTGGAAGTTGATGGCTCAGAACTGAAAGATGGATTGTCTTGAGTTGGTTGTACTGGGACAGGAGGTTTGAACACTGATTTGGGGTTGATTAGAAACCTTATTATCTACCCGCTTCCCGGATCTCAGAATATGAATAGTATTGCATTGACTGGGGTCCATGTCTTCAACTTCATGCAGAGGGAAGTGATTTTTGGGATTGGGCACTGGCTGGCTTGGTAGCATTCCTTTTTGTCTCTCATTTAAAGAATTAGCCAATTGCCCTATCTGGACCTGTAATTTGTTCATATCCTGATCCTGGTGGGTCATCATTGAAGCCTAGGTTTTTGATAGGGTTTCTATCATTTTTTCCAAGTCAGATATTCTTTTGTCTGAATGATTCTGGGGTTGATGTTGCTGATATGTCGGCTGAAAATTGGTTTGGAAATGTGGTGGACTCTGATAAGATTGGAATTGTGGTGGACTCTGATATGAGTGAAAATTTGGTGGATTCTGGTTGAAACTGGTTTGAGGAGACTGAGCAGGATATTGATGTGAAAATGGTTGCCTAGGTTGCTCAGGACCAGACTGACTCCAAGAAAAATTTGGATGGTTTCGCCATCCCGGATTATACGTTTTGGAGTATGGATTGTGGTTGGGTCTGGTGTAAGCAGTATTCGTGTTCTCCTGATACATTTGAGACCGGTAAACAGGACACTCCTCGAACAGATGGTTGATATCATGGCAATAGGAACAATCCGGTTTGACCACAGATGGTGGGTGAACCTGGTTTACAGCAGAAGGTTCCCTTGATTCAAGCAGTTCTATCCTCTTCATCAGTTGTGTTATTTTAGCCTCAGCAGCTATAGAGGATTCTATTGAATGCATACCGGTTCTGGAAGTGGTAGGAGTGAGTTTTTCTGGACATGACTCCCACTGAATTATTTTTTCAGCTAAGGCTTCAAAGAGATCCCACCCCTGATTCTCATCTTTCTTTAAAAACTCCCCTTGGCACATGATTTCAAGGAGTGTCTTTGTTTGGTAATCAAGTCCGTCATAGATAATTTGGCACGCCGTCATTTCTCTATGCCGTGATGAGGACAAAGGGCTAGTATGTCTTTGAAACGCTCAAAATATTTCCAGAATGGTTCATTGGATTCCTGCTTGAATTGCATAATGTTTTTCCTCATGAGGGCTGTTTTATGAATGGGATAAAACTTTTTAAGAAAGACTTTTACAAAATCATCCCATGAAGAAATTGAACTGACGGGAAGATTGTAAAGCCATTTCTTAGCTATATCTTTCAGCGCGAAGGGTATGAACCTTAGTCTAACAGCGTCCTCAGTTAATTGGTAAATTTTCATCATCACACATACTTCTTCAAACACACGAATGAAGAAATATGCATCCTCAGATTCTAGGCCATGAAATCGCGGGAGTGTGTTTATAAATTGTTGCTTCAGCTCAAAATTATTTCCATTGGTCACTGGGAGAAGAATGCATGATGGAAGTGAAGTGCGGATCACGTAGAACTTGTCTTGAAACGAAGTGTTGTTTGCCATTATTGGGATTGTGTCAAGTGGTGGTGTTTGTGCAAGTGTAGAAATTCTAACAAGTCTTGCAGAATCTGGATCCCGGTACCACTCTTGCATACACAATCACAAACAATGTTCACCGATCACACAAGCGAAAGAAAATGAAAATAACAAACAAGAAAAGAAAAATCAATCACAAGCTATCTAGGATACCTGGACCTAGACGACTCCTAATTGTTTGATGAACCAAAGAAGGTTATTGCTAGAATCAGACCACAGCTAATCAGCCAGGTAGGGGCAAAATACGGTGGGAGGTATCCGTGCGTAAGCAACAGGCCTTAATTACGCCAAACCACGGTATCTTCGAGGCGTAACCTCTTAATCCCCAGCCTTAGACACTGATTTGACTGGAGTATGAATCAAAAATAATTTCCAACTTCAACCGTCTGGATGTCCCTAGGGCCAACGTCTATCAGATTTTATTAAAAAGCTTGGGATTGTGAGTGCTTGGATGATGATTTTTGGGCTAAGGAAAGGGTGATAAAATCCCCACCTTATCTTGTTTATTGGGTGATGCCCTTAAAATCAATTTGATGCAAGTGTACAATATATGCAAACAAGATTCACTCAAAGCGAAGTAAATCAACCAAGAAGTGAGTCCTATTCGAAATGCAATACGAACGTACCTTGCTCCAGCACTCTTCAATAGTAAAGTAAATGAATTGAAAAGACACGTGCCTAAAAATGCAAACGTCTAATCAATTTTTAAACTTTACAACAAATGTTTTACTGTTGATTATTAGCAGGATCCTGGTGAAAGCATACAAGAAATAAGATTTGCAGCAGCTGCATTTTTGCAAAGCAAGCAACCCTGCACAAAAACAGTGAGTAGTCAACTCTTCTTTGCCGCGGATCCGCGGCTTTGGCCGAGAAAACGCGGCAAATCAGAGGGTACTTGGTCTCTGCTTTCTTGAGCAGAGGCCCAAGACCACTTATATGTTACTGCAGTACTTTGTTTCCTGTTTCTTCAACCTGTAACCTGCAACAGAGAAGAAAATTTGTTTAGTTCTTCACTCAAATGAAAAACTGTTGCTCTCCCCGGCAACGGCGCCAAAAATTTTGTTCGGAGAGGAGGAGTGTACTATATTCAGAGAGAGAGAGGGTTTAGAATCAACCTTCTACGCTCGTAAGTGATGCTCAATAACTCCAAAAATGTATTCACAATGTTTATTTACTCCTTCTGAATCACCGTAGTAGTATGGACTATTACGGGTCGATCCTCAGGGAGAGCTCGTGATGGAAGCTTTAATGGTTAAGTTGTGAAGAAAGAAAATGAGAGTTCTTCTATGTTCAAAAGCAACAAAATGACATGGAAAAGTAGCGGGAAAATTCGTCATGGATTTGTTGCATGAAAAGAAAAATGATGGAAAGAAAAGTGAAAAGAACTTGAAAACTTGACTAACTTTGAAAGAAAACTTGCGAAGGAAAACCTTGAAAACTTGAGAAGGAAAACTTTGAAAGACTTTTAGATGGAAGAAACCATGACTAGCTAAGCCTTCTAATTTACTAACTTACTAATCTCATAGGGTGATGCATGCCTCATGTTGTTTCATCGGCAAAGGATTGTCTTGCTTGTTAGGTCAAATACTTTCCCACTTGGAAGATGAGTGATCTTCTTGGTCTTGTCTTGTAGCCTCATTGATTCATCGGCTCCCGAGATAGATTTTCAATGGTGGAATCAAGGAATGTCACTCAAGGTAATGCTAAGGAAGAAGATACAAGATTCATTTGTCATTCAAAGTCATACTCAAGCTAGCATTGAAGTAAGAAAATTGTACAACAAATAGCATAGTTAGGTGCTCCATCTCCATGTTCCATCAAGGCACTTGTTCTAAAAACAAGGCTCTAAATGAGGCTCACATGAATCATATGGAAGGAAAACAAGCATTTGCCAAGAATTAAAGTAACTCATCTTCATTGGGGAATAATAGAGACTTGAAATTGCAAGATCATAATAAAGCAATCACCTAAGAGTTAGTAGTTAGCAAAGTTAGTGGTTAGCTAGTCATGTTAGAGAGAATTAGCTAGACATTGTAATGAAAAGAAAACAACAATTCATGAAGAAGAAAATGCAATGGAAATTAAAGCTTGAAGAAAGTAAAGCACAAGAAAGTAAAGCACTAGAATTAGCAAAGATGAGAAAATAGATGGATAAATCCTTGTATTCAAGTTGTCACCACTTCAATTACAAGCTCTCACACTCTCTCTTTCTCTCTTTGCAGAATTCTAGAAGGAAGAAGAAGATTACAAGAGCACTAAAAGAAACTAGAGAAAATCCCTACAATTCTCTCAAAAATACAAGCTCTTCTCTCCTATCTCTCCTCCCTTTTTCACAGAGGCCCTAGGGGTTTATTTATAGGCTCCAGAGGATGAGGCCCTCAAATCTCGACCGTGGGATCAAATCGCTGGCTCAACGACCAGATTCCTGCCGCGGATCCGCGGCCAGAGCTGCGTTTCCGCGGCAGAATCTTGGCCGTTGCGCCAACGATTTCTGTTGCCGTTCTATTACAGTCTGTTGGCCACGTTGGATCTTCTAGAAGGCTGGGGATATTCGTGGACGACTCTAGATCTGGGCTTGACTTTTGGGCTTTTCCTTTTGGCTTTTAATTAATCCCATTAATTCCTTGATAATTCCATTGATTATGGGCCTTCCTCTCCATTAATGGTGGACCTGCAAATTTAGAGAGAAAAGGAGTAAAAAGCTTATTTTTATTTACATAAAGCATGATATGGATGTGAAAAATGATGCAAAAATGAATAACAATCAACTTACTGTTAGGCCATGAATCATGTGTTTGAGGAGTGTCCTGTATTTCAAGCTCACCAAAACTTTTCTGAACCGATGAATGCGGGCTTTTCAAGGCCGAACAATGATCCTTACGCCCCAACGTACAATCCTGGCTGAAAAAATCACCCAAATTTCTTATAGAGCCATCAAAATAATGACCACCCACGGTCAAACTATGCAAACCACTTCTATCATTCCAATAATTCTTCTAATCATCAACCCAACTTTTCCAATCACCCTCACATTCTCCCAACAATTTTTCAAATTATCTATAAAATTTTCCCAACCAAGCTCCACCATCTTCCTTCCAGAATCCTCAACTCGAAAGGAGAATGACTGATTTTGAGAGAAACATGAAAAGGTATATGAAGAACCAAGATTCCCTCATGCAAACAATACTAATCCCTTGTGCAAACAATACAGAGGCTAGAGGGTCAAATGAACCAGTTAGCCAATCCACAACATGAGAGGCAAAAGGGTACCTTACCCAGTCAACCAATTATGAATCCTAGAAATTCACAACAAGCTTATTTGGTTGAGGATCAATCACTGAATCAATGTAATGCTGTTCATACATTGGGGTCGGGAAAGAAAGTTGATAACCAAGTGTCAACACCACCTAATCCTAGTCAGCACAATAACACTACCAGCATCTATCTCACCTAATCCATCTAATCCTAGTCAGCACAATAACACTTCAACATCAACTAGTCATGTGCACCAGCCTATACCACCATTTCCTAATAGGCTAAAACACAAGCAAAATTCACACATGGATAAGATAATTGAGATCTTTAATCAAGTGAAGATAAATATGCCACTTCTTGATGCCATCCAACAAGTACCATCTTATGCTAAGTTTCTTAAGGACATGTGCACCAAGAAGAGAAAGATTAATGTACCAAAAAAAGGTCTTCTTAGCCACTAACATTAGTGAGCTACTATCGGGTCCGATCCCTGTCAAGTACAAGGATCTAGGTAGTCCAACCATTGCCTGCACAATAGGACAAGTCGAGATTAGTCGTGCACTTCTTGACTTGGGGGCAAGTATCAACTTGCTTCCATTCTTAGTTTATCAACAACTCGGATTAGGCGATCTTAGTCCAACTCGAGTCATTATCCAACTGGCTGACCGTTCAGTGAAAGTTCCTAAAGGGGAGATTAATGATGTCCTTATCTGGGTTGGGGAGTTTATTTACCCTGTTGATTTCATGGTTCTTGAGACACAACCTGTGTCTAACTCTAATCATAGGGCTCAAACTCCTGTTATCCTAGGGCGACCATTCCTTGCTACTGTCAATGCCATCATCAATTGTAGGAATGGATCCATGAGGTTAACTTTTGGGGACATGACTAGAGAAGTCAATGTCTTCAACCTAGAAAAATAACCTCGTAAGATAAGAGATCAAACATTTGAGGTAAACTTTGTTGAAAACAATTGTGATGAAGAGAGTGAAGATTTAGAAGATGAGTCACTGTTTCTTAATGAATTATTTAAAAATGAATGCGATTATCTTGATGAGAAGGCATATGTAGAAGATCCTAATGTTAGAGTACCCTTTAAAAAGGGAAAAATTAATTTAAATATCTTCACATTCGATGAGCCAACCAATAATGTATCGCATGAGGATATAATTCAAGAACCTCCGATTGACATACTCTTTGAAAACCTCTTCGAAGAAGAACTCATGTGTTTAGATGAAGCAACTAGGAATCTTTTGGTTAATTGCACATCTCTAGGGGAAAGTGTTGATCTAAGCTTTGAGGAGATATATGGAACTGAGTTAGAATTCCTAAGAATTCATATTGAGGAAGTTCCAACTGAGAAGTGTGGTGGTGATAAATTTTTGAATAATGATTGTAGCAATATGATGAAGAAACTGAGACTGGGGAGGAAGGAAGCTAAAATGACAAAACAATTGGCCTCCCCACTGTGCCCTATAAAGACGACCCATTGGAATGATGGGAAAAGAGCTAGAGGGATAAGACCAAAAAAGATCTAGGTGTGGGAGAAAACTTGATGTTGTACATATTTCTGTATAATATATGCACCTCTTTTACATTTCATTTCATGCGCATGTATACATTTCTTTCATACATTGGGGACAATGCATGAGATAAGTTTGAGGGAGGGTTCTAACATGATGACTACTATAACTTTAAAAAAAATTGTATACATATATATAAATATAAAATTTTTTTTTGAAAGGTTAGAACAATATTTTGATATATTTTTTGTAAGAAATTAAGTCAATTTTAAGGAATAGGAGAATCATAATTAGGATTCTTACACTTGGTCAAAATAAGATAACTTGTTTGATTTTTAGGGTTAGGAAGAAAATTTATGAAAGTAATTTAGTCTTGATATTTACATTGATGACATATGCACACTAAATACACTTATACACTTAGGGTTTAAAACAGAGACTCTTATGCCTTATAAAAAAAATATTATGAAAAAGAAAATAATATAAACAAATCTAATTATTGATTAACTAGGTGCTTTGGCCTAAGCAAGCCTTGATATTTATGCAAAAGATAATTATATAAGTTTGAAAAAAAAAGTATAAATCCTCTGATTAAGCTGGGTATTTATGCCTCATGAAGTATAAGTATTCACGCCTAAACGGGGTACATCTTATAAATAAAAACCTTGATTTCGTGGCCTTATCTGCTCGAGTGTTTAAGTCCTTAGGGGTGTTTTCTCACCTGGTGCCCTAAAACTGTCCGGTTTGGGTTTCACCGACTGAAGGCTCGTTACATGGGCAAATTAGAAGGCCTAATGAAATTGAGGAATAAAATCTACCAAAAAATAAACATAAGGCATAGGATTTAATGTTAAAGAATCCTTAGTCAACTTCACAGTCACAAGGGTACAAACGACTCAGGGTAAATTAATAGACTAGATGAGAAGTACAATTTGACTCCTTACTTTAATTGATGGCATGTTTTTGAATAAAGACTGAGTTTTGAAATAAAACATTTGATATTCTTGTTACTTATAGATTGCTTAAAACCTTACAAATATACTTCAAATATTTTCTCCTTTAAAAACGCTTTTCAAAAATACTAACTTTTTCTTTTTCTTTATGGATTTTGTGGGTGCAATCCACTGAAAACCCTCACGAGACAAAACTCGTCCTCTAGGGGTAACCTAGAGGTTTAACGGCTTGTTGCACATGCTCAGTGTAATTGAGTGACCTGCGAAAGTTGTCTAATAATTGATTAGAATTAATCTGATGTTTTGCTCGAGGGCGAGTAAAAGAAAAGTGTGGGGGTGTGATTAATCACATATATTGCATTTATATTTTCACCTTACCATACTTTTTAGATAATAAATCCTATTAATAAGTCTTCTTTTTCTTTGTTTAATGTAGGCCCAAGTGCTAAAAGAAAGAAAAGAGAAACAAGCCCAAAAGCCCACCAAATTCTGATTTTATTCAGAATAAATTTGAAATCAAGGAATCAGAACAAAATCTTGACATATCAAAGGTTGAGAAGAATCCTCCCTGAATCAAGCAGTTAAAGCGACACAATCAAAGGCTGTTTCGTCAACTTTTGAAGCAGAAACAAGAAAATCAGAAGAAGATACAGGCAAATCATCAAACCAGTGTTCTCCACCAATTGGGTGTGGCCACATGGCCACACCAGGGTCGCGGAAACGCGGCCCTAGCCGCGTTTTCACGACTTGTTGGATTCTATTTGGGAAGCATTTGCTCCCCCAATCTTCCCGGGATCCTCCCTTTCTTGTTTTTCCCTATAAATGCCAGTTTCAACAGAGGAAAATGGAGCGAAGACTAGGATTAGAATTTGCATTTATTTTCTAAGGATTTAGGCTCTTTGTTAGCTAGCACAAAGTTGTATTCTTGTTTTTTAATTTGTATTCCAGTATCAATAGTTGTGAGAGAGAGGAATTGAGTGCTTATACTTGAAGATTGAAGTGACATCAATACAAGAATCGAGCTGCTTTTTCTTCCGCTCGTATTACGGTATGGTTTGCATTATTTATTTGCTTTCTTCATTGTTTTCCATGAGTAACTAAAACGCTTTTCTGGGCTCACTATTGTAACTCTCTCTAGTTCTTCTTCTCTTTTGGTTTTAACAAAAAAGACCCAATGAATCATTTGCAGGCCTTACTTAAAAGCCTTTCTTTTTGAAAGTATTCTTGAAGGCACATGAGGATGGGTTTGGTGATTGCTAAAAGAAAGAACAATCAAAGAGTTTAAGAGTTTACCGTGTAGCTTGTGGCTAATGGGTCGTGTCCACGTGGTGGAATGCGATGGAAGCTTTTCGGTGAATCATTTAAAAACAAAGAACTGTGTTCGTTTTTTTTATAGAAAAGAGGATGAAAAGAAAGAGATGATTAAAAGAGAAATTGCAACTTTTAGAAAAGATTTTGGAGAAGGTGATTTAGAAAGCTTGAAAATTGTTTAGTTGTTTTATAATAAGGAAGCAAATCTGGGCTCACTATCTCACTACTCAATTGTTCATTCTTCTATTAAAATATTTAGTGCCTCAAAGTGATCATAGGCAAAACTTAAAGTGGATTTTTAGAAAGTTTGAAGTAAAGCACATAAGATGGTTGAAAGAGTTTAGTCTTTTCTTTGAGAAATCGTTAGAATTTGAATAATAAATCATCAACCGCGAAGAAACAAGAATGAAGTAAAAACAATCCAAGAGACATTCATGAAAGAAGTGAGAGTTTAACAACCCAAACCCATCCTCATGTGCCTTCAAGAACACTTTCAAAAAGAAAGGCTTTTAAGTAAGGCATGCATATGATTCATTGGGTCTTTTTCTTTAAAACTAGAAGAGAAGAAGAACTAGAGAGAGTTACAATAGTGAGCCCAGAAAATCGTTTAGTTACTCATGGAAAACAATGAAGAAAGCATAGAAATAATGCAAACCATACCGTACTGCAAGTGGAAGAAAACGCGGCTCGACTCTTGTATTGATGTCACTTCAATCTTCAAGTACAAGCACTCAATTCCTCTCTCTCACAAGTTTTGATACTGGACTATAAAGTAAAAAATAAGATTACAACTTTTGTGCTAGCTAACAAAGAACCTAAATCCTAAGAAAATAAACACAAATTCTAATCCTAGTCTTCGCTGCATTTTTCTTTGCTGAAACCAGTATTTATAGGCAAAAACCTAAATGAGAGGACCCCGGGAAGATTGAAGGAGCAAACGCTCCCCCAACTGCCACTAGATAGCCACGAAATTACGCCTTAGGCCGCGTTTTCGCGGCCCTGGTATGGCCAGATGGCCACACCCAGTTGGGTGGAACTTCTGTTTTGATGAATATCCCGTATCTTCTTCTGGTTTTCTTGTTTCTGCTCCAAAAGTTGACGAAATAGCCTTTGATTGTGTGGCTTCAACCGCTTGATTCAGGGAGGATTCTTCTCAACCTCTTGATATGCCAAGATTTTGCCCTTATTTCTTCATTTCGAATTTATTCTGAATTAAATCAGAATTTGGTGGGCTTTTAGGCTTGTTTCTCTTTTCTTTCTTTTAGCACTTGGGCCTACATTTAACAAAGAAAAAGAAGACTTATTAATAGGCTTTATTAGCTAAAAAGTATGGTAAGGTGATAATGTAAATGCAACATATGTTACTAATCACACCCCCACACTTATCTTTTGCTCGCCCTCGAGCAAAATATCAGACTAATTCTAATCAATTATTAAACCACTTTCACAGGTCACTCGATTGCACTGAGCATGTGCAATAAGCCGTTAAACCTCTAGGTTACCCCTAGAGGACGAGTTTTGTCTCGTGAGGGTTTTCAGTGGATTGCACCCACAAAATCCAAAAGGAAAGAGAAAAAAATAGTTAGTATTTTCGAAAAGTATTTTGAAAAGAGAAAATATTTGAAGTATATTTGTAAGGCTTTAAGTAATCTATAAGTTATAGGAATATCAAAATTTTCATTCCTAAACTTAGTCTCTATTCAAAAACATGTCATCAATTAAAGTAAGGAGTCAAATTGTGCTTCTCATCTAGTCTATTAATTTACCCTGAGTCGTATGCACCATCGTGACTGTGAAGTTGACTAAGGGTTCTTTAACATTAACTCCTATGCCTTATATTTATTTATTTTTGGTGAAATTTATTCCTCAATTTCATTAGGCTTTTTAATCTGCCCATGTAACAAGCATTCAGTTGGTGACACCCAAACCAGACAGTTTTAGGGCACAAGGTGAGAAAACACCCCTAAGGACTTAAACACTCGAGCGGATAACGCCACGAAACCAAGGTTTTTATTTATACGATGTATCCCTTTTAGGCGTGAATACTTATGCTTCATGAGGCATAAATACCCAGCTTAATCAGAGGATTTATATACACATTTTTTTTTTCAAACTTATCTAATTATCTTTTGCATAAAAACTAAGGCTTGATTAGGCCAAAGCACCAAGCTAATCATTAATTAGACTCTTTTTTTTCTTTTTTTATAATATATTTTTTATAAGGCATAAGAGTCTCTATTTTTAAACCCTAAGTATGTAAGTGTATTTAGTGTGCATATGTCATCAAGGTAAATATGAAGACTAAATTACTTTCACAAATTTTCTTCCTGACCCTAAAAATCAAATAAGTTATCTTATTTTGACCAAGTGTAAGAAATCCTAATTATGATTCTCCTATTCCTTAAAATTGACTTAATTTCTTACAAAAAATATATCAAAATATTGTTCTACCCCTTTCAAAAAGTTTTTATTTTTTATTTTTTATATATTTATTTTTTCTTTTTTTTATATCAGTCATGTTAGCACCCTCCCTGACACTTATCTCATGTATTGTCCCCAATGTATGAAAGAAATGTGTAAATGCATGAAATAAAATGGAAAGGAGAAAAGTTACTGATACACTGGGTCAAAAAGACCCATTGTCATTTCATTTACCGGCACCGATTCCAGGAAAGGTTTAAGGCGTTGACCATTTACCTGAAAGTTATTTTCATTCTTGGTGTCACTGATCTCAACTGCACCATGTAAAAACACGGTTTTTACAACGAATGGCCCAGTCCATCTCGATTTCAATTTTCCTGAAAAAAGATGAAGCCTAGAATTATAGAGGAAGACTTTTTGTCCAGGGACAAAGGTTTTTCTAATGATGTGCTTGTCATGAAAAATCTTGACTCTATCTTTAGTGATCCTAGCATTTTCATAGGCCTCATTTCTCAATTCCTCCAATTCAGAAATTTGTAATTTTTGAATGTCACCGGCTTAGTCAAGTCAAAATTCAACTGCTTGATTGCCCATAAGGCTCGGTTCTCTAACTCAACGGGCAAGTGACAAGGTTTGCCATAGACTAACCTATAAGGAGACATTCCTAGAATCGTCTTGAAAGCGGTCCTGTAGGCCCATAGAGCATCTACAAGTTTGATGGACCAATCTTTCCGGTTTTGCTTCACAGTTTTCTCCAAGATAAGCTTGACTTGTCTATTTGAAACCTCAACTTGCCCACTGGTTGAGGATGATAAGGTGTGGACAACTTGTGAGTTATGGCATACTTTCGCATAAGAGCTTCAAAAGATCTATTACAAAAGTGAGTGCCATTATCACTGATGTAGCACGAGGGGTTCCGAAGCGTGAAAAAATGTTCTCTTTCAAAAACTTTATGACAACTTTGTTATCAGTAGTTTTACAAGGAATGGCTTCTACCCACTTGGACACATAATCCACAACAACCAATATGTATTGGTTCCCAAATGAATTAGGAAATGGACCCATAAAGTCGATGCCCCAAACATCAAAGAGTTCTATTTCTAGAATTGGGTGGGGGCATCATATTTCGGTTTGAAATCCTTCCTACCATTTGGCATCTAGGGCACATCTTGCAAAATTCATAAGCATCCTTGAACAAAGTAGGCCAATAAAACCCACTTTGTAGCACTTTTTCAGCAATCTTGCGAGGACCAAAGTGTCCACCGCATGCAAGTTCGTGACAAAAGGATAGAACACTCTTAACCTCCTCATCGGGAATGCATCTCCTAATAATTTGGTCAGAATAGTACTTGAAAAGATACGGTTCCTCCCAAAAGAAATACCGGACTTGGGATAAGAACCGGTAAACATCATTTTTGGACCAATGAGACGGAGTTTGATTTGTGACTAGGTAATTCACTATATCAGCAAACCAAGATTCCCTAGAGATAGCTAAAAGATGTTCATCAGGAAAATCCTCATTTATGGGTAATTCGTTGCATGGAGAATTAGGGATCCGTGAGAGGTGGTCAGCAATGACATTTTCTACGACTTTCTTATCTCGAATCTCAAGATCGAATTCTTGAAGAAGAAGGATCCAACGAATGAGTCGGGCCTTGGCATCCTTCTTCATCATGAGGTACCTAAGCGCAAAATGATCGGTAAAAATGGTGGTTTTGGACCCCTAGTAGGTAGGGACGAAACTTCTCTAAGGCAAACACTACTGGTAAGAATTCCTTCTCAGTTGTAGTGTAGTTCAGTTGAGCATCATTGAGAGTCCTACTAGAGTAGTAAATCACATGCTGCTTATTATGAATGCGTTGTCCTAGGACAGCGCCTATGGCGAAATCTGAAGCATCGCACATGATTTCAAATGGTTTAGACCAATCCGGTGCAGATATAATTGGTGCAGAAATAAGCTCTCTCTTAAGCTTCTCCCAAGAGTTTATGCATTCAACATCGAAAGTGAAGGACACATCCTTAGCTAACAGATTAGTCAAGGGCCTAGTAATTTTGTTAAAATCCTTGATAAATCTTCGGTAGAAACCAGCGTGTCCTAAGAAGGATCTAATGTCCTTAACGCATTTGGGCATGGGAAGCTTAGCAATAACCTTGATTTTGGCTCTATCCACTTCAATTCCTTTCTTGGAGATTTCATGACCCAAGATAATTCCATGTTTTACCATGAAGTGGCATTTCTCCTAGTTCAGTGTCAGATTTTTCTCAGCACAACGTTGGAGGACGAATTCTAAATGGTGGAGACATTGAGTGATGAATCTCCGTAGATGGAGAAATTATCCATAAAGATCTCTAAGAATCGTTCTACCATATCAGAGAAAAGACTCAACATGCAACGTTGAAATGTTGCTGGGGCATTGCATAAGCCGAAGGGCATTCGACGATAAGCAAATGTCCCAAATGGACATGTAAACATAGTCTTTTCTTGGTCCTCATGAGCGATAGGGATCTGGTTATAGCCCGAGTAACCGTCCAAGAAACAGTAATACTCATGACCCGCCAAACGTTCAAGAATTTGATCAATGAAGGGAAGTAGAAAATGGTCCTTACGAGTTGCGGCATTCAGTTTCCTATAGTCGATGCAAACTCGAATCTTCATGGAAAGTCGAGTTTTAAACTCTTTGTTCTCATTTTCCACTACGGTGAAACCGGATTTCTTCGGAACCGCGTGGACAAGACTGACCCATTGGCTATCAGAAATGGGATAAATTATCCCATTGTCTAAGAGTTTTATGATTTCAGCATGAACAACCTCTTGCATTATAGGGTTTAACCTACGCTGCGGGTCTCTTTTGGGTGTGGCGTCTTCATTGAGATGAATGCGATGTTGAACGATGGTTGGACTTAATCCCTTGATATCAGTCATAGTCCACCCAATGGCTTCCCTATGTTTTCTTAGAATAGCTTTCAGATCTTCTTCTTTCCCGTCATTTAAATGGGAGGCAATGATGACAGGGAAGGTCTCTTGTTCGCCTAGATAGGAGTACTTGAGATGCGCAGGTAAGGCTTTCAATTCTAAAGAGGAGGAAGGCTCACTGGAAGGACTAGTCAATTCTGTTGGCTCCATTGTTGGTGAAATAGGGTTTGAGGCCTAATTCACAGTAGAATCTACAACCTGATTAAGATTAGAGTTGTCAGACTCTAACCCAAAGTCAAACTCTATTTCTAATTCCAATTCTTCCCCATGTTCACTTGTTAAATTCTCAATTAGGTTGACTTCAAATGTTTGGTCCTGATATCGCGGGGTTGTTTTCCTAGATTGAAGACATTGACTTCTCTATTCATGTCCCCAAAGGTTAACCTCATAGACCCATTCATACAATTAATGATGGCATTAGCAGTAGCAAGGAATGATCGCCCTAGGATAATAGGAGTTTGAGCCCTATGATTAGAGTTGGACACAGGTTGTGTTCCAGAACTATGAAATCGACAGGGTAAATGAACTCTCCTACCCAGATCAGGACATCATTAATCTCCCCTTTTGGAACTTTAACAGAACGGTCAGCCAGTTGGATGGTAACTCGAGTTAGACTAAGTTTGCCCAACCCGAGTTGTTGATAAACAGAGAATGGAAGCAAGTTGATACTTGCCCCCAAGTCAAGAAGTGTACGACTAATCTCGGCTTGTCCTATTGTGCAGGCAATGGTGGGACTACCTAGATCCTTGTACTTGACAGGGATCGAACCCGATAATAGCTCACTAATGTTAGTGGCTAAGAAGACCTTTTTTGGAACATTAGTCTTTCTCTTCTTGGTGCACATGTCCTTAAGAAACTTAGCATAGGAAGGAACTTGTTGGATGGCATCAAGAAGTGGCACATTTATCTTCACTTGGTTAAATATCTCGATTATCTTGTCCATGTGAGGATTTTGCTTGTTATTTTTCAGCCTATTAGGAAATGGTACTATAGGCTGGTGCAGTTGGCTGGCTGACTTTGTTGGAACCTATTTCGATGAAGACGTTCGTGAAGATAAAATTCATTTGGAGCTCTAACACATGACGAATCAAGAGTCCGACATAATCAAGATGTGCCAAGAAGAGTTAATAGAGTGTGGGTTGTATATGTGGAATAGCATGTAAAAGCCTTGACACAAACACACACTTCTTTGGTCCATTAGTCGACTCATACCTAAGTCAAGTCGACTAATCCCATGTGTAGTCGACTTGATCCAAACCCAAGTCGACTAGTCAAGTGTCCAGAATCTGACCCAACTCTCTGTTTCTGAATTAGTCGACCAAACAGTAAACCAAGTCGACTAATAGACTTTTCTAGTCGACTAATCCAAAGTCCCTAGTCGACTAATACTTGGCCCAAGTCGACTTAAAGTTAGTTGTAGTCGACTTGAAGTAGCTATCCAGAAACCTGTAAGTCAACAGACATTTCCCTAGTCGACTACTAGCTAAACCTAGTCGACTAATAGTTGAAATTTTGCCTAGTCTAGTCGACTAACTCAGAACCCTAGTGGACTATAGACAGTTTCTGATTGTTGGACAGTTTTCTTTATCTGGTCTTTTGGGCAACGAATTCAAACATCTCTATCATTTGAATTGCTCTTATAACTCCCTAACTAACCCTAGTCTTCAGCTATAAATAGGGAAGTTATACCAAAAGCCAATTACTAAATTTTCCATCAGTTTTCCAAAAGTCAAAATCTGAAAATCTGAAAACTGTTTTCCTAACTTCAGTCTTCACCAAAAGCCAATTCCTATTGTGAAGTCTTCTAAAGTTTTGTTTCCTATACTGTACCTTGTCCACATATACATTCAGTATCAAGGCTATAGGAAAAGAGTTGTAATTCTCAAAGTGTTCATTGTACACGGGAGGCTTCTTGGTTGAAGAGGCAAGTTGTACAAGGTGACCATTGTACACGGGAGGCTTCTTGGTTGTAGAGGCAGTTGTACATAGGTAAAAGGTGTTCTCTTGGTGGAAGAGAAGGTGTACACATTTGGCGAAGGGGATTCGACAAGTGGTGTACATGTTGTATTGATTTTGGGTGGCAAGATCAAGGTTAAAGGAAAATCTCAAGCGGGTGGCTTGGGGACTGGATGTAGGTCACAAGGACCGAACCAGGATAAATCTCTTTGTTTGCGTTTGTCAATTTCTGAGATTTGTTTTCCTTTACAGGCAAGTTATTTATTTTGTTTATTTACTTAACGCTAATCCTTCTAGTTTTAGATTTGTGTTGACTTGAGTTATTTCAAATCTATAGTTGCCTACAAGAGATAATTTCGCAATTAGTCCTTATCTCAACGATCCTACATTTGGTATCAGAGCCGGGGAAGCCAAGTTCATCAACAGGCAACAACCATACCAATTCCTACATTTGGTATCAGAGCGGGTACAAGTCAACAACAAAGATGGCAACGGAGTTCTCATCATCCCAATTCAAAGAAGGACATTCTACACAGCATCCACCGCTATTTGACGGAACCAACTACAACTATTGGAAGTGTAGAATGAAGATATACTTGCAGTCACTCAACTACGACCTTTTGAACATCGTAGAAGCATCATACACCAAGCCCACAACCAACTACAACGCTTGGAGTGAAGATCTAAAGAAGAACGCGAACCTTGACGCCAAAGCGATGAATGCTCTATTCTGTGCCCTAACCAAAGAAGAGTTCAACCGTGTTTCAACAGCAACTTCTGCACATCAAATATGGCATACTCTTCAGGTAACACATGAAGGCACTAATAAAGTTAAGGAATCTAAAATATCTGTTCTTGTCCACAGGTTTGAGTTATTCAAAATGGAGGAGAATGAAACCATATCCGAGATGGTTACAAGATTCACCGACATCACCAATACCTTAGCATCCCTTGGAAAGGACTACACCCAAGTTGAAAGAGTTCGAAAGATCCTTCGTGCAATCACACCAGAATGGGAGAAGAAGACAACCGCCATTGAAGAGGCGAATGATCTCTCAACTATGACATTAGAAAACCTAATCGGTAATCTAATGGCATATGAAGTGCAGTTAGAAGAAAGGAAGAAGGACGAATGACAACACCGTTCAAAGAAGAAAGAACTCGCCTTCCATGCATCTTCCGACACAGACAATGATGACGAAGAGGAGATGGCAATGCTCTCAAAGAAATTCAGGAAATTTCTAAAGCAAGGTAAATTCAAATGCTTTAATTGTGATAAACCAGGTCATATGAAGATGGATTGTCCTTTGCTTAAGAAGAAAGATAAATACAAGAGTAAGAAGTTCAGAAAGAAGAAGAACTACGAAGCATCATCAGAATACAGTGATTCATCTTCATTTGATGAAGAAGAATCCACTGAACGTGTCAACCTATGTTACATGGCACTTGAAGATGATGAGGTATCATATTCTGAACTCTCTGATGCATTCCATGAATTATTTCTTGATCTGAAAAATGAAAAACTGAAAAACAAAGTTTTGTCAAAAGAAAATGAGAAACTTTTACAGGAAAATTCTGTTTATGCATTACAATGTTCTTCTATAAATTCTCAACAAGATGAAACTGAAAATGTCATATCATTCTTGAAAACTGAAAATGAGAAGTTTATAAAAGAAAACATTTTTCTAAAAATGGAAACTAAGTCTTTGAATAATAGAATTTCTATATTAGATAAAGACATGTTAGTTTTCAAAAAGAAATATGAAGATCTTATGCAAAATGTGACTAAGTTTAATAAAGGAAAAGAAAAACTAAATGATCTATTATGTTTTCAGAATTTGTCACATGATAATCATGGTATTGGTTTTATTGCAAAATCTTCATGTTATAATCATCCATATAGTTATTTTGTAAAAAGTAAGACTAAGAAAAGTAAGTTTATATGGATTCCAAAGAACTTAAATGTTTATGATAAAAATACATATATTGCTTCATACATGCATGATATATGTGATTCTTGCAATTATGTATATACTAACAGGTGGAAACCAAATTCTAAATGGATTTGGAGTCCTAAAGGTTAGATATGATCTTTTATATTTGGTACCAACTAACGTTTATCTTGCAGGTACCATGTAAAAAATTTGATAAAGATCAACTATGTATATATGTACTAATATATTTGTTGCAGGGGGAGAACAAAATATTTCTCTATCTGTTATAACCCATTTCTGCAGGGGGAGGAGAAGATAACATATTTTCTGCAGGGGGAGGACTTGTGCACACAAAGCGTCGTCATCAAAAAGGGGGAGAATGTTGGAACCTATTTCGATGAAGACGTTCGTGAAGATCAAATTCATTTGGAGCTCTAACACATGACGAATCAAGAGTCCGACATGATCAAGATGTGCCAAGAAGAGTTGATAGAGTGTGGGTTGTATATGTGGAATAGCATGTAAAAGCCTTGACACAAACACACACTTCTTTGGTCCATTAGTCGACTCATACCTAAGTCAAGTCGACTAATCCCATGTGTAGTCGACTTGATCCAAACCCAAGTCGACTAGTCAAGTGTCCAGAATCTGACCCAACTCTCTGTTTCTGAATTAGTCGACCAAACAGTAAACCAAGTCGACTAATAAACTTTTCTAGTCGACTAATAGAAAGTCCCTAGTCGACTAATACTTGGCCCAAGTCGACTTAAAGTTAGTTGCAGTCGACTTGAAGTAGTTATCCAGAAACTTGTAAGTCAACAGACATTTCCCTAGTCGACTACTAGCTAAACCTAGTCGACTAATAGTTGAAATTTTGCCTAGTCTAGTCGACTAACTCAGAACCCTAGTCGACTATAGACAGTTTTTGACTTTTGGACAGTTTTCTTTATCTGGTCTTTTGGGCAACGAATTCAAACGTCTCTATCATTTGAATTGCTCTTATAACTCCCTAACTAACCCAAGTCTTCAGCTATAAATAGGGAAGTTATACCAAAGGCCAATTACAAAGATTTTCCATCAGTTTTCCAAAAGTCAAAATCTGAAAATCTGAAAACTATTTTCCTAACTTCAGTCTTCATCAAAAGCCAATTCCTATTGTGAAGTCTTCTGAAGTTTTGTTTCCTATACTGTACCTTGTCCACATACACATTCAGTATCAAGGCTATAGGAAAAGAGTTGTAATTCTCAAAGTGTTCATTGTACACGGGAGGCTTCTTGGTTGAAGAGGCAAGTTGTACAAGGTGACCATTGTACACGGGAGGCTTCTTGGTTGTAGAGGCAGTTGTACAAAGGTAAAAGGTGTTCTCTTGGTGGAAGAGAAGGTGTACACATTTGGCGAAGGGGATTCGACAAGTGGTGTACATGTTGTATTGATTTTGGGTGGCAAGATCAAGGTTAAAGGAAAATCTCAAGCGGGTGGCTTGGGGACTGGATGTAGGTCACAAGGACCGAACCAGGATAAATCTCTTTGTTTGCGTTTGTCAATTTCTGAGATTTGTTTTCCTTTACATGTAAGTTATTTATTTTGTTTATTTACTTAACGCTAATCCTTCTAGTTTTAGATTTGTGTTGACTTGAGTTATCAACTCTCTTTCCTGACCTCAATGTATGAACAACATTACATTGATTAAATGAATGATCCTCAGCCAAATGAGCTTGTTGAGAATTCCTCGGATTGGTGACTGGCTGACTAGGCAGCGTACCCTTTTGTCTCTCCTTCTGTGGAGTGGCTAGTTGACTCATTTGAACCTCTAACCTCTGGATAGTTTGCATGAGAGAATCTTGGTTTTTCATATATCTTTCCATGTTTCTTTCAAAGTCAGTCATTCTCCTTTCTAATTGAGGATTCTGGAAGGATGATTGTGGAGTTTGGTTGGGAAAGTTCTATTGATAGTTCGAAAAGTTTGGTGGATGGTTGGGAGAATTATTATGGAAATTGGAGAAGTTGGGTTGATGATTGGAAGAATTATTACCATGATGGAAGTGGCTAGCATGATTTGATCGTGAATGGTCAGAGTTATTTTGGCTCCATGAGAAATTAGGGTGATTTCTCCAGCCAGGATTGTACGTTGGTGCGTAAGGGTTATTGTTCGGCCTTGAAAAGGCCGCATTCATCGGTTCATGGTAGGGTTGCTGAGCCTGAAACACAGGACACTCCTCGAACATATGATTCATGGCTTGACAGTAAGTGCAGCCTGGGGTTGGAAATTGGTTCAGGCTGACTTGATTGACTGGAGTTGGTTCTTTCGTTTCTAGAGCTTCCAGTCTTCTAGCCAGGTTAGCTAACTTAGCCTCATTAGCGATGGATGATTCAATAGAATGGAGACCTTTTGAAGAGATGGAGTTAGGATTCCTAGAGGTCTGACTAGCAGATTCCCATTGGATAGTCTTCTCAGCTAGATTTTCATACAAATTCCATCCTTCATTTTCATCTTTCTACAAGAAATCCCCTTGGCACATACTTTCTAAGAGGGTTTTGGTGGAATAGTCTAAACCGTCATAAAGAATTTGGCATTGTCGCCATTTCTCTATTCCATGATGTGGACATTGGACAAGGAGGTCCTTAAAGCGTTCAAAGTACCTCCAGAACGGTTCACTAGGTTCTTGCTTGAATTGCATGATCGTCTTCCTAATGAGAGCGGTTTTATGGATTGGATAGAATTTCTTCAAGAAGACCTTGATGAAACCATTCCAGGATGTGATAGAACCGGCCGCTAAGCTGTAGAGCCACTTCTTTGCTAGGTCCTTAAGTGCGAAAGGGACAAATCTCAACCTAATAGCATCGTCTACAAGGTGTGGGATTTTCATCATTAGACATACTTCCTCAAATTCTCTTATGAAGAAGTAGGCATCTTTGGACTCTAGGCCATGAAACTTGGGGAGTGTGTTGGTGAATTGAGGCTTGAGCTCAAAGTTGTATTCACCAACCGATGGAAGTAGAATGCAAGATGGAAGTGAGGTTCTAATGGGGTAGAACCCATCCTACAGTGATGTTGATTGAGCCATTACCCGATCTGGTCTTGGTTCAAACTTGGGTGGTGATGTGTTTCTAGTCAACCTAGATGAATTAGGGTCTCTTCACCACACTTGCATACACAAACACAATCACAATCACAAACAAGTTCAACTAATAGTCAACAATAGTAATCAACCAAGCCTAGTCTAAGTTAACCTCGACCTAGACAACTCCTAACTGGTTGATTGTCCACAGGAGGTAGAATGTAGACTTTGACCACAAGCTAATCAGCCAGGTCAGGGCAAGATTGTTGGGAGGTTATCCGTCAAAGACGTTCCTTAATTAAGTAACCACCAATCTTCGTGCTTTCGGCCCTCAATCCCCTTCCTAGACACTGATTTGGCAGGAGTCAATTTCCAACACCTTCCCTCTTTAGGATAATCTCCTAGTGAGTTTGAGATGTCCCTAAGGCCAACTTCTATCAGATTTTACATAGGCTTAGGTTTGTGAGTGCTTGGAATCTGATTTTTGGGCCAAGGAAGGGTGATTAAATTCCCACCTTATCTTGTTATTGGGTGTTGCCCTTAAAATCAATTTGTGCAAGTGTACAGGATAAACAAGATTCACACAAAGCGATATAAATCAACCAAGAAATGAGTCCTATTCTGAATGCAATGCGTAGGTACCTTGCTCCAGCACTCTTCAACAGTAAAGTAAATGAATTGAAAAGACTCGTGCCTAAAATGCAAACGTCTAATCAATTTTTTAAACTTTTCAACAAGTGTTTTACTGTTGGCTTAAAACAGGGAGGGTGGATAGCAGAAATAGCACAAATATAACATACAAAAACTTAAATTTTTGCGAGCAATATGTCCTGCAAAAAAAAGTTTTTAGTAGTCCAATGATTTTTTTAGTTTTGCAACGTAATTTCTTGAAATTCTATTTTCTACTTTCGAGAGTAGGGGCACAGAATTTGTAAGTCTTCCCTTGCAAAGCTTGAATGCTAAATCTTGATCTTCAAGTCCCTGAACAATACACAAAACTTGTTAGAAAACAAATACACCGTTCCCTCCCCGGCAACGGCGCCAAAAATTGATTGCTAAAAGAAAGAACAATCAAAGAGTTTAAGAGTTTACCGTGTAGCTTGTGGCTAACGGGTCGTGTCCACGAGGAGGAATGCGATGGAAGCTTTTTGGTGAATCGTTTAAAAATAAAGAATTGTGTTCATTTTTTTATGGAAAAGAGGATGGAAAGAAAGAGATGATTAAAAGAGAAATTGTAACTTTTAGAAATGATTTTGGAGAAGGTGATTTAGAAAGCTTGAAAATTATTTTGTTGTTTTATAATAAGGAAGCAAATCTGGGTTCACTATCTCACTACTCAATTGTTCATTCTTCTATTAAAATATTAAGTGCCTCAAAGTGATCATAGGCAAAACTTAAAGTTGATTTTTAGAAAGTTTGAAGTAAAGCATATAAGATGGTTGGAAGAGTTTAGTCTTTTCTTTGAGAAATCATTAGAATTTGAATATTAAATCATCAAGCGCGAAGAAGCAAGAATGAAGTAAAAACAATTCAAGAGATGTTCATGAAAGAAGTGAGAGTTTAACAATCTAAACCCATCCTCATGTGCCTTCAAGAACACTTTCAAAAAGAAAGGCTTTTAAGTAAGGCATGCATATGATTCATTGGGTCTTTTTCTTTAAAACTAGAAGAGAAGAAGAACTAGAGAGAGTTACAATAGCGAGCCCAGAAAACCATTTAGTTACTTATGGAAAACAACGAAGAAAGCATAGAAATAATGCAAACCATACCGTACTGCAAGTGGAAGAAAACGCGGCTCGACTCTTGTATTGATGTCACTTCAATCTTCAAGTACAAGCACTCAATTCCTCTCTCTCACAAGTTTTGATACTGGACTACAAAGTAAAAAACAAGATTATAACTTTTGTGCTAGCTAACAAAGAACCTAAATTTTAAGAAAATAAACACAAATTCTAATCCTAGTCTTCGCTGCATTTTTCTTCGCTGAAACCAGTATTTATAGGCAAAAACCTAAAGGAGAGGATCCCGGGAAGACTGGGGGAGCAAACGCTCCCCCAACTGCCACTAGATAGTCGCAGAAACGTGGCTCGGGCCGCGTTTTCGTGGCCCTAGTGTGGCCAGATGGCCACACCCAGCTGGGTGGAACTCCTGTTTTGATGAATATCCCGTATCTTCTTCTGATTTTCTTGTTTCTGCTCCAAAAGTTGATGAAATAGCCTTTGATTGTGTGGCTTCAATCGCTTAATTCAGGGTGGATTCTTCTCAACCTCTTGATATGCCAAGATTTTGCCCTGATTTCTTCATTTCGAATTTATTCTGAATTAAATCAGAATTTGGTGGGTTTTTGGGCTTGTTTCTCTTTTCTTTCTTTTAGCACTTGGGCCTACATTTAACAAAGAAAAAGAAGACTTATTAATAGGCTTTATTAGCTAAAAAGTATGGTAAGGTGACAATGTAAATGCAATATATGTGACTAATCATTTGGATTGTTAAACTCTTACTTCTTTCGTGAACGTTTCTTGAACCGTTTTTACTTCATTCTTGCTTCTTCGCGCTTGATGATTTTGTTAGCCCAAGAGGTTACACTCTCCAATTGTTTTGTGTTTTGATGATGACAAACCAAATATGAGCTATTTGGTACTAACAAGTTTGTTAAGATAAGTTTCAGGTTTGTACCATGTTTAGAGACCATTTGCTTAGCTATTGCAAGAACTTCTAAGTTCCACAAAGCAAGGAAGGCAAATTGCACATCAAGGAAGGATCATAGAAGAGAAGGCACTAGCAAGGCATTGGATGGCTCAAAAACTTGAAGATAGCTCAAGAAGTCTTCATGTAATTTGTTTTTCAGTTTATAGTATGTTAAAGAATAGTGGATAGGTTTGAAGCTCTATCACACACGTTTTTGCGCACATGCTTATTCCAAAATAATTTCTTATAAATTATACAAAAATATTTTGCATACAAGTTTTTGCCTACAGATATATATTTATGTTTTATACTATTCCCTGTTCAAAAGTATTTTTGTTAAAATCAAAATCCTCTTTGTTTTCTTTTCTAAAATCAATTTTTGACCTGATCCGGTCGACCGGGGCAGTCGACCTAGTCTGTGTCAGTCTGGTCCGGTCGACCGGACCAGTCGACCGAAGTTCTGGCAGATGCACGTATCCATGTGCATGTCTGTCGGTCGACCGGGGCGGTCGACCGGACTATTGTTTTTTCTCACAGGTTATATCGGTCGACCGGGTCGGTCGACCGCTAGCCTATAACGGTCGAATTTTTGTACTACCGGTCGACCGGCCCAGTCGACCGATCTGACCGTTTGAACAGTAACGGGGAGATTTTTAAGAGCTGTTTATTTTTGTCTTTTGTGTTTAAAAATTCGTTTAAGGATATATTTTGATCTAATTACCTCCTAAACATCAGTAATTATGTTTTATCCCTAAACCCTAGCCCTCTCCTATAAATAGGGGTGTTTGGGGAGAGATTGGTTACAACAATTATTGCTAGAAAATTCAAAAGTTTAAGGCTTTCAAAAGAGACTTGTTTCTTGGTTTTTGTGCTGAATTTCTCACTGATTTTCTGAAAGGTTTTTCAAATACTCTCTGATTTAATTCTCTTTTCTCCTTACACACAAGAGCTTCATTCCTACTCAATATTCTCTAAGGACCTTTGTAAGGGAAGAGATATTTGAAAGAGAGAGTTTGTGGTCTTTTGACTACCAAGGAAATTACTTGTTCTTGAGATTGTAGGAGTTGGGTACTCCATTGTATTTGAGATCTTTGTGATAGTGGAAGTGGTCGGAATCCTTCTGGGGAAGGCGGGGAGTAGAGCTGGATGCTCGAACCTCGATAACATATCCTTGGGTTTGCGATTGGTTTACATTCTTGCAATTCTTACTCTACTTTGCTTGCACTTATTACTTGCTCATCATACTTACTTGCTTGCATTCATCTTGTGATTCTTGATTGTGATTGTTGTAGCTTTAAATTTTTAAATTGCCCTTTGATTAGCATTATCACCTATTCACCCCCCCTCTAGGTGATTTTCAATTGGTATCAGAGCTTGGACTCTAGGTTTGGCTTAACATCCATAGAGAGATCCTTAATATTTGCTAATCAACATTCATTCATTCATCACTAGTAAACATGGCCGATAACATCAAAACCCCTCCTAAATTTGATGGACTTAATTTCCCAATTTGGAAGGTTAGGATGACTATATTTTTGCAATTTTTGGGTAGCTTAGTGGCCAAGTCCTTGACTAAACCCTATGTAGCACCCGATAGTGATGAGAGCACTTGGACCGACTTCAACTTTAGAGAATATGAGGCTAACTCCAAAGCCCAAAACTCCCTATTAACCGCCTTGAATGAGGATGACCTTACACGGGTAATTCATTGCCAATCCGCCTATGAGATTTGGCAACACTTATTGGTCACACATGAAGGGACTTCACAAGTCAAGAGAGCTAAGATAGATCTCTTGAGGTCTCAATATGAATCATTTAAAATGCTTGATGATGAATCCATTGATTGTATGATTACTCGTTTCACTAAAATTACAAATGGTCTTTCTTCATTAGGTGACGTCATCTCCAACGATCAAAAGGTGCGCAAAGTGACACGGGCTCTTCCTTCTTCATGGGAGATCAAGGCCACCACCTTAAAGGAGTTGAAAGACAAGGACGAGATGGACATCATTAGTCTCATTGGGAACCTAAAGACCTATGAGATGGAGAAGAAGGCAAGAGAAGAAGCCACTACTTCAAAGAAGAAATCCATAGCCTTCAAGACTTCATCCACCAATGATGACGATGATGAAGACGAAGAAGAAGATGAGGAGCTAACTCTACTTGTGCGGAATGTCAAGAGGTTGTACCGAAAGAACAAGTTCAACTTCCGGAGAAGATTCGAAGGCAAAGAGGAGCGGAAGATCATTTGCTATAATTGCCGCAAACCCAGACATATCATGGCGGATTGTCCGGAGTTCAAGAAGAAGATGACTTCCTCCTTCAAGCCAAAGAAACCGGAGGAGAAGAAAGCCTACAAAGCAACATGGGATTCGGAAAGCGAGTCCGAAGAGGAGGTGGATCAAGCTAATATGTGTTTCACGGCAAACACACCTAAGGTAACCCCTCAATCCCTTGATGATGAAGATGATGAACTAAGTAAGGAAGTTCTAGTTCATGCCTTTGTAGAACTTTCTGAAACTTATGATAATAAGAAACTTGAATGCTTAAAATTACAAAAAGAAGTTGCTTTTCTTAAGAATCAGCTTGCCATTGTTTCTAAAGAAAAAGATGATGTTTCTTCTAATTTCATTTCCATGCAAAAAGAATTTTGTGCCTACAAGAGTACTTGTAAGGCAAAATCTCCTATTATTGATGAAAAAGAAATTTCTTCTTTTAAATCCAAAATGAATGATTTCGAAAAAATTTTAAATGATTGTGCTTTAATACTAAGAAACTTGAGAACATGTTTTCTAAAAAGCACACTTCACATGCTAACACTTCATAAGCTAAAAATTCTCATGCTAACACCTCTCATGCTCATGCTCACAATGCTCATGCTCACAAATCACACACTCACTATGCTTTTAAATATGGTAGAGTGTATAGATGCACATATTGTGGTAAAAATGAACATTTAGCTAAGTTTTGCTATGATCAACTAAATAGAACAAATAATCTTGTTTGGGTTCATGACACTAACCCTAGAGGACCCAAGAAAATGTGGGTACCAAAATCAAGTCTTAAATTGTTTGATGTAGGTACACACCAAAGCTCCAAGACGTAGGGAGCGGTGGTACCTTGATAGTGGTTGTTCAAGACACATGACATGGGACTCAACAACTTCACAACCCTATCAAGGTACATGGAAGGTGGCACCGTCACCTTCGGGATGACTCCAAAGGAACTATCATCGGTATAGGTAACATTCAAATTGGTGCATCTCCTATTATTGAGAATGTTGTTTTAGTAGATGGTTTAAAACATAATTTGCTTAGCATTAGTCAACTTTGTGACCGTGGACTTAAAGTTGTTTTTGATGATGCTTCTTGTAAGATTTTTGATGTTAAATCTGATGTTTGTATTCTCACCGGTTTTCGTGATAATAATGTTTATATCATTGACATGCTTAATTTAGATTGTTCTACTAAATGCTTGAATGCTTTTGATGAAAATTCTTGGCTTTGACATAGAAGATTAGGACATGCATCTTTTGACCATATTTCTAGGATTAATTCAAAGGAATTGGTGAAGGGTATACCTTGCTTGAATTTTGAGAAAGACCGCATTTGTGGCGCGTGCCAACTTGGGAAACAAACCAAGTCTTCCTTTAAACCAATCAAGGATATCATGTCAACTAGGCCTTTAGAATTAATTCATATGGATCTTTTTGGACCAACTAAAACTAAGAGTTTAAATGGAAGTAGATTTGCATTTGTTTTGGTTGATGATTTCTCCCGTTTTACTTGGGTTTTCTTTTTACAAAATAAAGATCAAACTTTTTCTCATTTTAAGATTTTTCGAAAAAGAGTTGAAAAAGAAAAGGGTTTTCCGATTTTGAGAATAAGAAGTGATAGAGGTGGTGAGTTTGTTAACCAACTCTTCATGACTTATTGTGATAAAAAGGGAATTAAGCATGAAATGTCTTGTCCTAGAACTCCACAACAAAATGGAGTTGTAGAAAGGAAAAATAGAACACTTCAAGAGATGGCTAGGACACTGATAAGTGAATATGACCTCCCTCAATATTTATGGGCCGAGGCCGTAAACACCACATGCTATATATCGAATCGTATTTATTTATGCAAAAATTCTTCAAAAACTTCTTTTGAAATGTATCATTCTAGAAAACCAAATGTTGCATATTTTAAAGTTTTTGGATGCAAGTGTTTTGTTTTGAATACTAAGGATAATTTGGGTAAATTTGATGCTAAGGCTTATGAGGCTATCTTTGTTGGATATTCCTCTACTAGCAAAGCATATAGAGTTTTCATTAGATCTTCTCAAACCATTGAAGAATCCATGCATGTTAAATTTGAAGAATCTAATGTGGTTGTTGAGAATGTTGTAGAGATTGAACCATTAGGTGAAGACATGGAGAGACTATCCTTGAAGGACTCACCCGCTCAAGAAGAAAATCTAGACCCTATTGGTGAAGTTCAAGAGGATAAGGAGGAAAGCACTCAACCGCTTCCTAAAGCTTGGAGATACGCTACAAATCATCCTAAGGAGCTCATCTTGGGTGATGCATCTAAAGGAGTCACAACGCGCTCCAAACTCCATGACCTATGTGGTAACTTTGCTTTCATTTCTCATTTTGAACCCAAAGGCATTCTCGAAGCCGAGACGGACCCATATTGGTTGCTTGCCATGCAAGAGGAACTCAATCAATTTGAGCGCAACCAAGTTTGGCACCTTGTTCCTAAGCCCCACGATAGACCAATAATTGGTACTAAGTGGATCTTTAGAAACAAGATGGATGAGTCCGGAAATGTCATTAGGAATAAAGCTAGGTTAGTGGCCCAAGGTTACACTCAAGTTGAGGGAATTGACTTTGAGGAGACCTTTGCACCCGTAGCACGGCTTGAAGCCATACGGATGACACTAGCTTTTGCATGTTTTAAAAATTTTAAACTTTTTCAAATGGATGTAAAAAGTGCATTTTTAAATGGTTTTATTAATGAAGAAGTTTATGTTTCTCAACCTCCCGGTTTTATTGATCATGTTCATCCCGATTTTGTTTTTAAACTTGATAAAGCTTTGTATGGATTGAAACAAGCTCCAAGAGCTTGGTATGAAAGGCTTTCTAGTTTTCTCATTTCAAATGATTTTATTAAAGGCAAAGTAGACACAACTCTTTTTACTAAGCATGTTGATAATGATATTTTAATTGTGCAAATTTATGTTGATGATATAATTTTTGGATCTACTAATGAGCTTTTATGCAAGGATTTTGAGAAGGTAATGCAACTAGAATTTGAAATGTCTTCAATGGGTGAGCTAAATTTCTTCCTTGGACTCCAAATCAAGCAATTGCAAGACGGAACCTTCATTAACCAAGCCAAGTACGTAAAGGAGCTAGTAAAGAAGTTTGGGCTTGAAGGATCAAA
Organism: Agave tequilana; assembly: GCA_038442645.1. Taxonomy (NCBI): domain Eukaryota; kingdom Viridiplantae; phylum Streptophyta; class Magnoliopsida; order Asparagales; family Asparagaceae; genus Agave; species Agave tequilana. The sequence goes on from JAVJIF010000127.1 coordinate 488,115, forward strand.
GGCTTGCAACACTCCAATGGCAACTACAACCAAGCTTGATAAGGACGAACAAGGTAAAAATGTTGATATTAAATTATATAGAAGCATGATAGGAAGTCTTTTATATTTGACGGCAAGTAGGCCGGATATCATGTTTAGTGTGTGTCTTTGTGCTAGATTTCAATCGTGTCCTAAAGAGTCTCATCTTATTGCGGTAAAACGCATTATTCGTTATATTAAGGGCACTATTGGAATGGGTCTTTGGTATCCGAAAACTATAGATTTTTCTATGACTAGTTATTCGGATGCCGACTATGCGGGTTGTAGAGTAGATAGAAAGAGTACTAGTGGGACATGTCAATTTCTTGGTAATTGTCTTGTTTCATGGTCCTCTAGGAAGCAAAATTCCGTAGCTCTCTCAACCGCCGAGGCGGAGTATGTTGCCGCGGGGGCTTGTTGTGCACAAGTTCCTTGGATGAAACATACTCTCCTTGATTTTGATTTGCACTTTGATCATATAAAAATATTTTGTGATAATACTAGTACTATACACATGACCAAAAATGCAAATCAACATAGTAAGACCAAGCACATTGAGATTAGATATCACTTTCTTAGAGATCATTTTGAGAAAGGTGATATAGATATTGATTATGTTTCCACGGACTTACAACTAGCTGATATTTTCACTAAACCCCTTGATTTTGCTAGATTTTCGTTTATTTGTGGAGAACTTAATGTTTGTATTATTGAATAGACATGTTTTTCATAACCCTTTTTGATGTATGACAAAAAGGGGGAGAATAAGTTTACATGACAAAAATAAGTTCATTTGGTCTTGGTTCCATATGAATTTATATGCTTTATATGCTTTAATTTTAAAGATTTGTTTTATGAGTTTTATGTTTATGTATGTATGAGTTTTTGAATTCATGTATTCTTGTGTTTTAGTTGTTTTGGTATTTTTTGTATCAAGAGCAATTTTTGTGTTTCAATAATTGGTGCATCATTTCAATTATTGGTATCTAGAGCATATTCTTGTGTTTTATGTATAGCATAATTTGAGGGGGAGTTTTCTCCTCCCTATATTTTTGTTAATAGCCTATTTGTTTTGTCATCATCAAAAAGGGGGAGATTGTTGGCCCAAGAGGTTACACTCTCCAATTGTTTTGTGTTTTGATGATGACAAACCAAATATGAGCTATTTGGTACTAACAAGTTTGTTAAGATAAGTTTCAGGTTTGTACCATGTTTAGAGACCATTCGCTTAGCTATTGCAAGAACTTCTAAGTTCCACAAAGCAAGGAAGGCAAATTGCACATCAAGGAAGGATCATAGAAGAGAAGGCACTAGCAAGGCATTGGATGGCTCAAAGACTTGAAGATAGCTCAAGAAGTCTTCATGTAATTTGTTTTTCAGTTTATAGTATGTTAAAGAATAGTGGATAGGTTTGAAGCTCTATCACACACGTTTTTGCGCACATGCTTATTCCAAAATAATTTCTTATAAATTATACAAAAATATTTTGCATACAAGTTTTTGCCTACAGATATATATTTATGTTTTATACTATTCCCTGTTCAAAAGTATTTTTGTTAAAATCAAAATCCTCTTTGTTTTCTTTTCTAAAATCAATTTTTGACCTGATCCGGTCGACCGGGGCAGTCGACCGAGTCTGTGTCAGTCTGGTTCGGTCGACCGGACCAGTCGACCGAAGTTCTGGCAGATGCACGTATCCATGTGCATGTCTGTCGGTCGACCGGGGCGGTCGACCGGACTATTGTTTTTGCTCACAGGTTTTATCGGTCGACCGGGTCGGTCGACCGCTAGCCTATAACGGTCGAATTTTTGTACTACCGGTCGACCGGCCCAGTCGACCGATCTGACCGTTTGAACAGTAACGGGCAGATTTTTAAGAGCTGCTTATTTTTGTCTTTTGTGTTTAAAATTCGTTTAAGGATATATTTTGATCTAATTACCTCCTAAACATCAGTAATTATGTTTTATCCCTAAACCCTAGCCCTCTCCTATAAATAGGGGTGTTTGGGGAGAGATTGGTTACAACAATTATTGCTAGAAAATTCAAAAGTTTAAGGCTTTCAAAAGAGACTTGTTTCTTGGTTTTTGTGCTGAATTTCTCACTGATTTTCTGAAGGGTTTTTCAAATACTCTCTGATTTAATTCTCTTTTCTCCTTACACACAAGAGCTTCATTCCTACTCAATATTCTCTAAGGACCTTTGTAAGGGAAGAGATATTTGAAAGAGAGAGTTTGTGGTCTTTTGACTACCAAGGAAATTACTTGTTCTTGAGATTGTAGGAGTTGGGTACTCCATTGTATTTGAGATCTTTGTGATAGTGGAAGTGGTCGGAATCCTTCTGGGGAAGGCGGGGAGTAGAGCTGGATGCTCGAACCTCGATAACATATCCTTGGGTTTGCGATTGGTTTACATTCTTGCAATTCTTACTCTACTTTGCTTGCACTTATTACTTGCTCATCATACTTGCTTGCATTCATCTTGTGATTCTTGATTGTGATTGTTGTAGCTTTAAATTTTTAAATTGCCCTTTGATTAGCATTATCACCTATTCACCCCCCCTCTAGGTGATTTTCAGATTTAACATTCAATTCTAAAGATTTTTCAAAGAAAAGAGTGAACTCTTCCAACCATCTTATGTGATTTACTTCAAACTTTTTAAAAATCAACTTTAAGTTTTGCTTATGATCAATTTGAGGCACTTAGGATTTCAATAGAAGAATTAACTTTTGAGTAGTAAGATAGTGAGCTAAGATTTTCTTCCTTATTATAATCAACAAAACAATTTTTGAGCTTTTTAAATCTCCTTCTCCAAAGCCTCTTCTAAAGTTGCAATTTCTCTTTTAATCATCTCTTTCTTTCCATTCTCTTTTCCATTAAAAAACAAACACAATTCTTTGTTTTTAAACGATTTACCGAAAAGCTTCCATCACATTCCTCCTCGTGGACACGATCCGTTAGCCATAAGCTACACAGTAAATTCTTAAACTCTTTGATTGTTCTTTCATTTTAGCAATCATTAGTCTAGAAGCAAGATCTTGCTTTCAATTATGGTAAGCATTCAAAATTGGATTGAATATTTTATCTTTCATAAAAGCCAGATAATATGCACTTTGTGATGGTGAAGATTTTTGAAATTTCAACTCTAACTATCAAGCCAATTATTTATATATATATATATATATATATATATATATATATATATATATATATATATATTTCTTTTTTCTTCCCTTTGTTTTCTTAGGCTTTCTAGTTTACCCGGGTAGTGAGCCTTTAACCGATGGCTCCCAGATCAGACGGTGTTGGGGCACCAAATGAGAAAACATCCCTCGATTTTCAGGACTCGAGTAAATAAGGCCAAAAAAATAAGAGGGATTATTTATTTCTTATGACCACTGTTAGGCGTGAATAATCATGCTTCTTGAGGCATAGTTATTCAACTTTAATGAGTGATTTTTTATTCATATATATATATATATATATATATATATATATATATATATATATAGACACACACACATATATATATATATATACACACATATTGCTTCATGACATTTTAGGTCTTTGTTTCCATCCCAAAAAATGTGTAAGTGTGAAGTGCATACTATCTAACACAAAAAATTCAGTATAAAATTATCTTTTCAATCAATCTTACATACTCTATAATTTTAAACAAGATACATTATTTCGACTCGGTTTAAGATGTTATAATTAAGGTTTCTTTAATTTTTAAGATCATCTTAATTTTCTTAAAAATAGATCAAAACTATGTCTCTTGTTTCAAAAAGTTTTTAAAGAATGGGAAAAATTCCTATACAAAAAGGAAAAATTCTAAGAATATCCTAAAAGAAGTGAAAAAGAATGAAAATCTAAAAACTTTATGTTAGTAAATCCTCCCCTACACTTATCTCATGCATTATCCTCAATGCATCGTGAATATATGTATGCATGAAACAAGTAGAGAGGGAAAGAAAAATCACCTCAAGGTGGTGGTTCTATTGGTGGTCTGATTGGTCCATGAAATGCAGCCCAATCAAATTTGTGTGGAGATCTCAGGAACCCACTAATGACCCCTATAATACAACCCACTATAATGATGTATATAAATTATTTTATTAAGAATTTTACCCTATCTAATTTTCAAATTATTAAAATAATTTCGGAGTCAATTTTATCAACACCCTTGTCCCAAAATGGAGTGTGAAAAGAAAGAATATTTAATTTGGACTCAGGAAGTATAAGAACTAATACCGACTCAAGGAAGTGACTAAAATTAAGTAAAGGTCCAAGAGTCAAAATTTATTCAGAAAGTGGGTCCAAATAAAGAAGTTGAAACTCAAATCCACATTCATATTCTCACAATAGAATGTGACATTTTAAGGTTGGTGATTTAAGTTCAAGAATGACAGGTTTGGGAATCAAAACTGACTGTAAAATGTTATTCAAATCAGATAGCAAAATAGGAGTCAATATTGATTCAGGAATCCGAACCAGATCACAAATTTGAGGTTCAAAGTCACATTCTTGTTTGAATTCAATTTCATAAAAATGAGAACTTGCCAATTTATCAATGGGACTTTCAAAAGTATGAAAATGGTCAAGTTCAATTCATTGATCATAAAAGATTGGTGATTCAATTTCATGGTGGACGGCACAGGATCCAATATTGACTCGAGAAAAGGACTGAAATCAGGTAAAGGGACCTCAGTCATTATTGAATCAGGAAGTGAAATTAAATTACCAAATTGAGATTCAGGATCATATCATGCTCAAGTTCAATTTCAGGAAGAAGATAACTTGCCAAAATGTCAATAGGATTTTCAAAATTCGAAGTTTGGTCAAGTCCAATGGGTATGCTGAAATTGAATCTTGGTTTCCAAAACAACATGATTCTTGGTCTAAATCGATAGAGTTAGAGATATCTTGATTCATTAAAGATTGATAAGAACGAGTTTCCTCATTCCTATGAATGTTGACCAGTTGACGGAGTTGTGTTTCTAACCTATCGATAGACTGGGCAAAAGATTTTTGAAATTTTTGTGTGGATTCATGCAAGATTTCTATATTCTTTTCTAGCTCAAATTTTTCTTCAAATGGTTGTTCTAGAAATGGAGTATAGGAATCTTGATTTTGGAAAAATTGTGAAGATTGTGAATCCAATGAGTTTTGAGATTGTTGCTCGGACTCACACAGGAGTTTTATACTCGTGTTCAAGACTGATAGTTGGTCATTTTGAAAAGGTGCAACTGCGTATGAGTCTTGAAAATATTGTGGAATTGGGGAGGCCAACATTTTTTGAAATTTTCATTCGCCCTCATGCTGCATGGCTTCTATAGTCTTTTCTAACTCGAATTTTTTTTTCTATTGGTCGTTCTAGAAAAGGAGTATAGGAAGCAAAATTGGGGAATGAATATTGGGGAAATTATGAAAATTGTGGACAAGGTGGTTGAAAATTAGACTCGGAGAAGGTGAATCCCCATTGAATTTGTGAAGAGTGAAAATTATTTTGAAAATTATGGTCATAAAATTTGGAGTATGGGTTGTTTGATTCGGATAAGTCCAACCCGGTGTATTTGGTTGGTTAATATTATAAAAAGTCAGGTTGGAATTATCCGAATCAAATTGGGTTAATGTGAAGTATGGGTTCTCTTGGCCCAATGGCCCATCACTCTAGTTTTGATAATGATTAACTCATGTAGTTATAGTACTAATGATCTTGTGTTTAATTAATCTCAGATTTGTGATCAAGATCTTAGTAGGTGTTTAGCTTTACCAAAGGATTTAAAGTCAAGTTTTGGAGCTAGCACGTGTTGATTCAAGAGCTTATGCATCAAGACCATATCAAGTACTCAAGAGGAGTCTAGCTCATTGGATCAATTTAAGAACAACTTATGAAGAAGAAGACTTCAAGTGAAACCATTCAAGAGAAGACTTGTGTCTAGGTTTGTTTTATTAAGATTTTACTTTTAGATAAAATATAAAGGATAGAATAGTTGGTGGATTGCTCAAGTACATATACACACGCACTCAAGATTTATTTGTGTTTTCATACAAGGATTTTCATTTGAAAAAATACCGGTTTGGTTTTTGGTATTCAAAGTATACATGTTTTTAACCAAAACTATTTTTAGTGCTTATTGTCAAAAACATAGATATTTCATCATTTATGTGTAGTGGATCATATCCATACACTCTATGCTTTAAAAGTGTTTAAAATATCTTATTTTTATATTTGGAGGAGTTTTGGAATAATCAGTTTTTAATTTGGAAAAATCTATTTGAAAAAATACAGTTTTTGTTCTGAGCCAAAATTTCTAAGTTACAAAAATAGTTCAAAATGTTTGTAACATATTTTGATTTTTACTCAAACATGTTTTTATATCATAGTATTATACTGAACTTATTTTTGTAGAATTTTAGAGATTTTATGGGATTTTATTTAAATCAAAAAGCCATATTTTTAACACCCATAATTGTTCTGTTTTGGCTTCTGCTGGTTGACCGCACGGTCGACCGAGCCAGGAGTCGGTCGATCGAGTCGGTCGACCGATGTTCACAAGCATGCATGCCAAGTTTGGCTGGAGGGCTGGTCGACCGTCCAGAGAGCTCTACTCTCTGGAAATGGCCCTGGTCGATCAGGCGATCGACCGACAGAGAGCATTGCTCTCTGTATCCAGGCCTCGGTCGTTCAGTCATTCGACCGACGTCCCTAACGGTCAAAAATATGACCGTTGGCGGTCAACCGGGCCGGTCGACGGACAGCCTTCCATGCTGCTGTTTTGCCCCAAGGGCTAGTTTTTCCTAGCCTATATAATGGGAGTTCCTTGGACTGTTTTATGTAAGATTATAAGTGGGTTTTGGAGCTAGTTTTTCCTACTCTATTAAGAGGTTTTCTCCACTTATTTTAGAGCCAAATACTTCCATTCAAAAGGAGAGTTTATCAAGAGTTTTCAAAGTGGTTTTTTGAGTTTTTCACCACATATTCCATCCTAGTTTTCTCACACATACTTGAGCTTTACATTGCTAAATCTATCCTATAGGAGAGTTGTTGTGAGAGTTAATTTAGGTGATCAAGTGTTTAGATCACCAAGAGATCTTTCTTTACTTTGAGGAGACGGACTTGTGTGTTCGCGTGGTTTCGAGTTCTAGTTAGAGCTCTTTGTAGAGGTGCGGCCTCGGCAAGCTTGCTTGCTTGCGGTGTGTTGTTCTTGCGGGAACAAGAGAGGGATTAGAGAGTCCAAAGGAGTTCTAGTGTGAACTCGCTTGTAGGTGTTGCGGCACCGAGTGATCCGAAGGGATCGGTTTATAGTGAAAATCCTTCAAGTGTTGAAGGCGGGGACGTAAAGCAAGTGTGCTCGAACTTCGAAACAATTCTCCCGTGTTTGCTATTGCTCTCTCTATCTCTTACTTGTCTTTATATCTTGCATGCTTATATTATCTTTATCTTTATATGCTTGATATATATTGTGTGCTTTATTGTTATATGCTTGGAGACTGTTTGCTCACACTTGTATTTAACCAAGAGAGCCAAAGCAACACCTCAACTCTTATTTAGAGGAATCTTGAGGAGTTGGTCCAGAGCCTTTCACGGGGAATCCAGCTGCACTCTTGTGTTGTACTTGGTATGTTGTGCATAATAGTTTTAGGTTTGCTTTAATAGTTTTAATTCTGCATTAATTGACCATTAGATTAGCTAGTCACCTATTCACCCCCCTCTAAGTGATTTCAATTGATATCAGAGCCAAGTGCTCTTGATTTAGGTCTAACCACCTTGAGTTAAAGATCCTCGTTTATAGCTAATCACAATATTTGTTTACACACACATGGATTTCATATCACCTCCCACTTTTGACATTCTTAACATCCAAACTTAGAAAGTTAAGATGTCTATGTACCTCAAAGGCCTAGGCATTCATGTTTATCTTGCTACCATTAAAGATTTATATGTTAATAATAGCAAGTATATTGAGGCTAACTCAAAAGCCATTCATACTTTGAGGAGTACCCTAGGTAATGATTATTTATGTAGGGTTGCTAATCTTGATTCAGCGTTTGTAGTTTGGAACACCATCATCTCCCTTTATCGAACAAGAATAATATTATGCGGGGAGCGACTTAGATGTTGGAAGTGAAGCTTCCAATGTATGCTACATGGTCCAAGGGGATAACCCCCTTTAGGTAAATATCGAATTCGAGCTAGAAGAGGATGTTGATATGACATATGATGAACATGCATCTTTTTGTTAACAACTTCTAGAAAAATATGACATGCTTAAAAAGGATAACAAGAAATTGAAAAATAAATTTGATTGCTTGTTAAATGAAAATGATTCCTTTTAAAATAAAGTTGCATGCATTGTAAAAGAAAATGAATTTTTTAAAAATGAGAATATTTCCTTGTCCTCTAAGCTAAATGATCTTTGTGAAGGAAATACTTCATTGAAAAATAAAATTGTTTTGGTGAAAAAACAAAAGGAAATTGCCTTACAAGAAAACAACACTTTAAAAAGAAAAGTTATTTCAAAAGAAAAAGATAATGTTTATAAAAAGAAAAAGGTTGTTGATCATGCATTTCATGCCAAAACCATTGATAAAAATGGAGTTAAATTTTTGAAAAATAGAATTGATTATTTAAACTCAACTTTGAGCAATTATGCATTTAAACATAAAAGATTGGAATCCTTGTTTTCAAAGAAACAAGTTCCCCATGTTCTTGCACATCACCCACAACATGCTTATGCACATTTTGCACGTCATGATCATACTCATTAACATGTGCATAGTAGAGTGTACAAGTGTACACATTGCGGCCGCAAAGGCCATTTAGCAAAATTTTGTTATGATAAGATAAACACTTTAAATTTTGCTAACAAGAAAAATGTTTGGGTTCCATTAGAGACTAACCCCCGTGGACCTAAAAGAAAATGGGTACCAAAGTGCCCACCTCTTGTATTTGATGTAGGTGTGGGCTCTCACATGATGTGAGATATTTGGTGCCTTGGTGGTGGATGCACATGGACTTGATAAGACATACATTTGATGCACCGCTATCAAGGAGGTTTGGTGGGACGACCACCAAGTTTTGGAGACTTAGAGTATAGTTCTTATGGTTTGGTAACTATCTCTAAACTCCTTTAGTTTACATGCTTTGATATTTGCATATATGACTTTTTTTGGCATGTTTTAGTTTTCATGTTTTGTGCTTCATGTGGTAAATACTAGTTTAGATGCAGTTTTATCAAAACTTGTGTATATACGTGTATAAGTAATGAGCTACATTTGATTCTTATACATTTGCACTTCATTGCTCATTTGTACTCATTACTTGCACATGTATAGCCTAGTTTTGATGATTCACTCATTTACACTTATGTTGCCTATTTTCATGTTTTTACTTCATGTATATGTAATTTTGTTCAAAATTAATAAATATACATGTATACTCTTTGAGTCTCTTGTCTTCATGCAAATTATATCATAGACTCTTTTATATTTGGGGATATGTATGCATATTGCTAGTATTGGATAAAAACATACATATACCTAGAAGTTTGTGTTTAGATGAAAAATGATATTCATGTTTGTTATGAGCTTCATTGACTATTTTCATGAAAATGCTAATTACATGATTCTTGTGCACTCACACTTTATTTGTTTATTCATGACTTTGTTTCATGATTATTTTTGAGATTTATAGACTTTGAGTGTCGAATTTTGTGTATTTAGTATGACTAATGAGTTACATATGATTTCTTTTCATGTTTGAAGGATCTTTAACTAATCTTTCAAAAATTATTTTTAACTAGTTATTTATTCTTCATTTGGTAGTGTTTTCAATGCTAAAATATTTTCAAACTCCTATTTACGAAAACCCCTACCAACCCCTTCAAGGGCGGACGGATGGGCGATCATGCCTTATATGCCTTATTGAAAATCTTTTATCTTGTGCATAAAAAAGGTGGTCATTTATGAGTTATACATTTGTTTCACATCATAGTTTCAATTGGTATCTCAATTGATATTCTTTTTGTATACTCATAATTTTTTTCTATATATGTATGCTTTAAGTTTCAAACAATATCAATTTCTATTGGTATTTTCTTTTCATACATATATATGACTTGACTGTGCTTGATTTACAAAATATTTTCATGTTTAAAGCACAAAGTATGTTTATGCTAAGCTTGAATTAAATCATGATTTCTCAATTGGTACCTTTTATAAGCTTATGCATTATTTTCAATTGATATTGATATCATAATTTACAATTTACATCAATTGGTATATATTTATTTCAATTGGTATCCATATATTTCGATTGGTATCTATATAGTTCAATTTCCAATTGGGTTTAAATTTCACTTGATATCAATATGTTTTATCTACTTGGTATCAAAATTTATCATGTATTTCTATTGGTATCAAAATTTAATTTAAATTTAAATTGGAATCACAATATAAAATATTTTCTTTCATTGATATCAAAATGTAAAAATGTTTCAATTTCAATTGGTATTTCAATTGACATCAAAATGCAAAAATGTTTCAATTTCAAAATGTAAAAATGTTTCAATTGATATGTTCAATTGGTATCACAAATTCCCTATTTCATATGGTATCTATATCTTGTGATATCTCAAATTGATTTGTTATTTAAAAATTTGTATTGTTTATTTACAATTGGTATTTTACAAAGGTATCTAAAAATGTGTTTTATTACCTTGTGTGAATTTGTATTTAAAATATTTTGATATGTCTTGCCTATATGCAAGGGGAGCTTAACATCTCTTCTACATATTGATTCATGTTAAGTGTATCTTAAATTGAGGAGCTTGACAACTCTTCTTTATGTGATACATGTGTGTAGGGGGGCTTCACATCTCCTCTTATGTATTGTATATTATGCATTATGTGAGTTAGGGCTTATCATCTCTTCTTCATGTAATGCATGCATGTAGGGAAGTTAACTTAGCGTCTTCTTCTTCATGAATGTATATCGCATATATATCCTTATGATTGATTTGTTTTATTTTATCCCTTTGTTGATGATTGACAAAAAGGGGGAGAAAGATTTTGAGTTTATATATGCATATTTGAGTGTTTGCATATATTGAGTTTATACATCTTATGTTTTAGAAAATGAAAACAATGTTTATGTTTTTGAATGTTTAAACAAAAAGGGAGAGAAAAGTTTTTTGAAAAAGGACGTTTGGATTTATGTTATTGTCTCTCACCTTATTGATGCATATCTAGTTGTTTAGTTTCATGTACTTCATTGCCATATCTTATTGTTTATTATTATGTATGAATTAAGGGGGAGCTTCTAAGAAGCTTAACTTTAGTCCATGCATATATAACTCCATGAGTTTTGTCATCATCAAAAAGGGGGAGATTGTTGGCCCAAAAGCCCATCACTCTAGTTTTGATGATGATTAACTCATGTAGTTACAGTACTAATGATCTTGTGTTTAATTAGTCTCAGATTTGTGATCAAAGATCTTAGTAAGTGTTTAGCTTCAACAAAGGATTTAAAATCAAGTTTTGGAGCTAGCACGTGTTGATTCAAGAGCTTATGCATCAAGACCATATCAAGTACTCAAGAGGAGTTTAGATCATTGGATCAAGTTTGGACCAAGTCATGAAGAAGAAGAAGACTTCAAGTGAAACCATTCAAGAGAAGACTTGTGTCTAGGCTTGTTTTATTAAGATTTTATTTCTAGATAAAATGTAAAGGATAGAATAGTTGGTGGATTGCTCAAGTACATATACACACACACACACTCAAGATTTATTTGTGTTTTCATAAAAGGATTTTCAATTGAAAAAATACCGGTTTGGTTTTTGGTATTCAAAGTATACATGTTTTTAACCAAAATCATTTTTAGTGCTTATTGTCAAAAATATAGATATTTCATCATTTATGTGTAGTGGATCATATCCATACACTCTATGCTTTAAAAGTGTTTAAAATATCTTATTTTTGTATTTGGATGAGTTTTGGAATAATCAGTTTTTAATTTGGAAAAATCTATTTGGAAAAATACGGTTTTTGTTCTGAGCCAAAATTTCTAAGTTACAAAAATAGTTCAAAATATTTGTAACATGTTTTGATTTTTACATAAACATGTTTATATATCATAGTATTATATTGAACTTATTTTTGTAGAATTTTAGAGATTTTATGGGATTTTATTTAAATCAAAAAGCCAAGTTTTTAATCCCCATAATAGTTCTGTTTTGGCTTCTGCCGGCGGTCGACCGCACGGTCGACCGAGCCAAGAATCAATTGACTGACGTGCACAAGCGTGCACGCCAAGTTTGGCTGGAGGGACGGTCGACCGACCCGGTCGACCGTCCAGAGAGCTCTGCTCTTTGGAAATGGCCCTGGTCGACCGGGCGGTCGACCGGCACAGAGCACTGCTCTCTGTATCCAGGCCTCGATCGATCGGCCTGTCGACCGACGTCCCCAACGGTCAAAAATATGACCGTTGGCGGTCGACCGGGCCGGTCGACCGACAGCCGTCCAGGCTGCTATTTTGCCCCAACAGCTAGTTTTCCTAGCCTATATAATGGGGGTTCCTTGGACTGTTTTATGTAAGATTATAAGTGGGTTTTGGAGCTAGTTTTTCCTACTCTATTAAGAGGTTTCTTCAGTTGTTTTAGAGTCAAATACTTTCATTCAAAAGGAGAGTTTATCAAGAGTTTTCAAAGTGATTTTCTTGAGTTTTTCACCACATATTCCATCCTAGTTTTCTCACACATACTTGAGCTTTACATTGCTAAATCTGTCCTATAGGAGAGTTGTTGTGAGAGTTAATTTAGGTGATCAAGTGTTTAGATCACCAAGAGATATTTCTTTACTTTGAGGAGGCGGACTTGTGTGTTCGCGTGGTTTCGAGTTCTAGTGAGAGCTCTTTATAGAGGTGCGGCCTCGGCAAGCTTGCGTGCTTGCGGTGTGTTTTTCTTGCGGGAACAAGAGAGGGACTAGAGAGTCCAAAGGAGTTCTAGTGTGAACTCGCTTGTAGGTGTTGCGGCACCGAGTGATCCGGTGGGATCGGTTTATAGTGAAAACTTCAAGTGATAAAGACGGGGACGTACAGCAAGTGTGCTCGAACCTCAAAACAATTCTCTCGTGTTTATGATTGCTCTCTTTATCTCTTACTTGTCTTTATATCTTGCATGCTCTTATTGTCTTTATTTTTATATGCTTGATATATATTGTGTCCTTCATTGTTATATGCTTGGAGATTGTTTGCTCACACTTGTATTTAACCAAGAGAGCCAAAGTAGCACCCTCAACTCTTATTTAGAGGAATCTTGAGGAGTTAGTTCAGAGCCCTTCACAGGGAATCACACTTGTTGTTGAATTCCATTTCATAAACAATCACAAACAAAAAAGAAAAAGCAAAATAACAAAAAGAAAGAAAAAATCAAAACCAATCCTATACTAAAGTTAACCTAGACCTTGACGACTCCTAACTGAGCGATTATCTAGGGAAGGTTGTTATACGAACCCGACTACGAGCTAATCAGATAGGTAGGGAAAAAGTATGGTGGGAGGTATCCGTGCGTAAGTAACGGGCCTTGATTACGCCAAATCACGGTATCTTCGAGGCTTAACCTCTTAATCCCCAACTTTAGACACTGATTTTACTAGAGAATAATTCAAATAAGTTTCATCCTCCTTCAATCTCTTAATGAGTCCGAGATGTCCCTAGGGGCCAACGTCTATCAATTAGATTAGGGCTTGGGTTTTGTGAGTGGGGAGGTGATTTTTGGGCTGAGGAAGGGTGATGAACTCCCCTCCTTATCTTATACTGGGTCTTGCCCTTAATTTCAATTCGTGCAAGTGTGCAATATTAACAAGAATATAACACAAAGCGAGTAAATCACCCGCATTTTTGTCCTATGCTATATGCAATTCCATATGTATACCTCAGTCCAAATCACAATAACAGAACAAAATACAGTATATTGGAATTGAATTTGACATATCGTAAATGCAAATGTCTAAACCATTTTAAAAGCACCCAAATACCGTATTTTAGTTCTTTAATTTATTGCAGTGTTTAGGCAATCAAAACAAGAAACTAACAGTATAAATCCACTAGCTATTATAATATGCATATCTCAGCAAAACAAGATACACAAATACCACAAGGTTGCCGTGAAATCACGGCAAAAGTCACGTTTGCGCAGCTTTTCTGTAGAAGCTGGGTCCCTTCTTTCAAGAGCAAGGAGCTACAGTGCTAATGGGTGTTCTGCAATATTCAGTTCCTATAAAAATTGACCTGCATACCAAAACAGAGAAGAAAATGTTAACAAAAATGTGAATTCAAATCATTCCAGTCCACGGCAACGGCACCAAAGTTTGATTGGGGTGAAACCAACAAATGAAAACGTGTATTTTTTAAATCAGTGTAATTGTGTATGTGTGCTAATGTTCCCTCAATACTTTTAATACTTCCATTATAGCATTGGCTCAACGGGTCGAATCCACAGGGACGGGAGAGATAGAAGCATTAACAGTTCTTTCACGTGTAAATTAACAAGTTCTTCTTTGTTAAAAGAAAGAGGGAAAAAAAAATCCAAAAGTGATAGGTGGAGAAGCGATGAAAACAGAGATGTGCAAAAAAAAAAAAGAGAAGTGATTGTGAAATTGGTAAAAGAAAACAAGAAAATAGAAATAAAGTATAAAGTGAAGTGATTTGAAAGTGGGTTTGAAAACAAAAAGAAGATGAAACAAAGATGAACTAAGAAGTTGGTGAAAACAATGATGGGAAAATGATAAAAGGGTTTTGAAATTGATTTTTAAAACACGATAAAAATAATGTGAAAAACTATAAAAGAAAACTCATGGCTACTAACCACTCATTGCTTCACTAACCATGCTAACCTCTTAGTGATAATTGCCTCACATTGATCGTTGGCTATTACTAGTCCTTCACTTCAAGAAGCAATACAAAGTATGACACATAAGATTGTTCTTCCATATTCAAACACATCCATTCCACACAACCAAAATGCAAACTGCTATTAAATCATCAAAATCAATTAGAAAAGAAGATATTGCAAGTTAGCTTGTTAGTTGTTAGATATTAGAATATTATAATATTAGAATCCATCATCATGAGCCTTCAATGGCTCTTACAAGAGTGATCAGGTGGAACCAAGCACTTGAAAATGTGTGTTTTATGAAATCAATGTAAAAGCATGCATGCTAATGTTCCCTCGATACATCCATTATAGCATTGGCTCAACGGGTCGAATCCACAGGGATGGGAGGTGATAGAAGCATTAACGGTTTTTATTCACATCGATTGCTAGTAATTTCTTCCTTGTTAAAAGAATGAGAAAAAGAAAAGAAAGGGAAAAAATCTAGAAGTGATAGGTGGAGAAGGAAATGAAAACGACAATATGAAAATAAAAGAGAAGTGGTTGTGGAGTCTGTAAAATATAAGCAATTAAGGTGAAGTGAAAAGCGAAGTGATTTAAGAAGTGGGTTTGAAAATAAAATATAAAAGAGAAGATAAAACTTGTGGTAAAAAAAACAATGGTGAAGAAAACAAGGATGAACTAAGAAGATGGTGAAAATAACGATAGGAAAGTGATCAAAAGATTTCGGAAATTATTTTTAAAATAAAGTAAAAAGAAAACTCATGACTACTAACTACTAATTTCTCCACTAACCATGCTAAACTCTTAGTGATAGTTGCCTCACATGGATCCTTGGCCATCACTAGTCCTTGGCTTCAAGAGATAATACAAAGCATGGCACATAAGATTGTTCTCCACGTTTAAACACATCCAAACCACATAATCAAAATGCAAGCTACTAGTAGATCATCAAAACCGGTTAGAGGAGAGCGTGAAATAAAGTTAGCATTGTAAGTAAGCTTGTTAGTGGTTAGATGTTAGAATATTAGAATGTTAGAATCCATCATCATGAGCCATCAATTGCTCTTACAAAAGCAAGGCCTTGAAGAGGTTATTAGATTCATGTAGATTATCAAGTAAATAGTTAGACGGTAATGTAGGATCTATATACAAGCAACACAAACACTAGAGGGAGGGTGAATAGTATTTATAAATATTTAAATGAAACTACTTGCAGGAAATAAAAATTCAGAAAAATGCAAACGCAAAGACAAGAGATTTATCCTAGTTCGGTCCTTGTGACCTACATCCAGTCCCCAAGCAATCCGCTTGAGATTTTCCTTTCCTGATTTGGATACACCCAAAACCAATACCTTGTACACTACTTGACAAAACACCCTTTGCCAAATGTGTACAACTCCTCTTACAACCAAGAGAACAAACACCTTGTATAACTTCTCTTCTACACCAAGAAGACGCCCTTATACAATGCTCCTCTTTGAATGATTACAACTGATCTTATAAGCCTTGAATCTGAATGTGCTTGTGGACAAGGTCTCTTAAGGTGAACTTTCAGAAATCTTTACCATAGAGTAGGAATTGGTGAAGAAATAGAAAGTGGAAACAGGTTTTAGAAAAACTGAATTTTGAAGAGAGATTTTAGGCTGAAAAACTTGAGATTTGAATTGGTGAATTGATCCTAGGACAACATCCCTATTTATAGCTGAAATTATAGTCAGTTAGGAAAGTTATCAATTCAAATTTGAAATTTAAAATGTCGGATAAAACACTAGAAATCACTAACTGCACAACAACATTCAGAAACTGCTATTAGTCGACTAGGGTAGAAGGGTTAGTCGACTATAAGAACAAAATTTACAAAGGTTAGTCGACTAATATATAGGGTAAGTCGACTATACCTAGACTAATACAGATAATAAGTTTCTGGAAAACTGTTTTTAGTCGACTACATAGACAAGGTTAGTCGACTATAGAAGGGGTTAGTCGACTATACTTTAGGGGACGTCACTAATTCTGATGCCAGAAAACAAACAGAGAGTTGGGATATTTTTGTAGAAGAACTTAGTCGACTGGGGAATTTCTCAAGTCGACTATGGGTTAGGTTAGTCGACTATACTTAGAGGTCAAGTCGACTATATAGGTATTAGTGTGTGTGTTCAAGGCTTTTAACAATTAATCTAAAAATACACAAAAATACCCAAAACTTCAACTGAGGTTGAGTAATCATAACTCTGTATAAAGCTTGAGATAAAGCTCCAAATGCATATTTATCACATTGTTATCCATCATCAAAATCTTTCAATTTTGTAGGCTTCAATATTCTCCCCCTTTTTGATGATGACAACCTGTGTATATGAAAAAAACTCCCTCTGCAGTAAACAGGTTATAACAAATAGATATGTAACAAGTCAAGTGTTCTTGTTTTCCCCTGCATAAAGTTAAGTGTTCCCTGCATTGCCATATCACAAATGCCAAAAATATGTATCATATATCTATTGCCATAGCACACATATGTCAATATCTATCATATATCTATTGCCATAACACACATATGTCAATATCCATTGCCATAACAAACATATATTATGTAACACAGAATTTTCTTAGATATGTAACACAGTGTAACACAGAATTTTCTCCCCCTTTGTCATTAACAAAAAGAGAAATAGTATAGATCATAAAAGATACATTGTTTCCAAACAACCATTGTTTCCATAATTAAGTACAAATTAAAATAGTCTTAAAAAAGAAAAATACACAAAGATGCAAGAACTTTCAAAAACAAAACACGTAGCAAAGCCAACTCCATAATCATCAAATGTCGGATACGGGAGGAGGAGGTGGTGGAAAATGGGTCTTTAGGATATTCATAATTTCCGTTTGAGTGGATGCAAACGAGTCCATCTTCAGTTGCATATGCTCAAAATGAGTCATTAGTAAAGATTGATTTTCGAGCAATGCATTCTAAGAGTCCTGAATGAGTTATTGTTGAAATACACCTAGAGGGGGGGGTGAATAGGTGTAATTGCTAATCTAATGATCGTTTTAAACTTAATAGAATGAGTGATGCAACGATCTCTCAAAACACGACTAAGAGCCGAATACCCCGTGAGAGGTTCTGAACTCCTTCCTCCCAATTCCCCTTAAAAATGGGTTAGAGGTGCGCAATGCAACCGTGTTGTATGAGATATAATCGAACAAGTAAAGAATGAAATGCTATGATGAAATACACACAATCAACAACACAAGTAAAACAAACAAGAGAAGATTGCACAAATAAAAGGGTTAGTTCTCAAGCAAATAATTGAAGACAATATAAAGCAAGAGAAATGTAAAGCAAGATGACGCAAGGCAATCGCAATCACAAATGATTTGTTTCAAGGTTCGAGCCACCGCTCTAGTCCCCGCCTTCACCTCCGTGAAGGGTTTCCACTATCCACCGAGGACGCCTTATAATTTGGTCTACCGAAGACCCCAAGTCCTTAGCTTTACAACTTAGAAAGAACTCCACCTAGGAGTTGTCTCCACAAGAACAAGGATTACAAGAACAATAGTGATCTCCTCAAGATCACAAAACTCTTTCTCAAACTCTTTTACAACACTCTCACTCTTTTTACAACTTCTCTATAGTATGAGTAAAGGGACTTTTGGCTCTATGAAGTGTGGTGAGAAAACTTCAGTTGTAGAGTGATATTAGCAATCAAACACAACTGAAAAACAAACTTTAAAAGAGTTGGAAATGAAAGCTTTAAAACAATTTTTCTCTTTCTCTTGAAAACAATGAAAACCAAGGATTTTTCAAAGTGAATAACAAAGACCTATTGCCCTCTATTTATAAGGAGAGAATAGGTTAAAACTCTTTTCTTTACACCTAATTTGACCTGCAAAAGGCCTCCAACAACTCTCTAAAACTCTGATAAAGAAGAAAAAAAAATAGATTTTCAGACTTGCCCAAAGAGGAAAGAGCTGTTAGGCTGCAGCAGGCTTGGCGGTCGACCGGTCCGGTCGACCGTCGCCTTGCTGGCAAAGAGCCGTTGGGCTCCGGTCGACTGTCCGGTCGACCGTCCTCTTTGAGGAAACACAGTTTCCTTCTACCGGTCGACCGGTCGGTCGACTCAAACAAACGGAGAGTGGATCTGCTTACAGTCGGTCGACCGGTCGGTCGACCGACAGACGTGCACAAACGTGCACGTCCTGGCACAGGCGCCGGTCGACCGGGCGGTCGGCCGGTCAACCTGAAACAGGGAAAACTGGCAGGATTTGGAGTTGGAAAATTTTGTGAAAAAAAATATTTTGAGATACTTATAACTAAGTATTATGCAAAAATAGTCTATACACATGTTTTAAACAAGATATTCAATTTGTAACAAGTTTGGATACATGTATATATAAACTTAGGCATAAAACTTAGAAACAAACATTTTTAAAACATAGAATTTTGTAAGGATAAAATGTGTATGTGTATCCTAGAGCCAAATATCATATACTCAAACTTTAACATTCTATTCTTACAAAGTTCTAAGGACTTCAAGGCTTCAAGAGGGGCTTTCTCCACTTGATCTTCAGTTTTGCATCTTGAGCCCAATTTGAGTTATCTTGAGTCCAAGTCACCTTCCTTTAGGGAAGAAAACACCTATGCAAGATAGAAAACCTGAAACACACTTAAACAACAAATAATATTAGTACAAATAACTAATATATTTTGTAATCATCAAAACACACTAAAGACGGGTGATTGTAACCTTGGGCCAACAATCCCCCCCTTTTTGATGATGACAAAACATATAAGTTATTTAAACAAATAAAGGAAGAAGAGCTTGGAAAGCTCCCCCTCAAACAATGCTATGTATTTATCATGAATATGAAAAGCTTTGTAATCATACATAAAGCATTATGAAAATATCATCACCATAAATTTTGTCATATAACTCAAATAATGAACAACATTAAACAAATTTATAATAAGCAAACTTATCTTTTTCAAATATCTTTTTCTCCCTAAAACTTCAAGTAATAAACACCTTAATTAAACTTATATATTTTTCTCCCCCTTTTTGTCATACATCAAAAAGGGTTAAAACATAACAAAAACGAACAAACTAAAAATATTTTAAGAATCAATCATACAAACATTCAACTCACCACAAATAAATAAAAATCTAGCATAATCTAAAGGTTTAGTGAAAATATCGGCAAGTTGAAAATCAGTAGAAACATAATCAATGTCAATATCACCTTTCTCATAATGATCTCTAAGAAAGTGATACCTAATGTCAATGTGTTTGGTTTTACTATGTTGATTTGCATTCTTTGTCATGTGAATAGTACTAGTATTATCACAAAATATTTTAACATGATCAAAGTGTAAATCATAGTCAAGGAGAGTATGTTTCATCCAAAGAACTTGTGCACAACAAGCTCCGACTGCAACATACTCCGCCTCGGCGGTTGAAAGGGCTACCGAATTTTGCTTTTGAAAGACCAAGATACAAGACAATTACCTAAGAATTGACATGTTCCACTTGTGCTCTTCCTATCTACCCTACAACCCGCATAGTCGGCATCCGAAAAACTCGTCATTGTAAATTGGCCGGTTTTCGGATACCACAAACCCATTTCAATAGTGCCCTTTAGGTATCTAATTATGCGTTTAACCGCAATTATGTGAGATTCTTTAGGACAAGATTGAAAACGTGCACAAAGACAAACGGAAAACATAATATCCGGCCTACTAGCCGTCAAATGAAGCAAGCTACCTATCATGCTACGATATAATTTAATGTCTACACTTTTACCTTGTTCATCCTTGTCAAGCTTTGTAGTTGTTGCCATGGGAGTTTTGCTTACTTTAGATTCTTCAAGCCCGAACCTCTTGATTAGTTCCTTTGTGCACTTGGCTTGATTGATGAAGATCCCATCCTTCCTTTGCTTGATTTGGAGTCCAAGGAAATAGTTGAGTTCCCCCATCATAGACATTTCGAATTCATCCTTCATGCATGACTCAAAAGCTTGGCAAAGAGATTCATTAGTAGAACAAAAAATAATATCATCTACATAAATTTGCACAATAAGAATATCATTTTCTACATGTTTTGTAAACAAGGTTGTATCAATTTTACCTTTCTTAAAATCATTTGAAATCAAAAATGAAGAAAGTCTTTCATACCAAACCCTAGGGGCTTATTTTAAACCATAAAGAGCTTTATCTAATTTGAATACAAAATCCGGATGTGTAGGATTAACAAACCCGGGGGGTTGTTCAACATAACCTCCTCTTCAATAAAACCATTTAGAAAAGCACTTTTAACATCCATTTGAAACAATTTAAAATCTTTATATGAGGCAAATGCTAGTGTCATCCGTATGGCTTCAAGCCGTGCTACGGGTGCAAAGGTTTCTTCAAAATCGATTCCTTCGATTTGAGTGTAACCTTGGGCAACTAACCTAGTTTTATTCCTAACAACGTTACCCGATTCATCCAACTTGTTCTTAAAGATCCACTTAGTACCAATTGTTGGTCTATCGTGGGGCCTAGGAACAAGGTGCCAAACTTGATTGCGCTCAAATTGATTGAGCTCCTCTTGCATGGCTAGCAACCAATATGAATCGGCCTCGGCTTCGAGGATGTTCTTGGGTTCAACATGTGAAATAAATGCATAATGTCCACAATAGTCATGAAGTTTAGAGCGAGTTGTTACCCCTTTTGATACTTCACCTATGATGAGGTCCTTGGGATGATGTGGATTATATCTCCAATCCTTTGGAAGTTGTTGAGTGGGCTCTTCTCCATTTGTTTGATCTTCATTTCCTTGAGCCTCTTGTATTTTAGCTTCACTTCCTTCATCATCCTTTGGCTTGTCTCCCATAGTAGGTGTATCCTCCAAGGTCACTTTCTCCAAGTCTTCATGCAAAGCATCTATTTCTACAACATTCTTAACAAACAAGTTAGATTCCTCAAACTTAACATGTATAGATTCCTCAATAGTCAATGATGACCTATTGAAGACTCTATAAGCCTTACTAGTACTAGAATAACCCACAAATATAGCCTCATAAGATTTAGGATCAAATTTTCCTAAATTATCTTTTGTATTTAAAACAAAACATTTGCATCCAAAAACCTTGAAATATGAAACATTTGGTTTTCTAGAAAAGTACATTTCAAAAGAGGTTTTTGTAGTATTTTTACACAAGAAAACACGATTTGATATATAGTATGATGTATTAACGGCCTCGGCCCACAAATAATGTGGTAGACCATATTCACTAAGCATTGTCCTAGCCATCTCTTGCAAAGTTCGATTTTTCCGTTCAACTACTCCATTTTGTTGTGGAGTTCTAGAACATGATAGTTCATGCTTTATTCCATGTTCTTCACAAAAAGTGGTAAAGGGTTGGTTAATGAATTCACCTCCTCTATCACTTCTTATTCTTAAATCGAAACATCCTTTTCTTTTTCAACTCTTTTCTTAAAAGCTTGGAAATACGAAAATGCTTGATTTTTATGCTCAAGAAAGAAAACCCAAGTAAAACGTGAAAAATCATCAACTAAAACAAATGCAAATCTATTCCCACTTAGACTTTTGGTTTGTGTAGGGCCAAATAGATCCATATGGATTAACTCCAAAGGACGTGATGTCATGATATCCTTAATTGACTTGAAAGAAGACTTAGTTTGTTTCCCAAATTGACATGCGTCACAAACTCGGTCCTTTTCAAAATTCAAACAAGGAATACCTTTCACCATTTCCTTTGTGTTAAGCCTAGATATATGGTCAAAAGAAATGTGGCCTAGTCTTCTATGCCACAACCAAGAGTCGTCATCGAGGGCTTTTAAACATGTTATATTACAAGACATATTTAACATATCTATCATATAAACATTACTTTCACGAAAACCAGAAAACACACAAGCATTAGAAATTCTATCAATTACTTTACAAACAACATTATCAAAAACTACATCAAAACCTTTATCACATAACTGACTAACACTCAAGAGATTATGCTTGAGGCCGTCAACTAAAACTACATTCTCAATTAAAGGGGATGTGCCAAGTTTTATATTACCGATACCGATGATTTTACCCTTGGCGTCATCTCCGAAGGTGACGGTGCCACCTTCATGGTATCTTGATAGGGTTGCAAAGTTGTTGATGTCCCAAGTCATGTGCCTTGAGTAACCACTATCAAGATACCACAATCCTCTACGTCGTTGGGCTTTGGAAGGTACCTATATCATTTAACAAAGTTGTTGACTTTGGTACCCAAACTTTCTTGGGTCCTTGAAAGTTAGTGTTTCGAACCCAAAAATTATGAAAAGATGCACTTAGTCTATCATAGCAAAAATTGGCTAAGTGTCCTTTCCGCCCACAATGTGAACATGAGAACACTCTTCCATACATGAATGCATGATGAGTGTGTGAAGTGTGAGCATGCTTTGGGGGTTCGCCACGATGTAAAGGTTGTGTGGTATGAACATGAGCATGAGCATGGTGAACATTTTTCTTAGGGGCTTGTTTCTTAGGAAACATGGCCTCTATCTTCGTTTTATCAAACTCACTACACTTTTTCAAAATAGTACTTAAAGAATCTATTCTTTCCTTAAGCATGGTAATCTCATTAGCATCAACAAATGGGGACTTACCTTTGCAAGTAGTCTTATATTTATCAAATTCATTTTTAGTGGAAACCAAAGTAGAATGCAAGTCATTATTTTCTTTAGAAAGATTTACAACTTGAAGACTAAGAGATTCATTTTCCTTTTTCATTTTTAAATACTTTTTCTTTAAGAAGTCATAATTGTGAGACAATTCTACAAAAGCTTCTCCTAACTCATCCATGGAAAGATCTTCATCAAATGAAGGGGAAGGGGTTACCTTGCTTGTGCTTTCATTAGCCATGAAGCACATGTTGGCGGTGTCGATCTCCTCCTCGGATTCGCTCTCGGAATCCCATGTTGCCTTCATTGCTTTCTTCTTGAAAGGCTTCTTGGATGAGGATGGCTTCACTTTGTCCGGACATTCCGCAACAATGTGTCCCGGCTTTTGGCAATTGAAGCATATGATCTTTCTTTCTTCTTTGCCTCCTTGCCATCTCCTTCTACCTTGGAATTTTGCCTTGTTGTACATCCTCCAGACATTCTTGACAAGAAGTGAGAGCTCTTCGTCATCTTCTTCTTCATCATCTTCGTCGGAGTGAGTAGCTTGACTTTTGAAAGCTATGGTCTTCTTCTTGGACGGAGCCATCTCCTCTCTTGCTTTCCTTTCCATCTCATGGGTTTTTAGATTCCCAATGAGACCAATTAGCTCTATCTCATCCTTGTCGTTGAGTTCCTTCAAGGTTGTAGCCTTGACTTCCCATGAAGGAGGAAGAGCCCGGATGATCTTTCTTACTTTTTGATCATTGTTGATGTCCTCACCTAGAGAAGAAAGTCCATTAGTAATCTTGGTAAATTTTGTAACCATATCATCTATGGTTTCATTCTCTTGCATGCTAAAATTTTCATATTGGGACCAAAGAAGGTCTATCTTGGCCCTCTTCACTTGTGATGTCCCCTCATGTGTGACTAACAAATGGGTCCAAATCTCGTATGCGGATTTGCAATGGATGACTCTAGCTATGTCATCATCATTGAGGGCTTGTAGGAGTGCATAATGAGCCCTAGCATTGGCATCAAACTCTTTGGTCTCAATTTCGGACCAAGTAGATTCATCACCGGTGGGTGTGGTAAAAGATTTGGTCACGGCCTTTGCAACTCGGCTACCTAGAGATTGTAAGAACACGGTCATCTTAACCTTCCATATGGAAAAGTTAAGTCCATCAAACTTAGGGGGTGTCTTGATACCATCGGCCATGTTTACTAAATGAGTATGAATGAAATGATTAGCAATGTGAGGATCTCTCTAAGGTTGTTAAGTCAAATCCTAGAGTCCAAGCTCTGATACCAATTGAAATACACCTAGAGGGGGAGGTGAATAGGTGTAATTGCTAATCTAATGATCTTTTTAAACTTAATAGAATGAGTGATGCAACGATCTCTCAAAACACGACTAAGAGCCGAATACCCCGTGAGAGGTTCTGAACTCCTTCCTCCCAATTCCCCTTAAAAATGGGTTAGAGGTGCGCAATGCAACCGTGTTGTATGAGATATGATCGAACAAGTAAAGAATGAAATGCTATGATGAAATATACACAATCAACAACACAAGTAAAACAAACAAGAGAAGATTGCACAAAGAAAAGGGTTAGTTCTCAAGCAAATAATTGAAGACAATATAAAGCAAGAGAAATGTAAAGCAAGATGACGCAAGGCAATCGCAAACACAAATGATTTGTTTCGAGGTTCGAGCCACCGCTCTAGTCCCCGCCTTCACCTCCGTGAAGGGTTTCCACTATCCACCGTGGACGCCTTACAATTTGGTCTACCGAAGACCCCAAGCCCTTAGCTTCACAACTTACAAAGAACTCCACCTAGGAGTTGTCTCCACAAGAACAAGGATTACAAGAACAATAGTGATCTCCTCAAGATCACAAAACTCTTTCTCAAACTCTTTTACAACACTCTCACTCTTTTTACAACTTCTCTATAGTATGAGTAAAGGGACTTTTGGCTCTATGAAGTGTGGTGAGAAAACTTCAGTTGTAGAGTGATATTAGCAATCAAACACAACTGAAAAACAAACTTTAAAAGAGTTGGAAATGAAAGCTTTAAAACAATTTTTCTCTTTCTCTTGAAAACAATGAAAACCAAGGATTTTTCTAAGTGAATAACAAAGACCTATTGCCCTCTATTTATAAGGAGAGAATAGGTTAAAACTCTTTTCTTTACACCTAATTTGACCTGCAAAAGGCCTCCAACAACTCTCTAAAACTCTGATAAAGAAGAAAAAGAAAACAGATTTTCAGACTTGCCCAAAGAGGAAAGAGCCGTTAGGCTGGAGCAGGCTTGGCGGTCGACCGGTCCGGTCGACCGTCGCCTTGCTGGCAAAGAGCCGTTGGGCTCCGGTCGACTGTCCGGTCGACCGTCCTCTTTGAGGAAACACAGTTTCCTTCTACCGGTCGACCGGTCGGTCGACTCAAACAAACCGAGAGTGGATCTGCTTACAGTCGGTCGACCGGTCGGTCGACCGTCAGACGTGCACAAACGTGCACGTCCTGGCACAGGCGCCGGTCGACCGGGCGGTCGGCCGGTCAACCTGAAACAGGGAAAACTGGCAGGATTTGGAGTTGGAAAATTTTGTGAAAAAAAATATTTTGAGATACTTATAACTAAGTATTATGCAAAAATAGTCTATACACATGTTTTAAACAAGATATTCAATTTGTAACAAGTTTGGATACATGTATATATAAACGTAGGCATAAAATTTAGAAACAAACATTTTAAAACATAGAATTTTGTAAGGAAAAAATGTGTGTGTGTATCCTAGAGCCAAATATCATATACTCAAACTTTAACATTCTATTCTTACAAAGTTCTAAGGACTTCAAGGCTTCAAGAGGGGCTTTCTCCACTTGATCTTCAGTTTTGCATCTTGAGCCCAATTTGAGTTATCTTGAGTCCAAGTCACCTTCCTTTAGGGAAGAAAACACCTATGCAAGATAGAAAACCTGAAACACACTTAAACAACAAATAATATTAGTACAAATAACTAATATGTTTTGTAATCATCAAAACACACTAAAGACGGGTGATTGTAACCTTGGGCCAACAATTGTTTGGCATGTAGAGATTCTATCTCAACAGAAAGAGAGTTGTAGAAGGTATCTGCATATGAAGGAGGTGGTTGGGATGAAGGGGGTTCAGTAAAAGGAGGTTGAGTAGAGGAAGAAGGAGCTTGAGTTGAACTTTGTGGAGGAGGAGAGGGTGGTTGCGGTGGAGGATGAGAAAAATCGTGAAGTTTCATACGATGAATAACGGCACGATCAAACAGTTCGAAGACTTTGATAACACTAGTTTCGGAAGCAAGATATATGTGAAATTTTTGAAACACGTGTGATAAAAAGGCTCCATAGGGTAGGAAGGAGGTATGATCCTTAACAAGAGTATCAAAGATAATCTTTGCCCAATTGACTTCTAGTCCAGCCATAATGGCATAAACACAAGTGGCTAAATCACTGGAATAATAGTTATAACTCCCGTTTTAGGGCAAATATTATAGGCAAGGATACGACCTATAAGACGGGGAATATGTTTCAATTTATTGTTAGACATAGGTAATCGTTGACCTGGAAGAAATATATTTGATAAGACCTCTGCATCATCCATATTAATGTCATTAATAGAGAGGCCTTGATAAGGAATTGAAAAGATACGACATATGGATTTAGGGGATAACTTGATATTAATACCTTTAACCATAGAATATATATGAACATCATCCTCATTGTCTTCATAGGTTAAATTGGTATAAAATAAATGAATCAAGAAAGGATAACAACCTTGCCTAGAATCAGTAGAGAACATATGATAAAGACCACAATTTTGTAAATATGAGACATATCATAGTCATTAAAGTCCTCATATTTAACAAACCTACCAGGTAAAATTTCTAAGGAGGAAATTCTAAGGAAGTCATCTTCTAAGGCAGGATTTTTTAGAAAAGCCCTGAAATCAACTTGAGATGAGGAAGAAGATGGAGTAAATTTGATTTTCTTAGATCTAGACATGATTAGAACTCAAATTAAAGGAAGATAAAGCAAGAATTGGAAGGAAACTGTAGAGATTGGAACGAATTTACCAAGAAATTGAAGGAGGAAAGAAATGGGTTCACTGCAGCTGTCGATCCTGTAGTCGACTGGTTCGTTCGGCTAGGGAGAGGAACTTGGTGAAAAACTAGGGTTTTGATGAGGGTTAATGGTAGAAAAGAAAGTAAATACCAAATCAACAGTTAGGATCAAAAAGAGAGTGAGATCGGATCCAAAAATAATGATATGGGTCGGGTTTTGAAAGTTAAAAACCAATAACAGAACACAGTTTTTCACAGGGTTAGTCGACTTAGTGTTTGTGACTAGTCGACTAATCAACTTAATAGTCGACTAGTGGGTCAATATAGTCAACTAACTTTTAATAGATCAAAAAAATCTATGTTTCTGTTAGATGCAATTTAGTCGACTGGGTCACTGTTAAGTCGACTAGGTGTTTAATAAGTTGACTAATAGGTCATGATAAGTTGACTAATTGTTGAAAAATGCCTTAAAATAATTCTGAAAAAATATTCAAAGATCAGAAATATTGCAAATACCCAAATCTCTTTGAAATTTCATAAAAAATATCTTCTTTAAGAGGTTCTGTAAAAATATCTAAAATTTGATTATCAGTTGATATAAAATTTAGAGAAATATCACCTTTTAAAGCACGATCACGTAGAAAATGATGTCTAATATCAATATGCTTACTACGTGAATGATGAACTGGATTTTTATATAAGTTAATAGCACTAGTATTATCACACATAATAAGTGAGTTTGTGATAGACATGCCATAATCAAATAAGGTTTGTTTCATCCATAAAATTTGAGCACATGCAACACTAGCAGCGATATATTCTGCCTCGGTTGTTGATAATGATACAGAATTTTACTTTTTACTGAACCATGATACTACTGAATATCCCAAAAAGTGACAAGTACCACTAGTAATCTTCCGATCAGATTTACATCCAGCAAAATCAGCATCACTATATGATAGTAAATCAAATGTGCTTGATTTTAGATAAAATAAGCCATAATTGATTGTGTTATTAATATATCAAAAAATCCTTTTCACTGCTTTAAGATGTGATTCGTTAGGATTTGATTGATATCTAGCACATAAGCAAACACTGAACATAATATCAGGTCTACTTGAAGTAATATATAGTAAAAAAACTAATCATACCTCGATATAGTTTCTGATCAACATTCTTACCATTTTCATCTTTTTCTAGGAATATAGTAGTACTCATGGGAGTATTCTTATGACAAGAATTTTCCATACCAAATCTTTTCAGAAGTTCCTTTGCATACTTGCACTGAGAAATGAAGATTCCATCATTCATTTGTTTTATTTGCAGACCGAGAAAGTAAGTAAGTTCGCACATGTGGCTCATCTCAAATTCACTCTGCATAGTCTTAGAAATTTCTTGACAAAGATTATCATTAGTAAATCCAAATAAAATATCATCAACATATATTTGAATAATTAAGATATCTTTATTAACATGTTTAATAAAGAGAGTTGTATCTGCTCTTCCCATCTTAAAATCAGAATTTAAAAGAAAACTTTTTAATCTATCATACCAAGCACAGGGTGCTTATTTTAAACCATATAAAGCTTTCTTAAGTTTAAAAACATGGTTTGGAAATTTTTCATGTTCAAAACCTAGAGGTTGTTTAACAGAAACAATTTCCTTAATAAAACCATTTAAAAAGGCACTTTTAGTATCCATTTGATAAAGTTTGAAATTCATAAAGTAAGAAAAAGCAAGTAAAATATGAATTGATTCAAGCCTAGCTAACAGGTGCATAAGTTTCATCAAAATCAATACCTTCTCTTGATTGTATCCTTGTGCTACTAACCTTGCTTTGTTCTTAATAACTTGACCTGATTCATCAAGTTTGTTCTTAAAGACCCATCTGGTACTGATGACTGGATGATCAGTAGGACGTTGTACAAGATCCCAAACATCATTTCTGACAAATTGATTCAACTCTTCTTGCATTGCAATTGTCCAAAAATCATCTGCACATGCTTCTTTGATACTCTTCAGTTCAATGAGTGATATGAAAGCAATTTGTGTCATGTAGTTCAACTTGGATCTCGTCTGAACGCCTTGATTTATATCTCCAATAACTAAATCATGTGGGTGATTCCTTACTTCAACATATGCTTTAGGTAACTCGGTAGGAGTATCATCAACATTAGAAATGTTAGTATCATCAGAAGATATAATAGTATTATCAATAGAAGTATCTATGATATGATCATCATCATGTGAAAAAGTATTAGAAATAGGCTTAGTCAAGGATTCAACAAATTTAACATGTAATGATTCTTCAATAGTAAATATTTTCTTATTAAATATTCTATATGCTTTACTTTGAGTAGAGTATCCAACAAAAATACCTTCGTTGGATCTAGCATCAAATTTATCTAAAGCATCTTTTGTATTTAAGATAAAACATTTACATCCAAAAATCTTGAAGTAAGGAACTTTTGGAATCCTATTATAAAACAATTCATAAGATGTTTTGTTTAAAATAGGTCGAATAAGCACACGATTTAAAACATAACATGCAATAGCTTCAGCCCAAAACTATTTTGGTAAATGACTGTCCATAAGCATAGTTCTAACACATTCTTGCAAAGTCCTATTCTTTCCCTCCACAACACCATTTTGAGGAGATGCTCTAGGAAATGCAAAGTTGTGTAATACCATACTTATCACAGAAATTTACAAAAGATTCATTTTTAAATTCTCCTCCATGATCACTTCGAATAGTGACTATGTTTAGAGACTTTTGATTTTGAATTCTTTTACAAAAACTTGAAAACTCATCAAAAGTATCATTTTTATTTTTTTAGAAAAATTACCCATGAAAAACATGAATAATCATCAACAATAACAAAAACATACCTACTTTTATTTAAAGAAGCAACACGAGTAGGACCAAATAAATTCAAATGCAACAGTTCTAAAGGTCTATTGGTAAAAACTAAATCTTTAGATTTAAAAGATGATTTAACTTGTTTTCCTAATTGACAAGAATTACAAAAATAATCATTTTTAAAAGCTATTTTTGGAAGACCTTTAACTAAATCAAATTTAGAAATCTTAGAAATTGTTTTCATATTCAAATGACCAAATCTTTTATGCCATAAAAAATAATCATTATTAGAAGCAAGTAAACATAAGTTATCATTTGATGATATATAGGTTATTGATAACTCATAAATATTATTGTTACGAAAACCTTTAAACAAAATATCTTTCATGTTAGTATCATATATAAGACATGCATCTTTTTCAAAAATAATTTTATAACCCTTATCACATAACTGACTAATACTTAATAGATTGTGTTTAAACCTCTTACCAAAAGAACATTTTCAATAAGGGATTTTAAAATGTTACCACCTATGCCGGTACCAATAACCTTTCCTTTATTATTGTCTCTAAATATTACTGTACTTCACTTTTTGATTTGAACGAAAGACAGTAGTAAATGTGTCTGGTCATGTGTTTGGAACACCCACTATCAAGTATCTATTTTTCTTTATAAGGTATATATAAGATAAAACAATTTGTATGGTACCCATCATGATAGGGTCCGAAAAAGATTAGCCTTTAGGAACCCAAATCCAATTGGAATTTTGTTTCCATTTGTTAGTATACACATAATTATCAGAATTACGCACATCATGTATATAAGATGCAATATAATTATTTTTATCAACATTATTTAGATTTTAAGGAACCCATATATATTTGCATCTAATTCTTTTTGAAATAGTATTTCTTTTCACAAAAGAAATATATAGATTATTATTATAAAGATGTGTAGATTTTACAAAATTAGTTTTTGAAAATCCAAGACCAACATGTGTAGGTTTGTAAATCTTATCTTTTGAAAAACCAAGACCAAAATGATTATTTGACATCTTTTGATAAGATAATAAATCATTTAAATTCTCTTTTCCTTTATTAAATTTATTCACATTTTTCAAAAGAACTTCATACTAATTTTGAAACTAGTCATTTCTTTATCTAAAATAGTAATTCTAGAATTTAAAGAAATAGTTTCCATTTTAAGTAAAGAATTCTCTTTTAAGAAAATTTCATTATCCCTTTTTAAAGATGAAATAACTTTTTCAAAATCATCTTTTTGAGAATTTAAAGAAGATGTTTGAGAAACAAAAATTGCATTTTCATTGTTGAATCTTTCATTTTCCTTTGTTAAAACTTTATTTTTAATCTTTTCATTTTTGAAATTATTTAAAGTTCATTAAAAGCTTCTAATAATTCATCATAATCTTGTACCTCATCTTCTTGGGCCATGAAGCAGATATTAGCGGTTTCAGTGGCTTCTTCTTCGTCAGAGGAAGATGAGTCGCTATCATCCCAAGTTGCTTGGAAGGTTTTCTTCTTCTTGTTGAACTTATTTAAATTCTTGAAGTGTCCTTTTGATTTCATCATGGGCAATCCTTCTTTATGTGACCTGATTTGTTACACTTAAAACAAATAGGATTATCATTAGTATCTTTATTCTTTTTAAACTTACCTTGTTTTAAGAACCTTTTGAATTTTCTTCAAAGCATCGCCATCTCCTCTTCATCGTCATCTGAATTGTCCATATCTGAGGTTGTATCGAAGGCGAGTACATTCTTCTTGGATTGAAGTTGTTGTTCGTCCTTCTTTCTATCTTCGAGTTGCACTTCATATGCCATTAGATTACCAATAAGGTTTTCTAATGACATTGTTGAGAGATCATTCGCTTCTTCTATTGCAGTAGTCTTCTACTCCCAATTTGGAGTGAGTGCACGAAGGATCTTGCAAACTTTTTCGACTTGGGTGTATTCCTTTCCAAGGGATGCTAAGAAATTGGTTATGTCGGTGAATCTTGTAACCATTTCTGAGATGGTTTCATTCTCTTTCATTTTGAAAAGTTCAAACCTGTGGACAAGAATAGAATTCTTAGATTCTTTAACCTTATTTGTGCCTTCATGTGTTACCTGAAGAGTGTACCATATTTGATTTGCAGAAGTGGCTGTTGACACACGGTTGAATTCTTCTTTGGTTAAGGCATAGAATAAAGCTTCAATCGCTTTGGCGTCAAGGTTCGCATTCTTCTTCTGATCATCACTCCAAGCGGTGCAGTTGGTTGTTGGTTTGGTGTACGGTGCTTCTACAATGTTCCAAAATTCATAGTTGAGCGATTGCAAGTAGATCTTCATTCTACACTTCCAATAGTTCTAGTTAGATTCGTTAAATAGTGATGGATGTTCTGTAGAATGTCCTTTTTTGAATTGTGATGAAGGGAACTCCGTTGCCATCCTCGTATGGTTGTTGACTTGAACCTGCTCTGATACCAAATGTAGGATCTATATACAAGCAACACAAACACTAGAGGGGGGTGAATAGTGTTTATAAATATTTAAATTAAACTACTTGCAGGAAATAAAAATTCACAAGATAAAAACTCAGAAAAATGCAAACGCAAAGACAAGAGATTTATCCTGGTTCGGCCCTTGTGACCTACATCCAATCCCTAAGCAATCCGCTTGAGATTTTCCTTTCCTGATTTGGATACACCCAAAACCAATACCTTGTACACCACTTGACAGAACACCCTTTGCCAAATATGTACAACTCCTCTTACAACCAAGAGAACAAACACCTTGTACAACTTCTCTTCTACACCTAGAAGACGCCCTTGTACAATGCTCCTCTTTGAATGATTACAACTGATCCTATAAGCATTGAATCTGAATGTGCTTGTGGACAAGGTCTCTTATAGGTGGACTTTCAGAAATCTTCACAATAGAGTAGGAATTGGTGAAGAAATAGAAAGTGGAAACAGGTTTTCAGAAAAACAGAATTTTG
Source organism: Agave tequilana (assembly GCA_038442645.1). NCBI lineage: Eukaryota > Viridiplantae > Streptophyta > Magnoliopsida > Asparagales > Asparagaceae > Agave > Agave tequilana. The sequence goes on from JAVJIF010000127.1 coordinate 521,622, forward strand.
AAGAGAATTTTTAGGCTGAAAACTTGAGATTTGAATTGGTGAGTTGATCCTAGGACAACATCCCTATTTATAGCTGAAATCTATAATCAGTTAGGAAAGTTAGCAATTCAAATTTGAAATTTAAAACGTTAGATAAAACACCAGAAATCACCAACTGCATGATCGGCAAAAAGCAAGCACAAGAAAAGTAGAAAGGGAGTGGGTCGAAGTTACTGCTTTTGCGATTCTTCCGTAGTAGCGAAGTGGCTATACGGGTCGTATCCACAAGGAGGGAGAGCGATGGAAGCTTGATTCGGCTTTTATGTTCAAGAAAAGAGAATGTTCTTTGTTTCCAAATAAAGAATTGAAAAGTGAAAACAAGTTATTTCAAGAATTGTTGGAAAATGTTTTGGTGGTTTGTAAAAGTGGGTTTTTCTTAATGGTAAAAACGCATGACTAACTTTCTACTAATTGCTCCCACTAATCCCTAACTTCTTGAAGATGTGCCTCACGATGGATCATAAGCAAGCTTACCCCTGATGCAATGGAACTATTCACGTGGAAATCGAGTGAAAGTTCTTCCTATAACTTTGCTTTTCACGGCAAAAACTCAGACATTCCCATATCAAGATCCATTAGAAGGCGAGAATACGGGAAGACACGAGTGCACTAATGGTATCGGCAAAGTTAAAAGGAAAGTCTCTAACTTACAAAACAAGCAAAGTACAAAACTCATAGATCATCAAAAAACTATTTAAGTATGAAATATAAGAAGGTAAATACTTGTAGGTAAGTTAGAGTTAGAACCCTCGTCTTAAGATGCTATAGCTCTCGTTTGCACAAGGCTTGTTGACACTATTGACTCATGCGGGTTATCAATTAAGTAGTTAAAGATTAGTGGGTTAGTAGTTAGTTAGCGATGCTATGGAGGAGTTAGTTACACATGGTGAAGAAAAGAACAACAAAAGAAAAGAGATAAAGAGGAGTTACACTAAAGCAAGAATGTAAAAGCAAATGCAAGCAAATGAAAACAACTAGTAAATGGAAAGAAGAAAGAGAAGTAATTACTTGTATTATCTTGTCACCTTCCAATATAACTTGTACACACTCTCTCTAGAACTAGAAGAAGAACAACAACAACAACTACAAACAAAAAATTAAACTACACAACTTGCTCTCTGGATCCTCCCAACTGAAGAACCCAGGAGGGGTTTTATAGGCATCAGGGACGAGGGGGACCAGGGGACAAACCCTGGCCCAAAACACGGCGCGCTGCGCGCCCATGTGGCCGCAGAAACGCGGCTTATGTCGCGTTTCTGCTGCAGTACTTAGGCGGCGCGCGCAACGCCGCCTGCTGCGCGCTGCCTGGTTGTCCCCCTGTCGGCTGGATTCCCGGTTTCTGGTTTTATACCTCTTGTTTTGATGAAACCAGCCTCTTAGGTCAATGGCTATCTTTTAGGCCTTTTAATCACCAAATAAATGGTGATTTAGATCTTCTTCTTCATTTGCACACCATGGACCTAGGATCAAGCAAGCAAGGTTTTATTAGCAGAATTTTTACATGAAATAAATATGAGAATGTGATGAAATTATGCAAAATTAGAGACTAATCACACCCCCACACTTATCTTTTTGCTCGTCCCGAGCAAAAAAAAATAAGAAAATTATTATACCACTTTCGCAGGTGACGCGATTGCACTGAGCATGTGCAACAAGCCTTTAAACCTCTAGGTTTCCCCTAGAGGAGGAGTGTTGTCTCCTGAGGGTTTTTAGCGGATTGCACCCACAAAATCCAGTAAGTAAAGAAGTTAGTTGTTAGAAAGAAATTATATATATATATATATATATATATATATATATATATATATATATATATATATATATATATATATGAAAAATAACTTTCAATCATCTAAATAAAAATGACCGAATGATGTAGGAATTAGGTTTAACCGTCATAAGTCCTCTTATACTTTAGCCTTCATAAAAGAATAAATTATGATTTTTTCTTTAAATTTAGAAAAGATCTTGTACTTCTAACTCATTCTTTTATTTTGCTTTAGATAGATATGCATAATGTGTAAGTGTGATGTGCTTGGGATTTTTCAACTCAACTTTGAATATCATTTAATTTTATTAATATTTACTTATTATTCTTCATTCCATTTGGCTTTCTACTTCACTTATGTAACACATACCAAACCGATGACTCCCAAACCAGATGGTCTTAGGGCACCAGGTGGAAAAACACCCTTCAGGTTAAATATGCAAGTGGAGTAGGCCACGAAATCAAGATTTATATATATAAATATATATATATATATATATATATATATATATATATATATATATATATATATATATATTAGGCGTGAGTGATCATGCTTCTTGAGGCACAATTATCCAGCCTTTGTTTTTTTTTTATCAGAGTTGTGTCTCTAAATCCCAAGCATGTGTGTGTGAGTTATGCATATTCTACTAAGGCTAAATAAACGGTATGAGTTGTTTTCCTTATCCTTTCTAACTCTTTAGTAAACCAATCTTTCTTATTTATTTAGGAAAAAATAAAGATTCATTAATAAGGTTCCCGTAATTCCTAGAATCTTTTGGTATTTTTATAAAGAGTATGAAATTTCTTTTCAATCTGGAGATTTTCTCTCTCTTTTTTTTTTGAAAGAAGAAAGAGAGAATAAAAGGAAAAAGAAAAAGTGTTAGCACTCCCCCCACACCTATCTAATGCATTGTCCTCAATGAATGCAGATGGAAATGGAAATGCAATAAATAGGGGGAAGAAATGATGTCACCGTCTCCGTGGACTCGGGCCGGCCAAGTGCGAATAGGCTAAAGACATGTCAAAAAGAATGTACACGGGGAAGCATATAAACAATTTTTTTTTATGTGTTTGTTGTGGTTAGGTGTATGACGGGGCAAAAAGAGTCAGCACACTATCATCCGGAATCATAGGCTCAGTGGTCAAGAAGGGCTTCAGTCGTTGCCCATTCACTTTAAATTTCGTGTGGTTTTTAGGATCTGCAATAAGCACAGCACCGTGTGGGAAAACAGTATGCACAATGAACGGTCCCGACCAACGATTTTTTAGCTTCCCCGTGAAAATATGAAGCCTAGAGTTATACAGCAGAACCCTATCTCCAGGGGCAAAATTTTTCCGGGTTATGATTTGGTCATGGAAAAGTTTAGTCCTGCTCTTGGTGATTCGGGCATTCTCATAGGCTTCATTCCGTATCTCCTCTAATTCTGAAATCTGCAGTCTCCTAAGTTCACCGGCCTTGGTTAGATCAAAGTTGAGTTGCTTAATTGCCCAGAGGGCTCGGTGTTCCAATTCTACTGGGAGATGACAGGCTTTGCAAAACACGATTCTATAAGGAGACATCCCCAGAACTGTCATAAATGCGGTATGGTAAGCCCACAAATGCATCATTGAGCTTAACCGACCAATCCTTTCGGTTTTGGCCGACAGTCTTTTCCAGAATGAGCTTGATTTGTCGGTTGGTGACTTCGATCTGCCCATTTGTCTGGGGATGATACGGGGTCGATAACTTATGATTGATGGAATATTTTCGCATCAGAGCTTCAAAAACTCTGTTGCAGAAATGTGATCCATTATCACTAATTATCGCTCTAGGGGTGCCAAACCGGGAGAAGATATTTTCTTTGAGAAATTTGACAACCACCTTGTTGTCATTTGTCTTGGTTGGCACAGCTTCTACCCACTTAGAGACATAATCAACAGCAACCAAAATGAATTGGTTGTCGAAGGAGTTTGGGAATGGCCCCATGAAATCGATACCCCAGACATCAAAAATTTCAACTTCAAGGATCGGGTTCAGGGGCATCATGTCTCGTCTAGAAATTTTTCCGATCTTCTGACAGTTTGCACATGACTTGCAAAAATGATATGAGTCTTTAAATAAAGTGGGCCAGTAGAACCCACTTTGTAGAACCTTCTCTGCAGTCTTGCGGGGACCGAAGTGTCCTCCGCATGCAAGGTCATGGCAAAAGCTGAGCACACTCCTATGTTCCTCCTCGGGTATGCATCGTCTAATTGTTTGGTCAGGACAATACTTAAAAAGATATGGTTCTTCCCAGAAGAAGTACCGTACTTGGGCAAAGAAGCGGTCTTGGTCTTGCTTTGTCCAGTCAGCAGGTAATTGTCCCGTGGCCAGGTAATTAACGATGTCAGCATACCAGGGTTCCCTAAGAATGGCTAGGATGTGCTCGTCTGGGAAATCCTCGTTGATCGGAGCTTGGATGGTTGGTGCATTCAGAATTCGTGAAAGATGATCATCAACCACATTTTCTATACCTCTTTTATCCCGGATTTCTAAGTCAAATTCTTGAAGCAAAAGGATCCACCGAATCAGTCGGGCTTTTGCTTCCTTCTTGGTCATGAGGTATTTCAGAGCCGAGTGATCCGTGAAAATCACCGTTTTTGAACCTAACAAGTAGGGCCGGAATTTTTCTAACGCAAAGACAACGGCCAAGAATTCCTTCTCAGTCGTTATATAATTCTGTTGGGCGTCATTCAAGGTCCTACTCGAATAGTAAATCACGTGCTGCCTATTATCGATGCGCTGTCCTAGAACAGCGCCAATAGCAAAATCAGATGCATCACACATGATTTCAAATGGCTGGGCCCAATTAGGAGCAGAAATGTTAGGTGCAGAAATTAGTTCTTGCTTAAGCTTCCCCCATGACTTGAAACATTCATCATTGAAATCAAAGGGCACGTCCTTAGCGAGCAGGTTGGTTAAGGGCCTCGCGATTTTACTAAAGTCCTTAATGAACCGTCGGTAGAACCCAGCATGCCCTAAAAAGGATCTAATATTCTTGATGCTTTTGGGTGGTGGAAGCTTAGCAATTACTTCTACCTTAGCCTTATCCACTTCTATGCCTCTCCTCGAAATCTCATGGCCCAAGACAATCCCTTGTCTCACCATAAAGTGGCATTTTTTCCAGTTTAGAGTTAGGTTCTTCTCAATGCATCTTTGTAGCACTAACTCTAAGTGATGAAGACACTGATCAAATGAATCTCCGTAGATGGAGAAGTCATCCATGAAAATCTCAAGAAAACGTTCCACCATATCAGAGAATAAACTAAGCATGCACCGTTGGAACGTTGCAGGAGCATTGCACAATCCAAAAGGCATGCGCCGATAAGCAAAGGTTCCGAATGGGCAGGTGAACGTCGTCTTTTCCTGGTCTTCTGTAGCAATGGGGATTTGATTGTATCCCGAGTACCCATCTAGAAAGCAGTAGTACTCATGTCCAGCCAAACGCTCAAGCATTTGGTCGATGAAGGGTAGCGGGAAGTGGTCTTTACGGGTAGCAGCATTCAACTTCCTGTAGTTGATACAAACACGAACCTTGGTAGGCAGTCTTGTTTGTACCAACTCTTTTTCCTCATTTTCTACTACCGTAAAGCCAGCCTTCTTTGGGACCGCATGAACAGGGCTAACCCATTGGCTATCAGAAATGGGATAAATGATCCTATTATCTAATAGTTTCAGAATTTCAGCCTTCACTGCCTCTTACATGAGAGGGTTAAGCATGCGTTGTGGGTCCCTCCTAGGGGTTGCTTCATCAACTAAATGGATTCTATGTTGCACTATGACTGGACTTATTCCCTTGATGTCCTTCATTGTCCATCCAATGGCTTCCCATGTCTTTTCAGAATAGACATTAAGCTGTCCTCTTGTTGCTCAGTCAGGTGAGATGCTATGATGACTGGCAAGGTGTCCTTTCCGCCCAGGTAGGCATACTTGAGGTGTTCAGGCCGGGCTTTTAGCTCTAGGGAAGGTGTTGCTTCATTGGAGGCAATCTCTGGGCTTTCAATCCTAGGATAGGGTACACTGGGGCTTGATGCCCAATCCACTGCTGAATCGATGATCTGGTCTAAATTAAAATCCTCAGCCTCCAGATCAAACTCTGCCTCAGTTTCTGTCTCCATGCTTTCCTCAGTTCACTGATCAGGTTTTCAATAGAATTGACCTCAAACGTCTGATCATTGACATCCCTAGGTTATCTTCCAAGATTGAAGACATTGACTTCCTTCGTCATGTCTCCAAAAGTCAATCGCATGGACCCGTTCCTACAGTTGATTATGGCATTGGCTGTAGCAAGGAATGGGCGTCCTAAGATGACGGGAGTTTGAGACCTAAGATTGGACACAGGTTGGGTCTCAAGCACAATGAAGTCAACGGGGTAAATGAAATCCCCTACCCGGATGAGGACGTCTGTGATTTTCCCCTTTGGAATCTTCACAGATCGGTCAGCTAGCTGAATGGTGACTCGAGTTGGGCTTAGCTTACCCAACCCAAGTTGCTGGTATACTGAGAGAGGTAGCAAGTTGATACTTGCTCCTAGGTCAAGAAGCGCTCTACTGATTTCGTCTGTCCTATGGTGCAGGAAATGGTGGGACATCTGGGATCCTTGTATTTCACCGGTATGGGACCAGACAGAATCTCGCTTATATTAGTGGCCAAGAACACTTTCTTGGGCACATTGGTCTTTCTCTTCTTCGTACACATATCCTTAAGAAATTTGGCATAAGCCGGGACTTGTTGGATAGCGTCAAGAAGTGGGATATTCAATTTGACCTGGTTGAACATCTCTAGCATTTTCTCCATGTGCATATTTTTATTATTGTTCCTAAGCCTATTGGAAAGGGTGCTACAGGCTTATGAACTTGTTCAGCAGCTTTGTCTTCGTCAGATGTTTGTGGAGTGGATTAGGAGGAACTAGCCGAGGTGGAGGCTGGAGTGGATCAGGATGGACTGGACTTTTCTGTTGGTAGACCTGGTTATCTACCTTCTTTCCAGATCGCAGTGTGTGAACAACATTACACTGGTTAATCGATGGATCCTGAATTTCATATGCTTGGTTGAAGGTTTTTGGGTTAACTAGCGGCTGACTAGGCAAAGTACCCTTAGGTCTTTCACTTAGGGAGCTAGCTAACTGGCTCATCTGCATTTCTAACCTTGATATGGCCTGTGAATGATTGTTCAAAGTTTGACCCTGATTCTGCATGAAAGCAGCTTGGGACTTTATGAAAGCCTCTATGCTCTCCTCCAATTTACTGATTTTCTTTTCCATTGGAGAGCTTTGGGAGGAGGAGGCTGGGGCTTGACTGGAAAAAGTTGGTGGAGGAGTGGGATGCTGAAAATTGTTGACAAAATTAGGCCTGGGAAGATTGTTTTGGGCCCAGGAGAAATTGGGGTGATTCCTCCAGCCGGGATTGTATGTCTGTGAGTAGGGGTTGTGAGGCGGCCGTGAGTAAGCCGCGTTCATGTGTTCCAGTGGCACTTGCTGGGCATGAAAAATGGGGCACTCTTCAAAGACATGGTTCGGTGCCTGACAATATGAACAACCCGGATTGTGAATTGGTGGTGGGTTGATCTGGTTGACATTAGCAGGCTCTTTTGTTTCCAGAGCCTCTATCCTTCTCATCAGGTTAGCAATCTTAGCCTCGGCAGTTATGGATGATTCTAGAGATAGGAGCCCTCCTCTTGAAGCTATAGATTGTGAATTCCTAGGTTTCTCCGAGGCTGGCTCCCATTGCAGGGTCTTCTCCGCTAAATCCTCAAATAAATCCCAACCCTGATTCTCATCCTTCTCCGAGGCCCTCCCTGACACATCGTTTCTAACAGGGTCTTAGTCTGATAATCTAGACCATCGTAGAGAGTCTGGCACTGACGCCATTTCTCCACGCCATGATGAGAGCACTGAGCTAGGAGATCTTTGAATCGCTCAAAGTATCTCCAAAATGGTTCGCTGGGTCTTGCTTAAACTGCATGATGTTCTTCCTAATGAGGGCAGTTTTGTGAATTGGGTAAAATTTCTTCAAGAAAGCCTTGACGAAATCATCCCACGTCGTGACTGAATCTGCTGCCAAACTGTACAACCATTTCTTAGCTAGGTCCTTTAGGGAAAAAGGGATGAAACGTAACCTAAAGCATCGTCTCCTGGCTGGGGTATACGCATCATAAGGCATACTTCTTCAAATTCCCTAACAAAGAAGTATGCGTCCTCTGATTCTAAGCCATGAAATTTTGGAAGAGTGTTAATGAATTGGGGCTTTAACTCAAAGTTGTTTCCGTTGGCTTCAGGAAGTTTTATGCAAGATGGAAGCGAAGTTCTGATAGGGTAAAATCTATCCTGAAGTGACGCCATCACCGGTTCTGGATGCAAGGATAGAGAAGTGTTTCTTGTTAATCTGGAAGTTGAAGGATCTCTCACCCACTCTTGCATTCAGCACACCACAAACAACGTGAAGACAACAAACAATCGAAAAGAATGAAAACAAACAAAAGAAATAAAAAACAACCACAAGCCTTAGTCTAAGGTACCTGGACCTAGACGACCCCTAACTGGTCGATTCTCCGGGGAAGGCTGTTGCAGGAACTCGACTATAAGCTAATCGGCCAGGAAAGGGCAAAGCTCGAGGGGAGGTATCCGGGCGGAGCCACGGGCCTAATTACGCCAAACCACGGAGCTTTCGAGGCTTAACCTCTCAATCCACTTTCCTTAGACACTGATTTTGCAGGAGTATAGTTCTTACAATTTCCAACCTCGGTTAATCTCTTAGTGAGTCCGAGATGTCCCTAGGGCCAACGTCTATTGATTTTTAGTTAAGGCTTGGGAAAATGTGAGTGCACTTGGAGATGGTTTTTGTGCTAAGGAAGGGTGATGAAATCCCCACCTTATCTTGTTTATTTGGGTTTTGCCCTTAAAGTCAATTGTGCAAGTATACAGTTTATTCACAACAAGGTAACACTCAAAGCGGTAAATCACTTCAAAATGTTGGTCCTATTCTATATGAATGCACACGTACCTTGTCTCCAACACTCTTCAACAGAAATTGAAATGAATTGAAATAGACACGTGCCCTAAATGCAAAAGTCTAATCCAAATTTCAATTAAGCAACAAGTGAATTTCTGTTGAATTTATTACACATGCATATGGTGAAGCATCCAAGGAAACTAGAAATTTAGAAAGCAATTTTTTTTAGTGGCTTTCGGCAACACTGCAAACGAGTTTATTAGTACTTCAATCGGAAAAACACGCTTTTACACTAATCTTTCCGAGGGCAAATGAATCCCCGCGCAATGTCCTTTGCAACCTCTTTTGCTTCCCGTGATAGTGAGCTCCTTGGTACTTCTCCTACACACAAAAAGAACAATCTTTAGTAGTGAACAATAAAGCCGTTTCCTTCCGGCAACGGCGCCAAAATTTGATCGGAAAAAAGCAAGCACAAGAAAAGTAGAAAGGGAGTGGGTCGAAGTTACTGCTTTTGCGATTCTTCTGTAGTAGCGAAGTGGCTATACGGGTCGTATCCACAAGGAGGGAGAGCGATGGAAGCTTGATGCGGCTTTTATGTTCAAGAAAAGAGAATGTTCTTTGTTTCCAAATAAAGAATTGAAAAGTGAAAACAAGTTGTTTCAAGAATTGTTGGAAAATGTTTTGGTGGTTTGTAAAAGTGGGTTTTTCTTAATGGTAAAAACGCATGGCTAACTTTCTACTAATTGCTCCCACTAATCCCTAACTTCTTGAAGATGTGCCTCACGATGGATCATAGGCAAGCTTACCCCTGATGCAATGGAACTATTCACGTGGAAATCGAGTGAAAGTTCTTCCTATAACTTTGCTTTACACGGCAAAAACTCGGACATTCCTATATCAAGATCCATTAGAAGGCGAGAATACGGGAAGACACGAGTGCACTAATGGTATCGGCAAAGTTAAAAGGAAAGTCTCTAACTTACAACAACAAGCAAAGTAGAAAACTCATAGATCATCAAAAAACTATTTAAGTATGAAATATAAGAAGGTAAATACTTGTAGGTAAGTTAGAGTTAGAACCCTCGTCTTAAGATGCCATATCTCTCGTTTGCACAAGGCTTGTTGACACTATTAACTCATGTGGGTTATCAATTAAGTAGTTAAAGATTAGTGGGTTAGTAGTTAGTTAGCCATGCTATGGAGGAGTTAGTTACACATGGTGAAGAAAAGAACAACAAAAGAAAAGAGATAAAAAGAAGGAGTTACACTAAAGTAAGAATGTAAAAGCAAATGCAAGCAAATGAAAACAACTAGTAAATGGAAAGAAGAAAGAGAAGTAATTACTTGTATTATTTTGTCACCTTCCAATTCAACTTGTACACACTCTCTCTCTCTTTCACTCTAATGGCTAAAGCTAGAACTAGAACTAGAAGAAGAACAACAACAACAACTACAAACAAAAAATCAAACTACACAACTTGCTCTCTGGATCCTCCCAACTGAAGAACCTAGGAGGGGTTTTATAGGCATCAGGGACGAGGGGGGCCAGGGGACAAACCCTGGCCCAAAATACGGCGCGCCGCGCGCCCTTGTGGCCGCGAAAACGTGGCTTATGCCGCGTTTCCGCGGCAGTACTTGGGCGGCGCGCGCAACGCCGCCTGCTGCGCGTTGCCTGGTTGTCCCCCTATCGGCTGGATTCCCGGTTTCTGATTTTATACCTCTGGTTTTGACGAAACCAGCCTCTTAGGTCAATGGCTATCTTTTAGGCCTTTTAATCACCAAATAAATGGTGGTTTAGATTTTCTTCTTCATTTGCACACCATGGACCTAGGATCAAGCAAGCAAGGTTTTATTAGCAGAATTTTTACATGAAATAAATATGAGAATGTGATGAAATTATGCAAAATTAGAGACTAATCACTGCACAACAGTCAGAAACTACTATTAGTCGACTAGGGTAAGAGGGTTAGTCGACTATAAGAACAAAATTTACAAAGGTTAGTCGACTAATATATGGGGTAAGTCTCTAACTAATATATAGGGTAAGTCGACTATACCCAGACTGATACAGATAACAAGTTTCTAGAAAACTATTTTTAGTCGACTATATAGATAAGGTTAGTCGACTATAGAAGGGGTTAGTCGACTATACTTTAGGGGAAGTCGACTAACTCTGATGCCAGAAAACAAACAGAGAGTTGGGATATTTTTGTAGAAGAACTTAGTCGACTGGCGAATTTCTCAAGTCGACTATGGGTTAGGTTAGTCGATTATACTTAGAGGTCAAGTCGACTATATAGGTATTTGTGTGTGTGTTTAAGGCTTTTAACAATTATTCTAAAAATACACAAAAATACCCAAAATCTTCAACTGAGGTTGAGTAATCATAACTCTGTATAAAGCTTGAGATAAAGCTCCATCAAATCATTCAATCTTGTAGGCTTCAACAATGGTTAGTAGTTAGATTGCATGAGAAGAAAAATTAGTTAAGCATAGATTGTCACCTTACATAGATTGTCACCATCTATTATATCAATCTCTTCTTTCTCTCTCTGAATCTCTCAGCCTTAATACATGATCTAAAAATAAAATAAAAATACAAAAGAAAAGAAAAGAAAAGAAGAACACTTGCACTAACCTAGACTAAAAGAGAGAAAACCTAGCCTATTTCTCAATCTGCTTGCGCTTCAGGTCTCTACAGAGATATATATATAGGCAAAAGGAGCTTCTAGAAGATGAGACGAGACCATGCGTCAAAAATTGACACATGGCTCACCAATATTCCCACAGAAACGAGATAATTTACCATGTTTCCACAGCAAAACCGGGGAGTTAGGACTCTGATTTTGGCGAGTGGTTTTGCCTCGCTTCGATGACCTTCCAGATATGCTCAGATCGGTTATTTGGGTCCAGATTTTTATTAGACACCCGCCAATGTCTAGATTCAATATATCTTCTAGAAACTCTCTAACTTGGCCTCCAAAAAATTTGAATTTAATTACCCGAAAATGGGTTTAATTAAGCTCTTATTACTCCTTTGCCCCTAGACTCTTGATTATCTGCAAAATAGACCAAAACACAGTTAGAAATGATATTTTATTCATAAATCAGTAAGGTAATACGATATAATAATGCAGAATTATAGACTAATCAGACCCCCACACTTATCTTTTTGCTCGTCCCGAGCAAAACAATAAAAAGAAAAACACTACTATAAATGTTATTACACCCCTTTCGCAGATGACGCGATTGCACTGAGCATATACAACAAGCCGTTTAAACCTCCAGGTTACTCCTAGAGGAGGAGTTTTGTCTTCTGAGAGTTTTCAGCGGATTGCACCCATAAAATCCATAAGAAAGAAAACAAATGTTAGTATTTTGAAAATGCATTTTGAAAGAAAGACAAATTTTCAAAATATTTTTGCAAAAAATATAAGCGATCTAAGATCATAAGTCTACCAAAAATTATTCTTCCTTAAACTTAGTATATATGGAAGATCTTGTCATCAATTAAGGTAAGAATTTAAAATTGGATTGACTATTTTATCCTTCATAAAATCTAGATAATATGCACTTTGTGATAGTAAAGATTTCTGGGATTTCAACTCTAACCGTCAAGCTATTTATTTATATATATTTTTTCTTTTTTCCTTCCTTAGTCTTCTTAGTCTTTCTAGTTCACCCGGCTAATAAGCCTTTAACCGATGAATCTCAAAGCAGATGGTCTTAGGGCACCAGATGAGAAAAAAATCTCTCAGGTTTAAGGACTTGAGTAAACAAGGCCACAAAACTAAGATGGATTATTTATTTCTTATGACCACCTTTAGGCGTGAATAATCATGCCTCTTGAGGCATAATTATTCATCTTATTAAGTGGTTCTTTTTCTTCATATATACCATATATTTTTTTCTCTTTTATTTATTTTTGCTTTTATAGCATATTAGGTCTTTGTTTCTATCCCAAAAATGTGTTAGTGTGAAGTGCATACTATCTAAGGTAAAAAATTTAAGATAAAATTATCTCTCCAATCTCTCTTACTTAACCTATAATTTTAAATAAGATCTATTATTTTGACTAGGTTTAAGATGTCATAAATTAAGGCTTACTTTGTTTCTAAGTTCATTTTAATTTTCTTTAGAATAGATCAAAACTTTGTCTCTTATTTCAAAAAAATTTTGAAGAAAAGGAAAAAATTTCTATACAAAAAGGAAAAAATTTCTAAAAATATCCTAAAATAAGTGAAAAAGAAAGAAAAATCTAAAAACTCTATGTTAGTAAACCCTCCCCACACTTATCTGATGCATTGTCCTCAATGAATTGTGAATGTATGTGATTGCAAAAAAACAGAGATAAATTAAAGAGTTAAAATGATGTCAGTTAAATCTCTGCCTTTCACAATGTATCCGCGGTAGAAAGAGCTATGTGGGTCGAATCCATAGGGAGGAATGCAATAAAAGCTTTTCAGTATCTCCTTAAACACTAAACTGGCTGAGTATTCTTCTAAGAAAAAGAACTCAATTATTAGTGTTAAAAATATAAATAAGAATATGAAATTTGGAGAGCAATTCATGGTTTTAGAAAAGAGTTAAAGAAATATGACCTACTAATCATCTATCACTACTAACTTACTAACCTATGCAAGAATTTACATCTCTTTAAATCATAAAAGTTAGATCGTAGGGATGCCTTCAATTCAAGAAAGATATATAAGATAAAAACTAAATCCTATTTGAAATAATTACTAACCATGACCTAATATTAAACTATCAAAGCCTTCAAAGCATAGAATAAGAAGAATAATTAAGATTCAACATTAAACTATCAAAGCTATCTAAATATAGAATAAGAAAAACTATTAGAAAGTATTAACATATATGAATCTAACTAGTCATCATCATGTGCCTCAAGAACTTTAACTAATCTAAGAGTTAAGCACGCATATGATCCAATCAGTTTATTCTAACCTAGAATTAGAAGTAGTGGGGAGAGATTAGTAAGTCATGAAAAAAGATTAGCTATTCATAATGAAAACTAAAGAAAGCATGGTAGATTAGAAAGTAAGTAAATAAAACAAGTAAATAAAGATAAATTAGAAAGAAAAAAAAACCTTATTATTGATGTTGTCATCTTCAATTACAAAGAGCCTCTTTCTTCTTTACAAAGCTTGAACTAGAAATAGAACTAGAATCTAAAAGTTATAAAAGAAATTTAGAGAAAAGACTAAAAGAAAAATCCTAAGTTATGATCTCTGATGTGGAGATGCTTCATAATGAGAGATTTTGCTCTTTAAATAGGCCTCAAATCTAATCACAAAAGGATACAAATTAGAAGGTTTCATAACTCAATAGTGAATTCAGTCCTACAGCAAGTCAGCGTGTTGTTTGCTGAATATGACTCATCAGACGGTTGAATTTCATAGAGTGAGAAACAGAAGAATTGTAGTTCTTCATATCATGTTTCTGTAGCATTTTAAATCATCAGATTTGAATATCTGTAGCAAAAGTTATGATCTGAATACTAAAACGTGTACAGTCTGAATCCGAGTCTGAATTGATTTTGAACTTCATTTAATTTGAATTATCCTCCTTATTCTCTGTAGAATTAGCTTTATCCTATTCATATTCTAGGACTTTATCTTCTGAATTTGAACTTGAATAGGAGATGAAGATTAATCCTTTCCTCCTTTGGATTCAATTTAATTTAAAATTCAACTTTAGATAGGATTAGGGATAAAATGAAACTTCTTGTATCTTTATCCTCTCATTTAAGTAACTACACACCATAATCAAAAAAGAAATTAATATCATTAATTAATAATGGAATGATCGAGGATATATGTGAAAAGTGATGGTAAAAATGTAATTTTGGAGTACAATCAGTATGTATGCATGAAATAAATAGAGAGGGAAGGAAAAATCACCTCAAGGTGGTGCTTCCGATGGTGGTCTGATTGGTCCACGAAACGCGGCCCTATCCAACTTGCGTAGAGTTCAGAGAAAGCCCACTAATGACCTCTATAATACAACCCACTAAAATGATATAATATGAATGATTTTTATTAAGAATTTTACCCCATCTAATTTCTAAATTTTCAAAATAGTTTTAGAGTAATTATCAACACCCTTGTCCTAAAATGGAGTATGAAAAGATGGAATGATTGATTTAAACTCAGAAAGTATAGGTACTAATACTGACTCAGGAATTTGACTAAGTGAAGTAAAAGGTCATGAATCAAAATTGATTTAGAAAGCGGGTCCAAATCAAGAAGTTAAAATTCAAGTCCACATTCATTTCTCCACATTGGAACATGACTTCTTAAGGTTGGTGATTCAAGTTCAAGAATGACAAGTATGGGAATCAAAATTGACTCTAGAATGTTGCTCAATTTGGATAACAAAACTGGAGTCAATATTTATTTAGGAATTTGAACTGGATCACAAATTTGAGGATCGAAGTCACATTCTTGTCGAGTACAATTTCTTTGAAAGGAAAAGTTGCCAATTTATCAATGGAACATTCAAAAGTATGAAATTGGTCAAGTTCAATTTGTTGATCATAAAAGATTGGTGAATCAATTTCACGATGGATTAGTACATGATCCAATACTGACTCGAAAAAAGGATTGAAATCAGGTAAAGACACCGGAGGTATTATTGAATCAGGAAGTGGAATTAAATTACCAAGTTGAGATTCAGGATCATATTCATGCTCCAGTTCAATTTTTGAAAATGGATAATTTGCCAAAATGTCAATGGGATTTTCAAAAGTCTGAGTTTGGTCAAGTTCAAATGGGTGTGCTGAAATTGAATCTTGTTTCCAAAATAACAAGAGTTTTAAGTCAGATCAATAGAGTTAGAGATATCTGAAGTGGTCAAAAGTTGATAAGAGAGCGTTTTCTCATTTCTATAATGTTAACCAATTGACTCAATTGTGTCTCCAACCTATTGATAGGCTGAGTAGAAGATTTTTAAAATTGTAGCGCAGATTCCTCCAAGATTTCTATATTCTTTTCAAGGTATGACTTTTCTTCAACTGGTTGTTCTACAAAGGTAGTGTAGGAATCTTGATTTTCAGAACAACAAGAGTCCTGGGTCAAATCAATAGAGTTAGAGATAATCTAGATTGGTCAAAGGTTGATAAGAGAGAGTTTTCTCATTCCAATAAATGTTGACCAATTGACTCAATTATGTTTCCAAGTTATCGATAGACTGAGAAAAAGATTTTTAAAATTGTAGCATGGACTCCTGCAAGATTTCTATACTCTTTTCTAGATATGATTTTTCTTCAAGTGGATGCTCTAGAAAGAGAGTGTAGGGATTTTGGTTTTGAAAATTTTGTGAAGAGTGTGAATCCAACATGTTTTGAGATTGATGCTCAGACTCACGCAAGTATTCCATACTCATTTTCAGGGCAAATGGTTGTTCATTTTGAATAGGTGAGACCGAGTATGAATCTTGAAAATATTGTGGAATTGGTGAATTGAGTTTCTTTTGTTGGGACTCAAGCATGGCTTGTACAACTTCTATATTTTTTCCTAACTCGAATTTTTCTTCAATTGATGGTTCAAGAAAAGGACTATAGGAAGCAAAATTAAGAAATGAATATTGTGAAAATTACAAAAATTATGAAAAAGGTGTTAAAAATTTGACTCGGGGGAGGTGAATCCCCATTGACTATGTGAAGAGTGGATTATTTTTGGAAAATTATCGTTATAAGATTGGGGGTATGGGTCATATTGAGTCGGATAAATCCAGTCGGCCTGTTTGATTGGTTCATGTTATAAAAAGTCGGGTTAGAGTTATCTGAGTCAAATGAGGTCGGTATGAAATATGGATTCATATTAGGATTGAAAGAATTGTTGTTATTGAATTCCATATTACAAATAAACACAAACAAAAAGAAAAAGCAACCAACAAACAAAAATAATAAAAAATCAAACCAAGCCTATATTAGGGTTGACCTAAATGTAGTGACTCCTAATTGGGCGATTTCTCGGGAGAGGTTGTTATATAAATCCGACCATAAGCTAATCAGTAAGGTAGGGGTAAAATACGGTGGGAGATATCCGTGCGTAAGCAACGAACCTTAATTACGCCAAACCATGGTATCTTCGAAACGTAACCTTTTAATCCCCAACGTTAGACACTGATTTCACAAGAGTTGATTCAAACAAGTTCCACCTTCGGTCAATCTTTTAATGAGTCCAAGATGTCCCTAGGGGCCAACGTCTATCAATTTTCATTAGGGCTTGGGTTGTGTGTGAGGGAGGGGATTTTGGGCCAAGGAAGGGTAAAGACTTCCCCACCTTATCTTGTATTGAGTTTTGTCCTTAATTTCAATTCGTGCAAGTGTGCAATATCGACAAGAATATAACACAAAGCGAGTAAATCATCCACGTGTTTGTCCTATGCTATATGCAATGCCATATGTACACCTCAGTCCAAATCACAGCAATAGAACAAAATACAGTATATTAGAATTGAATTGACACGTACCTAAATGCAAATGTCTAAACCGTTTTTAAAGCGTCCAAATACTATATTTTAGTTCTTTAATTATTACAGTGTTCAGGTAATCAAAGCAAAAAATAGATAGCAGAAATCACAAATAAATGCAATTTAGAAGTAGCCTGCAAAATATAAGGCCAAGATCTCAAAAATGTGCTGCGTTTTCGCGGCTTTTAATGAGTTTCCTCCTTTCTTAAGTAGAGAGATGCAAGCAAGTTTATTTTTTTGTAATGTTCAGTTTCTGCAATTATTACCCTGCACACCAAAACATAGAAGAAAATGTTAATAAAACGTGATATCGAAATCATTCCCGTCCCCGGCAACGACGCCAAAAATTGATCGAGCCGAACCAAGCATTAGAAAATGTGTGTTTTATGAAATCCATGTAAATCATGCATGCTAATGTTCCGTCAATACTTCCATTATAGTATTGGCTCAACGGGTCAAATCCATAGGGACGGGAGGTGATAGAAGTATTAACAGTTTTTGTTCACGTCGAGTGTTAGCAACTTCTTCTTTGTTAAAAGAATGAGAAAAAAATAAAAGAAAAAAATTCAGAAGTGCTAGGTGGAGAAGGCAATGAAAATGGCGATATGAAAATAAAAGAGAAGTGGTTGTGGAGTCGGTAAAATAAAAGCAATAAAGGTGAAGTGAAAAGCGAAGTGATTTAAGAAGTGGGTTTGAAAACAAATTAGAAAAGAGAAGATGAAACTTGTGGTAAAGAAAATAAAAACAATGTGAAGAAGATGAAAACAAGGATAAACTAAGAAGATGGTGAAAACAATGATAGGAGAGTGATAAAAAGATTTAGAAAATTATTTTTAAAATAAAGTAAAAATGAAAACTCAAGGCTACTAACTACTAATTACTCTACTAACCATGCTAACCTCTTAGTACTAGTTGCCTCACATGGATCCTTGGCCATCACTAGTTCTTGGCTTCAAGAGATGATATAAAGCATGGCACATAAGATTGTTCTTCCACATTCAAACACATCCAAACCACACAATCAAAATGCAAGCTACTAGTAGATCATCAAAATCAGTTAGAGGTGAGCATGAAATAAAGTTACCATTGCAAGTTAGCTTGTTAGTGGTTAAATGTTAGATTGTTAGAATGTTAGAATCCATCATCATGAGCCATCAATGGCTCTTGCAAAAGCAAGGCCTTGTAGAGGCTATTAGATTCTTGTGGATTATTAAGTAACGGGTTAGATGGTTAGTGGTTAGTAGTTAGATTGTCATGAGAAGAAAAATTAGTTAAGCATTATGTAGAAGATAGAGAAGATTATAATGGAGATGAAAGGAGACTCCTTTACATAATTGTCACTATCTATTAAATCAATCTCTCTTTCTCTCTCTGAATCTCTCAACCCTAATACATGATCTAAAAATGAAATGAAAATACAAAAGAAAAGAAAAGAACATAAGAACACCTACACTAATCTACACTAAAAGAGAGAAAACCTAGCTTATTTCTCAATCTGCTTGCGTTTCAGGTCTCTGCAGAGATATATATAGGCAAAAGGACTTCTAGAAGATGAGACGAGGCCACGAGTCGAAAATCGAGGCGTGGCTCGCAAATATTGCCACCAAAACGCGACAAGCTCGACAATATTGCTATGAAAACACGGCAATTTGCCGTATTTCCATGGCAAAATAAGGGACTTAGGTCCCTGGTTTTTGCGAGTGGTTTCGCCTCGCTTTGGGGACCTTCCAGATATGCTCAAATTCGATTATTTGGGTTCAGATTTTTGTTAAAGACCCGCCAACGTTTAGATTCAATGTATCTTCTAGAAACCCTCTAGCTTGGCTTCCAAGAAATTTTGATTTAATTACCCGAAAATGAGTTTCATTAAGCTCTTATTACTACTTTACCCCTAGACTCTTGATTATCTGCAAAATAGACCAAAACATAGTTAGAAATGATATTTTTTTAATAAATTGGTAGAAAAATACGATATAATGATGCAGAATTGTAGACTAATCAAAGGGCAAGGACTTGTGGTGCTATTAGACTCATGTGGATTATCAAGTAAGTAGTTAGCTAGTTAGTGGTTAGTAGTTAGATTGTCATGAGAAGAAAAACTAGCTAAGCATCATGTAGAAGATAGAGAAGATTACAATTGAGAAGAAATTAGACACCTTTATATAGATTGTCACTCTCTATTACATTAATGTCTCTCTATCTCTCTCTAAATCATCTCGGCCTAATACATGAATCTAAAAAGAGAAAACAAAATACAAAAGAAAGAAGAACACCTACACTACACTACACTAAAAGAGAGAAATCCTAGCTACTGCTCTCGAAATCCCCAGCTCTGGTCCTCTGCAGGGCTTTTTATAGGCAAAAGAATCATCTTGAGACGAGGCCACGCGTCAAAGATCGATGCGTGGCTCGCTAAAATTGCCGCAGAACGCGGTAAATTACCACGTTTTCGCGGCCATACCAGGGAGTTAAATCCCTGGTTTTTGTGAGCGGTTTCATCTTGCTTCTGGGACCTTCCAGGTACTCTCAGACTTGAGTATTTGGATCGAATTCTCATCAACTTCACACTAATGTCTAGATTTGATGTATTTTCTAGAAACTCCCTAGCTTGGCCTCCAAGAAATTCGGATTTAATTACCCGAAAATGGGTTTAATTAAGCATTTATTATCATTTTGCCCTTCTAGTCTTGATTATCTACAAAAGTGACCAAAACACGAATGTGAAGTGTTATTTTTATCATAAGTCGGTAGGAAAATGCGATATAAAAATGTAGAATCATAGACTAATCATACCCTCAACCAATAAATATAAGAATTCACTAGCAGCCTAGTATTCTTTTGATTAGAATGCCTTGATGGGAAGGTCATACTAATCATTATTTATCTAGATAGAATAAATCCTAATAATTTCACCAATTAGACATATAACCATGCCAAGTGAAATTATATAGCTGACATTACTTTGACCCTATAAGCAACTGTAGTGACTCAGATGGTGAGGATACGATTATTTATAACTAACACCATCACTTAGTTTCAAATAAATAAATCCATATAGTACCCCTTAGATAGGGAGAAAGCATCATACTACCAACCATCTGAAACTATCCCTTGAGGAAGTTCATACTGTCTGATATAGAAGAAGGCACCAAGGCCAACATGCAAAATCAATTACATCACCTTCGAACCGGTGATGGAGACCATGGGACTAAAATAAATCCCTCTCCCACTTAGTACTTTTAAAAAAATGAGGGTTATCATTGTGATCTAAGGTCAGTCTCATTAGCCGTGTTGTCCACGTGTATAAAGGGTACCGCTAATCTAGAAATTAACTTACATGATATGCAATACAAATCACGACAGGCAGTAAATATAACAATATAAAAATATGATCCCAGCCATTATGGCCGGAGTCTCCATGTTACTCTCTGCAGAGTATTACGACAGGGTTTCGAGGGCAGCACCCCCCGAAAGCTAAATGGATCTCTGCTTCTAGAACTTGGTCAGAATCTATTTTGGCTTGTTTGAGTAGCTCCACCAAGAAACTCTGAGGACTAGCTCAGAGCATGACTCGTGTGCTCCCTGAACTGGCTCCAAATACTCCGGTAGACTTTGGAAGGTGGCTGATAGGTAGTAAAAATTGCATATTTATCACTACATTTACTATCATGTTTCCTATTTATTCTTTTAATTATGCACTAATTACTAAAGTTTTGTTATTTAATGTGTGCAGGCCTTGAGTAATTATTTAAATAAAGAATAAAGCCTAAATGAAGCCCAAAAAGCCCATGTGCAAGCCCAAGTGTAAAAGTTACAATTACCAAGTGTAAAAGTTGCAATTACCAAGTGCAAAAGTTACAATTACTAAAAGAAGAGGAAAGGGATAGACTTCTACTCAACCCTAAATGCTTGCAGACAAGGATAAAGTTAAAAAGAGGAGAGTGCAAAGATAAAATTCGTTTTAAAGAGATTTGGATTTAGGGTAACTTGCTTCCCAAGTTATCCCGAATTTTCAAAATAAAGAGTCGGTACGCCAGATCTAAAAGGATATAACCAGATGGACGGATCAGAGGAGGCCACGCGCGAAAGCGCGTGGCCAGGAGACAAGCTACAGCCGCGGAAACGCGGCTATAGCCGCGTTTTTGCGGCCCAATGGATAAAACTGGATACCTGCTTTCGTGGAGGAGTTGTACCGGGACTCTACTTCTTCCATCTCCTATAAATACCCCTGTAGAGCAACAGAGAGGGTACATCCAGAGACATGAACTTATGGTTTTCTTTAGTTTTTCTCTTTTCAAATTTCTGTAATCGTCGTTTCGCTTTTAGCATATTCTGGAGGAGGAGGAGCATTGTATTTGGAAGTGATTTCAAATAAAGGTTACCTTTTTTGCCATTTAAATTTTTGTCATTTGATTTTTATGCTGTGATTTTTTTTATTTGTCTTGTTCTTCTTTCTTTCACAATTCTTCACATTAAACAAAAATAAAAAAAAGAGTTGAAAAAAAGATGATTAACTAATTCTAAAGTGTGGTTTGCTGATCTCTTAATCAACCCTAGTGTAGTTTAGGAATTGGATGGATTGAAAATCATTTTTAGAAACCCTAGGTTTAAGACAGGTTTCTTGAAGATTAAATTGGTAGTTAGTTTTTCTAATCTAGGTTACACCTCTAAACAATTCTTCATGAATTCATGCTTAAGTACTTTGACAGCATAACCTTAAGATAACACTTCTCTTATGCTGTACTTAGATGTTAGGATGATCACTTATTGAATTTTTAGTAGTGCAAACAAGTTAGATTCTAATATCATTTTTCTTGCTTGAATTTCTATTAATAACTTAGGATAGATTTTATTTGTTTCAAGATGAAGTTCAATTTTCAAGACTTGCACTATGGGTTGTGATAGAAGATCAGTAAACTGCATATCTCCAATCACATATTTCAAATCTAATCTCTCTTTTGTTTTGTTCTAAGGAATACAGAGAAATCGTTCGAAAAGCTTGCATCGCATCCTTCCCTGTGGATCGACCCGCTTTGGCCCTTGCTACAGCGGATAGAATTGAGACTGAGAACTTTAACTTTAACTTTAAATTTTTCTTTGTAATCTCAAGTTTCAATCAAAATTTTGGCGCCATTGTCGGGGAAGGAACGACACGATATTCTCAAAACTAATTCTTTCATTCTTTTTTTTTTTGCATGTTTAGAGAACAGGAAAACTAACAGCAGCAAAGGACATATAGCAACTCTGTGCCTCTGCCCTTGAAGGTAGAGCAACAGAGCCGCGTTTGCGCGGCAATAGCCGCGTTTCCGCGGCCTGAGTAGTTAACTACTCACTCTGTTTTCTGCAGGTTGCTGCAAATTGCAAGTTTAGTTTACTGCTCTGTTAACTTTTCTCTGTGATCACCTTGCACACTGCTAACTAATTAACAGTAACCTATTTGTTGAAAAATAAAAAAATTTAGACTCTTGCATCTTAGGCACGTGTCTATTTAATTTTTTTTAATTCTGTTGAAAAGTGCTGGCGACAAGGTACGTTTGCATTGCATATAGATTAGGAAACACTCTTGGCTGATTTACTGCTTTTTAAGTGATTACTTATTTACTGCTTTACACGTACACAAATAAATTTTAAGGGTAAAACTCATTAACAAGATAAGGTGGGGATTTCATCACCCTTCCTTGGCCCACAAATCATCTCTGTCACACTCACAACCCTAACCTTAAGTAAAAATTGACTAGACGTTGGCCCTAGGTTAACTCGGACTCACTAGGAGATTGGCTGAAGGGGAAAGTTATTCGAAATTAACTCTTGCCAAATCGGTGTCTAGGCAGGGGATTAAGGGCCGAAAGCCCGAAGATCGGTAGTTATTTAATTAAGGAACGTCTTTGACGGAAAACCTCCCACCGGTCTTGCCACCTACCTGGCCAATTAACTTGTGGTTAAGGTCGGCAATATACCTCCTAAAAACAATCTAAAGTTAGGAGTCGTCTAGGTCAAGGCTTACCCTAGATTAGGATTTTTGAATTTTTTTTCTTTTTCATTGATTGATTGGGTGAACTTGTTTGCTAATTGTGCATGTCAGCTTGGTCGAGAGACCCATTTACATCTAGACTAACTAGAACCAGTTCATTACCCGAGCAAAGCCCGACTCACACATGGTACAAACACCGTCACTACAAGATAGGTTCTATCCTATTATGACCTCTCTTCCTTCTTGCATTCAGTTATCCGATGAAGGTGTTGACCAATTTGAGCTCAAGCCACAATACATTAACACTCTTCCCAAATTTCATGGACTTGAATCCGAGGATGCATACTTTTTCATAAGGGAATTTGAAGAAGTATGTCTCATGATGAAGATACCCAGCCTAGGAGAAGATGCCATCAAATTAAGGTTTGTCCCATTCGCTTTGAAAGACTTAGCAAAGAAATGGCTCTACAGTCTAGAGGCCGGTTCAATATCTTCGTGGGATAATTTCGTCAAAGCCTTCTTAAAGAAGTTTTATCCCGTCCACAAGACTGCACTAATTAAGAAGAGTATCTTACAGTTTAAGCAAACAGCCAATGAACCTTTTTGGAAATACTTCGAACGTTTTAAGGACCTCCTTGCCCAATGCCCTCACCATGGGATAGAGAAATGGCGACTTTGCCAAGTTCTTTATGATGGATTAGAATATTAAACTAAAACGCTATTAGAATCCATGTGCCAAGGAGGATTTTTGAAAAAGAACGAAAATGAAGGATGGTTATTATATGAAGAATTAGCTGATAATACCATCCAATGGGAACCAACTCCGAAAAAATTTAGGACTAATGACCCTACTTCTTCTAAAGGAGGTATCCATTCCATTGAGGCCAACAAAGCCACCGACACTAAGTTAGCTGCTGTTATGCGAAGACTAGAAGCTCTTGAAACTAAAGAAACAATCTCTGTGAACCAAGTCAGCCCAACACCTTCGGCGGGCTGTACTTATTGTCAAGACATGAACCATGTGTTCGAGGAATGTCCCGTCTTTATCGCGCATCAAACCTTGCCCGAGCATATGAGTGCGGCCTTCACAAGGCCCGCCAACAATCCATATTCGCCCACCTACAATCCCGGTTGGAGAAATCATCTAAATTTTTCATGGGGCCCAAGCAACAATGATCAAACAAGGCCCAAATTCTCCAACAATTTTCAAAATCCACCTTATCAACAAAATTTCCCTAGTCAAAATCCTCCACCCTCTTTCCAAAATTCACAAATGGAGACAAGACTCTCAAACATGGAAAGAAAGGTGGACACTCTAGTCAAAAGCCATGACACGCTGACACAAGTCTTGACTAGGATAGTGATCCAACTGAATCAATAAGAAAGACAAAGGGGAACTCTACCAAGTCAACCATTGCCAAACCCTAGGAATCCTAGGCTAGCCAATGAGGCTCAAGACCCAAACCAGTGTAACTTGGTTCATACACTAAGATCAGGGAAACAAGTTGATAATCATGTATCCATGCCACAGGACCCATCTCAGTTGTCCATTCCATCCAGTTCCACTCCATCTCCACAAAGCTCCAAAGAAACTGAAGTTGAAAAATCAGCAGGACAGGTGTACCAGCCTATAGCCCCATTTCCGAATAGGCTTAGGAGCAATAATAATGCACATATGGAGAAATTACTTGAGGTGTTCAATCAGGTTAGGCTCAATATACCACTTCTTGATGCAATCCAACAGGTCCCTAATTATGCCAAATTCCTTAAGGACATGTGCACCAAGAAAAGAAAGACAAATGTGCCTAAGAAGGTTTTTCTAGCCACTAACATTAGTGAGCTATTGTCCAACCAGATCCCAGTCAAGTACAAGGACCCTGGTTGCCCTACCATTTCTTGCATAATAGGTCGAGCTGAAATCAATCGAGCACTCCTCGATTTAGGAGCTAGCATTAATTTGCTTCCTTTCTCCGTATATCAACAACTTGGATTAGGTGAACTCAACCTAACCCAAGTTACAATTCAATTGGCTGATCGATCAATTAAAGTTCCTAAGGGAGAGATCAATGATGTCCTCATACGGGTGGGAGAATTCATTTACCCAGTCGATTTCATTATTTTAGAGGCACAACCTGTGCTAATCCTAGGTCCCAAACTCCCGTCATCTTAGGTCGCCCGTTCCTAGCAACCGCGAATGCAATCATAAATTGTAGAAACGGATTTATGAGATTGACTTTTGGGGATATGACCAAGGAAGTCAATGTTTTCAACTTAGGTAAACATCCCTACGACATGAACGACCAACCCTTCGGGTTAACTTCATTGAAAACATGACTAGTGAGCATAACGAGGAGATCACACTAGAGTCAAAGGAAGAGGAAGAGTTAGAATCAAGTGATCTCAACCTTGATGCGATTGAATGGGCCGCAAATCCAAGTTCTATAGAGATGAAAAATTCAAGCTTAACAACTCCACCCATCGAGCCACCTCCTTCTTTGGAGTTAAAGACCTTAGCTAAACATCTTAAGTACGCCTACCTTGGTGAACAAGAGACGTTACTAGTCATAGTTGCCTCCAATTTGACTAATAGGCAAAAGGAAGACCTACTGGAAACCCTTAGGAGACATAGGGAAGCCATTGGTTAGACCATGGCAGATATCAAGAGACTGAGCCCTAAGATAGTCCAGCATAGAATCCATCTAGAGGAAGGGGTTAAACCGAAGAGGGATCCACAGCGTAGGCTAAACCCGCTCATGCAAGAGGCTGTACAAGCCGAATAGTGAAACTGTTAGATAATGGGATCATTTATCCCTTTTCCGATAGCGAATGGGTGAGTCCAATGCATGTGGTCCCTAAGAAGTCCAGCTTTACTGTGGTAGAAAACGACAAGCAAGAGTTAGTGCAAACACGACTGCCTACCAAAGTTCGAGTATGCATAGACTATCGTAAGTTGAACGCCGCCACTAGGAAAGATCATTTTCCCCTCCCATTTATCGACCAAATGCTAGAATGATTAGCCGGCCATGAGTATTACTGTTTCTTGGACGGTTACTCAGGGTATAACCAAATCCCAATAGCCCCGGAGGACCAAGAAAAGACAACGTTCACATGCCCATTTGGGACATTTGCCTTTCGTCGAATGCCTTTCGGCCTATGTAATGCCCCCGCCACATTCCAACGTTGTATGTTAAGCCTTTTTTCTGACATGGTCGAGCGCTTCTTAGAGATTTTCAAGGATGACTTCTCCGTCTATGGAAATTCATTTGACCAATGTCTTCATCACTTGGAGCTAGTACTGAATAGATGCACCGAAAAGAACTTGACCCTCAATTGGGAAAAGTGCCACTTTATGGTGCAGCATGGGATTGTCCAAGGCCATGAGATATCTAGAGAAGGGATCAAAGTAGACAAGGCTAAGGTGGAGATTATAGCCAAACTTCGAATTCCACGAAGCGTGAAGGACATTCGTTCTTTCTTAGGACACGCTGGGTTTTACCATAAGTTCATTAAGGATTTTAGCAAAATTGCTAGACCCCTTACAAACCTTCTAGCTAAAGACGTGCCCTTAATCTTTGACGATATATGCAATAGCACGTGGGAGAAGTTGAAATTAGAACTTATCTCTGCACCTATCATCTCACCTCCGGACTGGTCCAAACCTTTTGAGATCATGTGCGATGCCTCAGATTTTGCGATAGGCGCTGTCTTAGGACAGCGCAAGGATAACAAGCAACACGTGATCTATTATTCAAGTAGGACACTCAATGATGCCCAAGTGAACTATACTACAACCGAGAAAGAATTCTTAGTAGTAGTGTTCGCTTTGGAGAAATTCCGCCCATACCTACTTGGGACCAAGACCACGATTTTCACCGACCATTCTGCACTTCGATACCTAATGCTAAAAAAGGATGCGAAGGCCCGACTCATTCGTTGGATCCTCCTCCTTCAAGAATTTGATCTCGAAATTCGAGATAAAAAGGGTGTTGAAAATGTTGTCGCAGACCATCTCTCTCGTGTGCCAAACGCACCTTCCGACGAACTGCCCATCAATCACAATTTTCCCGATGAACAACTTCTAGCCATCTCTAAGGAACCATGGTTTGCTGACATAGTAAATTACTTAGTCACAAACCAAACACCACCTAATTGGTCAAAACAGGATAGATACCGATTCTTGTCTCAAGTTCGGTATTACATATGGGAAGATCCTTACCTTTTCAAATATTGTAGCGACCAAATTATTAGGAGATGTATCCCCGATAAGGAAACTAGAAGCGTTCTAGCCTTTTGTCATGAATTTGCTTGCGATGGACACTTTGGTCCCCGCAAAACTGTCGAAAAGCTCCTACAAAGTGGCTTTTATTGGCCAACTTTGTTTAAAGACGCGTTCGAATTTTGCAAAACTTGCACAAGATGTCAAATGATAGGAAGGATTTCCAAACGAAATATGATGCCCCTAAATCCAATTCTAGAAGTAGAACTTTTTGATGTTTGGGGCATTGATTTTATGGGTCCCTTCCCTAATTCGTTTGGGCACCAATACATCTTGTTGGCAGTAGATTACGTATCGAAATGGGTTGAAGTCGTCCCTTGCAAGACAAATGACAACAAAGTTGTTGTCAAATTCTTGAAAGAAAACATCTTCTCGCGCTTTGGAACCCCTCGTGCCATAATTAGTGACAATGGTACACATTTTTGCAATAGAACTTTTGAAGCTCTTATGCAAAAATATGCCATAACTCACAAGTTATCTACGCCGTACCATCCTCAAACCAGTGGACAAGTAGAAGTTTCCAATAGGCAAGTCATGCTTATCTTGGAGAAAACTGTGAATCAGAATAGGAATGACTGGTCCACCAAATTGGTGGATGCCCTATGGGCTTATAGGACTGCCTTTAAAACAATTCTAGGAATGTCTCCCTACAGACTAGTCTTTGGAAAGGCTTGCCACCTTCTTGTTGAGTTAGAGCACCGAGCCTTATGGGCAATTAAGCAGCTAAATTTCAATCTAGATAAGCCCGGTGAGCTTCGGAAATTGCAAATTTCTGAACTGGAGGAATTGAGGAACGAAGCATATGAAAATGCGAAAATTGCGAAGGATAGGGTTAAGGTTTTTCACGATAAGTTCATCACGAGAAAAACTTTTGTCCAAGGACAAAAAGTGCTTCTCTATAACTCTAGACTTCATCTCTTTCCCGGCAAGTTAAAATCAAGATGGACAGGGCCCTTCATTGTTAAGACTGTGTTTCCACACGGAGCCATAGAGATCTACGACCCGAAAAATGGCAGTACATTCAAGGTAAATGATCAACGTCTTAAAATCTTTTTGGAATCAGTTTCGGAAGTAAATGCAGTCATGGGTCTTTTTGACCCAATGTATCGGTAACTCTATCTCTCTGACAATTCATGCATCCATGCATTTCATTCATACATTGGGGACAATGCATGAGACAAGTGTGGGGGAAGGGGTAAATGTAAAAATAAAAAAAAATTAAAAATAATTTTTTTTCTTTTTCTCTTTATTTGTTCTAACATAACCAAAAAAAAATAATTATTATAAAAAGGACAATATTTTGACTTATCTTTTGAAAGAAATCTAAGTTAGTCTTAAGAATTAGGAAAATCATGATAAGGATTTCTAAAAACTTGGTCAAAATAAATAAATTGTTGAACTTTTAGGTATAGGAGGAGAAATTGAATAAGTAATTAGTCTTGATTTTTACCTTAATGAAATGTGCATACCTAATGCATATCTAGGATTCTAAGACAAAGACTCATGTGTCTCTATTAAAAAATAATAATAATAATAAAAAAATTATTCACTAATTAAGCTGGATACATGTGCCTCAAGGAGCATAGGTATTCACGCCTAAAGGTGATTTTATAAATAGAGTCCTTGATTTTGTGGCCTAGTTCACTTGAATTTGAGTCCGTGGGGTGTTTTCTCACCCGGTGCCCTAAAACCAACCAGTTTGGGAGTCACCGACTTTAAGTTCGCTACATGGGTGAATTAGAAAGCCTAAGAAAACTAAGAAATATTATATATGTAATAACACATCTAATAGACAATTAGTTAGGTATGAGGGCCTCAAGAAGTCTTGATACTTACACGAAAGAAAATTAGATGAGTTATACATATTAAAAAAAAATTATTGTAATAATAATAAAGAGGCATGAGAGTCCAAGTTAAAGAATTTCTAGTAAAAATTTACAAGGATGCATTTGACTTTTGGTAACAAAAGAGACTATACAAAAATTCAATTTTGATTCTTACCTAAATTGGATAACAATTTATTATATAAAGACTAAGTTTAAGAATGAATAAAAATTATAATCCTAAAACTTATAGACTACATAGTCTCTTCAAACATATTTCAAATATTTTCTTTTTTATGGATTTTGTGGGTGTAATCCGCTGAAAACCCTCACGAGACAACACTCGTCCTCTAGGGTAACCTAGGGGTTTAACGGCTTGTTGCACATGCTAAGTGAAACCGTGATTCCTACGAAAGTGAGTTAGCTAGATTAGTTTTTCTTTTCTTATTCTTTTTGATTTTTACTCAAGGACGAGCAAAAAGATAAGTGTG
This sequence comes from Agave tequilana, assembly GCA_038442645.1. Classification (NCBI taxonomy): domain Eukaryota; kingdom Viridiplantae; phylum Streptophyta; class Magnoliopsida; order Asparagales; family Asparagaceae; genus Agave; species Agave tequilana. The sequence goes on from JAVJIF010000127.1 coordinate 551,458, forward strand.
GGGGTGTGATAGGTAGTAAAAATTGCATATTTATCACTACATTTACTATCATGTTTCCTATTTATTCTTTTAATTATGCACTAATTACTAAAGTTTTGTTATTTAATGTGTGCAGGCCTTGAGTAATTATTTAAATAAAGAATAAAGCCTAAATGAAGCCCAAAAAGCCCATGTGCAAGCCCAAGTGCAAAAGTTGCAATTACCAAGTGCAAAAGTTGCAACTACTAAAAGAAGATGAAAGGGATAGACTTCTACTCAACCCTAAATGCTTGCAGACAAGGATAAAGATAAAAGGAGGAGAGTGCAAAGATAAAATTCGTTTTAAAGAGATTTGGATTTAGGGTCACTTGCTTCCCAAGTTTTTCCGAATTTTCAAAATAAAGAGTCGGTACGCCAGATCTAAAAGGATATAACCAGATGGACGGACCAGAGGAGGCCACGGGCGAAAGCGCGTGGCCAGGAGACAAGCTACAGCCGCGGAAACACGGCTATAGCCGCGTTTCTGCGGCCCTATGGATAAGACTGGATACCTGCTTTCGTGGAGGAGTTGTACCGGGACTCTACTTCTTCCATCTCCTATAAATACCCCTGCAAAGCAACAGAGAGGGTGCATCCAGAGACGGGAACTTAGGGTTTTCTTTAGTTTTTCTCTTTTCAAATTTCTGTAATCGTCGTTTCACTTTTAGCATATTCTGGAGGAGGAGGAGCATTGTATTTGGAAGTGATTTCAAATAAAGGTTACCTTTTTTGCCATTTAAATTTTTGTCATTTGATTTTTATGCTGTGATTTTTTTTATTTGTCTTGTTCTTCTTTCTTTCACAATTCTTCACATTAAACAAAAATAAAAAAAAGAGTTGAAAAAAAAAAGATGATTAACTAATTCTAAAGTGTGGTTTGCTGATCTCTTAAACAACCCTAGTGTAGTTTAGGAATTGGATGGATTGATAATCATTTTTAGAAACCCTAGGTTTAAGACAGGTTTCTTGAAGATTAAATTGGTAGTTAGTTTTTCTAATCTAGGTTACACCTCTAAACAATTCTTCATGAATTCATGCTTAAGTACTTTGACAGCATAACCTTAAGATAACACTTTTCTTATGCTATACTTAGAAGTTAGAATGATCACTTGTTAAATTTTTAGTAGTGCAAACTAGTTAGATTCTAATATCATTTTTCTTGCTTGAATTTCTATTAATAACCTAGGATAGATTTTATTTGTTTCAAGATGAAGTTCAATTTTCAAGACTTGCACTATGGGTTGTGATAGAAGATCAGTAAACTGCATATCTCCAATCACATATTTCAAATCTAATCTCTCTTTTGTTTTGTTCTAAGGAATACAGAGAAATCATCCGAAAAGCTTGCATCGCATCCTTCCCTGTGGATCGACCCGCTTTGGCCCTTGCTACAGCGGATAGAATTGAGACTGAGAACTTTAACTTTAACTTTAAATTTTTCTTTGCAATCTCAAGTTTCAATCAGTGGCTCCGAGAACTCTGAGTAGACCTCGGGAACTGGTTCTAAGGATTTCGAGTAGACCCTGGGAACTGTCTCCGAGGACTTTGAGTCAAACCCGAGAACTGTCTCCGAGGACTCCGAGAACCACTGCAGATATCAAGATCTCATCTTCAGTAGGTCGACAATATTATATCCTATTCATTCTTAATAACCACAAATAGATCTCATGGATAAAAAAATAATTTACAACCATTCCACCATGTAATTAACGACGAAAAATTCTCATGGGATCCAATCATATAAAATAGTAAATAAATATTGTGCGACCATAATAGGGGGATTAACGCTATAAAACAAGGGTTAACTTCGCACATACAATCCTGCATATGATACATGGTATATGCGATTTGATTTCATGGACAACATGACATGTTTAACCTATATTCATGATCAAGTTTTGTTCTGATACTAATTGAAATTGCCAAAAATTCTTTAGATCCTCTTGAGTGGATACAGACTGAACAACAAAAAATTTGTGCACATGTAATTCTATAAATTTAATGAAGACTGAGATCATACCTTTGAGATCTCACTAACAATCTTAAACTACAAACTGAGAAGACGTCTCGAACATCTCACGATCTTCTATCGTATTCCCAAAGTACTAGATCAGATGGAGGGTGAGCTTCAAACTTTCGATCTCTGCTCAGCTCTTTTCTGTCGCCTTTTAGAAACTAGGATTTTCTTCTGCATGATGAATACTGCAGTAAAAAGCTATAGGAGGCTTTATATAGTCTATGTAGGGACCACTAGGAATCAAATAAGGTTCAGACTTTTAATGAAATTAGAAACTATAATTCAACCTCTTAATTTTATAAATTATAATTTAGTCCACTAAAGATTTAAAAATGCACTTCTGTCCTTATCTAAAAATTACTTTCAAGATCCTTATTATTATATGCTTAAAATCTCCCAACATTAAGATTTTTGATGTCCGTTATTTAAATTAAATTACCAACAATTTTGTTTAATAGACATCTTGTCCTTGATACCTACCGCTTAACTTATTTCTCAAAATTACTTTCGGATAATTAAATCCACCTGCAGGATTCAACATGCACAAAACTTATAAGCTTCTCAAAGAGACATCATCATTCCCTCACACATGGATGTGGATTTCATCTATGAATAAAGTTCATCGTACACATTATATTATCACTCAACTCACTGAAGCTATGGAGTCATAAATGAATCCCACTTCTTAATGAATCAAACTGAAAAGTATAATATGCACATGTCCATTAAACATTTCAAGATTAAGAATTTAAGCACTCATAATAACAATTAGGTGATAATGTCACGCTCCGCTTTCCAAAATACGCTGGAGCAGAGATGCGACAAGAATCGGCGACGCATATACGCAAGTAAAATACCTCACGTATACGCGCTAAGCTTTAAGTAACCCAAAATAAGATATAAATCTACTAAAATGAATCTATGATCATTGCAATATCACATATAAGCATCCACGCCTGATATTATATAAATAAAGAACTAGAATAAAGACTGAATCAGATATATAGGAATCAGGGAATGTACAGAAATAGGAATAAAAAGAGCCAAGATTATTAGAATCAAATAGGAAGAAACTCCAGCTCCTCGCAAAGCGTATGAGCTTAATGAACACCTGAACAATATAATAAAGCATGAAATATCTGGACATGCAAATCCAGGGTTGTCAGAAGCGACCTATTAAGTGTATAAGGAAAGTGGAAGTGCTCGTGCATATAAACAGTATGTACAAAATAACAATAAGTTTAAACCTGAAAAATAAAAGAAAGTTGAATAACAATAACATGAATAAGTCTGCAAATAGAGGACAACTAATACAACTGTAAACAAATAACTGATGTCAAGATGTGTAACCTAACATATGTCACTAGTCTGGTGTTAGCCCAAGAGGTTACACTCTCCAATTGTTTTTGTGTTTTGATGATGACAAACCAAATTAGTGCTATTTGGTACTAATGATTTTGTTTAAGATAAGTTTCAGGTTTTGTACCATGTTTAGAGTTCATTCGCTTCGCTGCTGCAAAAACTTCTAAGTTCCACATAGCAATGAAGGAAATTTGCTCATCAAGGAAGGATCATAGAAGAGAAGGCACTAGCAAGGCATTGGATGGCTCAAAGACGTGAAGATTGCTCAGAGGTCCTTAGGTTTTGTATTTTTTAGTTTTATAGCTTGTTAAAGAATAGAGATTAGGTTTGAAGCTCAATCACACACGTTTTTGCGCATATACTATTTCTTAGTTTATTTCCTATAAAATATACAAAAATATTTTAGTACAAAATCTTTCTTCTACAAATTTCTTTTTATATTACATACTGAATTCCTGTTTAAAATAGTTTTGTTAAAAATATTTTTCTTCTCAAAATTCTGTCTTTATTTCGTTTTCTGACCTGATCCGGTCGACCGGCAGTCTACCGACAGTCGACCGAGTCTGTGTCAGGCTGGTCCGGTCGACCGGACCAGTCGACCGAGGTCCTGGCAGAATGCACGTATCCGTGTGCATGTCTGTCGGTCGACCGGGGCAGTCGACCGATATTTATTTTTGAGTCACAGTTTGTATCAGTCGACCGGGTCGGTCGACCGATAGCCTGTAACGGTCGGAATTCTGTACTACCGGTCGACCGATGTAGCCGTTGAACAGTAACGGGCAGATTTTTAAGAGCTGTTTATTTTTGTCTTTTGTGTTTAAAAATTCGTTTAAGGATATATTTTGATCTAATTACCTCCTAAACATCAGTAATTATGTTTTATCCTTAAACCCTAGCCCTCTCCTATAAATAGAGGTGTTTGGGGAGAGATTGGTTACAACAACAATTTTCAAGAGAAAAATTCAAAAGTTTGAGAAATTCAAAAGAGCTTGTTTCTTGGTTTTTGTGCTAATATTCTCACTCATTTTCTGAATTGGTTTTTGTGATACTCTCTGATTTAATTTTTCTTTTCACCTTACACAAGAGCTTCATTCCTACTCAATATTCTCTAAGGACCTTTGTAAGGGAAGAGATATTTGAAAGAGAGAGTTTGTGGTCTTTTGACTACTCAGAGATAATTTGTACTTGAGCTTTGTGAAACTGGGTACTCCTGTGTGTTGGGTACTGCAGTGATTGTGTAACTGTCTGTGTGATAGTGAAGTAGCTAGAATCCTTCTGGGGAAGGCGGGGAGTAGAGCTGGGTGCTCGAACCTCGATAACATATCCTTGTGTTTGCGATTGGTTTACTTTCTTGCACTCTTTACTTTACTATACTTGCTCTTATTCTTGATCATCATAATCATTGTCATACTTGTTTGCATTCATCTTGTGATTCTTGTTTGGTGACTGTTGTAGCTTTAATTTTTAAATTTCCCTTTGATTAGCATCTTCACCTATTCACCCCCCCTCTAGGTGACTTTCAATTGGTATCAGAGCTTGGACTCTAGGTTTGGCTTAACATCCATAGAGAGATCCTTAAAATATTGCTAATCAACATTTTCATTCATCCATTCATACACTAGTAAATATGGTCGACAACATTAAAACCCCACCTAAATTTGATGGCCTAAATTTTCCCATTTGGAAGGTTAGGATGACTATATTTTTGCAATCACTAGGTAGCTTGGTAGTAAGTCCTTGACCAAACCCTACATAGCACCCGATAGTGATGAGAGCACTTGGACCGACTTCAACTTTAGAGAATATGAGGCTAACTCAAAAGCCCAAAACTCCCTTTTAACCGCCTTGAATGAGGATGACCTTACACGGGTAATTCATTGCCAATCCGCCTATGAGATTTGGCAACACTTATTGGTCACGCATGAAGGGACTTCACAAGTCAAGAGAGCTAAAATAGATCTCTTGAGGTCCCAATATGAATCATTTAAAATGCTTGATGATGAATCCATTGATTGTATGATTACTCGTTTCACTAAAATTACAAATGGTCTTTCTTCCTTAGGTGACGTCATCTCCAACGATCAAAAGGTGCGCAAAGTGATACGAGCTCTTCCTCTATCTTGGGAGATAAAGGCCACCACCTTGAAGGAATTAAACGATAAGGATGAGATGGACATCATTAGTCTCATTGGGAACCTAAAGACCCATGAGATGGAAAAGAAAGCAAGAGAAGAGGTTGCTCCAACAAAGAAGAAGTCCATAGCTTTCAAGTCTTCATCCACTCTTGAAGACGATGATGAAGATGAAGAAGAAGATGAGGAGCTCTCCCTCCTTGTACGAAACATGAAGAGATTGTACCGAAGGAAAAAGTTTAACTTCCAAAGAAAGTTTGAAGACAAAAGGGAGGAAAGAGTTTGCTACAATTGCCGAAAGCCCGGACACATGATAGCGGATTGCCCGGAGCTCAAAAAGAAGATAATTTCCTCCTTCAAGCATAGGAAGTCGGAAGAAAAGAAAGCCTACAAGGCAACATGGGATTCGGAAAGCGAGTCCGAAGAAGAAGAAGCGGATACCGCAAATATGTGTTTCATGGCAAACACACCCAAGGTAAACCCTCAATCTCTTGATGATAATGATGATGATTTGAGTAATGAAGTTCTAGTTCATGCTTTTGTAGAACTTTCCGAAACTTATGATAACAAGAAAATGGAATGCTTTAAATTACAAAAAGAAGTTGCTTTTCTTAAAAATCAACTTGCTTTGGTTTCAAAAGAAAAAGATGATCTTTCTTCCAATCTTGTTTCTATTCAAAATGAATTTGACGCTTATAAGATTTCTTGTAAGGGTAAAACCCCTATTGTTGATAATGAAGAAATTTCTTCCTTAAAAACCAAAATGGTTGATTTTGAAAAGGTTTTGAAAGATTGTGCTTTTAACACCAAGAAGCTTGAAGAAAAGTTTTCCAAAAAGCACACTTCTCATGTTAAAGATTCTCATGCTAAAATTCCACATGCTCACACTTCAAATAATACTTCTCATGCTAAATCTTTTCATGCTCACAATGCCCATGCTCACAAATCACACACTCACTATGCTTTTAAATATGGTAGAGTGTATAGATGTACTTATTATGGCAAAAATGGACATTTAACTAAATTTTGTTATGATAAATTGCATAGTTCAAATAATCTTGTTTGGGTTAATGGCTCTAACCCTCATGGACCCAAGAAAATGTGGGTACCAAAATCAAGTCCTAAAATGTTTGATGTAGGTACACACCAAGGCTCCAAGACGTAGGGAGCGGTGGTACCTTGATAGTGGTTGTTCGAGACACATGTCGTGGGATATCAACAACTTCACGACCCTATCAAGGTACATGGAAGGTGGCTCCGTCACCTCCGGGGATGATTCCAAAGGCACCATCATCGGTATTGGTAATATTCAAATTGGTTCATCTCCTATTATAGAAAATGTAGTTCTTGTTGATGGTTTAAAGCATAATTTACTTAGTATTAGTCAATTTTGTGATCGTGGCCTTAAAGTTGTTTTTGATGATTCTACTTGTAAGATTTTTTGATGTTAAATCGAATGATTGTATTTTAACCGGTTTTCGTGATGATAATGTTTATATAATTGACATGCTTAATGTAGAGTGTTCTACTAAATGTTTAAATGCTTTTGATGAAAATTCTTGGCTTTGGCATAGAAGATTAGGACATGTATCTTTTGAACATCTTTCTAGAATTAATTCAAAGGAATTGGTGAAGGGTATTCCTTGCTTGAGTTTTGAGAAAGACCGCATTTGTGGTGCGTGCCAACTTGGGAAACAAACCAAGTCTTCCTTCAAACCAATCAAGGATATCATGTCAATTAGACCTCTAGAATTAATTCATATGGATTTATTTGGACCAACTAAAACTAAAAGCTTAAATGGAAGTAGATTTGCATTTGTTTTAGTTGATGATTTCTCTCGTTTCACTTGGGTTTTCTTTTTGCAAAATAAAGATCAAACTTTTTCTCACTTTAAGATTTTTAGAAAAAGAGTTGAAAAAGAAAAAGGTTTTCCGATTTTGAGAATAAGGAGTGATAGAGGTGGTGAGTTTGTTAACCAACTCTTCATGACTTATTGTGATGAAAAGGGAATTAAGCATGAAATGTCTTGTCCTAGGACTCCACAACAAAATGGAGTTGTTGAAAGGAAAAATAGAACACTTCAAGAGATGGCTAGGACAATGATAAGTGAGTACGACCTCCCTCAATATTTATGGGCTGAGGCCGTAAACACCGCATGCTATATATCGAATCGTATTTATTTATGCAAAAATTCTTCTAAAACATCTTTTGAAATGTATCTTTCTAGAAAACCAAATGTGTCATATTTCAAAATTTTTGGATGCAAATGTTTTGTTTTGAACACTAAAGAGAATTTGGGTAAATTTGATGCTAAGGCTTATGAGGCTATCTTTGTTGGATATTCCTCTACTAGCAAAGCATATAGAGTTTTTATTAGATCTTCACAAACTATTGAAGAAACTATGCATGTTAAGTTTGAAGAGTCTAATGTGTTTGTTGAGAATGTTGTAGAGATTGAACCATTAGGTAAAAGCATGGAGAAACTATCCTTGAAGGACTCACCCGCTCAAGAAGATAAGCAAGAACCTTTAGGTGAAGTTCAAGAGGATAATGAGGAAAGCGCTCAACCGCTTCCCAAAGCTTGGAGATACGCTACAAATCATCCTAAGGAGCTCATCTTGGGTGATGCTTCCAAAGGAGTCACAACGCGCTCCAAACTCCATGACCTATGTGGTAACTTTGCTTTCATTTCTCATTTTGAACCCAAAGGCATTCTCGAAGCCGAGAAGGACCCATATTGGTTGCTTGCCATGCAAGAGGAACTCAATCAATTTGAGCGCAACCAAGTTTGGCACCTTGTTCCTAAGCCCCATGATAGACCAATAATTGGTACTAAGTGGATCTTTAGGAATAAGTTGGATGAGTCCGAAAATGTCATTAGGAATAAAGCTAGGTTAGTAGCCCAAGGTTACACTCAAGTTGAGGGAATCGACTTTGAGGAATCCTTTGCACCCGTAGCACGGCTTGAAGCCATACGGATAACACTAGCTTATGCATCTTTTAAAAATTTTAAACTTTTTCAAATGGATGTAAAAAGTGCATTTTTAAATGGTTTTTTTAATGAAGAAGTTTTTTTTGCTCAACCTCCCGGTTTTGTTGATCATGTTCATCCCGATTTTGTTTTCAAACTTGATAAGGCTTTGTATGGTTTAAAACAAGCTCCAAGTGCTTGGTATGAAAGACTTTCAAGTTTTCTAATTTCAAATGATTTTATTAAAGGTAAAGTAGACACTACTCTATTCACTAAGCATGTTGATAATGATATTTTAATTGTCCAAATTTATGTTGATGATATAATCTTCGGTTCTACTAATGAAGTTTTATGCAAGGATTTTGAAAAGGTAATGCAACAAGAATTTGAAATGTCCTCCATGGGTGAGCTCAACTTCTTTCTTGGACTCCAAGTCAAGCAATTGCATGATGGGAACTTCATCTCTCAAGCCAAATACGCTAAGGAACTCGTGAAGAGGTTTGGACTTGAAGACGCTAAAGCTTGCAACACTCCCATGGCAACTACAACCAAGCTTGATAAGGACGACCAAGGTAAAAATGTTGATATTAAATTGTTTAGAAGCATGATAGGTAGTCTTTTATATTTAACGGCAAGTAGGCCGGATATCATGTTTAGTGTGCATCTTTGTGCTAGATTTCAATCGTGTCCCAAAGAGTCTCATTTAATTGCCGTAAAACGCATTATTCGATATGTTAAAGGAACGATTGAATTAGGTCTTTGATATCCGAAAACCGGAGATTTTTCTATGATTAGTTATTCGGATGCCGACTATGCAGGTTGTAGAGTAGATAGAAAGAGTACTAGTGGGACATGTCAATTTCTTGGTAATTGTCTTGTTTCATGGTCCTCTAGGAAGCAAAATTCCGTAGCTCTATCAACCGCCGAGGCGGAGTATGTTGCCGCGGGGGCTTGTTGTGCACAAGTCCTTTGGATGAAACATACTCTCCTTGATTATGATTTGCATTATAAAAATATTAAAATATTTTGTGATAATACTAGTACTATTCATTTAACCAAAAATGCAAATCAACATAGTAAGACCAAGCACATTGAGATTAGATATCATTTTCTTAGAGATCATTTTGAGAAAGGTGATATTGATATTGATTATGTTTCCACGGATTTACAACTAGCCGATATTTTCACTAAACCCCTTGATTTTGCTAGATTTTCGTTTATTTGTGGAGAACTTAATGTTTGTATTATTGAATAGACATGTTTTTCATAACCCTTTTTGATGTATGACAAAAAGGGGGAGAGTAAGTTACATGGACAAAAATAAGTTCATTTGGTCTTGGTTCCATATGAATTTATATGTTTTATGAGTTTTTGTATTTTAGTTTAAATTAGTATCTAGAGCATATTATTGTTTGTTTCAATTGGTTTCAATAATTGGTGCATCATTTCAATTATTGGTATCTAGAGCATATTATTGTGTTTTTAATTATAGCATATTTTGAGGGGGAGTTTTCTCCTCCCTATATTTTTGTTAATAGCCTATTTGTTTTGTCATCATCAAAAAGGGGGAGATTGTTAGCCCAAGAGGTTACACTCTCCAATTGTTTTTGTGTTTTGATGATGACAAACCAAATTAGTGCTATTTGGTACTAATGATTTTGTTTAAGATAAGTTTCAGGTTTTGTACCATGTTTAGAGTTCATTCGCTTCGCTGTTGCAAAAACTTCTAAGTTCCACATAGCAATGAAGGCAATTTGCTCATCAAGGAAGGATCATAGAAGAGAAGGCACTAGCAAGGCATTGGATGGCTCAAAGACGTGAAGATTGCTCAGAGGTCCTTAGGTTTTGTATTTTTTAGTTTTATAGCTTGTTAAAGAATAGAGATTAGGTTTGAAGCTCAATCACACACGTTTTTGCGCATATACTATTTCTTAGTTTATTTCCTATAAAATATACAAAAATATTTTAGTACAAAATCTTTCTTCTACAAATTTCTTTTTATATTACATACTGAATTCCTATTTAAAATAGTTTTGTTAAAAATATTTTTCTTCTCAAAATTCTGTCTTTATTTCGTTTTCTGACCTGATCCGGTCGACCGGCAGTCTACCGACAGTCGACCGAGTCTGTGTCAGGCTGGTCCGGTCGACCGGACCAGTCGACCGAGGTCCTGGCAGAATGCACGTATCCGTGTGCATGTCTGTCGGTCGACCGGGGCAGTCGACCGATATTTATTTTTGAGTCACAGTTTGTATCAGTCGACCGGGTCGGTCGACCGATAGCCTGTAACGGTCGGAATTTTGTACTACCGGTCGACCGGCCCGGTCGACCGATGTAGCCGTTGAACAGTAACGGGCAGATTTTTAAGAGCTGTTTATTTTTGTCTTTTGTGTTTAAAAATTCGTTTAAGGATATATTTTGATCTAATTACCTCCTAAACATCAGTAATTATGTTTTATCCTTAAACCCTAGCCCTCTCCTATAAATAGAGGTGTTTGGGGAGAGATTGGTTACAACAACAATTTTCAAGAGAAAAATTCAAAAGTTTGAGAAATTCAAAAGAGCTTGTTTCTTGGTTTTTGTGCTAATATTCTCACTCATTTTCTGAATTGGTTTTTGTGATACTCTCTGATTTAATTTTTCTTTTCACCTTACACAAGAGCTTCATTCCTACTCAATATTCTCTAAGGACCTTTGTAAGGGAAGAGATATTTGAAAGAGAGAGTTTGTGGTCTTTTGACTACTCAGAGATAATTTGTACTTGAGCTTTGTGAAACTGGGTACTCCTGTGTGTTGGGTACTGCAGTGATTGTGTAACTGTCTGTGTGATAGTGAAGTAGCTAGAATCCTTCTGGGGAAGGCGGGGAGTAGAGCTGGGTGCTCGAACCTCGATAACATATCCTTGTGTTTGCGATTGGTTTACTTTCTTGCACTCTTTACTTTACTATACTTGCTCTTATTCTTGATCATCATAATCATTGTCATACTTACTTGCTTGCATTCATCTTGTGATTCTTGTTTGGTGACTGTTGTAGCTTTAATTTTTAAATTTCCCTTTGATTAGCAACTTCACCTATTCACCCCCCCTCTAGGTGATTTTCAATTGGTATCAGAGCTTTGACTCTAGGTTTGGCTTAACATCCATAGAGAGATCCTTAAAATATTGCTAATCAACATTTTCATTCATCCATTCATACACTAGAAAATATGGCCGACAACATTAAAACCCCACCTAAATTTGATGGCCTAAATTTTCCCATTTGGAAGGTTAGGATGACTATATTTTTGCAATCACTAGGTAGCTTGGTAGCTAAGTCCTTGACCAAACCCTACATAGCACCCGATAGTGATGAGAGCACTTGGACCGACTTCAACTTTAGAGAATATGAGGCTAACTCAAAAGCCCAAAACTCCCTTTTAACCGCCTTGAATGAGGATGACCTTACACGGGTAATTCATTGCCAATCCGCCTATGAGATTTGGCAACACTTATTGGTCACGCATGAAGGGACTTCACAAGTCAAGAGAGCTAAAATAGATCTCTTGAGGTCCCAATATGAATCATTTAAAATGCTTGATGATGAATCCATTGATTGTATGATTACTCGTTTCACTAAAATTACAAATGGTCTTTCTTCCTTAGGTGACGTCATCTCCAACGATCAAAAGGTGCGCAAAGTGATACGAGCTCTTCCTCTATCTTGGGAGATAAAGGCCACCACCTTGAAGGAATTAAACGACAAGGATGAGATGGACATCATTAGTCTCATTGGGAACCTAAAGACCCATGAGATGGAAAAGAAAGCAAGAGAAGAGGTTGCTCCAACAAAGAAGAAGTCCATAGCTTTCAAGTCTTCATCCACTCTTGAAGATGATGATGAAGATGAAGAAGAAGATGAGGAGCTCTCCCTCCTTGTACGAAACATGAAGAGATTGTACCGAAGGAAAAAGTTTAACTTCCAAAGAAAGTTTGAAGACAAAAGGGAGGAAAGAGTTTGCTACAATTGCCGAAAGCCCGGACACATGATAGCGGATTGCCCGGAGCTCAAAAAGAAGATAATTTCCTCCTTCAAGCATAGGAAGTCGGAAGAAAAGAAAGCCTACAAGGCAACATGGGATTCGGAAAGCGAGTCCGAAGAAGAAGAAGCGGATACCGCAAATATGTGTTTCATGGCAAACACACCCAAGGTAAACCCTCAATCTCTTGATGATAATGATGATGATTTGAGTAAGGAAGTTCTAGTTCATGCTTTTGTAGAACTTTCCGAAACTTATGATAACAAGAAAATGGAATGCTTTAAATTACAAAAAGAAGGTGCTTTTCTTAAAAATCAACTTGCTTTGGTTTCAAAAGAAAAAGATGATCTTTCTTCCAATCTTGTTTCTATTCAAAATGAATTTGACGCTTATAAGATTTCTTGTAAGGGTAAAACCCCTATTGTTGATAATGAAGAAATTTCTTCCTTAAAAACCAAAATGGTTGATTTTGAAAAGGTTTTGAAAGATTGTGCTTTTAACACCAAGAAGCTTGAAGAAAAGTTTTCCAAAAAGCACACTTCTCATGTTAAAGATTCTCATGCTAAAATTTCACATGCTCACACTTCAAATAATACTTCTCATGCTAAATCTTTTCATGCTCACAATGCCCATGCTCACAAATCACACACTCACTATGCTTTTAAATATGGTAGAGTGTATAGATGTACTTATTGTGGCAAAATGGACATTTAGCTAAATTTTGTTATGATAAATTGCATAGTTCAAATAATCTTGTTTGGGTTAATGGCTCTAACCCTCATGGACCCAAGAAAATGTGGGTTAACGACAATTTTATCATTATTATAATTGCCTGCTAATGTAGTGCATGTATTTTGAAAGGGTACCGTACATGCCCAGTACCACAGTCTAACGTTCTGGCACTGAACCAGGACGGACCGCAAGGCCCTAATAACTGAAGACCACATCCTCACAGAGTAACTGGTGTGGCGCCGTAGTCAAGGCATAGCCCTAATAACTGTGAACTGAATAACTAGGTAGCCAGTACTACCTTGGTTCCCCATGGTTGGAACCTAACCTTGGTATACCATACCTAGTCCTTCCAAAATACACGACATGCATTATCAGGCAATTATCCCTGTTACCCGGGTTATGGTGTCTTTATTAACAAGCAACAATAGGTTATAATAAAGGTGGAATAGTGACTGAATATCTCCAGCAACTGGTGATGATGTCTATAATAACTGGTAACTAAACAACTGATGACTAACAACTAATAACTAGCAACTAATAGCTATAACTGACATCAGATGGAGAATACTAGAGATATAGGGTCACTAGTCACAACTGAGCACTAACAACTGGTAACTGATACGGATATCAAACAACTACTATAAACTCTAAAATATATCATATGATCGCCAACAAATAATCTCACCAGTAACTGATAAAGTGATAACTGCTATCTGAGAACTCTGAAGTACAAGATCACCGATATCAACTAGTCACTATCACAATAACTCAATCTCTATAATTGAATTAACCAAGATCATGAATACAGTCTACTGAGCATCCTCGAATCAACTAGATTAACAATACTGAAGTCATATCTAAAAGAGAACATCCTCAAACAACTGCAATCTATAAATGCATACATAAGATACTCAATACCAACTTAAACAATATGATCAGTAAGTAAATACTAAAATACTCACAATTATAAATCCAACTACATCAATCATATATAAGTACTAATCAAGATCCAGCGAAAGGAATAGATATCTCAGATCAACTCTAACTCTAAATAAAACTTATTTCAATCCAAACATAAGTAATTCATTATCTTAATAAAGTAACATCATAACAAAGTCATCCTCAATAAATGAATCATTATCTATGTTATTTACCAAATGAAAGACAACAAGTCTGAGAAGTACTCCACATAAAATGTATATTTCTAATCATAGTTAATCCAACAACAGTCCAAGTTCCTTTATAACTAGTGCGAATCTGAAACGGTTACACATGAAATATATAAGTCTAATATCTCAATATCCAAATGCAAGATCCATATACATCTGATGCTCAAATATAAACTAATCCAGCCAATCAATAGATCGAATTTAGTCACAGTCTAAGGTCTTCCAATACTAGACCTAAGCCAATAGCGACGAACTACCAACACAAGAAATGGCATTGATACAAGCTCATATCAACTAAACAAATATGGTAAAAAATAAATGATGCCTCATGAAGTGATACAAGTGATAATACTGGTAAAATATCTCAATCATTCACGTGAAATAATAAAGGTAAAACACAATACCTATTTACGACGGTTAATAAAAAAATAAGATAAAAGTAAACACTCATAGGAAATGACGCGGTTTTAGAACCGAATCGTCATCTGGTCTTCACATCATGAACCAGTACTGATCTACGGATCATCCCATGAATCAGTCTCCAAATCGCCACAGTATCAGGTCCATAATGTGCACAATTTCGAATCTCCCATTACCGAGCTCGGATCGCACGATCGTGTCTGAATCACTGTACCACGCAACCAAGCACATGAACTCATATAAACATACACCCATACACATATACACACTACATGCATACACGTACACTCTTATACACACAATATACATGCATACGTACAAACTTATGCATACATAAATCAATATATATATTGAAAGGTCACCTAGGGGGGGTTAATAAGTGACAATGCTAATCTAGAAACTAAATGCGGAAGATAAGACAAATTTGCACAAACACTTAGTACAACTAACGAGTGTAGCCGAATTCCCCGTGAAGGGCTCTGAACTAACTCCTCTTGATTTCTCTGAATAAGAGTTGAGGTGCTATATGAAGCTCTCGTGGTTAAGTACAAGTGAGGCACACAAACACAAGCCAAGCATACAATGGATATAAGCAATATGAAAATAATGCAAGGCACAACACAAGCAAGTATGATATGATATGAATGATGCACAAACACAAATAAGGAAGAGAGTTAAGAGACAATGGATCAAACGTAAACACAATAATATGTTCTGAGGTTCGAGCCCCTAGCTCTACGTCCCCGCCTTCACCGAGAAGGATTTCTAATCCACTAAAGGAGTACCGAACACCTCTCTCAACCTTACAATGCCACCGAGGCAATACAACCACAATCCACCTCACAAATGAGGGATAGGCCCTTAGCCAAACAATCACAATCACCTCTACCGAAGAGGGATACAAACCAATACTACTCCGATCAACCTCTACCAAAGAGGGATACAATGAAACACGAAGGGTTTACAACTTAGAGGTTTTCACAATCTCAAACAATCTCTTTTCACAAAACAAATGATCCTAAATAGATAGGATAGAAGATATAGCTCAAGTGTGAAGAGTAAGGTGTTTGGAAAACAAAAACTCAAAGAAAAATAATTGAAAAAACTCTCTACAAAAGATAGAAATGAAGAACAATACAAATCTCCCAATTTTCTATTTTCTTTGATTTTTCCAAAACCCTAAAACAATATAAAGATAAATCTTTTGGCACTTAAACACTTTTGAAAACTTGTTTTAAACACCAAGAAAAGAGAGAAATTTTAGCTCATAAAATCTTAGTTAAAATCCTCAAGAAATGAGGTATATATAAGTCCAAACAAAAACTACCCGTTAGGCTGTTTTTGTCAGCCAGAACAGCTGGCGGTCGACCGCCAACGGTCAAAAATATGACCGTTGGGCGCCAGCGGTCGACCGGTCGGTCGACCGAAAATTTACAGAGAGTAGACCTCTCTGTCCGGTCGACCGCTCGGTCGACCGGCCCAATTGCCTGGCAAAATGTGCACAGCCTTGTGCATGTCGGTCGACCGACTCTGGAATCCGGTCGACCGGCCCGGTCGACCGCCAGAGCCTGGCAGCCAGGATTCTGGGACAGAAAAAAATGTTAGAAAATATTCTAATAAATCCTATAAATCTTCTAAAAATCCATAAAAATAGTTTTATCATTTTTCATTGATATATAAACATGTGATAAAAATCTCAAGACACATATCAAACATTTTGAATCATTTTTGTGTCTTACAAATTTTATCAAAAACTAAAAACTGTATTTTTATCAAACTTTGATTTTTCAGTAGGACATCTGATTTTTCCTAAAACTCATGAATAGACATATCAAAATAAGTTTGTTTAAGATATGAAGCATGTATGTATATCGAACACATCTAATATACATAAAAACTATTTAAACTTGTTTTGATCTAAACTATTCATGAAAACCAATATCCAAAACATAAAACGTGTGTGTTGTGAACTTGAGCATATCAACTATCTAATCTTTACAAATGGATCTAAACACTCTAAACTATGGATACCTAAGTCTTCTTGACGATCTTCCATCTTCAAGTCGACTCGATCCAAATACATGATCCACGAGCTAGACTCTAATGAGTGCAATGAATGATCTTGATGCTCGGGCTCGGAATCACCAAGTGAAAGCTTCCAAACTCTTTTTGTTAAAGCAATCACCAACTAATATCTTGTCTAATGATCTGAAACTAAAATCACAAGATTATTAGTAAACATAACTACATGAGTTAATCATCATCAAAACTAGAGTGGAAGGCCTTTGGGCCAACACACACACACACACACACACACACATAATATAACATACACCCTAATAAACAAACTTACACATGAAAAAATATGTATATAAACACAATATTATTAACACACACACACACTGATATCCAACACATGCAGCACATAATTGGATACACACACCCACACGTAAATAATTATAACACATAATACAAACACATGTAAATATTTACAAAACACATAATATAAACATATCCATACACAATAATTAGAACACCCAAAATAATTACAGGGAAGGGGAAGGAGAGAACTCACCCACGGTCATGGGTGCTCACCGGCAGAGGCGGAGGTGATGGCGCCATCGAAGATGATGTCGCGGGCTACCGGGGACTCGCCGGAGTGGTGCGCCGCCTAGGGGAGTGTTGTGCACGAGGAGGAAGGGTTGTGTGCTGGGTGAAAGATGCTCCACGGTTCTCGCTGGAGGCCGTGCATAGAGTAACTCGGGCGGTGCATTGGTTGGCATACTGGAGAGAGAAGAGAGCATGGTAAGACCAAGGGGAAGATCTAAGTCAGGTACAGGGCTTGCGGCTATAGACAGCCAGCTCAAGGGCTGTTCGCAGGGAGGTGGGGGCAGCCATGGTTGCTGCGGGTGTGAGAGGAGATGATTCAGGCTGCTGCCAGGGGTGTGCACGAGGAGGTACCCATGCATGGAGTTGACCTGCGGCTGGGGCTTGCTGCCGGGGTCCTGGCTGCCATGGGCTTGGATGGAAGGTGCCCTTGCATAGGAGAGGGGATCACGAAAGAGGGGAATCTCGGCCCAGGTGTTTGGCGGTGCACCAATTGGATTCTCACGCCATGAGATGAGGGAGGGTGCGGGCTGCTGCTCGCGCTTGGGTGAGGCCAGGAGGGAAGTGCCGCAGAGAATGGATCTCGTCGGGGTGGTGCACCAAGTGGTGCTGTCACCGGTTGGAGATTGATGAAGAGGGGATCAGCAAGAGGGGAGGCACGGAGGCAGGAGGCTGCCGTGGGGCTAATAACGGCCAAGAGGAGAGAAGCCCAGATGTTGGGGGGTGGAGCTCGAGAGTATGGCTCGGCTGGCTCGCTCCAGCGAGGTGGAGATCCGGCCATCATGGGAATATGGTACTGCAAACCAAAGGGGGAGGAGAAGGATTAGGTTAGGAATTAATTAGGGTTAAGAAGAGATAATGAGATTATATATAGGGTGGGATAATGGGTTATTGGGTTTCAGGTATTGGGTCTAACTGGGTATGGGTTAAAGGGTAATGGGACATAGTTGGGGTCTAGGAATAAAAATATATAATGAATATCAATAAAACTACATAATAATAAATAGTAATAATAATAATTAACTATACTAATAATAATATTTAAAATAACTATAACATTAGTAGTAGTAATAATAGTTCTTAATCATAAAGAAACAACCATTATTAATAATCACAAGTAATAATAATAATAATTAACAATAATAATTAACAACATCAATAATAATACTAATATTAATTAACAAAATAATAATTAATAATAATGATAACAATAATAAAAAAATGATAATTAACAACTACCACTATCACTAATATTTATACTAATATTAAAATAATAAAACACTAATAATAATTAATAAACACCAACAATATTAATAATAATAACATTAATAGTAATAACAATAAATAATAATCACAATGGAAGAATAATAATAGTAATAACTACCACAATATATCAGTTAAAAATAAGAATAATCACAAAAGTAATAGTAATATGTAATTAAAATTATTGATAAGAAATATTGGTAATTATATATAAAGCCAAATCACCATTTACTATCTCAAAAATAATTTACATATTTAATAATAATAATCACTAGAAGAAAAGCAATAAATTAAGTTGATTAAATAAAAGTAATCTGTAAATTAAAATAAATACTTAGAAAAATAAAAATACAGTATTACTAACTAGGGATATTACATTCTACCCACCTTACAAAAATTTGGTCCCTAAAATTCAAATAAAGCAGGGAATGGTAAAAAGAATTCAAAATCAAAGGAGAAGACAAACAAGCTTCATATCGCTTCTCTGCACACCATAAATCCACCACACTTTCGCTGCGTTACTCTGATTTCTATTACCAGCTTCAAATTGGAGTGACCAGTTTTAAGAGATAGAATCGAGAATAAGGATAGAAATTGAGATGGAATCCAGATCATGGATATCAAAAGTTCAAGAAATAGAATTCCAAAGGGAGGACGGTCAATTCACAAGTGGTTTGAATATCATAATATGGATAGTATATGTATATTGCAGTGTAATTATAGCTTTTTTCAAATTACCAGCATGATCTAGGTCTTTCTTATGAAAAAAAGGTAAAGAGACAACATCACAAGTCAAAAACATAGGCACTAATACCAAGAAAATTTTGTTATGCCCCGCTTCTCAAAATATGCTGGAGCGAAGATGCGACGAGAGTCGGTGACGCATATACGCAAGGAAAATAGCTGATATATACGCGCCAAGTCTTAAGTAACCCAAAATAAGATATAAATCTACTAAAATGAATCTACGATCACTGCAATATCACATATAAGCATCTACGCATGATATCACATAAATAAAGAACTGGAATAAAGACTGAATCTGATATACAAGAATCAAGAAAAGTACATAAATAGGAATAAAAAGGAGGTAAGAATACTATAATCAATTTGAGTGGGTCCTTGTGAAGCGTACGAGCTCAATGAACACCTGAACAATATAATAAAGCGTCCAATATCTGGACGTGCAAATCCAGCGTCGTCAGAAGTGACCTAATGAGTGTATAAAAAAAGGAGAAGTGTTGTGCATATAAATAGTGTGTACAAAATAACAATAAGTTTAAAGCTAAAATAAAAGATACCTGAATAATAAGAACATGAATAAGCCTGCAGATAAAGGATAACTAATACAACAACAAACAAACAATTGATGTCAAGATATGTAACCTAACATATGTCACTAGTCTAGTTGGTTGTTATTAACTTAACTAATGTAAAACTTAACTGTGTCCCATAACACATCCGTTTTCCCACATATCAATCAATGTTATCATTATTGTAATTGCCCTTTTGAAACGGGTATTGTGCATGTCTAGTACCACGATCTAACATTCCTGGCACTGAACCAAGATAGAACTTAAGGCCCTAATAATTGAAGAGCACAACCCCACATAAAAGAGTAACTCGTGTGATGCCGTAATCCGGGCATACCCCTAATAACTGAGAACTGAATAAATGAATAACTAGGTAGTCAGTACTACCTTGGTTCTTCATGATTGGAACCTAAACTTGGTATACCATACCTAATCCTTTCAAAATATACTACATGCATTATCAGGCAATTACCGATGTTCCCCGAGCTATAGTGTCTTTATTAACAAGCAACAATAGGTTATAATAAAGGTGGAATAGTGACTGGATATCTCCAACAGCTAGTGATGATATCTATAATACCTGATAACTGAACAACTAATAACTGACAACTGATAACTAGCAGCTAAATAGCTATTAACTGGCATAAGATAGAGAATACTAGAGATATAGGATTACTAGTCACAACTGACCACTAACAACTAGTAATTGATACTGATATCTGACAACTCCTATAAACTCCGAAATACATCATATGATCACAACAAATAATCTCACCAAAACTTATAAATTGATAACTGTTATCTGATAACTCTGAAGTACAAGATCACTATATCACTAGATCATTATCACAATAACTCAATCTCTATAACTGAATTTACCAAGATCATGAATACCGTCTACTGATCATCCTCGAATCAACTAGATTAACATTACCAAAGTCATATCTAAAGAGAGAACATCCTCAAACAACTACAATCTTGAAATATATACATCTGATACTCAACACCAACTCAAGCATTATGATCAGTAAGTAAATCCTGAAATACTCACAATTATGAATCCAACTACATTAATCATATTTAAGTACTAATCAAGATCCAAAGAAAGGAATATATATATCTCAGATCAACTCTAACTCTAAATAAAACCATATGTTAATCCAACATAAGTAATCCATTATTTTAATAAAGTAACATCATAACAAATCCGTCCTCACTAAATGAATCATCATCTATGTTATTTACTAAATGAAAAAATAAGTCTGAGAAGTACTCCACATAAATGTACATTTCTAATCACAGTCAATCTAATTACAGTCTAAGTTCCTTTATAACTAGTCCGAATCTGAAACGGTTACACACGAAATGATATAAGTCTGATAACTCAATATCCAAATATAATATCTATATACATCTGATGCTCAAATATAAACTAATCCAGCCAAACAATAGATCAAATCCAGTCATAGTCTAAGATATTCCAATACTAGGCCTAAGCCAACAGTGACAAACTACTAACACATGAAATGATACATGCTCATATCAACTACACAAATATGGAAAAAAAATCAATTATGCCTCATGAAGAGATACAGGTGATAATACTGGTAAAATATCTCAATCGTTCACATGAAATGATAAAGGTAAAACACAAATACCTATTTATAATGGTAAATAAAGAAATAAGATAAAAAGCAAACACTCAAATGAAATAACGCGATTTTAGAACCGATTCGCCATCTGGTCTTCACAGCATGAATCGGTACTGATCTACGAATCATCCCATTAATCGGTCTCCAAATCGCCATGGTATCGGGTCTATAACGGGCACAATTTTGAATCTCCCGTTAACGAGCTCGGTTCACACGATTGAGTCCGAATCACTGTACCACGCAACTAAGCACATAAACTCATACAAACATACACCCGTACATATATACACACTACATGCATACACGTACACTCTTATACACATAATATACAGGCATACGTACAAACTTATACATAAATAAATCAATATATACATAACATACACCCTAATAAACACACTTACACATGAATACATATACACACACACACACACACACACACACACACACATATATATAAACACAATATTATTACCACACACACACTGATATCCAACACATGCAACACATAATTGGATACACACACCCACATGTAAATAATTATAACACATAATACAAAAACATGTAAATATTTACAAAACACATAATATAAACACAAACATACACAATTATTAGATCACCCAAAATAATTATAGGGAAGGGGAAAGAGAGAACTCACCCACGGTCATGGGTGCTCGCCGGCGGAGGCGGAGGGAATGGCGCCATAGAAGATGATGTCGTGGGCTGCCAAGGACTCGCCGGAGTAGGGCGCAGCCTAGGGGAGTGTTGCGCATGAGGAGGAAGGGTTGTGCGCTGGGTGAAGGATGCTCTACAGTTCTCACCGGAGGCCGAGCATAGAGGAACTTAGGCGGTACATTGGTTACACGATGGAGAGAAAGAGTACGGTCAGACCAAGGGAGAGATCTCAGCCAGGTAGGGGGCTGGTGGCTGTGGACAGCTAGCGCGTGGGTTGTGCGCTGGGAGGTAGGGGCGGCCATGGATGCTGCGGCTGTGAGAGGAGGTGATCCGGGCTGTTGTCAGGGGTGTGCGCGAGGAGGTTCCCATGCCTAGAGTTAGCCTACGGCTGGGGCTTGCTGCCAGGGTCTTGGCTGCCGTGGCTTGGATTAAAGGTGCACCAGCATTGGAGAGGAGATCACAGAGGAGGGGAATCGCAGCCCAGGTGGATGGGGGGTGCGCCAAGTGGATGCTCACGCCATAAGAAGAGGGTGGTGTGCGGGCTGCTGCTCGCGCTTGGGTGCGGCCAGCAATGGAGTGTCGCGGAGAATGGATCTCGTCGGAGTGGTGCGCCAAGTGGGGCTATCACCAGTTGGAGCTAGAGGAAGAGGGGATCGGCAAGAGGGAAGACACAGAGGCAGGGGGTTGTCATGGGGCTGATCACGACCAAAAGGAAGGGAGCCTGGATGTTAGGGGTGGAGCTCGTGAGTGTGACTTGGCCGGCTCACTCCAGTGAGTTGGAGATCCGGCCATAATGGGGACATGTTGCCACAAGCCAAAAGGGGAGGAGAAGGATTAGGTTAGGAATTAATTAGGGTTAAGAAGAGATAATGACATTATATATAGGGTGGAATAATAAGTTATTGGGTTTCGGGTATTGGGTCTAACTGGGTATGGGTTAAAGAGTAATGGGACATAGGTTGAGGTCTTGGATTAAAAGAATACAGTGAATATCAATAACACTGCATAATAATAATAATTAGTAATAATAATAAATAGTAATAACAATAATTAACTATACTAATAATAATAATTAAAATAACTATAACATTAGTGGTAGTAATAATATTAATCATAATCATAAGGAAACATCATTACTTATCAAAGTAATAATAATTAACAACATCAATAATAATACTAATTTTAATTAACAATAACAATAATATTAGGAATGATAATTAACAACTACCACTATCACTAATATTTATACTAAGAATAAAATAAATAAATAAAATAATAGTAACACTAATAATAATTAATAAACACCAACAATATTAATAATAATAACACTAATAGTAATAACAATAAATAAAAATCACAATGAAAGAATAATAATAGTAATAATTACCACTAATAATATGAGTTAAAAATAAAAATAATCATAGAAGTAATAGTAATAAGTAATTAAAAAATTGATAAGAAATATTGATAATTATATGTCAAGCGATTACAAAAGGGTTCTCTAGATTTCACTATGTCAAGCGATTACAAAAGGGTTCTCTAGATTTGGGTGAACTTAGTCCCTTTCTTCTTAGAGGGATCCCTATTTATACAAGTCATGTCAAATAGATAAGGCTAGGAAGTCCTACTCAGTTTGAATGCGTAAATCCTCTATCTTGCTATGGGTCGAGCCAAACGCTCCAGATTGAATCGATATAAGATAGAGTCCATCTCTATCTTGTGATTCGTGCTCAGCTGCAGTTAAGGGTGAGCTGCCCCCAGGAGGTTACTACATTATTTGAATTAAGATTGGGCTTAAGGATAGAGATTTCTATAATTAGATCTGATTCTTTCATTAATCACTGATTGAGTTCAAACCTGTGCACAAAAAATACAGAATTTCAGAACTTAAAAATAAAGAGTGCAAGGTACTTAATGCTATCGCTATAGCGAGTGGCTATGCGGGTCATGATTCACAAGGGGGACAAGCGATGAAAGTTTTTTGTAAGTTTTCTTTAGTTCACCAAAAAATGGTTAAAGTTCTTCTTTCAGTTCTTTAAAAGAAAAAGAAAATAAGTTATGTTAAATTGTTAAGAAAGTGATAGATTGAGAAGGTGGAGAACAATAGAAAATGATTTTGTATAAAAAAAAGTGAAAAATAATTAATAGAGTTGAGAGATTGTGATGTTAGTGATCTAAACTAAAAATTAAAAGAAAGAAAGTTAAACCCTAAAAAATACTTACCTTCTCAGCACATGCTTACCTTTGACCCGTATCGACGATGTACCTTTGTTTGAAGTCGAGCGAAGTATGACAAATAGAATCTTCCCCATTCCTGATTTACACTATGAAATGAAGGGGTAGGCTACACTGCCATAAGAATGGCTATCCATCACTATAAGTCATTAACGGTAATTGCAAGGGCAAGGCAACTTTGAAGATATCAGAGTCATTTAGATTCACAAACACAGAAGAGGGAAGCAAATAAAAACAAGAGTAAGGAAGGGAAAAAAACTTCAATTTGATTCAAATAATAATGAAAGAAAAGACTTACTTAAACCGGTATCACCCACAGTACAAGGTTTGCTCTCCTTCATGAAACTCTCCTCTCCTCTTAGTTATATAAATAAAAAAATAACATAAAAAAACCTAAGTTACAAACTATAGAATAGCCTAACTTCTACTCTCTGCTTGATCGTCCTTCTGCTTGTGATGTGTGGGGTATTTATAGTGTAGAAATTGATAAGAAGATGAATGGAGAGATAGGGAGAGCTGGCTATTTCTGAATTTGAATCCTCCCCTTATCTCCAAACTTGTTTTGATTTATCCAAAATTTTATGTGGAAATTCAATTTTGATCTACAGCTTATTGGTATGTTGATTGCTAAATATCACTCATCAAAATTGAAAAGAGTGATCAACATAAGAATTATAATTCTTTAAGTCTTATTTCTGGATTATCTTAAATCATTAGATATAAGTTTTGATAGCGAAAGTTATGATTAAAATATTAAAGAGTGCCCAGTCTGAATCTGAGTCTAAATTGATTTAAAACTCTAAATTTACTTGAATTTTTCTCCTTATCTCCAAATATGATTGATTTATCTCATCCGTTGATCTTCTCTCTATTCATTTATCCTTTTAGATTTGCAATTTTTCTTCTAAAATTGATGAGATATCCATTTATCTTTAACGAAACTGATAGGGTCTTCAAACAATCCATTTTCTCTTTGAAATTGATGATATTATCTTCTGTGATATATTCAGTTTTCAGATAAGATAACTTTTAGAACCATTGGATTTGAATTGATCCCCTTGATTTGGTTGATCTTTTGAATTATTTGGATTTAATTAGATAAATCTGTCAATCTCTTCATTTTCTTCATTAATTACACTGCATACCACTGAACATGAAAATACATTAAAAACCAGACTTTTATTTAAAAATAAATGAAGAAAATATGACATATGTGATATAAAATATGCCGCACGTGCACAATCACACCCCACACTTATCTTTTACTTATCTTCGAGCAAAACAGAGAGGAAAGAAAAACAAAACTGACCTAACATTAACTCATTTTCGAAGAAATTACAGTTGCACTTAGCACGTACAATAAGCCGTTAAACCTCTAGGTTACCCCTAGAGGACGAGTTTTGTCTCATGAAGGTTTTCAGTAGATTACATCCACAAAATCCATAAAGAAAGAGAAACAAAGAGTTAGTATCATTGTAAGAGGTCAAGTAATCTGTAAGTGATAGGAAAACATAAATTTTCTTTCCTAAACTTAGTCTCTATTCAAAAACTTGTTATCAATTAAGGTAAAGGGTTAAACTTGTATTTCTCATCTAGTTTATTACTTTACCCTAAATCATATACACCTTTGTGATCGTGAAATTTTGACTCGGGGTTCTTTAACTTTAACTCTTATGCCTTATTTTTTTTATATTTTTGATGGTATTATTCCTTAGTACTATTAAGCTTTCTAATCTGCCCATAAAATGAGCCTTTAGTCGGTGACACCCAAACCGGACGGTCTTAGGCACCGGTTAAGAAAACACCCGAAGGACTTAAGGACTCAAGCAAATAAGGCCACAAAACTAAGGATTTTATTATATGGACCGTTTTTAGGTGGAATACTTATGCTTTATGAGGCACAAAT
The DNA here is from genome assembly GCA_038442645.1 of Agave tequilana. NCBI lineage: Eukaryota > Viridiplantae > Streptophyta > Magnoliopsida > Asparagales > Asparagaceae > Agave > Agave tequilana. Next base: position 577,945 of record JAVJIF010000127.1, read on the forward strand.
ATCTAGCTTAATCAGAGAATTTTTGATATATATAATTTATATATATATTTAATAAGGGATAAGAATCTTGTAGTTCACCTAGAGGGGGGGTGAATAGATGATAAGCTAATCTAATGCACAACAATGTGGAATTAAAAACAAATTATGTAACCTAAAAATTATTAAGCTTACACAAAATGTATAACACAATGTATAGCATGCAAGATATATAAATACAAGTGTGTGTGTGAGAGAGAGATAAGCAATTGCAAACACGAGAGATTTGTTTTGAGATTCGAGCACACTAGCTCTACGTCCCCACTAGCTCTACGTCCCCGCCTTCAATACTAAGAAGGATTTCCACTAGAATCGATCCCGCAAGATCACTCAGTGCCGCAACACCTACAACGAGTTCACACTAGAACTCTTGGACTCATAAGTCCCTCACTTTTTCCTGCAAGAACAACACAATATGAACCCACAAGTTCGCCGAGGCCGCACCTCTATAACTTCCCAATACAAGGGGTGAAACACTTGTGATCACCTCTCTTGATCACAAAAATAACTCTCACAAATAAGGATCCCTAGAGGATAGATATAGCAATAGATGGCTCAATCTTGTGTGAGAAAACAAGAAAGATTTGTGGAGTAAAAACTCAAGAAAACTCTTTTGAAATATACTCTTAAAAAACTCTCCTTTTGATATGAATGTTTTAGCCTAAAAACAAGTGAAGAAAAACACTAAGAAAGATAAGAAAAATTGGCTCTAAAACTTCTCCAAAACCTTATTGAAAGCAAGCCAAAATAGCCCCCTTTTATAAAGTTGCAAAAACTAGCCGTTGGGGCAAACCTCAGGCCAGATAACCTGTCGGTCGATCGGCCAGTCGATCGGCCAATGGTCATATTTATGATCGTTGGGTTGCCGCTCGATCGCCCAGTCGACCACACCCAGTCTTGACCTGTAGATCGACTAGTCGGTCGACTAAGGCTAGTACCATAGAGCACTGCTCTCGGCCAGTCGACTGCTCGGTTAACCCGGGCCAGATCCAGAGAGTAAACCCTCTGAATCGGTTAATCGCCGGTCGAGCAGCCCTCAAGCCAGAGCTTGTGCATATTTCTATGCGCATCGGGTGACCGCTTGGTCGACCGATCGGTCGACCGCCAGAAGGCTAGGTTAGGGATAATTAGGGATTCAAACTTGGTCTTTCTTCAATATCCTATAAAATCCCATAAAATCACATAAAATTTACAAAAACAAGTTCATTGAAATACTTTGAATTACAAATATGTGTGATCAAAAATCAACACATATTACAAATATATTGAACTATTTTTGCGATAAAGAATTTTAGCTTTAAACCACAAACCGTATTTTTCAAAATTAATTTTCAATTTGAAAAATAATTTTTCCAAAACTTGTTCATATACAAAAATAAGATATTAAAACTCATTTGAAGCAAAGTATGTATGGATATGATCCAATACACATATAAGATGAAATATTTATATTTTTGACAATTAAGCTATAAAATAAGTTTTGACTTAAACAAAACTCAAACATATGATATAGAAACATCAAATAAGTTTTTCTAAACATTTGAGCCAACAATGTTTATACATGAAATCTATTATACATGTAAAACATGTAAAGTTGTTTAGATGAACTATATTCAAGAAAAATAAAGATATCTTCTTTGAAACTCAACACCAAAATGGTATTTTTCGAAATCAAAACTATTCTTATAAAATTACTATATTAATTTTGTGTGTGTGTATGAGCTTGAGATATCTACAACTAATCTATCCTTTACATTTTATTTAAAACAAAAATTTTAAACTTACTTACTCTTGACTCAAGTCTTCTCTTGAAAATCTTCATTCCAAGTAGACTTGATTCAGACTGATCCATGAGCTAGACTCCTCTTTGGGTACTTGATACAATCTTGAAGTGCGAGCTCTTAAATCAAGACATGCTAGCTTCAAAACTTGATTATAAATTTTTCGTTAAAGCTAAACACCGTCTAAGATATTGATCAAATATCTGAAACTTATTAAACATAATATCCTTAGTACTATAACTATATGACTTAATCATCATCAAAACTAGAGTGATGGGCCTTTAGGCCAATAATGCATATATAACTCTATGAGTTCTGTCACCATCAAAAGGGGGAGATTGTTGGTCTAAAGGCCCATCACTCTAGTTTTGATGATGACTAACTCATGTAGTTATGTACTAATGATCGTGTGCTTAATAAGTTTCAGATATTTGATCAAGATCTTAGTCAGTGTTTAACTTCAACGAAAGATTCAAAGTCAAGTTTTGAAGATAGCACGTGTTGATTTAAGAGCTCGAACTTGAAGAGCGCATCAAGTACTCAAAGAGGAGTGTAGCTCATGGATCACATTTGCATCAAGTCTACTTGGAGAAGAAGATTTTCGAGAGAAGACTTGAGTCAAGAGTTTGTAAGCTTAAGATTTTTGTTTTAGATAAAATGTAAATGATAGATTAGTTGTGGATTGCTCAAGCACATATAAACACACACAAAATTTATATAATGCTTTCATAAGAATAGTTTTGATTTTAGAAAATACCATTTTGGTATTGAGTTTCAAAGAAGATATCTTTATGTTTCATGAATAGAGTTCATCAAAAAAGTTTACATATTTTATATGTATATTAGATTTCATCTATATACATTATTGGTTCAAATATTTAGAAAAACTTATTTGATGTTTCTAAATCATATGTTTGAGTTTTATTTAAGTCAAAACTTATTTTAGAGCTTAATTATCAAAAATATAGATATTTCATTATATATGTGTATTGGATCATATCCATACACACTATGCTTCAAATGAGTTTTAATATCTTGTTTTTGTATTTGAACAAGTTTTGAAAAAATCGTTTTCCATATTGAAGATTGATTTTGAAAAATACGGTTTTCGGTTTAAAGCTAAAATTCTTTATCACAAAAATAGTTCAATATGTTTGTAATATGTGTTAATTTTTTATCATACATATTTGTAATTCAAAGTATTTCAATTAACTTATTTTTGTACATTTATCGTGATTTTATGAGATTTTATAAGTATTGAAAGAACAAGTTTGAATCCCTTATTATCCCTGACCTGGCCTTCTGGCGGTCGACCGACCGGTCGACCGAGCCAGAAGTCGGTCGACCGATGTATACAAAAACATGCACAAGCTCTGGCTTGAGGACCGGTCGACCGGGTGATTGTGATCCAATTTTGCATATTTTACCACATAATCCCCATGCATATTGCAAATAAATATATGATTTTTACTCATCTTCTCTATATTTTTACAGGTCCACAACTAAAAAGAGAAAAAGCCCAATAATCACTTTAATTAGCAATAATTAAAGAGATTAATTCCAAGCCCAAGATAAAGCCCAAATTTGAATCCAGGATCCAGAGAATTCTATGTAACAACTCAAGATTCTAGAAGGCCACGTGGATAACAACCTTGTAACCAACCTGTACCAGAAAGTTGTTACCCAACAGAGTTAGTTGAGCCGCAGAATCTGGGACTTTCCCGCCAATCTGCGGCCAAATCTGGGTTGTTGGATCCCAGATTTTGCGCCAACAAACTGGGTTCTGGATCCTTCTCCTGAGGCCTATAAATACTACACTTGGACCTGCAAGAAAAGACTGAGCAGAGAAGAGAGAGAGATTAGGGATTAAGCTTTGTATTATTATTTTTCTCTAGGATTTTTGTAGCTCTCTAGATCTTCTTCCTCCCTAGAAATTCTGTAAGAGAGAGTTTGTAAGAGAGAGAAAGTTTATGTACATCAAGGAGTGACAACTTGTGAAGCAAGGATTGATCCATTCTCTTCTCTCTACTCTTGCATTTTCTAGTGTACTTGTTTTCTTTACTTGCTTTCTTTATTTTCTTGCAATTTTATTCATGCTTTACTTTTCTTTTGTAATGGCTTGTAGCTAACTTTTCTACATGTACTAGCTAACCACTAACCTTGCTAACTACTAACTCATGGGTGATTGCTATATTTCATATTGCAAGTTGTATGGTCTTCTCTTCTCCGATGGGTTACTTTCATTGCTTGGCTAGTTCTTGTTGTAATTCCATATGATTCATGTGTGCCTCATTTAGAGCCTTGTCTTTGAACAAGTGCCTTGATGGAACATGGAGATGGATCACCAAACATATGCTATTTGTTGTACAACTTCATTACTTCCATTATTGAATGTTGTATCTTCTTCCTTAGCATCCCTTGTGTGTCGCTCTTTTGATTCCATTATTGAAAGTCTATCTTGTAGGCCAATGACATCTATGAGGCTACAAGACAAGTCCAAGAATGATCCCCCATCATCCAAGTGGGAAAGTAATTAGACCAACACGCAAGACAAATCTATGCCGATGAATCAACATGAGGCACGCATTCACTATCACGGAGTTTAGTAAGTCTTTAGCAAGGTAGTAAGGTTAGCTAGTCATGGTTTTCTTCAATCTTAAATCTTTTCAAAGTTTTACTTTCTTTTAGTTGTAATTCCAAAGCCAATCTTAATTTTGATTTCTTTACACTTTCCATCATGAACATTTCCACCAATTCTTTTATTTCTTTTTCATTTGATTCTTTATTCTTTTTAAGCATAGAAGAATTCTCGTTTTACATCTTCACTTCCTATCGTAAAGCTTCCATCGCGAGCTCTCCCTGAGAATCGACTCGGTATAGCCCATGCTATAATGGAGATAGGAAAGGGTATATCAATCATCTTTCATACATTGTGGAGTGATCTAAGCACTTGAGGTTGTTTCTAAACCTTATCTCTCTTTCCATTGAATACATATATTTGTGCTCTTTTACACTCCATAATACAACACCTTTCCCGTCTAATCAAAAATAGCGCCGTTGCCGGGGAGAGCAACGGATTTTCTTTAAAGTGAAGAACTAAACGAATCTTCTTCTCTGTTGCAGGTTACAGGTTGAAGAAACAGGAACCTTTGCATTGCAGTGACATATAAGTAGACCTGGGCCTCTGCTCTCGAAAGCAGAGACCAGGATCCCTCCAAATTGCCGCAAATTCTGGGTTTTTGCTGCAGAATTGCGGCAAAGAGGAGATCACTACTGACCTAATTTCTGTAGGGCATGCTTCTCTGCAAAATACATCTGCTGCAATTATTTTTTCCTGTATTCTTCACCATACTCCTGCTTAATAATCAACAGTAAAAAATTTGTTGCAAAGTTAAAAAATTGTTTAGACATTTGCATACTAGGCACGTGTCTTTCAATTCCTTTACTTTTACTGTTGAAGAGTGCTGGAGACAAGGTACTGCGCATTGCATCTAGACTAGGACTCACTCTTTGTTTGATTTAATTACGCTTTGAGTGAACCTTGTTTGTTGATATCGTACACTTGCACAAATCAATTCTAAGGGCATAACCCATAAAAAAGATAAGGTGGGGATTTTATCACCTCTTCCTTAGCCGAAAATCATTTTCCCACGCACTCACAATCCCAAGCTTGTAAATAAAAACTGATAGACGTTGGCCCTAGGGACATTCGGACTCACTTAGGAGATTATCCTAAGGGGAAAAGTGTTGGAAATTGACTTTTGTAAAATCAGTGTCTAGGAAAGGGATTGAGGGCCGAAAGCCCGAAGGTTGCTAGTTACTTAATTAAGGAACGTCTCTGACGGAAAACCACCCACCAACCTTGCCCTTTCCTGGCTGATTAGCTTATAGTCAAAGTCTACACTAAACCTCCTGTGGACGATCTAATCAGTTAGAGGTCGTCTAGGTTGAGGAATCCAAGAAGCTTGGATTGATTTTTCTTTTTAATTGTTTGTTATTTTCTCTTTTTCGCTGGTGTGATCGGTGCACGTTGTTTGTGATTGTATTTGCGAGAGTGGTTTCGTGATCCAAAATCTGCAAGACTTGATAGACTTTCTACACTTGCACTTACACAACCACTTGACATTATGGAAAACAACGTCTCACTTCAAGATCGATTTTATCCGATTCGCACTTCCCTTCCATCTTGCATTCTTCTCCCCGAACCAAATGGAAATCACTTCGAGCTGAAACCGCAATTCATTAATACACTTCCCCGATTCCATGGTCTTGAGTCTGAGGACGCGTACCTCTTTATTCGTGAGTTTGAAGAGGTATGCCAAATGAAGAGAATTTCCCAACTGACCGAGGATGCTGTTAGGTTAAGGTTTATACCATTTGCACTGAAGGATTTAGCTAAGAAATGGCTTTACAATCTTCCCATCAGTTCCATATCTTCGTGGGAGGATTTTGTAAAAGTCTTTCTTAAGAAATTCTATCCTATCCACAAAACAGCCCTCATGCGCAAGAATATCATGCAATTCAAGCAGGACCCAAAAGAACCTTTCTGAAATATCTTGAGCGTTTCAAAGACCTTCTAGCCCTATGTCCTCATCACGGCATAGAGAAATGGCGTCTGTGTCAGATTATCTATGACGGTTTAGATTACCAAACGAAAACCCCCTTGAATTCATGTGCCAAGGGGAATTTTTGAAGAAAGATGAGCATCAGGGGTGGGATCTCTTTGAAACCCTAGCTGAGAAAACCATTCAGTGGGAGTCATGTCCTAATAAATCCATTCCCACCACTTCCAGAACTAGTACACACTCCATAGAATCCTCTATAGCTGCAGAAACCAAGATCACACAATTGATGAAGAGGATAGAACTGCTTGAGTCTAGGGGAAATTCTGTTGTAAATCAGGTCAACCCTTTACCTGTGATCAAACCGGGTTGCACCAACTGTCATGACCTTAGCCATGTCTTTGAGGAGTGTCCTTTGTATCAGTCTCAATCATATCAGGAGAATATGAATGCAACATTTACCAGACCTCCATACTCCAACACTTATAATTCGGGATGGCAGAACCATCCAAATCTTTCATGGAGTCAGTTTGGTTCTGAGCATTACAGACCACCACTTCCACATCCATATAATGCTCATTCTCACACATCCAGTTTCAATCATAATTCACTGTATGTTCATCCATCTCAAAGTCCACCTCAGTCACAACCATATCAAAACCCACCATACTACCAATCACAATTCCAATCTCCATATCAACAACATCCACCCCAAAATAATTCAGAAATATCAGAGTTGAGGAAAATGCTAGAAACCTTTACAAAGAATCATCAGCAGGAGTTGAATAATGTTAAGGTCCAAATTAGGCAATTGGCTGAGAGATAAGATGGAATGTTCCCAAGCCAGCCATTGCCAAATCCCAAACATCACTTCCCTTTGAATGAAGTGGAAGATTCAGGACCCAGTCAATGTCATGCTATTCATACCCTGAGATCTGGAAAACAAATAGATAATAAGGTTTCTAGTCCACCATCTCATCCAACCAAAGCCATTACCTCCTGTCCCAATACAACCAACTTCTGACAACCCATCTTCTAGTACAGAGCCATCCACTTCCAAAGCCAAGGGTAAAGAAAAGGTAGATGAGCAACCCTATAAGCCTGTTGTACCATTTCCAAATAGGCTTAAAAATAACAAGTCCAATGCTCATATGGAGAAAATAAAAGATATGTTCAATAAGGTCCAAATCAATGTTCCTCTTCTTGATGCCATACAACAAGTGCCATCATATGCCAAATTTTTGAAGGAAATGTGCACCAAGAAGAGGAAAACACAAGTCCCTAAAAAAGTCTTCCTAGCATCATCTATCAACGAGCTGCTCAATGGTCCAATTCCTGTTAAATACAAAGACCCAGGGAGCCCCACCATTTCATGCATCATAGGACAGACTACCATCAATAGGGCACTTCTTAATTTGGGGGCCAGCATCAATCTCCTGCCTTTCTCTGTGTATCAGCAATTAGGGTTAGGGGATCTCCGTCCTACCCAAATGACCATACAATTGGCTGATCGCTCTATCACTGGACCCAAGGGGGAAATTCACGATGTCCTTGTCAAAGTTGGGGAATTCATTTATCCTATTGACTTTGTAGTCCTTGAAACAAAACCTGTGTCAAATTCCAATCAAAGGGCTCAAACTCCTGTCATTTTGGGACGACCATTCCTGGCTACTGCAAATGCCATCATTAATTGCCGGAATGGATCAATGAGGTTAACTTTTGGTAACATGACTCATGAACACAATGTCTTCCACACACAACCTCGTAAAACAAAAGATCAAACATTTGAGGTTAGTTTCATTAGTAACAATTGTGAGGAAGAAGGTGAAGATCCAAAAGATGAGTCACAATCTTGTGATTCTCTTATCCGAGTACCCTTTCAAAAGGGGAAAGTTGATTTGGATATTTTCACTTTCAATGAGCCAACTTTGACTATATTTGAACCTCTGATTGATATATCCTTTGAAGACCTGTTTGCTGATGAGATCATGTGTCTAGATAAGTCAACTCGGGGTCAGCTAACTGATTGCACACTTCCGGATGTTGATCTTAGTTTTGAAGAATTGTATGGAGAGGAGCTGAAATTCCTTAACATTGGAAGTGATGAGATTCAGAGTGAGAGTGGTGATAAGGAATTTTTTAATGAACAATGTGATAGAATGAGGGTGAATGATAATAAAAAATTGAATCTGAAAATACCTAAGGCTAAAATAATTCAAACCGTTTCCCAACTGAGCTCACGAAAGCAGACGCACTGGAACGATGGGAAACGGGCCAGAGGAAAACGACCAAAAGCCTAGGTAATGGTTACACTTGTATATATTCTTTGTAAATAATTTTTTGCACTTTTTTGTAAATAAAAGTTTCTTACCTCTTACCTATTTCATGCATACATATATCATGATGCATTGAGGACAATGCATGAAATAAGTGTGGGGGAGGGTTTACTAACATAGAGTTTTTAGATTTTCTTTCTTTTACACTTCTTTTAGAATTAGATTTTCTTTCTTTTACACTTCTTTTAGAAATAAAAAAAATATAATAAAAAAACTTTTTGAAATAAGAGACAAAGTTTTGATCTATTTTTAAGAAAATTAAGATGTATCTTAGAAATTAAGAAAGCCTTAATTATGACATCTTAAACCTAGTTAAAATAATAGATCTTGTTTAAAATTATAGGCTAAGTAAGTAAAATTGGTGAGATATTTTTTATCTTGAATTTTTACCTTAGATAAATATGCACTTTACACTTACACATTTCTTGGGATGGAGACAAAGACCAAAAATGCCATAAAAATAAAAAAAAAAGAAAAAAATATATATAATAAAACATCACCTATTAAGCTGGACAATCGTGCCTCAAGAAGCATGATTATTCACGCCTAATGGTGGTAAAGGAAATAAATAATCCCCTTTAGTTTTGTGGCCTTTTTTACTCGAGACCTTAAACCCGAGGGATGTTTTCTCATCTGGTGCCCTAAGACCGTCTGGTTTGGGAGTCATCGGTTAAAGGCTCGCTACAAGGGTAAACTAGAAAGCCTAAACTAAGGGAAGAAAAAGAAAAAGAAAAAGAAAATAAATATATATAAATAAATGGCTTGATGGTTAGAGTTGAAATCCCAGAAATTTTCACTGAGCACGGTGTGCATACTATCTAGGTTTTATGAAGGATAAAAATATTCAATCCAATTTTGAATTCTTACCTTAATTAAAGACAAGATCTTGCATAGAGACTAAGTTTAAGAAAGAATGATTATAGGTGGACTTATGACCTTGGATCACTTATATTTTTGCAAAAATAGTTCGAAAACATGTCTCTCTTTCAAAATGCGTTTTCAAAACACTAACAATTGTCTTCTTTCTTTATGAATTTTGTGGGTGTAATCCGCTGAAAATCCTCAGGAGACAACACTCCTCCTCTAGGGTAACCTAGAGGTTTAACGGCTTGTTGCACGTGCTTAGTGCAATCGCGTCACCTGCGAAAGTGGTGTAATAAAATTGGTAGTATAGTTTTTTCTTTTCTTTGTTTTGCTCGGGACGAGCAAAAGAATAAGTGTGGGGGTGTGATTGTGATCCAATTTTGCATATTTTACCACATAATCCCCATGCATATTGCAAATAAATATATGATTTTTACTCATCTTCTCTATATTTTTACAGGTCCACAACTAAAAAGAGAAAAAGCCCAATAATCACTTTAATTAGCAATAATTAAAGAGATTAATTCTAAGCCCAAGATAAAGCCCAAATTTGAATCCAGGATCCAGAGAATTCTATGTAACAACTCAAGATTCTAGAAGGCCACGTGGATAACAACCTTGTAACCAACCTGTACCAGAAAGTTGTTACCCAACAGAGTTAGTTGAGCCGTAGAATCTGGGACTTTCCCGCCAATCTGCGGCCAAATCTGGGTTGTTGGATCCCAGATTTTGCGCCAACAAACTGGGTTCTGGATCCTTCTCCTGAGGCCTATAAATACTTGGACCTGCAAGAAAAGACTGAGCAGAGAAGAGAGAGAGATTAGGGATTAAGCTTTGTATTTTTGTTTTTCTCTAGGATTTTTGTAGCTCTCTAGATCTTCTTCCTCCCTAGAAATTCTGTAAGAGAGAGTTTGTAAGAGAGAAAGCTTGTGTACATCAAGGAGTGACAACTTGTGAAGGAAGGATTGATCCATTCTCTTCTCTCTACTCTTGCATTTTCTAGTGTACTTGTTTTCTTTACTTGCTTTCTTTATTTTCTTGCAATTTTATTCATGCTTTGCTTTTCTTTTGTAATGGCTTGTAGCTAACTTTTCTACATGTACTAGCTAACCACTAACCTTGTTAACTACTAACTCATGGGTGATTGCTATATTTCATCTTGCAAGTTGTATGGTCTTCTCTTCTCCGATGGGTTACTTTCATTGCTTGGCTAGTTCTTATTGTAATTCCATATGATTCATGTGTGCCTCATTTAGAGCCTTGTTTTTGAACAAGTGCCTTGATGGAACATGGAGATGGATCACCAAACATATGCTATTTGTTGTACAACTTCATTACTTCCATTATTGAATGTTGTATCTTCTTCCTTAGCATCCCTTGTGTGTCGCTCTTTTGATTCCATTATTGAAAGTCTATCTTGTAGGCCAATGACATCTATAAGGCTACAAGACAAGTCCAAGAATGATCCCCCATCATCCAAGTGGGAAAGTAATTAGACCAACATGCAAGACAAATCTATGCCGATGAATCAACATGAGGCACGCATTCACTATCACGGAGTTTAGTAAGTCTTTAGCAAGGTAGTAAGGTTAGCTAGTCATGGTTTTCTTCAATCTTAAATCTTTTCAAAGTTTTACTTTCTTTTAGTTGTAATTCCAAAGCCAATCTTAATTTTGATTTCTTTACACTTTCCATCATGAACATTTCCACCAATTCTTTTATTTCTTTTTCATTTGATTCTTTATTCTTTTTAAGCATAGAAGAATTCTCGTTTTACATCTTCACTACCTATCGTAAAGCTTCCATCGCGAGCTCTCCCTGAGAATTGACTCGGTATAGCCCATGCTATAACGGAGATAGGAAAGGGTATATCAATCATCTTTCATACATTGTGGAGTGATCTAAGCACTTGAGGTTGTTTCTAAACCTTATCTCTCTTTCCATTGAATACATATATTTGTGCTCTTTTACACTCCATAATACAACACCTTTCCCGTCTAATCACCGGGCGGTCAACCGGCCAGAGAGCAGTGCTCTATGGTTCTAGCCTTGGTCGATGACCGGTCGACCGATAGGTCAAGACCTGGGCACGGTCGACCGGGCGATCGACCGGCAACCCCAGCGGTCATAAATATGACCGTTGGCTGGTAGACTGACAGGTCATCTGGCCTGAAAATTTGCCCCAACGTCTAGTTTTTGTGGCTCAATAAAAGGGGTTTGTGTTGGCTAGTTTTCAATATGATTTTGGAGAAGTTTTAGAGCCAGTTTTTCCTATCTCTCTTAGGGTTTTTCTTCACTTCTTTTTGGGCTAAAACTTTCATATCAGAAGGAGAGTTTTTAGGAGAGTTTTTAAAAGAGTTTTTTGAGTTTTTCCTCCATAAATCTATCTTGTTTTCTCACACAAGCTTGTGTCATCTATTACTATATCAATCCTCTAGGGATCCTTATTTGTGAGAGTTATTTTTATGATCAAGAGAGGCGATCACAAGTGTTTCACCCCTTGTATTGGAAAGTTATAGAGGTGCGGCCTTAACGAACTTGTGGGTTCGTATTGTGTTGTTCTTGCAGGAACAAGTGAGGGACTTGTGAGTCAAGAGTTCTAGTGTGAACTTGTTGTAGGTGTTGCGGCACCGAGTGATCTTGCGGGATCAATTCTAGTGAAAATCCTTCATAGTATTGAAGGCGGGGATGTAGAGCTAGTGTGTCCGAACCTTGAAACAAATCTCCTATGTTTGCGATTGCTTATATCTCTCTCACTTGTATTTATATATCTTGCATGCTATTATTGTGCTCATTTTTATATGCCTGTTATCCCTTGTGCTTCATATATATATATATATATATATGTGTGTGTGTGTGTGTGTGTGTGTGTGTGTGTGTGTGTCTATATATAGATTTACATATATACATATATGTATATATGTATATCTGTGTACACACACACACACACACACACACACACACACACACACATATATATATATATACATATATATATACAGATATATACATATATATACATATATATATAGATATATATATATATATATAGACATATATACAGATATATACATATATATATATATATATATATATATATATATATATATATATATATATATATATATATATATATACATATATGTATATATGTATATATGTGTATATATATACACATATATACATATATACATATATGTATATCTGTATGTGTGTGTGTATATATATATATATATATATATATATATATATATATATATATATATATATACACAGACACATACATACATATATGTATATACATACATACATATATATATATACATACATACATATATATATACACATATACACACACACACACGCACACACACACACACGCACATATATATATACATACATACATAAATATATATACCTACATATATATATGTACGTGTGTATATATATATGTGTGTGTGTGTGTGTGTGTGTGTGTGTGTGTGTGTGTGTGTATATATATGTTTGCTTGGGATTGTTTGCTCACATTAGTATTTAACTAAAAGAGCATAATGGCACCTCAACTCTTAATCTAGAAGAATCTTGTGGAGATAATCCAGAGCCCTTCACTGGGAATTCTGCTACACTCTTGTGTTATACATTGTGTGTTAGCCTAATAATTTTAAAGTTGCATAATTTTTTTTATTTTCGCATTGTTGTGCATTAGATTAGCTTGTCACGTATTCACCCCCTCTAGGTGAACTACAATTGGTATCAGAGCTTGCTGCTCTTGATTTGGGTCTAACAACCTTGAGTTAAAAATCCTATTTTAGCTAATCACAATATTTTATTTACACACACATGAATTTCATGATAGCTGCCTTGTTTGACATTCTTGACTTCCAAAATTGAAAAGTTAAGATGTTTATGTATCTTTAGACCTTCAGAATTCATGTCTATTTTGTCACTATTAAGGATTCATATTTATAAATGGCAAACATCTTGAGGCTAATACAAAAGCCATCCATGCTTTAAAGTCAATCCGAAATGATGAATATTTTTTTAGGGTTTCTAACTTTGATTCTTCTTTTGTGGTATGGAACACTCTTTGCTCTTTTGGGGGAACAAACGCCAAATAAAAAAGAGAGTGACTTGGATGATAAAAGTGATGCTTTCAACATGTGCTATATGGTCCAAGGGATGACCCCCTTGAGCTAAATTCTGAATCCGAGATTGATGAACATGTTGACATGCCATATGATGAACTTGCTATATTTTGTCAACAACTTCTTAAAAAATATAAATTATTAAAAATAGAAAACAAAAGTTTGAAAAATGAAAATGATTTGGTTTTAAAAGAAAAATATTCTTTTAAAAATAAATTTGAAAATGTTTTAAAAGAAAATGAATCTTTGAAACAGGAGAATGTTTTTTTCACTTCAAAATTAAATGAAATTTGTGAAGGAAAGTATGCATTGAAAAATAAAATTATTTTGGTCAAAAAACAAAAGGAAATTGCGTTAAATGAAAATAAATCTTTGCAAAAGAAAATTGTTTTACAAGAAAAAAAAAGATTTCTAAAAAAATAATGTTGACTCTCATTCTTGCCATGTCTCTCATGCTAATAATGTTGCATCCTCCTTTGATAAAAATGAGATTCATTTTTTGAAAAAGAGAATTAATTGTTTGAGCTCAAATTTGAACAATTATGCATTTAACCATAATAGGTTGGAATCTATATTTCGTAGGAAACAAGTTCCACATGTTCATGCACATACCCCATGGCATACATATGCACACCATGATCACACTCACACCACTCATATGCATGCTAGAGTGTACAAATGTACACATTGCGGCCGCAAAAACCATTTAGCAAAATTTTATTTTGATAGAATAAATTCTTTAAAATTTGCTAATAATAAAAGTGTTTGGGTTTTAATTGTTTTTAACCCTCATGGACCCAAAAAGAAGATATGGGTAGCAAAATTCTCACCTCTTGTGTTTGATGTAAGTGTGAGCTCTCACAAAATGTGAGAGAGATGGTGCCTTGATGGTGGATGCATGAGCTAGATGGATGTACCAAATTGATGCATCGCTATCAAGGATGTTTGGTAGGTGAACCACCATGGCTTGGAGACTTAGAGATTAGTTCATATGATTTGGTAACCATCTCTAAACTCTTATTTATGTTTACATGCTTTTATATTAATGTTTTTAGCATGTCATGATTTTAATGCTCATTATATTAAATGCAATATTATTGACATATGATATACATAGATAGTCTTTGAGATACATTCATGTTCATATGGATTCATATTTTGTGTTCTCACTATTATTTAACTACTATGTATATACTAGTTCTAAAACACATTCATTTAGCCTAATGATCATGTTTGTTTTATGGTTCATGTGGTGATTACTTGTTTAGATGTAGTTTTTATTAAAACTTGCATTTATACTTGTACAAGTAATGAGCTACACTTGATTATTGTGTGTTTGTGCTTCATGCTCATTTATACTCATTACATGTATTTGTATGGCCTAGTTTTAATGATTCTTGCATTTATACTTATTTTCATATTCTTGTACATGTTTAGCTTCATGTATATGTTATTTTTATTAAAAACTAATAGATATACATTAATATCCTTGAATCACTTGCTTTCATGCAAAATTCTATTATGGACTCATTTGTATTTAGGATATGTATGTATACTTTTAGTTTCAATAAAACATATATATATATATATATATATATATATATATATATATATATATATCTTGAAGCTTGTTTTGTTTTTGATAAAAATAATTTCTTTTTAAAGTATTGATGATTTCATTTCAATTGAGCTTCAATGCCTTATTTCCATGATTTGTTGATTACATGATTTTTTGTACACTCTATATATCTTTTGCTTACTCATGATTTTTATTTCATGAGTCTATATATATGCTTTATTGCTTTTTGAGTGTCGATTCTTGTGTACTTTTCATATTTCATGGATACATTTATGTTTTATTCCTTGCTTGAAGGAGTTTGTATTAGTTTTCAAAATTATCATAAAACTAGTTTCATTATTCGTCAATTTGGTAGAGTTTTCAAATATGCTAAAATATTTTTGAATCATATTTTTGAAAACCCCTACCAACCTAAGGGCGGTTGAATGGGTGACCATGCCTTGTGTGCCTTATTGAAAATCTATTTAAACTTGTGCATGACAGGTTGGATAGTTATGAGTTATACACATGATCTTCATAAAATTTTATTGGTGTATACTCATATGAGTTTTCTATACATGTATACACTAAAATTCAAGTGGTATTTCTATTTTCATGCATACATATATATGATTTACATTGTGTTTACTTTGTAATGCCATACATTTTTTTAAGTACAAATTATGTTTATTTTAAGCTTGACTTAATTCTAACTGTTTATTGGTATCTTTATAAGCTTATGCATTGATTTCAATTGGTATTTATTTGGTATCAAAATATATTTCATATTTTATCTTCAATTGGTATCAAAAACTTACAATGAATTACAATTGGTATCAAAATTTACAATTAGTATCAAATTTTGTTTAGTTGACTCAAGAAATTTCAAAGTTTTGTTTTCAATATTATTAAAAAATTTCTTTTAAAATTTGTTGATATGTATTGCCTATATGCAAGGGGAGCTTAATATTTTCTCTATATAGATTCATGTTGAGTGTATCTCACATTGAGGAGCTTGACCTCTCTTCTTTACGTGATATACGTGTATAGGGGGAGCTTAACATCTTCTCTTATACATTATATATTATACTTTATGTGGATTAGGCTCTAGTCATCCCTTCTCCATATAATGCATGTATGCAGGGGGAACTAACTTAATGTCTCTCCTCTTCATGAATGTATATCGCATATACATCTTTATTGTTTGATTGTCTTCACTCCTTTGTTGATGAATTGACAAACGGGGGAGAAGAATTTAGTGAGTTTAGAAATGTAGGCTGAAATTGGTATTTATACATATATGTCTTGTTTAGTTTATGAGCCTTAATTGTATATCTTTATGTTTATTTGCTATGCATGAGTTAAGGGGGAGCTTCCATGAAGCTTATATTTAATCCATGCATATATAACTTCATGAGTTAATCATCATCAAAACTAGAGTGATGGGCCTTTTGGCCAACAAATTTTTATTTTTGAACGTTAAGTGTGTAAGTCTTATAAAGTTGCATATTTAATCAAGGTAAAGATCAAGACTAAATTAATTTTTCAAGCTTTCTTCCTAATCCTAGAAATCAAACAAATAATCTTATTTTGACTAAGTATAAGAAATCCTAATTATGATTTTCCTATTCCTTAAAATTGACTTAATTTCTTACAAAAAAATGTTAAAATATTGTTCCTCTTTTTAAAAGTTTTTAAAGGCAAAGAAAA
This sequence comes from Agave tequilana, assembly GCA_038442645.1. Taxonomy (NCBI): domain Eukaryota; kingdom Viridiplantae; phylum Streptophyta; class Magnoliopsida; order Asparagales; family Asparagaceae; genus Agave; species Agave tequilana. The sequence continues at coordinate 594,937 of JAVJIF010000127.1, forward strand.
TGTTAATTTTTTTATTTTTTTAAATAAAAAAACCTATGTTATGTTATAACTCTCCTCCACACTTATCTCATGTATTGTCCTTAATGAATGCATAGTTACATGAAAAAGAAGAAAGGAAAAAAAAATATTACCTTAAGGTGGTGGTTCTGGTGGTGCTTGAATTAGGCCAAGCGTTGCTACCTAATCAAGATAACGTGGTGGTTCACAGAGCCCACCTTTATTGACCTCTTTTTTATTTACATATTTACAGTTCCCAATATGAATAGAATCATGAAAGATCCTATCATGAAACTTATTCCCTTTACATGACCAAACTTGAAAAATCATCACGGAGTTATCATGGTCTATATCTATGTTCAACAAAAGAATGTGATTTGGTGGAATTGTTGACTTGGGCTCAAGAGTGATAGGTTCAGGAACCAATACTAACTCGAGAAAATTAACTTTAGGTTCGAGAGTCAGTTTTGGTTCAAAATTGAGTTCAAATCAAAGAATTGAAATTCACATTCTTTTCTGATCAATTGAATGTGACTATCCAAATTTGGTGTTTCAATTTTTAAATCTATGGGTACAGGAATAAATGATGGCTCCGAAAATTGGTCTAAATTGCGTAACGATACCAGAATCAACATAGATTCGAAGACAAAAATTGAATCACAAGGTTGGGGATCGGGGTCACATTCAAATTCAAGTTCAATCTCATTGAATGAAAATCTTGCCAATTTATCCAAGATTTGGAATTAGTTAAGTTCAAATTTGTGTGATGAAATTGAGTCTTGATCAAAGTCTCCAAGACACCAAGAATCTGTGTTCCTATCAATATGGCTAGGGTAATCGGTAATGATCGAACATATGTTAGGTAAAGTTTCCTCATTCCTATCTTTCACTATGTTGATATTACGACTCATTTGTGCTTCTAGCCTATTGATAGATTGGAAATTTTCAGACTGAATCAGGTTTTTCATGCTTTCATCTGAGTTTATTGGTTCTTATTTTTGTTGTGTGACTTGGAACAGAAGTAAGGATCTTGAATTTGGGAGTCTTGTAGGAATTGTGAGTCTATCATTTTCAGCTTTTATTCTTGGGACTCAATCATGGTTTCTATACTTTTCATAGCCTCAAAATTTTCTTTTGTGGGTTGATCATGACTAGAAAAATTATAGGCTGAATGTTAAAATGGTGGTTGACAATATGACTCGAGGGAGTTGAATCCCCATTGATTTTGTAAAGAGTAGTGATGATTATTCCAGTCTTGTTCATAGTATTGGGACTAGGTCATGGATTGATTTGGATAAGACCAATCTGGCACACTTGGTTGGTTAAAGTTATGATATATCGGGTTAGTAATATTCGAGTCAAAAGAGGTTGGGGTGTAATATGGATTACCATTAAAATTAAAAAAATTATGGTTATAAGCTGTATCATACAAGAAATGTCAAAAACAAATAAAGAAAAACAAACAAATAAAAAGAAAAAAATTTAACCTAAGTTAGGTTAGACCTTAGACCTAGACGACTTCTAACTAGTTAGACAGTCCATGTTGGGTATATTGCAGAATCTGACCACAAGTTCATCGATCAGGTAGGGGTAAGATCAGTGAGAGATATTCTTACCTAAGAGTATACCTAATTATGCCAAACCACTGTTCTTTGAGGTTTTTCCTTATCAATCTCCAACCTTTGACACTGATTTCGTAAGAGTCAAATTCTAATCAACATCCCCCTTAGGTCAGTCTCCTATTTTAGTCTGAGATATCCATAGGGCCAAAGCCTACTCAATTTTAGTTAGGCTTGGGTTAGTGAGTAAGAAGATTGTTTGTGGGCTAAGGAAGAGTAATGACTTCCTCACCTTATCTTGTTTATAGGACAAGCCCTTAATTCAGTTTAGCGTAGTATACAAGTATATAGAAAAAGTAACACTCAAGCAATATTTCATGCAAGATTGAACTTTATACTAAATTCTGTGTACACATGCCTTGGATCCAGCACTCTATAACAGTAAATAGAAAATGTAACAAAATATACACGTGCCTAAATGCAAAGTCTAAACCGTTTTTAGATCTACAATCAACCTTTTACTGTTGAGTTAGAAATGTATGTACAGTGAGTCAAATAAGGAAATAAATAGTTACAAATATTTAAACTTTGCAATTTAGATAACCTACAAAGAATACATGTTAGTAATTCACCTAGATTGCCACGGGAATGTAGCAAATCTGAGGGCTTCTGGGCTCTGCTTTCTTGAACAGAGTCTAAGGCCACTTATATGTCTACTGCAGTAAAATTTTTCTTGTTGTTAAACCTGTACACCAAGAATAGAGAAGAAAGTTAATCAATAAAGTAAACAAAAGAAATTACTTATCATCCTTCCCCAGCGACGACGCCAAAATTTTGATTGAGTTAGAATCTGCACACAGAAAATACTGAATTTCAGAATTTAAGAATAAAGAGTGTAAGGTACTCAATGCTACCGCTATAACGAGTTGCTATGTGGGTCGTGATCCACAAGGAGGGACTAGCGATGGAAGATTTTTATAAGTTCTTTTTAGTTCACAAAAAATAGTTAAAGTTTTTCTTTCAATTCTTTAAAAGGAAAGGAAAATAAGTTCTGTTAAATTGTTAAGAAAGTGGTAGATTGAGAAGGTGGAGAAAAATAGAAAATGATTTTGTAGAAAGAAAGTGAAAAATAATGAATGATTTGAGAGATGGTGAATCTGATGACCTAAACTAAAAATTAAAAGAAAGAAAGTTAATCCCTAAAAAATACTTACTTACCTCTTTGATACCTGCTTACCTTTGACCCGTACCGACAATGTACCTTTATTTGAAGGCGAGCGAATTGTGACAAATAGAATCTTCCCCATCCTGATTTACACTACGAAATAAAGGGTCAAGAAACACTACCATAGGAATGGCTATCCATCACCATAAGCCATCAATGACGCTTGAGGGCAAGGCAACTTTAAAGCTATCAGAGTTATTTAGATTCATAAATACAGAAGAGGGAAACAAACAAGCGTAAGAGTTAAAGAAGAAAAGAAACTTCGATTTGATTCAAATAACAATGAAAGAAAAGACTTATTTACACAGATGTCACCCTCAGTATAAGATTTACTCTTATTCCTCCATGAAACTCTCCTCTTTTTTCAGTTACATAACGAAAACAAAAATTACATAAAAGAAAACAAATAAAATCTAAGTTACATACTACAGAATAGCCTAACTTTTACTCTCTGCTTGATCGGCCCTCTGCCTGTGATATATAGGGTATTTATAGGGTAGAAATGGATAGAGGAGATAAGTGGAGAGATAACGGAAGCTGACTATTTTTGAATTTAAATCCTCCCCTTATCTCTAAATTTGATTTGATTTATCCAGAATTTTATATGAAAATTCAATTCTGATTTGCAGCTTGATGACGTGTTGATTGCTGAATATCACTTATCAAAGGATAGAATTGAAATGAGTGATTAACATAAGAATTGTAGCCCTTTGAGTCCTATTTCTAGATCATCTTAAATCATCTAATTTAAGTTTTCGTAGCGAATGTTATGATTAAAATATTAAAGAGAATCCAGTCTAAATCCAAGTCTAAATTCATTTAAAACTCCGAATTTACTTAGATTTTCCTAGTTATCTCCAAATATGATTAATTTATCTCATCCGTTGATCTTCTCTCTATCTATTTTTCCTCTTATAATTTTAATTTGTTTTCTATAATTGATGAAATATCTATTTATCTTCAGCGAAACCAATAGGGTCTTAAAACAATCCATTTTTCCCATGAGAGTAGATGATATTATCTTATATGATAAATCAAGTTCTTAGATAAGTTAGCTTCTAGAATCTTTGGATTTGAATTGATCCCCTGATTTGCTTCTTTTGAATTATTTGGATTTAATTGAATAAATCTGTCAATCTCTCCATTTTCTTCGTTAATTACACTGCATCCACTAAACATGAAAATATATTAAAAATCAGAGTTATTTTTATAAATAAATGTTGAAAATGTGACATATGTGATATAAAATCTATAATGCACGTGCACAATCAATCACCCGACCTGCTCAAAGTTCGAACTGAGTGAAGATACCGGGTGAAATGCTCTGGAAGTAGCCACGCGTCACAAATTCGTCAGAGGCTAAGTAGATATGTGTCACAATCATGGGAGAGTCAGAAAGTGACCACTATAGATCCCCCTCTACTCTTTTTTCTTCGGAAGAGGTCAAGAAAACTCCTTCGAGGAATTTCAGGTTCTTAGAGTCTCCTATTTAGAGAGGGCAGCAAAATAAAATTAAGACTTTCTGGTCCTGGACCCAAAGCGTTTGACATCACTTCAAGTTATGTCCTGTAGTGGCGTGCATAGTAATACATCTTGGCTAAGCTTTAAATATGCGTCACATCCAGAGTGTTGTCGATCAAATTACTACCTTTCGTGCAACGCTGTGCTCGGGGTGGGTTCAGCATATCCCAAGTGGCAGCGTTGAGAAGGTAACCATCTCTTATGAATGCGGGCGTCTTTCGAGGAAGGCATAGCATATATGGCATGATGGTTCGAGTTCCTTCTCTTATGACACTTGTAGAATCTCAAATGGAGTGGTGCTTTGTCTTCTTCTGGGATTAGGAGCCTAGGAGGTTAGTTCTTGGGCTTCTTCCCCCTATATATTGTGTGGACTTCTTTAAGATCGATCTGGTCTGCTTCCTGAAAATTCCTTACTGTTTAAAACCTTCTTCTGTTTTGCAAGCAGCGATGTCTGCTTCGCTCTTCATTCGTTGGAGAAAGGAGATGGAATGGGTGGTGATTCCTGCAGCACTCCTAGTATTTGAGAGTCTATTTTTCAAGGATTTTCAGTTCATGCATTGGGCTAGCCAAGTAGTCTCAGTCCTTGCGATGAGGCCTAGCTATTGGGATAAATATGAAATTGATTGAGGAAAGAAAATTAATTGAAAGTAAAGTCAAAAGTTAAGGTCAGAAAGTTCTTAGTCACTTTTCAAATTAACCGCAAAGTAAGACTAGACGGGTCGATCCACAAAGAAGGATGCGATGAAGCTTTTCGGAATAACTTCTCTGCATAGATAACATGGAAAAAGAGATTTTGGTTGTAAGTAAGGGATTTAATTATGTAAAGAAAATTATAGTCTACTAATCATCTACCACAACCAAGTATTAGTCTAAGAAGGGAGAATATTATATTGAATCTATAAAGATCTACCCTAGGATTTTGATTGAGAATTAAATAAGATGGGTAAAGAATAATGTAAACCCTAATTAGAGAACTCTAATAAAATTAAACTTTAGTTCATTCTAGATTCTAAGCATAACTTAAGAAAAGTCTTTTAAGCTTAACATGATTCTATCAAAGTATCTATATATGAACTAAGAGTAACCATTAAAAAGTTCAACTCTAAATTAATTCAACTTAACTAGTTATTCATCTTCAAGAACATAAATTTCATCCTAGGGTTTCAAACAAGCATAGAGTTTAATTAGTTTACTTTTTTAGACTAAACTTAAGTAGATCGAGAGATTAGCAGACTACAAGATAAATTAATTAATCATATTTTTATTTTAAACAAGACATATATGGAGAAGGGAAATTTGCATAAAAAAGAAAAGAAGAAAGGAAAAATAAACAAACTAAAGCAATAACAACGAAATTAAAGAACAAGAGAGATGAAAAGAAAAATGAACCTTTTATTGATTGTCACTGGCCAATTACAAAGTCCTTCTTCTTCTTCAAAAATCTTCTTCTTCAAATTAAAAGCTAGATAACACAATGAAACTTCAAAAATAAATGGCTACACAAATAATCTTATACTCAATCTCTGGGATGCCTCTGCTCGTTGCTCTTCTGAGGTATTTATAGGAGATTTGAGAAGTAGAGTTCGACACAAACACCTCCACCAAAACTTTACACATGCGACCCGAGGATTGCCACGTTTTCGTGGCAAAAAAAGGCTTGTCGCGGCATTTTATGGAGTTTGGTCACGTGCTTTGGCGTGTGGCTTCATCTCATCCGTTCATGTGGAGATCTATCCTTAGAATCTTCATTTGATCTCTGAATATTAAAATATTTCAATCTTGGAGATCAAGTTATCTCTAAATCTAAGTTAGATTCAAATTTTCTTCCCTTTATTTTCAACTTGTGGTTCAAGTAACTGAAATTTGAATAGGAGTTCACCTCTATCTTTAATTGGGATGAGAATTGATCTTGTTCTACCCTTCTCTTCATCTAGATTTTAAATTAACTTAATTTAAAACCCAAATTCAAAATAGAATAGAATAGAAGCTTCCTTTATCATCTAATCTAATCTATATTTTCATAATAATTGTTGGCTTTTGAGCTTGTTTTGGGCTTTTTCTTGGATTATGGAGGCGTGCACATTACTAAACAATAAATAAATTATATAGTAATATTTTTTGAAAAATAAATATGAAAAAGAGATTAAAAATATGCATTAATGATGACCAATCACACCTGAAAGTACACCTAGAGGATGGGTGATAGGTGTAAGGCTAATCTAATGACAAATGATGCGGAATTAAAAATAAATTGCAACATAGTTAGTGTAACCAAGGAGTGTAGCCGAATTCCCAGTGAAGGCTCTAGACTATCTCCTCTAAATTCCTCTAAATAAGAGTTGAGGTGCTATGTAAAGCTCTCTTAGTTCAACACAAGTATGGCACATAAACAATACCAAGAATATAAGTATGATTTGAACAATATGAAATAATGCAAGGCACAATATAAGAGAGAGAGTTAGAGATAGTGGATCAATCGCAAACAATAAGACATGTTTTGAGGTTCGAGCTACTGCTCTACATCTCCGCCTTCACACAAAAGGATTTCCACTATATCGTCCACATAGGACTTCCCACATAGGGAACCTCCACTGAGGATTTGGATAATACAAACTTGGAGTACACAACTCCTCTCTCAAATAATACAACCTCCACACAAGAGGCAAGGCACAACAACTATCACCTCTACACTTAGAGGGATGGGCACTTAGCCAAAACAAGATCAACCTCTTACTAGAGGGATATGGCTCAAAGCTAACTCTCCAACAATCACCTCTTCACTGAGAGGGATATCAACACAACCTCCACAATCACCTCTCACTAGAGGGATATCAACACAACCTCCACAATCACCTCTCACTTGAGGGATATCACAAAATAAAGAAGGTTACAACACTTGGTGGTCTCTACAAAACAAGATCCTAATAGATAGGATAGATAGATAGCTCAATTCTATGAAAATAAAGAGTTTGAAAAATAATTCACAATGAAAAATTCTTGGGAAAACTTCTAGGATAGCTATAGAAATGAAGATCAAAAATCAATTCCCAAAGACTTTATTTTTCTTTGAATTTTTCAACCCTTTTTAAAACAAATAAAGATGAAATCTTTAAGCCCAAAACTCTTTTAAAAACTTGCTGTTAAATACTTGTAAAGGTGGAAAAAATTGCTCTCTAAAAACTTATCTAAAACAGCTCAAGAGGATGGGTATTTATAACCCACCAAAATCTGCACGTTGGCAGTCTGGCAAAGGGCAAAATTGCCTTTCCGGTCGACCGCCCGGTCGACCGGTCAATGGTCATTTTTAAGACCGTTGTGCCTCCACTCGACCACCCGGTCGACCGGTCCTGAAAACAGAGAGCAACAGCTCTCTACCAGTCGACCGTCCGGTCGACCGGGACTGCATACAGAGAGCAGCAGCTCTCTGCCGGTTGATCACCTGGTAGACCAGGGCCATTTCCAGAGAGCAGAGCTCTCTAGACGGCCCACCGCCCGGTCGACCGGCCCACCAGCCCAAGCTATCGTGCACGTTTGTGCACGTCGGTCGATTGGACCGGTCGACCGACAGAAGGCCAGGTCAAAACATTAAGGGATTAAAAACTTGTCTTTTTACCTTCAATTAAATCCCATAAAATCACATAAATTTCACAAAAATAATTTCTTATAAGATCTTTGAAATACAAATATGTGTGACAAAATTTCAATATATATTATAAACATTTTGAACTATTTTTGTGATATTGAAATTTAGCTTAAAACAAAAATCGATATTTTCCAAACTTGAATTTTTGAAATGGAAAACTTTTTTCTCCAAAACTCATGTAAATACAAAAACATGATATTGAAATAACTATGAAGCATATTGTACATGAATAGAATCTAATATACATATAAAGATATTTATCTATGTTTTTGACATGAAATCCAAGATCGGTTAAACCGAAAAATCAAAACCAATAAACTTAAAACTTGTGTGTGTATGTGAACTTGAACATATCAACACTATCTAATCTTTACACAAGATCTAAACATACTAAACTAAACACACTGATGTCTTCTTGTAGAACTCCTTCTCTAAGTCGACTCGATCTAAACACAATCCAACGAGTTTGACTCCAACCGAGTACTAGATGCGATCTTGACGCTCGAGCTCTTGAATCTACATGTGAAAGCTTCAAAACACCTTTGTTGAAGCTAATCACCTACTAATATCTTGATCAAATATCTGAAACTAAATATCACAAGATTATTAGTAAACTATAACTACATGAGTTAATCATCATCAAAACTAGAGTGAAGGGTCTCTAGGCCAACAATCTCCCCCTTTTTGATGACGACAAAACTCATGGAGTTATATATGCATGGATTAAAGTTAAGTTTCATAGAAACTTCCCCTTAACTCATGCATAGCAATAAACATAAAGATATCCAATGAATGCTCAACACAAACATGCATAAGTGAAGAAAGCTTCTCCCCTTTTGCATAAACAAAAACATATATGATCGATACCAATTGTAAAAATAAACATGCATATATGATATCAATTGTAAGTAATCATGTGTAAACTTGATAAAAAAAACATGCATAAAAGTCTCAAAGTCATTCTCTCTCTTTTTCTAAAAATGCATATAAACTTTCTAAACATGCATATAAACTCATATAAACTTTCTAAACATGCATATAAACTCAAAAACATTCTCGCCCTTTTTGTCAATCATCAACAAATGGGCATAAATAAACTTTTAAAAAAATCTTTTCCTCCTTTTGACAAATCAAAATAAATAGATATATGCGATATACATTCATGAAGAGGAGAGACGTGAAGTTAACTCCCCTTGTATACATGCATTTACATGAAAAGAGATGACTAAATCTTAACCACATAAAGAATAATATATAATGTATAAAAGGAGATGTGATGCTCCTACTACACACGTGTAAGACATACCAAAGAAAGGTCAATTACTTTAATATGAAATACACTCAACATGAATCTATATAAAGAGAAGATGTTAAGCTTTTCTTGCATATAAGCAATACAAATCAAAACATTATGATACCAATTGAAAACTATATCAATTTATGATGAAGGTATACATCGAAACATCTTGATACCAATTTATGATATCAAATGAAAATAAACAAAAGATTTTTGAGATACCAATTGAAAGTATAGAAAAATTTTAAGATATTAGAAGATACCAATGTGAAAATATCTTGATACCTATTTAAAAAAATATTGTAAATTTTGATACCAATAGAAAATGAAATATTGTATGTTTTGATACCAATTGAAATATATGTATATATATTGAAAATCTTGATACCAACTGAAAGTAATAATCAATTTCAAAGTAACTTGATACCAAAAAAAAAGTAAATTTTTGATACTAATTGAAAGTAAAAACCAAATTGATTCAAGTAAGCATAACTCATATAAATATAGATACCAATTTAAAATGAAACATGATACCAATATTAAAAATATTAGCATATATCAAAACAAAGTATTTTCATCATAAAGAATGGGAGTAAGATATCAATTGAAAATAAACTCGATTAAAAGATAGCAATTGAAAGATAAAACATGAATTTTCTCTCCTTTATGAAATACCAATAAAAATAATGCATAAGCTTGTATAAGATACCAATTGAAAGATAATTGTCATTAAGAACTAAATCAAGCTTAGCATAAATGTAATTTGTGCTTTAAGATGTAAAGATATAGCAAGCACAATCAAATCACATATATATGTATGAAAATGTAAATACCAATTGAAATTGATATTATTTGAAGTTTGAAGCATACATGTATAGAAAACAAAATATGAGCATATAAAAAAAATTATCAATTGAGATACCAATTCAAAAATATGATGAGGATCAAATGTATAACTCATAATACCTCCCTTTCATGCACATGTTAAAAAAAATGTTCAACTACGCTTACAAGGCATGGTCGCCCATCCATCAACCCTTATATATGGTAGGGATTTTCAAAATAGGATTTGAAAATAATTTAATATGTTTGAAAACTCTACCAATTGAAGAATAATAACTAGTTTAAAGATAATATTTGAAAACTAGTGCGAAATCCTTCAAGTAAGGAATAAACCATGAATATATTCCATGAAAAATATGTTAGTCACACGATCATTGACACTCAAGCTCTATAAAGCACATATAAAACTCATGAAAATAAAAATCATGAGTACACAAAAATAATGTGAGTGTAAGAATCATGTAATCACAAAATTATAGAAATAGGCAATTAAGCTCAATATGAAATTCCTTAATAGACATGAAAATCATAAAGATTTAATTTTCATAAAATAATACTAACTCCAAGGCATATGTATGTTTTTTCTAAATCTAAAGGTATACATACACATCCCTAAACACAAATGAGTCCATAATAAAAATTTGCATGAAAAACAAATGACTCAAGGGTATACATGTATATCTAAAGTTTTACACAAAATTAACATATACATGATGCTAAACATATGAACACATATACAAAATGGGGAATACAAGTCAAAATGCACGAATCATCAAAACTAGGCTATACTAGTATATCTAATGGGTATAAATTAGTAATTAGGCATAAACACACAAGAATCAATTATGAATCATTAGTTGTACAAGTATATACACAAGTTTTAATGAAAAATACATCTAAACATGCAATCAAATCTTGAAGCATAAAACAAAATATAAGCCAGTATGATCATTAGGCTAAATGCACATGTTTAGAGTTATGATATACACAATAGTTAAACTAAGATGAGAACACAAAAGTAATAATCCATATAAATATGGGTGTATCTCAAATACTATGCATGTATGTCATAGGTCTAATTTACATAGTATATAGCATAATGAGCATTAAAACATGACATGCTAAAAATAAATAAAAGCATGTAAACAAAATAAGGAGTAAGAGATAGTTACCAAAATCAAGAGGGCTCATCTCTATACCTCCAAATCATGGTGGTCCTCCCACCAAACTTCCTTGAAAGTGATGCATCCAAAAATGTCACCATATAGCTCGGAACGCATTCGCCTCAAGGCACCAACACACTCACGTCAAGCGAGAGCCCACACCTACATCAAATACAATAGGGGTGAAATTTGGTACCCGTACTCTATTGGGTTCATGGGGTTAGCATCTTTTCTAACCCAAATAAATTTATTTACAAAATTTACATTATGTACTCTATCATAACAAAACTTTGCAAGGTGGCCCTTGCGTCCACAATGTGTACATGTGTACACATGAGCATACTTAGTGTCATGTGTATGAATGTGAGAAGCATGTGTATGCCATGGTTGTTGGCCCAAAGGCCTTCCACTCTAGTTTTGATGATGATTAACTCATGTAGTTATGTTTACTAATAATCTTGTGTTGTTTAAGTTTCAGATCATTAACCAAGATATTAGTTGGTGATTAGCTTCAACAAGGTGTTTAGAAGCTTTTCATGATGATTCCAGGGCCAAAGCGTCAAGATCACACATTGTCTAGCCCATGGATGGAGTTTTAGAGCAAGTCTACTTGAAGATGAAGATCATCAAGAAGACTTAGGTATCCATAGTTTAGTTAGTGTTTTTAGATCCATTTGTAAAGTTTAGTATAGTTGATATGCTCAAGTGCACAACACACACGTTTTCATGGTTTGGATTTGGTTTTCATGAATAGTAGATCAAAACAAGTTTACTTTATTTCTATGTATATTAGACATGTTCTAGATATACATACATGCTTTAAGCTTGCTAAAACAAACTTATTTTGATATCCCTATTCATGTGTTGAAAAATCAAGTTTGATAAAATACCGGTTTTGTTTTTTTTTTTTGATAAAATTTGCAAGACTCAAAAATGAATTGATATGATTGATATATGTCTTGAAATTTTTATCACTTGTTTGTGTTTCAATATAAAATGTTAAAACAAGTTTTATGGGATTTTCAGAAAAGATAAAAGATTTTTATAAAATAATTTTTCCTGTTTTTCTGACCCAGGTTTGTGCTGACAGGCTGGTCGGTCGACCGTATGGGTCGACCGCACCAAGGGCCGGTCGACCCATAGGGTCGACCGACGTGCACAAACTTGTGCACGTCTGGCAGACACAAACTCGGTCGACCGTACGGGTCGACCGGGTCTGAGAGCTCTGCTCTCTGTTTGTTTGGGTCGACCGGGCGGTCGACCGCTGCAGAGAGTTCTTGTCTCTGTTTGTTTCGGTCGACCGGGCCGGTCGACCGCAGTTGCCCAACGGTCATATTTCTGACCGTTGGCGGTCGACCGGGCCGGTCGACCGTTGCCTGTCAGAGCTGCCAGCTCAGCTCTAACGGCTAGTTTTGTATTGGGCCTATATAAACCCCATCTCTTTGGGTTTTTGGCCAAGGTTTTCAAGAAGAAAAATTTCAGTGATTCTCTAGTGTTTAAACAAGTTTTCAAAATAGTTTTTGTGCTAAAAAGATTTAATCTTTATTGTTTTAGGTTTTTGGAAAAATCAAAGAAAACAGGATTTTGGGAAATTTGTCTTGGTTTTCATTCTATATCTTTTGCAAGAATTTTTCCAATTGTTTTTCTTTGTTGCTTGTTTTCCAAACACCTAGTTTTCCACACTTGAGCTATCACCTATCCTAATCTATTTAGGATCTTGTTTTTGTGGAGAAGAAAAGAGAGAAAAAGAGAAGTGTTTGAGGTTAAGCCTCTAAGTTGTAAACCCTCCTTGCTTTTGTTGTATCCCTCTTTGGTAGAGGTTGATCGGAGTGGTATTGTGGTTGGATCCCTCTTCGGTAGAGGTGATTGTGTTTGTATTGGCTACGGGCCTTATCCCTCTTTGGTAGAGGTGGATTGTGGTTGTATAGCCTCGGTGGCTTTGTAAAGGTTGAGAGAGGAGTTTGGTACTCCTATAGTGGATTGAGAATTCCTACACGGTGGTGTAGGCGGGGATGTAGAGTTGGGTACTCGAACCTCGAAACAAATCTTTGTGTTAGCGTTTGATCCAATTTCTCTCAACTCTATTCTCTTTACTTTTGTGCAAGCATTATTCTTTCATAGCATATTATATACATTGCTTGTGTTGCCATTGCATAATCCATATTTCTATATCCTTGATTGCTTGGCTTGATTGTGTGTGCACATTGCTTGGATTGCTTGTGTGTGTGTGCCTAACTTATACTCATCCAACAAGAGCTTCACATAGCGCCTCAACCCATTTCAAGGGGAATCAAGAGGAGTTAGTCCAGAGCCTCGCAAGGGGAATTCGGCTACACTTGTTGTATTGTATTAGTTCGTGCAAAATTTGCATTAGCTTCCGCATTTAGCGCACTTAGTTTTGCATTTAGTTTTAGATTAGCACTAACACCTATTCACCCCCCCTCTAGGTGTCCCTTTTCAATTGGTATCAGAGCTAGTGCTCCTGATACTTAGGCTTAACATCCTAGGAGTGAGATCCATTTGCTTGCTAATCTATTGTTTGCATTTGCTTGTTTTGCACACATATAGTTTACCATGGCTTTCATGACCCCACCTATGTATGACCCTTCCAACATTCATGTTTGGAAGATTAGGATGACCGTTTATTTACAAACCCTAGGTCATAAAGTTTATCTTGCCATTACCAAGGAATCCTTCCTTAGTGATAGCAATCATATAGGGGCAAATGCACAAGCCCTAGAGGCCATTAGAAGCACATTACCTAAAGATTATCTTATGTGTGTTTCTAACATTGATTCCGCCTTTGCAGTGTGGAACAAATTGACAACAACAACCACCACCTCCGAGCTTCAAGTGCAAATCCAAGAAGAGGAATCTAGTGGAGAATCCGATTCACAATGCTTCATGGTCCAAGGGAATGACTCCCTTGAGGTACATTCGGAACCCCACTTAGATAGTGATGATTGCTCTAGTTCTTCATGTGATAATTATGATGCCCATGCTTTGAATGAAGAACTTTCTATTGTGTGTGAAAAATTAATAGAAAAGTATTAGATTTTGAAAAATAAAAGTCTAGAAATTGAAAAAGAAAATAAGAGTTTACATTCTAGACTTGATTGTGTTTTGCAAGAGAAGGTTGAGGTCTATAATGAAAGGGATGCATTAAGATCTCAATTAGATCTTGCACTTAAAGAAAATGAATTTTTAAAGTCTAAAAATAATTGTGAAACAATTTTGAAGAAAAATGAAAACTTATCTTCAAAAATTGATTTTGTTTTAAAAGAGAATGTTGATTTGAAAAACAAAATTATTTCCATTTCAAATGATTTAGATGTGTGTTTAAAGAAAAATGTTATTTTGAAAAATAAGATTGATGCACATGTTTTCCATGCCAGTGTAGCCTCTTCATCTAGTCTACCTAATGCATGTACTTCTTCTTCTAAGATTAATGATGATATTTGCTTACTTAAGAAGAAGGTAGATTGTTTGGGCTCCACTATGAGCCAATGTGCTAAGAACCATACACGCTTGGAAACCTTGGTTCGTAAGAAACAAGTTCCAACTTTTATGCATGCACACCCTCCATGGCATACACATGCTCCACACGGACACCATCAACACATGTATGCTCATGTGTACACATGTACACATTGTGGCCGAAAAGGCCATCTTGCTAAATTTTGTTTTGATAGAATACATGTTTCTAATTTAGCAAAGAATTTTGTTTGGGTTAGAGAAGGGACTAACCCCCATGGACCCAATAAGATATGGGTACCAAAGACCACCCCTCCTATTGTTTTTGATGTAGGTGTGGGCTCTCACATGACGTGAGAGTGATGACACCTTGGAGTGGATGCGTTCCGGACTTAAAGGAAATCAATTGGATGCATCACTTTCAAGGGAAGATTTGGTAGAGATGACCACCATGTTTTGGAGACAAGGAGAGTTGCCTTCTAGGTTTTGGTAACAATTCTTAACTCCTTATTATTCTTTACATGCTTTCATATTGATGTTTTATAGCATGTTTTCATTGTCTTTGGATTAGTATGTAAATGCCATGATTATTAGATCCTTGACATACATATATAGTATTTGAGACACACATGCTTGTATGAACCCATTCTTAGTGTTCTCACTTTTGTTTAAGCTATAATGTACATCATGAATCTAATACATGTGAATTTACATAATAATCATGTTTTAGTTTTATCATGGTGATTTCTTTATTGTGTTTTGATGCTTCATGTTAAGATTACTTGTTTAGATGTTAGTTTTCATTAAGACTAGGATTTATACTTATACATATAGTGGGCCACAAATAAATTTATATATGTTTGGGCTTGATTGCTTATTTGAACCCATTAGATGTGCTAGTATAGTCTAGTTTTGATGATTCATACATTTTAAACTTGTATTCCCATTTTGGATTTATTTTATGAGTTTTTCACTTCATGTATATGTTTGTATTGCCAAACTTTAAGATATACATGTATACCCCTTGAGTCATTTGCCTTTTATGTAAATCTATATATAAGGACTCAATTGTGTTTAGGGATATGTATGTATACTTATTGTGTTGACAATTCATACATATATCATGAAATGAAATTTGTTTTGATGAAGATTTAGATTTTCTTGATTTTGTGTTTAATTGTTTAACTTCATGTATATGTCTATCTTGTCCAAACTATTAGATATACATGATTATCCTTTTGAGCCACGTGCCTTCATGCATATACACTTTGTGGACTCGTTGTGTTTTGGATATGTATGTATACTTTAGTTTGTATTAGACATACATATGCCATGAAAGTTAAATAAGTTTTGATGATTTTCGTGTTTTCAACATTTAAGGAATAATTGAGCTTAATGAAAAATCTTCATGATTATGATATTCACACTTTATTAGTACACTCACATTTCTTATTTACTCATGTGTTTTGTTTTCATGAGTTATATTTATGCTTAATTGACTTGAGTGTTTGATATCATGTGGATTTCATGTTTCATGAAAAACAATTTTGTTTTATTCCTTGCTTGAAGGATTTCGTACTAGTTTAAAAGATTTTTCATTTAACTAGTTGCGGTATTCTTCACTGTGGTAGTGATTTTCAGACAAAGCTTATTTTCAAATCTATTTTTGAAAACCCCTACCTTCCATGGGCGGATGGATGGGAGATCATGGTTTTGTATGCTTTAAAATAAAAATCATTTAAAACTTGAACCTTGATTGGGAGGTATTGTAATATGATGTATACACTTGAACTTTTTGCTATGTCAATTGGTATCATTGAACTCTTTCAATTGGTATCATTTTGATCTTCTTTTTGTATACTCATATGTTTATTGTGTATGTATATTTTCAATTGGTATCATCTATTGGTGATTGGTACTCATTCTATTTCATACACTTTTATTTATGCTTAAGATATAAATTTTTCACAAAATCTTGTTTATGCTAGTGCTTGAGCTTCAATTTTGTTTCAATTGATTACTTTTAAATTGGTATCAAGCCCATGCATCTTTTTAGTTGGTATTTCATAAAGGGGGAGAAACTTTAATTTTGCCTTTCAATTGGTGATTCTTCAATTGGTATTTGTTTCCCACTCCCTTACTTTATGATTGAAAATTTCATATTGTTATCATATATTTAATATGAAAATTATTTACAAATGGTATCAAAATGTTGTTTAGACATTCAAAATTTATTATGTTTAATTTCAATTGATATCAAGATATTTCATGTGTTTTTGCTTAAAATTGGTATCTAAATTTTTTTTTAAGAAAAATACAAAAGTTTTGATTTGTATTGACCATATGCATATAGATTCATGATGAGTGTATCTTGTATTGAAGAGCTTAACATCTCTTCATTATGTGGTACACGTGTGTAGGGGGAGCTTCACATCTCCTCTTATTCATTACATAATGTGTGTTATGTGAATTAGGGCTTAACATCCCTCTTTCATGTAATGCATATGTGTAGGGAAGCTAACTTAGCGTCTTCCTCTTCATGAATGTATATAGCATATAACATCTATTGATCTTTGTTTATTTTCAATTGATATCAAGTTGCTTCATTGACATATTTATCTATTGATATCATGTTGTTTATAGTCACCCCTTCTTGATCTTTTTGTTTGACAAAAGGGGGAGAAAAATTTGTGTAATTTGATTTTACTTTGTTTACCCCTTTGTTGATGATTGACAAAAAGGGGGAGAATTATTTGAGAGTTTAACATGTTTTTATATATGCATACTTATATTTTTGTATATATTAAGTTTTATTGGTAAGTATTAAGTTTTTATTGGTATCTAGAGCATCTAGTGTTTTTGTTGTTAATGCTTTATTAATTTAATTGGTAACTAGAGCTTCTAGAACATGTGTTTGTGTTTTATGCATATTGATGCATACATGTTTATGTACATTCAATGCATATCATTTATTATTTGTTTATGCATGAGTTAAGGGGGAGCTTCTTTGAAGCTTAGACTTTAATCCATGCATATATAACTCCATGAGTTTTGTCATCATCAAAAAGGGGAGATTGTTGGCCCAAAGGCCTTCCACTCTAGTTTTGATGTTGATTAACTCATGTAGTTATGTTTACTAATAATCTTGTGTTGTTTAAGTTTCAGATCATTAACCAAGATATTAGTTGGTGATTAGCTTCAACAAGGTGTTTAGAAGCTTTTCATGATGATTCCAGGGCCAAAGCGTCAAGATCACACATTGTCTAGCCCATGGATGGAGTTTTGGAGCAAGTCTACTTGAAGATGAAGATCATCAAGAAGACTTAGGTATCCATAGTTTAGTTAGTGTTTTTAGATCTATTTGTAAAGTTTAGTATAGTTGATATGCTCAAGTGCACAACACACACGTTTTCATGGTTTGGATTTGGTTTTCATGAATAGTAGATCAAAACAAGTTTACTTTATTTCTATGTATATTAGATATGTTCTAGATATACATACATGCTTTAAACTTGCTAAAACAAACTTATTTTGATATCCCTATTCATGTGTTGAAAAATCAAGTTTGATAAAATACCGGTTTTGTTTTTTTTTTTGATAAAATTTGCAAGACTCAAAAATGAATTGATATGATTGATATATGTCTTGAAATTTTTATCACTTGTTTGTGTTTCAATATAAAATGTTAAAACAAGTTTTATGAGATTTTCAGAAAAGATAAAAGATTTTTATAAAATAATTTTCCCTGTTTTTCTGACCCAGGTTTGTGCTGACAGGCTGGTCGGTCGACCTTATGGGTCGACCGCACCAAGGGCCGGTCGACCCATAGGGTCGACCGACGTGCACAAACTTGTGCACGTCTGGCAGACACAAACTCGGTCGACCGTACGGGTCGACCGGGTCTGAGAGCTCTGCTCTCTGTTTGTTTGGGTCGACCGGGCGGTCGACCGCTGCAGAGAGTTCTGGTCTCTGTTTGTTTCGGTCGACCGCAATTGCCCAACGGTCATATTTCTGACCGTTGGCGGTCGACCGGGCCGGTCGACCGTTGCCTGTCAGAGCTGCCAGCTCAGCTCTAACGGCTAGTTTTGTATTGGGCCTATATAAACCCCATCTCTTTGGGTTTTTGGCCAAGGTTTTCAAGAAGAAAATTTCAGTGATTCTCTAGTGTTTAAACAAGTTTTCAAAATAGTTTTTGTGCTAAAAAGATTTAATCTTTATTGTTTTAGGTTTTTGGAAAAATCAAAGAAAAGAGGATTTTGGGAAATTTGTCTTGGTTTTCATTCTATATCTTTTGCAAGAATTTTTCCAAGTTTTTTTCTTTGTTGCTTGTTTTCCAAACACCTAGTTTTCCACACTTGAGCTATCACCTATCCTAATCTATTTAGGATCTTGTTTTTGTGGAGAAGAAAAGAGAGAAAAAGAGAAGTGTTTGAGATTAAGCCTCTAAGTTGTAAACCCTCCTTGCTTTTGTTGTATCCCTCTTTGGTAGAGGTTGATCGGAGTGGTATTGTGGTTGGATCCCTCTTCGGTAGAGGTGATTGTGTTTGTATTGGCTACGGGCCTTATCCCTCTTTGGTAGAGGTGGATTGTGATTGTATAGCCTCGGTGGCTTTGTAAAGGTTGAGAGAGGAGTTTGGTACTCCTATAGTGGTTGGGAAATCCTACACGGTGGTGTAGGCGGGGATGTAGAGTTGGGCACTCGAACCTCGAAACAAATCTTTGTGTTAGCGTTTGATCCAATTTCTCTCAACTCTATTCTCTTTACTTTTGTGCAAGCATTATTCTTTCATAGCATATTATATACATTGCTTGTGTTGCCATTGCGTAATCCATATTGCTATATCCTTGATTGCTTGGCTTGATTGTGTGTGCACATTGCTTGGATTGCTTGTGTGTGTGTGCCTAACTTATACTCATCCAATAAGAGCTTCACATAGCGCCTCAACCCATTTCAAGGGGAATCAAGAGGAGTTAGTCCAGAGCCTCGCAAGGGGAATTCGGCTACACTTGTTGTATTGTATTAGTTTGTGCAAAATTTGCATTAGCTTCCGCATTTAGCGCACTTAGTTTTGCATTTAGTTTTAGATTAGCACTAATACCTATTCACCCCCCCTCTAGGTGTCCCTTTTCAATGGTTTGTGTGCATGCATATGAGGAGCATGTTTCTTGTGAAATATAGATTCCAACCGTGTATGGTTCATGGCACATTGGCTCAAAGTGGAGCCCAAATGATCAACACTCTTCTTTAAGGCACATATATCATTTGCAATAAAAGAAGAAGAGGTGGAGCATGCTATAGATACACTAGAAGATGAGGCTACACTAGCATGGCAAACATGTGAAGACAAATCATTTTTCAAAGATTTATTTTCATTAGAAATTAAATCCAATTCTTTTGAAATAGAAATAATTTTGTTTTTCAAAGAATCATTTTCTTTTAAAACAAAAACAAGTTTTGAGATAGAACTTCATTTTTTTTCAAAACTTCATTACAATCATTTTTACTTTTTAAGATTTTGTTTTCATTTAGGACAAGATCAAGTTGAGATTTCAATGAGTCCCTTTCATTAGAAATTTTAACTTTTTTTTACAAAACCAAATCAAGTTTTAAAAACAAATCCGTATTTTCTTTATTTAATTTAAAGGTTTTCTTTTTCAACAGTTGGTATTTTTCTAAAAGGTTTTCACAAACAAGAGATAGTTCTTCATTTAATGCATCGGTATCAACATAATCATCACTATAAGAAGAACTAGCATAATCATCTAGATGGGTGTCCGAGTTTACCTCAAGGGAGTCATTCCCTTGGACCATGTAGTAATAATGGTCGGACTCATCTCTACTAGATTCCTTCTCTACAATGATTGGCGTTTGAAGCTTTGGAGAGGTCAAGGTGTTCCACACTGCAAAGGCAGAATCACAATGAGAAACCATAGAAAGATAATATTTACTTAGTGTGTTTCTAAGTGCCTCTAGGGCTTGTGCATTGGCTTCTATATGCTTGTTATTACCAAGATAGGATTTCTTGGTAGTAGCAAGGTAAACATGCATTCCTAGTATTTTTTTGGTACATTCATCTTAAACTTTCATATATCGATGTTAAAAACATCAAACCTGGGAGGGGCAAGG
Organism: Agave tequilana; assembly: GCA_038442645.1. Lineage (NCBI taxonomy): Eukaryota > Viridiplantae > Streptophyta > Magnoliopsida > Asparagales > Asparagaceae > Agave > Agave tequilana. The sequence continues at coordinate 615,786 of JAVJIF010000127.1, forward strand.
TAATCCATGAGTATGTGTAAACAAATAAGCGTGCAAATGTAAATACTAGATTAGCAACCAAGATCTCACTCCTAGGTGGTAAAACCTAATATCAGGAGCATAGGCTCTGATACAAATTGAAAGTAGACCTAGAGGGGGTGAATAGGTGTAGGGCTAATCTAATGATAAATGATGCGAAATTAAAAACAAATTTCAACACACTTAGTATAACCAAGGAGTGTAGCCGAATTTTTGGTGAAGGGATCTGGACTATCTCATCTAAATTCCTCTAAATAAGAGTTGAGGTGCTATGTGAAGCTCTCTTGGTTCAACACAAGTATGGCACCCAAACAATACCAAGCATATAAGTATGATATTAACAATATGAAATAATGTAAGGCACAATATAAGTGAGAGAGAGAGAGTTAGAGATAGTGGACCAATCGCAAACAAACAAGATATGTTTCGAGGTTTGAGCCACTGCTCTACGTCCCCGCCTTCACATAGAAGGATTTCCACTATATCGTCCACACAGGACTTCCCACACAGGAAACCTCCACTGAGGATTTGGGTAATACAAACTTACAGTACACAAATTCTCTCTCAAATAATACAACCTCCACACAAGAGGCAAGGCACAACAATTATTACCACTACACTTAGAGGGATGGGCACTTAGCCAAAACAAGATCAACCTCTCACTAGAGGGATAAGGCTCAAAGCCAACTCTCCACGAATCACCTCTTCACTAAGAGGGACATCAACACAAGCTCCACAATCACCTCTCACTAGAGGGATATCAACACAATCTCCACAATCACCTCTCACTTGAGGGACATCATAAAATAAAGAAGGTTACAATACTTGGTGGTCTCCATAACCACAAAACAATTTTCCTCACAAAATAAGATCCTAATAGATAGGATAGAAAGATAGCTCAAGTATGAGAAAATAAAGAGTTTGGAAAATAATTCACAAAGAAAAACTCTTGGGAAAATTTCTAGGATAGCTATAGAAATGAAGATCAAAAACCAGTTCTCAAAGACTCTATTTTTCTTTGAATTTTCTAACCCTTTTTTAAAACAAATAAAGATGAAATTTTAAGCCCAAAACTCTTTTAAAAACTTGCTGTTAAACACTTGTAAAGGTGGGAAAAATTACTCTTTAAAAACTTAGCTAAAACAGCTCAAGAGGATGGGTATTTATAACCCACCAAAATCTGCCCGCTACAGTATGGCAAAGGGCAAAATTGCCCTTCCGGTTGACCGCCTGGTCGACCGGCCAACGGTCATTTTTATGACCGTTGTGCCTCTGGTTGACCGCCCTATTGACCGGGCCTAGAAACAGAGAGCAGTAGCTCTCTGTCGGTCGACCGTCCGATCGATCGGGACTGGATACAGAGAGCAGCACCTCTCTATCGGTCGACCGCCCGATCGACCGGGGCCATTTCCAGAGAGCTCTGATCTCTGGACGGTCGACCGCCCGGTCGACCGGTCCACCAGTCCAAGCTGCCGTACACATTTGTGCATGTCGGTTGACCTGATCGGTCAACCGACTTCTGTAGAAGGCCAGGTCTAAACATTAAGGGATTAAAAGCTTGTTCTTTTACCTTCAATTAAATCCCATAAAATCACATAAATTCTACAAAAATAAGTTCTTATAAAACCTTTGAAATATAAATGTGTGTGACAAAACTTCAACACATATTATAAACATTTTGAATCATTTTTGTGATATTGAAATTTGGCTTAAAACAAAAATCGATATTTTCCAAACTTGGATTTTTGAAATGGAAAACCGTTTTCTCCAAAACTCATATAAAAACAAAAATATGATATTGAAACAATTTTGAAGCATATTGTATATGGATAGAATCCAATATACATATAAAGATATCTATCTTTATTTTTGACTTGAAATCCAAGATCGGTTAAACCGAAAAACTAAAACCAATAAACTTAAAACTTGTGTGTGTATGTGAACTTGAGCATATCAATACTATCTAATCTTTACACAAGATCTAAACATACTAAACTAAACAAACTGAGATCTTCTTGTAGAACTCCTTCTTCAAGTCGACTCGATCCAAACACGATCCAACGAGCTTGATTCCAACCGAGTACTAGATGCGATCTTGACGCTCGAGCTCTTGAATCTACATGTGAAAGCTCCTAAACACCTTTGTTGAAGCTAATCACCTACTAATATCTTAATCAAATATCTAAAACTAAATATCACTAGATTATTAGTAAACTATAACTACATGAGTTAATCATCATCAAAACTAGAGTGAAGGGCCTCTAGGACAATAACACCTCCATACCTATCTTTTTGCTCGTCCTCGAGTAAAAATAAAAAAGTGAATCAACTATCCAATCTCACTTTCGGAGGAATCATGATTGTACTTAGCACTTGCAACAAATCTTTAAACCTGTAGGTTACCCCTAGAGGATGAGGGTCGTTTCGTGAGGGTTTTTCAGTGAATTACACCCACAAAACTCATAAAGAAAAAAAACAAAATGTTAGTATTTTAGAAATTTATTTTTATACATGAGAAGAATATTTGAAATATTTTTTAGGAAATCAAGTAATCTATAAGTCATAGGATTATCAAATTATTCATTCCTATACTTAGTCTCGATGCAAAAATTTTATTATCAATTTAGGTTAGGATTAAAATTGAAATCTCACTTAGTCTTTTATTCTACCCTAAGTTATATGCACCTTTGCGATCAAGAATTTTTAGTTGGGATTCTTCAACTTCAACTCCTATGCCTTGTATATATAATAATATTATTATTATTTTGCATAAGTTCGAAGTATTACCACTTCGTTGCCCTTTAAGCACTTCTTTTTTTAATATGTATAACTTATCTAATTTTTTTTGTGTAAGTATCAAGGCTTCTTGAGGCCCTAATACCTAACTAATTGATTATTAGATGTGTTAATACATATATTATATATTTTTCTCTCTTTCTTTCAAACTTATCTAATTACCTTTCACGTAAATATTAAGGCTTTCTTAGGTCAAAGTACCTAGCTAATTAATAATTAGATTTGTTTATTTTATATATTATTTTTCTAAGGCATAAGAGTCTTTATTTTGAATCCCAAGTGTGTAAATGTAAAAGCATGCATATTTCATCAAGATAAAAATATCAAGACTAAATTATTTTTTTCATTTTTTTCTCCTAAACCTAAAAATCAAATAAATAATCTTATTTTTACCAAATAGTAAGAAATCCTAATTATGATTTTCCTATTCCTTAAAATTAACTTAATTACTTTTAAAAAATAAATTATTTTTTATTTTTTTAAAAAAATTAGTAAAAAAATTGTCATAAACCTGCTTATGTTAGTATGTATATTTATTTATTATTTTAGTTTTCTCTTTTTTTAGCATGTAAATTATGTTACATGTTAGAATGTTAGATGTTAAATGTTAGACCCTTCCCCCGCACCTAGCTAATGCATTGTCCTCAATGTATGAATGCATAAATGCATGCAGGGAATAAAGTGTAGATAAAGGTGCAAAAATATGTACAACATCATGTTTCTCCCATACCTAGATCTCTTTAGGTCTCATCCTTCTAGCTCGCTTCCCATCATTCCATGGGTTCTCTTTATAGGGCATAGTGGGAGGGCAATCTTTTTGTCTTTTTAGCTCTCTTTCTCCCCAGTCCCATCTTCCTTTTGTTGGCCCAAAGGCCCATCACTCTAGTTTTTATGATGATTAACTCATATAGTTATAGTACTAATGATCTTGTGTTTATTTAGTTTCAGATATTTGATGAAGATCTTAGTAGGTGTTTAGGTTCAACAAAAGATTCGAAGTCAAGTTTTGAAGCCAACACGTGTTGATTCAAGAGCTTGCGCATCAAGATCGCATCAAGTACTCAAGAGGAGTCAAACTCATTGGATCAAGGTTTGGACAAGTCAAGAAGAAGAAAAAGATTTTCAAGTGGACTTGAGTCGTGTTTGTAAGTGTTAAGATTTGTTTATAGATAAAATGTAAAGGATAGATTAGTTGTGGATTGCTCAAGCTCATACACACACACACACACAAAATTTATATGTGTTTTCATAAAATAGTTTTAGTTTTGAAAAATAAAACATATTTTAGAGCTTATTGTCAAAAACATAGATATTTTATCTTATATGTGTAGTAGATCATATCCATACACACTAAGGTTCAAAGTAATATATCTTTATGTTGCATGAATAGAGTTCATCAAAGCAAGTTTATATGATTTATATGTGTTTTGAATTTCACCCATACACATTATTGGTTCAAATATTTAGAAAAACTTATTTGATATTTCTATATCATGTGTTTTGAGTTTTGTATTTATCAAAACTTATTTTAGAGCTTAATGTCAAAAACATAGATATTTCATCTTATATGTGTATTGGATCATATTCATACACGCTAAGCTTCAAAATGTTTAAAATATCTTATTTTTGTATTTGGAGAAGTTTTGGAAAAATCGGTTTTCAAATTAAAGATTAATTTTGAAAAATACAGATTTTTGTTTAAGGCTAAAATTTGATATTACAAAAATAGTTCAAAAAATTTGTAATATGTGTTGATTTTTAATCGCACATATTTGTACTTCAAAGTATTTCAATGAAATTATTTTTGTAGATTTTATGAGAATTTATGGATTTTATAAGAATTAAAAAGACCAAGTTTTAATTCCAAAAAGATTTCACCAGGCCTTCTGCCGGTCGACCGGGCCAGAAATCGGTCGACCGGGCGATCGACTGATGTGCACGAAACATGAACGGCCATTTGGCTAGTTGGCAGGTTGATTGGGCGGTCGACCATCCAGAGTGCTTTGATCCAGAGAGTTGTGCTCTCTGGTCTGGGCTGGTCGACTGGGTAGTCGACGGTCAGAGAGATGTGCTCTCTTGGACCTGGCCTCAGTCGACCAGGCGGTCGACCGGCAGGTCAAAACCCTAGCACGATCGACCAAGCGGTCGGCCAACAGGATGCAACAGTCAAAAATTTGACCGTTGGCCAGTCGACCGGTCGGTCGACCGGCCGCAGATTTTTCTGCTAAGTTGGTCTCCAATGGCTAGTTTTTGAGAGCCTATAAAATTGAGTTCCCTTGGGCTATTTTAGACAAGATTTTGGGTGGATTTTCAAGATATTTTTTTCTACCTATCTTGGAGGTTTTCTCTACTTGTTTTAGAGCTAATACTTCAATATGAAAAGGAGAGTTTTCAAGAGTGTTTTCAAAAGTGATTTCTTGAGTTTTTCACATCTCTATCCTAGTTTTTCTCATACACACTTTAACTTTCCATTGCCATATCTATCTTATAGGAGCTTTGTTGTGAGAGTTATTTTTGTCATCAAGAGAAGTGATCACAAGTTTACATCCTTATATTATGAAGTATTGTAGAGGTTGTGGCCTTGGTGAAGAGAGTTTTGTGGTGATCAAGTGAAGTGATCACCAAGTGTTCCGACGTGTAGTTGGAGGAGTTGTAAGAGGTGCGGCCTCGGCAAGCTAGTGTGCTTGTGTGTGTTTGTTCTTGCGAGAAAAAGGAGAGGGACTAGTGAGTCCAAGAGTTCTAGTGTGAACACGTTGTAGGTGTTGCGGCACCGAGTGATCCAGTGGGATCGATTCTAGAGGAAATCCTTCATAGTGTTGAAGGCAGGGACGTAGATCAAGGGTGCTCGAACCTCGAACAATTCTTCCATGTTTGCAATTGCTCTCTATCTCTCACTTGTGTTCATATATCTTGCATGCTTATATTGTTCGTCTCTTATATGCTTGATATAACTTGTACTTTATTGATATATGCTTAGGATTGTTTGCTCACACTTGTATTCAACCAAGAGGTCATAGTATCACCTTAACTCTTAATTTAAAGGAATCTTGAGGAGTTAGTTCAGAGCCCTTCACCAAAAATTCAGCTACAGTCTTGTGTCATACTTTGTGTGTTTAGCTTAATAGTTTTAGTTTGCATAAATAATTTTAATTCCACATTAGTTTTGCATTAGGTTATCTAGTCAGCTATTCACCCCCCTCTAGGTGACCTACACCTTAAGCTCTTCTTCCTCATTTGTCTACATCTATTGTTTAAAAATTGATTACCATCATACTTCTCAGTTGAAACTTTCACACTATATTATTGCCTAAGAATTCTAGCTCAGTTCCATATATCTCCTCAAAACTTAGATCCACGCTTTACCCTGAAGGTGGGTTATTAACAAAAATATCTCTAATCGGTTCATCCAAACACATGAGTTCTTCTTTAAAGAGGTTTTCAAAGATTAGGTCAATCAAAGATTCTTGAATTATATTCTCATGTGATATATCATTGATTTGCTCATTGAAATTGAAGACACTCAAATCAGTTTTCTTTTTTTAACAGGGACTTTAAAATTAGAATCTCCAATATATGTCTTCTCATTAATATAATCACATTTATCCTTAAATAATTTATCAAGAAAGGTTCATTCTCTATACCTTCACTTTCTTCTTCATAATTGTTCTCAATGAAGTTACCTCAAACATTTGGTCTTTTATCTTATGAGATTGTTGTTCTAGGTTGACGACATTAACCTCTTTAGTCATGTCTCCAAAGATTAACCTCATGGATCCGTTCCTACAATTGATGATCGCATTTGCAGTTGCAAGGAATGGACGCTCTAAGACAATAGGAGTTTGAGACCTAGGATTGGATACAGATTGGTTCTCAAGGATAATAAAATCTACTAGGTAGATAAACTCTTTAACTCGGATAAGGACATCGGTAATTTCTCCTTTGGGAATTTTTACGGACTGGTCAGCTAATTGGATTGTAACTTTAGTCAAATTAAGCTCGCCCAACCCAAGTTGTTGGTAGACTGAGAAAGAGAGTAAGTTGATACTTGCACCCAAATCAAGAAGTGCACGATTAATTGCAGTTTGACCTATTATCCTTGACCTATTATGAAAGAAATGATAGGACAACTAGGATCCTTGTACTTGATAGGGACTTGATTGGACAATAGCTCACTGATATTAGTGGCTAGAAAAACCTTCTTGGGCACATTAGTTTTTTCTTTTCTTAGTGCACATGTCCTTAAGGAATTTGGCATAACTAGGAATTTATTGGATTGCGTTAAGAAGAGGTACATTAATCTTGACTTGATTAATAATCTCATGTGTACCTTATCCATTTGTGCACTTTGATTGTTTTTAAGCCTACTTGGGTTAGGTGCTATAGGCTTGTGCACATTTTCAGCTGAGTTATCTTTTTCAGTGTTGTCGGAGTTAGGTGGAGCTAGAGTGGGATTAGGAGAGGTGGATGCTTGTGTTGAACTTGATGGTGTTGACATTTGGTTATCAACTTATTTTTTTCGACCATAATGTATGAATCAAATTACATTGATTTGGATCTTGAGCCTCATTGGCTTGCCCAAAGTTTCTTGTGTTTGGAAATGGTTGACTAGAAGAGTTTCTTTTTGTCTTTCACTAATTGGATTAGCTTGGTTACTCAATTTCATCTCTATCCTAGTCATGACTTGAGCTAGTGTTTCTTGGTTTTTAACCAAAGTGTCCACCTTTCTTTCTATATTGGAGAGTTTTGTTTCCATATGTGAATTTTGGAAAGAGGGAGGGGACTTTGGCTGGGAAAATTTTGTTGATAAGGAGATTATTGAAAATTGTTAGAGAATTTGGGCCTTTATTGATTATTGTTGTTTGGGCTCCATATGAAATTTAGGTGATTTCTCCAACGGGGATTGTAGGTGGATGAATATGGATTGTTGGAGGGCCATGTGAAGCCTACATTCATATGTTCGGGCAACATTTGATGAGCTAGAAAGATGAGACATTCCTCAAGCACGTGGTTCATGGCTTGATAGTAAGTACAACCTGTCGAAGGTGTTGGGCTGACTTAAGGTGTTGGGCTGACTTAGTTTACCGTGACTGGCTCCTTAGTTTCTAGAGCTTATAGTCTTTGCATCACAATGGTTAGTTTAGCTTCAGTAGCTAGTTTGCCTTTATGAAATGGGCACCTCCTTTAAAAGAGCTAGGGTTGTTAGTCCTAAATTTTTTCCGAGTTGGTACCCATTGACTGGTCTTATCAGTCAAATCTTCATATAATAACCATCATTCATCTTTGTTCTTTTTCAAAAATCCTCTTTGGCACAAGGATTCTAATAGGATTTTCGCTAATCTATCATAAAGAGCTTGGCAAAGTCTCCATTTCTCTATCCCATGATGAGAGCATTGGGCAAAGAGGTCCTTAAAGCGTTCAAGGTACTTCCAAAAAGATTCATTAGTTGTTTGCTTAAACTGCAAGATGCTTTTCCTTATTTACGCAGTCTTGTTAATGGGATAGAATTTATTCAAGAAGACCTTGACAAAATTATCCCATGTTAATATGGAACCGGCTTCTAGCTTGTAGAGCCATTCCTTTGCTAAGTTTTTTAAAGAGAATGGAACTAAATGTAACTTAACGACGCCTACTCCTAGGTTGGGTATTTTCATCATGAGGCATACTTTCTCAAATTTTCTTATGAAAAAGTATGCATCCTCTGATTCAAATCTATGAAACTCGGGAAGAGTATTGATGTATTATGGTTTTAGCTCAAATTGGTTGTCTCCTATATCGGGAAGCTGAATGCAAGATGGAAGAGAGGTCCTAATAGGATAGAACCTATCCTGCAGTGATTGTGATTGTGCTATGTGTGGATCGGGTTTGGGTTTGGGTGTTGAATTGTTCCTGGTCATTCTAGATGTGGTTGAGTCTCTCGACCAAGCTGATATGCATAGTTAACATACAAGTTCACCCAATCAATCAAGAAAATAAAAAAAATCAAAAATAAAAAACCCTAGTCTAGGACATGCCTGGACCAAGATCACTCTTAACTTTAGACAATCTTTGGGTGGTATATTGTCAACCTTAACCTCAAGTTAATCGGCCAGATAGGTGGCAAGATCAGTGGGAGGTATCTGATTGGTCGCTAATGTTGCATATTTAATATCATATGTCCATACTTATTATAGAATAAAAGCCTGCATTGTCTTAATTAATTACTTAATTTATTTGCAGGCCCAATCTGTAAGGAGATGAAGAGAAATGAGCCCAAAGCCTACCAGAATTCTGAATTAAATCAGAATTAATTCGCACACACTAAATCAGGGCAAAATCAAGAGGTTGAAACCGGTTGAGAAGAATCCTCTCAGAATCGATCGGTTAAAGCCAAGAATCCAAGGTCATTTCGTCAGAATCCGGGCTCAAACGAAGAAATCAACAAAGGATAAAGTTAGAAGAAACTCCCATGATGACCCAGCAACAGGGTGTGGCCATCTGGCCACACCCTGGCCGTGGAAACGCGGCCCAAGCCGCGTTTCCGCGGCTTTGTTGGGGAGTTAGGGGGAGCGTTTGCTCCCCCGACCTCCCCGGGATCCTATAGATTGGATTTTTGCCTATAAAAGGCCTGTACTTGTACTGAAAATTGGATGCCAATGCAGAGATAGGATTTTAGCCTAGTTTTCAATCTTTGTAGTTTAGGTTTTTCTTTTATTTTTATGTAACTTGTATGTAGCTTAGGTTAGATGATGATTCATGTAAGTAAGAGAGAGAGGCATATGTTGAGAGTGACACCGATGTACCCTCCTCCTTTCTTCCATAGTTTCAAGCAATAAAGGTAACATTTGTTTATGTTCTTCTTTACTTTCATTTTGTTTTGCTTTCCTCTTCCTCTTTCTACTTTACCTTGGTTGTATTTGTTGAGTCTACAAGTGAATTCCAAAGCAAGTATAACTAAGCTACGTGAGAGCCAGCGATAGTTCATGAAGACGTTCTCCTCTTCCAAGCTCCGCATCACTTCGTTCTTGATATGCTTGACGATATAATGTGCACGGGGACTGAGCTCGAGTTTATGATCTATGCGTTGAACGCCTCCGAAGTAAAAAGGTAGAACTTGCAAAAGGTTTCCAAGTAAGTCATCAATCAACCTAGGTAAGTATTCTTCACTCTTCTTTCTTTCTTTTCTTTTATTTCTTTAGTATAGATCACCACCTCTTCCAAATCATTCTCTTTCGACTCACTTGTACATAGTCGCTTTCTTTCGCTGTTTTCTGATTTTTACACCTTCTTCATCTCTCACTTTCTTCTTAACTTTAACTATTAACTTTTTTTCTTTTTCTTAACTTAAAAACAGAGAAGAACTCTCGTTTGGTTTTCACAAAGATTTCAATAAAGAACGTAAACGCTTCCATCGCAAAACCCTCCTTGTGGATCACGACCCGCATAGCCACTTGCTATAGCAGAAGAATTGAGCACTTGCACATCTTCTTTCTTAAGTTCTATAATTCCGTATTTTGTGTGCAGGTTTAGCCTCAATCAGTATCCGTCAAAGACAGGCCTAATTATGCCAAACCATCAACCTTTGAGGTTTTGTCTCTCAATCCCCAACCTAGTCACTGATTTGGCAAGAGTTAATTTTGAACAACTTTCTCTTTCAGTCAATCTCTTAATGAGCCCGAGTTAACCTAAGGCGAATGTCTAGTCAATTTTTAATTTTTGGGTTAGAGTTGTGAGTGCAACATAAGTGATTTGTGGGCCAAGCAAGAGTAATGACATCCCCACCTTATGTTGTTTATGGGTTTTGCCCTTAAAATGATTTAGTGCACGTGTAAAATAATAGAAAAGCATCACTAAAGCGATAAATCAACCAAATAGTGATTTCTATACTATATGCAATGTGGATGTACCTTATCCACAGCACTCTTCAACAGAATTAAAAAATTAAATAGACACGTGCCCTTGATGCAAGAGTCTAATTTTTTCAAGTTAATCAACTAATAGGTTACTGTTTATTAGTTAGCAGTATAGAGGGTGATCACAGAGAAAAACTATCAAAGTAGTAAACATAACTTGCAATTTACAGCAGACCTGCAAAAGATAAATCAGTAGTAATCTACCAAAGTCACGAAAACACGACTTTTGCCGCGTTCACACTGCTGTTTAGTAGGTTTCTGTTGCTCTGCCTTCTAGGACAAAGGCACAGAGTAGCTATATGATTTTAGCTACAGTTAGTTTTCCTCTTATAAGATCCTGTAAACAGAAATAGAAAAAAGTAGTTCTAGAGAATATCGTACAGTTTCCTCCCCGGCAGCGGCGCCAAAATTTTGATTAAGAAAAGAAAATAAATTGAAAGTAAAGTTAAAAGTTAAGGTCAGAAAGTTCTTAGTCTCTTCTCAATTTAATCTTGTAGCAAAAGCTACACTGGTCGATCCACAGGGAAGGATGTAATAGAAGCTTTTCAGAATGATTTCACTGCACAGATAGCTTGGAAAAAGAGATTTTGGTTGTAAGTAAGGGATTTATTTAAGTAAAAAAAATTATAGTCCACTAATCTTTTACAAGAATCAAGTATTAGACTAAGAATGGAGAATATTATGTTGAATCTATAAAGATCTATCCTAGGATTTTGATTGAGAATCAAATAAGATGAGTAAAGAACAATGTAAAGCCTAATTAGAGTACACTAATAAAATTAAACTTTAGTTCATCCTAATTTCTAAGCATAGCATAAGAAAAGTCTTTTAAACCTAACATGAGGTTATCAAAGTATCTAAAGATGAAGTAAGATTAATTATTAAAAAGTGCAATCCTAAATTAGTTCAACATAACTAATTATTCATCTTCAAGAACATCAATTTAATCCTAGGATTTTAAAAAAGCATAGAGTTCAATCATTTCATCTTTTTAGATTAAACTTAAGTTGATCGAGAGATTAGCAACATACAAGATAAATTAGTTAATCATATTTTTATTTTTAACAAGATATATAATGGAGAAATGAAATTTGCATCAAAAAGAAAAGAAGAAAGGAAAATACAATAATAACGAAATTAAAAAACAAGATAGGTGAAAAGAAAAATGAACCTTTTATTGAATGTCACTGGCCAATTACAAAATCCTTCTTCTTCAAAAAATTTCTTCTTCAAATTAAAAGCTAGATAACACAATGAAAATTTGGAAATAAATGCCTAAACATATAATCTTATACTCAATCTCTAAGATGCCTCTGCTCTATTGCTCTCAAGGGATTTTATAGGAGATTTGAGAAATAGAGTCCCACACAAACGCCTCCACCAAAACTCGACGCACGTGGCCCCAGGATTGCGGCATTTTCGCAGCAAAAAAGGGCTTGCCGCGGCATTTTTTTGGCCTTTGGTCACGCGCTTTGGCGTGTGACTTCATCTCATCGTTCATATGGAGATTTGTCCTTAGAATCTTTGTTTAATCCCCAAATTTTGAAATATTTTAATCTTGGAGATCAAGTTACCTCTAAATCCGGGTTAAATTTTCTTCCCTTTATCATCAACTTGTGGTGCAAAGAATCAAAATTTGAATAGAAGTTCACCTCTATCTTTAATTGGGGTGAGAACTAATCTTGTTCTATCCTTCTCTTCATCTAGATTTTAAATTAACTTAATTTAAAACCCAAATTAAAAATAGAATAAAATAGAAGCTTCCTTTATCTACTCAGTTAATCTTTATTTTCGGAATAATTGTGGGCTTTTGGGCTTCTTCTGGGCTTTCTCTTAGATTGTGGAGGCCTGCACATTACTAAAAAATAAATGAATTAAATAGTAATATTTTATAGAAAAAAGTATGAAAATGAGACTAAAATATGATTTATTGATGACCTATCAGGAATGAACTATCTTCTGCTTGGTCTGTATATTTGACGTTTGGTGGAAGCGACTGGGGTGAAGTTTGAGTTTGACCCCCTTTCTTTCCTTGTAGCAAGCATGTAGCAGGTAGCATAAGGGTATTCGACAATGGCTCTGGTATCAAGGGTCAATCGTCTGTGCTTTTATGGGGTGTCGCCTCCTTGTCTGTCTCCGCTCTTGAGTTACGGTCTTGGCATAAGTATCCTCCTTCGCCTTGTAGGCTTCGTCTGCAATTTTGTCACAGTTCTCCTTGCTGGTGGTTTTCTTGAGAGTTCTCAATATCATCGCTCATCTGGCTCTGGGGGATTGCTTGCTTAGAAGTTATTACCAGGACACGACCAGGGACGTAATAATGAGTGCCCCTACTTTTTATTTCAGGAAGAATACATATATGTAAAATCAAAACTTGTATTTATATAACATTTGTTAGATGTATCTATATAACATTTGTTAGATTTATCTACATTTGGAAGAGGATGGATGTAATCTAGAAACTTTGTAATACATAGAAGAGATAATCAATAATAGTTTTGTTCAAATCTTGCCTTACATATGATTGTGATCTCTTTACTCCTTTGGTGTTGTCTTGAATTGTAGCTTATTAGAATGACTCAGTGTGTGGCCTCTGGGGCGGCCTGCGAGGGGATTCACAATTGAGAGAAAACCTACCCGCTAGGGGCAAGTTCCTTTATGTCAGGAACTTTCTGGTCGGTAACCGCCAGTGTGTAGAGGACCCATGTAATTTACTCTCAGAGAGGTTCTGTAAGTACACTTAGAGGGGGGGTGAATAGGTGTACTGCTAATCTAATGAACTAAATGCGGAAATTAAAACTAATTGGCAACTACACTTAATGCAACCAACGAGTGTAGCCGAATTTCCCGTGAAGGGCTCTGGACTAACTCCTCTTGATTCCTCTGAATAAGAGTTGAGGCGCTATATGAAGCTCTCGTGGTTAGGCACAAGTGAGGCACACAAGCAAACACAACCAAGCAAATAGGTATAAGCAATATGAATTGATGAAAGGCACAACACAAGCATATAAGATATGACAATATGAATTATGCAATACACAAATAAAGAGAGGAGAGAGAGTTGAGAGTCAATCGATCAAACGCAAACAAGAAGATGTGTTTTGAGGTTCGAGCACCGAGCTCTACATCCCCGCCTTCACCGAGAAGGATTTCCAATCCACTAGGAGTATCGAACTCCGCTCTCAACCAATACAACCTCCACCGAGGCAATACAAATGGTCTACCGAAGACCGGAGTATCGAACTCCACAAATCCACTTATACAACCTCCACCGAGGCAAAACACCAATCCAACTCAACCTCACACAAGAGTGAGTAAACCACAATCCACCTCTACCGAAGAGGGACACAAATCCAATCTAACTCCACCTCACCAAGAGGGAGTACACCACAACCTCAACCTCTACCAAAGAGGGAGCACCCCACAATCCAAATCAACCTCTACCAAAGAGGGATAACCACAAAGAAAGGGGTTTACAACAAAGTGATCACAAAAGACCACAAACTCAATTTTTTCACAAATAAATGATCCTATAGAATAGGATAGAGTGATATAGCTTAAGTGGATAACAAGTGTTTTGATCAAAGAAAATCTCTTGGGAAAATACCAAATAGATATAGATTTTTAGATCAAGAAACTAATTCCCAAAAACCTATTTTCTTTGAAATGAAACAAAACACTTTAAAACAAATAAGATGGATCTTTAAGCTCTTAAGCACTTTTGAAACTTGTTTTGAAAACCAGAGAATATAGAAATTTTTCCCAAAGAAATGGGGTTTATATAAGACCCAATCAAAAACTAGCCGTTGGGACTGTTTGTCAGTCCTGGCGGCTGGCGGTCGACCGGCCGGTCGACCGCCAATGGTCATATTTTTGACCGTTGGAAGCTACCGATCGACCGCCCGGTCGACCGCCCAAAACCAGAGAGCAAAGCTCTCTGGCCGGTCGACCGACCCAGTCGACTGCCCAAATCTAGAGAGCAAATGCTCTCTGGCCGGTCGACCGACCGGTCGACCGTGCCTTGAACCTGGCCAACGTGCACAAGGTTGTGCACGTCGGTCGACCGACGGTCGACCGACTCTGGGGTCCGGTCGACCGCCAGAGCCTGGCAGGCTGGGTTCTGGGTCAGAAAACTGGGTTTTTAAATATTCTAAAAAAATCCCACAAAAATTTTAAAAATCCACATAAATAGTTTCTAACATAATATATGTTATACAAACATGTGATAAAAATTTCAACACAATTATCAAACATTTTGAACCATTTTTGTGTTATGGAAAAATTACCGAAAACCAAAACCTGTATTTTTCCAAACTTTGATTTTTCAAATAAACTTTGTCCAAAACATATCCAATTACAAAAACATGATACTTAACCATTTTAAAGCATGTTGCATATGAACATAGGTCCAATATACATGAAACATATACATATCATTATTTTTGTCTTTTAATTCCAAAATATATTTTGTTAAAAATACCAAAAAACAAAACCTCATGAATAGGCATATCAAAATAAGTTTGTCTAGGAAGTTAAGCATGCATGTATATAGAACACATCTAAAAAACATTTAAACTTGTTTTGATCTAACTATTCATGAAAACAAATATCGGTTAAACTAAAAACTGAAAAACTGAATCCAAAACATGAAACGTGTGTGTATTGTGAACTTGAGCATATCACACTATCTATACTTTACAAATGGATCTAAACAAAAACTAAACTATGGTACTGAGGTCTTCTTGACGAACTCCGTCTTCAAGTCGCCTCGATCCAAACCGTGATCTACCGAGCTTGACTCCAACGAGTGCTAAATATGATCTTGATGCTCGGGCTTTGGAATCACCATGTGAAAGGCTTCAAAACTCCTTGTTGATTCTAATTACCAACTAATATCTTGATTAATGATCTGAAACTAAAATCACAAGATTATTAGTAAACATAACTTCATGAGTTAATCATCATCAAAACTAGAGTGGAAGGCCTCTGGGCCAACAATCTCCCCCGTTTTTATGATGACAAAACTCATGGAGTTGTATATGCATGGATTAAAGTAAAGCCTCAAAGAAGCTCCCCCTTAACTCATGCATAACAAGAAACAAATAGATATGGCAATAAAGCACATAAACTAACTAAACATGAAACATATAAAACATGATCTTGATACCAATTAAATGGTAAAACTTTATTAAAACTCTTGATACCAAAAATAAATTAAGTGAACAAACTTGATACCAAAAATGCTCTTGATACCAATCAAATAAAAAAATCCTTGATACCAATAAACAACAAACTAATAAAAAAAACAATCAATGTTTCTAAATAAACAAAACATGCACAAAACATGCATATAAACTCAAATACCTCTCCTCCTTTTTGTCAATCATCAACAAAGGGGTTAAAGTAAAAATAAAACTCATAAAAACAAATTCTTCTCCCCCTTTTTGTTCAAAACAAAGAATCAATAAAGGGTCAAAATCAATAAAAAATGTTCTCCCCCTTTTTGTCTAAAACAAAAGTAATATTAATAAGGGGTGACAATCAATTAAGATACCAATTAAAAAATGTGTCAAAGTAGTATATTTGATGCCAATTGAAAGTGAACATATACCAATGGAAAGTAAATAAGGCATTGATACCAATTGTGAGAAAACAAATAAAATCTTTAAAGTATTCAAATAAACATCTTGATACAAAATGATACCAATTGTAATTATTTGTCATTTAGAACATATGATACCAAAATAAAATCAATTTTCAACATAAAGTGTGGGAGTAGAAATCAACGGTAAACAAAATACCAATTGAAAGATAAAATACGAATTTTCTCCCCCTTTATGAAATACCAAATAAAATGATGCATAAGCTTGTTAAAAGATACCAATTGAAAACTAATCAATTGAAACATGATAGTCATTAAACATTCAAGCTTTGCATAAACAAAAATTTGTGCTCAACAATATAGGGATATAGTAAGCACAAATAAAACATGTATAAGTGTATGAAAAATGAGTACCAATCAAAATAGATGATACCAATAGAAAGCATACATACACAAAAAAATGAGTATACAAAAATGTCAATATTGATACCAATTGAAAGGATCCAATGATACCAATTTGAAACAACAATAATATCAAGTGTATACCTCATATCCTACCACCCATTTCATGCTCAAGTTTAAAATGATTTTCACTATAAAGCATATATATGCATGGACTCCCATCCAACTGCCCGTGGAAGGAAGGGGTTTTCAAAAATAGGTTTGAAAAATATAGTATATATGAAAACTTCTACCACAACGAAGAATCCCGCAACTAGTTAAATAAAAAAACTTGTAAACTAGTACGAAATCCTTCAAGTAAGGAATAAAACAAAAATATTTTTCATGAAACTATGTAAATCACATGATCACTAAAACACTCAAAGTCCATAAAGCTCATACATACTCATGAAAACACAATCATGAGAAATATTTGAATGAAGTGAGTACACTAGTGTTATGTGAAACATATAATCATGAAATTAGGCAATAAAGCTCAATATTCCTTAAACATAAAAATCATCAAAACTCGATTTCTTCAAGGCATATGTATGTCAAGTACAAACTAAAATATACATACATATCCAAAACATAACGAGTCCACAAATGTATATGCATGAAGGCACGTGGCTCAAGGATGTATATGTATAATCAATAGTTTAGACAAGATGGGCATATACATGAAGTAAAACACATGAATCATAAAACATGTTCAAAATAGGGAATACAAGTTTAAAATGCATGAATCATCAAAAGTAGACTATACTAGCACATCTAATGGGTACAAATAAGCGTTCAAGTACAAACATATAAAGATTTATTTGTGGCCCACTATATGTACAAGTATAAATCTTAGTCTTAATGAAAACTAATATTTAAACATATATTCAAAACTTGAAGCATGAAACGAGACATAAATCAACATGATAATCATAAAAACTATCATTATGTAAATTCACATGCTATTAGAACTATGATATGCATAATAGCTAGACAATGGTGAGAACACAACATATGTGTCCTTGTAAACAAGGGTGATCTCAAAAGCTATACATGCATGTCAATGATCTAATAATCATGGCATTTAACATAATAACCTATAAACATCCAAACCATGAAGTATCAAAATAAAAATTATAAACATCCATATGTTCACTATGTATATGCATATGCATTAGATCTAGGATTTACATATTAGTTTAAAACAAGGTGAGAACACTAAATATAGATCCATATAAAATATGGGTGTCTCAAATAACTAAACATGTATATCACTAATCTAATAAACATGACATAGGCATAATGAACAATAAAACATGACATGCTATAAATCAAAGACATGAGAAGCATGCAAATAATAAACGGGAGTTAGTGATCGATACCAAAAACCGATGAAGGCACCTCTCTAGTTCTCCAAACCAAGGTGGTCCTCCCACCAAACTTTCCTTAAAAGTGATGCATCCAAATAGTAATCTTTAGGCTCGGAACGCATCTACCTCAAGGCACCATAACTCTCACGTCATGCGAGAGCCCACACCTACATCAAATACAATAGGGGTGGTCTTTGGTACCCATACTCTTTTGGGTCCATGGGGGTTAGTACCTTTTCTAACCTAAACAAATTTAGTTGCTTATCATCATATATAGGATCATAGCAAAATTTAGCAAGGTGGCCCTTACGTCCATAATGTGTACAAGTTTACACATGAGCATACAATGTGCATGCATAGATGGAACTTGTTTCTTTCGAAACAAAGATTCCAAACGTGTATGACTCACAACACATTGGCTCAAAGTGGAGCCCAAACAATCCATATTCTTCTTTAACATAGATATATCATTTTTAATTAAGGAAGAAGTGGAGCATGCAATAGGTGAACTAGGTGAAACTATCCTAGCATGGCAAACATGTGTAGACAAATCATTTTGCAAAGAATTATTTTTCTTTAAATAATCTTCTAAATCCTAAGAAATAGAAGCAATTTTTATTTTCAAAGAATCGTTTTCTTTTAAAATAAAATTAACTTTTGAAGACAAGTTTTCATTTTTCTTCAACAATATTTCACAATCATTTTTGTTCTTCAAAAATTCATTTTCCTTTAAGGCAAGATCTAGTTGAGACTTTAATGAATCCCTCTCATTTGTAATCTTCACTTTATCTTGCAAAACCAAGTCTAGTTTAGAAAGCAAATCTTTATTTTCATTGTTAAGTCCTAGACTTTTCTTCTTCAAGAGGTTGTATTTTTCTATCAATTTTTCACACACTATAGAAAGTTCTTCATTTAAAGTGTTAGGATCAACATGCTCATTACTAGAAGAACTAGCATCATCACAATCTAATTAAGTTCCGAATATACCTCAAGGGAGTCATTTCCTTGGTGTTGGCCCAAAAGGTTACACTCTCCATTTGTTTAGAGTTTTGATGATAACAAAACAAATAAGAGCTATTTGGTACTAATTAATTTGTTCAAGATAAGTTTCAGGTTAGTACCATATTTGGAGGCCATTGCTTAGCTATTGCAAGAACTTCTAGGTTCGTGGAGCAAAGAAGGCTTTTTGCACACCAAGAAAGGAACATAGAAGAGAATGCTCTAGCAAGGCATTGCATGGCTCAAGACTTCAAGATTGCTCAAGAGATTTCATTAGTTTTGTTTCTAGTTTTATAGTTTTGTTAAAGAAAAGTGAGTAGGTTTGAAGCTCTATCATACACGTTTTTGCGCACATATCATTTCCAAATATATTCCCTATATATATGTAAAAATTATTTTAACTTAAAGCCTTTTGCTTATAAACTCAATTTTGGGTATTATAGTTGTTTCAAATCAAAACTACTTTGTTAGATTTCAAATCCCCTTCAAAATCCTGTTTCAGTTTTGATTTTTGGCCTGAGCCGGTCGACCGACCAGTTGACCAACACTGTGTCAGGTCAGAGCAGTCGACCGTCCCAGTCGACTGAGGTTCTGTCAGTTTTTGGTGCGTATCCGTGTGCACGTTCTTCGGCCGACCGGGCGGCCGACCGAAGTCCTTCGGTCGACCGGGCGGCTGGCCGACTGAGATGGCGTTGCTCTCTGTTTCTGCCCAGTCGACCGGAAGCCCGCAACGGTTGTATTATTTGAACTACGGTCGACCGACCGGATGACCGAAAGAGTCGTTTGAACAGTAACGGCTATTTTTCTGAGTTGTTTTATTTTTGTCTTTTTCTTTCTAAATAGTGTTTAAATGATATTTGCTGATCCTAATACTTCCTAATTAGCATTAAGTGAGTTTTATCCTTAATCCCTAGCCCTCTACTATAAATAGGGGTGATTGGGGAGAGGTTCATTTACAACAAAAATTTGCAAAAATTCCAAAAGTTTAAGGCATTCAAAAGAGACTCTTTTCATGGTTTTTGTGCTGAAAATCTCTCTCATTTTCTGAAGTGTTTTCCAAAACTCTCTGATTTTATTTTCTTTTTTCACTTACATACAAGAGCTTCAATCCTCTCATTGTTCTACAAGGATTTTTGTAAGGGAAGAGAATTTTTCAAAAGAAAGTTTGTGGTCTTTTGATCACCAAGAGAGAACTTGTACTTAAGATTGTGGAGTTGGGTACTCCGGTGTATTTGTAACATCTTTGTGAAGTTATAGTGGTTAGAAATCCTTCTGGGGAAGGCGGGGACGTAGAGTTGGGTGCTCGAACCTCGGAAAAATTCTTGGTGTTTGCGTTTGGTTTACTTGCTCTTGCTTCTTGCTTTACTTTCATTGCTCTTATTACTTGCTCTCTATTTTCATTGCAATATTCACTTATTTTCATTCATCTTGTCAATCAAAGTCCCATACAACAAGATTGCATTGTGCACCTCCAACTCATATCCAGAGGAATCACGAGGAAGGAGTTTAGAGCCCTTCACGGGGAATCCGGCTTCAAGTCTTGTTTTGGGAGATTGTTGCATCATATTTTTATTTGTGCATTGATTAGAATTATCACCTATTCACCCCCCCTCTAGGTGATTTTCACTTGGACCATGAAGCATTGTGACTCGGATTCTCCACTAGATTCAACCTCCATAATGTTGGGCATTTGAAGCTCAGAGGAAGTCAATTTGTTCCACACTATAAAGGCGGAATCAAAGTTAGAAACAAGCATAAGATATTCTTTGCTTAGCGTGCTTCTGATAGCCTCAAGGGAAAGTGTATTGGCCTTAATATGCTTGCAGTTACCAAGATAGCATTTCTTGGTAGCGGCAAGGAAAACATGCATTCCTAGGGTTTTCAAATACATGGACATCCTAAATTTCCATGTGTTAATATTGGAAACATCAAACATGGGAGGTGACAAGCAATCCATGAGTGTGTGCAAACAAATATACGTGCAAGTGCAAACAAATAGCTAGCCAAGATCACACTCCTAGGTGTTAAACCAAATATCAGGAGGTAGCTGATTGGTAGTCAAAAGTGCATTTTTATCATCATATTTACCATCACATTTTCATATTTATTCATTTAATTCTGCACATTTATTAATAATTAGTAATTTATTGTGTGCAGGCCTCAAATTGTTATTTTAGCAATAAATAAAGCCTAAAGAGCCCAAAAGCCCAGATCCAAGCCCATGTTTGAAGCCCAGGTGAAAAAGCGCAAATACAAAGAGTCAAAATGCAAATGCAAGGGCTAAAAGTTGCAAAAATCAGAAATTAGGGAAGGATAGACTTCTATCCAACCCTAAACACCTGCGGGATAAGGATAAAAAGCCAAGATAAAGAGGAATTTCGTGGAGAGAGGATTTGAAGAAATCTGGATTAAGGGTAACTTGATTACCAAGTTACCTCGAAAATCTAGATTTAAAAGGCCAGGATTACAATTCTAGAAGCAGGCGCCCACATGGACGGACCAGGAGAGGCCACGCGCCAAAGCGCGTGGCCAGAAGCCACAAAAGTGCCGCGGAACCGCCGCAAATCCGCGGCACTTTGATAAGATCCTGATCCCAAATTTCGTGGGCAGATTCGTCCGGGACTCTGTAGCCTTCTGCATCTATAAATATCTCTTGCAGTGCAACGTAAAGAGCGTCCAGCGTCCAGCAAAGGGCCAAAAGCTAGGGTTTTTAGGTTTTAGGTTAGATTCCATTGTAAATTTTTATTTTCTTTTTGTGAAAGCTGAGAGGAGATGTTGCATTCATGGAGGAAGGGATCCTCTTGTACCGATGGTGACAGCCGGTGTAAGTTGTAAATTTTCCTCCATTGTTTAAATCAAATCAAAGCTTGTTTTGTTATTTTTATGTTTTATTGTGTCTCTATCTTTGTCTATCATTGTTTTTCTATTTTTGGTTTATGACATTGTTTCTTTCTCTAATGTCTTGCCCACCATGAGATCCAACTGCTTCGAGAATACCTAGCCGAAGAAGGAACCTTGATGGCCTATGGCGATGAACAGGTCTTCATAGTTGCTTTTTATTCCCTAGTTGCTTTTTATTCCATAGTTAAGAAGGCGGACGATCCTATATGCCATGCTTGTACGCCTTCTAAGAAAAGGTAAATCATCGCAATGGTTCAAACGGTAAGCAGACTGAAGAGGTAATCTTTCTTTCTTTTCTTCCTTTAGTTTAGATCCACATCTTCCTAAATTCTTCTTTTCCACTTCACTGTAAATACCACCCGTTGTAAATACCATCGTGACTAACAAAATAACTAAAAAAGATAAATTTTTAGAGAAACTTGCTTAACGCTTCCATCGCAGTCCCTCCCTGAGGATCACGACCCGCATAGCCCTGCTACCGCGGATTAGAACTGATTTCTCGCACGATCTATTCTTAATCTAATATTCTAATTTTGTGTGCAGGAAAAATCAGTCAACAAATTGGCGCCGTTGCCGGGGAGGGACGGTAAGTTATTCTCTAATAAAAAAATATTTTTTATTAACTTATTCTTTATTCTTTTCTGTTGCAGGTTACAGGTGAAGAAACAGGATTTTTGCAACTGCAGTAACATATAAGTGGACCTGGGCCTCTGCTCCAGAAAGCAGAGCCCAGGATCCCTCCAAATTGCCGCAGAAACGCGGCCAAAGCCGCGGATCTGCGGCAAGGAGGAGTTCACTCCTGACAATTTTTCTGCAGGGTCTTCAGCTCTGCAAAATACAGCTTCTGCAATACTTATCTTCCTGTATTATTCACCATATACCTGCTAATTTAATCAACAATAAAAAATTGGTTGTAATTAAAAATTGTTTAGACAATTGCATTCTAGGCACGTGTCTTTCAATTCTTTTACTTTTACTGTTGAAGAGTGCTGGAGGCAAGGTACGTACGCATTGCATGTAGAATAGGATTCATCTCTTGGTGATTTTCTGCTTTGAGTGATTCTTATCTATTTATCTTGTACACTTGCACTAATTCATCTTAAGGGCATAACCCATTAACAAGATAAGGTGGGGATTTCATCACCCTTCCTTAGCCCAAAAATCATATCCCGAGCACTCACTAACCCAAGCCTAACTTAAAAATTAGTAGACGTTGGCCCCAGGGACATCTCGGACTCAATAGGAGATTATCCTAAGGGGGAACAGTGCTGGAAGTTGACTCTTGTCAAATCAGTGTCTAGGAAAGGGATTGAGGGCCGAAAGCCCGAAGATTGGTGGTTATTTAATTAAGGAACGTCTTTGACGGAAAACCTCCCACCACTCTTGCCCTGACCTGGCTGATTAACTTGTGGTCAAAGTCTGCACCCGACCTCCCGTGGAAAGTCTAACCAGTTAGGAGTCGTCTAGGTCATAGGTCTACCCTAAGTTAGGTTAGAATTTTTCTTTTTGTTTGTTGTGTTTGTGTTGGTGTGATATGGCATATAAGAATAATTCCAATTTTAATCCATATTACACCCCTAACTATTATTCGGATATTACCAACCCGGCATACCCTAACTTTGACCAATCTAGTGTGCCGGAATGGTCTTATCCGAATGACTATAACCCACACCCCCCATCTTACAACTATAATTTACATAATAATTTCAACTCTTCACAGAGTTCATGGGGTTTCGAGTCCCCCGAGTCTAATTCTCAACCAAATTGTCCTCCATATCCATCTAGTCCACATTCTTTCAATGATTCATACTTAGATCCACCAATTCAGAATAGACTACCATCTATTGGGGAAATGATAAGTATGCATAAGTCCAAGCAACAATCACCATCAATCTTAGATAGGATGATGCGTGAGTCCACCGACTCACAATTTCATCATGATGACACTTCATCTTTTCAAGACCAATCAGAACATGATGATCCTATCGACTATAAAGAGATGCTAGCTGCCATGACTGAGGCTCAATTAGCCCGTGATCATGACATAGATTTGATGGTTCAAGCTTTACATGCTCACAGTTCGGCCATTTCTGCTTTCATTGACCACTCACTTAGAGCCGACGAACCAAGTTGCTTTGGACAACAAGATTCTAATTCAGTACCATCATGTGAACTTGCCGAAACTCCAATTCTTGATAACTTGGCAAGTTTTTCCTTTCCTGAATTAGAACTTGAGCATGAATATGATCATGATCTTCCACTCAATGATTCAATTTTACTTCCGGATTCAATAATGACTCCAGTGTCTCCACCTGATTTCACTTTTCCCGAGTCAACATTGGATCCTATTCCAATTCATTATGAGATTGAATCACCCATTTTAGATGATCATATTGAACTTGACCAATTGTGCAATTTTGAAAATCCTATGGATAAATTGGCAAGTTCTTTTTATCACATTGAACCCTATGAGATATGTGACCTAGATTCTCACAATCTCTTTACTTCTGAAACTGATTGTACAATTCTGACGGAAGATGTTGACCTTAGTTTGAAGAATTGTATGGCGATGAGCTAGAATTCCTTAATATTGGAAGTAAAGAGATATCACACATATTAGGTCACATTCCATTGTGGGAAGAAGATTGTGGACTTGAGTTCCAATTTCTTGACTTGGACCCAATTCTTGAACCTAGCCCGACTCTTGAGCCCTTACTTGATTTGAGCTTCTTCCCTGAGTCGGTATTCGTTCCCGCACCTATATTGTCCAAGTCAATAATTCCATCTTTTCATTCTCCATTTTGGGACAAGGAGGTTGAGACAATTAACTCTGAAATTTATTATGAAATTTGGAAATTTGATGGGGTGGAAATTCTAAAACATGATTGTACATATATTTTAGTGGGTTATGTAAGGAAAATTTCTGGTGGGTTCCACCAAATTATTTGTTATCTTGATTGGGCCGCATTTCGTGGACCAATTAGACCACCTCCGGAACCACCACCCTAAGGTAACTTCCGCCTTCCCTTGTTCTGTTTCATGCATATATGCATTCATTCATACATTGAGGACAATGCATGAGATAAGTGTGGGGGTGGGCTTTACTAACATACTAACATAGGTAGACACTAACAAAATTTGCTAAAAAAAAAAAAAAAATTGCTAATAAAAAAAAAATTTTAAAAAAAAAAATGTTATAAAAAGGAAGTATTTTGACTTATTTTTTTGAAAGAAATCTAAGTTAGTTATAAGGATTAGGAAAATCACGATTAGGATTTCTAAAAACTTGGTCAAAATAAATAAATTGTTTAAATTTTTAGGTATAGGAGAGAAATTGAATAAATAATTAGTCTTGATTTTTACCTTAATGAAATATGCATACCAAATGCATATCTAGGATTCTAAGACAAAGACCTTGTGCCTCATAAAAAAAAAAGAAAAAAAAAAGAAAAAAAAGAAAAAATCACTAATTAAGCTGGATACATGTGCCTCAAGAAGCATAAGTATTCACGCCTAAAGGTGAATGCAAAAAAAAAATAATAAAAATAAAAATAAAAAAAAATAATACCTTAGTTTTGTGGCCTAGTTCACTCGAATTTGAGTCCGCGGGGTGTTTTCTCACCTGGTGCCCTAAGACCGACCGGTTTGGGAGTCACCGACTTTAAAGTTCGCTACATGGGTGGATTAGAAAGTCCGAGGGAACTAAGGAAAAATTACTTATATGTACTAACACATCTAATAATCAATTAGTTAGGTATTAGGGCCTCAAGAAGCCTTGATACTTATACGAAAGAAAATTAGATGAGTTATACATGCCAAAAAAAAAATAAAAAAAAAAAAATATATTAACACATCTAATAGTCAATTAGTTAGGTATGAGGGCCTCAAGAAGCCTTGATACTTACACGAAAGAAAATTAGATGATGTTATAAAAATAATAAAGAGGCATGAGAGTCCAAGTTAAGGAATTCCTAGATTCACAAGGGTGCGTATGACTTTTGGTAACGAAAAAGACTATATTAGAAATTCAATTTTAATCCTTACCTAAAATGAATAACAATTGATTTTATAAAGACTAGGTTTGAAGAATGAATAAAAATGAGGATCCTAAAACTTATAGACTACTTAGTCTCTTCAAATATAATTCAAATATTTTCCTTTTTATGGATTTTGTGGGTGTAATCCGCTGAAAACCCTCACGAGACAACACTCGTCCTCTAGGGTAACCTAGAGGTTTAACGGCTTGTTGCACGTGCTAAGTGCAATCGTGATTCCTACGAAAGTAAGTTAGGTTAGATTAACTTTTCATTTCTTTTTCTTTTTCTTTGTTTTTACTCGAGGACGAGCAAAAAGATAAGTGTGGGGGTGTGATTGGTAGTCAAAAGTGCATTTTTATCATCATATTTACCATCACATTTTCATATTTATTCATTTAATTCTGCACATTTATTAATAATTAGTAATTTATTGTGTGCAGGCCTCGAATTGTTATTTTAGCAATAAATAAAGCCTAAAGAGCCCAAAAGCCCAGATCCAAGCCCATGTTTGAAGCCCAGGTGAAAAAGCGCAAATACAAAGAGTCAAAATGCAAATGCAAGGGCTAAAAGTTGCAAAAATCAGAAATTAGGGAAGGATAGACTTCTATCCAACCCTAAACACCTGCGGGATAAGGATAAAAAGCCAAGATAAAGAGGAATTTCGTGGAGAGAGGATTTGAAGAAATCTGGATTAAGGGTAACTTGATTACCAAGTTACCTCGAAAATCCAGATTTAAAAGGCCAGGATTACAATTCTAGAAGCAGGCGCCCACATGGACGGACCAGGAGAGGCCACGCGCCAAAGCGCGTGGCCAGAAGCCACAAAAGTGCCGCGGAACCGCCGCAAATCCGCGGCACTTTGATAAGATCCTGATCCCAAATTTCGTGGGCAGATTCGTCCGGGACTCTGTAGCCTTCTGAATCTATAAATATCTCCTGCAGTGCAACGTAAAGAGCGTCCAGCGTCCAGCAAAGGGCCAAAAGCTAGGGTTTTTAGGTTTTAGGTTAGATTCCATTGTAAATTTTTATTTTCTTTTTGTGAAAGCTGAGAGGAGATGTTGCATTCATGGAGGAAGGGATCCTCTTGTACCGATGGTGACAGCCGGTGTAAGTTGTAAATTTTCCTCCATTGTTTAAATCAAATCAAAGCTTGTTTTGTTATTTTTATGTTTTATTGTGTCTCTATCTTTGTCTATCATTGTTTTTCTATTTTTGGTTTATGACATTGTTTCTTTCTCTAATGTCTTGCCCACCATGAGATCCAACTGCTTCGAGAATACCTAGCCGAAGAAGGAACCTTGATGGCCTATGGCGATGAACAGGTCTTCATAGTTGCTTTTTATTCCCTAGTTGCTTTTTATTCCATAGTTAAGAAGGCGGACGATCCTATATGCCATGCTTGTACGCCTTCTAAGAAAAGGTAAATCATCGCAACGGTTCAAACGGTAAGCAGACTGAAGAGGTAATCTTTCTTTCTTTTCTTCCTTTAGTTTAGATCCACATCTTCCTAAATTCTTCTTTTCCACTTCACTGTAAATACCACCCATTGTAAATACCATCGTGACTAACAAAATAACTAAAAAAGATAAATTTTTAGAGAAACTTGCTTAACGCTTCCATCGCAGTCCCTCCCTGAGGATCACGACCCGCATAGCCCTGCTACCGCGGATTAGAACTGATTTCTCGCACGATCTATTCTTAATCTAATATTCTAATTTTTGTGTGCAGGAAAAATCAGTCAACAGTAGCCTCTGATACTAATTGTAAGTACACCTAGAGGGGGGGTGAATAGGTGTACTGCTAATCTAATGAACTAAATGCGGAAATTAAAACTAATTGGCAACTACACTTAATGCAACCAACGAGTGTAGCCGAATTCCCCGTGAAGGGCTATGGACTAACTCCTCTTGATTCCTCTGAATAAGAGTTGAGGCGCTATATGAAGCTCTCGTGGTTAGGCACAAGTGAGGCACACAAGCAAACACAACCAAGCATATAGGTATAAGCAATATGAATTGATGCAAGGCATAACACAAGCATATAAGATATGACAATATGAATTATGCAATACACAAATAAAGAGAGAGAGAGAGAGAGAGAGAGAGAGAGTTGAGAGTTAATCGATCAAACGCAAACAAGAAGATGTGCTTCGAGGTTCGAGCACCGAGCTCTACATCCCCGCCTTCACCGAGAAGGATTTCCAATCCACTAGGAGTACCAAACTCCTCTCTCAACCAATACAACCTCCACCGAGGCAATACAAATGGTCTACCGAAAATCGGAGTACCGAACTCCACAAATCCACTTATACAACCTCCACCGAGGCAAAACACCAATCCAACTCCACCTCACACAAGAGGGAGTAAACCACAATCCACCTCTACCGAAGAAGGACACAAATCCAATCCAGCTCCACCTCACCAAGAGGGAGTACACCACAACCTTAACCTCTACCAAAGAGGGAGCACCCCACAATCCAAATTAACCTCTACCAAAGAGGGATAACCACAAAGAAAGGGGTTTACAACAAAGTGATCACAAAAGACCACAAACTCAATTTTCTCACAAATAAATGATCCTATAGAATAGGATAGAGTGATATAGCTCAAGTGAAAAATAAGTGTTTTGATCAAAGAAAATCTCTTGGGAAAATACCAAATAGATATAGATTTTTAGATCAAGAAACTAATTCCCAAAAACCTATTTTCTTTGAAATGAAACAAAACAGTTTAAAACAAATAAGATGGATCTTTAAGCTCTTAAACACTTTTGAAACTTGTTTTGAAAACCAGAGAATATAGAAATTTTTCTTATTAAAAACCTTGGCCAAAATCCCAAAGAAATGGGGTTTATATAAGGCCCAATCAAAAACTAGCCGTTGGGACTGTTTGTTAGTCCTGGCAGCTGGTGGTCGACTGGCCGGTCGACCACCAACGGTCATATTTTTTATCGTTGGAAGCTACCGGTCGATCGCCTGGTCGACCGCCCAAAATCAGAGAGCAAAGCTCTCTGGCCGGTCGACCGACCGATCGACCGTGCCTTGAACCTGGCCAACGTGCACAAGGCTGTGCACGTCGGTCGACCGACCGGTCGACCAACTCTGGGGTCCGGTCGACCGGCCCAGTCGACCGCTAGAGCCTGGCAGGCTGGGTTCTGGGTCAGAAAATTGGGTTTTTAAATATTCTAAAAAAAATCCCATAAAACTTCTAAAAATCCACAAAAATAGTTTCTAACATAATATATGTTATACAAACATGTGATAAAAATTTCAGCACAATTATCAAACATTTTGAACCATTTTTTTGTTATGGAAAAATTACCGAAAACCAAAACCTGTATTTTTCCAAACTTTGATTTTTCAAATAAACTTTGTCCAAAACATATCCAAATACAAAAAAATGATACTTAACCATTTTAACGCATGTTGCATATGGACATAGGTCCAATATACATGAAACATATACATATCATTGTTTTTGTCTTTAAATTCCAAAATATGTTTTGTTAAAAATACCAAAACACAAAATCGCATGAATAGGCATATCAAAATAAGTTTGTCTAGGAAGTTAAGCATGCATGTATATAGAACACATCTAAAAAACATTTAAACTTGTTTTGATCTAACTATTCATGAAAACAAATATCGGTTAAACTAAAAATCGAAAACCGAATCCAAAACATGAAACATGTGTGTATTGTGAACTTGAGCATATCACACTATCTATACTTTACAAATGGATCTAAACAAAAACTAAACTATGGTACCGAGGTCTTCTTGACGAACTCCGTCTTTAAGTCGCCTCGATCCAAACCGTGATCCACCGAGCTTGACTCCAACGAGTGCTAAATATGATCTTGATGCTCGGGCTCTGGAATCACCATGTGAAAGGCTTCAAAACTCCTTGTTGAAGCTAATCACCAACTAATATCTTGATTAATGATCTGAAACTAAAATCACAAGATTATTAGTAAACATAACTTCATGAGTTAATCATCATCAAAACTAGAGTGGAAGGCCTCTAGGCCAACAGGTTCGTCAGGCAAGACTTTGTCTTTCAGGAGCTTCTTGGTCGACAACTGTCAGCGTGTAGAGATCCCATGTAAGTTACTCTCGAAGAGGTTTATCAGGATAGACTATGACTTTCAAGAGCTTCCCAGTCGGTACCCGTCAGGGTGTAGAGGACCCATGTAAGTTACTCCCAGAGAGGTTCATTGGGCAAGACTTATCTTTTAGGAGTTTCCCGATTGGTAACTGTCAGGGTGTAGAGGACCCATTTAAGTTACTCTCAGAGAGGTTTATCATACCAGACTCCATCTTTCAGGAGCTTCCCGATCGGTAACCCCCAGGGTGTAGAGGACCCATGTAAGTTACTCTCTGAGAGATTCGTCAGGTAAGACTCCGTCTTTCATGAGCTTTTTGGTCAGCAATCGTCAGGGTGTAGAGGACCAATGTAAGTTACTCTTGGAGAGGTTCATGGGGCAAGACTGTATCTTTCAGGAGCTTCCCAGTTAACAACCACCAGGGTGTAGAGGACCCATGTAATTTACTCTCAGAGAGATTCATCGGCCAAGACTCCATCTTTCAGGAGCTTTCGGTCAGCAACCGTCAGGGTGTAGAGGACCAATGTAAGTTACTCTCAGAGAGGTTCGTCAAGCAAGACTCTGTCTTTTAGGAGCTTCCCGGTCAGTAACCATTAGGGTTTAGAGGACCTATGTAAGTTACTCTCAGAGAGGTTCCTTAGGTAAGACTCCGTCTTTCAGGAGCATCCTGATCGGTAATCGTCAGGATGTAGAGGACCGATGTAAGTTACTCTCAGAGAGGTTCGTCAGGCAAGACTCCGTCTTTCAGGACTTTCCCAATCGATAACCGTCAGGGTGTAAAGGACCCATGTAGGTTGCGGACCTGCTCTGTCAGTTATCAGGGTGTTAACCCATCATGGGCTAGACCAGAATAGCCTACGCGTGATTGAGTCTAGACCTGTACAGAAAAATAAAGAATTTAGAAATGGGCTTGGTTTTCAATGTTACCACTATAGTAAGTGGCTATGCGGATCGTGAACCACAAGGAGGGAAAGCGATAGAAGTGTTTTCGGTATTCTTTAGAACAAAATAGCCTATGATTGAGCCAAAACTGCATAAAAAATACAGAAATTTAGAATAGTGCTAGATCCTCAATTTTACCGTGTAGCCTAGGGCTAACGGGTCGTGATCCACAAGGAGGAACAGCGATGGAGCTTTATAGTAAGTTTCTTCTTTTAACTTACCAAAACTAATTAATACTTATCTTCTTAGTTTATAAAAAGAAAATAAAACTGTTAAGTTAAGAAGATGATAGAAGAAGAGATGATGGTATTGTTGTTGTTTTAGCTATAAAAGAAAAGGAACCAAAAAGAGATAAAGAAAAGTGTTGATACAAAAATCAAAAATATAAAGAAATAAAAGAAGAATGAAATTTACCTTAGCATGGAGTAAATCAAAGTAATAGAAAAGAATAAAGAGAAGGAAGACTTCGGCGAGATTAAGCACAATGAAGAAAAGTGAAAAACCTCAATTGATTGTCACCTTCAATATAAGCTTCTTGAAGAAAAGATTACAATAGTGTCACTCTACAATAACTCTTCCTCTCTTTTGATCATGTAACTCTCTCTAGTCTAAAAATAAAATAAAAAAATAAAAATTACATTGAAGAAGAAAAAGAAAAACCTAAACTAAAGATCTCTCTGAGATGGTGCCCTTTCTGCCTTCGAGGTATGAGGGTATTTATAGGAGAAAAGCAGAGGGATAGAAAGCGTATGAAGATAGGAAGAGCTGAATATTTATGAATTTGAATTCTCCCCTTATCTCCAAACTTGATTTGATTTATTCAGAAATTCAATTTTGATCTGCAGCTTTTTAGCGTGTTGATTTCTGAATATCACTTACTAAATTACAGAATTAGAAATAGTGATCAACAGAAGAATTGTAGCCCTTTATGTGTTCTTTCTATAGCATCTTGAATCATCAGATTTTAATTTCGGTAGCAAAAGTTATGATTAAAATGTTAAACTGTATCCAGCTTGAATCCAAATCTAAATTGCTTCATCTCATCTGTTGATCTTCTCTCTATCCATTTATCCCCTTGGATTTTCAATTTATTTTCTAGAATTGCTAAGATATTCATTTATCTTTAGCGAAATAGACAGGGTCTTCAAACAATCCATTTTTCACTTGAAATGAGATGATATTATCTTATCTGATATATTCAGTTTTCAGATAAGATAGCTTCTATAACCTTTAGATTTGAATCGATCCCCTTTAATTTGAACCTTTGATTAAATTGGATAAATCTATCAATCTCTCTTTTCTTCTTTAATTACCCTACACGCCACTGGACATGAAAATACATTAATAGCAGAGTTTTATTTAAATATAAATGCAGAAATATGACACATATGATATGAAAACATGTAATGCACGTGTATGATCAGAGCGTGTACGAAGATAAGGGCAAAATCTCTTGCCCAACAAAAAAGATTTTCCAATAAGGTTGGAGATAAGGCTAGAGATAATTTTTTGTTTTATTCCTTGATTTTTAGTTAGATTGTGTCTTATCTATCTGAATCTTCTAAATATGCAACCCAATCCTTTAGATATTCCTTTGTATATTGATAGGGTTGCCTTTTGACTTTTGATTTGCCTCTATCTCCTTGATTTCCTAGCTAATGAAATAAATCCAACTAAATCTGAATTAGTTGGATTAGATTTGTGATGATCTTCAGTTAACCAAATTGATCCATATAAAAATGATTTAACCGGTATTTATTTGGTCTTATCTTCTCTCCCTTCATTAATCATATCCTGTATGAATTAAATATTAAGACAAGATAATTAATAGATTTATTATAAGATAAGTGTAGGAATGTACTAATAAATAATATAATATATGTGTACGATCATACCCCCACACCTATCTTTTGCTTGTCCTAGAGC
The DNA here is from genome assembly GCA_038442645.1 of Agave tequilana. NCBI lineage: Eukaryota > Viridiplantae > Streptophyta > Magnoliopsida > Asparagales > Asparagaceae > Agave > Agave tequilana. Next base: position 648,805 of record JAVJIF010000127.1, read on the forward strand.
AAAACAAATAAAAAGTAGAACAGAACTATCCTAATCTAACTCACTTTCATAGGAATCACGGTTGCACTTAGCACGTGAAACAACATGTTAAACCTCTAGATTACCTCTAGAAGACGAGTTTTGTCTCGCGAGAGTTTTCAGTGGATTACACCCAAAAAATTCATAAAGAAAGAGGAACAAAGTGTTATTATTTTGATAACACATTTTGATAAAGGGAAAACATATTTGAAAATATTTGCAAGAATTAAGGAATTTATAAATCATAGGAACACCAAACTATTCATCCTTAGACTTAATCTGTATTTCTCATCTAGCCTATTTTTTTACCCTAAGTCATATGCACCTTTGTGACCGTGAATGATTAGACTAAGGATTTTTCAACTCTAACTCTTATGCCTTATTTTTATATATTATTGTAGCAATATCTCTTAGTTCTATTAGGTTTTCTAATTTGCCCATGTAACTAGCCTTAGGAGCGACTCCCAAACCAGACGGTCTAATTAGGGTACCAGGCGAGTAAACATCCCAAGGATTTAAGGACTCGAGTAAACAAGGAAACAAAACTAAGGGTTTTTATTTTTAATATTTATGCTTTATGAGGCACAAATATCTAGCCTAATCAGAGGATTTTTTGACATTATCATTGTTTTCTTTTTCTTTTTTCTTTTTTTTTATATAAGGCATAAAATTCTTTGTTTTTGAACCCTAAGTGTATAAGTGTATAAAATATGCATATTTCATCAAGGTAAAACTCAAACTAAATTACTTTTTAAAGTTTTCTTCCTAACCCTAGAAATCAAACAAATTCTCTTATTTTAACCAAGTAGAAGATATTCTAATTATTATTCTTTTATTTCTAAAAATTAACTTAATTTCTTATTAAAATAGGTCAAAATATTGTTTCTCTTTTCAAAAAGTTTTTAAAAGAACATATATTTTTTATATATATGCAAATAAAAATAAAAATCTATGTTAAAACCATCCCCCACACCTATTTCATGCATTGTCCTCAATGTATGAATGAATGCATATATGCATGAAAAAGAAGAAAGAAAAGGAAAAAATACCCCAAGGTAGTGGTTCTGATTGTGGTCGGATTGGGCTAAGCGTTACTGCCCAATCTAAATAATGTAGGGTTTCACCACCATTGATGATCTTTTTCCTATATACATTTTTACAACCCCTAGACTGAATAGGATCACGTACGATCCTATCATAAAAATCATCCCAGTTATATGACCAATCTTGGAATATCATCTCGAAGTCATAATGTTCTATACCTTGGTCCAACAAAGGAATGTGATTTTGTGGAATTATTGATTTGGGCTCAAGAGTGAATTATTCAGGAACTAATACTGACTCGGGAATATGACTTAAATCAAGTTTAGGCTCGAGAGTCGATTTTGGTTCAAGAGTTGAGTCCAAATCAAAGAATTGAATTCACATTTGTTTCCCAACAATGGAATGTGACTAGCCAAAATAGGTGGTTAAAGATCTATGTGGACAGGAATCAATGTTGGCTCGTGAATTGGATCCAAATTGGGTATGGATACCAGAATCAACATAGATTCAATCATTTTCGGACTGAATCAGGTCTTCCATACTCTTTTCTAAGCCAATAGGTTCTTCTTCTTGTTATGGTGGGACATGAAAATTGGAGTAAGGATCCTGAACATGGAAATTTTTTGTGAGTATTGAGTCCATCAAGATTTAAAATTGTCGTTCGAACTCAAGGAAGGCTTCTAGACTCTTTTCTAAAGAAAATTTTTCTTATATAGGTTGATCTTGATATGAAGTATACTAAGCTGAATTTTGGTCAGGCTGTTGATAGTATGACTCGGGGAGTTGTAGCCCTCCTGACTCGGTGAAGAGGGGAGATGATGATTGTTCCATTCTTGTTCATAATATTTAGACTGGGGCGTATGTTGATTTTGTTGGCCCAGAGGCCCATCACTCTAATTTTGATGATGATTAACTCATGTAGTCATTATTTATTAATAATCTTGTCTTCATATAGTTTCAGTGATTGACCAAGATATTAGTAGGTGTTTAGCTTCAGCAAAGGAGTTTTGGAGCTAATACATGGTAATTAAGAGCTCGCGCAACAAGATCGCATCTAGCACTCGGTTGGAATCAAGCTCGTCGGATCATGTTTGGATCGCGACTTGGAGAAGGAGTTCTACAAGAAGACCTCAGTTTGTTTAGTTTAGTATATTTTAGATCTTATGTAAAGATAGATAGTATTGATATGCTCAAGTACACACACAAAAGTTTCATGTGTTTGGTTTTTCAGTTTAATCGGTTTCGATTTTCATATATAAGGTTTTCATGGATAGATAGAATCAAAATGAGTTTACATGATTTAATCTATATTATATTTGATCTATATACATCTATGCTTTATTTATTCAGAAAAACTTACTTTGATAGTCTATCTCATGAGTTTGGAGTTTTGTATTTAAACAAAACTTATTTTTGGATTTCATGTCAAATATATAGATATATATATCTTATATGTATATTGGATTCTATCCATATACAATATGCTTCAAAGTTGTTTCAATATCATTTTTTGTATTTACACAAGTTTTGGAGAAAACGGTTTTCCATTTCAAAAATCCAAGATTTGAAAAATGCAGAATTTGTGTTTAAGCTTAATTTCAATATCACAAAAATAGTTCAAATTGTTTATAATATGTGTCAAATTTTAGTCACACATATTTGTATTTCAAAGATCTTATAAGAACTTATTTTTGTGAAATTTATGTAATTTTATGGAATTTAATTGATATTAAAAAGACCAAGTTTTAATCCCTTAAAAATTATGACCTGGCCTTCTGCCAGTCGACCACACGATCGACCGAGCCAGAAGTTGGTCGACCGATGTGTAGAAACGTGCACAACCACATTTAGCTGGTGGGCCGGTCGACCAGGCGATTGATCGTCCAGAGAGCCTTGCTCGTGGATCTGGCCCCGGTCGACCGGGCGGTCGATCGACCAGAGAGCACTGCTCTCTGGTTCTGAACTGGGTCGACCGGACGGTCGACCGGTGGCTCAGCGGTCAGAAAAATGATTTTTGAGACCGGAAGGGCAATTTTGCCCTTTTCAGACTGCCAACGGGCAGATTTTTGAGAGGGTATAAATACCCATCTCTTGGGCTGGTTTCTTTATGGTTTTTTAGAGCAAAAAATTTCTATCTTTCTTAGTGTTTTTATAGCAAGATTTTAAAGAGTTTTGGGCTAAAAGATTTATTTTTATTTATTTTTAAAGTGTTGGATAAATTCAAAGAAAAGTGTCTTTTGGGAATTGGTTTTGATCTTGATGTCAATATCTATTTGGAGATTTTTTCAAGTGCTTTTCTTTGATCCAAAAACTTTATTTTCTCACAGTTGAGCTATCATATCTATCCTATCTATAGGATCTTAATTTTGTGGGAAAATTGGTTTGTGGTCTATAGTGATCACCTGGAGTTGTTTGTGATCTTTGTGATCATCAAGAGTTGCAATCTTTCTTTGCTTTGAGTATCCCTCTTGTATAGAGGTGATTGTGGAGAAGTTTGAGTTGGTTTTTATCCCTTTAAGTGTAAAGGTGATTGAGGCAGAAGTTTTGGCTGTGTGCCTATCCCTCTAGTGAGAGGTGATTGTGTTGGCTTAGTGCCATATCCCTCTATTGAGAGGTTGATCTTGTGTGGTTTAGTGTCTTGCCTCTTGTGTAGAGGTTGTTGTTTGAGAGAGGAGTTGTGTATTCCAAAGTTGTATTAGCCAAATTCTCAATGGAGGTTCCCTGTGTGAGAAATCCTCTGTGGACATATTAGTGGAAATCCCTCTGCGTGAAGGCGGGGACGTAGAGCAGTGGCTCGAACCTTGAAACATATCTTAGTGTTTGTGTTTGATCCACTATCTCTAAACTCACTCTCTCTTATATCTTGTATTGCATCATATTGTTCATATCTTATATACTTCGTATTATTTTGTGTGTCTCACTTGTGTTGAACCAAGAGAGCTTCATATAGCACCTCAACTCTAATGTAAAGAAATTTAAAAGAGATAGTTCAGAGTCCCTCACCGGGAATTTGGCTACACTCTTTGGTTACACTAAGTTTGTTGCAATTTGTTTTTAATTCTGCATCATTTGTCATTAGATTAGCTATACACCTATTCACCCGCCCTCTAGGTGTATTTTCAATTGGTATCAGAGCCTACACTCCTGATATTAGGTTTGACCACCTAGGAGTGAGATCTTGGCTAGCTAATCTATATTTGCATTTGCACACATATAGTTTATACACTCTTGGATTTCATATCCCCTCCTAAGTTAAATGTTTCTAACATCGATATATGGAAGATTAGGATGAGTGCTTATTTGAAATCCCTAGGCTTGCATGTTTACCTTGCCGCTACCAAGAAATCTTATCTTGATAATAGCATGCATATAGAGGCCAATGCACAAGCCCTAATTGCACTTAGAAATGCACTTAGCAAAGATTATCTTTCTATGATTTCTCATTGTGATTCAGCTTTTGCAGTATGGAACACTTTGACCTCTCCCGCGCTACAAACAACGAAATACGTAGAGGAGGAATCTAGTGGAGATGAGTCCGACCAACCTTGCTACATGCTCCAAGGGAATGACTCCCTTGTGGTAAATTCGAACACCCATCTAGATGATTGTGCTAGTTCTTCAAGTGATAATTATGTTAATGCTTATGCATTAAATGAAGAACTATCTATTGTTTATGAAAACCTATTAGAAAAATATAAATTTTTGAAAAAGAAAAGCTTTTAATTAAATAAAGAAAATAAGGATTTGTCTTCTAAACTTGACTTGGTTTTGTAAGAGAGGGATGAAATTTCAAATGAAAGGGACTCATTGAAATCCCAACTTGACCTTGTCTTAAAGGAAACTGAGATTTTGAAAAATAAAAATGAATGTGATGTTATTTTGAAGAAAAATGAGGCTTTGTCTTCAAAACTCGATTTTTTTAAAAGAAAAATGAATCTTTGAAAAATAAAATTGTTTTAATTTCAAAGAAATTTGAATTTGAAGGTAAATATTTCCTTGAAAAATAATTTATATACTCATGTTTGCCATGCTTCATCATCTAGTATACCTATTGCATACTCCACCTCTTCACTATTATTGAAAATGATATATGTATGTTAAAGAAGAGTGTTGATTGTTTGGGCTCCACTTTGAGCTAATGTGCCATGAACCACACACGGTTGGAATTCATGTTTCACAAGAAACATGCTTCTCATATGCATGCACACTATACACGGCATACACATGCTCATCATGCTTACACACATGATTCAATGTATGCTCATGTGTACACTTGTACACATTGTGAACGTAAGGGTCACCTTACTAAATTTTGTTATGATAGGATACATGATTCAAATCTTACAAAGTTTGTTTGGGTTAGGAAAGGTGCTAACCCCCATGGACCCAATAGAGTATGGGTACCAAAATCCATCCCTATTGTATTTGATGTAGGAGTGGGCTCTCACTCGACATGAGGGCATTGGTGCCTTGATGGTGGATGCTTTTGTGCTTGATGGACACTACTTTGGATGCATCACCTTCAAGGAAGTTTAGTGGGAGGACCACCATGGTTTGGAGATCTAGAGATTAGCCCTAATGGTTTTGGTAACTATCTCTAACTCTTTATTTTTGTTTACATGCTTTTGTATTATTGATTTTTAGCAGGTCATGTTTTAATGCTCATTATGTTAAATGCCATGATAATTAGACGTGTGATATACATATGTAGTATTTGACATACACCCATGTTTATATGGACCATTACTTTTATTTTCTCACTTTAGTTTAGCTATGTTGTATATCTAAGTTTAAGACATGTGCATTTACTTAATGATTATATTGGTTTATGTTTTTGCACTTCATATTTTGATTACTTGTTTAGATGTAGTTTTCACTAAAACTTGTGTTTATACTTGTACAACTAATGAGCCACATTTTCTTCTTGTATATTTGTACTAAATTGCTCATTTGTACCCATTAGATGTACTAGTATCGCCTAGTTTTGATGATTCTTGCATTGTAACTTGTATTCCCTATTTTTGGACATTTTTTCTTATGATAATGTGTTTAGCTTCATGTATATGTTAATTTTGTTAAAAACTTTAGATATTCATGTATACCCTTGAGTCACTTGCTTTTCATTGAAATTCTATTATGGACTCATTTGTGTTTGGGATACGTATGTATACTTTTAGTTTTAACTAAACATACATATACCTTGAAGTATATTTAGTTTTGATGATTTTCATATTTTTGGTAAGGAATTTCATATGAGCTTTATTGCCTATTTCTATAATTATATTTTTCACATAATTCTTGTACACTCACATTATTTGTGTTTACTCATTACTTTATTTTAAGAGTACTTTGTTAAGCTTTATATATCTTGAGTGTCAAATTTTGTATAAAATGCATGCTTCATGAAATATAATATTTGGTTTCATGCTTTTGAAGAACCTATAACTAGTTATTTCAAATTACCTTAACCTAGTTCATATTCTTCACTTGGAAGAGTTTTCAATTATGTTAAAATTATTTTCAAATTTACATTTTTGAAAACCCCTTCCTTCCAAGGGCGGATGGATGGGCGACCATGCCTTGTATGCCTAATTGAAAATCTATTTAAACATGTACATGAAAGGGAGGTAGTATGAGTTATACACTTGATTCTCATTATATTTTAAATTGGTATCACAATTGATATTTCTTTTGTATACTCATATTTGTGCTTTCTATATATGTATGCTTCAAACTTCAAATAGTATCAGTTTTAATTGGTATTTACATTTTCATACATATATATGTGATTTAATTGTGCTTACAATATCTTTACATCTTAAAGCACAAATTATGTTTATGCTAAACTTAATTTATTCCTTAATGTAAATTATTTTTCAATTGGTATCTTATACAAGCTTATGCATTATTTTTATTAGTATTTCATAAAAGGGGAGAAAATTCGTGTTTTATCTTTAAATCGATTTCATTTTTAATTTATATCTTACTCTAATTCTTTATGATGAAAAATACTTTGCTGTGGTATATGCTAACATTTTCAATATTTATATCAATAATTTTAAATTAGTATTATTCTCAATTTGGTATCCTTATTACAAAATGAATTGTGTTTAACTAAAAATTTGGTTTGTATTTTCAATTGATTTTTACTTCCAATTGGTATCAAAATTTACAATATATATTTCAATTGGTATCAAAAACATATAATATTTCATTTTCTATTGCATCAAAAATTTATATGACATTTTAAATTGGTATCAAGATATTTTCAATTGGTATCTTTTAGTATCTTAAAAATTTTTTATTTATTTTCAATTGGTATCATAATTTTTCGGTATATACCTTTATCATAAATTGATATATTTTTTAATTGATATCTTATTGTTTTGATATGCATTGCTTATATGAAAGGGAAGCTTAACATCTTCTCTATATATAGATTCATGTTGAGTGTATCTCATATTGAGGAGCTTGACCTCTCTTCTCTATGTCTTACACGTGTGTAGATGGAGCTTCACATCTCCTTTTATACATTTTATATTATGTGTTATGTGATTAGGGTTTAGTCATCTCTTTTTTATGTAATGTATGTATGTAGGGGGAGTTAACTTTACGTCTCTCCTCTTCATAAATGTATATCACATATATATCTTTAATATTGTTTGATTTGTTTTCGCCCCTTTGTTGATGAATTGACAAACAGGGGGAGAAGTATTTGATGAGTTTATATATGCATGTTTATTTCATTTCCTTCTTTTATACAAAAAGGGAGAGAAGAATTTTGATAGTTTTATATATGCATGTTTATTTTCTTTTTTAATGCATATATGTTTTGTTTATGCAAAAAGGGAGAAGTATTTGGAGAGTTTATTTATATTTATTTCCTAATTTATGCATATTTATGTCGTTTTGTTTATGCATTTCATTGAATATCTTTTTGTTTATTGTTATGTATGAGTTAAGGGGATCTTCTATGAAGCTTAACTTTAATTCATGCATATATAACTCCATGAGTTTTGTCATCATCAAAAAGGGGGAGATTGTTGGCCCAGAGGTCTATCACTCTAGTTTTGATGATGATTAACTCATGTAATTATAATTTACTAATAATCTTGTGTTTATATAGTTTTAGTGATTGACCAAGATATTAGTAGGTGTTTAGCTTCAACAAAGAAGTTTTGGAGCTAATACATGGCGATTCAAGAGCTCGCGTGACAAGATTGTATCTAGCACTCAGTTGGAGTCAAGCTCGTCGGATCGTGTTTGGATCGAGTCGACTTGGACAAGGAGTTCTACAAGAAGACCTCAGTTTATTTAGTTTAGTATTTTTTAGATCTTGTGTAAAGATAGATAGTATTGATATGCTTAAGTACACGTAAATAGAAGTTTCATGTGCTTGGTTTTTCGGTTTAACCAGTTTCGGTTTTCATATATAAGGTTTTCATGGATAGATAAAATCAAAACGAGTTTACATGGTCTAATCTATATTATATTTGATCTATAATACATCTATGCTTCATTTATTTAGAAAAACTTAGTTTGATAGTCTATCTCATGAATTTGGAGTTTTGTATTTAAACAAAACTTATTTTTGGATTTAATGTCAAAAACATATATATATATATATATATATATATATATATATATATATATATATATATATATGTATATGTATATATATATATATCTTATATGTATATTAGATTCTATCCATATACAATATGCTTCAAAGTTGTTTTAATATCATGTTTTTGTATTTATACAAGTTTTGGAGAAAACGGTTTTCCATTTCAAAAATTCAAGTTTTGAAAAATACAGAATTTGTGTTTAGGCTTAATTTCAATATCACAAAAATAGTTCAAATTGTTTATAATGTGTTTTGAATTTTAGTCACACATATTTTTATTTCAAATATCTTATAAGAACTTATTTTTGTGAAATTTATGTGATTTTATGGAATTTAATTGATATTAAAAAGACCAAGTTTTAATCCCGTAAAAATTATGACCTGGCCTTCTGCCAGTCGACCGCACAGTCGACCGAGCCAGAAGACGGTCGAAAGGGCAATCGACATTTGACTAGTGGGCCAGTCGAGCGGGCGGTCGACCGTCCAGAGAGCCTTGCTCTTTAGATCTGGCCCCGGTCAACCGGGCGGTAGACCGGCCAGAGAGCACTACTCTCTAGTTCTGGCCTCAGTTGACGGGGCGACCGACCGGTGGCTCAACGGTCAAAAAAATGACCGTTGACCGGTCGACTGCCCGGTCGACGGAAGGGCAATTTTCTCCTTTCCAGACTGCCAACGGGCAGATTTTTGAGAGGGTATAAACACCCATCTCTTGGGCTGGTTTCTTTATGATTTTTGAGAGCAAAATTTTTTATCTTTCTTAGTGTTTTTACAGCAAGATTTCAAAGAGTTTTGGGCTAAAAGATTTATCTTTATTTTTTTTTTAGAGTGTTGGAAAAATTCAAAGAAAAGAGAGTCTTTTGAGAATTAGTTTTGATCTTGATTTCAATATCTATTTTGAGATTTTCCCAAGTGTTTTTCTTTGTTCCAAACACTTTATTTTCTCACACTTGAGCTATCATATCTTTCCTATCTATAGGATCTTATTTTTTTTAGGAAAATTAGTTTGTGGTCTATAGTGATCACCTAGAGTTGTTTGTGATCTTTGTGATCACCAAGAGTTGTAATCTTTCCTTATTTTGAGTATCCCTCTTCTGTAGAGGTGATTATGGAGGAGTTTGAGTTTGTTGTTATCCCTTTAAGTGTAGAGGTGATTGAAGTTGGAGTTTTGGCTTTCTGCTTATCCCTCTAGTGAGAGGTGATTGTGTTGGCTTAGTGCCCTATCCCTATATTGAGGAGTTGATCTAATGTGCTTAGTGCCTTGCCTCTTGTGTGGAGGTTGTTGTTTGAGAGAGGGGTTGTTTACTCTAAAGTTGTATTACCCAAATTCTCAGTGGAGGTTCCCTGTGTGAGAAGTCATGTGTGAACGCATTAGTGGATATCCTTCTGTGTGAATAAGGGGATGTAGAGCAGTGGCTTGAACCTCAGAACATATCTTGGTGTTTGCATTTGATTCACTATCTCTAAACTCTCTTTCTTATATCTTGAATTGCATCATATTATTCATATCTTATATGCTTGGTATTGTTTTGTGTGCCTCACTTATGTTGAACCAAGAGAGCTTCATATAGCACCTCAACTCTTATTTAGAGGAATTTAGAGGAGATAGTTCAGAGCCTCTCACCGGGAATTCGTCTACACTCTTTGGTTATACTAAATGTGTTGCAATTTATTTTTAATTCTGCATCATTTGTCATTAGATTATCCATACACCTATTCACCCTCATCTAGGTGTAATTTCAGATTTAGATAAAACAAATCCAGCATACTTAGTTGATTAAAGTTATGAGATGCAGGGTTGGTATTATCCGAGTCAAAAGAGGTTAGAGTGAAGCATGGATCACCATATGCATTGGAATAATTGTAATTGTAATCCATATCACAAAAATGTCAAAAACAAAAATAAACAAACAAAATAAAAATCTAGCCTAAGTTAGGGTAAACCTTAGACCTAGATGACTCCTAACTGGTTAGACTATCAACAGGAGGTATATTGCAGCAATCTAACAACAAGTTAATAGGCCAGGCAGGGGCAAGGTCAGTGGGAGGTATCTGTGCTTGAGCAATAAGCATAATTATGTCAAACCACAGTTCTTCGAGGTTTCACCTCTCAATCCCCAACTTTTGACACTGATTTGATTAGAGTCAAACTTTAACCACTTCCTCCTTAGGCCAATCTCTTAATGTGTTCGAGATATCCATAGGGCCAACATCTACTCAGTTTTAAGTTAGGATTAGGTTTGTGAGTGAGGGGTTTTTGGTGTAAGGAAGGTTAATGAATTTCCCACCTTGTCTTGTTTATAGGACAGACCTTAATCATTTTCATGCAAGTGTGCAAGTATATATAACAAAAAGTAACACTCAAGAAATAAATCATACAAGTGTGTTTCCTATGCTACATGCAATGCACACATACCTTGGCTCCAGCACTCCTCAACAATAATGAAAAATGAAACAAATTAGATATATTCCCTATGATGCAAGAGTCTAAACCGTTTTTAGCATTTACAATCAATCAAGATACAATTGAACTAAAATCAGTGTGTAGAATACACTATAAAGAAAACCTAAAGGTTGTAGAAGTTGTATCTTATAGTGCAAAAGAAGTTGCAAGAAAACTTTATTAGTAGTTCTACTAGACTGTCGTGCAAACACTGCTTTTGTCGTGTTTTCGCGGCAGAATAATATCCCCCTGTGCTCTACTATCTTGAGCAGAGGAATATGGTAGCATATACTCCACTATAGCTGTTAGTTTCCTAAAATATTCCTCTGCACACTGAAACAAAGAAGAAAGGATTTAACCAATTAAGAAAACCAGAAAATAAATTTATTGTCCCTCTCCGACAATAATGCCAAAATTTGATTGAGTATAAACCTGCACAGAAAAATACAGAGTTTAGAAACGTGCTAGGTTCTCAATGCTACCTCTATAGCAAGTGGCTATACTGGTCGTGATCCACAAGAAGGTAAAGCGATAGAAGTGTTTTTATATTCTTTTAAGTTATGTTTTTGAAAAAAAAGGAAAAGAACTAGGATAAGTTAGAAAGAAAGTGGAAGATAGAAGATGGTCTTGAAATAGTTTAAGTTAAAAGAGTTATTAAGTTAAAAGAGAAAAATAAGAATAATAAAGAAGAAGAAAAGCTTTGGTTTTTAAAGTTATTTTTAAAACTAATAAACAAGAAAGGAAAGATTTAAAAAAGAATAACATACCTGGAAGTGCACCTAGAGGGGGGGTGAATAGGTGTACTAGCTATAATGTAGGGCAAATGATGCATAATTTTAAACTAATTTGCAAACACACTATGTGTAATCAAGAGTATGCCCGAATTCCCCGTGAAGGGCTCTGGAAGTGTTCCTCTAGATTCCTCTAGATAAAGAGTTGAGGTGCTATTAAAATCTCTTTTGGTTCAACATAAGTGTGGGCACACACAAACTATATCTGGCATATAAAGCATTGTAAGATATAAGAGAGATAGAGTTGAGAGATAGTGGATCAAACACAAACACAAAGATATGTTTCGAGGTTCGAGCCACTGATTTCGTCCCCGCCTTCGCACAATAGAATTTCCACTACGTCCATACAGGACCTTCCACAAAGGGACCTCCACTGAGGAATTATAACTCTACAATGGGAGTACACAACTCCTCTCTGTCAAACACAAACCTCTACACAATAGATGGGCACCTAGCCAAGCACAAAGTTAAGGAAAATACACTTGGTGATCACAAAGATCACAAATAATTTCTCTTGGTGATCTCAAGAATCACAAACAATTTTTCTCACAAAAAACATGATCCTATAGATAGGTATAGAATTGATAGCTCAAGTGTGAGCAAATAAAGCGTTTTGAAAAAGAAATAACAAAGAAAACACTTGGGAAAAAGCACTAGATAAGATAAAAAAATTTGGACAAGAACTAGAATCCCAAAACTTATTTTCTTTTGATTTTCTAAAAACTTTGAAACAAATAAAGATTGAGAGATTAAAGCTCTAAAACTTGTTTTTAAACTTAATGAAAAACACTTGAGAAAAAAAAGGAAAAATTGCGCTTAGAAATCTTGGGAGAAACAGGCCAAGGGAACCCATATTTATAGGATGCCCAAAATATAGCAGTTGAGGTCCAGAACAGGCCCAGAATGGCCTGTCGGTCGACCGGCCAACTGTCAGATTTCTGACCGTTGGGGCTATCGGCCGACCAGACGGTCGATTTCCCCAAGGCAAGTTGCCTGTCAGTGGACCACCCGGTCGACCGAGGCTAGAACCAGAGAGTGAACTCTCTGGTCGGTCGATCGCACGGACAACCGGGGCCAGATTCAGAAAGCAAGCTCTAAGGATCGGTCGACCGCACGATTGACCGGCCCATGGCCAAGGCATATTGTGCACGTATGTGCACATCAGTCGACCGCCCGGTCGACCGAGCTCTGGTCCGGTCGACCAGTCGGTCGACCGCCAGTGGGCTCAGGTTAGGGTTTTACGGTTTGAAAACTTGGTCTTTTAAATACTTATAAAATCTATTAAATCACATAAAATTCACAAAAATAAGTTCTTATAAATATTTGAAGAACAAATATGTATGACTAAAATTCAACACATATTTCAAACAATTTGAACTATTTTTGTGATATTGAAATTTAGCTCTAAACCGGAACCCGTATTTTTCATAAACCAAACTTTGAAATGAAAAACCGATTCCTCCAAAACTAGCATAGATACAAAACTATGATATTAAACAACATTTGAACATGATGTACATGGATAGAATCTAATACACATATAAAGGATATATCTATATTTTTGGCATTAAATCCAAAACTAAGTTTTGTTAAAAACAAAACTTGAAACACATGAACCAGAATCATCAAAATAAGTTTCTCTATACATTTGAACCATCAATGTATATGGATGAAATCCAATATACATATAAATCAAATAAACTTATTTTGATTCTATCTATTTATGAAAACTATAGATATGTTCTTTGAAAATTTAAAACCGGTTAAACCGAAACCAAAAACTATTTTAACTTGTGTGTGTGAACTTGAGCATATCAAGACTATGCTATCTTTACACAAGTTCTAAAAACAAATTAAAACTAAACAAACTAAAGTCTTCTTGTTGAACTCCTTCTCCAAGCCGGCTCGATCCAAACACGATCAATGAGCTTGACTCCAACGAGTGCTAGATGCGATTTTGATGCTAAACAGAAACGAAAAATCATTTTAACTGGTGTGTTTGAACTTGAGTATAGCAAGATTAAGTTATCTTTACACAAGATCTAAAAATAAAACTAAACTAAACAAATTGAATTCTTCCCGTAGAACTCCTTCTCCAAGCTGACTCGATCCAAACACCATCCAAAGAGCTTGGCTCCAATCGAGTGCTAGATGTGATTTTGATGTTCGAGCTCTTGAATTAATATGTGTTAGCTCCAAAACTGGCTTTGAATCTTTTATTGAAGCTAATCACCTACGAAGATATCGATCAATATCTGAAACTTATTAAACAGAAGATCATTAGTAAACATACCTTCATAAGTTAGTCATCATCAAAACTAATGTGAAAGGCCTCTTGACCAACAATCTCTCCCTTTTTGATAACGACAACACTTATAAGGTTATATATGCATAGATTAAGAATAAGCTTCATAGAAGCTCCCCCTTATCTTATGCATAATCAATAACATATAAAGATATGCAATGTAGCTCAAGTGTAGCACCCCATTCCCGGGATACGTACCCAGATACGTGTCCCAACTTTTTTTATCATGTTATTGAAATTTTATTCTAATATTAGTTTTTAAGTTGTGATTTATCATATTATTATATATCGGATCTGGGTTCTCAGATCTAGAGTAAGTCCTTACCCGGACTGGGAACCCGATACCAGCCAGTAGCCCGATTTGACTTTCTGGTAGTTCGATTTGACCGATTTTAGTTTCAGAGACTATTTTCAAATATTTTAGATTTTTCATGATTTTCTGGAATTTTCTGAAATTTTTCTGCAAAATCTCCAAAACCTGTGTCGGTCGGCATCGCTGACTGATTCCCGAATTTTTAATTTTCAAATGGGATTAAATTTTCAAAAATAGATTTCACAGGACATCTTAAAATTTTATTTTCTATCTAAAAACATTTTTTGGGATTTTTCAAAATTTATCAAAATTTTGACCGATTCTGGTGTCGGCCGGTATCGCCAGAAGATTCTAGGATTTTTAATTTGAAAACTATATTATATTTTTTGAATCCGATTTCACTGAGTATCTTAGAATAATATTTTCTAGTTTTGAGAATTTTTCGGAATGATTCTGAAACAGTCAAATTTTTGCCCTATTAAAATAATAATATAATTTGCCGTTCTTTCTTTTTCTTGCTTCTCCCTTTCAACTCCTCTACTTATTACTCTCAGAATATTCTATTAATTTTATTATTTAATAAAATATTTATTTATAATTTTTTACTATTTCTTTTCATTTCTTTTTAATTTTTCCATTTTCTTTTCATTTTCCTTCTTTTTTCTTCCTTTCTTTTCTTCTCCTCCACTCCACCTCTTCTCCCACGCCAACGCAAACGCAGCAGCCGCAGCAGGGAGCAGGGCATCATGGGCTGAGCAACCATTTCCCCTACTCCATCCATTTTCATCATTCCAATTTCAATATTTTTTCCTTTTCCCTCTTCACTTAAACCTCCTTCTTCCCTTCTTTCTAATTCATTTTCCCTTAACACTTCAAACCAAACCCAACTCACGCATCCACACCACCGCCGCCTCCACCATCACCACCACCCCCCCGGCCGCCGCCGCAAGCCGCCACCGCCGCACCCCCCATCACCCCACCACCCTTCCACACTTCCATCAACCCCAAATTCCATCTCCTTCCCACCAATTTCACCATAACCCATCTCACCTCCACCTTCATCTTCTCCAAAATTCAACATCACCACCACCAAATTCTCCACTCCAACCAACCCAACACCACCTCCTCCTCCTTCTCCAACTCCCCAACACCACCAAACATCACCACCACAACCACCACCACCACCATCTACCACCACCATCAAAACAACAACAACAACAAACCCACCACACAACCACCCTCCTCTCCACCCCGGGCGCGTGCGCGCAGCCCTTCACCCCCACGGCGGCCGGCGCCGGAAAGTGGCCGGCCGGCCCCTCCCTCCTCCTTCCTTTTTCTTTTCCTTTCTTTCGTTCTTTCTTCTTTTCTTTCTTTCTTTCCTTCATTTCAAATCCCTAAATAAATATCAAATCCCCTCATTCCAAAAATACCCCAACCTCATTTCTAAAACTACTTCCATATATTTACACCCACTACCCCTCTCCTTTAAATCCTAATTCATTTCAAAATACACCATATTTTCTCTCTCTTTCTTTTTCTCTCTCTCCCCCCTTCCTACAACTTTCTCTCTCCTCTCTCTCGCCTCTCTCATTCCCTCCCTAATATTTACATAAATATTTATAATTATATATTTTAATATATATTTGTTGGCTAGAGGTTTACTCGAACGGTTCGCCGATTTCTGGACTTTAACCGGTATTTTACCCCGATTTCAGGCGAGTACTTTTAATACACCTAAAAATAAACACTCTTATATTTTAAGCATGGAATTGATATATGGATATGTTAGTATGCTTAGCACTGGTTACCGTAAATTTAATACATGATATCATGCTATGCGAGTTAATATATTATGTTGCACTCGGTATTTACCCAACCCTGGACATGTTATGCTTGATATACGATTTATGACACCGATATACGGTAATTACACCGACACCTGACATGTTACACTAGATATATGATTTTGACACCGTCACTTGGTATTTACATCGACACACGATATTTGACACAGGTATTTGCCATTCTATAATTGACACCGATATTTACTATGCTATATTTGACACTGATACCTGCTATGCTATATGTGACACATGATACCCGACACCGGTACTTGCCATGCTATATTTGACATATGATACCCGACATTGGTACTTGTCATGCTACACTTATCACTTGATATTAGACACCGATACTTGATATGCCATACTTGACACCTGCTCCTGACACCCGGTATATGATAGGCTTTCATGTGGTACAAATACCTAGACCTGACATCATGACTCCTGACAGGACACTACCACCCTGATACCTGATTATATGACATATTCATGACTATCACTTTTACGGGGACATGACATGATTATTATATTATTATTATCAGATATTTGGTACTCCTGAACTCCTGTACTCCTGTATACTTGAACCCTTGAAATAGGGAGGCTCATGACATTACTCCTGATATTATACTCCTATTGACCCCCGTAATAGGATAACCATGGATATTGTACATTTGTGAATACCCTGTGAACATTATTATTTGAGACTCTGTTATATTTAAACAACTTACATCGGGATGGGGGAAATTGATGGGTATCGATATAGCTTCCGTGTTTATGGTGGCCATACATATGTTGTACAACTTCCTATAGGATTCGACCTGGAGGCCATCAGGCGTTTCCGAGGGGTGTACTGGCACCCCTACCCCCTTGCCTGCCTGTCCGGGTGTGCTATAATCCCCTAGGTATATCCTGTGGGGAACGGTGACCCTCTATTCCTGTTCAGGCGTATACTAAGACCTTCGGGCATATAGTAAGTCCCGGTGCCTAGCGGTACGCTCCGGCTCAGTACCGGATACTCCTGGACCGTTGTCCCGGGCATGCACGGGACCCATTCTAAATATGGTTTGTCGTTCCCCATCAATTTCCAATAACCAACCTCGCTAGATTTGTATGCGTAAGTATATGGCACCGGTCATATACCGAAACATACAAATTGAACGAGTCTTAATAATAACTTGACAATTGGCTCATACTACATGAATTATAGTGTCATTTCCATACTTGCTATTTATTATAGTTACCCATGCTTATTAATTTGATTACATGACATTTGACCTGCTATACATGCTTTTATTTCATGCCATATAAATGCTAATGTTATTTCCATATTTCACTATTTATTGTGGTTATTTCATGTTTATTGATTTGGGTACATTATACTTGACATGATGCACTTGCTATTATTTGTACTTACCATTTGGATTTTTCTTGTACTCGCTGGGTTGCCCACTAACAACCCTGGATTTGCATGTTCAGATCTAGCAGCTTGGACCGAGGTAGACCCATCGACTGAGGATCAGGCTTACTTCGAGGAGCAGGCGGATCAGCAGTAGTCCCGTCCAGTCTTTACCCCCGCTCGCGAGATTCCCGTTCCAGCTCGTGAGTTATTATCTTTCGTATCCTGTACAGTCTACTCTTGTCCTATCTAGTGATGTAATATTGATGTAATATTATGTCATTACTTGTGATGACTAAGTACTTGTACTATTTTAGGTTGGAATGTATAATACCACGTATTTTCGCACTCTGATCCATGTGTTGTGTTGTATTGATGCTTAGCGTACATACGTGATGGTACCATCGCCCAGCGTATGTACGTCGCAGTGGCGTCTCCGTACCCGCCGAGATCGGGGTGCCACATCAAGATACCAAATAAAAGCTCCCCCTTAAAAGCAAGATATATATGCATAAATATTTAATAAAACATGCAAATATAATCCTAAAACTTTCTTCCCTTTTGTCACTCATCAACAAAGTTATGAAGACAAACAAATAATACAACCAAAACATATTTTGAAACGAAATTTTGATACCAACAACAAGTAATCAATTGAAAGAAACCAATGAAAGAAACAATCTTTTTATGAATTGATACCAATAGAAAGACATGATACCAATGGAAAGTAAAAAACCAAATCTTTTTATAGGTAAACACGAAAATTATTTTGCAATAAAGATACCAAATAGAAAATAATACCAATTTTAAAATTTTGATACCAATATTGAAAATATTAGCATATACTAAAATAAATTTTTTTTCATCATAAAGAGTGGGAGTAAGATACCAATTGAAAATAAAACTATTTGAAAGATAAAATAAGAAATTTTCTCCCACTTTAAGAAATACTAATAAAAATAATGCATAAGCTTGTATAAGATATCAATTGAAAAACAATTGACATTAACGACTAAATCAGCTTCGCAAGAAATAATTTGTGCTAGAAATGTATAGCATATATTTTTAAAGCATAAAAAAATATTTATATGTATGTATCAGAGTAAAACAATTTAGATATAATGCATACAAAAAAAGAACATGAGTATACAAAATGAATTTTCATTTAAAAATTATGTATATCTTATAACTGAAGTACATTTTTGATACCAATTGTAAGTGAAACATGAAGTGCATTTTGATATAAAAAAATATCAATTGAAATTAATGCATAAGCTTGTAAAGATACCAATTAACATCTAAATTAAATAAAGCTTAGCATAGACCTTTTGTGCTTAAATAAAATATATGGCATTACAAAATAAGCACAATCTAAATCATATATATGTATGTATGAAACTGAAAATACCACTTGAAATTTGTTGCATACATATATAAGAAAACGCATATGAGTATACAAAAATAAAATTTCATAAAAATTATGTGTATAACTCATACCTACTACCCTATTCATGCAAATGATAAAAGATAGTCATTAAAGCATATAAGGCATGATCACCTAACCATCCGCCCTTTGGTTGGTAGAAGTTTTTAAAAATATGATTTGAAAATATTTTACCATATTTGAAAACTCTACCAATTGAAGAATACAAAACTAGTTTTATGATAATTTTGAAAATTAATACGAAATCCTTCAAGTAAGGAATAAAAACAAATATATATCCATTAAACATGTATATCAAACAAGAGTTGTCACTTAAATTTTATAAAGCTAAAAAATGTGCTCATGAAACAAAGTCATGAGTAAACATAAAAGTGAGTGTACAAGAATCATGTGAACAATAAATTCATAAAATAAATAATAAAGCTCAAATCATCAAAATAAATGAAAAAATCATAAAAATTTATTTTCATCAAAACTAAAATTTTCATCAAAATTAAACAAGCTTCAAGGTATATGTATGTTTAGTCAAAATTAAAAGTATAGATACATATTCCAACAATAAATTAGTCCATATTAGAATTTTGCATGAAGGCAAATGACTCTAGGATATACATGCATATCTATTAGTTATAGACAAATTTGACATATACATGAAGTTAAACACATTTTTATGAAAACATGTACAAAAATAGGAAAAACAAGTATAAATGCAAAAATCATCAAAACTAGGTTATACAAGTACATCTAATGAGTACAAATGAGAAATAAAGCACAAACACATGATAATCAAATGTGGCTCACTAGTTGTACAAGTATAGATACAAGTTTTAATAAAGGTTACATCTAAACATGTGATCAAACATGAAGTGCAAAACATAAACAAACATGATCATTAGGTTAAATGCACGTATTTTAAAACTCGGATATATACAATAGTTAAACTATAGTGAGAACACAAAAGATGTGAATCCATATGAACATGGTTGTATCTCAAAGACTATCTATGTATATCTCATGTCTAATAAATGTTGCATTTAACAAATGAACATTAAAACATGATATAAAAAGCATTCAATAAAAGTATGAAAAAAAATAGGAGTTAGAGATAGTTACCAAAATCAATGAACCAAACTCTAGATCTCCAAACCATAGTGGTCCTTTAACCAAACATCCCTTGAAAGTGATGCATTCATAAATATGATTTTTAGGCTCGCATCCACCATCAAGGAACCACTACTCCCACGTCGTGTGAGTGCCCACACCTATATCAAATAAAATAGGAGTGGCTTTTGATTCCCATATCTTTTTGGGTCCATGAGGTTTAGTACATTTCCTAACCCAAACAATTTTTTTTGCAAAATTTGAATTATGTATTCTATCATAATAAAACTTTGTAAGGTGGCCCATACATCCACAACGTGTACAAGTGTGTATGAGCATACATGGAGTCATGTGTATGAACATGAGAAGCATGTGTATACCGTGAATGGTATGCATGCATATGTAGAGCATGTTTCTTCCAAAATATGGATTCCAACCGTGTGTGGTTCATGGCACATTGGTTCAAAGTGGAGCCCAAATAATCTACACTCTTCTTCAAAATACAAATATCATTTTCAATGACTGAAGAAGAAGTGGAGCATTGATTGGTCACTATTGTTGCATATTTAATGTCACATTTCCATACTTATTTTAGAATAAAAGCCTGCATTGTCCTAATTAATTGTTTGATTTATTTGCAGGCCCAATCCTTAAGGAGATGAAGAGAAATGAGCCCAAAAGCCCACCAGAATTCTGAATTAAATCAGAGTTAATTCGCACACATAAAATCAGGGCAAAATCAAGAGGTTGAAACCGGTTGAGAAGAATCCTCTCAGAATCGATCGGTTAAAGCCATGAAATCCAAGGCCATTTCGTCAGAATCCGGAGCTCCAACGACAAAACTAACAAAGGATAAAGTCAGAAGAAGACCCCGGACAGACCCACCAACAGGGTGTGGCCACTTGGCCACACCCTTACCGCGGAAACGCGGCAAAAGTCGCGTTTCCGCGGCAATCCTGGGGAGTTACGGGGAGCGTGAACTCCCCCGACCTCCCCGGGATCTTGGTTGTTAGGGTTTCTGCCTATAAAAGGCCATATTGTGCACTGAAAAGGGAGGCCAATGCAGATTAGGATTTTAGACTAGTTTTTGCATTTCTTAGTTTAGGTTTTTGCTTTTCTTTTTCATGTAATTGTACTTTTCATTTATGTAAATAAGAGGAGATCAGACTTTCATCGAAGAAGAAGAATGAAGCTAGAGCTGGAGTGACACCGGTGTAAGATGAATTTCTTTTCTTTGATTGTTATGAGATCGAATCAATGTTTTCTCTTTGTATGTAGTTTCTTTTAGTCTTCTTCTTCTTTTCTACTTTACCTTTCTTTTTGGTACAACTGTCTTCCAAGTGAGTCTAAAGCATCGAAAGAGCCTTGCCTTTGCGAGTGCCACCGA
The DNA here is from genome assembly GCA_038442645.1 of Agave tequilana. Taxonomy (NCBI): domain Eukaryota; kingdom Viridiplantae; phylum Streptophyta; class Magnoliopsida; order Asparagales; family Asparagaceae; genus Agave; species Agave tequilana. The sequence continues at coordinate 670,512 of JAVJIF010000127.1, forward strand.
TAGCTCATGACGATGGAATTGTGAGTCTCTCTGTATCATTTCATGCTTGCGTATCTTGATGATGTAATGTGGAAGAGACCAACACTCGACTCTTATGGGCTATGCGCTGAATGCCTCCAATTCAAGGTAACATCGTAGCTAAGAACTCAAGGTAAGCTTTTGGTGAAAAGAAGGTAAGTTTTTATTTCTTTTCGTTCATTTCTGTAAATTAAATCACTTTTACCATCTCTTCCAAATCATTTCTTTCTCCACTTCATTTGTACATATTCGCTTCATTGTTTTCTGATTTCTCCAACTTCTCATTCTTCCACTTTCTTCTAACTTTAATATAACTTTCTTTTTCACTTTCATAACTAAAAACAGAGAAGAACCTTCGTTTGATTTTCTTAAAGATTTCAATACAAAGAACTGTAACGCTTCCATCGCAAACCCTCCTTGTGGATCACGACCCGCATAGCCACTTGCTATAGCGGAAGAATTGAGCACTTGCACATTTATATTCTTAAGTTCTAAAATTTCGTATTCTTTGTGCAGGTTTTGCCTCAATCAAATTTTGGCGCCGTTGCCGGGGAGGGTAAAACGGTTTTTATTGAAATCTGAATTTTTATTGCAAATTTTTAGAACTAAACGAATTTTCTTCTCTGTTGCAGGTTACAGGGCAAGCAAAGCAGGAAATCAATATTGCAGTGACATACAAGTGGTATTGGGCCTCTGCTATAAAAAGCAGAGACCCATTACCCTCTGAATTGCCGCGGAAACGCGGCAAAAGCCGCAGATCCGCAGCAATCCAGAGTTGACTACTAACAAGTTTTTGCAGGCTGCTTGCTTTGCAAATTATAGTTCTCTGCAATTATTTATTTCCTACATGACATCACATAAACCTGCTAATAATCAACAGTAAAAAGTTTGTTGCAAAAGTTAAAAATTGATTAGACGTTTGCATTTAGGCACGTGTCTTTTCAATTCATTTCTTTTACTGTTGAAGAGTGCTGGAAGCAAGGTACGTATGCATTGCATTTAGCATAGGACTCACTTCTTGGTTGTCTATATCGCTTTAAGTGATTCCTATTTATATAGCTTGTACACTTGCACAAAATTATTTTAAGGGCACTAACCCATAACAAGATAAGGTGGGGATTTAATCACCCTTCCTTAGCCCAAAAATCATATTCCAAGCACTCACTAACCCAAGCCTAACTAAAATTGAGTAGACGTTGGCCCTAGGGACATCTCGGACTCAATTAGGAGATTATCCTAAGGGGGAAAAATGTTGGAATCTAACTCCTGCAAAATCAGTGTCTAGGAAAGGGATTGAGGGCCGAAAGCCCGAAGGTTGGTGGTTATTTAATTAAGGAACGTCTTTGACGGAAAACCTCCCACCAACCTTGCCCTGACCTGGCTGATTAGCTTGTGGTTAAAGTCTACATTAGACCTCCCGTGGACAGTCTAACCAGTTAGGAGTCGTCTAGGTCCTAAGTCTACCCTAACTTAGGCTAGAATTTTTTCTTTTTTGTTTGTTTATTTGTTTGTTTTTTTTCTTTGTTTGCATTCTATTGTGTGATATGGACTATAATAATAATTTTTTCAACTACAATAATAATCCATATTACACACCGACTTCATTTTCGGATATTACCAACCCGGCATATCATAACTTTGACCAACCTAGTGTGCCGGATTGGTCTTATCCGAATCAATATGACCCATACCCCCCATCTAATAACTATAATTTCCATAATGATTTCAACTCTTCACCGAGTCAGTGGGGATTCACCTCCCCAGAGCATAATTTCCAATCACCTTGCCCTCCTTCTCCACCCAGTCCACATTATGTTCAAGATTCATACTCAGTTCCACCCGTCCAAAATAGGAAACTATCAATTATGGAACGGAGTATGCGTGAGTCCAAACACAAATCCCAAAATCTGATGGACTCACAATTTCAATACCACTTCCAAGACAACTCTTCATCTTTTCATCAAAACAATGAACCCATCAATTATGAAAAGATGCTAGAAGCCATGACTCATGCTCAAAATGCTAGAAATCGTGACATAAATATGATGGTCGAATCTCTGCGTTCCCACCGTCCTGATGTCACTTACCATTCAGTTAGAGCCAAAGAGTCATGTTGTTTTGGAAATCAAGATTCTATTTCAGAACAACCATTTGAACTTACCCAAACTCCAAATTTTGAAAAAGATATTGATAGTTTGGCTAGTTTTCCTTTCCCTGAAATAGAACTTGAAAATGATTATGATCCTGAACCCCAACTTAGTGATTCAATTCCATTTCCTGATTCGATTATGACTCCGGTATCTTCACCTGATTTCGATCTTTTCCCCGAGTCAACATTGGATCCTGTACCAATCCATAATGAAATTGAATCACCCATCTGTGAGGATCATATTGAACTTGATCAATTATACACTCTTGAAGATCCTATTGACAAATTGGCAAGTTCTCAATTTTTTGATATTGAAGTCAATGAGATATGTGACCTAGATTCTCATATCTGTGATCCAGTTCAACTTTCTGAATCAATCTTGACTCCTGTTGTGTTACCAAACTTGAGTAATGTTTTAGAGTCAATTTTGATTCCTCCACCTATCATTCATGAACTGGAATCACCCACATTAAGTCACATTCCATTATTAGAAAATACATGTGGGCTGGAGTTTCAATTTCTTGACTTGGACCCAATTTCTGAACCTATTTCGACTCCTGAACCTTTACTTGACTTAAGTCACCTTCCTGAGTCGGTATTAGTTCCTGTCTTTCCTGAGTTCAAGTCAACTGTTCTATCATTTCATACTCCATTCTGGGACGAGGTGGTTGACAAATTTGACTCCGAAATCAATTATGGAATTTGGAAATTAGATGGGGTTAAATTTTTAATAAAAATTCTTAATGAATTTATCTTTTTAGTGGGTCATATTAAAGATAGTGCTGGTGGGTTCCTCCGAGACCCAAGAAAAGTTGATTGGGCCGCGTTTCGTGGACCAATCAGACCACCACCGGAACCACCACCTTAAGGTAACCATTTTCCTTCCCTTTCTTCTTTTTCATGCATCTATGCATTAATTCATACATTGAGGACAATGCATGAGATAGGTGTGGGGGAGGGTCTAACATAACTTTTCTTTTTCTTTAAAAAAAAAAAAAATTTTAAAAAAAAAATTAACATTTTTCTTTACTTTTAAAAACTTTTTGAAACATAGAAACAATATTTTGACTTATTTTTGTAAGAAATTAAGTTAATTTTAAGGAATAGGAAAATCCAAATTAGGATTTCTTATACTTGGTCAAAATAAGATTATTTGTTTGATTTTTAGGGTTAGGAAGATAATTTGTCAAAGTAATTTAGTCTTGATCTTTACCTTGATGAAATATGCACACTTCATACACTTACACACTTAGGGTTCAAAAACAAAGATTCTTATGCCTTATAAAATATATATATATATATATATATATATATATATATATATATATATATATATATATATATATATATAAATATGAATAAGTCTAATTATCGATTAGCTAGGTGCTTTGGCCTAAGCAAGCCTTAGTATTTATGCGAAAGATAATTAGATAAGTTTGAAAGAAAAAAAAAAGAAAAAAAATGAATAAATCTAATTATTGATTAGCTAGGTGCTTTGGCCTAAGCAAGCCTTAGTATTTACGCGAAAGATGATTAGATCCTCTGATTAAGCTGGGTATTTGTGCCTAATAAAGCATAAGTATTCACGCCTAAAAGGGATTCATATAATAAAATCCTTAGTTTTGTGGCCTTGTTTGCTCGAGTCCTTAAGTCCTAGGGGTGTCTTCTCACCTGGTGCCCTAAGACCGTCTGGTTTGGGAGTCATCGATTAAAGGCTTGTTACATGGGCAGATTAGAAAGCCTAATAGAACTAAGGAATAATACCACACACAAAAAAAAAAAAGTATATATAAATAAATAAGGCATAAGAGTTAGAGTTAATGAACCCTTAGTAAACTTCACAGTCACGATGGTGCATACGACTCAGGGTAAAGTAAGAGACTAGATGAGAAGTACAATTTGACTCCTTACTTTGATTGATAACAAATTTTTAAATAGAGACTAAGTTTAGGAATGAAAAATTCGGTTTTCCTATAACTTATAGATTGCTTAGATCTTACAATCATATTTCAAATATTTTTCTCTTTCAAAATGCTTTTCGAAAATACTAACTCTTTATTTCCCTTTCTTTATGGATTTTGTGGGTGCAATCCGCTGAAAACCCTCACGAGACAAAACTCGTCCTCTAGGGGGAACCTAGAGGTTTAACAGCTTGTTGCACATGCTCAGTGCAATCGCGTGACCTGCGAAAGTGGTCTAATAATCTCTAGTATAGTTTAGTTGTTTTGCTCGAGGACGAGCAAAAGATAGGTATGGGGGTGTGATTGGTCACTATTGTTGCATATTTAATGTCACATTTCCATACTTATTTTAGAATAAAAGCCTGCATTGTCCTAATTAATTGTTTGATTTATTTGCAGGCCCAATCCTTAAGGAGATGAAGAGAAATGAGCCCAAAAGCCCACCAGAATTCTGAATTAAATCAGAGTTAATTCGCACACATAAAATCAGGGCAAAATCAAGAGGTTGAAACCGGTTGAGAAGAATCCTCTCAGAATCGATCGGTTAAAGCCATGAAATCCAAGGCCATTTCGTCAGAATCCGGAGCTCCAACGACAAAACTAACAAAGGATAAAGTCAGAAGAAGACCCCGGACAGACCCACCAACAGGGTGTGGCCACTTGGCCACACCCTTGCCGCGGAAACGCGGCAAAAGCCGCGTTTCCGCGGCAACCCTGGGGAGTTACGGGGAGCGTGAACTCCCCCGACCTCCCCGGGATCTTGGTTGTTAGGGTTTCTGCCTATAAAAGGCCATATTGTGCACTGAAAAGGGAGGCCAATGCAGATTAGGATTTTAGACTAGTTTTTGCATTTCTTAGTTTAGGTTTTTGCTTTTCTTTTTCATGTAATTGTACTTTTCATTTATGTAAATAAGAGGAGATCAGACTTTCATCGAAGAAGAAGAATGAAGCTAGAGCTGGAGTGACACCGGTGTAAGATGAATTTCTTTTCTTTGATTGTTATGAGATCGAATCAATGTTTTCTCTTTGTATGTAGTTTCTTTTAGTCTTCTTCTTCTTTTCTACTTTACCTTTCTTTTTGGTACAACTGTCTTCCAAGTGAGTCTAAAGCATCGAAAGAGCCTTGCCTTTGCGAGTGCCACCGATAGCTCATGACGATGGAATTGTGAGTCTCTCTGTATCATTTCATGCTTGCGTATCTTGATGATGTAATGTGGAAGAGACCAACACTCGACTCTTATGGGCTATGCGCTGAATGCCTCCAATTCAAGGTAACATCGTAGCTAAGAACTCAAGGTAAGCTTTTGGTGAAAATAAGGTAAGTTTTTATTTCTTTTCGTTCATTTCTGTAAATTAAATCACTTTTACCATCTCTTCCAAATCATTTCTTTCTCCACTTCATTTGTACATATTCGCTTCATTGTTTTCTGATTTCTCCAACTTCTCATTCTTCCACTTTCTTCTAACTTTAATATAACTTTCTTTTTCACTTTCATAACTAAAAACAGAGAAGAACCTTCGTTTAATTTCTTAAAGATTTCAATACAAAGAACTGTAACGCTTCCATCGCAAACCCTCCTTGTGGATCACGACCCGCATAGCCACTTGCTATAGCGGAAGAATTGAGCACTTGCACATTTATATTCTTAAGTTCTAAAATTTCGTATTCTTTGTGCAGGTTTTGCCTCAATCAAGCATGCAACATGTTTATCACTAATAGAGGGAGCAATAGATACATGACAAACATGAGAAGAAAAATTATTTTTAAAAGAAATATTTTCCTTTGAAACTAAGTCCAATTCTTTTGAAATTAAAACTATTTTATTTTTCAATGAATCATTCTCTTTTAAAACAAAATCTAGTTTTGAAGATAAAATCTCATTTTTCTTCAAAACATGATCAAAATCATTTTTATTTTTCAAAAAATTCGTTTTCTTTCAAGGCAAGGTCAAGTTGGGATTTCAGTGAGTCCCTTTCATTAGAAACCTCAACCTTCTCTTGCAAAAGCATATCAAGTTCAGAATATAAATTTTTATTTTCTTATTTTAATTCAAAACTTTTCTTTCAAAAGTTTATATTTATTTAACAAGTTTTCACAAAATAGGGAAAGTTCTTCATTTAAGGCATGGGCATCCATACTATCATGATCATCATTGGAAGAGCTAGCACTATCATCTAGATGAGTATCTAAGAAAATCTCAAGGGAGTCAATCCCTTGGATCATATAGTAAGCTTCATTGAACTCATCTACCATGGGTTCCTTATCCAAAACATGTGTCAGTTGTTCCTTGAGAGAAGTCAATGTGTTTCATACTGCAAAAGTGGAATCACAATGAGAAATCAAAGAAAGATGCTCTTTGCTTAGTGCGTGCCTAAGTGCCTCCATGGCTTATGTATTGGCCTCTAGGTACTTGTCATTATCAACATATGATTTCTTTGTAGTGTCAAGGCAAACATGCAATCCTAGGGCTTTGAGATAAGCACTCATCTTAAATTTTCATATATTAATGTTGAATCATATATGGGAGGGGCAAGAAAATTCATGAGTGTATAACTATATGTGTGCAAAGAAATCAAGATTAATTATCCAAGGATCTCACTCCTAGGTGGTTAAACTGAATATCAGAAGCGGAGGCTCTGATACCAATTGAAAGTGCACCTAGAGGGGGGTGAATAGGTGTACTAGCTAATCTAGGAAAAATGATGTGGAATTAAAAACTAATTTTTAAACCACTATGTGTAACCAAGAGTGAGCCTAAATTTTTCATGGACTCTGGAACTACTCCTCTAGATTCCTCTAGATTAAGAGTTGAGGTTTTATTATAAGCTCTCTTGGTTCAACATATGTGTGGACATACACAAACTATATCTAACATATGAATATGAACAATATAAAGCAATGAAAGATATAAGAGAGATGGAGTTGAGAAATAGTGGATCAAACATAAACACAAAGATATGTTTCTAGGTTTGAGCTATTGCTCTACGTCCCCGCCTTCACACAGAAGGATTTCCACTATGTCCACACGGGATCTTTGATTGCATACATTTATTACATTATTCTTTATTACATTTTTACATTTATCATATAATTAATCTGCTAAATTTATTGTCTTAAATGTCTATTTTGCAGAAGATAATCATGGGGAGAAGGAGGATAAAATCAAATAAACATAAGTTAAATTCAGATTTAACTAGATCTATTTGGTTAAAGGAGGATGATCCCAAATTCAATTGGTTAAATTCAGTTTTTGGTGAATCAAGTGGTTAAAATCTAAAGATCAACCGAGGATAATGTCAAAAACAGAGTCCAAATCCAAAGGGATAAATGGATAGAGAGAAGATCAACGGATGAGATGAAGTAAATTTTACTCAAATTCTGACTGGATACATTTTAGTATTTTAATCATAACTTTCTCTACCAAAATTCAAATCTAATAATTCAAGATGATCCAGAAAGAAGACATAGAGGGCTACAACTCTTAAGTTGATCACTATTTCTAATTCTATCATTTGTTAAGTTATATTCAGCAATCAACGCGCCAATAAGCTGTAGATCAGAACTGAATATCCACATCAAATCAAGTTTGGAGATAAGGGGAGGATTCAAATTCAAAAATATCTAGCTTCCCCTATCTTTATACTCCTCTAGCCTCTGTATTTCTCCTATAAATACCTGTAATCTCAAAGGCAAAGGGGAAGGACCAAGCAGAGAGTAGAATTTAGGCTATTATGTAGTTTGTAATTTAAGTTTTTAGTTTTCTTTTATGCAATTTTTATTTTCTTTATGTAACTGAGAGGAGAGGAGATTTTCATGGAGGAATGAGAACAAGCTTTTACTGAGGGTGACACCAGTGTAAGTAATCTTTTCTTTCATTATTATTTGAATCAAATCGAAGTTTTCTTTTCTTTTCTATTCTTGTTTTGGTTTGCTTCCCTCTCTGTGTTTGTGAATCCAAATACTCTGATAGCCTCAAAGTTGCCTTGCCCTTGCAAGTGCTATTGATGGCTTATGGTGATTGATATCCATTTCTATGGTAGTGTAGCTTGCCCCTTCATTTCATAGCATAAATCGGGAATAGGGACGATCTTATTTGTCATACTTCGCTTCCTTCAAACAAAGGTACATCGTCGATACGGGTCAAAGGTAAGCAGGCGCTAAAGAGGTAAGTAAATTTTTTAGGTTTTAGTTTTCTTTTCTTTTAATTTTAGTTTAGATCACCAACACCAACTCTTTTATCACTCTTTTTCAATTTCTTTGTATATATTTATTTCTATTTTCTCCACCTTCTCAATCTACCACCTTCTTATTAACATTAACTGTACCTTATATTTTTTTCTCTTTTCTTTTAAAGAACTAAAAGAAGATCTTTAACCATTTTTTGTAACAAAAAAAAAGAACTTGCTCAAAAAGCTTCAATCGCTAGTCCCTCCTTGTGGTCACGACCCGCATAGCCACTTTCTATAGTGATAGAATTGAGTACTTGCTCATTCTATTCTTAAAGTTCTGAAATTCTATACTTTGTGTGCAGGTTCAAACTCAATCAAATTTTGGCGTCGTTGCCGGAGAGAGACAGTACGTTATTCTCTTTTTAAATTTACATTTTTGGTTAACTTTCTTCTTTGTTCTTGGTGTACAGGCTTGACAATAAGGAATTTTTGCTATAGTAGACATATAAGTAGCCCTGGACTCAGCTCTAGAAAGCAAGGCCCAGAAGCCCTCAGATTTGCTACATTCATGTGGCAATCTGAGTGGACTACTAACCTGTATTTTTTGCAGGTTGGCTGAATTGCAAAGTTTAATATCTGTAGCTATTTCTTTGCTTGTTTGACTCACTGTATATACATTTCTAACACAACAATAAAAGGTTGATTGTAAATGCTAAAATTTATTTAGACTTTACATTTAGGCACGTGTCTATTTCGTTACATTTTCTATTTACTGTTGAAGAGTGTTGGAGCCATGGTATGTGTGCATAGGATTTAGTATAAGGTTCATTCTTGCATGAAATATTTCTTGAGTGTTACTTTTTTTTCTATATACTTGTATACTGCACTAAATTGATTTAAGGGCTTGTCCTATAAATAAGATAAGGTGGGAAAGTTATTACTCTCCCTTAGCCCACAAACCATCTCATCATTCACTAACCCAAGCCTAACTAAAACTAAGTAGACGTTGGCCCTAGGGACATCTCAGACTCAAATAGGAACTGACCTAAGGGGAAAGTTGATTTGAATTTGACTCTTGCCAAATCGGTGTCTATGTTAGGGATTGAGGGGCGAAACCCTTAAGGCCGGTGGTTTGGCATAATTAGGCCTGTTGCTTTAAGCACGGATACCTCCCACTAATCTTGCCTCTACCTGGCCGATTAACTTGTGGTCAGATTCAGCAATATACCTCCCGTGGATAGTCTAACCAGTTAGGAATCATCTAGGTCTAAGGTTTACCCTAACTTAGGTTAGATCTTTTTCTTTTTATTTGTTTGCTTATTTGTTTATTTTTCTTTGTTTGTGTTTGACATTTCCTGTGTGATATGGCTTATAACAATAATTTTTCCAATTTTAATGGTAATCTATATTACACCCTGACCTCTTTTTCGAATATTACCAACCCGACATATCATAACTTTAACCAACCTAGTGTGCCAGATTGGTCTTATCCGATTCAATATAACCCATGCCCCCCAATCTTATGATAATAATTTCTAAAATAATTTGAACTCTTCACAGAGTCAATGGGGATTCACCTCCCCCGAGTCAAATTTTCAACCAACTTGTCCTCCTTATTCACCTTGTCCACAATATTTTCAAGATTCATACTCAGTTCCACCAGTTTAAAATAGAAAACCATCAATCTTGGAAATGAGTATGCGTGAGTCCAAGCAACAATCACAAAATCTGACAGACTCACAATTTCACCACAAATTTTAAAACAATACTTCATCTTTTCCAGTCCAATCACAACAAAATGATGAACCAATCGACTATGAAAAGATGCTTGATGCCATGACTCGGGCTCAAATCGCTCATAATCATGACATAGATATAATGGTCCAAACTCTTTACTCTCACCTTTTGATCATTTCTGATGTCACTAACTATTTTGTTAGAGCCGAAGAATCATGTTATTTTGGAAAATAAGATTCCATTTCAGCACACCCATTTGAACTTGCCCAAACCCCAAATTTTGAAAATGAAATTGACATTTTGGCAAGTTATCCCTTTCCTGAAATTGAACTTGAGAATGAATATGGTCCTGAACCTAAACTTGGTAATTCAATTCTACTTCTTGATTCAATAATGACTCCAGTGTCTTCACCTGATTTCAATCTTTTTCTCGAATCAACATTGGATCCTGTGCCAATTCATCATGAAATTGAATTCCCAATCTTTTATGATCATCATATTGAACTTGATCAATTTCATATTTTTGAAAGTCCCATTGACAAATTAGCAAGTTCTCATTTTTATGAAATTGAACTCAATGAGAAATGTGACCTAGATTCTCAAATTTGTGATCCAGTTTAAAATCCTAAATCAATATTGACTCCTGTTTTGTTACCCAACTTGAGTAATATTTTAGAGTCAGTTTTGATTTCCACACCTGTCATTCTTGAACTTGAATTATCAATGTTAAGTCACATTCTATTGTTAGGAAATGAATGTGGACTTGAGTTTCAACTTTTTAATTTGGACCCACTTCCTGAACCAATCTCGACTCTTGAACCTTTACTTGACTTAAGTAACTTTTCTGAGTCGGTATTTGTTCCCGTACTTCTTAAGTCTAAGTCAATCATTCCATCTTTTCACACTCCATTTTTGGACAAGGGTGTTGATAAAATTGACTCCGAAATTATTTATGAAATTTAGAAATCAGATGGGGTAAAATTATTAATAAAGATCATTTTATATACATAATTTTAGTGGGTTATATTAGAGAGGTTTCTGGTGGGTTCCTCTGAACTCCACGAAAATTAGATTAGGTCGCATTTCGTGGACCAATCAGACCACCACCGGAACCACCACCTTAAGGTAATATTTTCCTTTCCTTTCTTCTTTTTCATTCATCTATGCATTAATTATACATTGAGGACAATGCATGAGATAGGTGTGGGGGAGAGTTCTAACATAACTTAGGTTTTCTTTTTATTATTAAAAAATTAATATTATCATTAACATTTTCTTTACTTTTAAAAAAACTTTTTGAAAATAAAAACAGTATTTTGACATATTTTTTTGTAAGAAATTAAGTTAATTTTAAGAAATAGGAGAATCATAATTAGAATTTCTTATACTTGGTCAAAATAAGATTATTTGTTTGATTTCTAAGGTTAGGAAGAAAATTTGTGAAAGTAATTTAGTCTTGATCTTTACCTTGATAATATATGCATACTTTATGCCCTTACACACTTAGGGTTCAAAAACAAAGATTCTTATGCCTTATTTAAAAAAAAAGAAAAGAAAAAGAAAAAGAGAAATATATATATATATAAATCCTCTGATTAAGCTGCGTATTTGTGCCTCATGAAGCATAAGTATTCACGCCTAAAGGCGGTTCATATAATAAAATCCTTAGTTTTTTGACCTTGTTTGCTCGAGTCTTCAAGTCCTTGGGGTGTCTTCTCACCCGGTGCCCTAAGACCATTTGGTTTGGGAGTCACAGATTTAAAGCTTGTTACATGGGCAAATTAGAAAGCCTAATAGAACTAAGGAATATTACCACCAAAAATAAATAAATAAATAAATAAGGCATAAGAGTTAGAGTTAACGAACCCTTAGTAAAAATTTCACGGTCACGAAGGTGCATATGACTTAGGGTAAAGTAATAGACTAGATGAAAAATACAGTTTGACTCCTTGCCTTGATTGATAACAAGTTTTTGAATAAAAACTAAGTTTAGGAATGAAAAGTTCAGTTTTTCTATAACTTATAGATTACTTAATTCTTACAATAATATTTTAAATATTTTTCTCTTTCAAAATGTGTTTTCAAAATACTAACACTTTGTTTCCCTTTCTTTATTGATTTTGTAAGTGTAATCCACTGAAAAACCTCACGAGACAAAACTCGTCCTCTAGGAAAAACCTAGAGGTTTAATGGCTTGTTGCACATGCTCAGTGCAATCACGTAACCTGCAAAAGTGGTCTAATAATCTTTGATTTAGTTTTGTTGTTTTGCTCGAGGATAAGTAAGAGATAGGCGTAGGGGTGTGATTGCATACATTTATTGTATTATTTTTATTATATTTTCACATTTATCATATAATAAATATGCTTAATTCCTTGTCAGAAATGTCTATTTTACAGAAGATAATCATGGGGAGAAAGAGGATAAAATCAAATAAATATAAGTTAAATTCAGATTTAACTAGATCTATTTGGTTAAAGGAGAATGACCCCAAATCCAATTGGTTAAATTTAGTTTTTGGTGAATCAAGTGCTTAAATCTAAAGATCAACCGAGAATAACGTCAAATACAGAGTCCAAATCCAAAGGGATAAATGGATAGAGAGAAGATCAACAGATGAGATGAAGCAAATTTGACTAAGATTCTGACTCGATATATTTAGTATTTGAATCATAACTTTCGCTACCAAAATTCAAATCTTATGATTCAAGATGATCCAGAAAAAAGACAAAGGGGTACAACCCTTAAGTTGATCACTATTTATAATTCTATCGTTTGATAAGTTATATTCAGCAATCAACATGCCAACAAGCTGTAGATCAGAACTGAATATCCACATCAAATCAAGTTTGGAGATAAGACGAGGATTCAAATTTAGAAATATCCTGCTTCTCCTATCTTCATACTCCTCTAACCTCTACATTTCTCCTATAAATACCTGCAATCTCAAAGGCAAAGGGGAAGGACCAAGCAGAGAGTAGAATTTAGGTTGTTCTGTAGTTTGTAACTTAGGTTTTTAGTTTTCTTTTATGTAATTTTTATTTTCTTTATGTAACTGAGAGGAGAGGAGATTTTCATGGAGGAATGAGAATAATCTTATACTGAGGGTGACACGAGTATAAGTAATCTTTTCTTTCATTATTATTTGAATCGAATCGAAGTTTTCTTTTTCTTTTCTATTCTTATTTTTATTTGCTTCCCTCTTCTGTGTTGTGAATCCAAATGACTCCGATAGCGTCGAAGTTGCCTTGCCCTTGCAAGTGCCATTGATGGCTTATGGAGATGGATATCTATTTCTATGGTAGTGTAGCTTGTCCCTTCATTTCATAGTGTAAATCGGGAATGGGGACGATCCTATTCGTCATACTTCGCTCGCCTTTAAACAAAGGTACATCATCAATACGGGTCAAAGGTAAGCATGCACTAAAGAGGTAAGTAAAGTTTTTGGTTTTAATTTTTTTCTTTTAAATTTAGTTTAGATCACCAACACTAACTCTTTTATCACTCTTTTTCAATTCCTTCGTATATATCCATTTCTATTTTCTCCACCTTCTCCATCTACCACATTCTTATTAACATTAACTATAATTTATATTTTTTCTCTTTTCTTTTAAAGAACTAAAAGAAGATCTTTAACTATTCTTTGTAACCAAAAAAAAGAACTTGCTAAAAAAGCTTCCATCGCTAGTCTCTTCTTGTGGATCACGACCTGCATAACTACTTGCTATAACAGTAGAATTGAGTACTTGCACATTCTATTCTTAAAGTTTTGAAATTCTGTATTTTGTGTGCAGATTCAAACTAAATCAATCTTCCACAAAGATAGCTCCATTGAGAAATTACAACTTTACATTGGAAGTACACAACTCCTCTCTCTCAAACACAAACCTCTAAACAAGAGGTGAGCACCTAGCCAAGCACAAAGCAAAGAAAAATACACTTGGTGATCACTAAGATCACAAACAATCTCCAATGGTGATTGATTAGTCTCTAATATTGCATAATTTTTATCACATCTGCACATTTATTTTATATAAAATACTGCTAATAATGGTTTGCTTGTGTGATCCTAGGTCTATGGTGTGCAATGAAGAAGAAGACCCTAAATCACCATTTAATGGGTGATTAAAGGCCTACAAAGTAGCCATTAACCTTAGGAGGTGATTCTGTCAGACCAGGAGGCTCAAATCAGAAATCTAGAAAAGATAATCGACAGGGGTCTGACGCGACAGTGCACAACAGGCGGCGTTGCGCGCGCCGCTCTGGTACAGTCACAGAAACGTAGCTCTAGCCGAGTTTTCGCAGCTGTACTGGCGCGGCTGCGCCAGTTCTTCTAGTCCCCTTTCTCTTGGTGCCTATAAATACCCCCTGGGGTTCTTCATATGGGGAGATTCCGAGTTTAGATTGGTCTTGTTTGTTTATTTCTAGGAGTTGTAGTTGTTTTATGTTTTCTTCCTCTTCTAGCTGAGTTTCGCCATTAGAGTGAAAGAGAGAGAGAGTGTGTGTGTACAAGTTATATTTGAAGGTGACAAGTTTATACAAGTATACTTCTCTTTCTTCTTTCCATTACTTATTGTCTTCATTTGCTTTTACTTTCTTGTTTTAGTGTAATACTCCTCTTTACTTCTTCTCTCTTGTTGTTTTCTTTACTTACTCATGTCTAGCTAACTCTTGTTGGCCCAGAGGCCTTCCACTCTAGTTTTGATGATGATTAACTCATGTAGTTATGTTTACTAATAATCTTACGATGTTTAGTTTCAGAAACTTAACCAAGATATTAGTAGGTGATTAGCTTCAACAAAGGTATTTTGGAGCTTTTCACATGGTGATTCAAGAGCCCGAGCGTCAAAGTTCATATCTAGCACTCATTGGAGTCAAGCTCGGTGGATCACGGTTTGGATCGAGTCGAGTTGGAGACGGCGCTCTACAAGAAGACCTCAGTACATAGTTTAGTTTTTAATTTTTGATCCATTTGTAAAGATTAGATAGTGTGATATGCTCAAGTTCACAACACACACACTTGTTTAAAGTTTCATGTTTTGGTTTTCGATTTTTGGTTTAACCGATCTTGGTTTTCATGAATAGATAGAATCAAAATAAGTTTACATAGTTTAATGTATATTAGATTTGTTCTATAACATCTATACTTCAACTATTTAAACAAACTTAGTTTGATAGTCTATTTCATGAGTTTGGTGTTTTGGTATTTTAACAAAACGTATTTTTGGATTTTAAGTCAAAAACATTGATATATATATCTTTCATGCATATTGGATTATATCCATATACTACATGCTTCAAGTTGTTTCAATATCATGTTTTTGTATTTGGATGAGTTTTGGACAAAACGGTTTTCCATTTCAAAAAAAAAATCCTAGTTTTGGAAAATATAGATTTTGATTTTTGGCAAAATTTTCATAGCACAAAAATGGTTCAAATAGTTTGAAATATGTGTTGAATTTTTTCACACATGTTTTTATATCAAAGATAATACAAGAAACTATTTTTGTGAGTTTTTAGAGATTTTATGGGATTTAATAGGATAATAAAAACCTAGTTTTCAAATCCTATATCAGCCCTGCAAGGCTCTGGCGGTCGACCGGACCGGTCGACCGGACCCAGAGTCGGTTGATTGGTCACTAATGTTGCACATTTATTATCATATTTTCATACTTATTATAGAATAAAATCTGCTTTGTCCTAATTAAATGTTTAATTTATTTGCAGGCCCATTCCTTAAGGAGATGAAGAGAAACAAGCCCAAAAGCCCACCAAATTCTGATTAATTCAGAATAAATTTGAAATGAAGAAATCAGGGAAAAATCTTGGCATATAAGGAAGGTTTAGAAGAATCCTCCCTGAATCAAGATGAAGAAATCAGGTCAAAATCTTGGCATATAAGGAAGGTTGAGAAGAATCCTCCCTGTGGGCAAAATCTTGGTATATAAGGAAGGTTGAGAAGAATCCTCCCTGAATCAAGGCAAAATCTTGGCATATAAGGAAGGTTGAGAAGAATCCTCCCTGAATCAAGCACAATCAAAGGCTGTTTTGTCAACTTTTGAAGAAAAAAACAAGAAAATCAGAAGAAGATACGGGAAATACATCAGACCAGGATATTCCCCCAATCTTCCTGGGATCTTCTCCTTTAGGTTTTTTGCCTATAAATACTGGTTTTAGCTGAGCAAGGAGGAGAAGGCAGAGATTAGGATTTAGTCTAGTTTTCATTCTTTGTAGTTTAAGTTTTTCTTTTCTTTTTATGTAATTTGTATGTAACCTAGGGTAGAAGAAGATTCACGTAAGTAAGAGAGAGAGGCTGATGTTGAGAGTGACACCGACGATGTACCCTCCTCCTTTCTTCCATTGTCTCTGCAATTAATAAAGGTAAAAGTTCTTTTTATGTTCGTATTTTCTTTTGTTTCGTCTTCCTCTTCTACTTTACCTTGGTTGTTGTTGTTGAGTTTACAAGTGAATTCCAAAGCAAGTATAACTAAGCTACGTGAGAGCCAGCGATAATTCATGAAGACGTTCTCCTCCTCCAAGATCCGCATCACTTCGTTCTTACTAGGCTTGACGATATAATGTGCACGGGGACTGAGCTCGAGCTTATGATCTATGCGTTGAACGCCTCCGAAACAAAGGTAGAACATGCAACGGTTTCCAGGTAGGTCATCACTCAACCTAGGTAAGTATTTCTTCATCTTCTTTCCTTTCTTTCATTTGTGTAAATTATATCACCACCTCTTCCAACTCTATCATCTCCACTTCATTGTACTTAGTCGCTTTTCATCGTTTTCTGATTTTTCACCTTCTTCATCTTCCATTTTCTTTTAACTTTAAGATAACTTTCTTTTTCATTTTCATAACTAAAAACAGAGAAGAACCTTCGTTTTATTTTCTTAAAAGATTTCAATAAAGAACTGTAACGCTTCCATCGCAAACCCTCCTTGTGGATCACGACCCGCATAGCCACTTGCTATAGCGGAAGAATTGAGCACTTGCACATCTTCTTTCTTAAGTTCTGTAATCTCATATTTTGTGTGCAGGTAAAGCTTCAATCAAATTTTGGCGCCGTTGCCGGGGAGGGTAACATGTTTTTATTGAGATCTGAATTTTTCTTAAAAATTTTTTAGAACTAAAATGAATTTTCTTCTCTGTTGCAGGTTACAGGGCAATCAAACAGGAAATTAATATTGCAGTGACATACAAGTGGTATTGGGCCTCTGCTCTAGAAAGCAGAGACCCATTGCCCTCTGAATTGCCGCGTTCCCACAGCAAAAGCCGCGGATCTGCGGCAAGGACGAGTTGACTACTAACAGGTTTTTGCAGGGCTGCTTGCTTTGCAAATTCTAGTTTGCTGTAATTCTTTATTTCTTATATGCCATCACAAAAACCTGCTAATAATCAACAGTAAAACATTTGTTGCAAAAGTTAAAAATTGATTAGATGTTTGCATTTTAGGCACGTGTCTTTTCAATTCATTTATATTTACTGTTGAAGAGTGCTGGAGCAAGGTACGTCTGCATTGCATGTAGAATAGGAATCATCTCTTGGTTGATTTTCATCGCTTTGAGTGAATCGTATTTACATATCTTGTACACTTGCACAAATTTATCTTAAGGGCACTAACCCATAACAAGATAAGGGGGGATTTATCACCCTTCCTTAGCCCAAAAATCAGATTCCAAGCACTCACTAACCCAATCCTAACTAAAATTGAGTAGACGTTGGCCCTAGGGACATCTCGGACTCAATTAGGAGATTATCGGCCGAAAGCCCGAAGGTTGGTGGTTATTTAATTAAGGAACGTCTTTGACGGAAAACCTCCCACCAACCTTGCCCTGACCTGGCTGATTAGCTTGTGGTTAAAGTCTACATTAGACCTCCCGTGGACAGTCTAACCAGTTAGGAGTCGTCTAGGTCCTAAGTCTACCCTAACTTAGGCTAGAATTTTTTTTCTTTTTTGTTTGTTTATTTTTCTTTGTTTGTTGTGTGATATGGACTATAATAATAATTTTTTCAACTTTAATAATGATCCATATTACACATCGAATTCTTTTTCGGATATTATCAACCCGGCATATCACAACTTTGACCAACCTAGTGTGCCGGATTGGTCTTATCCGAATCAATATGACCCATACCCCCCATCGTATGACTATAATTTCCATAACGATTTCAACTCTTCACAGAGTCAGTGGGGATTCACCTACCCCGAGTCAGATTTTCAACCAAATTGTCCTTCTTCTCCACCCAGTCCATATTATGTTCAAGATTCATACTCAGTTCCACCCGTCCAAAATAGGAAACCATCAATTATGGAAATGAGTATGCGTGAGTCCAAACATAAATCCCAAAATCTGATGGACTCACAATTTCACTACCACTTCCAAAACAATTCTTCATCTTTTCATCAAAACAATGAACCTATCAACTATGAAAAGATGCTTGAAGCCATGACTCAGGCTCAAAACACTCGTAACCGTGACATAGATATGATGGTCGAATCTCTACGTTCCCACCGTTCTAATGTCACTAACTATTCTATTAGAGCCGAAGAATCATGTAGTTTTGGAAATCAAGATTCCATTTCAGAACAACCATTTGAACTTGCCCAAACTCCAAATTTTGAAAAAGATATTGACAGTTTAGCAAGTTATCCTTTTCCTGAAATAGAACTTGAAAATGAATATGATCCTGAACCCCAACTTAGTGATTCTATTTTACTTCCCGATTCGATTATGACTCCGGTATCTTCACCTGATTTCGATCTTTTCCCGGAGTCAACATTGGATCCTGTACTAATTCATAATGAAATTGAATCACCCATCTTTGAGGATCATATTGAACTTGACCAATTATACACTTTTGAAGATCCTATTGATAAATTAGCAAGTTCTCATTTTTATGATATTGAACTCAATGAGATATGTGACCTAGATTCTCAAATTTGTGATCCAGTTCAACTTTCTGAATCAATATTGACTCCTGTTCTATTACCAAACTTGAATAATATTCTAGAGTCGGTTTTGATTCCATCACCTCTCATCCCTGAACTGGAATCACCCATATTAGGTCACATTCCATTGTTGAAAAATACATGTGGACTTGAGTTTCAACTTCTTGACTTGGACCCAATTTCTGAACCTATTTCGACTCCTGAACCTTTACTTGACTTAAGTCACCTTCCTGAGTCGGTATTAGTTCCTGTCCTTCCTGAGTCCAAGTCAACTGTTCTATCATTTCATACTCCATTCTGGGACGAGGTGGTTGACAAATTTGACTCCGAAATTAGTTATGGAATATGGAAATTAGATGGGGTTAAATATTTAATAAAGATCCTTCATGGATTTATCTTTTTAATGGGTTATATTAAAGATATTTCTGGTGGGTTCCTCCGAGACCCAAGAAAAGTTGATTGGGCCGTGTTTCGTGGACCAATCAGACCGCCACCGGAACCACCACCTTAAGGTAACCTTTTCCTTCCCTTTCTTCTTTTTCATGCATCTATGCATTAATTCATACATTGAGGACAATGCATGAGATAGGTGTGGGGGAGGGTCTAACATAACTTTCTTTTTGTTTAAAAAAAATAAAAAAAATTAACATTTTCTTTACTTTTAAAAACTTTTTGAAAATAGAAACAATATTTTGACATATTTTTTGTAAGAAATTAAGTTAATTTTAAGGAATAGGAAAATCTAAATTAGGATTTCTTATACTTGGTCAAAATAAGATTATTTGTTTGATTTTTAGGGTTAGGAAGAAAATTTGTCAAAGTAATTTAGTCTTGATCTTTACCTTGATGAAATATGCACCCTTCATACACTTACACACTTAGGGTTCAAAAATAAAGATTCTTATGCCTTATATAAAAAAAAAGATAAACAAATCTAATTATTGATTAGCTAGGTGCTTTCGCCTAAGAAAGTCTTAGTATTTATGCGAAAGATGATTTAATAAGTTTGAAAAGAAAAAATATATAAAAATCCTCTGATTAAACTGGGTATTTGTGCCTAATAAAGCATAAGTGTTCACGCCTAAAAGAGGTCCATATAATAAAATCCTTAGTTTTGTGGCCTTGTTTGCTTGAGTCCTTAAGTCCGAGGGGTGTCTTCTCACCCGGTGCCCTAAGGCCGTCTGGTTTGGGAGTCATCGATTAAAGGCTCGTTACATGGGCAGATTAGAAAGCCTAAACTAAGGAATAATACCACCAAAAAAATATATATATATATAAATAAGGCATAAGAGTTAGAGTTAATGAATCCTTAGTCAAAATTTTCACAGTCACAAGTGCATATGACTTAGGGTAAAGTAATAGACTAGATGAGAAGTACAACTTGACTCCTTACTTTAATTGATAACAAATTTTTGAATAGAGACTAAGTTTAGGAATGAAAAATTCAGTTTTCCTATAACTTATAGATTGCTTAGATCTTACAATTATATTTCAAATATTTTTCCCTTTCAAAATGCTTTTCGAAAATACTAACTCTTTGTTTCTCTTTCTTTATGGATTTTGTGGGTGTAATCCACTGAAAACCCTCATGAGACAAAACTCGTCCTCTAGGGGAAACCTAGAGGTTTAACGGCTTGTTGCACATGCTCAGTGCAATCGCGTGACCTGCGAAAGTGGTCTAATAATCCTTAGTATAGTTTAGTTGTTTTGCTCGAGGACGAGCAAAAGATAGGTATGGGGGTGTGATTGGTCACTAATGTTGCACATTTATTATCATATTTCCATACTTATTATAGAATAAAATCTGCTTTGTCCTAATTAAATGTTTAATTTATTTGCAGGCCCATTCCTTAAGGAGATGAAGAGAAACAAGCCCAAAAGCCTACCAAATTCTGATTAATTCAGAATAAATTTGAAATGAAGAAATCAGGGCAAAATCTTGGCATATAAGGAAGGTTTAGAAGAATCCTCCCTAAATCAAGATGAAGAAATCAGGTCAAAATCTTGGCATATAAGGAAGGTTGAGAAGAATCCTCCCTGTGGGCAAAATCTTGGTATATAAGGAAGGTTGAGAAGAATCCTCCCTGAATCAAGGCAAAATCTTGGCATATAAGGAAGGTTGAGAAGAATCCTCCCTGAATCAAGCACAATCAAAGGCTGTTTTGTCAACTTTTGAAGAAAAAAACAAGAAAATCAGAAGAAGATATGAGAAATACATCAGACCAGGATATTTCCCCAATCTTCCTGGGATCTTCTCCTTTAGGTTTTTTGCCTATAAATACTGGTTTTAGCTGAGCAAGGAGGAGAAGGCAGAGATTAGGATTTAGTCTAGTTTTCATTCTTTGTAGTTTAAGTTTTTCTTTTCTTTTTATGTAATTTGTATGTAACCTAGGGTAGAAGAAGATTCACGTAAGTAAGAGAGAGAGGCTGATGTTGAGAGTGACACCGACGATGTACCCTCCTCCTTTCTTCCATTGTCTCTGCAATTAATAAAAGTAAAAGTTCTTTTTATGTTCGTATTTTCTTTTGTTTCGTCTTCCTCTTCTACTTTACCTTGGTTGTTGTTGTTGAGTTTACAAGTGAATTCCAAAGCAAGTATAACTAAGCTACGTGAGAGCCAGCGATTGTTCATGAAGACGTTCTCCTCCTCCAAGATCCGCATCACTTCGTTCTTACTAGGCTTGACGATATAATGTGCACGGGGACTGAGCTCGAGCTTATGATCTATGCGTTGAACGCCTCCGAAATAAAGGTAGAACATGCAACGGTTTCCAGGTAGGTCATCACTCAACCTAGGTAAGTATTTCTTCATCTTCTTTCCTTTCTTTCATTTGTGTAAATTATATCACCACCTCTTCCAACTCTATCATCTCCACTTCATTGTACTTAGTCGCTTTTCATCGTTTTCTGATTTTCCACCTTCTTCATATTCCATTTTCTTTTAACTTTAAGATAACTTTCTTTTTCATTTTCATAACTAAAAACAGAGAAGAACCTTCATTTTATTTTCTTAAAAGATTTCAATAAAGAACTGTAACGCTTCCATCGCAAACCCTCCTTGTGGATCACGACCCGCATAGCCACTTGCTATAGCGGAAGAATTGAGCACTTGCACATCTTCTTTCTTAAGTTCTATAATCTCGTATTTTGTGTGCAGGTTTAACCTCAATCATTGGTCGACTGGACCGGTCGACTGACGTGCATAAGAATGTTTGGAAGGTTATGATGAGTTATCATTTGAAAGCCCTAAGTTTTAAAGTTTACCTTGCCATTACCAAGGAATCCTACCTTAGTGATAGCAAGCATATAGAGGCTAATGCACAAGCACTTAAGGCACTTAGAGCATCCCTTGATAAAAAATACTTACATGTATTTTCTCACTATGATTCCGCTTTTGCAGTGTGGAATATTTTGACATCTCCCGAGCTACCAACGCTTATCAATAAGAAGAGGAGATCTAGCCGAGACGAGTCCGACGAACGTTGCTTCATGGTCCAAGGGAATGACTCCTTTGAGGTACACTCGGACACTCAATTAGAAGTTCGCACTAGTTCTCATTACAATGAGTGTATGGATGCACAAGCCTTGAATGATGAACTTACTAAAAATTGTGAAAATTTGATTTCTAAATACAAACTTTTGAAAAAGGATTGTTTTGGTTTAAAAGAAGAAAATAAAAATTTATCTTCTAAACTTGATATTGTTTTGCAAGAGAGGGATGAGATTTCAAGTGAACTTGACTCACTCAAATTCCAACTTGAACTTGCCCTTAATGAAAACAAAATTTTGAAAACCAAAAATGATTGTGATAATATTTTAAAGAAAAATGAGGCTTCATCTTCAAAAGTTGATTTTGTTGTAAAAGAAAATGTTTCTTTAAAAAACAAAATTGATTTGATTTCAGAAGAATTGAAAGATTGTTTAAAGAAAAATATTTCTTTGAAAAATGATATAGATTCTTATGTTTGCCATGCTAGTGTAACTTCACATTCTAGCTCACCTATTGCATGCACTTTTTCTTCGTTGATTGAAAATGATATAAATATTTTAAAAAGGAGTGTTGATTGTTTGGGCTCCACTTTGAGCCAATGTGCTTTGAACTATACACGTTTGGAATCTATGTTTCGAAAGAAACAAGTTCCTGCTCACCATACACGACATACACATACTTCCACGTTCACACCCATCACACTATGTATGCTCATGTATACACATGTACACATTATGGACGTAAGGGCCACCATGCTAAATTTTGTTATGATAGGGTACATGATTCAAATTTAGCAACTAAATTTGTTTGGATTAGGAAAGGAGCTAACCCCTATGGACCCAAAAGAGTTTGGGTACCAAAGACCACCCCTATACTATTTGATGTAGGTGTGGGCTCTCGCATGACGTGAGAGCGATGGTGCCTTGAGGTAGATGCGTTCCGAGCTTAAAGAGGACAATTTGGATGCATCACTTTCAAGGGGAGTTTGGTAGGAGGACCACCTTGTTTTGGAGACATGGAGAGTTGCCCTCATGATTTTGGTAACGATCTCTTACTCCTCATTATGTTTTACATGCTTTTCATATTATTCATTTTAGCATGTTTTGATGTTTCATGATTAGGATGTTATATACCATGATATTTAGAATAGTGATATACATGATTAATTATTTGAGACTGAGACACCCATGTTTAATATGGATTTATACTTTTGTGTTCTCACATTTATTTTTAACTAATGTATATGTCCTAGATCTAATGCATGTTCATATATATAATAATCATATGAGTTTTTATTTTGATTTCTATGCTTCATATTTTTGATTACTTGTTTAGATGTTAGTTTTCATTAAAACTAGGATATATACTTATACAACTAGTGAGCCACAAATAGACTATTATATGTTTGTGCTTTAACGCTTATTTGTACTCATTAGATGTACTAGTATAGTTTAGTTTTGATGATTTATACATTTGACTTGTATTTCTATTTTGTACATGTTTTCCATGTTTATGTTTAACGCCATGTATATGTCTATTTTGTTCAAATTAATAGCTATGCATATACATCCTTGAGCCACTTGCCTTCATGCATATACTTTTGAGGACTCGTTTATATTTTGATATGTATGTATACTTTAGTTTGTACATGACATACATATACCTTTGAAGAATTCTAGTTTTGATGAGTTTCATGTGTTAAGGAATTTCATTTTGAGCTCGATTGCCTAATTTTATGATGATGTGTTTCACATAACAATCTTGTACACTCACTCTACTTATTATTTTCTCATGATTTTTATTTTCATGAGTATGATATGGGCTTTATGGACTTTGAGTGTTGATGATCATGTGATCTACATGTTTTTCATGAAATATATTTTTGTTTTATTCCTTACTTGAAGGATTTCGTACTAGTTTACAAATTTTTCATATAATTAGTGTTGGAACCTAACAAGTTCAAGATGTTGAAGCCTCTCAAATTGCAAGATTTTGATGATGGACAAACACTTCTACCTCATGATGATTGCTCTACCTCAGATGAAGATTATTGAAGATTTTGGGTGATTTTGGAAAGTTGTTGTGTAACTTAGAAAAATATGAAAAGCCTTGATAACTTACACAAAAATCCTTTCCTAGTCGACTTGCCCTATTGATATAGTCGACTAACCCAACTTAGTCGACTTGCCAAAAACC
Source organism: Agave tequilana (assembly GCA_038442645.1). NCBI lineage: Eukaryota > Viridiplantae > Streptophyta > Magnoliopsida > Asparagales > Asparagaceae > Agave > Agave tequilana. The sequence continues at coordinate 695,189 of JAVJIF010000127.1, forward strand.
TCTAGTCGACTAGTCCATTCCAAAACCAAAATCCTAACTCTCTGTTTGGACTCTGAATGCAAATTAGTCGACTTGACTTTCCTACCTAGTCGACTAACAGATACTCTAGTCGACTAACCCAGTTTCCAAGTCGACTAATATTAGATACAAAAATTATTCAACTCTCTGTTTTTTTCTGAATCAAAACTTAGTCGACTACACCAAATTCCTAAGTCGACTAACAAAGTTTATAGTCGACCAACAGACATTTCTAGTCGACTATATTCAGTTATCCAGAAACCAATTTTTCCAACAGACATATCCCTAGTCGACTAATCTCTAAACCAACCTAGTCGACTAATAGTTGAAGTTTTGCCTAGGCTAGTCGACTAACTCAGTATCCTAGTCGACTATAGGCAGTTTCTGACTGTTGGACAGTTTCTCTTATCTGATTCATTTGACAACGTTTTCCAACGTTTAAAATGTCTGAATTGGTTCCATAACTACCCTAACTGACCCTAGTCTACATCTATAAATAGGGAAGTTATTCCTAAGGCTAATTACCAATTCATTCCATCAGTTTTCCAAAAGAAAATTTCCAGAAATCTGAAAACTGAATCTCCAACTTCAGTTCTTCACCAAAAGCCATTTCCCTTAGTGAAGGATTCTGAAGTTCAACTTTCCTATACTGAACCTTGTCCACTACACATTCTGTATCAAGGCTATAGGAAATCATTGTATTCATTTCAAAGAAGATTTTGTACAAGGCGTCTTCTTGGGAGTAGAAGAAAGTTGTACAAGGCGTGTTCTCTTGGTGGAAGAGAAGTTGTGCACATTTGGCAAAGGGTGTTTGTCAAGTGGTGTACAAGGCATTTGTTGTGGGTGTACACAAGTAAAGAAAGGAAAATCTCAAGCGGTTGGCTTGGGGACTGGATGTAGGTCACAAGGACCGAACCAGGATAACTCTCCGGTGTTTGCGTTTGTATTTTCTGTGGTTATCTCTTGTGATTACTTTATTTACTGCAAGTAATTTGTTTAATTCTTTATAAACACTATTCACCCCCCCTCTAGTGTTGTGTTGCTTTGAATATAGATCCTACATTTGGTATCAGAGCAGGTTTCAAGGCAACAACCATACAAGGATGGCAACGGATTTCCAATCATCCCAATTCAAAGAAGGGAATTCTACACAACGTCCACCGCTCTTTGACGGAACCAACTACAATTACTGGAAGTGTAGAATGAAGATCTACTTGCAGTCGCTCAACTACGATCTTTGGAACATCGTAGAAGCCGAGTACACCAAGCCTACAACCAACTACGACGCTTGGAATGAAGAACAAAAGAAGAATGCAAATCTGGATGCCAAGGCGATGAACGCTCTATTTTGTGCCTTAACCAAAGAAGAGTTCAACCGTGTGTCTACATCAATCTCTGCACATCAAATATGGCATACACTTAAGGTAACACACAAAGGTACGAATAAAGTTAAAGAATCTAAGATATCTGTTCTTGTCCACAGATTTGAATTGTTCAAGATGAAGGAGAACGAAACCATATCCGAAATGGTTACAAGGTTCACCGACATCACCAATACTCTTGCATCCCTTGGAAAGGACTACACTCAAGTTGAACGAGTCCGTAAGATCCTTCGAGCACTCACACCGGAATGGGAGAAGAAGACAACCGCCATTGAAGAGGCGAACGATCTCTCAACTATGACATTAGAAAACCTAATCGGTAATCTAATGGCATATGAAGTGCAAATAGAAGAAAGAAAGAAGGACGAACAACAACATCAATCCAAGAAGAAAGTTCTTGCCTTCCATGCAACTTCAGATACGGACGACTCGGATGAAGATGAAGAAGAAATGGCCATGCTTTCAAGAAAGTTCAAAAGGTTCTTAAAACAAGGTAAGTATAATAAGAATAAAGATACTAACGATATTCCTACTTGTTTTAAGTGTAACAAACCAGGCCACATGAAGAAGGATTGTCCATTGATGAAATCAAAAGAACATTTCAAGACTTTCAACAAGTCCAACAAGTTCAACAAGTTCAACAAGAAGAAGAAAGCCTTTCAAGCAACATGGGATGATAGCGACTCATCTTCCTCGGACGAAGAAGAAGCAACGGAAACCGCCAATATTTGCTTCATGGCCCAAGAAGATGAGGTACAAGATTATGATGATTTATTAGAAGCCTTTAATGAACTTTATAATAATTTCAAATCTGAAAAGATTAGAAATAAAGTTTTAATAAAGGAAAATGAAAAACTTATTAATGATAATTCAATTCTTGTTTCTCAAACATCATCTTTTAGTTCTCAAAAAGAAGATTTTGAAAAAGTTATTGTATCTTTAAAAAGAGACAATGAAGTTTTCTTAAAAGAGAATGCTTTACTTAAAAAGGAAACTTTTTCTTTAAGTTCTAGAATTAATATTTTAGATAAAGATATGATAAGTTTCAAAGTTAAGTATGAAGATCTTTTGAAAAATGTAAATAAATTTAATAAAGGAAAGGAGAATTTAAATATGTTATTATCTTCTCAAAAGATGTCTAACAATCATTTTGGTCTTGGTTTTTCAAAAGATAAAATGTATAAACCTATTCATGTTGGTATTGGATTTTCAAAAACCAATTTTGTAAAATCTACACATGTTCATAATTTATACAATTCTTTTGTAAAAAGAAATGATATTTCAAAAAGAATTAGATGCAAATATATATGGGTTCCTAAGAATCTAAATAATGTTGATAAAAATGTTTATATTGCATCCTTTATACATGATGTGTGTAATTCTAAGAATTATGTTTATACTAACAAGTGGAAACCAAATTCCAATTGGATTTGGGTTCCTAAAGGCTAACCTTTTTCGGACCCTATCATGATGGGTACCATATATATTGTTTTATCTTATAGGTACCTAATAAAGAAAAGTGGATACTTGATAGTGGGTGTTCCAAACACATGACCGGACATATGCAACTATTGTCATCCGTTCAAATCAAAAAGGGAGGTACAGTGATCTTTGGAGACAATAACAAAGGAAAAGTTATTGGTACCGGCATAGTTGGTAATCTTTCAAAACCTCTTATTGAAAATGTTCTTTTGGTAAGTGGTTTAAAACACAATCTATTAAGTATTAGTCAATTATGTGATAAGGGTTATAAAATTGTGTTTGAAAAAGATGTTTGTCTTATTTATGATGCTAATATGAAAGATATTTTATTTAAAGGTTTTCGAAACAACAACATTTATGAATTATCAATAACATGCATGCCATCAAATGATAATTTATGCTTACTTGCTTCAAATAATGATTATTTTTTATGGCATAAAAGATTTGGTCATTTGAATATGAAAACTATTTCTAAGATTTCTAAATTTGATTTAGTTAAAGGTCTTCCAAAAATTGCTTTTAAAAAGGATTATTTTTGTGATTCTTGTCAATTAGGAAAACAAATTAAATCATCTTTTAAATCAAAAGATTTGGTTTCTACAAAAAGACCTTTAGAATTATTGCATTTGGATTTATTTGGTCCTACTCGTGTTTCTTCATTAAACAAGAGTAGATATGTTTTTGTCATTGTTGATGATTACTCTCGTTTTTCATGGGTAATTTTTCTTAAAAATAAAAATGACACTTTTGATGAATTTGTAAGTTTTTGTAAAAGAATTCAAAATCAAAAGTCTCTAAACATAGTCACTATTCGAAGTGATCATGGAGGAGAATTTGAGAATGAATCTTTTTCAAATTTCTGTAATAAGTATAGTATTACACATAATTTTGCATTTCCTAGAGCATCTCCTCAAAATGGTGTTGTAGAGAGAAAGAATAGGACTTTGCAAGAATGTGCTAGAACTATGCTTATGGATAGTAACTTACCAAAATATTTTTGGGCTGAAGCTACTGCTACTGCTTGTTATGTTTTAAATCGTGTGCTTATTCGACCATTTTTAAATAAAACATCTTATGAATTGTTTCATAATAGAATTCCAAAAGTTTCTTATTTTAAGATTTTTGGATGTAAATGCTTTATCTTAAATACAAAAGATGCTTTAGATAAATTTGATGCTAGATCCAATGAAGGTATTTTTGTTGGTTATTCTACTCATAGTAAAGCATATAGAATTTTTAATAAGAAATCATTTACTATTGAAGAATCATTACATGTAAAATTTGATGAATCCTTGACTAAACTTGTTTCTAATGCTTCTCCACATGATGATGATCATATCATAGATACTCCTAATGAGAATATTGTTATATCTTCTGTTGATACTAACGTGTCTAAGGATGAAGAGATTCCTACCGAGTTACCGAAAGCCTATGTTGAAGTAAGGAATCATCCACAAGATTTGGTAATTGGAGATATAAATCAAGGCGTTCAAACGAGATCCAAGTTGAACTACATGACACAAATTGCCTTCATTTCACTCATTGAACCGAAGAATATCAACGAAGCATGTGAGGACGATTTTTGGACAATTGCCATGCAAGAAGAGTTGAACCAATTTGTAAGAAATGATGTTTGGGATCTTGTACAACGTCCTACTGATCATCCCGTCATCGGCACCAGATGGGTCTTTAAGAACAAACTCAATGAATCCGGTGAAGTCATTAAGAACAAGGCAAGGTTAGTAGCACAAGGGTACAATCAAGAAGAAGGTATTGATTTTGATGAAACTTATGCACCTGTCGCAAGACTTGAATCAATTCGTATATTACTTGCTTTCTCATGTTTTATGAATTCAAACTATATCAAATGGATGTTAAAAGTGCCTTTTTAAATGGAATTATTAAAGAAACTGTTTATGTTGAACAACCACCAGGTTTTGAACATGAAAAATTTCCAAACCATGTTTTCAAACTTAAAAAAGCTTTATATGGTTTAAAGCAAGCACCCCGTGCTTGGTATGATAGATTAAAGAGTTTTCTTTTAAATTCTGATTTTAAAATGGGAAGTGCAGATACAACTCTTTTTATCAAACATGTTAATAAAGATATCTTAATCATTCAGATTTATGTTGATGATATATTATTTGGTTCTACTAACGATAATCTTTGTCAAGAATTTTCTAAGACCATGCAGAGTGAATTTGAGATGAGCCACATGGGCGAACTCACTTACTTCCTCGGTCTACAAATCAAACAAATGAAGGATGGAATCTTCATTTCCCAATGCAAATACGCTAAGGAACTTCTAAAGCGATTTGGCATGAAAAATTCTGGTTATAAGAATACTCCCATGAGTACGACTACTTTTTTGGACAAAGATGAAAATGGTAAGAATGTCGATCAGAAACTCTATAGAGGTATGATTGGCTCTCTACTTTATATTACTTCTAGTAGACCTGATATTATGTTTAGCGTATGCTTATGTGCTAGATATCAGTCAAATCCTAAGGAATCACATATTAAAGCAGTGAAAAGGATCTTTAGATATTTAAATAACACAATCATCTATGGTTTATTTTATCCAAAGTCATGCACATTTGATTTATTATCTTATAGTGATGCTGATTTTGCTGGTTGTAAATCTGACCGGAAGAGTACTAGTGGTACTTGTCACTTTTTGGGACATTCACTAGTATCTTGGTTCAGTAAAAAGCAAAATTCTGTATCCTTATCAACAACCGAGGCAGAATATATTGCTGCTAGTGTTGCATGTGCACAAATTATATGGATGAAACAAACCTTACTTGATTATGGCATGACTATCACAAACTCACCTATTATGTGTGATAATACTAGTGCTATTAACTTATCTAAAAATCCAGTTCATCATTCACGTACCAAACATATTGATATTAGACATCATTTTTTACGTGATCATGCTTTAAAAGGTGACATTTCTTTAAATTTTATTTCAACTGATAATCAAGTTGCTGATATATTAACAAAACCACTGAAAGAAGATACCTTTATAAAGTTTAGAAGAGATTTGGGTATTTGTAATTTTTCAGATTTTTAAACATTTTTTTTTAGATTTTTTCAAAGGCAGTTTTTTTACAAAAGTTAGTCGACTTACAACTTTTATTAGTCGACTTATAGAAGCCTTAGTCGACTTGAAATTTTACCTAGTCGACTCCTGCAACAAACAGAAACTTCAATTTCTGATTTGTCAAGAGTTAGTCGACTATAGTAAATTTACAGTCGACTAGTCCTATTATTAGTCGACTAATCTTGTCCTGTAAGTCGACTAAAACTGTGAAATTTTTGTTTTCTGTTTTCGGATTTCTGTTTCAAACCCGACCCGATATCTTTAAGTTAAGGATCCGTTTACTCACTCTTTAATCCTGACCACTCAATTCTTTCCAGGATTCATCCTCACCCTTGAATCATCTCTTTACCTTAACAAACCCTAGGTCTTTCCTCATTTCTTTCTTCCAGCCGAGGCTTCAGTCGACCAGAAGCAGCTAGGGCACAGGAATTCTGCAGCAGTCTTCACCAGAGATTTCCTTCCAATTCCTCCACAGTTCTTGATCTCTGGGTATAATCTTTCATCTCTCAGTAATTCCCATACGTATCTACTGTCTACTTGATTCAATTTAGTTTTCATCATGTCCAAATCAAAGAAAACTAAATTTACTCCTGGTTCATCATCTTCCACTGTTGACTTCAAAAAATTCCTTAAGAATCCAAGTCTAGAGGCTGATTATCTTAGACTGTCAACTTTAGATATCATTCCAGGGAGATTTATCAAGTATGATGACTTTTATCAATATGATATCATGTCATTTTTGAGAAATTGTGGCTTGTATAATATGTTTTCCACTGAATTCAAACAAGCATATTATCCCTTCCTCATTTATCTGTTCTACACCAACTTATCATATGAAGATAATGAGGATGCTATTCATCTTTACTCCTATGTTAAAGGTGTCCACATAAAGCTTTCCATAAAATCTATTGGTCGTATCCTATCAATTCCTTTTACCGGCCTCTCACTTGATGAAATTATTATGGATGATGAGGATGTCTTAAGTCAAATCTTTCTACCCGGCCAAAGATTGCCAATGACCAACAATAAATTCAAGCCTATTCCCCGTCTTATTGGTAGAATCCTCTCATATAATATCTGTCCCAAAACTAGTAGTTACAATTACTACTCCAGGGAATTATCCTCTTGTGTCTATGCTATTATGGCTGGACTTGAGGTTAATTGGGCTAAGGTCATCTTCGATACTATGGTCAAGTATCATTCTTCATTCCTTCCATTTGGCGCTTTTTTAACTCCTATCTTTCAGAAATATCATGTTGATCTAGCTTCCGAATCTAGTGTTGTTAAAATCTTTGAATTGTTTGATAGTGCCGCCATACACCGCATGAAACTGTCTGATCCTCCTCCACAACATCCCTCTTCACCTCCACATAGTCCTCCTCAAGGTCCATCTACCTCTTCACAACCTTTCCATGACCCACCTCCAACTCAACAACCTCAATATGCTGATGCATTCTACAATTCCATATCTGCTCAGATTGCATCAATTCAAACTCAACAACAAGCTTTGCACGATTCTCAGTCTCAAATTCTTGAGAATCAATCTTTGTTGATGACTCGGATGGATTCCTTTGAATCTACTCAAGCGGCGATTCTGAGTCTTCTCAAGATCCATTTCCCGCCACCTCCTCCTCCCGGATCCAAGCATTAAAGACTTTGGCGTTGGTGTTTCTTTATGTTTTTGCTTTTGAACCTCTTATGTATTTTCTGTTATTTGTTTAAAGACTATGTCAGTTTTCTTGTTTAAAGACTATGTATTTTCTCTTTTTGTTAATGACAAAGGGGGAGAATTAGTGTTATGTGATATGTGTATCTGTGTTATGTAATATGTGTATCTGTGTGTTCTGTATGTTATGTTACACATAATCTGAAAATTCTGCATGTATTGCCATTTTGTGACAAAATCAAGGATATTTGACATATATATATTATGGATACTAACATATGACCATGCAGGTGCAACTTAACATTTTCTGCAGGGGCAATATATTTTTTATAACCTAGTTACTACAGGGGAGTTTTGTTGCAGGGGGAGCCATCATAGACATATGTTGTCATCATCAAAAAGGGGGAGAATGTTGGAACCTAACAAGTTCAAGATGTTGAAGCCTCTCAAATTGCAAGATTTTGATGATGGACAAACACTTCTACCTCATGATGATTGCTCTACCTCAGATGAAGATTATTGAAGATTTTGGGTGATTTTGGAAAGTTGTTGTGTAACTTAGAAAAATATGAAAAGCCTTGATAACTTACACAAAAATCCTTTCCTAGTCGACTTGCCCTATTGATATAGTCGACTAACCCAACTTAGTCGACTTGCCAAAAACCTCTAGTCGACTAGTCCATTCCAAAACCAAAATCCTAACTCTCTGTTTGGACTCTGAATGCAAATTAGTCGACTTGACTTTCCTACCTAGTCGACTAACCCAGTTTCCAAGTAGACTAATATTAGATACAAAAATTATTCAACTCTCTGTTTCTTTCTGAATCAAAACTTAGTCGACTACACCAAATTCCTAAGTCGACTAACAAAGTTTATAGTCGACCAACAGACATTTCTAGTCGACTATATTCAGTTATCCAGAAACCAATTTTTCCAACAGACATATCCCTAGTCGACTAATCTCTAAACCTAGTCGACTAATAGTTGAAGTTTTGCATAGGCTAGTCGACTAACTCAGTATCCTAGTCGACTATAGGCAGTTTCTGACAGTTGGACAGTTTCTCTTATCTGATTCATTTGACAACGTTTTCCAACGTTTAAAATGTCTGAATTGGTTCCATAACTACCCTAACTGACCCTAGTCTACATCTATAAATAGGGAAGTTATTCCTAAGGCTAATTACCAATTCATTCCATCAGTTTTCCAAAAGAAAATTTCCAGAAATCTGAAAACTAAATCTCCAACTTCAGTTCTTCACCAAAAGCCATTTCCCTTAGTGAAGGATTCTGAAGTTCAACTTTCCTATACTGAACCTTGTCCACTACACATTCTGTATCAAGGCTATAGGAAATCATTGTATTCATTTCAAAGAAGATTTTGTACAAGGCGTCTTCTTGGGAGTAGAAGAAAGTTGTACAAGGCGTGTTCTCTTGGTGGAAGAGAAGTTGTGCACATTTGGCAAAGGGTGTTTGTCAAGTGGTGTACAAGGCATTTGTTGTGGGTGTACACAAGTAAAGAAAGGAAAATCTCAAGCGGTTGGCTTGGGGACTGGATGTAGGTCACAAGGACCGAACCAGGATAACTCTCCGCTGTTTGCGTTTGTATTTTCTGTGGTTATCTCTTGTGATTACTTTATTTACTGCAAGTAATTTGTTTAATTCTTTATAAACACTATTCACCCCCCCTCTAGTGTTGTGTTGCTTTGAATATAGATCCTACAATTAGTTCGTATTCTTCATTTAGGTAGAGTTTTCAAACATACTATATTTTCAAACCTATTTTTGAAAACCCCTACCCATCCAAGGGCGGTTGGCTGGGCGACCATGCCTTGTTTGCTCAACTTTGAAAATTCATTTTAAAACATGTGCATGAATGGGTGGTAGGTAATCTGAGTTATACACTTGATCTAATTATAGTTTCAATTGGTATCATTGGATCTTTTCAATTGGTATCAATATTGACATTCTTTTGTATACTGATATATTGTTTTTATGTATGTATGCCTACAATTGGTATTATCAATTTTGATTGATATTCATTTTTCATACATATATATATGCTTTATTTGTGCTTACTATATCTATATATCTTTGAGCACAAATTTTGGTTATGCTAAGCTTGATTTCTTAAATGTCTATTATGTTTCAATTAATTATTTTTAAATTGGTATCCTTATACAAGCTTATGCATCATTTTATTTAATATTTCATAAAGGGGGAGAAAATTCGTATTTCACCTCTCAATTGGTTTAGAAATACTATAATTTGGTATTCCACTCCCATACTTTATGATGAAAAATGATTGAAAAATTTATATTGATTTTAATTGGCATCATATACTCCAAATGAAAAATACTTACAATTGGTAAATGAAAAATATCTTACAATTGGTTTATGTTTTTTCAAGTTGATATCAAAAAAAAAAAAGAATAATATTTTCAATTGGTACTAATTTTTTTTCAATTGGTATCAAGATTGTCTACATTTTTCAAGTTGATATCTAAATTTGTTTGGTTTTCAATACCTCATTTACTTTCAATTGGTATTCCTTAAAGTTTTTGTTGGTTTACCTATTTGTTTACTTACAATTGATATCATGATACACTAAATTGATATATTTTTTTAATTGGTATCATGTTTGTTTTGATTTCACCCTTTGAGTATTTTTGTTTCAGACAAAAAGGGGAAGAACATGTTTTATTGATTTTCTTTGACCTTTTTGTTGATGATTGACAAAAAGGGGGAGAAGTATTTGAGTTTATATGCATATTTTTATATTGATATCAAGAAAGTTTGTTTTATGTTTTGATGATATTGGTATCAAGAGCATGAATACTAGTATCTAGAAACATAGTTTATTTTTTTTATTGGTATCAAGAGCATCTTTATTGGTATCAAGAGTATCAAGAGCATCATTTAAAAGAACATGTTTATGAAAAGAAGAAATAATTTATTTGGTATCAAGAGTATGTTTTATGCATGATGATGCATTTCATGATTGGTATAAAGAGCATCTTTTTTATTTAGTATCAAAAGCATGTTCATTTCATTATGCATGTTTATGCATATTCATGTTTAATCTTCATTGCATATCTTTTTGTTTATTACTATGCATGAGTTAAGGGGGAGCTTCTTTAAAGCTTAACTTTGATCCATGCATATATAACTCCATGAGTTTTGTCATCATCAAAAAGGGGAGATTGTTGGCCCAGAGGCCTTCCACTCTAGTTTTAATGATGATTAACTCATGTAGTTATGTTTACTAATAATCTTGTGATGTTTAGTTTTAGATACTTAACCAAGATATTAGTAGGTGATTAGCTTCAACAAAGGTGTTTTGGAGCTTTTCACGTGGTGATTCAAGAGCCCGAGCGTCAAAGTTCATATCTAGCACTCATTGGAGTCAAGCTCGGTGGATCACGGTTTGGATCGAGTCGACTTGGAGACGGTGCTCTACAAGAGGACCTCGGTACATAGTTTAGTTTTTAGTTTTAGATCCATTTGTAAAGATTAGATAGTGTGATATGCTCAAGTTCACAACACACACACTTGTTTAAAGTTTCATGTTTTGGTTTTTGGTTTTTGGTTTAACCGATCTTGGTTTTCATGAATAGATAGAATCAAAACAGTTTTACATGGTTTAATGTATATTAGATTTGTTCTATATACATCTATGCTTCAACTATTTAAACAAACTTAGTTTGATAGTCTATTTCATGAGTTTGGTGTTTTGGTATTTTAACAAAACATATTTTAGATTTTAAGTCAAAAACATTGATATATATATATCTTTCATGTATATTGGATTATATCCATATACTACATGCTTCAAGTTGTTTCAATATCATGTTTTTGTATTTGGATGAGTTTTGGACAAAACAGTTTTCCATTTCAAAAAAAAATCCCAGTCTTGGAAAATACAGATTTTGATTTTCGATAAAATTTTCATAACACAAAAATGGTTCATATAGTTTGAAATATGTGTTGAATTTTTTCATATATGTTTGTATATCAAAGATAATACAAGAAACTATTTTTGTGAATTTTTAGAGATTTTATGAGATTTAATAGGATAATAAAAACCTAGTTTTCAAATCCTATATCAGCCCTGCCAGGCTCTGGCGGTCGACCGGACCGGTCGACTGGACCCAGAGTCGGTCAACTGGACCGGTTGACCGACGTGCACAAGAACGTGCACGCAGGCCAGCCCCTTGGGCCGGTCGACCGACTGAAGGCAACCCACTCTCGGATTGCCCCGGTCGACTGGGCGGTCGACCGGCCAGAGAGCCGTTGCTCTCTGGTTCTGGGCTCGGTCGACCGGGCGGTCGACCGGAAGACTCAATGGTCACTATTTTGACCGCTGGCCGGTCGACCGGAAGGCCATTCTGGGCCTAGTCAGCAGCCAACAGGTAGATTCTTTTGGGGCCTATTTATACCCCATCTCTTGGGTGTTTTGAGTAAGATTTTTAGAGAGAAAAATTTCCTACTCTTTAAGTGTTTTTCAGCAAAAAGTTTTTGGTTCAAAATTCTTGATCTCTATTTGTTTTTAAGAGTGTTTGAAAATTCAAAGAAAATAGTCTTTTGGGAATTGGTTTTTGGTCTAAAAATTCTATATCTATTTGGAGTTTTTCCCAAGTGATTTTCTTTGTTCAAAACACTTTGTTTTCTCAAACTTGAGCTTATCTATCTAGCCTATCTATTAGGATCATTGTTTTGTGAGAAAGAAATAGTTTGTGTTTGTGAAAACCATCAAGTTGTAAACCCTTATCATTGCTTGGCTTTTGTGCCTTTTCCCTCAAGTGTAGAGGAGGTTGTGCAATTGGGTTGTATCCCTCAAGTGTAAGGTGATCCTTATTTGGCTAAGTGCCTATCCCTCTTATGTGAGGTGGATTTGTGGTGGCTTTGTGCCTAGCCTCTAAGTGTAGAGGTTGTGTTTGTAATTGAGAGAGGAGTTGTATACTCCCGGTTGTATTACGCCAATCCTTAGTGGAGGTTCCCTATGTGGGAGTCCTGTATGGACAAGTTAGTGGACATCCTTCTGTGAGAAGGCGGGGACGTAGAGTTGTGTGCTCGAACCTCGAAACATATCCGTGTGTTTGCATTTGATCCATTGACTCTAACTCTCTCTATTACTTTGAGCATTGCATCATATTGCCATTTCATATATATGCTTGTGTTGTTTGTGTGTGCCTTACTTGTGTTTAACCACGAGAGCTTCATATACCACCTCAACTCTTATTCAGAGGAATCAAGAGGAGTTAGTTCAAAGCCCTTCACCGGGAATTCGACTACACTCGTTGGTTACACGTAGTGTGTTGGAATTTAGTTTTTAAATTCCGTATTTTGTTCATTAGATTAGCTGTACACCTATTCACCCCCTCTAGGTGTACCTTTAACTCTTTCATTACTTGGCTAACTAACTACTAACCCTCTAATCTTTAACAACTTAATTGATAACCCAAATGAGTCAATAGTGTCGCAAATAAGAACTATGACATCTTAAGACGAGGGTTCTAACTCTAAGTTACTTATAAGTATTCCCTTTCTTATATTTTATGCTTAACGGTTTTTGATAATCTATAGATTGTAAACTTTACTTGTTTTTATAAGTTAGAGATATTCCTATTAATCTTTGTCGATACCATTGTTGCACGTGTTTCTTCCCTTATTCTCGCCTTCAATTGGATCTTGATAAGGGAATGTTCAAGTTTTCGCCGTGTAAAGCTAAGTTAAAGGAAGAACTTTTGATCGGGGCGGAACTAGCACTCAAAAGTGTGTATTTATAAAATCAATGAAAAGCTCGAATGTGTGCTAATGTACCCTCGATACTTCCGTTATAGCATTGGATTAACGGGTCGTATCCACAGGGAAGGGAGGCGATAGAAGCATTGACAGTTTCTATTCACGTTGTTTGTTAACAATTCTTCTTTGTTAAAAGAATTAGGAAAAGAATGAAAAGGAAAAGAAAATGAAATCCAGAAAGTGGTGGGTGAGGAGAGCGATGAAAACGTCGATGTAAAAACCAAATAGAAGAGTGGTTTGGAAAACAAAATAGAAAAGGAGATGAAACAAAGATGAACTAAGAAGGTGATGAAAACAACGATGAAAATGATAGAAAGAATTTTGGAAATTGATTTTTAAAACAAGATAAAAGAAAACTCATGGCTACTAACTACTAATTGCTCCACTAACCATGCTAACCTCTTCATGATAGTTGCCTCACATTTTGATCCTCAGCCATCATTAATCCTTGGCTTCAAGAGACGATACAAAGCATGGCACATAGATGGTTCATCACATTCAAACTTGCATCAAGATCAAGCTAATACAAACATTAACTCATCAGACTATTAAAAGAAAGCATGAAATAAGAGAGAGTTAGCTTGGTTAGCAAGTTAGATGTTAGAACCCATCATCATGAGCCATCAATGGCTCTTGCAAGAACAAGGCCTTATAGAGGCTACCCGATTCATGTGGATTATCAAGTAAGTGGTTAAATGGTTAGTGGTTAGTAGTTAGATTGTCATGAGAAGAAAAGTTAACAAGAAATCATGTAGAAGATGAAGGAGATTACATTGGAGAAGAAAGGAGGCACCTTTACATAGACTGTCACCATCTATTACATCAATCCCTCTCTATCTCTCTCTCTATGAATCTCTCAGCCCTACTACATGATCTAAAAAGAAGAACAAATACAATAGAAAAGAAATGAAGAGCACCTACCTACACTAACCTAAAACATAGAGAAAATCAGAACCTACTCCTAAAAACGAAGACTGCTCTCGTTTTGGCCGAATACAGGGGTATATATAGGCACAGGAGCCTTCTGGAAGACGAGACGGGGCCACGCGTCGAAAATCGACGCGTGGCTCCACTTCATTGTTGGAACTTGTTTTGATGAAGACTTTTGTGACGCATTTCATTTGGAGCTCTAGCACAAGACAAATCAAGAGTTCTACATGATCAAGAATTCCCAAGGAGAGTTGATATGATGTGTTTTGTAATTGTGAAATAGCATGTCAAAAGCCTTGATGCACACACACATATCATAGACCTATAGTCGACTAATCACATGTGTAGTCGACTTGACCCAACCCCTAGTCGACTAATCCTGTGTCTCAATTTAGACCCAACTCTCTGTTTGTCCATTAGTCGACTTGACAGACAACTTAGTCGACTAATAGCAATTGTAGTCGACTAACCCTATTCCCCTAGTCGACTAATCCATGATCCAGTCGACTTATAAAGGAGTTGCAGTCGACTTGATTCAGTTATCTAGAAACCTGTCACTCGAACTTATCTTGACCTAGTCGACTTATAGTCAAACCTAGTCGACTAACCTTTGGAAATTTGCCTAGTATAGTCGACTAACTCAAAAGGCAAGTCGACTATAGGCAGTTTTTGGCTATTGGACAGTTTCTGTTATCTGGTCTTTTGTGCAACATTTTCCAACGTTTCAATCATTTGAATTGCACCTATAACTACCCTAACTTACCCTAGAGTGCATCTATAAATAGGGTTGTTATTCTAAAGGCCAAATTAGAATCCTAATCTTCAGTTTTTTAAATCAAACTACTTGCAGGAAATAAAAAATTCACAAGATAAACTCAGAAAATTCAAACGCAAAGACAAGAGAGTTATCCTAGTTCGGTCCTTGTGACCTACATCCAGTCCCCAAGCAAACTGCTTGAGATTTTCCTTTCCTGATTTGTGTACACCCACAACCAATACCTTGTACACCACTTGACAAAACACCCTTTGCCAAATGTGCACAACTCCTCTTTACAACCAAGAGAACAAACACCTTGTACAACTTTCTTCTACACCAAGAAGATGCCCTTGTACAATGATCTTCTTTGAATGATTACAATGATCCTATAAGCCTTGAATTTGAATGTGCTTGTAGACAAGGTTTCTTATAGGAGAAATTTCAGAAATCTTCACAATGGAGTTTGGAATTTGGTGAAGAAACTGAAAGTAGAACAGGTTTTCAGAAAACAGAATTTTTTGAGAGAGTTTTAGGCTGAAAACTTTAGATTTGAATTTGTTATTTGACCCTAGGACAGTACCCCTATTTATAGGTGAAATTCATAGTAAGTTAGGGTAATTATCAGGCCAAATTTGAATTTTGAAACGTTGGTTAACACACCAGAATTCACCAACTGCACAGCAGGTATCAACAGCTATTAGTCGACTTGGATAGGAGATTAGTCGACTTGAAGAACAAAATTTTCAAAGATTAGTCGACTAATATATGGGGTAAGTCGACTATATATTGGCTGATACAGATACTTAGTTTCTGGAAAACTGAATGTAGTCGACTATATAGGCAATGTTAGTCGACTGGATAAGGTGTTAGTCGACTATATATTTTTGGGAAGTCGACTAAGTTTGATGCCAGACAGAAACAGAGAGTAGTAAAATTTTTGTATAAGTGATTAGTCGACTTGGAAAATATTATAGTCGACTAGGGTATCTGTTAGTCGACTATACATGGAGGTCAAGTCGACTAAGTTTGATGCCAGAGAACAAACAAAAACTTGGGTCATTTGTTTTAGAAGAAGATTTTATGCCAGAGAACAAACAAAAACCCTAACCTAATAGTACTGTATTTTATTTTCTTTAGGTATTTATTACATTTTTATTTACCGAGTATTTTAATGAATCAAGTTGATTTATTATTTTCCTGAGATTATTATTATTAAGTATGGAAATTCTTTTGAGATAATAATTGGTAATTTGATATTTTATGTTTGCCATTATTATTATTAATTGTTAACTTAATTAGTATTCTCATTATTCATTAAGGTTATTATTTATTCTATTTAGTGCTGCTATTATTATTGTCATTATTATTATTAATTAGGATTACTATTATTACCTGTTATTATTAGTATAGAGTTATTAGCATTTATTTGTATTTATTTCTGTGGTGATGACTAATTACCTTTCTTAGTATTTTGCCTACTATTTTTGGTGTCACTATTGATTATTAATATTATTATAGTTATTTCTATTTATTATTATTTGAGTTATTCTCCCAAAACCCAATAACCCATCCTATAAATAAATCCTAACTTCTAAACCTAAACTAAAAACCAAATCCTAATCTATCTTCTCTTCTCCCAAGCCGCACCTCCCCCTCGATGGCCGATCCATCAGCAGATTCCCCTCCAGCAGCACCATCTTAAACCTCACCCACTCCATGGCTTGCTGGAGCTCCTCCTCGCCATCGCCGGAGCCGGAGCATACTCCCATCTTGGCCGGCAACACAACCGGATCTTCTCCTTGATGCGCAGCGACAGTACAGCCCACGGCAGATCTGTGGCGAGCGGATCCTCTCCATCGAAGTTCATCGGCCTCCGTCGAAGTCCGTTCGTGCTTCACCCCAACAGCATATTTCACCCTCCAACCTTCCTGCCGCAAGCCAACCTATGGCCATGGCCGGGTTCATCCCATTGGCCAAGCCTGCTGCTCCCACCAGGCCGTGAGCCAGGCCGCATCACGTCCTTCTCCATCCTTTGGCCGAGTATCATGGACAGCACCAAGCCATCTCCTCAAGCCGTGAGTAATCTCCCCTCTTTCCCCCTTTATTAATGTTGCATACATAAAGTGGGTTTTATTAAAGGTGCTTGTACATTATATTAAATATTATATTAATGAATGTAATATTAATGAAATAATATATGTTTTTTCATGTGGTGTATTTATGTGTGCGCGGCAAAAATCCTTACTCCGAGCTATTTTCGGGCTCTCCGCGGGATGCCGTTGATCGTCGTCGGCGAGCGCGTACGCACCCCACGCCCTTCGCGGCGAGTTGCTCTATCCAACGACACTCTCCGCGACCCCGTACGCCTCCGTCGGAGCCTCCGTCGGTGCGCCGCAAATCGGCTCGAGGTTAGCTTTACATTTTATTGTGTGGTGGCATTTGTGTAATAATTAAAAAGTTATATAAATGTGTGAGATTGTGTGTGTGTGCGTGAGTGCCTTGGGTTTTTGCATGCATGCATGAGTGAGTTTTATTAAAGGTATTTTTATATTATTTTAATTAATTACATGTTAATAAATTAGTGTGAGTTATCATGTGTGTCTACATTATGTGCATGTATGGGTGTTATAGATACTTATTTGTGCATGCATATTAATTAATGAATAGGTATTTATAGTTAGTAGTATGTATTTATTAATTTAGATATGTATGCATGTGTTTATGTATAATCATGTATAGGTATGCATGATTTATATGCATGTGTTTCTATTCATTGTATAGATGGGTGTGTTGCATTGGCGTGCGCAAGTTCAGGCGAGCGGCAAATCCAGGCCCTTCCGGCGAGCGCGAGATCACCAGCTTGCAGCTGGGCCTTCCCCAGCACCCTGACTACCCTCCCATGCAGTCCGACAGCGAAGAGCGGCACCATAGCGACCGTAACGGCGACTCGCCCGGTAACGTGCAGGTTTCCCAATGTGAGTGTCTCTCTCTTTCTCTCTCTCTCTTTATTTATTAAGTGACCGCAGATATTATTTTATATGTTATGTAAATTGTTGAGTAGATTTCTTATGTTACATGTTTATGTGTGGAGATTGCCGAGCGTGAAGGTGGACGGTCATCTCCCGTTTATTTACATGTTGGATGTATAGGAATATGATATGCATAATTCTTGATACATGTTAGAACCCCCATGTTTGTCCTATGTATATCTAGAGTATTGTTGTAGACATATCAGGATGTAGCATGAGGGTAATTGAGATGGATATTGGTGGTAATGACTTGATCTAATAGAACTTAGATGCATGTATATATTGTGATACCGAGTATTGGGATATCATGTTTGATCTTAATAGAAGTGTGAACCTTTGAGGATTTGGAAATCAGATTGAATTGTTAGAGTGAGAGAGCGGAGCTTGAATATGGATATATGTTGGAATGACAATTATTATATCAGAATCATTGATGTAAATTGATAATTGATGATCATATGACTATTGGGAA
The DNA here is from genome assembly GCA_038442645.1 of Agave tequilana. Lineage (NCBI taxonomy): Eukaryota > Viridiplantae > Streptophyta > Magnoliopsida > Asparagales > Asparagaceae > Agave > Agave tequilana. The sequence goes on from JAVJIF010000127.1 coordinate 713,833, forward strand.
TCATGAGTTGGTTGTGTTGACTTTGGATTGACCTGGGACTTATGTTATTTACATTGAATGATGATCAGTAGTTAGAAATGTCTTTATTAGTGAGTATTTGAGGACATATCAGGTAAGACTGAAGTAGTTGAGTAGATATTCTAGATTACATGTGTTTGAGGATGTTTCTTATTTAATATGATTGGGGTATGTGTTTGACTTGTTGATCTCGAGGACATGCATAGTTATTGATTACACCTATTGATAGAGATTGAGTTATGACGATAGTAATCTAGTCGATATCAGCGACCTATATCTTGGAGTTTGATAACAGTTATTATTTGATCTCAGTTATTGAGGGTTATAGGATTAGAACATATTGGTATTGAGGAGAGGACTAATTACAGGTTCTTTGATATGGTAGTTACCATTTTGGATTACACTGATACTGACTGATACTTAATGACTCATGAGGATTATATTGAGAATATAAGTTGATGGAATAGTAATGATATCTCTTTAGTATTGATGGGTGAGATTATGATCAGATTGGTTGAGACTGTTTATTGAGCAGTAGCTAGACTGTTACGGTTATTTTTGTATCCATGTCATTGAAGTTACTGGGAAATGATTGTTTGACTGTAACCAGAGTACAGCCCTATTGTTCATCGTATACACGGTTACTGTTACTGTTACTGTTACTGTTACTGATATTGTTCACCGTGTATACGATTACTGATTGACTGTTACTGTAGTGATATTGTTACCGTCCCGTAGCATCCCAGTAATTGAAATGGCATAAGGTATTGATTATTACTGATGGCATTACCTGACTGATTGCACACTAGACACCTTTTACTGGACCTTGGCATATGACTGTATCACTGTTACTTGACATCTAGTACCCCTGTACCCACTGTATACATGTCCCATGCAATGTTGACCTGTTAATAGCACAGTCAAAACCGGCGTCCGGCGGTTTGCCGCCTGGTGTCGGGATTGACGAGGATGTATCCCACAATCGTGCTAGCGTCCGGCGGATCTTGAATGGAACTAAGTGCCACACGGAACAAAGTGCCACATCATACACATGGTGGGGGCCACCTCTTGAATCCGTGGGGGCCACCTCTAGAATCCATTCCCCTCAGAGCAAAGTGCCACACGGAGCAAAGTGCCACACTACATACGTGGTGGGGGCCACCTCTTGAATCTGTGGGGGCCACCTCTTGAATCTGCAGGGCCATTTACTGACTGTGCCACCTGGTGTTAGCATGATATTGCATTCTCAGTGCCTATTAGCATCCACACGCACTTGTATGATGATAACTCCTAGGACTCATATTATTTGGTTCTCTTTCCCTATTCGAACAATGATACCCGCATATCGGAGTTCGAATGAGTTCTACTGGATGTGCGGGCTCCAGGGTGAACTGTCGGATGTCGTGGGACGCCGGTGGGAAAGTGACAAAGATAACGTAGAATGTTGTTGATTGTTATTGATTGATTTGAATGAATACATTGTGCTATTACCCTGAATGGTTACCCTGCCTTATGACACATGACTGTATACATGATTGTAACTAGGACCACATGATTGTAACCAGGACCAGACTTATGACCAGACTTGGATACCAGTTTAGTGACATGTAATGGATACCTATTTGACATTGATTGCATATTTACAGTTGTGCCATTTGACTGCTATCTGTATTTATGTCTTCATCATATGTGTTACTGTTCAGTTATTTATTGTGTTATTTAGTCTTTCTATCTGCAGTTGTCCTTATTATTATATATGCACATGGTTTCTTCTGCACGAGCTGTTTCCCCTTTACACACACACTCATTATGGTCGCGTTCTGACGACCCTGGATTTGCACGTCCAGCTATTGGACGATTGTTTCTAATGTGCAGGTGTTTGATGAAGCGGTACGCTTTACGAGGAGCTTGGGTCCTCTCCCTTTAATTCTGGTATACATGCATTTTATTCTTATTATTATTCTTTGATTCCTGTATATCACCTTTAACTTCTATTTAGCTGTCATTTTCTTCCTGTTATTCATTGCTATCATGTGTAGTCTTATATGTATTATTGCAGTGTTCTTTGATCATTATGCTTCCGATTTATAGCTTGTTCAGGTTACAATTGAGGCTTAGCGTATATACGTGGGGTATTATCCTCGCGTATATACGTCGCCATAACGTCTCCGTATCTTTAGGATCGGGGCGTTACAGAGTGGTATCAGAGCCTAGGTTCGACATAAAAGAGAACCTAGTTCCTACCTGTAACCTGACACAGTTATATTGACACTGCAATATACATATACTATTCACGTGATAATATTGACTCCATTTGGAAATTGATCGTCCTCCCTTTGAAAATTCTATTCTTGATCTGTTGATATTCATGATTCCAAAGACTTCAATTAGAGTGATTTGGATTTCCATCTTGATTTCATCCTTCCTTTCTATTCTATTCCTCCTGATTCTATCTCTTGAGATCGCTTACTCCATGTTGAAGCTGGTAGCAGAGATCAGAGCGCGCAGCGGAATCGTGGTGTCCCAAAGAGGCGATGTAGAAGATTGTTGTGTTCCCTCTTGATCTTTGATTTTTACCATTCCCTACCTTATGTGAATTTCGAGGACGAAATTTTTATTAAGATGGGTAGAATGTAATATCCCTAACCTAATGGTACTGTATTTTATTTTCTTTAGGTATTTATTACATTTTTATTTACCGAGTATTTTAATGAATCAAGTTGATTTATTATTTTCCTGAGATTATTATTATTAAGTATGGAAATTCTTTTGAGATAATAATTGGTAATTTGATATTTTATGTTTTCCATTATTATTATTAATTGTTAACTTAATTAGTATTCTCATTATTCATTAAGGTTATTATTTATTCTATTTAGTGCTGCTATTATTATTGTCATTATTATTATTAATTAGGATTACTATTATTACCTGTTATTATTAGTATAGAGTTATTAGAATTTATTTGTATTTATTTCTGTGGTGATGACTAATTACCTTTCTTAGTATTTTGCCTACTATTTTTGGTGTCACTATTGATTATTAATATTATTATAGTTATTTCTATTTATTATTATTTGAGTTATTCTCCCAAAACCCAATAACCCATCCTATAAATAAATCCTAACTTCTAAACCTAAACTAAAAACCAAATCCTAATCTATCTTCTCTTCTCCCAAGCCGCACCTCCCCCTCGATGGCCGATCCATCAGCAGATTCCCCTCCAGCAGCACCATCTTAAACCTCACCCACTCCATGGCTTGCTGGAGCTCCTCCTCGCCATCGCCGGAGCCGGAGCATACTCCCATCTTGGCCGGCAACACAACCGGATCTTCTCCTTGATGCGCAGCGGCAGTACAGCCCACGGCAGATCTGTGGCGAGCGGATCCTCTCCATCGAAGTTCATCGGCCTCCGTCGAAGTCCGTTCGTGCTTCACCCCAACAGCATATTTCACCCTCCAACCTTCCTGCCGCAAGCCAACCTATGGCCATGGCCGGGTTCATCCCATTGGCCAAGCCTGCTGCTCCCACTAGGCCGTGACCCAGGCCGCATCACGTCCTTCTCCATCCTTTGGCCGAGTATCATGGACAGCACCAAGCCATCTCCTCAAGCCGTGAGTAATCTCCCCTCTTTCCCCCTTTATTAATGTTGCATACATAAAGTGGGTTTTATTAAAGGTGCTTGTACATTATATTAAATATTATATTAATGAATGTAATATTAATGAAATAATATATGTTTTTTCATGTGGTGTATTTATGTGTGCGCGGCAAAAATCCTTACTCCGAGCTATTTTCGGGCTCTCCGCGGGATGCCGTTGATCGTCGTCGGCGAGCGCGTACGCACCCCACGCCCTTCGCGGCGAGTTGCTCTATCCAACGACACTCTCCGCGACCCCGTACGCCTCCGTCGGAGCCTCCGTCGGTGCGCCGCAAATCGGCTCGAGGTTAGCTTTACATTTTATTGTGTGGTGGCATTTGTGTAATAATTAAAAAGTTATATAAATGTGTGAGATTGTGTGTGTGTGCGTGAGTGCCTTGGGTTTTTGCATGCATGCATGAGTGAGTTTTATTAAAGGTATTTTTATATTATTTTAATTAATTACATGTTAATAAATTAGTGTGAGTTATCATGTGTGTCTACATTATGTGCATGTATGGGTGTTATAGATACTTATTTGTGCATGCATATTAATTAATGAATAGGTATTTATAGTTAGTAGTATGTATTTATTAATTTAGATATGTATGCATGTGTTTATGTATAATCATGTATAGGTATGCATGATTTATATGCATGTGTTTCTATTCATTGTATAGATGGGTGTGTTGCATTGGCGTGCGCAAGTTCAGGCGAGCGGCAAATCCAGGCCCTTCCGACGAGCGCGAGATCACCAGCTTGCAGCTGGGCCTTCCCCAGCACCCTGACTACCCTCCCATGCAGTCCGACAGCGAAGAGCGGCACCATAGCGACCGTAACGGCGACTCGCCCGGTAACGTGCAGGTTTCCCAATGTGAGTGTCTCTCTCTCTTTCTCTCTCTCTCTCTTTATTTATTAAGTGACCGCAGATATTATTTTATATGTTATGTAAATTGTTGAGTAGATTTCTTATGTTACATGTTTATGTGTGGAGATTGCCGAGCGTGAAGGTGGACGGTCATCTCCCGTTTATTTACATGTTGGATGTATAGGAATATGATATGCATAATTCTTGATACATGTTAGAACCCCCATGTTTGTCCTATGTATATCTAGAGTATTGTTGTAGACATATCAGGATGTAGCATGAGGGTAATTGAGATGGATATTGGTGGTAATGACTTGATCTAATAGAACTTAGATGCATGTATATGTTGTGATACCGAGTATTGGGATATCATGTTTGATCTTAATAGAAGTGTGAACCTTTGAGGATTTGGAAATCAGATTGAATTGTTAGAGTGAGAGAGCGGAGCTTGAATATGGATATATGTTGGAATGACAATTATTATATCAGAATCATTGATGTAAATTGATAATTGATGATCATATGACTATTGGGAATCATGAGTTGGTTGTGTTGACTTTGGATTGACCTGGGACTTATGTTATTTACATTGAATGATGATCAGTAGTTAGAAATGTCTTTATTAGTGAGTATTTGAGGACATATCAGGTATAACTGAAGTAGTTGAGTAGATATTCTAGATTACATGTGTTTGAGGATGTTTCTTATTTAATATGATTGGGGTATGTGTTTGACTTGTCGATCTCGAGGACATGCATAGTTATTGATTACACCTATTGAAAGAGATTGAGTTATGACGATAGTAATCTAGTCGATATCAGCGACCTATATCTTGGAGTTTGATAACAGTTATTATTTGATCTCAGTTATTGAGGGTTATAGGATTAGAACATATTGGTATTGAGGAGAGGACTAATTACAGGTTCTTTGATATGGTAGTTACCATTTTGGATTACACTGATACTGACTGATACTTAATGACTCATGAGGATTATATTGAGAATATAAGTTGATGGAATAGTAATGATATCTCTTTAGTATGGATGGGTGAGATTATGATCAGATTGGTTGAGACTGTTTATTGAGCAGTAGCTAGACTGTTACGGTTATTTTTGTATCCATGTCATTGAAGTTACTAGGAAATGATTGTTTGACTGTAACCAGAGTACAGCCCTATTGTTCATCGTATACACGGTTACTGTTACTGTTACTGTTACTGTTACTGATATTGTTCACCGTGTATACGATTACTGATTGACTGTTACTGTAGTGATATTGTTACCGTCCCGTAGCATCCCAGTAATTGAAATGGCATAAGGTATTGATTATTACTGATGGCATTACCTGACTGATTGCACACTAGACACCTTTTACTAGACCTTGGCATATGACTGTATCACTGTTACTTGACATCTAGTACTCCTGTACCCACTGTATCCATGTCCCATGCAATGTTGACCTGTTAATAGCACAGTCAAAACCGGCGTCCGGCGGTTTGCCGCCTGGTGTCGGGATTGACGAGGATGTATCCCACAATCGTGCTAGCGTCCGGCGGATCTTGAATGGAACTAAGTGCCACACGGAACAAAGTGCCACATCATACACATGGTGGGGGCCACCTCTTGAATCCGTGGGGGCCACCTCTAGAATCCATTCCCCTCAGAGCAAAGTGCCACACGGAGCAAAGTGCCACACTACATACGTGGTGGGGGCCACCTCTTGAATCTGTGGGGGCCACCTCTTGAATCTGCAGGGCCATTTACTGACTGTGCCACCTGGTGTTAGCGTGATATTGCATTCTCAGTGCCTATTAGCATCCACACGCACTTGTATGATGATAACTCCTAGGACTCATATTATTTGGTTCTCTTTCCCTATTCGAACAATGATACCCGCATATCGGAGTTCGAATGAGTTCTACTGGATGTGCGGGCTCCAGGGTGAACTGTCGGATGTCGTGGGACGCCGGTGGGAAAGTGACAAAGATAACGTAGAATGTTGTTGATTGTTATTGATTGATTTGAATGAATACATTGTGCTATTACCCTGAATGGTTACCCTGCCTTATGACACATGACTGTATACATGATTGTAACCAGGACCACATGATTGTAACCAGGACCAGACTTATGACCAGACTTGGATACCAGTTTAGTGACATGTAATGGATACCTATTTGACATTGATTGCATATTTACAGTTGTGCCATTTGACTGCTATCTGTATTTATGTCTTCATCATATGTGTTACTGTTCAGTTATTTATTGTGTTATTTAGTCTTTCTATCTGCAGTTGTCCTTATTATTATATATGCACATGGTTTCTTCTGCACGAGCTGTTTCCCTTTACACACACACTCATTATGGTCGCGTTCTGACGACCCTGGATTTGCACGTCCAGCTATTGGACGATTGTTTCTAATGTGCAGGTGTTTGATGAGGCGGTACGCTTTACGAGGAGCTTGGGTCCTCTCCCTTTGATTCTGGTATATTTGCATTTTATTCTTATTATTATTCTTTGATTCCTGTATATCACCTTTGACTTCTATTTAGCTGTCATTTTCTTCCTGTTATTCATTGCTATCATGTGTAGTCTTATATGTATTATTGCAGTGTTCTTTGATCATTATGCTTCCGATTTATAGCTTGTTCAGGTTACAATTGAGGCTTAGCGTATATACGTGGGGTATTATCCTCGCGTATATACGTCGCCATAACGTCTCCGTATCTTTAGGATCGGGGCGTTACAGGTCAAGTCGACTACACAAGTGATTAGTCGACTATAAGAGACTATAAGTCGACTATAGGTCTATGATATGTGTGTGTGCATCAAGGCTTTTGACATGCTATTTCACAATTACAAAACACATCATATCAACTCTCCTTGGGAAGTCTTGATCATGTAGAACTCTTGATTTGTCTTGTGCTAGAGCTCCAAATGAAATGCGTCACAAAAGTCTTCATCAAAACAAGTTCCAACATTCTCCCCCTTTTTGATGATGACACGTTGTGTGCACATATGCTCCCCCTGCAGAAAATAAGTTATATTTTCCTCCCCCTACAGAAATTGGGTTATAACAAATATAGAAATACTTTGTTCTCCCCCTGCAACAAATATATTATTAAATATATATATATATATATATATATATATATGCTCTTATCAACTTTTATATGGTACCTGCAAGATAAACGTTAGATGGTACCAAATATAAAAGAACATATTAACCTTTAGGAGTCCAAATCCATTTAGAATTTGATTTCCACCTGTTAGTATACACATAATTGCAAGAATTACATATATCATGAATGTATGATGCAATATAGGTATTTTTATCATGAATACTTAAATTCTTAGGAATCCATATAAACTTTGTCTTAATTCTTTTTGAAACAAGATTAGACTTTCTTTTCACATATGGATTACTAACATATGAAGATTTTTTAATATATTCAATACCATAATTATTATGTTACAAGTTTTGAAAAGATAACAAATCATTCAATTTTTCTTTTCCTTGATTGAACTTAGTAACATTTTTCAAAATATCTTCATATTTCTTTTTGAAAACTAACATGTCTTTATCCAATATAGAAATCCTTTCATTCAAAGACATAGTTTCCTTTTTAAGAAAAATGTTTTCTTTTATAAACTTCTCATTATCATTTTTCAAAGATAATATGACTTTTTCAAACTTATCTTTTTGAGAATTTATAGAAGAAAATTGTAAAGCATAACATGAATTTTCATTTAAAAGTTTTTCATTTTCTATTGATAAAACTTTAGTTTTCAATTTTTCATGCTTCAGATCATTAAATAATTCATGAAATGCATCAGAAAGTTTAGTAAACGATACCTCATCATCTTCTATGGCCATGTAACAGAGATTAACACGTTCAGTGGTTTCTTCTTCGTCAGAGGACGAGGAATCACTATTCTCCCATGAGGCTTCATAGTTTTTCTTCTTTCTGAACTTTTTGCTCTTGATTTTACCTTTATTTTTAAGCAACGGGCAATCCATCTTCATATGATCTGGTTTATTGCAATTAAAGCATTTGAATTTATCTTGCTTTAAGAATCGCCTGAATTTCTTTGAAAGCATTGCCATTTCCTCTTCATCATCATTGGAATCGTCTGTGTCAGAGGATGCATGGAAGGTAATTTCTTTCTTCTTTGAGTGGTGTTGTCGTTCATCCTTCCTTATTTCTTCTAGTTGCACTTCATATGCCATTAGATTACCGATTAGGTTTTCTAACGACAAAGTTGAGAGATCATTGGCTTCTTCAATAGCGGTTGTCTTCTTCTCCCATTCTGGTGTGAGTGCACGAAGGATCTTACGAACTTTTCTGACTTGAGAGTAGTCCTTTCCAAGGGATGCTAATGAATTGGTAATGTCGGTGAATCTTGTAACCATCTCGGATATGGTTTCATTCTCCTCCATTTTGAATAATTCAAACCTGTGGACAAGAACAGATATTTTAGACTCTTTAACTTTACTTGTGCCTTCGTGTGTTACCTGAAGAGTATGCCATATTTGATGTGCAGAAGTGGCTGTTGACACCCTGTTGAACTCTTCTTTGGTTAATGCACAGAACAAGGCATTCATCGCTTTGGCGTCAAGGTTCACATTCTTCTTTTGATCCTCACTCCAAGCGTTGTAGTTGGTTGTTGGCTTGGTGTACCAACGTTTCAAAATTCAAATTTGGCCTGATAACTACCCTAACTTACTATGGATTTCACCTATAAATAGGGGTATTGTCCTAGGGTCAAATCACCAATTCAAATCTAAAGTTTTTAGCCTAAAACTCTCTCCAAAAATTCTGTTTTCTGAAAACCTGTTCCACTTTCAGTTTCTTCACCAAATTGTTCTCTGAAGGTTTTCTCCTACACTAGACCTTGTCCACGTTCATACACAATACCAAGGCTTATAGGAAAGTGTTGTAATACTCAAAGCAATCATTGTACACGGGTGTCTTCTTGGTGTAGAAGCAGTTGTACACGGGTGTCTTCTTTGTGTAAAAGCAGTTGTACACGGGTGTCTTCTTGGTGTAGAAGCAGTTGTACAAGGTGAAGTTTGTTCTCTTGGTGTAGAGAGAAGGTGTACACATTTGACAAAGGGGATTTGTCAAGTGGTGTGCATGGTTGTGATTTTGGGTGTACAAAATCAAGGATAAAGGAAAATCTCAAGCGGGTGGCTTGGGGACTGAATGTAGGTCACGAGGACCGAACCAGGATAACTCTCTTGTCTTTGCGTTTGAATTTTCTGAGTTTATCTTGTGAATTTTTTATTTCCTGCAAGTAGTTTGATTTAAATTTTTTATAAACACTATTCACCCCCTCTAGTGTTTGTGTTACTTTGATTATAGATCCTATATTTGGTATCAGAGCAGGTTCAAGGCAACAACCATACGAGGATTGCAACGGAGTTCCCTTCATCCCAATTCAAAGAAGGACATTCTACACAACGTCCACCGCTATTTGACGGATCCAACTACAACTATTGAAAGTGTAGAATGAAGATCTACTTGCAATCGCTAAACTACGAACTTTGGAACATCGTAGAAGCATCGTACACAAAGCCAACAACCAACTACAACGCTTGGAGTGAGGATCAAAAGAAGAATGCGAACCTTACGCCAAAGCGATGAATGCCATGTTCTGTGCATTAACCAAAGAAGAGTTCAACAGGGTGTCAACAGCCACTTCTGCACATCAAATATGGCATACTCTTCAGGTAACACGCGAAGGCACAAGTAAAGTTAAAGAGTCTAAAATGTCTGTTTTTGTCCACAGGTTTGAATTATTCAAAATGGAGGAGAATGAAACCATATCCGAGATGGTTACAAGATTCACCGACATTACCAATTCATTAGCATCCCTTGGAAAGGAGTACATCCAAGTCGAAAGAGTTCGTAAGATCCTTCGTGCACTCACACCAGAATGGGAGAAGAAGATAACCGCTATTGAAGAAGCCAATGATCTCTCAATTTTGTCATTAGAAAACCTAATCGGTAATCTAATGACATATGAAGTGCAACTAGAAGAAAGAAGGAAGGATGAACGACAACATCACTCAAAGAAGAAAGAAATTGCCTTCCATGCATCCTCCGACACGGACGATTCCAATGATGATGAAGAGGAGATGGCAATGCTTTCAAAGAAATTCAGACGATTCTTAAAGCAAGGTAAATTCAAATGCTTTAATTGCAATAAACCAGGTCATATGAAGATGGATTGCCCATTGCTTAAAAATAAAGGTAAAATCAAGAGCAAAAACTTTAGAAAGAAGAAAAATTATGAACCCTCATGGGAAAACAGTGATTCCTCGTCCTCTGACGAAGAAGAAACCATTGAACGTGTTAATCTCTGTTACATGGCCATAGAAGATGATGATGTATCGTTTACTGAACCTTCTGATGCATTTCATGAATTATTTAATGATCTGAAGCATGAAAAACTGAAAACTAAAGTTTTATCAAAAGAAAATGAAAAACTTTTAAATGAAAATTCATGTTATGCTTTACAATTTTCTTCTATAAATTCTCAAAAAGATGAGTTTGAAAAACTCATATTATCTTTGAAAAATGATAATGAGAAGTTTATAAAAGAACATTTTTCTTAAAAAGGAAACTATGTCTTTGAATGAAAGGATTTCTATATTGGATAAAGACATGTTAGTTTTCAAAAATAAATATGAAGATATTTTGAAAAATGTGACTAAGTTCAATCCAGGAAAAGAAAAATTGAATGATTTGTTATCTTTTCAAAACTTGTCACATAATAATTATGGTATTGGATATATTGAAAAATCTTCATATGTTAGTAATCCATATGTGAAAAGAAAGTCTAATCTTGTTTCGAAAAGAATTAAGACAAAGTTTGTATGGATTCCTAAGAATTTAAGTATTCATGATAAAAATACCTATATTGCATCATATATTCATGATATATGTAATTCTTGCAATTATGTGTATACTAACAGGTGGAAACCAAATTCTAAATGGATTTGGACTCCTAAAGGTTAATATGTTCTTTTATGTTTGGTACCATCTAACGTTTATCTTGCAGGTACTATATAAAAGTTGATTAGAACATATATATATATATATATTTATTTAATAATATATTTGTTGCAGGGGGAGAACAAAGTATTTCTATATTTGTTATAACCCAATTTCTGCAGGGGGAGGAAAATATAACTTATTTTCTGCAGGGGGAGCATATGTGCACACAACGTGTCATCAACAAAAAGGGGGAGAATGTTGGAACTTGTTTTGATGAAGACTTTTGTGACGCATTTCATTTGGGGCTCTAGCACAAGACAAATTAAGAGTTCTACATGATCAAGACTTCCCAAGGAGAGTTGATATGATGTGTTTTGTAATTGTGAAATAGCATGTCAAAAGCCTTGATGCACACACACATATCAAAGACCTATAGTCGACTTATAGTCTCTTATAGTCGACTAATCACTTGTGTAGTCGACTTGACCCAACCCCTAGTCGACTAATCCTGTGTCTCAATTTAGACCCAACTCTCTGTTTGTCCATTAGTCGACTTGATAGACAACCTAGTCGACTAATAGCAATTGTAGTCGACTAACCCTATTCCCCTAGTCGACTAATCCATGATCCAGTCGACTTATAAAGGAGTTGCAGTCGACTTGATTCAGTTATCCAGAAACCTGTCACTCGAACTTATCTTGACTTAGTCGACTTATAATCAAACCTAGTCGACTAACCTTTGGAAATTTGCCTAGTATAGTCAACTAACTCAAAAGGCAAGTCGACTATAGGCAGTTTCTGACTGTTGGACAGTTTCTGTTATCTGGTCTTTTGTGCAACGTTTTCCAACGTTTCAATCATTTGAATTGCACCTATAACTACCCTAACTTACCCTAGAGTGCATCTATAAATAGGGTTGTTATTCTAAAGGCCAAATTAGAATCCTAATCTTCAGTTTTCTAAATCAAAATTCTGCCAAACCTAAAAACTGATTTCCACTTCAGTTCTTCACCAAATTCAAATTCCTTTGTGAAGTTCTCTGAAGGTTTTCTCCTATATTAGACCTTGTCCACGTTCATACACAATACCAACGCTTATAGGAAAGTGTTGTAATACTCAAAGCAATCATTGTACACGGGTGTCTTCTTGGTGTAGAAGCAGTTGTACAAGGTGAAGTTTGTTCTCTTGGTGTAGAGAGAAGGTGTACACATTTTGCAAAGGGGATTTGTCAAGTGGTGTGCATGGTTGTGATTTTGGGTGTACAATATCAAGGATAAAGAAAAATCTCAAGCGCTTGGCTTGGGGACTGGATGTAGGTCGTGAGGACCGAACCAGGATAAATCTCTCGTGTTTGCGTTTGTCTAAACTTTGCTGAGATTTGATTTCCTTTATTGCACGTTTATTTATTTGATTAACTTTATTTCTTCTTTGTTTAGTATTTGTGTTGATTTGGTATTTTAGATCCATAAGTGCCAACAGAGAAAGTTCCGCATTTGACATCATCTCGGGACCAACATCCATTGCCGCGGAAACGCGGCTATTGCCGCGTTTCCGCGGCAATACCAAGGACGTAGGTCCCTGGTTTTTGTCAGTGGGTCCCTCTGGCTTCGAGAATGATTAGGGTATATCCCGTTTCTGGTACTTTCACCCGAATATTCGTCTGACGTGCGCAGGAGTCTAGGTTCAATGTATTTTCTAGATAATCCCTTGCTTGGCCTCCAAGAATGCGGGATTAATTACCATAAATAAGGATTAATTAGGCTCTTATTACTCCTTTGCCCTTGAACTCTTGCTTTACCTGCAATAAAGACCAAAATACAGTTTAGACCGATAATTTATTCATAAATCGGTGGGAAATGCGATAAAATAATGCATTATTGTAGACTAATCACACCCCCACACTTATCTTTTGCTCGTCCCGAGCAAAATAAGAAAAGAAAACTATACTACAGATGTTATTATACCACTTTCGCAGGTGACGCGATTGCACTAAGCATGTGCAACAAGTCGTTAAACCTCTAGGTTACCCTAGAGGAGGAGTGTTGTCTCCTGAGGGTTTTCAGCAGATTGCACCCACAAAATCCATAAAGAAAGAAGACAAATGTTAGTATTTTGAAAACACATTTTGAAAGAGAGATAAGTTTATGAAATATTTTTGCAAAAATATAAGCGATCTAAGGTCATAAGTCCACCAAAAATCATTCTTCCTTAAACTTAGTCTCCATGCAAGATCTTGTCTTCAATTAAAGTAAGAATTAAAAATTGGATTGAATATTTTATCTTTCATAAAACCTAGATAATATGCACTTTGTGATAGTGAAAATTTCTGGGGCTTCAACTCTAACCATCAGCCATATATTTATATTCATATATATATTCTTTCTTTTTCTTCTTTTTTCTTTCTTCTTCCCTTAGTTTTCTTAGGCTTTCTAGTTCACCCATGTAGCGAGCCTATAATCGATGACTCCCAGACCAGATGGTTTTAGGGCACCAGATGAGAAAACATCCCTCGGGTTTAAGTACTCGAGTAAACAAAGCCACAAAACTAAGGGGGATCATTTGATTCTTTTGACCACCGTTAGGCGTGAATAACTATGCTTCTTGAGGTATAGTTATCCAGCTTAATAAGTGATGTCTTATTTATATATATATATTTTTTCTTTTTATTTATTTATTTATTTATTTATTTTTTGCTTTATGGCATTTTAGGTCTTTGTTTCCATCCCAAAAATGTGTAAGTGTGAAGTGCATATTATCTAAGGCAAAAATTCAAGATAAAATTATCTCCCCAATTTATCTTACTTAGCCAATAATTTTAAACAAGATCCATAATTTCAACTAGGTTTAAGATGTCATAATTAAGGCTTTCTTAATTTCTAAGATCATCTTAATTTTCTTAAAAATAGACCAAAACTTTGTCTCTTGTTTCAAAAAATTTTTTAAAGAAAAAGAAAATTCCTATATAAAAGGGAAAATTTCTAAAAGTATCCTAAAAGAAGTATAAAAGAAAGAAAATCTAAAAACTCTATGTTAGTAAACCCTCCCCCACACTTATCTCATGCATTGTCCTCAATGCATCGTGATGTATGTATGCATGAAACAAATAGAGAGGGAAGGAAAAATCACCTCAAGGTGGTGGTTCCGGTGGCGGTCTGACTGGTCCATGAAATGCGACCCAATCATTCTTGCGTGGAGTCCAGAGGAACCCACCAGAGACCTCCATGATACAACCCACTAGAAAGATGTATATATTTATGATTTTTATTAAAATTTTACCCCATCTAATTTTCAAATTTTCAAAATAATTTCAGAGTCAAATTTATCAAGACCCCTGTCCCAGAATGGAATGATTGATTTGGACTCTGGAAGTACAGGAACTAATACCGACTAAGGAAAAAGACTTAGGTCAAGTAAAGGTTCGAGAGTCGAGATCAGTTCAGGAAGTGGGTCCAAATAAAGAAGTTGAAACTCAAGTCCACAATCATTTCCCCATGATGGAATGCGACTTTCTAAGAGTGGTGATTCAAGTTCAGGAATGACAGGTATGGGAATCAAAACTGACTCTAAAATGTTACTCAAATTGGGTAATATAACAGGAGTCAATAATGATTCAGGAATTTTAATTGGATCACAAATTTGACGATCAATTGAGTTCAATTCCACAAAAATGAGAACTTGCCAATTTATCAATGGAACTCTCAAAAGTATGAAATTGGTCAAGTTCAATATGATCATCATAGGAGATTGGTGATTCAATTTCACAATGGATTGGTACAGGATCCAATACTGACTCGGTAAAAAGCCTGAATTCAAGTAAAAATACTGGAGTCATAATTGAATCAGGAAGTAGAATTGAATCACTAATTTGAGGCTCATGATCATATTCATGCTCAAGTTCAATTTCAGGAAATGGATAACTTGCCAAAATGTCAATGGGATTTAAAGTTTGGACAAGTTCAGATGGGTGTGCTGAAATTGAATCTTGATTTCCAAAATGACAAGAGTCTTGGGTCAGATCAATAGAGTTTGGCATAGCTGAATTGGTCAAAGGTTGATAAGATAGAGTTTCCTCATTCCTATAAATGTTAACCAATTGACTCAATTGTGTTTCCAACCTATTGACAGACTCGGCAGATGATTTTTGATATTGTAACATAGACTCCTGCAAGATTTCTATACTCTTTTCTAGACTTGATTTTTCTACAAGTGGATGCTCTAGAATGGGAGAATAAGAATCTTGGTTTTGGAAATTTTGTGAAGAATGTGAGTCAGAAATGTTTTGAGATTGAAGTTTGGACTCACACAAGAGTTCCTTACTCATTTCCAGCACAGATGGTTGTTCATTATGAGGAGGTGGAACTGAGTAAGACTCTTGAAAATACTGTGGAATTGGAGAGGCCAATGTTTTCTGAAGTTGTTGCTCGGCCCTTTGTAGATTGGCTTCTATACTCTTTTGTAACTCAGATTTTTCTTCAATTGGTGGTTCAGAAAAATGAGTATAGGAAGCGAAATCGGGGAATGAACATTGTGTAAATTGTGGACAAGGTGGATATTGTGGATAAGGAGGTTGAAAATTAAACTCGGGGGAAGTGAATCCCCATTGACTCTGTGACGAGTTGAAATTATTTTGGAAATTATAGTCATAAGAATGTAGGTATGGGTTGTATTGATTCGGATAAAGCGAACCCGGTGTATTTGGTTAATGTATATTGTAAAAAATCGGGTTGGAATTATCCGAATCGAATGGGGTTGGTGTGAAATATGGATTCATATTCGAATTGAAAGAATTGTTATTGTTGAATTCCATTTCACAAATAATCACAAGCAAAAAGGAAAAATCAAACAACAAACAAAAAGAAAAGAAAAAATCAAAACCAAGCCTATAGTAGGGTTGACCTAAACCTAGATGTCCCTAGGGGCCAACGTCTATCAAATTTATTAGGGCTTGGGTTGTGTAAGTGGGGAGATGATTTTTGGGCTAAGGAAGGGTGATGAAATCCCACCTTATCTTGTTTGGGTTTTGCCCTTAAGTTCAATTCGTACAAGTGTGCAATATAGACAAGAATATAACACAAAGCGATAAATCACCCACGTGTTTGTCCTATGCTATATGCAATGCCATATGTACATCTCCATCCAGATCACAACAATAGAACAAAATACAGTATATTGGAATTGAATTGACACGTGCCTAAATGCAAATGTCTAAACCGTTTTAAAAGCGTCCAAATACCATATTTTAGTTCTTTAATTTATTATGGTGTGCAGCAATCAAAGCAGAAAAGATAGCAGCACAAATCTACTAGCTATTACAATGAACACATCCCAGCACAACAAGTTACACAATCATTACAAAATGGCCGCGTTTTCGCGGCAAAAGTCGCGTTTGCGCGGCGGTTCTTTAAAAGCTGGGGCCCTGCTTTCTAGAGCAGGGATATGCAAAGCTAGTGTTTATTCTGCAATGTTAAGCACTGATTAGTCTACAATTCTGCATTATTATATCGCATTTTCCCACCTGTTTATGAATAAATTGTCAGTCTAAACCGTGTTTTGGTCTCTATTATAGGTAAAGCAAGAGTTCAAGGGTAAAGGAGTAATAAGAGCCTAATTAATCCCAATTTATGGTAAATAAATCCGCATTACTTGGAGACCAAGCAAGGGATCATCTAGAAGATACGTCGAACCTAGACTCCTGCGCACGTTAGACGAATATTCGGATGAAATTACCAGAATTGGGATATATCTTGATTATTCTCGGAGCCAGAGGAATATCCTGACAAAAATTAGGGATTTAACTCCCTGGAATTGCTGAGGAAACGAAGAAATGCCGAGATTCCGCGGCATTTTGGTAGAGCCACGCGTCGATTTTCGACGCGTGGCCCCGTCTCGTCTTCCAGAGAGTTCCTATGCCTATAAATACCCCTGCCTTTGGCCAAAGCGCGGGCAGTCTTCATTTTTAGGAGTAGGTTCTGATTCTAGGAGAAGTTTAGTGTAGTGTAGGTAGGTGCTCTTTATTTCTCTTGTATTTTTATTTCTTTTTAGATCATTGTAGTAGGGCTAAGAGATTCATAGAGAGAGAGATAGAGAGGGATTGATGTAATAGATGGTGACAGTCTATGTAAAGGTGCCTCCTTTCTCCTCCAATGTAATCTCCTTCATCTTCTACATGATGTTTTGCTAACTTTTCTTCTCATGGCAATCTAACTACTAACCACTAACCATCTTACCACTTACTTGATAATTCACATGAATCGGGTAGCCTCTACAAGGCCTTGTTCTTGCAAGAGCCATTGATGGCTCAATGATGATGGGTTCTAACATCTAACTTGCTAACTTGCTAACCAAGCTAACTCTCTCTTATTTCATGCTTTCTTTTAATGGTTGATGAGTTAATGCTTGTATTAGCTTGATCTTGATGCATGTTTGATTGTGATGAACCATCATGTGCCATGCTTTGTATCGTCTCTTGAAGTCAAGGATTAGTGATGGCCGAGGATCAAAATGTGAGGCAACTATAATGAAGAGGTTAGCATGGTTAGTGGAACAATTAGTAGTTAGTAGCCATGAGTTTTCTTTAATCTTGTTTTTAAAAGCAATTCTTTTATCTTTTCATCGTTGTTTTCACCGCTTTCTTTGTTTGTTTTTATTTTCATCTTCTTTACTACAAGCTTCTTCTTCTTTTCTATTTTGTTTTCCAAACCACTCCTCTTTTGTTTTTCTTCGACGTTTTCATCGCTCTCCTCACCTACCACATTCTGGATTTCCTTTCCTTTTCTTTTTCATTCTTTGTCATTCTTTCAACAAAGAAGAATTGTTAGCATACAACGTGAATAAAAACTGTTAATGCTTCTATCGCCTCCCTTCCCTGTGGATTCGGCCAGTTAAGCCAATGCTATAACGGAAGTATCGAGGGTACATTAGCACATTCGAGCTTTTACATCAATTTCATAAAACACTTTTTTGAGTGCTGGTTTCGTCCCGATGATCAAATTTTTGGCGCCGTTGCCGGGGAAGGGAATGGTTTTGTTTTCACATTTTTGTTAACATTGTCTTCTCTATTTTGGTGTTCAGGACAATCTTTGCATGTGCTAAACATTGCAGAATAAACATTAGCTTTGCATCTCCCTGCTCTTGAAAGCAGGGCCCCAGCTTTTAAAGAACCGTCGCGCAAACGCGACTTTTGCCGCGAAAACGCGGCCAAGTTGTAACCATTTTGTAGCTTGTTGTGCTGGGATGTGTTTATTGTAATAGCTAGTTATTCTGTATTATTATTTTCCTGCTTTGATTGCCTACACACCATAATAAACTAAAGAACTAAAATACGGTATTTTGACGCTTTTAAAATGGCTTAGACATTTGCATTTAGGCCCGTGTCAATTCAATTCTAATATACTTTATTTTATTCTGTTATTGTGATCTGGATGGAGATGTACATATGGCATTGCATATAGCATAGGACAAACACGTGGGTGATTTATCGCTTTGTGTTATATTCTTGTCTATATTGCACACTTGCACGAATTGAACTTAAGGGAAAAACCCAAAAAAGATAAGGTGGGATTTCATCACCCTTAACCCAAAAACCACCTCCCCACTCACACAACCCAAGCCCTAATAAAATTTGATAGACGTTGGCCCCTAGGGACATCTCGGACTCATTAAGAGATTGACCGAGGGTGGAACTTGTTTTGAATCTTACTCTTGTGAAATCGGTGTCTAAGGTTGGGGATTAAGAGGTTACGCCTCGAAGATACCGTGGTTTGGCGTAATTAAGGCCCGTTGCTTACGCACGGATACCTCCCACCGTATTTTGCCCCTACCTGGCCGATTAGCTTGTGGTCGGATTCAAGCAACAACCTCCTCCGGGTAATCGACCAGTTAGGAGTTGTCTAGGTCTAGGTCTAGGTCTAGGTCAACCCTACTATAGGCTTGGTTTTGATTTTTTCTTTTCTTTTTGTTTGTTGTTTGATTTTTCTATTTTTTTGTTTGTGATTGTTTGTGAAATGGAATTCAACAAAAACAATTCTTTCAATCCTAAAATGAATCCATATTTCACACCAACCTCATTTGCTTCGGATAATTCCAACCCGTTTTTTTACAATATGCACCAACCACATACACCGGGTTGGCCTTATCCGAATCAATACAACCCATACCCACATTCTTATGACTATAATTTTCAAAATAATTTCAACTCTTCACAGAGTCAATGGGGATTCACCTCCCCCGAGTTTAATTTTCAACCTCCTTGTCCCCCATGTCCACCTTGTCCACAATTTACACAATATTCATTCCCCGATTTCGCTTCCTATACTCCTTTTTCTGGACCTCCCATTGGAGAAAAATCTGAGTCAGAAAAGAGTATAGAAGCCAATTTAAAAGAGGTCGAGCGACTACTTCAGAAAATGAGGGCCTCTCCAATTCCACAACATTTTCAAGATCATACTCAGTTCCACCAGTCCAAAATAGAAAACCATCAATTTTGGAAATGAGTATGCGTGAGTCCAAACAACAATCAAATCTGATGGACTCACAATTTCACCACCAATTTCAAAACAACACTTCATCTTTTCAACAAAACGATAAACCAATTAATTATAAAAAGATGCTCGAAATCATGACTCAAGCTCAAATCGCTCGTAATCATACATCGATATGATGGTCAAAAGTCTCCGTTCTCATCGTTTGACCATTTCTGATGTCACTAAACATTCTGTCAGAGCCAAAGAGTCATGTTATATTGAAAATTAAGATTCAATTTCAGTACACCCATTTGAACTTGTCCAAACTTCAAATGTTAAAGATCCCATTGACATTTTGGCAAGTTATCTTTTTCCTGAAATTGAACTTGAGCATGAATATGATCCTGAACTTCCACTTGATAATTCAATTTCACTTCCTGATTCAATATTGACTGAGGTGTTTTTACCTGAATTCAGCCTTTTCCCGAGTCAGTATTAGATCCTGTACCAATCCATTGTGAAATTGAAGCACCAATCATTTATGATGATCATATTAAACTTGACCAATTTCATACTTTTGAAAGTCCCATTGATAAATTGGCAAGTTCTCATTTTTGTGGAATTGAACTCAATGAGGAATGTGACTTTGATCCTCAAATTTGTGATCCAGTTCAAATTCCTGAATCATTATTGACTCCTGTTATATTACCCAATTTGAGTAACATTTTAGAGTCAGTTTTGATTCCCATCCCTGTCATTCCTGAACTTGAATCACCAACCTTAGAAAGTCACATTCCATCACGGGAAAATGAATGTGTACTTGAGCTTCATCTTCTTGATTTGGACCCACTTCCTGAACCTTTACTTGACTTAAGTCTTTTTCCTGAGTCGGTATTAGTTCCTGTACTTCCTGAGTCCAAATTAATCATTCCATTCTGGGACAAGGGTTTTGATAAGTTTGACTCTGAAATTATTTTTAAAATTTGGAAATTAGATGGGGTAAAATTTTTAATAAAAATCATTCATACATACATCATTCAAGTGGGTTGTATTTTAGAGGTCTCTGGTGGGTTCCTCCGGACTCCATGCAAGAATGATTGGGCCGCCTTTCGTGGACCAATTAGACCACCACCGGAACCACCACCTTGAGGTGATTTTTCCTTCCCTCTTTATTTGTTTCATGCATACATACATCACGATGCATTGAGGATAATGTATGAGATAAGTGTGGGGGAGGGTTTACTAACATAGAGTTTTTAGATTTTCTTTCTTTTATACTTCTTTTAGGATACTTTTAGAAATCTTCTCTTTTGTATAGAAATTTCTTTTTTTTAAAAACTTTTTGAAATAAGAGACAAAATTTTGATCTATTTTTAAGAAAATTAAGATGATCTTAAAAATTAAGAAAGCTTTAATTATGACATCTTAAACCTAGTCAAAATAATGGATCTTGTTTAAAATTATAGGCTAAGTAAGATAAATTGGAAAGATAATTTTATCTTGAATTTTTTGCCTTATATAGTATGCACTTCACAGTTACACATTTTTGGGATGGAAACAAAGACCTAAAATGCCATAAATCAAAAAATAAATAAAAGAAAAAAAATATATGAATAAAACATCACTTATTAAGCTGGATAACTATGCCTCAAGAAGCATGATTATTCACGCCTAACGGTGGTCAAAAGAATCAAATAATCCCCCTTAGTTTTGTGGCCTTGTTTACTCGAGTCCTTAAACCCGAGGGATGTTTTCTCATCTGGTGCCCTAAAACCGTCTGGTCTGGGAGTCATCGGTTATAGGCTCATTACATGGGTGAACTAGAAAGCCTAAGAAAACTAAGGGAAGGGAAAAAAAATAAATAAAATATATATATGAATAAATGGCTTGATGGTTGGAGTTGAAATCCGAGAAATCTTCACTATCACAAAGTGCATATTATCTAGGTTTTTTGAAAGATAAAATATTAAATCCAATTTTGAATTCTTACCTTAATTGAAGAGAAGATCTTGCATAGAGACTAAGTTTAAGAAAGAATGATTTTTGGTGGACTTATGACCTTAGATCACTTATATTTTTGCAAAAATAGTTCGAAAACATGTCTCTCTTTCAAAATGTGTTTTCAAAACACTAACATTTGTCTTCTTTCTTTATAGATTTTGTGGGTGCAATCCGCTGAAAACCCTCAGGAGACAACACTCCTCCTCTAGGGAAAACCTAGAGGTTTAACGGCTTGTTGCACACGCTCAGTGCAATCGCGTCACCTGCGAAAGTGGTGTAATAACATCTGTAGTATAGTTTTCTTTTCTTGTTTTGCTCGGGACGAGCAAAAGATAAGTGTGGGGGTGTGATTAGTCTACAATTCTGCATTATTATATCACATTTCCCCATCGGTTTATGAAAAAATTGTCGGTCTAAACCGTCTTTTGGTCTCTATTGCAGGTAAAGCAAGAGTTCAAGGGCAAAGGAGTAATAAGAGCCTAATTAATCCCAATTTATGGTAATTAAATCTGCATTACTTGGAGACCAAGCAAGGGATCATCTAGAAGATACGTCGAACCTAGACTCCTGCGCACGTCAGACGAATATTCGGATGAAATTACCAGAATTGGGATATACCTTGATTATTCTCGAAGCCAGAGGAATATCCTGACAAAAACCAGGGATTTAACTCCCTGGAATTGCCAAGGAAACGCGGCAAATGCCGAGATTCCGCGGAATTTTGGTAGAGCCACGCGTCGATTTTCGACGCGTGGCACCGTCTCGTCTTCCAGAGAGTTCCTATGCCTATAAATACCCCTGCCTTTGGCCAAAGCGCGGGCAGTCTTCATTTTTAGGAGTAGCTTCTGATTCTAGGAGAAGTTTAGTGTAGTGTAGATGCTCTTCATTTCTCTTGTATTTTCATTTCTTTTTAGATCATTGTAGTAGGGCTGAGAGATTCATAGAGAGAGAGAGATAGAGAGGGATTGATGTAATAGATGGTGACAGTCTATATAAAGGTGCCTCCTTTCTCCTCCAATGTAATCTCCTTCATCTTCTACATGATGTATTGCTAACTTTTCTTCTCATGGCAATCTAGCTACTAACCACTAACCATCTAACCACTTACTTGATAATCCACATGAATCGGGTAGCCTCTACAAGGCCTTGTTCTTGCAAGAGCCATTGATGGCTCAATGATGATGGGTTCTAACATCTAACTTGCTAACCAAGCTAACTCTCTCTTATTTCATGCTTTATTTTAATGGTTGATGAGTTAATGCTTGTATTAGCTTGATCTTGATGCAAGTTTTGAATGTGATGAACCATCTATGTGCCATACTTTGTATCGTCTCTTGAAGCCAAGGATTAATGATTGCCAAGGATCAAAATGTGAGGCAACTATCATGAAGAGGTTAGCATGGTTAGTGGATCAATTAGTAGTTAGTAGCCATGAGTTTTCTTTTATCTTGTTTTAGGAAGAATTCTTTTATCTTTTCTTCGGTGTTTTTACAATCTTCTTAGTTCACCTTTGTTCCATCTTCTTTTCTATTTGTTTTCCAAACCACTTCTATTTTGTTTTTTTTACATCAACGTTTTCATCGCCTTCTCCACCTACCACATTCTGGATTTCCTTTTCTTTTCTTTTTCATTCTTTGTCATTCTTTTAACAAAGAAGAACTGTTAACATAACGACATGAATAAAGACTGTCAATGCTTCTATCGCCTCCCTTCCCTGTGGATTCGACCCGTTGAGCCAATGCTATAACGGAAGTATCGAGGATACATTAGCACATATATGAGCTTTTCATTAATTTCATAAACAACACATTTTTTAGTGCTAGTTCCACCCCGATCAAAATTTTTGGCACCTGTAAATATTGTCCTGCACACCAAAACAGTCCCACTAGCTGTCAGTCAAAGCCGGTTCCTAACTCGCGATTTGAATAAGTGACAATGTTAACAAAAACGTGAAAACAAAACCATTCCCTTCCCCGGCAACGGCGCCAAAAATTTTGATCGGGGCGAGAACTAGCACTCAAAAGTGTGTATTTATAAAATCAATGAAAAGCTCGAATGTGTGCTAATGTACCCTCGATACTTTCGTTATAGCATTGGCTTAACGGGTCGTATCCACAGGGATGGGAGGCGATAGAAGCATTGATAGTTTCTATTCACGTTGTTTGTTAATAATTCTTCTTTGTTAAAAGAATTAGGAAAAGAATGAAAAGGAAAAGAAAATGAAATCCAGAATGTGGTGGGTGAGGAGAGCGATGAAAACATCGATGTAAAAACAAAATAGAAGAGTGGTTTGGAAAACAAAATAGAAAAGGAGATGAAACAAAGATGAACTAAGAAGGCGATGAAAACAACGATGAAAATGATAGAATGAATTTTGGAAATTGATTTTTAAAACAAGATAAAAGAAAACTCATGGCTTCTAACTACTAATTGCTCCACTAACCATGCTAACCTCTTCATGATAGTTGCCTCACATTTTGATCCTCGGCCATCATTAATCCTTGGCTTCAAGAGACGATGCAAAGCATGGCACATAGATGGTTCATCACATTCAAACATGCATCAAGATCAAGCTAATACAAACATTAACTCATCAGACTATTAACAGAAAGCATGAAATAAGAGAGTTAGCTTGGTTAGCAAGTTAGATGTTAGAACCCATCATCATGAGCCATCAATGGCTCTTGCAAGAACAAGGCCTTATAGAGGCTACCCGATTCATGTGAATTATCAAGTAAGTGGTTAGATGGTTAGTGGTTAGTAGTTAGATTGCCATGAGAAGAAAAGTTAGCAAGGAATCACGTAGAAGATGAAGGAGATTACATTGGAGAAGAAAGGAGGCACCTTTACATAGACTGTCACCATCTATTACATCAATCCCTCTCTATCTCTCTCTATGAATCT
The DNA here is from genome assembly GCA_038442645.1 of Agave tequilana. NCBI lineage: Eukaryota > Viridiplantae > Streptophyta > Magnoliopsida > Asparagales > Asparagaceae > Agave > Agave tequilana. Next base: position 738,730 of record JAVJIF010000127.1, read on the forward strand.
CTCAGCCCTACTACAAGATCTAAAAAGAAGAACAAATACAATAGAAATGAAATGAAGAGCACCTACCTACACTAACCTAAAACATAGAGAAAATCAGAACCTACTCCTAAAAATGAAGACTGCTCCCGTTTTGGCCTAATACTGGGGTATATATAGGCCCAGGAGCCTTCTGGAAGACGAGACGGGGCCACGCGTCAAAAATCGACGCGTGGATCCACTCCATTGCCACGAAAACGCGGCTATAGCCGCGTTTTCGCAGCAATACCAGGGACGTAGGTCCCTGGTTTTTGTCAGTGGGTCCCTCTGGCTTCGAGAATGATCAAGGTATATCCCGTTTCTGGTACTTTCAGCCGAATATTCGTCTGACGTGCGCAGGAGTCTAGGTTCAATGTATCTTCTAGATAATCCCTTGCTTGGCCTCCTAATAATGCGGGATTAATTAAATTGGGACTAATTAGGCTCTTATTACTCCTTTGCCCTTGAACTCTTGCTTTACCTGCAATAAAGACCAAAACACGATTTAGACCGACAATTTATTCATAAATCGGTGGAAAATGCGATATAACAATGCATAATCATAGACTAATTAACTTTCATTCGATCTCCAACGTGAATAGTTCCTATGTATAACGGTTATGCTTGTCTATGATCCATTGTGAAGCTACATCTTCAAGAAGTTAGAGATTAGTGGGAGCACTTAGTAGAAAGTTAGCCATACATTTTTACCTTTAAGAAAACTTATGTTACAAACATCAACCAAATCTTTGAAACATTATTTGTTTTCTTTTCAATTCTTTATTTGAAACAAAGATCTTTCTCTTTACTTTGAAAAAAGAAGCCACATCAAAGCTTCGATCGCTCTTCCTCCTTGTGGATATGACTCGTGTTGGCCCAAGGTTACAATCACCCATGTTTAGTGTGTTTTGATGATTACAAAACATATTAGTTATTTGTACTAATATTGCTTATTGTTTAAGTGTGTTTCAGTTTTCTAACTCTACTAAAAGGTTTACACCCTAAAAGAAAGTGTTTTGGACTCAAGACAACTCAAAGTGGGCTCAAGACTCAAGTGTTGAAGATCATATAGTGAAAAGCCCTTCTTGAAGAACTTGAAGTCTTTAGAACCAATGTAAGAATTAGAATGTTAAAGTTTGAGTTTTGGATATTGGCTCTAGGATACACACACATACAAAATTTGGTTTTGTTAAAATGTGTGTTTTATATTTAAGTTTTCATGTTTTTAAATTAGGTTTCATGCCTTAAAAATATATTTACATGACTCTATTTTTTACAAAAATAAATACCATGATTAGATATTGTTTATATACCCTACTAGCATATTACTTAAGTTTACGTAAAGTCAAAAATTATTTTGCAAAATTTTTCAAGTTAAAAATACCCTGTTTTCCTATTTCAGGCTAACTGGCCGACCGGCCCGGTCGACCGGCCACTGTGCCTGGACGTGCACGTCTGTGCACGTCCTACGTGTTGGCCCAAGAGGTTACACTCTCCAATTGTTTTATGTTTTGATGATGACAAACCAAATATGAGCTATTTGGTACTAACAAGTTTGTTAAGATAAGTTTCAGGTTTGTACCATGTTTAGAGACCATTCGCTTAGCTATTGCAAGAACTTCTAAGTTCCACAAAGTAAGGAAGGCAAATTGCACATCAAGGAAGGATCATAGAAGAGAAGGCACTAGCAAGGCATTGGATGGCTCAAAGACTTGAAGATAGCACAAGAAGTCTTCATGTAATTTGTTTTTCAGTTTATAGTTTGTTAAAGAATAGTGGATAGGTTTGAAGCTCTATCACACACGTTTTTGCGCACATGCTCATTCCAAAATAATTTCTTATAAATTATACAAAAATATTTTGCATACAAGTTTTTGCCTACAGATATATATTTGTATTTTATACTAATCCCTGTTCAAAAGTATTTTTGTTAAAATCAAAATCCTCTTTGTTTTCTTTTTAAAATTGACTTTTTGACCTGATCCGGTCGACCGGGTCGGTCGACCGAGTCTGTGTCAGTCTGGTCCGGTCGACCGGACCAGTCGACCGAAGTCCTGGCAGATGCACATATCCGTGTGCACGTCTGTCGGTCGACCGGGGCGGTCGACCGGACTATTTATTTTTTGTCACAGTTTGTATCAGTCGACCGGGTCGGTCGACCGATAGCCTGTAACGGTCAAATTTTTATACTACCGGTCGACCGGCCCGGTCGACCGATCCGACCGTTTGAACAGTAACGGGCAGTTTTTTAAGTGCTGTTTATTTTTGTCTTTTGTATTTAAAAATCCGTTTAAGGATATATTTTGATCTAATTACCTCCTAAACATCAGTAAATATGTTTTATCCCTAAACCCTAGCCCTCTCCTATAAATAGGGGTGTTTGGGGAGAGATTGGTTACAACAACAATCTTTGCAAAAATTCAAAAGTTTAAGGCTTTCAAAGTTCTTGGTTTTTGAGCTAAATTCTCTCAATTTCTGAAGGGTTTTCAAAAGTTTTTCTCTGATTTCAAATTCTTTTCCTTACACTCAAAAGAGCTTCATTCCTACTCAATATTCTCTAAGGACCTTTGTAAGGGAAGAGATATTTGAAAGAGAGAGTTTGTGGTCTTTTGACTACTAAGGAAATTTCTTGTACTGAGATTGTGGAGTTGGGTACTCCATTGTAATTGAGATCTTTGTGATAGTGGAAGTAGCTAGAATCCTTCTGGGGAAGGCGGGGAGTAGAGCTGGGTGCTCGAACCTCGATAACATATCTTTGTGTTTGCGATTGGTTTACATTCTTGCAATTCTTACTCTATTTTGCTTGCTCTTATTATTTACTCATCATATTCATTGTCATACTTACTTGCTAGCATTCATCTTGTGATTGTTGTAGCTTTAAATTTTTTTTTGCCCTTGATTAGCATTGTCACCTATTCACCCCCCTCTAGGTGACTTTTCACTACGGTCGACCGAGCGGTCGACCGTCTGAGAGCAGGAGTGCTCTCGGGTTTTCTGGGTCGACCGCCCGGTCGACCGCTAGAGGAAGTCTGAGAGCAGGTTTGCTCTCGGATCTGCTGGGTCGACCGGCCGGTCGACCGCCAGAAGACCCGAGCCAACGGCTCTTTTACCAGCTGAGCTGGCGGTCGACCGGCCCGGTCGACCGCCAAGCCTGCTGCTGCCCAACGGCTCTTTCCTCTTTTGTGCAATTCTGAAATCTGTTTTTTGATCTGTTTTTTGGCAGACTTTTACAGGGTTTTTCAGTTCTTTTTCAGAGCAAATAAGCTCTAAATAAATTGTTTTAAACCTATTTTTCTCCTTATAAATAGAGGAGATGACTCTCTTACTAAACACTAAGAAAAATCCTCTAGTTTTCAAAGTTTTCAAAAGAGAAAAGAAAAGTGTTTAAGCTCTCTATTTCCAATTCTTTCTTGAGCTATTTTTTAGTTGTGTTCCCTTGCAAAATCATCTCTACAACTGAGTTTTTCTCACTACACTTCATAGAGCCAAAAATCCCTAACTCATTCTATAGTGAAGTTGTAAAAAGAGTGAGAGTATTGTAAAAGAGTTTGGTGATCTTGTTGTGATCACTCTTGTTCTTGTTCCTCTTCTTGTTCTTGTGGAGACACCTCTTCGGTAGAGGTTATTGTACTTGGTGGAGCTCGGTGCTCGGGTCTTCGGTAGACCATTGTAAGGTGTCCTCGGTGGATAGTGGAAACCCTTCACGGAGGTGAAGGCGGGGAGTAGAGCGGTGGCTCGAACCTCGAAACAAACATCTTGTGTTTGCGATTGCCGTGTGTCCATTCTTGTTTTAAATTTCTATTGCCCTATATTGCTTTCAATTACTTGCTTGTGATCTTGTTTCTTCCTTTGTGCTTTTATTTCAAGCTTGTGATTCTTGTGATATATTGTGTGCATCTCACTATTCATCCATCATACCTTGCTTTGTTCGATCAATTCTCATACAACAAGGTTGCATTGCGTACCACTAACCCATTCAAGGGGAATTGGGAGGAAGGAGTTCAGAACCTCTCACGGGGTATTCGGCTCTTAGTCTTGTTTTGAGAGATCGTTGCATCATTCATCATACTTAGTTTTTAAAAAGATTGTTAGATTAGCAATAACACCTATTCACCCCCCCTCTAGGTGTTTTTCAATTGGTATCAGAGCTTGGACTCTAGGATTTGGCTTAACAACCTTAGAGAGATCCTAATTTTGCTAATCATTTCATTCATATTCTTACTTAGTAAAGATGGCCGATGGTATTAAGACACCCCCTAAGTTTGATGGACTTAACTTTCCCATATGGAAGGTTAAGATGACCGTTTTCTTGCAATCTCTAGGTAGTCAAGTTGCAAAGGCCGTGACCAAACCTTTTAGTGCACCCCCCGGTGATGAATCCACTTGGTCCGAAATAGAGACCAAAGAATTTGATGCCAATGCTAGGGCTCACTATGCACTACTTCAAGCCCTTAATGATGATGACATAGCTAGAGTTATTTATTGCAAGTCCGTATATGAAATTTGGACACAATTGCTAGTTACACATGAAGGGACCTCACAAGTGAAGAGGGCTAAGATTGACCTTCTTCGGTCCCAATATGAGAATTTTTGCATGCAAGAAAATGAAACCATAGATGATATGGTTACAAGATTTACAAAAATCACTAATGGACTTTCTTCTCTAGGTGATGCTATCGACAACGATCAAAGAGTAAGAAAGATCATCCGGGTTCTTCCTCCTTCATGGGAAGTAAAAGCAACAACCTTGAAGGAACTCAATGACAAGGAGGAGATGGAGCTAATTGGTCTCATTGGGAACCTCAAAACCCATGAGATGGAGAGGAAAGTGAGGAAGGACATGGCTCCTTCCAAGAAGAAGACAATAGCCTTCAAAAGCCAATCCACACACTCCGACGAAGATGATGGAGAAGAAGAAGATGACGAAGAGCTCTCACTTCTTGTGAAAAACGTCCGGAGGATGTACAACAAGACTAAATTTCAAGGAAGAAGGAGATGGCAAGGAGGTAAAGAAGAAAGGAAGATTATTTGCTTCAATTGTCAAAGGCCGGGACACATTGTGGCGGAGTGTCCGGATAAAGTGAAGCCCTCCACCTCAAAGAAGCCTCACAAGAAGAAGGCAATGAAAGCTACATGGGATTCCGAGAGCGAATCCGAGGAGGAGATTGATACCGCCAACATGTGCTACATGGCAAATGAAAGCACAAGCAAAGTAACCCCTTCCACTTCTCCTAATGATGAACTTTCTATGGATGAATTAGGAGAAGCTTTTGTAAAATTATCACACAACTATGATTTTCTCAAGAAAAAGTATTTAAAAATGAAAAAGGAAAACGAATCTCTTAATCATCAAGTTTTTACTCTTTCTAAAGAAAAGGATGAATTACTTTCCACTCTTGTTTCCACTAAAAAAGATTTTGACAAGTATAAGATTTCTTGTAAAGGCAAGTCTCCACAAATTGATTCTAATGAGATTACCATGCTTAAAGAAAGAATAGACTCATTGGGAATTGTTTTAAAAAATTGTGAGTTTGATAAGAAAAAGATAGAGGCCATGTTTCCTAAGAAACAAGCCCCTAAGAAAAATGTTCACCATGCTCATACTCATGTTCATACCACACAACCTTTACATCGTGGCAAACCCCCAAAGCATGCTCACACTTCACACACGCATCATGCATTCATGTATGGAAGAGTGTTCTCATGTTCACATTGTAGGCGAAAAGGACACTTAGCCAATTTTTGCTATGATAGACTAAGTGCATCTTATCATAATGTTTGGGTTCGCAACACTAACTTTCAAGGACCCAAGAAAATTTGGGTACCAAAGTCAACAATTTTGTTAAATGATATAGGTACCTTCCAAAGCCCAAAGACGTAGAGGATTGTGGTATCTTGATAGTGGTTGCTCAAGGCACATGACTTGGGACATCAACAACTTTGCAACCCTATCAAGATACCATGAAGGTGGCACCGTCACCTTCGGAGATGATGCCAAGGGTAAAATCATCGGTATTGGTAATGTAAAACTCGGCACATCCCCTTTAATTGAAAATGTAGTTTTAGTTGATGGACTCAAGCATAACCTCTTCAGTGTTAGTCAACTTTGTGATAAAGGTTTTGATGTTGTTTTTGATCATATAGCTTGTAAAGTAATTGATAGAATTTCTAATACTTGTGTGTTTTTCAGTTTTCGTGAAAGTAATGTTTATATGATAGATATGTCTAATATGTCTTGTAATATTACTTGTTTAAAAGCCCTCAATGATGACTCTTGGTTGCGGCATAGAAGATTAGGCCATATTTCATTTGACCACATATCTAGGTTAAACACAAAGGAAATGGTGAAAGGTATTCCTTATTTGAGTTTTGAAAAGGACCGAGTTTGTGACGCATGTCAATTTGGGAAACAAACTAAGTCTTCTTTCAAGTCAATTAAGGATATCATGACATCACGTCCTTTGGAGTTAATCCATATGGATCTATTTGGCCCTACACAAACCAAAAGTCTAAGTGGGAATAGATTTGCATTTGTTTTGGTTGATGATTTTTCACGGTTTACTTGGGTTTTCTTTCTTGAACACAAAAATCAAGCATTTTCATATTTCCAAACTTTTAAGAAAAGAGTTGAAAAAGAAAAAGAGTCTTCAATTTTAAGAATAAGAAGTGATAGAGGAGGTGAGTTCATTAACCTACCCTTTACCACTTTTTGTGAAGAACATGGAATTAAGCATGAACTTTCTTGTCCTAGAACTCCACAACAAAATGGAGTAGTTGAACGGAAAAATCGAACCTTACAAGGGATGGCTAGGACAATGCTAAGTGAATATGGTCTACCACATTATTTGTGGGCCGAGGCCGTAAATACATCATGCTATATATCAAATCGTGTTTTCTTGTGTAAAAATACTTCAAAAACTTCTTTTGAAATGTACTTTTCTAGAAAACCAAATGTTTCATATTTCAAAGATTTTGGATGCAAATGTTTTGTTTTAAATACAAAAGATAATTTAGGAAAATTTGATGCTAAAGCTTATGAGGCAATTTTTGTTGGGTGTTCTAATACAAGTAAGGCTTATAGAATCTTCAATAAATCATCTTTGACTATTGAGGAATCTATACATGTTAAGTTTGAAGAATCTAACTTGTTTGTTAAGAATGTTGTAGAAATAGATGCTTTGGATGAAGGCTTGGAGAAAGTGACCTTGGAGGATACTACTACTATGGGAGACAAGCCAAAGGATGATGAAGGAAGTGAAGCTAAAGTAGAAGAGGCTCAAGGAAATGAAAATCAAACAAATGAAGTGGAGCCTACTCAAAAACTTCCAAAGGGTTGGAGATACAATCCTCATCATCCCAAGGACCTCGTCATAGGTGAAGTATCAAAAGGGGTAACCACTCGCTCTAAACTTCATGATTATTGTGGACATTATGCATTTATTTCTCATGTTGAACCCAAGAACGTCCTCAAAGCCGAGGCCGATTCATATTGGTTGCTAGCCATGCAAGAGGAGCTCAATCAATTTGAGCGCAACCAAGTTTGGCACCTTGTTCCTAGGCCCCACGATAGACCAACAATTGGTACTAAGTGGATCTTTAAGAACAAGTTGGATGAATCGGGTAACGTTGTTAGGAATAAAGCTAGGTTGTTGCCCAAGGTTACACTCAAATCGAAGGAATCGATTTTGAAGAAACCTTTGCACCTGTAGCACGGCTTGAAGCTATACGGATGACACTAGCATTTGCCTCATATAAGATTTTAAATTGTTTCAAATGGATGTTAAAAGTGCTTTTCTAAATGGTTTTATTGAAGAGGAGGTGTATGTTGAACAACCCCCCGGGTTTGTTGATCCTACACATCCGGATTTTGTATTTAAATTAGATAAAGCTCTTTATGGTTTAAAACAAGCCCCTAGGGCTTGGTATGAAAGAATTTCTTCATTTTTGATCTCAAATGGTTTTAAGAAAGGTAAAATTGACACAACTTTGTTTACAAAACATGTAGAAAAAGATATTCTTATTGTGCAAATTTATGTTGATGACATTATTTTTGGTTCTACTAATGAATCTCTTTGCCAAGCTTTTGAATCATGCATGAAGGATGAATTTGAAATGTCTATGATGGGGGAGCTCAACTATTTCCTTGGACTCCAAATCAAGCAAAGGATGGATGGGATCTTCATCAATCAAGCCAAGTACACAAAGGAACTCATCAAAAGGTTCGGGCTTGAAGGATCTAAAGTAAGCAAAACTCCCATGGCAACAACTACCAAGCTTGATAAGGATGAACAAGGTAAAAGTGTAGACATCAAAGTTTATCGTAGCATGATAGGTAGTTTATTGTATTTGACGGCTAGTAGGCTGATATCATGTTTTCCGTTTGTCTTTGTGCTCGTTTTCAATCATGTCCTAAGGAGTCTCATTTAGTAGCGGTAAAACGCATAATTAAATACCTTAAGGGCACTATTGAAATGGGTTTGTGGTATCCGAAAACCGGACTATTTGATATGAAGAGTTTTTCGGATGCCGACTATGCGGGTTGTAGGGTAGATAGGAAGAGCACAAGTGAAACATGTCAATTCCTAGGTAATTGTCTTGTATCTTTGTCTTCCAAAAAGCAAAATTCGGTAGCCCTTTCAACCGCCGAGGTGGAGTATGTTGCGGCCGGAGCTTGTTGTGCACAAGTTCTTTGGATGAAACATACTCTCCTTGACTATGATTTACACTTTGATCATGTTAAAATATTTTGTGATAATACTAGTACTATTCACATGACAAAGAATGCAAATCAACATAGTAAAACCAAACACATTGACATTAGGTATCACTTTCTTAGAGATCATTATGAGAAAGGTGATATTGATATTGATTATGTTTCTACCGATTTTCAACTTGCCGATATTTTTACTAAACCTCTAGATTATGCTAGATTTTCATTTATTTGTGGTGAGTTGAATGTTTGCATTATGGATTCTTAAAGATAAATTTCTTCTATTTTGTTTGTATAACCCTTTTTGATGTATGACAAAAAGGGGGAGAAAAAGTATGAGTTTGTTTGATTATGTTGGTTGTTTATTGTGTATAAGTTTATTGTGTAAACGTTGATGCATTTGAATTTTGAGTTTTTGATATGCATTTGAGTTTTTGAAAAAACTATGTGTTTTTCAATGCCTTATGTATTTAGCTCTTCATTGACATTTTTTTTGATACATAGCATTATTTGAGGGGAGCTTTCCAAGCTCTTCTTCCATTTTGTTTAAATAACCTATATGTTTTGTCATCATCAAAAAGGGGGAGATTATTGGCCCAAGGTTACAATCACCCATGTTTAGTGTGTTTTGATGATTACAAAACATATTAGTTATTTGTACTAATATTGCTTATTGTTTAAGTGTGTTTCAGGTTTCTAACTCTACTAAAAGGTTTACACCCTAAAAGAAAGTGTTTTGGACTCAAGACAACTCAAAGTGGGCTCAAGACTCAAGTGTTGAAGATCATATGGTGAAAAGCCCTTCTTGAAGAACTTGAAGTCTTTAGAACCAATGTAAGAATTAGAATGTTAAAGTTTGAGTTTTGGATATTGGCTCTAGGATACACACACACACACAATTTCGTTTTGTTAAAATGTGTGTTTTATATTTAAGTTTTCATGTTTTTAAATTAGGTTTCATGCCTTAAAAATATATTTACATAACTCTATTTTTTACAAAAATAAATACCATGATTAGATATTGTTTATATACCCTACTAGCATATTACTTAAGTTTACGTAAAGTCAAAAATTATTTTGCAAAATTTTTCAAGTCAAAAATACCTTGTTTTCCTATTTCAGGCTGACCGGCCGACCGGCCCGGTCGACCGGCCACTGTGCCTGGACGTGCACGTCTGTGCACGTCCTACGGTCGACCGAACGGTCGACCGTCTGAGAGCAGGAGTGCTCTCGGGTTTTCTGGGTCGACCGCCCAGTCGACCGCTAGAGGAAGTCTGAGAGCAGGTTTGCTCTCGGGTCTTCTGGGTCGACCGGCCGGTCGACCGCCAGAAGACCCAAGCCAACGGCTCTTTTACCAGCTGAGCTGGCGGTCGACCGGCCCGGTCGACCGCCAAGCCTGCTGCTGCCCAACGGCTCTTTCCTCTTTTGTGCAATTCTGAAATCTGTTTTTTGATCTGTTTTTTGGCAGACTTTTACAGGGTTTTTCAGTTCTTTTTCAGAGCAAATAAGCTCTAAATAAATTGTTTTAAACCTATTTTTCTCCCTGTAAATAGAGGAGATGACTCTCTTACTAAACACTAAGAAAAATCCTCTAGTTTTCAAAGTTTTCAAAAGAGAAAAGAAAAGTGTTTAAGCTCTCCATTTCCAATTCTTTCTTGAGCTATTTTTCAGTTGTGTTCCCTTGCAAAATCATCTCTACAACTGAGTTTTTCTCACTACACTTCATAGAGCCAAAAATCCCTAACTCATTCTATAGTGAAGTTGTAAAAAGAGTGAGAGTGTTGTAAAAGAGTTTGGTGATCTTGTTGTGATCACTCTTGTTCTTGTTCCTCTTCTTGTTCTTGTGGAGACACCTCTTCGGTAGAGGTTATTGTACTTGGTGGAGCTCGGTGCTCGGGTCTTCGGTAGACCATTGTAAGGTGTCCTCGGTGGATAGTGGAAACCCTTCACGGAGGTGAAGGCGGGGAATAGAGCGGTGGCTCTAACCTCGAAACAAACATCTTGTGTTTGCGATTGCCTTGTGTCCATTCTTGTTTTAAATTTCTATTGCTCTATATTGCTTTCAATTACTTGCTTGTGATCTTGTTTCTTCCTTTGTGCTTTTATTTCAAGCTTGTGATTCTTGTGATATATTGTGTGCATCTCACTATTCATCCATCATACCTTGCTTTGTTCGATCAATTCTCATACAACAAGGTTGCATTGCGCACCTCTAACCCATTCAAGGGGAATTGGGAGGAAGGAGTTCAGAACCTCTCACGGGGTATTCGGCTCTTAGTCTTGTTTTGAGAGATCGTTGCATCATTCATCATACTTAGTTTTTAAAAAGATTGTTAGATTAGCAATAACACCTATTCACCCCCCCCTAGGTGTTTTTCAATTCCGCATTTGTGCCATTTACATATAGCCATCACCTATTCACCCCCCCTCTAGGTGATTTCAATTGGTATCAGAGCCTAATGATTGGTATCCAATATTGCATATTTTACATCTTAATTCCCATGCATATTACAAATAAATATATGATTTTTAATCCTCTTCTCTACATATTTGCAGGTACACACTCTAATGGAGAGATATCCAAATAATCACTTAATTAACACTAATTAAGTGATTAATCAAGATTAAAGATAAAGCCAAATTCAAATCCAGATCCAGAGAAATCCGCGCAACAAACGAAGATTCTAGATATACCACGTGGCTAACAACCTTGTAACTAATCTCCACCAGAAAGTTGTTAGCCAACGGCCACAAAAGTGCCGCGACTTGCGGCGGATCCACCGCAAAATCCGGGCCGTTGGATCTCAGATTTTGCGCCAACAAACTAGGCTCTCGAAGGTTCTCATCTATGCTATAAATACTCCATGAAGACCTGCGTACAAAAACTGAATGGAGAAGAGAGGAGATTAGTTTAGTATTGTAATTTTCATGTATTTTTCTCTTTAGGTTTTGTTCTTTAGATCCCTCTTCTTCTTCCCTAGAATTCAATGTAAAAGAGAGTGATTGTGAGGGAGAGAGCTTGTGTAATCAAGGGTGACACTTGAAGCAACAAGGATTGATCCATCCTCCTTCCTCTACTTGAAGCTTGGTTCTAGTTTTCTTGCATTCTTACTTGCTTTATTTCACTTCTTGCTTTAATTACTTGCAATTTACTTCCATGCTTTGTTTTACCTTTCTTATGGCTTGTTCTAGCTAATTCTTTCTCCATGTACTAGTTTACCACTAGATTTGCCATCTTAACTAACTCAAGTGTGATTGCTCTACTTCATCTTGCAAGTGTATGATCTTCTCTTCTCCGATGGTTAAACCACCATCTTCCAAGTGAGAAAGCAATTAGGTCAACACGCTAGACGAATCCTACGCTAATGGAGTGACAACATTAGGCAAGCATTCGCTATCAAGGAGTCTAGTAAGTCTTGGCAAGCTAGCAAGGTAAGCTAGTCATGGATTGCTTTCTTTAAGTTTTCTTTCCTTTTCTTGTGAATACCACATCCACTTCTTGATTTCTTTTCCGACAATTTCCACCATGAACATAGCCATCTTTTCTTTTAGTTTCTTTTGCATTTGATTCACTAAGTTTATAAGCAAGAGAAGAATACTCGTTTGTTCACTTCACTACCACACGTAAAGCTTCCATCGCGAGCTCTCCCTGAGATTCGACTCGGTATAGCCCTATGCTATAGCGGAGACAAGAAAGGGTACATCAAATACATTCTTATACACATAATAAGTACACCTTCTTCGTCTAATCAAAAAATGGCGCCGTTGCCGGGGAGAGCAACGTATTCTTTGGTTTAAGGTGAAGTACTAAACGATTCTTCTTCTCTGTTGCAGGTTATAGGAGAAGAAAACAGGAAAATATTCATTGCAGTAACATATAAGTGGACCTGGGCCTCTGCTCAAGAAAGCAGAGCCCAGGATCCCTCCAAAGTGCCGCGGATCCACAAGATTTGCCGTGGAAACGCGGCACAAAGGAGTTCACTTCTCACCAATTTTCTGCAGGGCCTCTGATTCTGCAAGATACATCTGCTGCTATACTTTAAATCCTGTATTTTTCACCAGATACCTGTTTAATTAAAAAACAGTAAAAAGTTGGTTGAATTGTTAAAAATTGTTTAGACACTTGCATTTTAGGCACGTGTCTTTTCAATTCTTTACTTTTACTGTTGAAGAGTGCTGGAGGCAAGGTACGTGTTTTGCATTGCATTTAGACTAGGACAAACTCTTGCTTGATTTTCATGCTTTGAGTGTATCCTAGCTATCTTTCTTGTACACTTGCACAATTCAAATTTAAGGGCATACCCGTAAATAAGATAAGGTGGGGAGGTCATTACCCTTTCCTTAGCCCGAAAATCATTTTCCCAAGCACTCACTAACCCAAGCCTAATTTAATAAAAAAGTAGACGTTGGCCCTAGGGACATCTCGGACTCACTTAGGAGATTATCCTAAGGGGGAAAAGTGTTGGAATTTAACTCTTGCAAAATCGGTGTCTAGGAAAGGGGTTGAGGGCCGAAAGCCCGAAGGTTGCTGGTTACTTAATTAAGGAACGTCTCCGGACGGAAAACCTCCCACCAACCTTACCCTTCCCTGGCTGATTAGCTTGTGGTTAGAGTCTGCACTAAACCTCCCGTGGACGGTCTATTTGTTAGGAGTCGTCTAGGTCTAAGTCTACCCTAACTTAGGTTAGAATTTTCTTTCTTTCTTTTGTTTGTTTGTTTGTTTGATTTTTGTTTGTGATTGTGTGATATGGCTTACAATTACAATTCTTTCCATCCATATGTCACACACACTCCATATTCGGATAATTCCAACCCGGTGTTTTACAATATGCACCAACCAAATACACCGGGTTGGCCTTATCCGAATCAATATGACCCATACACTCCATCTAATGATTATAATGTCCAAAATAATTTCAACTCTTCATCGAGTCATTGGGGATTCACTTACCCCGAGTCAAATTTTCAAAATCCTTATCCATCATATTCACCTTGTCCACAATATTCATTTCCCGAGTCCACGTCATATACTCCTTTTTCTGAACCAGTTGAAGAAAAATCTGACTTATTAAGGAGTTTAGAAGCTAATTTACAGAGAGCTGAGCAAACACTTCCAGAACCATTTCCCTCTCCAATTCCACCATATTTTTAAGAGTCTTACTCAGTTCCACCACTTCCTAATGAACAACCATTTGTCATGGAAACGAGGAAAGATTTCTTGTGTGAGTCCACTCTTCCATCACCACACATTTTTGACTCACACTATTCACAAACTTTCCAAAGTCATGATTCCTATACTCCCATTCTAGAACAATCATTTGAAGATACATCAATTCTAGAAAAGAGTATAGACATCTTGCAAGAGTCTATGTTACAATATCAAAAATCACATGCCAAGTCTATCAATAGTGTGAAAGAACAATTGGATAACCTTCTTAGGAAAGAGGAAACTCTATCCTATCAACATTTGACTAATCCAGTTATACCACACTCTATTGATATGACTCAAGACTCTTGTCATCTTGGAAATCCAGATTCAATTTCAGCACACTCACCTGAACTTGTCCAAACTTCAGATCCAATTGATACATTGGCAAGTTTTTCATTTCCTAAACTTGAACTTGTCCAAAATTCAAATCCCGTTGACATTTTGGCAAGTTTCTCATTTCCTAAAAATGAACTTGTCCACACTTCTGATCCAATTGACAATTTGGCAAGTTTTCCTTTTCCTGAAATTGAATTGGAACATGAATTTGATCCTGAACTTTCACTTGATGATTCCAACTTACTTCCTGATTCAATCATGACTTCCATATCCTTACCTGATTTCAATCCATTTCCAAAGTCAGAATTGAATCCAGTACCTATCTGTTGTGAAATTGAATCACCAATCTTTTATGATGATCACATTGAACTTGACCAATTTCATACTCTTGAAAATCCCATTGATAAATTGGCAAGTTCACAATTTTCTGAAATTGAACTACATAAGGAATGTGATCTTGAACCCCAACTTAGTGATTCAATTCTTTTTCCTGATTCCATAATGACTCCGGTATCTTTACCTCACTTCAATCTTTTTCCGGAGTCAACCTTGGATCCTTTCCCAATTCACAATGAAGTTGAATCACCCATCTTTGAGGATCATATTGCACTTGCCCAATTTTACACTTCTGAAGATTCCATTGACATTTTGGCAAGTTCTCCATTTTGTGGAATTGAACTCAATGAGAAATGTGACCTGAATTTTCTCAATCTCTTTACTTCTGAAACTGATCATACAATTCTAGTGGAAGATGTTGATTTAAGTTTTGAAGAATTGTATGGTGATGAGCTAGAATTTCTTAATATT
The DNA here is from genome assembly GCA_038442645.1 of Agave tequilana. Taxonomy (NCBI): domain Eukaryota; kingdom Viridiplantae; phylum Streptophyta; class Magnoliopsida; order Asparagales; family Asparagaceae; genus Agave; species Agave tequilana. The sequence continues at coordinate 753,807 of JAVJIF010000127.1, forward strand.
GGAAGTAAAGAGATATCACCCATATTAGGTCACATCCCATTGTTGGACAATGATTGTGGACTTGAGTTTTCATTTCTTGACTTGGACCCAATTTTTGAACTCACTTCAACTCCTGCACCATCACTTGACTTAATTCACTTCCCTGAGTCGGTGTTAGTTCCTGTTCATTCCGAGTCCAAGTCGACCATTCTATCATTTCATAATCCATTCTGGGACAAGGATCTTGATAAACTTGACTCTGAAATTATTTTAAAAATTTGGAAATTAGATGGGGGCATGTACATAATAATCTTAAATGCACACATCATTTTAGTGGGTCATATTTCTGAGATTTCTGGTGGGTTCCTGAAAACCCAAAGAAAAGATGATTGGGCCATGTTCCGTGGACCAATCCGACCACCACCGGAACCACCACCTTAAGGTAATTTGTTCCTTCCCTTTCCATTTTGTTTCATGCATACATATATCATGATGCATTGAGGACAATGCATGAAATAAGTGTGGGGGAGGGTTTACTAACATAGAGTTTTTAGATTTTCTTTCTTTTACATTTCTTTTAGAAAAAAATAATAATAATAAAAAAATAATAAAAAAAAATAAAAACTTTTTGAAATAAGAGACAAAGTTTTGTTCTATTTTTAAGAAAATTAAGATGTATCTTAGAAATTAAGAAAGCCTTAATTATGACATCTTAAACATAGTTGAAGTAATAGATCTTGTTTGAAAATTATAGGCTAAGTAAGTAAAATTGAGGAGATATTTTTATCTTGAATTTTTACCTTAGATAAATATGCACTTTACACTTACACATTTCTTGGGATGGAGACAAAGACCAAAATGCCATATAAATAAAAAAAAAAAAGAAAAAAAATATACATATATATATAAATAAAAGATCACTTATTAAGCTGGATAACTATGCCTCAAGAAGCATGGTTACTCACGCCTAACGGTGATCTCACTTATTAAGCTGGATAATTATGCCTCAAGAAGCATGATTATTCACGCCTAACGGTGATAATAAATAATCCCCTTTAGTTTCGTGGCCTTTTCTACTCGAGACCTTAAACCCGAGGGATGTTTTCTCATCTGGTGCCCTAAGACCGTCTGGTTTGGGAGTCATCGGTTAAAGGCTCGTTACAAGGGTAGACTAGAAAGCCTAAACTAAGGGAAGAAAAAAAGCATAAAAAAAAAGTATATATAAATAAATAAATGGCTTTATGGTTGGAGTTGAAATCCCAGAAATCTTCACTTACACGGTGTGCATACTATCTAGGTTTTATGAAAGATAAAAATATTCAATCCAATTTTGAATTCTTACCTTAATTAAAAACGAGATCTTGCATGGATACTAAGTTTAAGGAAGAATAATTATAGGTGGACTTATGACCTAGGATCACTTATATTTTTGCAAAAATAGTTCGTAAACAAATCTCTTATTCAAAATGTGTTTTCAAACACTAACATTTGTTTTCTTTCTTTAAGGATTTTGTGGGTGTAATCCGCTGAAAACCCTCAGGAGACAACACTCCTCCTCTAGGGTAACCTAGAGGTTTAACGGCTTGTTGCACATGCTCAGTGCAATCGCGTCACCTGCGAAAGTGGTGTAAATAAATTGGTAGTTTAGATTTTCTTTTTCTTTGTTTTGCTCGGGACGAGCAAAAGAATAAGTGTGGGGGTGTGATTGGTATCCAATATTGCATATTTTACATCATAATTCCCATGCATATTACAAATAAATATATGATTTTTAATCCTCTTCTCTACATATTTGCAGGTACACACTCTAATGGAGAGATATCCAAATAATCACTTAATTAACACTAATTAAGTGATTAATCAAGATTAAAGATAAAGCCAAATTCAAATCCAGATCCAGAGAAATCCGCGCAACAAACGAAGATTCTAGATATACCACGTGGCTAACAACCTTGTAACTAATCTCCACCAGAAAGTTGTTAGCCAACGGCCACAAAAGTGCCGCAACTTGCGGCGGATCCACCGCAAAATCCGGGCCGTTGGATCTCAGATTTTGCGCCAACAAACTAGGCTCTCGAAGGTTCTCATCCATGCTATAAATACTCCATGAAGACCTGCGTACAAAAACTGAATGGAGAAGAGAGGAGATTAGTTTAGTATTGTAATTTTCATGTATTTTTCTCTTTAGGTTTTGTTCTTTAGATCCCTCTTCTTCTTCCCTAGAATTCAATGTAAAAGAGAGTGATTGTGAGGGAGAGAGCTTGTGTAATCAAGGGTGACACTTGAAGCAACAAGGATTGATCCATCCTCCTTCCTCTACTTGAAGCTTGGTTCTAGTTTTCTTGCATTCTTACTTGCTTTATTTCACTTCTTGCTTTAATTACTTGCAATTTACTTCCATGCTTTGTTTTACCTTTCTTATGGCTTGTTCTAGCTAATTCTTTCTCCATGTACTAGTTTACCACTAGATTTGCCATCTTAACTAACTCAAGTGTGATTGCTCTACTTCATCTTGCAAGTGTATGATCTTCTCTTCTCCGATGGTTAAACCACCATCTTCCAAGTGAGAAAGCAATTAGGTCAACACGCTAGACGAATCCTACGCTAATGGAGTGACAACATTAGGCAAGCATTCGCTATCAAGGAGTCTAGTAAGTCTTGGCAAGCTAGCAAGGTAAGCTAGTCATGGATTGCTTTCTTTAAGTTTTCTTTCCTTTTCTTGTGAATACCACATCCACTTCTTGATTTCTTTTCCGACAATTTCCACCATGAACATAGCCATCTTTTCTTTTAGTTTCTTTTGCATTTGATTCACTAAGTTTATAAGCAAGAGAAGAATACTCGTTTGTTCACTTCACTACCACACGTAAAGCTTCCATCGCGAGCTCTCCCTGAGATTCGACTCGGTATAGCCCTATGCTATAGCGGAGACAAGAAAGGGTACATCAAATACATTCTTATACACATAATAAGTACACCTTCTTCGTCTAATCAAAAAATGATTCTTTTGCTCGTCCCGAGCAAAACAAAGAAAAGAAAATCTAGACTAACAATTTATTTACATATTTGAAGTAAACAATTTGTTTACTTCAAATATGTAATTGATATACCTTAAATTTTTTAAAGTGATCACATATTTATTTATTTTTTTTTTTTTTAAAAGTGAGAAACTAAACGATATTTCTTCTCTGTTGCAGGTACAGGTTGAAGATACAGGAAATCTTGCACAGCAGAAACACATAAGTGGACCTGGGCCTCTGCTCAAGAAAGCAGAGCCCAGGATCCCTCCAAATTGCCGCGGATCCACAAGATTTGCCGTGGAAACGCGGCAATAAGGAGTTAACTACTTACAAGTTTTCTGCAGGGGCTTTAGATCTGCAAATTACAGCTGCTGATATACTTTAAATTCTGTATTCTGCACCATATATCTGCTAAATTAATTCAACAGTAAAAAATTGGTTGTAATTGTTAAAAATTGTTAGACATTTGCATTTTAGGCACGTGTCTTTCAATTCTTTACTTTTACTGTTGAAGAGTGCGGGGGACAAGGTACGTAATTCATTGCATATAGACTAGGACTCACTCTGTGTTTGATTTATCTTACTTGGAGTGAACCTTGTTTGTTTTTATATCGTACACTTGCACAATCAATTTTAAGGGCAATACCTGTAAATAAGATAAGGTGGGGGAGGTCATTACCCTTTCCTTAGCCCGGAAATCATTCTTCCAAGCACTCACAATCCCAAGCTTGTAAATAAAATTTGATAGACGTTGGCCCTAGGGACATTTGGACTCACTTAGGAGATTTTCCTAAGGGGGAAAAGTGTTGGAAATTGACTTCTGTAAAATCAGTGTCTAGGAAAGGGGTTGAGGGCCGAAAGCCCGAAGGTTGCTGGTTACTTAATTAAGGAACGTCTTCGGACGGAAAACCTCCCACCAACCTTACCCTTCCCTGGCTGATTTGCTTATAGTCAGAGTCTACACCAAACCTCCTGTGGACAGTCTATTTAGGAGTCATCTAGGACCAGAAACTCTAGACAAGCTTGGATTGATTTTTTCTTTTGTTGTTTGTTATTTTTCTTTTTCGCTGGTGTGATCGGTGCACGTTGTTTGTGATTGTATATACGATAGTGGTTTTGTGATCCTAATTCTACACTTGCACTTACACAACCACTTGACACCATGACCAACAACGTCTCACTTCAAGATCGATTTTATCCGATTCGCACCTCCATTCCTTCATGCATTCTTCTCCCCGAGCCTAATGGAAACAATTTTGAGCTAAAACCACAATTCATTAGTACACTTCCCCATTTCCATGGTCTAGAGTCTGAGGACGCGTACCTCTTTATTCGTGAGTTTGAAGAGGTATGCCAAATGATGAGAATTTCCCAACTGTCTGAGGATGCTGTTAGGTTACGGTTCATACCGTTTGCACTTAAGGATTTAGCTAAGAAATGGCTTTATAATCTTCCAGTCAGTTCCATATCTTTATGGGAGGATTTTGTTAAAGTCTTTCTTAAGAAATTTTATCCTATCCACAAAACAGCCCTCATGAGAAAGAACATAATGCAATTCAAGCAGGAAACAAATGAACCTTTCTGGAAGTATCTTGAGCGTTTCAAAGACCTTCTTGCCCTGTGTCCCCATCACGGCATAGAGAAATGGCGTCTATGCCAGATTATCTATGATGGATTAGATTACCAAACGAAAACACTTTTAGAATCCATGTGCCAAGGGGAATTCTTGAAAAAAGATGAACATCAGGGGTGGGATCTCTTTGAAACCCTAGCTGAAAAAACCATTCAGTGGGAGTCTTGTCCTGACAAATCCACTTCCACCACTTCCAGAACTGGTACACACTCCAAAGAATCGTCTCTAGCTGCAGAAACCAAGATCACACAATTAATGAAGAGGATAGAGTTGCTTGAGTTAAAAGGGAATTCTGTGGTCAACCAGGTCAACCCATTGCCTTTGATTAGACCAGGTTGCACCAACTGTCATGACCTTAGCCATGTCTTGGAGGAGTGTTCATTATTTCAGCTCCACTCATATCAGGAGAACATGAATGCAGTATTGACCAGACCCAATCATCATCCATACTCCAACAATTACAATTCAGGATGGCAGAACCATCCAAATTTTTCATGGAGTCAGTCTGGTCCTGAGCATCATATGCTACCACTTCCACATCTGTACAATGCTCAGTTTCATCCATCCAGTTTCGATCAGAATTCACTGTATGTTCATCCATCTCAAGGTCCACCACAGTCATATCAGTCTTATCAGAATCCTCCACCATTCTACCAATCACAATTCCAATCTCCATACCCTCAACATCCACCCCAAAATAATTCCGAAATATCTGAGTTGAAACAAATGATAGAAACCTTAACAAAAAACCAGCAGCAGGAGTTGAATGAAATGAAGGTCCAAATTGGGCAATTGGCTGAGAATCAAAGAAATTTGTTCCCAAATCAGCCATTGCTAAATCCCAAAGTTGAAAATTCAGGACCCAGTCACTGTCATGCCATTCATACCCTGAGATCTGGTAAACAAGTTGACAATAAGGTTTCTAGTCCACAATCTCATCCAGTACCAAAGCCTACATCTCATGTCCCAATGCCACCAACTTTTGACAAACCACCTTCTAGTACAGAGCCATCCACATCTCAAGCCAAGGGGAAAGAAAAGGTAGATGAGCAACCTTATAAGCCTAGAGTACCATATCCAAATAGGCTGAGAAATAACAAGTCAAATGCTCACATGGAGAAGATAAAAGAAACATTCAATAAGGTCCAAATCAATGTCCCTCTTCTTGATGCCATTCAACAAGTGCCATCATATGCCAAATTTTTGAAGGAAATGTGCACCAAGAAGAGGAAGACCCAAGTCCCTAAAAAAGTCTTCCTTGCATCATCCATTAATGAGTTGCTCACTGGTCCAATTCCTGTTAAGTACAAAGACCCAGGGAGCCCCACCATTTCATGCATCATAGGACAGACTACAATAAATAGGGCACTTCTTGATTTGGGGGCCAGCATTAATCTCCTACCTTTTTCTGTTTACCAACAATTGGGGTTAGGTGATCTCCTCCCGACCCAAATGACCATCCAATTGGCTGACCGCTCTGTTACTAAACACAAGGGGGTAATTCAAGATGTCCTTGTCAAAGTTGGAGAATTCTTTTATCCTGTTGACTTTGTTGTCCTTGAAACAAAACCAGTGTCAAATTCCAATCAAAGGGCACAAATTCCTGTCATTCTGGGTCGACCATTCCTGGCTACTGCAAATGCAATCATTAATTGCCGGAATGGATCAATGAGGTTGACTTTTGGTAACATGACACATGAACACAATGTCTTCCACACACAGCCTCACAAAACAAAAGATCAAACATTTGAGGTTAGCTTCATTAATAACAATTGTGAGGAGGAAAGTGAAGATCCAAAAGATGAGTCACAATCTTGTGATTCTCTTATCCTAGTACCCTTTCAAACGGGGAAAGTTGATTGGATATTTTCACTTTCAATAAGCCAACTTAGAGTGTATTAGAACGTCCAATTGATATATCTTTTGAAGACTTGTTTGCTGATGAGATCATGTGTTTAGATGAGTCAACTCGGGGTAAGTTCGCTAATTGTCCACTTCCGGATGTTAATTTGAGTTTTGAAGAATTATATGGAGAAGAGTTAAAATTTCTTAAAATTGGAAGTGATGAGATTCTGAGTGAGAGTGGTGATAAGGATTTTGTTTGTGAACGATGTGGTGGAATGAGTATGAATGAAAATAACAACCAATTGAAACTGGAAACACCTAGGGTTAGAATAATTCAGACCGTTTCCCAATGGAGCTCAAGAAAGAGAACACATTGGAACGATGGGAAACGGGCCAGAGGGAAGCGACCAAAAGCCCAGGTGAGAGTTACACTTGTATATTCCTTGTAAATAATTTCTTCCTCTTCCATTTTGTTTCATGCATACATATATCATAATGCATTGAGGACAATGCATGAAATAAGTGTGGGGGAGGGTTTACTAACATAGAGTTTTTAGAATTTCTTTCTTTTACACTTCTCTTTAGAAATAATAAAAATAAAAAAATAAAAAAAAAAAACTTTTTGAAATAAGAAACAATGTTTTGATCTATTTTTAAGAAAGTTAAGATGTATCTTAGGAATTAAGAAAGCCTTAATTATGACATCTTAAGCCTAGTTGAAGTAATAGATCTTGTTTGAAAATTATAGGCTAAGTAAGTAAAATTGAGGAGATATTTTTATCTTACATTTTTTGCCTTAGATAATATGCACTTCACACTTACACATTTCTTGGGATGGAAACAAAGACCAAAAATGCCATATATATAAAAAAAAAGAAAAAAAAAAAGAAAAAAATATATATAAATAAAAGATCACTTATTAAGCTGGGAAATTGTGCCTCAAGAAGCATGATGACTCACGCCTAACAGTGATCTCACTTATTAAGCTGGGTAATTGTGCCTCAAGAAGCATGATTATTCACGCCTAACGGTGATTAAGAATAATCCCTCTTAGTTTTGTGGCCTTTTCTACTCGAGACCTTAAACCCGAGGGATGTTTTCTCATCTGGTGCCCTAAGACCATCTGGTTTGGGAGTCATCGGTTAAAGGCTCGCTACAAGGGTAGACTAGAAAGCCTAGACTAAGGGAAGATTAAATAAAAAAAAAAGAGAAAAAAAAATATATATATATAAAAATAAATAAATAAATGGCTTGATGGTTGGAGTTGAAATCCCAGAAATCTCCACTGTGCACGGTGTGCATATTATCTAGGTTTTATGAAAGATAAAATATTCAATCCAATTTTGAATTCTTACCTTAATTAAAAATAAGATCTTGCATGAATACTAAGTTTAAGGAAGAATAATTATAGGTGGACTTATGACCTAGGATCACTTATATTTTTGCAAAAATAGTTCGTAAACATGTCTCTTATTCAAAATGCGTTTTCAAAATACTAACATTTGTCTTTTTTCTTTATGGATTTTGTGGGTGTAATCCGCTGAAAACCCTCAGGAGACAACACTCCTCCTCTAGGGTAACCTAGAGGTTTAACGGCTTGTTGCACACGCTCAGTGCAATCGCGTCACCTGCGAAAGTGGTGTAATAAATTTTGTAGTATAGTTTTTCTTTTCTTTGTTTTGCTCGGGACGAGCAAAAGAATAAGTGTGGGGGTGTGATTAATACACAAAAGTGCATATTTTACATCATAACTCCCATGCATATTACAAATAAATATGTGATTTTTACTCCTCTTCTCTACATATTTGCAGGTACATACTTAAAAGGAGAGATAGCCAATTAATTACTTAATTAGCAATAATTAAGTGATTAATCCAAGATTAGAGATAAAGCCAAATCCAAATCAAATCTAGAGAGATCCGCGCGCCAAGTGGAGAATCCAACCAGTCCACGTGGCCAACAACTTAACTACCAGATCTCACCAGAAAGATCCGAGCCAACGGCCCAGATCTGGCGGCAATCCCGCGGCAGGGCGCGGCAATCCCAGGGCCGTTGAGCCCCAGATTTTGTGGCAACAAACTTTGATCTCGAAGCTTCTCATTTCTGCTATAAATACTGGACCTTCACCTGCGAGCTGAGACTGATCAGAGAAGAGAGAGAGTTTAGTTCATAGTTTTGTATTTTGATAGTTTTTGTTTAGGGTTTTTAGCTCTCTATGATCTTCTTCTCCTAGATTTCAATGCAAGAGAGAGTTGTATGAGAGAGAGAGCTTGTATCAACAAGGAGTGACAACTTGGAGCTATACAAGGATTGATCCATTCTCATCTACTCTACTTGAGCTTGATTCTAGTTTGTTTTCTTTCCTTACTTGCTTTGTTTACTTTCTAGCAATTTATTCTTGTTTAGCTTTTCTTTTGTAATGGTGTGTAGCTAATTCTTTCTCCATGAACTAGCTAACTACTACCTTGCTAACTTCTAACTCATGGGTGATTGCTTTACTTCATCTTGCAATTTGTATGGTTTTCTCTTCTCCGATGGGTTTCTTTTCATTTCTTGGCAAGATCTTGTTGTAATTCTCCATATGATTCATGTGTGCCTCACTTGGAGCCTAGTCTTTGAACTAGTGCCTTGATGGAACATGGAGATGGAAGCACCAATATGCTATTTGATGTATAACTTCACTACTTCCATTAGTGAATGTTGTATGCCTATTCATTTGCATCACTTGAGTGTAGCTCTTTTGTTTCCATTATTGAAAGTCTAATTTGTAGGCCGATGACCATCTATGGAGGCTACAAGACAAGTCCAAGAATGAATCCCCATCATCCAAGTGAGAAAGTAATTAGACCAACAAGCAAGACATATCCATGCCAATGAATCAACATGAGGCATGCATCACTATCAAGGAGTTTAGTATGTTTTGGCAAGGTAGTTAAGGTTAGCTAGTCATGGTTTTCTTTCATTCAAGTTTTCTAAAGTTTTCTTTCCTTTTAGTGTGAATACAACAACCTTGATCTTGATTTCTTTTCACTTACCACCATGAACATAATCACCAATTCTTTCATTTGTTTTTCTTTTGATTCTTTATTCTTTTAAACAAAGAAGAATTCTCGTTTTCTTTTCTCACTTGTATCGTAACGCTTCTAACGCTAGCTCTCCTGGGATTGTCGCGCCCTGCCGCGGGATTGCCGCCAGATCTGGGCCGTTGAGCCCCGGATTTTGTGGCAACAAACTTTGATCTCGAAGCTTCTCATTTCTGCTATAAATACTGGACCTTCACCTGCGAGCTGAGACTGATCAGAGAAGAGAGAGAGTTTAGTTCATAGTTTTGTATTTTGATAGTTTTTGTTTAGGGTTTTTAGCTCTCTATGATCTTCTTCTCCCTAGATTTCATTGCAAGAGAGAGTTGTATGAGAGAGAGAGCTTGTATCAACAAGGAGTGACAACTTGGAGCTATACAAGGATTGATCCATTCTCATCTACTCTACTTGAGCTTGATTCTAGTTTGTTTTCTTTCCTTACTTGCTTTGTTTACTTTCTAGCAATTTATTCATGTTTAGCTTTTCTTTTGTAATGGTGTGTAGCTAATTCTTTCTCCATGAACTAGCTAACTACTACCTTGCTAACTTCTAACTCATGGGTGATTGCTTTACTTCATCTTGCAATTTGTATGGTTTTCTCTTCTCCGATGGGTTTCTTTTCATTTCTTGGCAAGATCTTGTTGTAATTCTCCATATGACTCATGTGTGCCTCACTTGGAGCCTAGTCTTTGAACTAGTGCCTTGATGGAACATGGAGATGGAAGCACCAATATGCTATTTGATGTATAACTTCACTACTTCCATTAGTGAATGTTGTATGCCTATTCATTTGCATCACTTGAGTGTAGCTCTTTTGTTTCCATTATTGAAAGTCTAATTTGTAGGCCGATGACCATCTATGGAGGCTACAAGACAAGTCCAAGAATGAATCCCCATCATCCAAGTGAGAAAGTAATTAGACCAACAAGCAAGACATATCCATGCCAATGAATCAACATGAGGCATGCATCACTATCAAGGAGTTTAGTATGTTTTGGCAAGGTAGTTAAGGTTAGCTAGTCATGGTTTTCTTTCATTCAAGTTTTCTAAAGTTTTCTTTCCTTTTAGTGTGAATACAACAACCTTGATCTTGATTTCTTTTCACTTACCACCATGAACATAATCACCAATTCTTTCATTTGTTTTTCTTTTGATTCTTTATTCTTTTAAACAAAGAAGAATTCTCGTTTTCTTTTCTCACTTGTATCGTAACGCTTCTAACGCTAGCTCTCCTTGTGGTTCGACTCGGTATAGCTATATGCTATAGCGAAAATTGGACAAGGTATATCAATTACATATTTGAAGTAAACAAGATCAAAGGTGAACTCTAAACCATAAACCATCTCTTTAATACCTGATTCTTGTGCAAATAACTTCACTTACCTTGTTTAGTACCAATCAAATTTTTGGCGCCGTTACCGGGGAGAGCAACGTATTCTTTGGTTTAAAGTGAAGTACTAAACGATTCTTCTTCTCTGTTGCAGGTTATAGGAGAAGAAAACAGGAAATATTCATTGCAGTAACATACAAGTGGACCTGGGCCTCTGCTCAAGAAAGCAGAGCCCAGGATCCCTCCAAAGTGCCGCGGATCCACAAGATTTGCCGTGGAAACGCGGCACAAAGGAGTTCACTTCTCACCAATTTTCTGCAGGGCCTCTGATTCTGCAAGATACATCTGCTGCTATACTTTAAATCCTGTATTTTTCACCAGATACCTGTTTAATTAAAAACAGTAAAAAGTTGGTTGAATTGTTAAAAATTGTTTAGACACTTGCATTTTAGGCACGTGTCTTTTCAATTCTTTACTTTTACTGTTGAAGAGTGCTGGAGGCAAGGTACGTGTTTGCATTGCATTTAGACTAGGACAAACTCCTTGCTTGATTTTCATGCTTTGAGTGTATCCTAGCTATATTTCTTGTACACTTGCACAATTCAAATTTAAGGGCATACCCGTAAATAAGATAAGGTGGGGGAGGTCATTACCCTTTCCTTAGCCCGAAATCATTTTCCCAAGCACTCACTAACCCAAGCCTAATTTAATAAAAAAGTAGACGTTGGCCCTAGGGACATCTCGGACTCACTTAGGAGATTATCCTAAGGGGGAAAAGTGTTGGAATTTAACTCTTGCAAAATCGGTGTCTAGGAAAGGGGTTGAGGGCCGAAAGCCCGAAGGTTGCTGGTTACTTAATTAAGGAACGTCTCCGGACGGAAAACCTCCCACCAACCTTACCCTTCCCTGGCTGATTAGCTTGTGGTTAGAGTCTGCACTAAACCTCCCGTGGACGGTCTATTTGTTAGGAGTCGTCTAGGTCTAAGTCTACCCTAACTTAGGTTAGAATTTTCTTTCTTTCTTTTGTTTGTTTGTTTGTTTGATTTTTGTTTGTGATTGTGTGATATGGCTTACAATTACAATTCTTTCCATCCATATGTCACACACACTCCATATTCGGATAATTCCAACCCGGTGTTTTACAATATGCACCAACCAAATACACCGGGTTGGCCTTATCCGAATCAATATGACCCATACACTCCATCTAATGATTATAATGTCCAAAATAATTTCAACTCTTCATCGAGTCATTGGGGATTCACTTACCCCGAGTCAAATTTTCAAAATCCTTATCCATCATATTCACCTTGTCCACAATATTCATTTCCCGAGTCCACGTCATATACTCCTTTTTCTGAACCAGTTGAAGAAAAATCTGACTTATTAAGGAGTTTAGAAGCTAATTTACAGAGAGCTGAGCAAACACTTCCAGAACCATTTCCCTCTCCAATTCCACCATATTTTCAAGAGTCTTACTCAGTTCCACCACTTCCTAATGAACAACCATTTGTCATGGAAACGAGTAAAGATTTCTTGTGTGAGTCCACTCTTCCATCACCACACATTTTTGACTCACACTATTCACAAACTTTCCAAAGTCAAGATTCCTATACTCCCATTCTAGAACAATCATTTGAAGATACATCAATTCTAGAAAAGAGTATAGACATCTTGCAAGAGTCTATGTTACAATATCAAAAATCACATGCCAAGTCTATCAATAGTGTGAAAGAACAATTGGATAACCTTCTTAGGAAAGAGGAAACTCTATCCTATCAACATTTGACTAATCCAGTTATACCACACTCTATTGATATGACTCAAGACTCTTGTCATCTTGGAAATTCAGATTCAATTTCAGCACACTCACCTGAACTTGTCCAAACTTCAGATCCAATTGATACATTGGCAAGTTTTTCATTTCCTAAACTTGAACTTGTCCAAAATTCAAATCCCGTTGACATTTGGCAAGTTTCTCATTTCCTAAAAATGAACTTGTCCACACTTCTGATCCAATTGACAATTTGGCAAGTTTTCCTTTTCCTGAAATTAAATTGGAACATGAATTTGATCCTGAACTTTCACTTGATGATTCCAACTTACTTCCTGATTCAATCATGACTTCCATATCCTTACCTGATTTCAATCCATTTCCCAAGTCAGTATTGGATCCATTTCCTATCCATTGTGAAATTGAATCACCAATCTTTTATGATGATCACATAGAACTTGGCCAGTTCCTTACTTCTGAAAATCCCATTGATAAATTGGCAAGTTCTCCACATTTAATTGAGTTACATGAAGAATGTGATCTTGAACCCCAACTTTGTGATTCAATCCTTCTTCCTGATTCCATAATGACTCCGGTATCTTTACCTTACTTCAATCTTTTCCGGAGTCAATCTTGGATCCTTTCCCAATTCTCAATGAAGTTGAATCACCCATTTTTGAGGATCATATTGAACTTGCCCAATTCTACACTTTTGAAGATTCTATTGACATTTTGGCAAGTTCTCCATCTTGTGGAATTGAACTCAATGAGAAATGTGACCTTGATTTTCTCGATCTCTTTACTTCTGAAACTGATTGTGCAATTCTTAAGGAAGATGTTGACTTAAGTTTTGAAGAATTGTACGGTGATGAGCTTGAATTTCTTAAAATTGGAAGTAAAGAGATATCACTTTTAGAAAGTCACATTCCATTGTTGGACACTGATTGTGGACTTGAGTTTTCATTTCTTGACTTGGATCCAATTTTTGAACTCACTTCGACTCCTGCACCATCACTTGACTTAATTCACTTCCCTGAGTCGGTGTTAGTTCCTGTTCATTCCGAGTCCAAGTCAACTGCTCTATCATTTCATCTTCCATTCTGGGACAAGGATCTTGATGAAAATGACTCTGAAATTATTAGGAAAATCTTAAATTAGATGGGGTCATGTACATAATTAAAATAACACATGCATACATCATTTTAGTGGGTCATATTTCTGAGATTTCTGGTGGGTTCCTGAAAACCCAAAGAAAAGATGATTGGGCCATGTTCCGTGGACCAATCCGACCACCACCGGAACCACCACCTTAAGGTAATTTGTTCCTTCCCTTTCCATTTTGTTTCATGCATACATATATCATGATGCATTGAGGACAATGCATGAAATAAGTGTGGGGGAGGGTTTACTAACATAGAGTTTTTAGATTTTCTTTCTTTTACATTTCTTTTACAAAAATAAAAAAAATAATAAAAATAAAAATAAAAACTTTTTGAAATAAGAGACAAAGTTTTGATCTATTTTTAAGAAAATTAAGATGTATCTTAGAAATTAAGAAAGCCTTAATTATGACATCTTAAATTTAGTTGAAATAATAGATCTTGTTTGAAAATTATAGGCTAAGTAAGTAAAATTGGTGAGATATTTTTTGAATTTTTGCCTTAGATAATATGCACTTTACACTTACACATTTCTTGGGATGGAGACAAAGACCAAAAATGTCATATATATATAAAAAAATATATATATATATATAAATAAAAGATTACTTATTAAGCTGGATAACTATGCCTCAAGAAGCATGGTTACTCACGCCTAACGGTGATCTCACTTATTAAGCTGGATAATTGTGCCTCAAGAAGCATGATTATTCACGCCTAACGGTGATTATAAATAATCCCCTTTAGTTTCGTGGCCTTTCTACTCGAGACCTTAAACCCGAGGGATGTTTTCTCATCTGGTGCCCTAAGACCGTCTGGTTTGGGAGTCATCGGTTAAAGGCTCGCTACAAGGGTAGACTAGAAAGCCTAAACTAAGGGAAGAAAAAAAAGCATAAAAAAAAAAGTATATATAAATAAATAAAGGCTTTATGGTTGGAGTTGAAATCCCAGGAAATTTTCACAGAGCACGGTGTGCATATTATCTAGGTTTTATGAGAGATAAAATATTCAATCCAATTTTGAATTCTTACCTTAATTAAAAACAAGATCTTGCATGGATACTAAGTTTAAGAAAGAATGATTATAGGTGGACTTATGACCTAGGATCACTTATATTTTTGCAAAAATAGTTTAAAAACTTGTCTCTTATTCAAAATGCGTTTTCAAAATACTAACATTTGTCTTCTTTCTTTATGGATTTTGTGGGTGTAATCCGCTGAAAACCCTCAGGAGACAACACTCCTCCTCTAGGGTAACCTAGAGGTTTAACGGCTTGTTGCACACGCTCAGTGCAATCGCGTCACCTGCGAAAGTGGTGTAAATAAATTGTTAGTCTAGATTTTCTTTTCTTTGTTTTGCTCGGGACGAGCAAAAGAATAAGTGTGGGGGTGTGATTAGTATCCAATATTGCATATTTTACATCATAACTCCCATGCATATTACAAATAAATAAGTGATTTTTACTCCTCTTCTCTACATATTTGCAGGTACATACTTAAAAGGAGAGATAGCCAATTAATTACTTAATTAGCAATAATTAAGTGATTAATCCAAGATTAGAGATAAAGCCAAATCCAAATCAAATCTAGAGAGATCCGCGCGCCAAGTGGAGAATCCAACCAGTCCACGTGGCCAACAACTTAACTACCAGATCTCACCAGAAAGATCCGAGCCAACGGCCCAGATCTGGCGGCAATCCCGCGGCAGGGCGCGGCAATCCCAGGGCCGTTGAGCCCCGGATTTTGTGGCAACAAACTTTGATCTCGAAGCTTCTCATTTCTGCTATAAATACTAGACCTTCACCTGCGAGCTGAGACTGATCAGAGAAGAGAGAGAGTTTAGTTCATAGTTTTGTATTTTGATAGTTTTTGTTTAGTGTTTTTAGCTCTCTATGATCTTCTTCTCCCTAGATTTCATTGCAAGAGAGAGTTGTATGAGAGAGAGAGCTTGTATCAACAAGGAGTGACAACTTGGAGCTATACAAGGATTGATCCATTCTCATCTACTCTACTTGAGCTTGATTCTAGTTTGTTTTCTTTCCTTACTTGCTTTGTTTACTTTCTAGCAATTTATTCATGTTTAGCTTTTCTTTTGTAATGGTGTGTAGCTAATTCTTTCTCCGTGAACTAGCTAACTACTACCTTGCTAACTTCTAACTCATGGGTGATTGCTTTACTTCATCTTGCAATTTGTATGGTTTTCTCTTCTCCGATGGGTTTCTTTTCATTTCTTGGCAAGATCTTGTTGTAATTCTCCATATGATTCATGTGTGCCTCACTTGGAGCCTAGTCTTTGAACTAGTGCCTTGATGGAACATGGAGATGGAAGCACCAATATGCTATTTGATGTATAACTTCACTACTTCCATTAGTGAATGTTGTATGCCTATTCATTTGCATCACTTGAGTGTAGCTCTTTTGTTTCCATTATTGAAAGTCTAATTTGTAGGCCGATGACCATCTATGGAGGCTACAAGACAAGTCCAAGAATGAATCCCCATCATCCAAGTGAGAAAGTAATTAGACCAACAAGCAAGACATATCCATGCCAATGAATCAACATGAGGCATGCATCACTATCAAGGAGTTTAGTATGTTTTGGCAAGGTAGTTAAGGTTAGCTAGTCATGGTTTTCTTTCATTCAAGTTTTCTAAAGTTTTCTTTCCTTTTAGTGTGAATACAACAACCTTGATCTTGATTTCTTTTCACTTACCACCATGAACATAATCACCAATTCTTTCATTTGTTTTTCTTTTGATTCTTTATTCTTTTAAACAAAGAAGAATTCTCGTTTTCTTTCTCACTTGTATCGTAACGCTTCTAACGCTAGCTCTCCTTGTGGTTCGACTCGGTATAGCTATATGCTATAGCGAAGATTGGACAAGGTATATCAATTACATATTTGAAGTAAACAAGATCAAAGGTGAACTCTAAATCATAAACCATCTCTTTAATACCTGATTCTTGTGCAAATAACTTTCACTTAAAAAAAATAAATATCTAGACTAACCCTAGTATTTGGTTTAACCACCTTAGGGAGATCCTTGTTATTGGCTATACTATTTGTTGCATTCTTCATATTTTGTGCATCTTACTATTCATCTATGGCTTCACTTGATTTTTCTAGCTTCAAGTCCCCACCTAAATTTGATGGCTTGAACTTCCCCATTTGGAAGGTCAAGATGAACCTCTTCCTTAAGTCCCTAGGAGTTAGGGTAGCTAGGGCCATAACTAAAGAATTTGTAGAGCCTCTCACCGATGAGAGATCATGGTCCGAGGACACTACCAAGGACTATGAGGCTAATGCTAGGGCTCAATATGCTTTAACCCAAGCCCTTAATGAAGATGACCTCTCACGCATTATTAACTGTAAATCTGCATATGAAGTATGGAATGTTTTAATTGTGACTCATGAGGGAACGTCACAAGTCAAGAGATCTAAGATTGACTTGCTTCGTTCTCAATATGAGAATTTTTATATGCTTGAAAGTGAGAGTATTGATGACATGCTCACTCATTTCACCAAGATCACTAATGCTTTATCTTCTCTAGGTGACACGATCGACAATGACCAAAAGATTCGCAAGGTCATTAGAGCTCTTCCCAAAGCTTGGGAAGTTAAGGCGACCACTCTCAAAGAGCTTAACGATCGGGAGGAGATGGACTTCTCCGGCTTCATCGGTAATCTCAAAACCCATGAGATGGAGATGAAGGTAAGTGAAAAAAGGGAGGCGCCCAAGAAGAAATCAATCGCCTTCAAAGCCACTCCAACCACTATTGAAGAGGACGACTCATCGGAGGATTGCGATGAGGACTTTGCCATGCTTATCCGGAAGGTAGGCAAAATGTTTTACAGGAAAGGGAGGCAAAGCAACTTCCGAAGAGAGAAACCTCAAGGAAGGTTTGAAAAGAAGAGAGAAGAACCCGGTCCTTGCTTCCATTGCAAGAAGATCGGACATCTCATAGCGGATTGCCCCGCTCTCCAAGCAACCACCTCCAAGCATGCACCAAAGAAGAAAAAGGCTATGGTAGCAACGTGGGATGACACGGAGTCAGAATCCGAAGAGGAGAACGATGCCGCTCATATGTGCTTCATGGCACAAGGTGAGGATGCTTCTAACGTAACCCTTGATAACACTTTAGAAGATGATGATCTTACAATGGATGAACTTGCACATTTTTTCGAAGAACTACAACATAGATATGAGATCTCTCAATCTCATAATAAAAAATTGAAAAAGAAAAATGATATTTTAAAGAATAAACTTGATACTTGTCTTAATGAGAAGAATGTTTTATCTATTGCTTTTGAAAAATTGAAAAATGACTTTGATAAATATAATTGGCTAATAAAGGAAAAAACCCCATGGTTTCTTGTAATAAAAATGAATTTGTGGAAATTCAAAAACGTGTTGAAAATTTGGATAACACTTTAAAGAAGTGTGCTTTTGATCTTAATAAATTTGCATCTAGATTTCCTAAGGGAGTAACCCAAGGGAAACATACACACCATGCTCATGCACGGAAACATGCACACACACATAAACAGGCATACATGTATGGTAGTGGTAGAATTTACATTTGCACGCATTGTGGCCACAAAGGCCATTTAGAAAAATTTTGTTTTGCTAAGCATAATGTGAAAATCACCTAGAGGGGGGGTGAATAGGTGATAATGCTAATCAAGGGCCAAAATAAAAATATGAAGCAATGAGCAACAAATATAGAGATGAATGCAAGTGAATGATGCAAGTCACAATCAATAGCAAGAAGTAATAGCAAGTAAAGTAAACCAATCGCAAACACAAGGATATGTTATCGAGGTTCGAGCACCCAGCTCTACTCCCCGCCTTCCCAGAAGGATTCTAGCTACTTTCACTATCACAAAGATCAATTACAAATGGAGTACCCAACTCCTACAATTTCAGCACAATACAATTTCTAAGTAATCAAAAGATCACAAACTCTCTCTTTCAAATATCTCTTCCCTTACAAAGGTCCTTAGAGAATATTGAGAAGGAATGAAGCTCTTGTGTAAGTGAAGAAAGAAAATCAAATTCAGAGAGTATATCAAGAACACTTCTGAAAATGAATGAGAAATATCAGCACAAAAACAAGAAACAAGCTCTTTTGTAATATCCCAAACTTTTGAATTTTTCTTGAATAAATGTTGTAAAGAAACTCTCCCCAAACACCCCTATTTATAGGAGAGGGCTAGGGTTTAGGTTTAGGAATTAATTACTGAAGATTAGGAAGTAATTAGTTCCAAATATACCCTCCAACGGATATTTAATTTCAAAAATCAAGTTAAAACAGAATTAAAAATATGCCCGTTTACTGTTCAACGGCCATATCGGTCGACTGGCCCGGTCGACCGATAGTTCAAGAATTTGACCGTTATGAACTATCGGTCGACTGGTACAGTCGACTGCTCCTGACTGAGACTTTGAAAAATAACCGGTCGACTAACGGTAGCCAGCCGGTCGACCGAAAAGCTAAAGGTTGAACTATCGGTCGAAGGCCGGTAGCCCACCGGTCGACTGGTCAGATCCAGAGAGCAAACTAAAAACTTCGGTCGACTACCGGTAGCCTACCGGTCGACTGACAGACGTGCACACGGATACGTGCACTCTGCCAGAACTCCGGTCGACTGGTGGTATATAGCCGGTCGACCGGCTCAGGTCAAAAATTGAAATACAAAGGGAATTTTGAGAGGAAAAATATTTTGATCAAAACTATTTTGAACATGAAATCAATATACAACATAAAAACAGATTTGTAGGAAGAAGAATTAGTGTTAAAATATTTTTGTATATTTTATAGGAAATAAACTTGGAAAAGGCATACGCGTGAAAACGTGTGTGTTTGAGCTTCAAACTTACTTTCTATTCTTTAACATGCTATAAAGCTATAAAATAAATCCTAAGGACCTCTGAAGCAATCTTTGAGCCATCCAATGCCTTGCAATTGCCTTCTCTTCTATGATCCTTCCTTGATGTGCAATTTGCCTTCATTGCTATGTGGAACTTAGAAGTTTTTGCAAAAGCGAAGCGAATGAGCTCTAAACATGGTACAAAACCTGAAATTCATCTAGATCAAAACATTAGTACCAAATAGCACTTATTTGGTTTGTTATCATCAAAACACAAAACAATGGAGAGTGTAACCTCTTGGGCCAACAATCTCCCCCTTTTTGATGATGACAAAACAAATAGGCTATTTACAAAAATATGGGGAGGAGAAAACTCCCCCTCAAATTATGCTATATTTAAACATTATAAATATGCTCTAAATACCAATAATTGAAATGATAAAAAGAAATGATGCACCAATTATTGAAATCAACAATACAAATGAAACCTTAAAATTTGTACTTGATACCAAAAACACCAAAAATCAAAAATTTGCTCCTTGATACCAATTTATACCAAAATCATAGAGATTAAAAAAATATAAAAGCTCATAAAACTCATAAATTCATATGGAACCAAGACCAAATGAACTTATTTTTGTACATGTAACTTATTCTCCCCCTTTTTGTCATACATCAAAAAGGGTTATGAAAAACATGTTTAATCAATAATACACATATTTAATTCTCCACAAATAAACGAAAATCTAGCAAAATCAAGTGGTTTTGTGAAAATATCGGCTAGTTGAAAATCGGTGGAAACATAATCAATATCAATATCACCTTTCTCAAAATGATCTCTAAGAAAGTGATATCTAATCTCAATGTGCTTGGTCTTACTATGTTGATTTGCATTTTTAGTTAAATGAATAGTACTAGTATTATCACAAAATATTTTAATATTTTTATAATGCAAATCATAATCAAGGAGAGTATGTTTCATCCAAAGGACTTGTGCACAACAAGCCCCCGCGGCAACATAC
Source organism: Agave tequilana (assembly GCA_038442645.1). Lineage (NCBI taxonomy): Eukaryota > Viridiplantae > Streptophyta > Magnoliopsida > Asparagales > Asparagaceae > Agave > Agave tequilana. The sequence goes on from JAVJIF010000127.1 coordinate 774,521, forward strand.
TCCGCCTCGGCGGTTGATAGAGCTACGGAATTTTGCTTCCTAGAGGACCATGAAACAAGACAATTACCGAGAAATTGACATGTCCCACTAGTACTCTTTCTATCTACTCTACAACCCGCATAGTCGGCGTCCGAATAACTAGTCATAGAAAAATCTATAGTTTTCGGATACCAAAGACCTAATCCAATCGTTCCCTTAACATATCGAATAATGCGTTTTACGGCAATTAAATGAGATTCTTTGGGACACGATTGAAATCTAGCACAAAGACACACACTAAACATGATATCCGGCCTACTTGCCGTTAAATATAAAAGACTACCTATCATGCTTCTAAACAATTTAATATCAACATTTTTACCTTGTTCGTCCTTATCAAGCTTGGTTGTAGTTGCCATGGGAGTGTTGCAAGTTTTAGCGTCTTCAAGTCCAAACCTCTTCACGAGTTCCTTTGCATATTTGGCTTGGCTAATGAAGTTCCCATCTTGCAATTGCTTGACTTGGAGTCCAAGGAAGAAATTGAGTTCACCCATGGAGGACATTTCAAATTCTTGTTGCATTACCTTTTCAAAATCCTTGCATAAAACTTCATTAGTAGAACCGAAAATTATATCATCAACATAAATTTGGACAATCAAAATATCATTATCAACAAGCTTAGTGAATAGAGTAGTGTCTACTTTGCCTTTAATAAAATTGTTTGAAATTAGAAAACTTGAAAGCCTTTCATACCAAGCTCTTGGAGCTTGTTTCAAACCATATAAAGCCTTATCGAGTTTGAAAACAAAATCGGGATGAACATGATCAACAAAACCGGGAGGTTGAGCAACAAAAACTTCTTCATTTAGAAATCCATTTAAAAATGCACTTTTTACATCCATTTGAAAAAGTTTGAAATTTTTAAAAGATGCATAAGCTAGTGTTATCCGTATGGCTTCAAGCCGTGCTACGGGTGCAAAGGATTCCTCAAAGTCGATTCCCTCAACTTGAGTGTAACCTTGGGCCACTAACCTAGCTTTATTCCTAATGACATTTCCGGACTCATCCAACTTATTCCTAAAGATCCACTTAGTACCAATTATTGGTCTATCGTGGGGCTTAGGAACAAGGTGCCAAACTTGGTTGCGCTCAAATTGATTGAGTTCCTCTTGCATGGCAAGCAACCAATATGGGTCCGTCTCGGCTTCGAGAATGCCTTTGGGTTCAAAATGAGAAATGAAAGCAAAGTTACCACATAGGTCATGGAGTTTGGAGCGCGTTGTGACTCCTTTGGAGGCATCACCCAAGATGAGCTCCTTTGGATGATTTGTAGCATATCTCCAAGCTTTGGGAAGTGGTTGCGCACTTTCCTCATTATCCTTTTGAACTTCACCTAAAGGTTCTTGCTTTTCTTCTTGCGCGGGTGAGTCCTTCAAGGATAGTTTCTCCAAGCTTTCACCTAATGGTTCAAACTCTACAACATTCTCAACACACACATTAGATTCTTCAAACTTAACATGCATGGTTTCTTCAATAGTAAGTGAAGATCTAATGAAAACTCTATATGCTTTGCTAGTAGAGGAATATCCTACAAAGATAGCCTCATAAGCTTTAGCATCAAATTTACCCAAATTCTCTTTAGTGTTCAAAACAAAACATTTGCATCCAAAAACTTTGAAATAGGAAACATTTGGTTTTCTAAAATGATACATTTCAAAAGAAGTTTTCGAAGAATTTTTGCATAAATAAATACGATTCGATATATAGCATGCGGTGTTTACGGCCTCGGCCCATAAATATTGAGGGAGGTCGTATTCACTTATCATTGTCCTAGCCATCTCTTGAAGTGTTCTATTTTTCCTTTCTACAACTCCATTTTGTTGTGGAGTTCTAGGACAAGACATTTCATGCTTAATTCCCTTTTCATCACAATAAGTCATGAAGAGTTGGTTAACAAACTCACCACCTCTATCACTCCTTATTCTCAAAATCGGAAAACCTTTCTCTTTTTCAACTCTTTTTCTAAAAATCTTAAAGTGAGAAAAAGTTTGATCTTTATTTTGCAAAAAGAAAACCCAAGTAAATCGAGAGAAATCATCAACTAAAACAAATGCAAATCTACTTCCATTTAAGCTTTTAGTTTTAGTTGGTCCAAATAAATCCATATGAATTAATTCTAGAGGTCTAGTTGACATGATATCCTTGATTGGTTTAAAGGAAGACTTGGTTTGTTTCCCAAGTTGGCACGCACTACAAATGCGGTCTTTCTCAAAACTCAAGCAAGGAATACCCTTCACCAATTCCTTTGAATTAATTCTAGAAATATGTTCAAAAGATGCATGTCCTAATCTTCTATGCCAAAGCCATGAATTTTCATCAAAAGCATTTAAACACTTAGTAGAACACTCTACATTAAGCATGTCAATTATATAAACATTGTCATCACGAAAACCGGTCAAAATACAATCATTCGATTTAATATCAAAAATCTTACAAGAAGTATCATCAAAAACAACTTTAAGACCACGATCACAAAATTGACTAATACTAAGTAAATTATGCTTCAAACCATCAACTAAAACAACATTCTCTATAATAGGAGATGAACCAACTTGAATGTTACCTATACCAATTATCTTGCCTTTGGAATCATCCCCGAAGGTGACGGAGCCACCTTCCATGTACCTTGATAGGGTTGTGAAGTTGTTGATATCCCATGTCATGTGCCTTGAACAACCACTATCAAGGTACCACCGCTCCCTACGTCTTGGAGCCTTGGTGTGTACCTACATCAAACATTTTAGGACTTGATTTTGGTACCCACATTTTCTTGGGTCCATGAGGGTTAGAACCATTAACCCAAACAAGATTATTTGAGCTATGCAATTTATCATAACAAAATTTAGCTAAATGTCCATTTTTGCCACAATATGTACATCTATAAACTCTACCATATTTAAATGCATAATGGGTGTGTGTTTTGTGAGCATGGCATTGTGAGCATGAAAAGATTTAGCATGAGAAGCATTAGAAGTATGAGCATGTGGAATCTTATCATGAGAAACTTTAGCATGAGATGTATGCTTTTTGGAAAATTTTTCTTCAAGTTTCTTTGTATTAAAAGCACAATCTTTTAAAACTTTTTCAAAATCACTCATTTTAGCTTTAAAAGAAGAAATTTCATTATTATCAACAATAGGGGTTTTACCCTTACAAGAAATCTTATAAGAATGAAATTCATTTTGAATGCAAATAAGATTAGAAGAAAGATCCTCTTTTTCTTGTGAAATCAAAGCAAGTTGAGATTTAAGAAAAGCAACTTCCTTTTGTAGTTTAAAACACTCCATTTTCTTGTTATCATAAGTTTCGGAAAGTTCTACAAAAGCATGCACTAGAACTTCCTTACTTAAATCATCATCATTATCATCTATAGATTCAAGAGTTTGAGGGGTTACCTTGGGTGTGTTTGCCATGAAACACATGTTTGCGGTGTTCGCCTTTTCTTCATCTTCGGACTCGCTTTCCGAATCCCAAGTGGCCTTGTAAGCCTTCTTTTCGTCTTGCTTTCTTGGCTTGAAGGAGGAAGTCATTTTCTTCTTGAATTCCGGGCAATCGGCCATGATGTGTCCGGGCTTGCGGCAATTGTAGCAAATGATCTTTCGCTCCTCTTTACCTTCAAACTTTCTCCGGAAATTTTGCTTGTTCTTCCGGTACATCCTCTTGATGTTGCGCACGAGGAGGGAGAGCTCCTCATCTTCTTCTTCATCTTCATCTTCGTCTTCAATGGTGGAGGAAGAAGACTTGAAAGCGATAGACTTCTTCTTTGTTGGAGCCGCCTCTTCTCTTGCTTTCTTCTCCATCTCATAGGTTTTGAGGTTTCCTATGAGACTTATGATGTCCATCTCGTCTTTGTCGTTCAATTCCTTCAAGGTAGTAGACTTGATCTCCCAAGATGGAGGAAGAGCCCGTATCACCTTGCGTACCTTTTGGTCGTTGGAGATGATGTCACCTAATGAAGAAAGACCATTAGTGATTTTTGTGAAACGAGTAATCATGCAATCAATTGTTTCATCATCTAGCATCTTAAATGATTCATATTAAGACCGCAAGAGATCTACTTTGGCTCTCTTGACTTGTGAGGTCCCTTCATGCGTGACCAATAAGTGTTGCCACATCTCATAGGCGGATTGGCAATGAATAACACGTGTAAGGTCATCCTCATTCAAGGCGGTAAGAAGGGAGTTTTGGGCTTTTGAGTTAGCCTCATACATCTTAAAGTCAAGGTCGGTCCAAGTGCCCTCATCACCATCGGGTGCCTCATAGGGTTTGGTCAAGGATTTGGCAACTAAGCTACTAGTGATTGCAAAAATATAGTCATCCTAACCTTCCAAATAGGGAAATTAAGGCCATCAAATTTAGGTGGGGATTTAATGTTGTCGGCCATGTTTACTAGTGTATGAATGGATGAATGAAAATGTTGATTAGCAATATTTTAGGATCTCTCTAAGGATGTTAAGCCAAACCTAGAGTCCAAGCTCTGATACCAATTGAAAATCACCTAGAGGGGGGGGTGAATAGGTGATAATGCTAATCAAGGGCCAAAATAAAAATATGAAGCAATGAGCAACAAATATAGAGATGAATGCAAGTGAATGATGCAAGTCACAATCAATAGCAAGAAGTAATAGCAAGTAAAGTAAACCAATCGCAAACACAAGGATATGTTATCGAGGTTCGAGCACCCAGCTCTACTCCCGCCTTCCCCAGAAGGATTCTAGCTACTTTCACTATCACAAAGATCAATTACAAATGGAGTACCCAACTCCTACAATTTCAGCACAATACAATTTCTAAGTAATCAAAAGATCACAAACTCTCTCTTTTAAATATCTCTTCCCTTACAAAGGTCCTTAGAGAATATTGAGAAGGAATGAAGCTCTTGTGTAAGTGAAGAAAGAAAATCAAATTCAGAGAGTATATCAAGAACACTTCTGAAAATGAATGAGAAATATCAGCACAAAAACAAGAAACAAGCTCTTTTGTAATATCCCAAACTTTTGAATTTTTTCTTGAATAAATGTTGTAAAGAAACTCTCCCCAAACACCCCTATTTATAGGAGAGGGCTAGGGTTTAGGTTTAGGAATTAATTACTGAAGATTAGGAAGTAATTAGTTCCAAATATACCCTCCAACGGATATTTAATTTCAAAAATCAAGTTAAAACAGAATTAAAAATATGCCCGTTTACTGTTCAACGGCCATATCGGTCGACTGGCCCGGTCGACCGATAGTTCAAGAATTTGACCGTTATGAACTATCGGTCGACTGGTACAGTCGACTGCTCCTGACTGAGACTTTGAAAAATAACCGGTCGACTAACGGTAGCCAGCCGGTCGACCGAAAAGCTAAAGGTTGAACTATCGGTCGAAGGCCGGTAGCCCACCGGTCGACTGGTCAGATCCAGAGAGCAAACTAAAAACTTCGGTCGACTACCGGTAGCCTACCGGTCGACTGACAGACGTGCACACGGATACGTGCACTCTGCCAGAACTCCGGTCGACTGGTGGTATATAGCCGGTCGACCGGCTCAGGTCAAAAATTGAAATACAAAGGGAATTTTGAGAGGAAAAATATTTTGATCAAAACTATTTTGAACATGAAATCAATATACAACATAAAAACAGATTTGTAGGAAGAAGAATTAGTGTTAAAATATTTTTGTATATTTTATAGGAAATAAACTTGGAAAAGGCATACGCGTGAAAACGTGTGTGTTTGAGCTTCAAACTTACTCTCTATTCTTTAACATGCTATAAAGCTATAAAATAAATCCTAAGGACCTCTGAAGCAATCTTTGAGCCATCCAATGCCTTGCAATTGCCTTCTCTTCTATGATCCTTCCTTGATGTGCAATTTGCCTTCATTGCTATGTGGAACTTAGAAGTTTTTGCAAAAGCGAAGCGAATGAGCTCTAAACATGGTACAAAACCTGAAATTCATCTAGATCAAAACATTAGTACCAATAGCACTTATTTGGTTTGTTATCATCAAAACACAAAACAATGGAGAGTGTAACCTCTTGGGCCAACATAATGTACATAACAAACATGTCTGGGTTCGCCCCGGTACTAACCCTATAGGACCCAAGAAAATTTGGGTACCAAAAGACCCACCTATTTTAGTTGATACAGGTGGATCTACTTCCTCCAAGACATAGGGGGAAACGGTGCCCGGGTGGTGGATGCAACAAAGCCCAAAGATCACATCAAGCTTGCATCGCTATCGTGGAGGCACCTATATTTTGGAGATTGCCTATGTTCGGTAACTTCTCCATTTAAAAGTTTAATTTTTTTTTTTGATATATATACAAATGTATAAAAGTGTTAGCTTATTTTTGTGCTCTATAGACATATGCTAATGAAGAGTTACATTTCTATCTCAATTGTGTATATGCCATTTTTTGTTTGATATCTTTTGTGAATGTTCACATATCTAGTCTTCATGATATATCTATGTACTCATCGTATTTCAAAAAACTAAAAATTAATTTTTGAAAAATTTTCGTATTTAAAGCAAATACCTTAGAGATGGCAATTGCGCACCTCAACTCATTCAAGAGGAATCAAGAGGATGAAGTTCAGAACCCGTCACTGGGTATTCAGCTTCAACATCTCTAAAACTTTGTATTATATATGAAAAATCAAAATAAAATATCTTGTATGTAATTTTGGTTGATAAGTTGACTTAATGAAGATTAAAACATGTTGTTTGTATAATTATATCATCCTTGTATTTAATTAATATTTTATTTTTAAAATTTTTTTTCTGGCTGTTTCTGCAGACTGTCTTTCAGGCAAAAACGGTCGACCGTAAATAGGCGCGGTCGACCGATTTTGCCTGAAATATATTGCCTTTATTTTTTTATCTGCTATCGATCGACCGTCCTTAGACCCGGTCGACCATTGCAAGTTTGCAGAACTCTCGGGATCCTTGGGTCGACCGACCGGTCGACCGTTCTGAGATTTCAGAGCTCTCGGGTTTTCTGGGTCGACCGACCGGTCGACCGCTCGTCGATTTCAGCCCTAAACTGCTATTTATTTTCACTTTTCTCTCTCTCTCTCACTCCTTCAGCCGACGAACCCATTTTCTCTCCTTCTCCAAAAATTCCTCTATCTCTCCAATCTCTCAATCATTTCAAAATCAATTTAAAACCCACTTCAAATTCCTTCTACAAGTGCTTGATCTTCAGTTTTAGGTCTTCTCATCCGCTGGATTTAAAGATTTTCAGGTTTTCTTGATCTAGGGTTTTGGATCTTCATCTCTCAGGTAAAAATCTAATTTTTCCCTCTAATCTTACTATCTAGCTTCTAGATCTTCCCTTATTTGTCATCATTTCTAGGTCTCTAGCTTTCTAGATCAAGCCCTAACCTAAAAATCATTTTTTCTAAAAAAATATGTCTACATCTAAAAGAACTAGGACTGAGAACGGTAAATCAGTAGCTCATACCTCTTCCCACACTCCAAAACCTAAAAGAACCTTTGTAAATGAGCTTGCTGGAAACCGTTATATCAATCTTTCCAAGAGAAACATAATTTCGGGGAGATTTGTAGTTATCCAAGACTTTGAACATCTAGATATCCCCCGCATTTTGCAAAACAATTCCTTAAACGAGTTCTTAACCATTAAAGAACAAGTTTATACTTCCCTCGTGCCTTATTTCTATGCCAATTTCTCATTCGACGGAAACCGTATTTTCACTAGAGTCCTAGGCAGGGACATTGACCTAAGTATTGGTCAGTTCGCTGATATCCTTCATCTCTCCCCTGGTGGAGCTGATATTTATTCTCATGACCTTCATGACTTTGAGTTTCCAGAGGGTGAGTCTGCGCTCACCGCATCCACATTGATTCACGGGGATGACAACCCCGGCTTGGTCAGGAACGAAGTTGTGAGCAGGTTCACTCTCACTTCCCAAGTCCTAGCCAAGATTATTTTCTATAACATTGTCCCTAAATCTGGTGAATATAGCCATGCTAGGGGTCCTGTGCCCTTGATTATCTATTGTCTCTTGCGAGGAATTAAGACCAATATTCCCCGTATCATAGCTTCCCACATGGCATCCGACCAGATTCGCATGTCCGGTAGGGGTTTACCCTTTAGCATGATTATCACCCGTCTTCTCAAATCTCTAGGCTTCGATCTTTCCTCTGAGACTTCTGATGATCCACAAATAGACATTGACGGAGTTCTATTGAAGATGATGGAAGCTCAGTTGCGTCGTCATGCTCCTGTGCAACCTCCTGTTCCTCCTCCTATTTTTCCTGGATCTTCATCTGCACCTGGGTTTTCTTCGGCCCCAGGGATATCTTCTGCTCCTGGCCTTGTCTTACCTTCAGATCTTCAGGCCATAATTTCTTCTGAGGTTCGCTCTCAGATTCAGGAGCACCAGTTCTGGTTTAAGCAGCGAGAGGCAGCTCTTCGTACGGAGATGGAGGCCCGTTTCCGACAAGAGGACGCTTTCCGTGCGGAGATGAACTCTCAGATCCGAGGTATTCGTAACGATATGTCTTATTTTGCCGACTCCATGAGATTCATGGATACGCAATTTGAGGCTCTCTTTACGAAGTTCGACATGGTTCCTCCTGATCCCTCTTCTATTGCTCGTCCACTTCCCTCCACCAGCCCTCCATTTCCTACCAGAGCTCCTTCTTCTGTTTCCCCACCTCGTCCAAAGGTGGTCGGCGTTGATCCCGAGGAGGCCGCTTCTTCTTCTTCTTCTTCAGAGGAAGACGATGATGGAGATAAGACCATGGCTGAAGGCGCTGCTGTGGAGAGCTCTTCAGAGGACGACGAGGATGATGACGACGATGAGGGCGACGATGCTGGTGGTGCCGAGTGATGAGAGTGACCTCCCCTTATTTAATGATGTCAAAAAGGGGGAGAGTTATTTGTTGAGAGAGACTCCATATTTTGTACTTATATTTTGTGTATATTTTTCTGTTGTTGGACATCTTTATCTTGTATTTATGTTTGTGTGGACATGTGTGTTTCATTTCTATTTTTATGACATGAGTATGTTTATCTAGCATGGATATATGTGTTATGGATGTCTATTGAGATTTGTCTATGCCTGAGTATTTTTTTTGTATATGCATGTGTTGAGGGGGAGCTTCACTTGAAGTCTCCACCCAAAATATTTGAGATAACTAAATATGTTTTGTCATCATCAAAAAGGGGAGATTGTTGGCCCAAAGGCCATTAGCCCTATATCTTGATGGATATTTTGATGATAACAAACCATATCTAGTTATGTATTTAACAATATTTGTTTAAAAGCATTTCAGGTTAAAACAGGTTGATTTGACGGCTCCACAATCAAGACTCACAAGTTTGGAGTTCGCCAAAAATTTGCATTCCCAAGCCAAGCACAATAGAAAGCTTCGGGAACAAGACGATGAAGTAAAGACCAAGTCAAGATCAAGACTATGAAGAATACCAAGATTTGTATTTGTATTTTTCTTTTTAGATATTTTATCAAAACCTAGATGTTAGAAGTAGAGTTATGGGATTACCACCTACACACACATTTTAATTTGGTTCATGACTTCAAAAAGATTTTTAATTTCTATTTTTAGTTTAGAGTTAACATGTTAAGTTTTTGGAAAATAGTTTAAGGTGTTGGAAAAACATTTATTTGGAAAAACAAGTTTAATCAAAGAAGTTTTTATAAAAATGTTTCAAATTTGTTAGAGTAGTGACATAGGCTCACACTCTAAGTTTTTCAAGATACAAAACTTCAAAACCAAGACCAAATCCAAAAACCCATATTTCAGGTTTTTGGAAGTTCTGATTTTTCAGAACTGACAGAATCCGGTCGACTGTCCCGGTCGACCGGAGCGCACAATTCTGTGCATGTTGTGTCAGTCGACCGTCTCGGTCGACCGAGCACTGTGCAGTGCTCTCGGGTTGATTGGGTCGACCGGGCGGTCGACCGTAGATCCCCAACGGTCTGATTTTTGACCGTTGGCGGTCGACCGTCCCGGTCGACCGGCTGCTGTCAGATTTTCTGACAGACTCCAACAGCTCTATTTTCTGACAGATTTTCTTTTGCGATTTGATCCCAACAAATCTCTGGAGCTGTTTTTGACCCCTATAAATAGGAGGTCACTTCAACATGATAACACAACAATTAAAATCATTTTTACAAGAGATTTTCAAAAGATTTACAAGTTTTCAAAAGGCTTTCATTTAGAAAAGATTTTCTTTCCAAAAGCCCTAAATTTCTAAACACCCATTTGAAGTCTTTACCTCTACTTCTCTCTAGCTTTTGCACTACACAATCCCATAATTCTTCATCTACATATTGGTTCTAGGATTGTGCAAGTGAGCGATTTTTGATCAAGTGTGATCATCTTCTTATTGAGTGAAGTTGTAGAGGCATCGGCCTCAAGGCGAGCTAGTGTTCTCCGGGTGGTGTTGCGGCATCACGAGAGATAGGACAAGTGTGTCCTTGTATTGGTGTTCTAGTGGGATCTTCAATAGTGGAAATCGTTCAAGTGTGAAGGCGGGGACGTAGAGCGTGGCTCGAACATCGGAAACATATCTGCGTGTTTGCGTTTGCTCAAATCTCTCTAAACTCAACTCCTTTATTTTCTTACACTATAAATTGCTTCATTTATTGCAAGTCTTTTATTTGAGCTAATTGTGTTAGTTAGAATTTTAAATTCCGCATTGTGCCATTTACATATAGCCATCACCTATTCACCCCCCCTCTAGGTGATTTCAATGTATAGCGACTTTGCTATTACAGAAGAATCGCAAAAGCAGTAACATCGACCATTACTCCTTTCTTTATTTTTGTGCATGCTTTTTGCCGATCAAATTTTGGCGTCGTTGCCATGGAGGGAACGACTTTATTGTTCAACACTAAAGATTTTTCTTTGTTTTTGTGTGTAGGAGAAGTTACCAAGGAGCTAACTATAACAGGAAGCAAGATTGGTGGACGAAGCCATTACAAGAGGAATTCATTTGCCCTCGAAAAATTCGTGTAAAAGCGAATATTTCCGATTGAAGTACTAACAAAAGCTTTTCTGCAGGGTTGCTAAAAATCGCTCAAAAATTGTTTTCAAAAATTTTAGTTCACTTGTATGCTTCACCATATACACTTGTAATAAACTCAACAGAAATCCATTTGTTGCTAAATTGAAAATCAGATTAAACTCTTGCACTTAGGGCACGTGTCTATTTCAATTCATTTCAAATTTCTGTTGAAGAGTGCTAGAGAAAGGTACGTGAGAATGGGACCAACATTTTGGAGTGATTTATCGCTTTGAGTGTTATCTTGTTGTGAATATACTGTACACTTGCACAATTGACATTAAAGGCAAAATCAAAATAAAAAAGATAAGGTGGGGATTTCATTACCCTTTCTTAGCCCAAAAACCATCTCCAAGTGCACTCACAATCCCAAGCCTTAACTAAAAATTAATAGACGTTGGCCTTAGGGACATCTTGGACTCACTAAGAGATTAACCGAGGGTGAAAAATGCAAGAACTATACTCCTGCAAAATCAGTGTTCTAAGGAAAGAGGATTACGAGATTAAGCCTCAAAAGATCTATAGTTTTGCGTAATTAAGGCCCGTGGCTTACGCCTGGGTACCTCCTACCGAGTTTTGCTCTTTCCTAACCGATTAGCTTGTAGTCGAGTTCCTGCAACAACCTCCCCAGGAGAATCGATCAGTTAGGAGTCGTCTAGGTGCAGGTACCTTAGACTTGGGCTTGGTTGTTTTTCCTCTTCCTTTTGTTTGTTTTTTTATTATTTTTGATTGTTTGTTGTCTATACGTTATTTGTGGTGTGTTGTATGCAAGAGTGGGTGAGAGATCCTATAAATTCCAGATTAATCAGAAATAATTCTCTGCCACTACATCGAGAACCAGTGATGGCATCGCTACAGGACATGTTTTACCCAATAAGGACCTCATTACCATCATGTATAAAACTTCCCGAGGTGAATGAAAATAACTTTGAGTTAAGGCCCCAATTCATCAACACTCTTCCAAAATTTTATGGTCTAGAATTAGAGGATGCATACTTCTTTGTTAGGGAATTTGAAGAAGTTTTCTTCATGATGTGCATTTCCCAGCTAGGAGATGATGTCATCAGGATACGTTTCATTTGCTTCTCCCTAAAAGGCCTAGCTAAAAAATGGTTGTACAGTTTGGTTGTAGATTCAGTTACAACGTGGGACGATTTCATCAAGGCTTTCTTGAAGAAATTCTACCCAATTCGCAAGACTGCCCTCATCAGAAAGAATATCTTGCAGTTTAGACAATAACAGAGCAAACCATTCTGGAGATACTTTGAATGATTTAAAGATTTCCTTGCTCAGTGCCCTCATCACGGTGTAGAGAAATGGCGTCAGTGCCAGATTCTCTATGATGGTTTGGATTATCAAATAAAAACCCTGTTAGAAACCATGTGTCAGGGGGGTTCTTGCAAAAGGAAGAAAATCAGGATTGGAATTTGTTTGAGGATCTAGCTGAGAAAACCTTGCAATGGGAGCCAACCTCGAAAAAACTAAGGAATTCACGGTCTATAGCTTCGAAAGGAGGGCTCTTATCCTTAAAATCATCCATAGTTGCTGAAGCTAAGATCGCAACCCTGATGAGGAGAATGGAGGCTCTAGAAATAAAAGAGTCAGCCAATGTCAACCAAATCAACCCACCACCAATTTACAGTCCGGGTTGTTCATACTGTCTGGTAACAAACTGTGTTTTTAAAGAGTGTCCTATTTTTAAGACTCAGCAAGTACCACCGGAACACATGAATGCGGCCTACTCATGCCGTAATAAAATCCCTACTCGTAAACTTAAAATATCGGTTGGAGAAATCACGCAAACTTCTCTTGGGCCGAGAACAATCCTCCCAGGCCTAATTTTTCCAACAATTTTCACCATCCTAATCATCAGGCAAATTTTTCCAGTCAAGTGTTAGTCTCAAAATTTTCATATTTCATACCACATCTTCACATTTATTTAATATCAAATTATGCTAATAATACCTCTCTTGTATGTTTCTAGGCCCATGGCATGAAATGAAGAAGAAAATCCCATTTAATTGGAGATTAAAAGCCTACATGAATAGCCATTGACTTTGGAGGGCGATTTTGTCAAAATAAGGTGCCCAAATCTGGATTTCAAGAGATACACCCGATAGGGGGACAAGAGGGGAGATGCAGCAGGCGGTGCCAAGCACGCGGCTCTAGAAGAGCCATAGAAACGTGGCAAAAAGCTGAATTTTCACGGCTCTTGTGTGGAGCCGCGCGCCAAGATTTGACGCGCGTCTCTGATCGAGGGAAAACTGCGCACAAAAAGTTTATGTTTTAAAATCAAGATTTAAAGTGTGCATGCTTTGGCTTCCTCGATACTTCTGTTATAGCATAGAGGCTAAAATGAGTCGAATCCAGAAGGACGGGAGGCGATAGAAGCTTTACCGGTTGATTCACGTGTTTGTTAAAAAGTTCTTCAAAGTTTTAAAGAATGAAAAGAAAGGAAAAGAAAGAATGAAAAGAGAAGTACGGTGAAACACAAAGAATTGAGAAACATAGAAAAGAATATATTTGTGATTTTTGTGGTATATTTCTAAAACAAGTGAAAAAGAATGAAAACTCATGGCTACTAACTACTAATGACTCCACCAACACGCTAACCTCTTGGTGATAGTTGCCTCACATGTATCATTGGCCATCACTAGTCCTTGGTTCAAGAGCGATTCAAAGCATGACCCATATGTAACTCATCACAACCCAACTCAACAAACAAGTGCAAGCTACACTTAAATCATCAAAACCCAATAAGAGCAAGCATGAAATAAAGTAATGTTAGCTTGTTAGAGAGTTAGGAAGTTAGAGTGTTAGATCCATCATCATGAGCCATCAATGGCTCTTGCATGAGCAAGGCCAAGTAGAGGCTATTAGATTCATGTGGATTATCAAATAAGAAGTAGACTAGTTAGTGGTTAGTAGTTAGTTGCCATGAGAGAAAAGTTAGCTACACATGTAAAAGAGATTAGAGAGAAGAAAACATAGAGAGGTAAAGAGAGCACCTTTAATAGATTGTCACCTTTTATTACAAGCACTCTTGCATTCCAAGCATGTACCACTCTCTCTCCCCCTATTACAAGATCTATAAAATGAAAAATAAAGGGAGGAAGAAGAACTAACCTAAACTAAACTACCCTAACTACAACATGGAAATGAAACTACTCTTAAAGCATTGCATATCTCCTGCTCAAAAATCCCAGGGGGTATTTATAGGCACCAGGGAAGAGGGGGCTAGGGAACAACCTCTGGCCCAAAACGCGGCCGCGGCCGCGACCGTAAGGCCGCGTTTTTGCGACCATACTAGGGCTGCGCGCGCGACGCTTCGAGCCGTACGCGGTCCCATCTGTCCCCTATCAGCTTCTACTCCCGGTTTCTAGTTTTGGGCCCCTGGTTTTGACGAATCAGCTCTTCTAGGTCAATGGCTATGATATAGGCTTCTAATCACTAATTAAATGGTGATTTAGGGTCTTCTTCTTCATTGCACACCATGGACCTAGAATCAAGCAAGCAAAGTCTTATTAGCAGAATTTTATATTAAATAAATATGAGAATGTGATGAAAATTATGCAAGATCAGAGACTAATTACACCCCCACACTTATCTTTTACTCGTCGCGAGCAAAATAAAATAATAAAGAAATTATTACATCACTTTCGCAGGTGACGCGATTGCACTGAGCATGTGCAACAAGCCGTTAAACCTCTAAGTTTTCTCTAGAGGAGGAGTTTTGTCTCTTGAGGGTTTTCAGCGGATTACACCGACAAAATCCATAAAAAAGAAATCAAATGTTAGTATTTTGAAAACGTATTTTTGAAATAAAGAAAAGTGTTGAAGTATTTTTGCGAAAATATAAGTGATCCAAGGTCAGGGGTTAACCAAAAATTGTTCTTTCTTAAACTAAGTCAAAATGCAAAAAATCTTGTTATAAATTAAATGTAAGAATTTAAAATTGAATTGACTCTTTGATCTTTCATAATACTCTTAGAAGATATGCACTTTGTGAATAGTGAAAGTTTTTGGGATATCGACTCTAACTTTCATGCCGTTTATTTATATCATTATATATTTTATTGTTTTATTTTTTTTCTTTTTTTTTTTTTTTTTCCTTCCCTTAGTTTTCTTAGGTTTTCTTATTTACCCGGGTAGTGAGCCTTTAGCCGATACTCCCAAAACAGATGGTCTAAGGCACTAAATGAGAAAACATCCCTCGGACTTAAGGACTCGAGTTAACAAGGCCACAAAACTAAAGGAGATTATTTTATTTTTGTCCACCATTTTAGGTGTGAATAATCATGTTTCCTGAGGCATAATTACCCAACTTCAATAAGTAGTTTATCATCATTTTTTTATATTATTATGGCATTTTCAGTCTTTGTTTCAATCCAAAAAAATTGTGTAAGTATGAAGTGCATAAATCTAAGGCAAAAAATTCAAGATCAAATTATCTTTTCGATCTTACATTCTTATCCTAGAATTTTAAACAAGATCTATTATTTTGACTCGGTTTAAAATTTCATAATTTATGATCTTCCTAATTCCTAAGATAATCTTAATTTTCTTAAAATAAATCAAAACTATTTATCTTGTTTCAAAAAGTTTTGTAAAAAGAAAAGAAAAGAGTTTTTTATATAAAAGATTTTTTTAATTTAAAAGAAGTGTAAAAGAAAGAAAATATAAAACTAACTATATTAGTAAACCCTGAATGTACACCTAGACGGGGGGTGAATAGGTGTAAGGCTAATCTATGACAAATAATGCAAAATTTAAAAACTAATTGCAACAAACTTAGTGTAACCAAAGAGTGTAGCCGAATTCCCGGTGAAGGGCTCTGAACTAGCTCCTCTTGATTCCTCTGAATAAGAGTTGAGGTGCTATATGAAACTCTCTTGGTTAACATAAGTATGGCACACAAACAAACCAAGCATGTATATATGATATAACAATAAGATGTAATGCACAATGTAAGAGAGAGGTTAGAGAAAGTGGATCAAACGCAAACACCGAGATATGTTTCGAGATTCGAGCACACAGCTCTACGTCCACGCCTTCACACAGAAGGATTTCCACTAACTCGTCCACACAGAACTTCCCACATAGGGAACCTCCATTGAGGATTTGGGTAAATACAACCGGGAGCACACAACTCCTCTCTCAACCAATACAACCTCTCACTAGAGGCAAGGCACAAACCAACAACTATCAACCTCATACTTGAGGGATAAGGCACTTAGCCAAATAACCACAATATCCTCTACAATTAGAGGGATACAAATACCACTTCCACAATCACCTCACACTTGAGGGATATCAACACTATCACCTCTCACAAGAGGGATATCACAAAGATGGAAGGTTTACAACTTGGTGATCACAAAGACCACAAACAACTTCTTTTCTCACTAAATAATGATCCTATAAATAGGATAGATAAATAAGCTCAAGTGTGAGAAATAAAGAGTTTGAAAATCAAAAACATAGGGTCTGTTTGGATTTAAGGAAGTGAAAGTAGGAAGTAAGATTTATTTCCTTTAGGAAAAGGGAAATGAGTAGTAAGTTTTCTGGTGTTTGGATGGTTGTTGGGAAGTGTGGTTTGGAAAATGTTTTGTCGTTTCTGCTTGGATGGTAATGAAAAGTGGAAATGGAAAAGTTGACCAAAAGTTGACCGCAGATCAAAAATCAAGTGAGATTTACATGACCAAAGACTTCTGTAGCACTCTGGAAGTGAGAAAATCCTTGGTATTTGGATAGATAGGGAAATGAGCAATTATACCCCCAACTTCACTCGGATTCCTTACATCCAAACACGCCCATAAAGAAAAAAAACTTCTAGAATATAGCTTAAAAAATCAAATTTTGAAACTTTAAAACTTAAAAACACTTGTAAAGGTAGAAAATTTGGCTCTTGAAATTCTTGGTAAAAACCAACTTCAAATGGGGTATTTATAGCCCCTTTGAAAATCTACCCGTTGGTAGTTGGAAAGGGCTAAAATGCCCTTCCGATCGACCGGGCGGTCGACCGGCCAACGATCATATTTTTGACCTTTGAGCCCACCGGTCGACTGGCTCGGTCAACTGAGAATAGATATAAAGAGCAGAGCTCTCTGCCGGTCGACCGGGTCGGTCGACCAGGGCCATTTCCAGAGAGCAGAGCTCTCGGACGGTCGACCAACCCGGTCGACTGGCCTACCAGCTCAAGCTGGCTTGCACGCTTGTGCACGTCAGTCGACCGCACCGGTCGACCGACTTCTGTTACGGTTGACCGGTCCGGTCGACCGACAGACAGCCAGTCTAGCCATTTATAGACTTAAAACTTAGGTTTTTATCTTTAACTAAATCCCATAAAATCACATAAATTCCATAGAAATCAGTTCTTATATTATCTTTGAAATACAAATATGTGTGACAAAGATTCAACACATATTTCAAACAATTTGAACCATTTTTGTGAGATAGAAAATATGCCTTAAACCAAAAACTGTATTTTTCAAAACTTAGATTTTTGAAATGGAAATTCTTTTTCTCCAAAACATATGTAAATACAAAAACATGATATTTAAACAACTTTGAAGCATATAGTATATGGAAAGTATCTAATATACATGAAAGGTATTATATCTATGTTTTTGACATTAAATTCAAAAATAAGTTTTGTTTAAATACAAAAACTTCAAACACATGAATAGGCTTATCAAAATAAGTTTTTCTAATTAGATGCAGCATAGATGTATATAGATCAAATCTGATATACATTAAACCATGTAAACTTGTTTTGATTCTATCTATTCATGATACCCAAGATCGGTTAAACCGAAAAATCACAACATGAAACTTGTGTGTGTATTGTGAACTAGAGCATATCACACTATCTAACCTTTACAATGATCTAAAACATAATCTTAACTAAACACAAATCGAAGCCTTCTTGTCTCCAAGCCGACTCGATCCAAACGCGATCCAACGAGCATGACTCCATCCTAGTGCTAGATGTGAAGTTGACGCTCGAGCTCTTGAATCACCAAGTGAATGCTCCAAAACACCTTTGTTGAAGCTAATCACCTACTAATATCTTGATCAAATATCTGAAACTACATATCACAAGATTATTAGTAAACTATAACTACATGAGTTAATCATCATCAAAACTAGAGTGGAAGGCCTCTGGGCCAACAATCTCCCCCTTTTTGATGATGACAAAACTCATGGAGTTATATATGCATGGATTAAAGCTAAGCTTCATAGAAGCTCCCCCTTAACTCATGCATAGCAATAAACATAATAAATATGCAATGAATGCTATGCAGAAACATGATATTAGTTGCCAATAAAGTAAACATGCTCTTGATACCAAATATTAAAATAAACATGTTCTTAAAAAATGTTGTTGCTCTTAATACCAACAAAAACTCTTGATACCAACAAAGCAACAAAAGATGCTCTTGATACCAATACTACCAATACCAACAAAAGATGTTATTGACACTAATGGTAAAAGATAAAAAATCTAAACACATATGCATAGTAAACTCCAAAATATCTCTCCCCTTTTTGTCAATTCATCAACAAAGGAGTACAAGCAATGCATGAATAAAACATTTTCTCTTTTTGCATAAAACAAAAACAATATGAAACCAATTAAAAAAAATATATCAATTTAGCATGGAGGTATACATCAAAACATTATGGTACCAATTCATAATACCAATTGAAAAATAAACTAAACATTTTGAATATACCAACAAAAATTTTGATACCAATAGAAAGATATAAACATATAGGTAATCTTGATTGAAAAAATTTATACCAATTGAAAATATTTTACACTTTTGATATCAGTTTGAAATCCATAAACCAATCCTTCTTGGTTAAATATTTAAATTATTAGCAATAAAGATACCAAATAGAGAATAATATCAATTTAATATCCTTGATACCAATATTAAAAATGAAACATATATTTAATTGAAATTATTGTTTATAATCAATTGAAAAGATTTTTCATTAGGAGCGTAGGATACCAATTAAACAAAAAAAATCAATATCATTTTTCAACATAAAGAGTGGGAGTAAGATACCAATGGTAAACAAAACCAATTAAAAGGTAAAATATGAATTTTCTCCCCCTTTATGAAATACCAATGAAAACGATTCATAAGCTTATATAAGATACCAAATGAAAAATAGTTGTCATTAAGGAATCAAGCTTAGCATGGTAAAATTTGTGCCTAAAGATATAGAGATATAGTAAGCACAATTAAAACATATATATATATGTATGGAAAATTATATATATACCAATCGAAATTAATACTATTTGAAGTTTAAGCATACATATATAAAAACATATATGATATACAAAATAAATGTCAATTGTGATACCAATTGAAAGATACAATGATACCAATTGAAATTATAATGAGGATCAAGTGTATAACTTATACTCCCTACCACCCTATTCATGCACATGTTTAAATTAATTTTCAATATGAGCATACAAGGCATGGTCGCCCAACTAACCACCCTTGTTGGTAGGGGTTTTTAAAAATAAGTTTGAAAATAATTATAACACGTTTGAAAACTCTACCAAATGAAGAATATTGTAACTAGTTTTATGAAAAATTTGTAAACTAATACAAAATCCTTCGAGCAAGGAATAAAATAAAAATATATTTCATGAAACAAGAAAATAACATGATCATCAAACACTCAAAGGTCTATAAGCACATAGATTCTAATGAAAACAAATCATGAGTAAACAAGAATGATATGAGTGTACAAGTATAATGTGAAATACAAAGTCATGAAAATAGGCAATTAAGCTTAATATCAAATTTCTTAAAACATGAAAAATCATCAAAACTAAGAATCCTTCAAGGTATATGTATGTTTTTTCAACTAGAGTATACATACATATCCAAACATGAACGAGTCCACAAAAGTATATGCATGAAGGCAAGTGGCTCAAGGATGTATATGTATAACTATTAGTTTTGACAAAATAGATATATACATGAGGTTTAAACACAAACATTAAAACATGCAAAAAAATAGAGAATATAAGTCAAAATGCATGAATCATCAAAACTAAGCTATATTAGTACATCTAATGGGTAGAAATGAGCATTCAAGCACAAACATATAAAAATCTATTTGTAGCTCACTATTTGTACAAGTATATACTCAAGTTTTAATGAAAACTAACATCTAAACATATAATCAAAACATGAAGTGCAAAAGTTAAAACAAAACTCATATAATCATTATGTAAATACGCATTAGATTTATGATATACACAATAGCTAAACAAATGTGAGAACACAAAATATGGGTCCCTATAAAACATGGGTGTTTCTCAAATACTATACATGTATATCATTAGTCTAATTATCATGGTATTTATAATAATCATGAAACTAAACATGCTAAAAATCAACAATATGAAAAGCATGTAAACATAAATGGGAGTTAGAGATTGTTACAAAAATCATGAGGATACATCTCTATGCCTCCAAACCGAGGTGATCCTCCCCACCAAACTCTCCTTGAAAGTGATGCATCTAAATAAGTCATCAATCAGCTCGGAACGCATCCACCTCAAGGCACCATCACTCTCACGTTAAGTGAGAGCCCACACCTACATCAAATAAAATAGGAGTGATTTTTGGTACCCATACTCTTTTGGGTCCATGGGGTTAGCTCCCTTCCTAACCCAAACAAGCTTATTTGCTAAATTTACATCATATACTCTATCATACCAAAACTTAGCAAGGTGGCCCTTACGTCCATAATGTGTACATGTGTACATATGAGCATACAATGTGTTATGAGTGTGAACGTGAGGAGCATGTGTATGACGTGATTTGTGTGCATGCATAGATGAAACTTGTTTCTTTCGAAACATAGATTCCAACTGTGAGTGGTTCATGACGCAATGGCTCAAAGTGGAGCCCAAACATTTAGCACTTTTCTTCAATACACAAATATCATTTTTAACATTTGAAGATAAAGTGGAGCATGCAATAGGTGTGATAGAATGTGAAGTTATACTAGCATGACAAACATGAGAATCAATATCATTTTTCAAAGAAACATTTTTATCTGATACAATTTCCAATTCCTTTGAAATTGAAGCAACTTTTATTTTCAAAGAATCATTCTCTTTTACAACAAAATCAAGTTTTAAAGTTAAAGCCTCATTTTTTCTTTAACACATTATTACAATCATTTTTACTTTTCAAAATCTTGTTTTTATTTAAGATAAGATCAAGTTTAGATTTCAATGAATCCCTTTCATTAGAAATCTTAACCTTCTCTTGCAAAGCCAACTTAAGTTTTGAAAACAAATCTTTATTCTCTTTATTTAAACCAAGGCTCTTCTTTTTCAAAGCTTTATGTTTTTCCAATAGGTTCTCACAAACAATAGATAGCTCTTCATTTAGTGCATCGGCATCAATATATTCATCACAAGAAGAACTAGCACTATCTAGTTGAGTATCCAAATGTACCTCAAGGGAGTCATTCCATTGGACCATGAAGCAACGTTGGTCGGACTCTTCTCCACTTGGATTGGCAGTTGAAGCTTTGGAGAGGTCAAGATGTTCCACACTGCAAAGGCGGAATCACAATGAGAAATCATGTTTAAATATTCTTTGCTAAGTGATTTTCTATGTGCCTCTAGAGCTAGTGCATTGGCCTCTAAATGCTTGCTATTACTAAAGTAAGATTCCTTGGTAATGGCAAGGTAAACTTTAACACCTATGGCTTTTAAATGCCAACTCATCCTAACCTTCCATATATCAATTTTAGAGATATCAAACATGTGAGGGCTATCCATAAGTGCAAACTATATGTGTGCAAATGTAACTATAGATTAGCAAAACCAAGATCTCACTCCAAGGATATTAATTTTTAAAGAGTGTCCTGTTTTTAAGACTCAGCAAGTACCACCGGAACACATGAATGCGGCCTACTCATGGCCGTAATAAAATCCCTACTCGTAAACTTAAAATCTCGGTTGGAGAAATCACGCAAACTTCTCTTGGGCCGAGAATAATCCTCCCAGGCCTAATTTTTCCAACAATTTTCACCATCCTAATCATCAGGCAAATTTTTCCAGTCAAGTGTTAGTCTCAAATTTTTCATATTTCATTCCACATCTTCACATTTATTTAATATCAAATTCTGCTAATAATACCTCTCTTGTATGTTTCTAGGCCCATGGCATGAAATGAAGAAGAATCCCAAAAATCCCATTTAATTGGTGATTAAAAGCCTACATGAATAGCCATTGACTTTGGAGGGCGGTTTTGTCAAAACAAGGTGCCCAAATCTGGATTTCAAGAGATCCACCTGACAGGGGGACAAGAGGGGAGCATGCAGCAGGCGGTGCCGCGCACGCGGCTCTAGAAGAGCCATAGAAACGCTGTAAAAAGCCGAATTTTCACGGCTCTTGTGTGGAGGGAAAACCGCGCACAAAAAGTTTATGTTTTAAAATCAAGATTTAAAGTGTGCGTGCTTTGGCTTCCTCGAAACTTCTGTTATAGCATAAAGGCTAAAATGAGTCGAATCCATAAGGACGGGAGGCGATAGAAGCTTTACCGGTTGATTCACGTGTTTGTTAAAAAGTTCTTCAAAGTTTTAAAGAATGAAAAGAAAGGAAAAGAAAGAATGAAAAGAGAAGTACGGTGAAACACAAAAAAGTGAGAAACATAGAAAAGAATATATTTGTGATTTTTGTGGTATATTTCTAAAACAAGTGAAAGAGAATGAAAACTCACGGCTACTAACTACTAATGACTCCACCAACACGCTAGCCTCTTAGTGATAGTTGCCTCACATGTATCATTGGCCATCACTAGTCCTTGGTTCAAGAGCGATTCAAAGCATGACCCATATGTAACTCATCACAACCCAACTCAACAAACAAGTACAAGCTACACTTAAATCATCAAAACCCAATAAGAGTAAGCATGAAATAAAGTAATGTTAGCTTGTTAGAGAGTTAGGAAGTTAGAGTGTTAGATCCATCATCATGAGCCATCAATGGCTCTTACAAGAGCAAGGCCAAGTAGAGGCTATTAGATTCATGTGGATTATCAAATAAGAAATAGACTAGTTAGTGGTTAGTAGTTAGTTGCCATGAGAGAAAAGTTAGCTACACATGTAAAAGAGATTAGAGAGAAGAAAACATAGAGAGGTAAAGAGAGCACCTTTCATAGATTGTCACCTTTTATTACAAGCACTCTTGTATTCCAAGCATGTACCACTCTCTCTCCCCCTATTACAAGATCTATAAAATGAAAAATAAAGGGAGGAAGAAGAACTAACCTAAACTAAACTACCCTAACTACAACATGGAAATGAAACTACTCTTAAAACATTGCATATCTCCTGCTCAAAAATCCCAGGGGGTATTTATAGGCACCAGGGAAGAGGGGGCTAGCGAACAACCTCTGGCCCAAAATGCATACTAGGGCCGCGTGTGCGGTCCCGTCTGTCCCCTGTCAGCTTCTGCTCCCAGCTTCTGGTTTTGAGCCCCTAGTTTTGATGAATCAGCTCTTCTAGGTCAATGGCTATGATATAGGCTTCTAATCACCAATTAAATAGTGATTTAGGATCTTTTTCTTCATTGCACACCATGGACCTAGAATCAAGTAAGCAAAGTCTAATTAGCAGAATTTTATATTAAATAAATATGAGAATGTGATGAAAATTATGCAAGATCAGAGACTAATAAAGCTCCGTACCTGTACCCTGGTGCCCCCTTTTTCCTATAAAAGCCGTGGGATTTTCAGAACTGAAGAAGAAGTTTTAAGGAGTTTTTCTTTAGTTTTAGTGTAGTTTTAAAGTAGTTTCTTCTTCTTACTGTAGTTTAGCTTAGTTGTTCTTCTTCCTCTTTTTATGTTCCATTTCTTGTACATCTTGTAATAGGAAAGAGAGTAATACATGAGGGAAAGCAAGAGTGCTTGTAATAGAAGGTGACAATCTATGAAAGGTTCTCTCTTTATCTCTCTTTGTTTTCTTCTCTTTAACTCTTTTACATGTTTAGCTAATTTGCTCTCATGGTAACTAACTATTAACCACTAACTTGCTAACTTTTTACTTGATAATTCACATGAATCTAATAGCCTCTACTTGGCCTTGCTCTTGCAGGAGCCATTAATGGCTCATGATGATGGATTCTAATACTCTAACATCCTAACTCTCTAACAACCTAACATTACTTTATTCCATACTTACTCTTGTTTAGTTTTGATGGTTTAAGTATAGCTTGTACTTGTTTGTTGAGTTTGGATATGATGAGTTATCTTATGGGTCGTGCTTTGAAATGCTCTTGAACCAAGGACTAGTGATGGTCAAGGATACATGTGAGGCAACTATCACTAAGAGGTTAGAATGGTTAGTGGAGCCATTAATAGTTAATAGCCATGAGTTTTGTTTCTTTTTTTACTTTGTCTTAGATATACAAACAAAAATCACAAAAATCATTTATTCTATGTTTCCCACTTCTTCGTGTTTCATCGTACTCTTCGCTTTTATTCTTTGTTTTCTTTTCATTTCATTCTTTAAACATTGAAGAATTTTTAACACACACGTGAACATTCCGATAAAGTTTCTATCGCTTCCCGTCCCTATGGATTTGACCTGTTTAGCCTCTATGCTATAACGGAAGTATCAAGGAAGCCAAAGCATGCACTTTTAACTCTTGATTTCAAAACATACACTTTTCGTGCACGGTTTTCCCTCGATCAAATTTTGGCGCCATTGCTGGGGATGGGAATGGTTTGATTTCACATTTTTGTTATCTTTTCTTCTTTGTTTTTGGTGCGCAGGTCAAATTTTTAGCATTGCAGAAGTCCACACTTGCTTTTGTGTGGTGGGGTAGATTCTTATATATTATTATATTTTATTGTATTTATATTACCTGTGCACTGTAATAATTTTAAGAACTAAAATACGAAAATTGGATGCTTTAAAACGATTTAGACATTTGCATCAGGCACTTGTCGATTTCAATTCCAATATACTGTATTTTATTTTTGTGTTTTTGTGATCTTGATGGAGGTGTACATATTGCATTGCATATAGTTAGGACAAACACGTGGGTGATTTACTCTATTTGTGTGTTCATTCTAATCTATATTGTATACCTGCACGAATTGAACTTAAGCGCAAAACCTAATACAATATAAGGTGGGGAAGTCATTACCCTCCCTTAACCCAAAAATCACCTTCTCACTCACACAACCTAAGCCTAAATAAAACTTACTAGACCTAAGGGGGAAGTTGTTAGAGTTTGATTCTTGTCAGATCGGTGTCCAAGGTTGGAGATTAAGAGGGGAAAACTCGAAGAATAATGGTTTGGCATAATTAGGCCTGTTGCTCCTGCATGGATACCTCCCACTGATCTTGCCCCTACCTGGCTGATTAACTTGTGGTCAGATTCTGACAATGTAACCCTAGTGGACAGTCTAACCAGTTAGGAGTCGTTTAGGTCTAAGTCAACCCTAACATAGGCTTGTTTTCTTTTTCTTTTTCTTTATTTGTTTGTTTGTTTGTTTTTCTCTTTTGTAAATTGTGAAATAGATTTTAACAACAACAATTTTTTCAATCATAATATGAATCCATATTTCACCCTAACCTCATTTGACTCGGATTTCTCTGACCCGGCTATGTATAACATGAACCAACCTCATATGCCGAATTGGGATTATCCAACTCAATATGTGCCCCAGTCCCAATACTATTAACAAGACTGCAATAATCATCACCACTTTTCACCGAGTCAGTAGGGATACAACTCCCCTGAATATTATGGTCAACCACCTTACCAGCATCCATCTTCATATACTCCTTCCCCCGAACAACCATTAGAAGAACCAATTGACTGGGAAAAGAGGATGGAAGCCTTAAAAGAACTCGAGCGACAAATTCAAAATCTAGAGGACTCAAAATCCCATTAAAGTTTTCAAATAAAAGATCTTACTCCATTTTCCATGTCCCACAGCAAGAAGAACATACCGACTTAGAAAAGAGTACGAAATCCATAATTCAATTTCAAGTTATCCTTTCAATATGATAGAAGCAAGACTTTGTCGATTGGAAAATTTATGCAGGAATAATGAAACTCTCTCTACCAATCTTTGACTATTCCTAACACTTCTAATCATATTGATGAAAATCATAAATTATGGAATCTTGAAGACTTTGACCAAGATTCAATTTCACTACAAAATCTTGAACTTGACCAATATCAACCCATTGATAAATTGGCAAGTTTCCATTTTAATGAAATTGAACTTGAATTGAATGTGAACCCAACCTACAACTTTGTGATTCAATTCCAATCTTTGAATTTATGTTGACTCCGGCATCCTTACCCAAGTTGGACCCATTGCCGGAGCCAACTTGATTTCTGTATCTATAGTTTTTAAACTGAATCACTTCTTTTGGATAGTCACATTTCATTGATGGGAATAGAATGTGAAATTAAATTCTTTGATTTGGACTCAACTCTTTAACCTAAACTAACTCTCGAACCCAAAGTCAATTTTCTTGAGTTAATATGGTTCTTGAACTTTTCATTTCAAAGCCCAAATCATCCATTCCACAAAATCATATTCTATTGTAGGACTAAAGTGTTGACCAGAATGACTCAGTAATGATCTTCCAAGATTAGTCATGTAAAAGGAATAATTTTCATTATAGTGTTGGCCCAAAGGCCTTCCACTCTAGTTTTGATGATGATTAACTCATGTAGTTATGTGTACTAATAATCTTGTGTTTTTAGTTTCAGATCTTTAATCAAGTTATTAGTTGGTGAAAGCTTCCACACATCTTTCACAAGTTGATTCAAGAGCCCGAGCGTCAAAGATCACATATTGCACTTGCTCGATGGATCAAGGAGTTTTGGATCGAGTCGGCTTGGAGTTTGCGCTCTACAATAAGACTTCGGTACCATAGTTTAGTTTTGTGTTTAGATCCAAATTTGTAAAGATTAGAATAGTATGATAATGCTCAAGTTCACGACACACACGTTTCATGTTTTGAAGATTGGTTTTTGGTTTTTCGGTTTTAGGTTTAACCGATCTTGGTTTTCATGAATGGATAGATCAAAACAAGTTTACATGGTTTAATGTGTACATGCATGCTTTAATTTCCTAGACAAACTTAGTTTTGACTCCCTTATTCATGTGTTATATGTTTTGGTATTTTTGACAAAACATATTTTGGAATTAACGACAAAAACTATGATATATATTTGTTTCATGTATATTGGATTTCTATCCATATGCATCATGCCTAAATGTTGTTTAATATCATGTTTTTGTACTTGGAAGAGTTTTGGACAAAACGTATTTTCTATTCAAAATCCAAGTTTTAGAAAATATAGTTTTTGGTTTTGGTAAAAATGATTAGACACAAAAATAGTTCATATTGATTGATATTTGAGCTAAACTTTTTACCACATGTTTATATATCAATGCAAAATGATAAAACTATTTTTGGTGATTTTTAGAAAAGATAAAAGAATTTTTAAATATATTTCTAACTGAAATTTCTGTTCCAGGCTTCAACCAAGTCGACTAGTAACCTGACTAGTCGACTAGGGCTGAGGTCGGTCGACCGGGCCGGTCGACCGACGTGCACAAATATGTGCACGTTTGGCAGCTTTGGGACGGTCGACCGGGACGGTCGACCGGACTGAGAGTAGAGCTCTCTGTTTGTTTCGGTCGACCGGGCCGGTCGACCGGTAGCTGCCAACGGTCAAAAAATGACCGTTGTGTGGTCGACCGGGCGGTCGACCGCCAGGGTATTTCTGGCAGTTCTGCTGCCAACGGCTATTTTCTGGATTAGCCTATAAATACCCTTTTGGCAAGAGTTTTTCTCTAAGAATTTTTGGGCTAAAATATTCATTCTCTCAGGTGTTTTTGCTGCAATCAAAATAGGTTTTTGGATTCAAATTGAACAATCTTTTTGGTGTTTTCATTAGGGTTTGAAAAATCAAAGAAAGGGTTTTGGGAAAAGCTTTTGAATTGAACTTCTCTATCTTGGTTTGATTTATTTCCCAAAGATTTTCTTTGAGTTGCTGGTTTCAAATCCCTTGGTTTTCTCCACACTTGAGCTAAAATTTACTATCTTCTCTATAGGATTTTGTGTGGGAAAAAGAGATTGTTTTGTGGTTGTTGTTTTAGCCACTAAGTTCAAAAGAAAAGAGATCTTTGTAAGAGAGAGTTTGTGGTCTTTTGACTACTCAGAGATTACTTGTATTGGTGCTTGTGATACTGGGTACTCCTGTGGAGTGGGTACGCCAGTGATTGTGTAACTGTCTTTGTGACAAGTTAGTGGATTAGAATCCTTCATGGGGAAGGCGGGGATGTAGAGCTGGGCGCTCGAACCTCGATAACATATCTTGGTGTTTGCGCTTGTTCTATTGACTCTATCTCTCTATCTCTTTACTTTATGCCTTGCTTATTATTCATATTGCTCATTCATATTTGCTTGGCTTGGTTGTGTGCATCACTTGTTGATAGCACTTGAGTGTGTTTTTTTTAAGTTTTAAATTCCGCATTTAGTTCATAGATTAGCATTGTCACCTATTCACCCCCCCTCTAGGTGACTTTTCAATTGGTATCAGAGCTTGGACTCTAGGTTTGGCTTAACATCCATAGAGAGATCCTTAAAATTTGCTAATCAATATTTTCATTCATCCATTCATACACTAGTAAACATGGTCGACAACATTAAATCCCCACCTAAATTTGATGGACTTAATTTCCCTATTTGGAAGGTTAGGATGACTATATTTTTGCAATCTTTGGGTAGCCTAGTGGCCAAGTCCTTGACCAAACCCTATGTAGCACCCGATAGTGATGAGAGCACTTGGACCGACTTCAACTTTAGAGAATATGAGGCTAACTCCAGGCCCAAAACTCCCTATTAACCGCCTTGAATGAGGATGACCTTACACGGGTAATTCATTGCCAATCCGCCTATGAGATTTGGCAACATTTATTGGTCACACACGAAGGGACTTCACAAGTCAAGAGAGCTAAGATAGATCTCTTGAGGTCCCAATATGAGTCATTTAAAATGATTGATGATGAGTCTATTGATAGTATGATTACAAGATTTACTAAAATCACTAATGGTCTTTCTTCCTTAGGTGATGACATCTCCAACGATCAAAAGGTGCGGAAAGTGATTCGGGCTCTTCCGTCTTCATGGAAGATAAAGGCCACCACCTTAAAAGAATTGAACGACAAGGACGAGATGGACCTCATTAGTCTCATTGGGAACCTAAAGACCCATGAGATGGAGAAGAAGGCAAGAGAAGAGGCCACTACTTCGAAGAAGAAATCCATAGCCTTCAAGACTTCATCCACCAATGATGACGATGAAGAAGACGAAGAAGAAGATGAGGAGCTAACTCTACTTGTGCGGAATGTCAAGAGGTTGTACCGGAAGAACAAGCTCAACTTCCGGAGAAAATTTGAAGGCGGGGAGTAGAGCTGGGTGCTCGAACCTCGATAACATATCCTTGTGTTTGCGTTTGGTTTACATTCTTGCACTCCTTACTTTACTTTACTTGCACTTATTACTTGCTTATCATCATCATTGCTATATTTACTTGCTTTCATTCATCTTGTGAATCTTGTTGGGTGATTGTTACGTCTTAATTTTTAATTTGTCCATTGATTAGCATTATCACCTATTCACCCCCCTCTAGGTGATTTTAAGATAGGATCTTGCATGATCCTATTAAAATTGGGGATTATAAATATGTAGATAAAAAAGAGGTTAATAAAGGAGGATTCCGTGAGCCACTACATTATCTTGATTAGGTAGCAACGCTTGGCCCAATCAGACCACCACCAGAGCCACCACCATGAGGTAATTTTTTTTCCCTTCCCATTTGTTTCATGTATATACACATTCACGATGAATTGAGGACGCTGCACGAGATAAGTGTGGGGGAGGATTTACTAACATAGTTAGTTTTTAATTTTCTTTCTTTTACACTTTTTTTAGGAAATTTTTAAAATTTTCTTTGTATAGAAACACTTTTCTTTTCTTTTTACAAAACTTTTTGGATTAAGAGAAATAGTTTTAATTTATTTGTAAGAAAATTAACATTATCTTAGGAATTAGGAAGACCTAAAATTATGAAATTTTAAAACCAAATCAAAATAACAGATCTTATTTAAATTTTAGGATAAGGAAGTAAAATTGGAAAGATAATTTGATTTTAATTTTTTGCCTTAGATTTATGCACTTCACACTTACACAACTTTTTGGGATTGAAACAAAGACTAAAAATATCATTAAAATATATTAAAAAATGATGATAAAACTACTTATTGAAGTTGCGTAATTATGCCTCAGGAAGCATAATTATTCTCGCCTAAAAATAGTGAACAAAAATAAAATAATCCCCTTTAGTTTTGTGGCCTTGTTTACTCGAGTCCTTAAGTCCGAGGGATGTTTTCTCATCTGGTACCCTAAAATTATCTGATTTGGGAGTCACCGGCTAAAGGCTTACTACTTGAGTAAGCTAGAATGCCTAAGAAAACTAAGAAAATAATAATAATAATATAAATAAATGACATAAAAGTTAGAGTCGATATCCTAAAAATCTTCACTGTTCTCAAAGTGCATATGTTCTAGGAGTTTTATGAAAGATCAAAGAATCAATTCAATTTTAAATTCTTACATTTAATTTATAACAAGATTTTGTATTTTGACTTAGCTAAAAGAAAAATAATTTCTGGTTAACTTATGACATTGGATCACTTAAATTTTCGTAAAATATTTTAACACTTTTTTCTATTTCAAAATGTGCTTTCAAAATACTAACATTTGATTTCTTTCTTTATGGATTTTGTGGGTGTAATTCGCTGAAAACCCTCATGAGACAAAACTCCTCCTCTAGGGAAAACCTAGAGTTTAACGGCTTGTAGCACACGCTCAGTGCAATCGCGTCACCTACGAAAATGGTATAATAATCTTCTTAGTTAGTTTTTTTGTTTTGCTTGGGACAAGCAAAAGATAAGTATGGGGGTGTGATTAGTATCTAAAATTTCATATTTCATACCATATCTTCATATTTATTTAATATCAAATTCTGCTGATAATACCTCTCTTGTATGTTTCTAAGCCCATGGCATGAAATGAAGAAGAAGCCCAAAAATCCCATTTAATTGGTGATTAAAAGCCTACATGAATAGCCATTGACTTTGGAGGGCAGTTTTATCAAAACTTGGTGCCCAAATTCAGATTCCAGGAGGTACACCCGACAGGGAGATAAGAAGGGAGGCGTGCAGCAGGCGGCGCCACGCACGCGACTCTAGAAGAGCCAAAAAATGCGACAAAAAGCTGTGTTTCTGCCGCTCTTGTGTGGAGCCGCGCACCAAGATTTGATGCGTGGTTTCGTACCTGTACCCTGGTACCCCCTTTCTCTTATAAAAGCCTTAGGATTTCCAGAACTGAAGAAGAAGTTTTGTGGAGTTTTTCTTTAGTTTTAGTGTAGTTTTAGAGTAGTTTCATCTTCTTAGGGTGGTTTAGCTTCGTCATTCTTCTTCTTCCTCTTTGTATCTTCCATTTCTTATAAAAGAAAAGAGAGTAGTACATGAGAGAAAAGCAAGAGTGCTTGTAATGGAAGGTGACAATCTATGAAACGTTCTCTCTTTATCTCTCCTTATTTTCTTCTCTTTAACTTTTTTTTACATGTTTAGCTAATTTTCTCTTATGGCAACTAACTACTAACCACTAGCTTGCTAACTTCTTACTTGATAATCCACATGAATCTAATAGCCTCTACTTGACCTTGCTCTTGCAAGAGCCATTGATGGCCCATGATGAAGGATCCTAACGTTCTAACATCCTAACTCTCTAACAAGCTAACATTACTTTATTCCATGCTTACTCTTACTTAGTTTTGATGATTTAAGTGTAGCTTATACTTGTTTTTTGAGTTTGGATATGATGAGTTATCTTATGGGTCGTGCTTTGAATCGCTCTTGAACCAAGGACTAGTAACGACCAAGGATACATGTGAGGCAACTATCACTAAGAGGTTAGCATGGTTAGTGGAGCCATTAGTAGTTAGTAGCCATGAGTTTTCTTTCTCTTTTTACTTTGTCTTAGATATTCAAACAAAAATCATTTATTCTATGCTTTCCACTTCTTCGTGTTTCACTGTACTCTTCTATTTTATTCTTTGTTTTGTTTTGTTTTCATTCTTTAAAACATTGAAGAAATATTAACACACATGTGAAAATTTCGGTAAAGCTTCTATCACTTCCCGTCCATATGGATTTGACCCGTTTAGCCTCTTTGCTATAACGGAAGTATCGAGCAAGCCAAAGCACACACTTTTAACTCTTAATTTTAAAACATACACTTTTCGTGTACGATTTTCCTCCAATCATCAAGCTCCATCTTCCTCCTTCCAAAGTACACCAATAGAAAAAAAATTCAGTAAATTGGAGGAGAGAATGGAGGCATTTATGAAGTCCTAAGCTGCCTTCATACAAAATCAAGGACAAACATTGAGCAACCATTCACAGGCCATATCGAGATTAGAAATGTAAATGAGTCAATTAGCTAGCTCTCTATGTGAAAGACTAAAGGGTACTTTACCTAGTCAACCCTAAAATTCCAATCAAGCTTATAAGATTTAGGACCCACAGATCAACTAGTGCAATGTTGTTCGCACACTTCGATCAGGAAAGAAGGTAGACAACCAGGTCTACCAGAAGAAAAATCCTACCCACATTGATCCTGCTCCTGCCTCTACATCTGCTAGCTCCTCTCAATCTGCTCCGAAAATGTCTGACAAGGACACAGCTGCTGAACAAGTTCATAAGCCTGTGGCACCCTTTCCCAATAGGCTTAGGAACAATAATAAGAACATGCATATGGAAAAGATGTTGGCCCAGAGGCCTTCCACTCTAGTTTTGATGATAATTAACTCATGTAGTTATAGTTTACTAATAATCTTGTGATATTTAATTTTAGATATTTGATCAAGATATTAGTAGGTGATTAGCTTCAACAAAAGTGTTTTGGAGCTTTCACATGGTGATTCAAGAGCACGAGCGTCAAAGTTCATATCAAGCACTCGGTTGGAGTCAAGCTCGGGGGATCACGTTTGGATCGAGTCAACTTGGAGACGGTGTTCTACAAGAAGGCTTCGGTTTATTTAGTTTAAGTTTGTTTAGATCATTGTAAAGATTAGATAGTGTGATATGCTCAAGTTCTCAACACACACACGTTTCATGTTTTAGTTTTGGTTTTCGGTTTAACCGATCTTAGTTTTCATGAATAGATAGAATCAAAACAAGCTTAGATGGTTTAATGTATATTAGATTTGATCTATATACATCTATGCTTCATCTATTTAGAAAAACTTATTTTGATAAGCCTATTCATGTGCTTGGAGTTTTGGTATTTAAATAAAACTTATTTTTGGATTTAATGTCAAAAACATAGATATAATACCTTTCATGTATATTAGATTCTATCCATATACTATATGCTTTAAAGTTGTTTAAATATTATGTTTTTGTATTTATATGTGTTTTGGAGAAAACGATTTTCCATTTCAAAAATTTAAGTTTTGGAAAATACAGAATTTAGTTTAAGGTAAAATTTTCAAGTCACAAAAATGGTTCAAAAAGTTTGAAATATGTGTTGAATTTTTATCACACATGTTTGTATTTCAAAGATATAACATGAACTGATTTTTTGAAATTTATGTGATTTTATGGGATTTATTTGAAGTCAAAATACCTAAGTTTTTCATCCCTAATTCGGCTGGACTGGCTGACTGCCGGTCGACCGGACCGGTCGACCATAGCAGTGGGCGGTCGATTGGGCCGATCGATTGACGTGCACAGAACGTGCAAGCAGCCAGGCTGATGGGCCGGTCGACTAGAACGGTCAACTGCCAGAGAGCCTCTGCTCTCTGGAAATGGCTCCGGTCGACCGACCTGATCGACCGGCAGAGAGCTCTGCTATCTGTATCAGCTCGGTCGACCGGGACGATCGACTGGCCAGATAGCAGTTGCTCTCTGGATCCAGTCCCGATCGACCGGGGGATCGACCGGCAGGCGCGGCAGTCAAAAATATGACCGATGTCGGTCGACCGGCCGGTCGACCGGAAGGGCAAAAATGCCCTTTTCAGCTGCCAACGGGCATATTTGAAATGTGGGTATAAATACCCCATTTCTTAGTTGTTTTGAATAAGAATTTTAGAGAGCAAAATTTCCATCTTTACAAGTGTTTTAACACTAGTTTTCAAAAGAGTTTTTAAGCCAAAAGGATTCATCTTTATTTTATTTTTCAAGGGTTGGAAAAATCAAAGAAAATTAGAGATTTGGGATATTTGTCTTGTTCTTCATTTCTATCAAATTCAAGTTGTTTTCCTAAGTATTTTCTTTGTTATTTGATTTCCATACGCCTTAATTTTCTCACACTTGAGCTATCTGTCTATCCTATCTATTAGGATCTTTGTTTTGTAGGAAAAGATTTGGTTTGTGGTTAAGATAGACCACAAAGTTGTAAACCTTCCATTCATTGTGATATCCCTCTAGTGAGAGGTGATTGAGTTGTTATCCCTCAAGTGTGAGACGATTGTGAAAGTGGTATTTGGCTCTCTCTAGTGAGAGGTGGAGATTGTGTTGGAATCCCTCAAGTGTGAGGTGATTGTGTTTGTGTAGCTTTGAGCCCTATCCCTCATTTGTGAGGTTGATCTTTGTTTGGCTATGTGCCTGTTCCTCTTAGTGTAGAGGTGATATGTAGTTGTGCCTTGCCTCTAAGTGTAGATTTTGTATTTATTGGAGAGAGGAGTTGTGTACTCCCAGTTGTATTTACCCAACTCCTCAGTAGAGGTTCCCTGTGTAGGAAGTCCTGTGTGGACGAGTTAGTGAAAATCCTTCTAAGTGAAGGCGGGGACGTAGAGCTATGTGCTCGAACCTCGAAACATATCTTGGTGTTCGCGATTGATCCAATTCCTCTAATTCTCTCTCTTACATTTGAGCATTGCATCTTATTATCATATCATATACATGCTTGTGTTGTTTGTGTGTGCCCATACTTGTGTTAACCAAGAGAGCTTCATATAGCACCTCAACTCTTATTCAGAGGAATCAAGAAGAGTTAGTCCAGAGCCCTTCATCGGGAATTCGACTACACTCTTTGGTTACACTAAGTGTGTTGCATTAAGTTTTTAATTCCGCATTATTGTTCATTAGATTAGCCTTACACATATTCATCTCCCCTCTAGGTGTATTTCAATTAGTATCAGAGCCTACGCTCCTGATATTAGGTTTAACCACCTAGGAGTGAGGTCTTGGTTAGCTATTCTATCATTTGCATTTGCACACTTATATTGTTTACACACACTCATGGATTGCATGACCGCTCCTATGTTTGATATTTCTAACATCGACGTATGGAAGATTAAGATGAGTATGTATCTCAAGACCATAGGTTTGCATGTTTTCCTTGCCGCTACCAAGAAATCCTATCTTGGTAATAGCAATCATATAGGGGCCAATGCATAAGCCCTTGAGGTACTTAGAAGCACACTTAATAAAGAATATCTTTCTATTGTTTCTCATTGTGATTCCGCTTTTGCAGTGTAGAACACTTTGATCTTCTCCAAGCTTCAACCGACAAATCTTGTGGAGGATGAATCTAGTGGAGAATCCGAACAAAATTACTATATGATCCAAGGGAATGACTCCCTTGAGGTAAACTCGGATGCTCAATTAGATGATGATAATGCTAGTTCTTCAAGTAATGATTATATTGATGCCAATGCTTTAAATGAAGAACTTTCTATTTTATCTGAAAAATTATTAGAAAAATATAATCTTTTGAAGAAGAAAAGTTTGGACTAAAAGAGGAAAATAAGGATTTGTGTTCAAAACTTGATTTGGCTTTACAAGAGAAGGTTGAGATTTCAAATGAGTGTGACTCTTTGAAAACCCAACTTGAACTTGTTTTAAATGAAAACAAAATTTTGAAAAGTAAAAATGATTGTGAAAATGTTTTGAAGAAAAATGAGACTTTAACTTCAAAACTTATCTTTGCTTAAAAGAAAATGATTCTTTGAAAAATAAAATTATTTCTATTTCAAAAGATTTGGATTTGATGTCTAATGAAAACATTTCTTTGAAAAATAACTTAGATTCACATGTTTGTCATGCTAGTATAGCTTCACATTCTAGCTTACCTATTGCATGCTCCACTTCTTCTAACATTGATAATGATATAAATTTGTTAAAGAAGAACATTGATTGTTTGGGCTCCACTTTGAGCCATTGTGCCATGAAGCATACACGTTTGGAATCTTTGTTTCAAAAGAAACAAGTTCCATCTATGCGTGCACACAAACCACGGCATACACATGCTCCTTACATTCACACTCATCACACTTTGTATGCTCATGTGTACACATGTACACATTGTGGACGTAAGGGACACATTGTTAAATTGTATTATGATAGGATACATGATTCTAATTTAGCAAATAAATTTGTTTGGGTTAGGAAAGGAGCTAACCCCCATGGACCCAAAAGAGTATGGGTACCAAAGACCACTCCTATTTTATTTAATGTAGGTCTGGGCTCTCACTTGACGTGAGAGTGATGGTTCCTTGAGGTGGATGCGTTCCGAGCTCATTGATGACAAATTTGGATTCATCACTTTTAAGGGGAGTTTGGTGGGAGGACCACCTTGGTTTGGAGCCTAGAGATTTGCCCTAATGGTTTTTGGTAATGATCTCTAAACTCCCATTTATGTTTACATGCTTTTCATATTGTTGATTTTTAGCATGTCTTGTTTGATGATTAGTATGTTAAATGTCATGATTATTAGACTTGTGATATGCATGATTAGTATTTGAGATCACCCATGTTTATATGGACCCAAATTCTGTGTTCTCACATTTGTTTAGCTATTGTGTATATCATAATTCTAACACTACTATAATGATCATATGAGTTTTGTTTTAATTTTTATGCTTTATGTTTTGATTACACGTTTAGATGTTAGTTTTCATTAAAACTTAAACATATACTTGTACAACTAGTGAGCCACAAATAGATTTTTATATGTTTGTGCCTAAATGCTCATTTGTACTCATTAGATGCACTGGTATAGCCTAGTTTTGATGATTCATACATTTTGACTTGTATTCTCTATTTTGGACATGTTTTCATGTTTGTGTTTAAACTTCATGTGTATGTCTATATTGTCTAAACTATTAGTTATATATATACATCCTTGAGCCACTTGCCTTCATGCATATACTTTTGTGGACTCATTCATGTTTGGATATGTATGTATACTTTAGTTTGTACAAAACATACATATACCTTGAAGGATTCTAGTTTTGATGATTTTCATGTTTTAAGAAATTTCACATTGAGCTTGATTGCCTATTTCCATGACTTTGTATTTCACATTATACTTGTACACTCACATCATTTTTGTTTACTCATGATTGGTTTTCATGAGAATATATGTGCTTATAGACCTTTGAGTGTTCGATGATCATGTGATTTTCATGTTGCATGAATATTCTCTTGTTTTAATTCCTTGCTTGAAGGATTTCGTACTAGTTTATAATTTTATCATATAACTAGTTGCGTATTCTTCATTATGGTAGAGTTTTCAAACGTGTTATATTATTTTCAAACTTATTTTTGAAAACCCATACCCATCAAAGAGCGGTTGGTTGGGCGACTATGCCTTGTATGCTCATTATTGAAAATCTATTTAAAATATGTGCATGAAATGGGTGGTAGGGAGTATGAGTTATACACTTGATTCTCTTTATAGTTTCAATTGGTATCATTGTATCTTTTCAATTGATATCACAATTGACATTCATTTTGTATACTCATATATGTTTTTTATATGTATGCTTACACTTTAAATAGTATCCATTTTGATTGGTATTCAATTTTTCATACATATATATGTGTTTTATTTGTGCTTACTATATCTCTATATCTTTGAGCACAAATTTTAGTTATGCTAAGCTTGATTCCTTAATGACAATTATATTTCAATTGATTATTTTTTAATTGGTATCTTATACAAGCTTATGCATCATTTTTCTTGGTATTTCATAAAGGGGGAGAAAATTCATATTTTATCTTTCAATTGGTTTTGTTTACTATTGGTATCTTACTCCCACTCTTTATGTTGAAAAATCATAGTGAATTCTTTTGTTTAAATTGGTATCCTATGCTCCTAATGAAAAATCTTTTCGATTGATAATAAATAATAATTTCAATTGGATATATGTTTCATTTTCAATTAGTATCAAGAATATTGCTAAAAGGATTGGTGTATGTTTTTTAAATCAAAAATATAAAATATTTTCAATTGGTACAATTTTTTTCAATCAAGATTACCTATATGTTTATATCTTTCAATTTGATATCAAAATTTTTTTTTGGTATCTTCAAAATGTTTAGCTTATTTTCAATTGGTATCATCATTTGGTATCATGATGTTTTTATGTATACCTTTGCACTAAATTGATATTTTTTTTCAATTGGTATCATAATATTTTGATTTGTATTGATTATATGCAAGGGAAGCTTAACATCTTCTCTATTTATATATTTTATTGTTTTGATTTATGCATAAAAAGGAGAAAAATATTTTTTTATAACCTTTATTGTTTGCACCCCTTTGTTGATGATTGACAAAAAGGGGGAGAAATATTGATGTTTTATATGCATGTTTTGATATTTAAATTGGTTCAAATTGTTTCAATTTATTATCAGAGCACGTTTAATATGCATATTTATTCAAATTGTTTCAATTAGTATCAGAGCACGTTTTATATGCATATTTATTTTGTTTATTGTATTTTTCTATTGATATCTAGTGCATACATGTCACTCTATATCAATTGGTATCAAGAGCATTGTTGAGCATTTATTGCATAACTACTTGTTTATTGCTAACCATGAGTTAAGGGGGAGCATTGATTGAGGCAAAAGCTGCACACAAAATAAAGAATTTAGATTTAGAAGGAAGATGTGCAAGTGCTCAATTCTTACCGCTATAGCAAGTGGCTATGCGGGTCGTGATCCATTATTGTTATACATATTTACATATTTTACCACTTCCATACCATGCATATTATCAATAAAAAATGATTTTTGATCATCTTCTCTCTATTTTTGCAGGTCCACATCTGAAATGAGAAAAAGCCCAAAATCTCTTTAATTAGCAATAATTAAAAGAGATTAATTCAAAAGCCTAAAAGAGAGCCTAAGTTTGAGCCCATGATCTGGAGAATTCTACGCGCCAGCTCACACTTCTAGAAGGTCTACGTGGTTAAAAAACTCATAACAAATTCGTAACAGAAATCTGGGATCCAATGGACCAGATGTTGCCGCGTTTCCTAATCCTAGCCGCAGATCTGCGGCAGATCTGGGGCTGTAAAGCCCCAGATTCCTGCCACCTGTCCACCTTCTGGAGCCTTCTCTCTGAGGCTATAAATACAGGACCAGGGCCTTCGCAAAAAGTGAGTGGAAGAGAGATTAGAGATTAGAGATTAGATGCTTGTATTTCTCTAGGATTTTTGTAGTGCTCTAGATCTTCTTCCTCCCTAGAAATTCTGCAAAAGAGAGTTGTAAGAGAGAGAAAGCTTGTGTACACCAAGGAGTGACAACTTGTGAAGCAAGGATTCATCCATTCTCTTCTCTCTACTTGAGCATTTTCTAGTATTACTTGCTTTCTTTAATTCTAGCTTTACTTTACTTGCAATTTTATTCATGCTTTGCTTTTCTTTTATTGTAATGGCTAGTAGCTAATTCTTCTCATGTCTAGCTAACCAATAACCTAGCTAACTACTAACTCATGGGTGATTGCTATCTTTAATCTTGCAAGTTGTATGACCTTCTCTTCTCCGATGGGTTACTTTCATTGCTTGGCAAGTTCTTGTTGTAATCCTCCATATGATTCATGTGTGCCTCATTTAGAGCCTTGTCTTGAGAACAAGTGCCGTGATGGAACATGGAGATGGATCACCAATATGCTATTTGTTGTACAACTTCTTTACTTCCATTAATGAATGTTGTATCTTCTTCCTTAGCATCCCTTGAGTGTAGCTCTTTTGATTCCATTAATGAAAGTCTAATTGTAGGCCAATGACATCTATGAGGCTACAAGACAAATCCAAGAATGATCACCCGTCATTCAAGTGAGAAAGTAATTAGACCAACACGCAAGACAAATCTTTGCCGATGAATCAACATGAGGCACGCATTCACCATCACGGAGTTTAGTAAGTTTTAGTAAGGTAGTAAGGTTAGCTAGTCATGATCTTCTCATTCTAAGAGTCTTTTCAAAGTTTTCTTTATTTTAGTGTTAATCCAAGAGCCAATCTTGTTTTGATTTCTTTTCATTTTCCATCATGAACATATCCACCGATTCTTTCATTTCTTTTTCCAATTTCTTTTCATTCTTTTAAAGCAAAGAAGAACTTTCGTTTTCTTTCTTCACTACAAACCGTAACGCTTCCATCGCAAGCTCTCCCTGAGAATCGACTCGGTATAGCCCATGCTATAACGGAGATTGGAAAGGGTACATTAATCATTTGGAATACATTTGTGGAGTGATCAAAGCACTTGAGGTTGAATCTAAACCTTATCCCTTTTTATTGAATATATTTTGTGTGCAGATTATACTCCACAATACAACACCTTTCCCGTCTAATCAAATTTTTGGCGCCGTTGCCGGGGAGAGCAACGGTTTTTTTTGGTTTAAAGTGAAGAACTAAACACATTTTCTTCTCTGTTGCAGGTTACAGGTGAAGAAACAGAAAAAATAGCATTGCAGTAACATATAAGTGGACCTGGGCCTCTGCTCTTGAAAGCAGAGACCAGGATCCCTCAGTTTTGCCGCAGAATCTCGGCCCCAGCCGCAGATTTGCGGCAATCCTGAGTTCACTACTGACAAGTTTTCTGCAGGGTCTTCAGCTTTGCAAAATACAACTTCTGCAATAATTCTTTTCTTGTATGCTTCGCCATACTCCTGCTAATTATAATAAACAGTAAAACATTGGTTGAAACGTTAAAAATTGTTTAGACATTTGCATTCTAGGAACGTGTCTTTTCAATTCCTTTACTTTTACTGTTGAAGAGTGCTGGAGTAAGGTACGTTTTGCATTGCATGTAGACTAGGAATCATCTCTTGCTTGATTTTCATGCTTTGAGTGTATCCTAGTTATATATCTTGTACACTTGCACCAAAACTGATTTTAAGGGCACCACCCATAAATAAGATAAGGTGGGGGATTTTATCACCCTTTCCTTAGCCCGAAAACCACCATCCCAGCACTCACTAACCCAAGCCTAATTTAATAAAAAAAGTAGACGTTGGCCCTAGGGACATCTCGGACTCATTTAGGAGATTATCCTAAGGGGGAAGAGTGTTGGAAATTGACTCTTGTAAAATTAGTGTCTAGGAAAGGGATTGAGGGCCGAAAGCCCGAAGGTTGGTGGTTATTTAATTAAGGAACGTCTCTGACGGAAAACCTCCCAACAACCTTGACCTTTCCTGGCTGATTAGCTTGTGGTCAAAGTCTACACTAAACCTCCCCGTGGATGGTCTAATCAGTTAGGAGTCGTCTAGGTCATAGGTCTACCCTAACTTAGGTTAGAATTTTTTCTTTCTTGATTATTTATTTGTTTGTTTCTTTTTATTTGTATTTCATTGTGTGATATGGCATTCAACAATTACAATTCTTTCCATCCTAATAATAATCCATATTTCACACAGACTCCATTCTATTCGGATAATTCCAACCCGGCGTTTTACAATATGCAGCAACCACATACGCCGGGTTGGCCTTATCCGAATCAATATGACCCATACCCCCATCTAATAACTATAATTTCCATAATAATTTCAACTCTTCACCGAGTCAGTGGGGATTCACTTACCCCGAGCATAATTTCCAACCACCTTGTCCTCCTTCTCCACCCAGTCCACAATATTTTCAAGATACATACTCAATTCCACCAATCCAAAATAAAGCACCATCAATTTTGGAAATGAGTATGCGTGAGTCCAAACACAAATCCCAAAGTCTGATGGACTCACAATTTCACTATTACTTCCAAGACAACACTTCATCTTTTCATCAAAACAATGAATTCATCAATTATGGAAAGATGCTTGAAGACATGACTCATGCTCAAAATGCTAGAAATCGTGACATAAATATGATGGTTGAATCTTTACGTTCTCACCGTTTGACCAGATCTGGTGTCACTAGCCACTCTGTTAAAGCCAATGAGTCATGTAGTTTTGGAAATCAAGATTCTATTTCAGAACGCTCATCTAAACTTGTCCAAACTTCAAAACCCATTGACATTTTGGCAAGTTTTCCTTTTCCTGAAATTGAACTTGAACATGAATATGATCTTGAACCCCAACTTAGTGATTCAATTCTCTTTCCTGATTCAATAATGACTCCGGTATCTTTACCTGACTTCAATCTTTTCCCGGAGTCGACATTGGATCCTGTCCCAATTCATAATGAAGTTGAATCACCCATCTTTGAGGATCATATTGAACTTGACCAATTATACACTTCTGAAGATACTATTGACAAATTGGCAAGTTCTCCATTCTTTGGTATTGAACTACATGAGAAATGTGACCTAGATTCTCACAATCTCTTTACTTCTAAAACTGATTGTACAATTCTGACGGAAAACATTGACCTTTGTTTTGAAGAATTGTATGGCGATGAGCTAGAATTCCTTAATATTGGAAGTAAAGAGATATCACCCATATTAGGTCACATTCCATTGTTGGACAATACATGTGGACTGGAGTTTCAACTTCTTTACTTGGACCCAATTCCTGAACTCATTTCGACTTCTGAACCTTTACTCGACTTAAGTCACCTTCCTGAGTCGGTATTAGTTCCTGTCCTTCCTGAGTCCAAGTCAACCGTTCTATCATTTCATACTCCATTCTGGGACAAGGTGGTTGACAAATTTGACTCTGAAATTAGTTATGGAATATGGAAATTAGATGGGGTCAAATACTTAATAAAGATCCTTCATGGATTTATCTTTTTAGTGGGTTGTATTCATGATATTTCTGGTGGGTTCCTCCAAACCCAAAGTAAAGTTGATTGGGCCATGTTTCGTGGACCAATCAGGCCGCCACCGGAACCACCACCTTGAGGTAATTTTTTTTCCGTCCCTCTCTATTTGTTTCATGCATACATATATCACGATGCATTGAGGACAATGCATGAGATAAGTGTGGGGGAGGGCTTACCAACATAGAGTTTTTAGATTTTCTTTCTTTTACACTTCTTTTAGAAATAAACAAAAATAAAAAAAAACTTTTTGAAATAAGAGACAAATGTTTTGATCTATTTTTAAGAAAATTAAGATGTATCTTAGAAATTAAGAAAGCCTTAATTATGACATCTTAAACCTAGTTGAAATAATAGATCTTGTTTGAAATTATAGGCTAAGTAAGTAAAATTGGGGAGATATTTTTATCTTGAATTTTTTGCCTTAGAAAGTATGCACTTCACATTTACACATTTCTGGGATGGAAACAAAGACCAAAAAGGCCATAAAAAAAAGAAAAAGAAAAAAAATATATATATAAATAAAACATCACTTATTAAGCTGGATAATTGTGCCTCAAGAAGCATTATTATTCACGCCTAACAGTGGTAAAGGAAATAAATAATCCCCTTTAGTTTCGCGGCCTTTTTCACTCGAGTCCTTAAACTCGAGGGATGTTTTCTCATCTGGTGCCCTAAGACCAACTGGTTTGGGAGTCATCGGTTATAGGCTCGTTACAAGGGTGAACTAGAAAGCCTAAACTAAGGGAAGAAAAAAAAAGAAAAAGAAAATAAATATATATAAATAATGGCTTTATGGTTAGAGTTGAAATCCCAGAAATCTTCACTATCACAATGTGCATACTATCTAGGTTTTATGAAAGATAAAATATTCAATCCAATTTTGAATTCTTACCTTAATTGAAGACAAGATCTTGCATAAAGACTAAGTTTAAGGGAGAATGATTATAGGTGGACTTATGACCTTAGATCACTTATATTTTTGCAAAAATAGATCGAAAACATGTCTCTCTTTCAAAATGCGTTTTCAAAACACTAACATTTGTCTTCTTTCTTTATGGATTTTGTGGGTGCAATCCGCTGAAAACCCTCAGGAGACAACACTCCTCCTCTAGGGTAACCTAGAGGTTTAACGGCTTGTTGCACGTGCTCAGTGCAATCGTGTCACCTACGAAAGTGGTGTAATAAAATTGGTAGTATAGTTTTTCTTTTCTTTGTTTTGCTCGGGACGAGCAAAAGCTAGGTATGGGGGTGTGATTGTTATACATATTTGCATATTTTACCACTTCCATACCATGCATATTATTAATAAAAATATGATTTTTGATCATCTTCTCTCTATTTTTGCAGGTCCACATCTGAAATGAGAAAAAGCCCAAAATCTCTTTAATTAGCAATAATTAAAAGAGATTAATTCAAAAGCCTAAAAGAGAGCCCAAGTTTGAGCCCAGGATCTGGAGAATTCTACGCGCCAGCTCACACTTCTAGAAGGTCTACGTGGATAACAAACTCATAACAAATTCGTAACAGAAATCTGGGATCCAATGGACCAGATGTTGCCGCGTTTTCCTAATCCTAGCCGCAGATCTGCGGCAGATCTGGGGCTGTAAAGCCCCAGATTCCTGCCACCTGTCCACTTTCTGGAGCCTTCTCTCTGAGGCTATAAATACAGAACCAGGGCCTTCGCAAAAAGTGGGTGGAAGAGAGATTAGAGATTAGAGATTAGATGC
The DNA here is from genome assembly GCA_038442645.1 of Agave tequilana. NCBI lineage: Eukaryota > Viridiplantae > Streptophyta > Magnoliopsida > Asparagales > Asparagaceae > Agave > Agave tequilana. The sequence goes on from JAVJIF010000127.1 coordinate 819,489, forward strand.
TTGTATTTCTCTAGGATTTTTGTAGTGCTCTAGATCTTCTTCCTCCCTAGAAATTCTGCAAAAGAGAGTTGTAAGAGAGAGAAAGCTTGTGTACACCAAGGAGTGACAACTTGTGAAGCAAGGATTCATCCATTCTCTTCTCTCTACTTGAGCATTTTCTAGTATTACTTGCTTTCTTTAATTCTAGCTTTACTTTACTTGCAATTTTATTCATGCTTTGCTTTTCTTTTATTGTAATGGCTAGTAGCTAATTCTTCTCATGTCTAGCTAACCACTAACCTTGCTAACTACTAACTCATGGGTGATTGCTATCTTTAATCTTGCAAGTTGTATGGCCTTCTCTTCTCCGATGGGTTACTTTCATTGCTTGGCAAGTTCTTGTTGTAATCCTCCATATGATTCATGTGTGCCTCATTTAGAGCCTTGTCTTGAGAACAAGTGCCGTGATGGAACATGGAGATGGATCACCAATATGTTATTTGTTATACAACTTCTTTACTTCCATTAATGAATGTTGTATCTTCTTCCTTAGCATCCCTTGAGTGTAGCTCTTTTGATTCCATTAATGAAAGTCTAATTGTAGGCCAATGACATCTATGAGGCTACAAGACAAATCCAAGAATGATCACCCGTCATTCAAGTGGGAAAGTAATTAGACCAACACACAAGACAAATCTTTGCCGATGAATCAACATGAGGCACGCTTTCACCATCACGGAGTTTAGTAAGTTTTAGCAAGGTAGTAAGGTTAGCTAGTCATGATCTTCTTATTCTAAGAGTCTTTTCAAAGTTTTCTTTCTTTTAGTGTTAATCCAAGAGCCAATCTTGTTTTGATTTCTTTTCATTTTCAATCATGAACATATCCACCGATTCTTTCATTTCTTTTTCCAATTTGTTTTCATTCTTTTAAAGCAAAGAAGAACTTTCGTTTTCTTTCTTCACTACAAACCGTAACGCTTCCATCGCAAGCTCTTCCTGAGAATCGACTGGTATAGCCCATGCTATAACGGAGATTGGAAAGGGTACATTAATCATTTGGAATACATTTGTGGAGTGATCAAAGCACTTGAGGTTGAATCTAAACCATATCCCTTTTTATTGAATATATTTTGTGTGCAGATTATACTCCACAATACAACACCTTTCCCGTCTAATCAATCCACAAGGAGGGTTTTGCGATAGAAGCGTTTACGTTTTGTATTGAAATCTTTATGAAAATAAAACGAGAGTTCTTCTCTGTTTTTAAGTTAAGAAAATGGAAAAGAATTATGTTAAAGTTAGAAAGAAAATGAGAGATGAAGAAGGTGGAAAAAATCAGAAAACAGCGAAAGCGACTATGTACAAATGATTCGGGAAAGAAAGAGTTGAAAGAGGTGGTGATCTATACTAAAGAAATAAAAGAAAAGAAAGAAAGAAGAGTGAAGAAATACTTACCTAGTTTGATAGATGACTTACCTGGAAACCTTTGCATGTTCTACCTTTGTTTAGGAGGCGTTCAACGCATAGATCATAAGCCCGAGCTCAGTCCCTGTTCGCATTATATCATCAAGTCTCGCACAAGCATGAAGTGATACGTCTTGAGGAGGAGAACGTCTTCATGAACTATCGTTGGCACTCACATAACATCGTTATACTCGTGCTTTGAAATTCACTTGTAAACTCAACAAAAACAAACGAGGTAAAGTAGAAGGTGGAAGAAGAAAGCAAAAGAAAAGTAAAGTAAAGCAGAACATAAAAACAAAGCATTTACCTTTATTACTTACTGAAACAATGGAAGAAAGGAGGAGGGTACATCGGTGTCACTCTCAACATCAGCCTCTCTCTCTTACTTACATGAATCATCATCTACCCTAAGCTTACATACAATTTACACAAAAAGAAAAGAAAAACCTAAACTAAGGAATGGAAAACTTGGCTAAATCCTATCTCTGCATGGTCGTCCATTTTTCAGCGCAAAGACTGCCTTTTTATAGGCATAACCCACACGAAGGAGATCCCGAGGAGATCGGGGGAGCAAACGCTCCCCCTAACTCCCCAACAATGCCGCGAAAACGCGGCTTTGGCCGCGTTTCCGCGGCCAGGGTGTGGCCAGATGGCCACACCCTGTTGGTGGGTCTATCTGGGATGTCCTTCTGCATTTATCTTCAGTTGTTTTCTTCGTTTGGGTCCAGGATTCTGACGAAATGACCTTTGATTCTTGGCTTTAACCGATCGATTCTGAGAGGATTCTTCTCAACCGGTTTTCAACCTCTTGATTTTGCCCTGATTTTCTGAGTGCGAATTAATTCTGATTTAATTCAGAATTTTGGTGGGCTTTGGGCTCATTTCTCTTCATCTCCTTAAAGATTGGGCCTGCAAATAAATTAAGCAATTAATTAAGACAATGCAAAGTTTTATTCTAGAATAAGTATGGAAATATGATACTAAATATGCAACATTAGCTACCAATCACATCCCAATACCTATCTTTTGCTCGTCCTCGAGCAAAACAACTAAACTATACTAAGGATTATTAGACCACTTTCGCAGGTCGCGCGATTGCACTGAGCATGTGCAACAAGCCGTTAAACCTCTAGGTTTCCCCTAGAGGACGAGTTTTGTCTCGTGAGGGTTTTCAGCGGATTGCACCCACAAAATCCATAAAGTAAGAGAAACAAAGAGTTAGTATTTTCGAAAAGCATTTTGAAAGAGAAAAATATTTGAAATATAATTGTAAGATCTAAGCAATCTATAAGTAATAGGAAAACTGAATTTTTCATTCCTAAACTTAGTCTCTATTCAAAAATTTGTTGTCAATCAAAGTAAGGAGTCAAATTGTACTTCTCATCTAGTCTATTACTTTACCCTAAGTCATATGCACCTTGTGACTGTGAAAATTTTGACTAAGGGTTCATTAACTCTAACTCTTATGCCTTATTTATTTATATATATATATTTGATGGTATTATTCCTTAGTTCTATTAGGCTTTCTAATCTGCCCATGTAGTGAGCCTTTAATCGATGACTCCCAAACCAAACGGTCTTAGGGCACCAGGTGAGAAAACACCCCAAGGACTTAAGGACTCGAGCAAATAAGGCAACAAAACTAAGGATTTTTATTATATGAACCTCTTTTAGGCGTGAATACTTATGCTTTATTAGGCACAAATACCCAGCTTAATCAGAGGATTTTCATATATATTTTTTTCTCAAACTTATCTAATCATCTTTCGCATAAATACTAAGGCTTGCTTAGGACAAAGCACCTAGCTAATCAATAATTAGATTTTTTGTCTTTTATTTTTTTCCTTTATTTTTTTATTTTTTTATAAGGCATAAGAATCTTTGTTTTTGAACCCTAAGTGTGTAAGTGTATGAAGTGTGCATATTTCATCAAGGTAAAGATCAAGACTAAATTACTTTGACAAATTTTCTTCCTAACTCTAAAAATCAAACAAATAATTTTATTTTGACCAAGTATAAGAAATCCTAATTTGGATTTTCTTATTCCTTAAAATTGACTTAATTTCTTACAAAAATAAGTCAAAATATTGTTTATATTTTTCAAAAAGTTTTTAATAAAAAGAAAAACCTAAGTTATGTTAGAACCCTCCCCCACACCTATCTCATGCATTGTCCTCAATGTATGAATTAATGCATATATGCATGAAAAAGACGAAAGGGAAGGAAATGTTACCTTAAGGTGGTGGTTCCGGTGGTGGTCTGATTGGTCCATGAAATGCGGCCCAATCAACTTTTCTTGGGGCTCGGAGGAACCCACAAGAAATATCACTAATATAACCCATTAAGATTGTGTATCCATGAAGGATTTTTATTAAGTATTTGACCCCATCTAATTTTCAAATTCCATAATAAATTTCAGAGTCAAATTTGTCAACCACCTCGTCCCAGAATGGAGTATGAAATGATAGAATGTTTGACTTGGACTCAGGAAGGATAGGAACTAATACCGACTCAGGAAGGTGACTTAAGTCAAGTAAAGGTTCAAGAGTCGTAATAGGTTCAGAAATTGGGTCCAAGTCAAGAAGTTGGAACTCAAGTCCACAATTATTTTCCAACAATGGAATGTGACTTAATGTTGGTAATTCAAGTTCAAGAATGATAGGTGGAATCAAAACTGACTCTAAAATATTACTCAAGTTTGGTAACAAAACAGGAGTCAATAATGATTCAGAAAGTTGAACTGGATCACGGATTTGGGAATCTAGGTCACATATCTCATTGAGTTCAATATCAAACAAATGAGAACTTGCCAATTTATCAATGGGATTTTCAAGATTATAAAATTGGTCAAGTTCAATATGATCATGAAAGATGGGTGATTCAATTTCATGACGAATTGGCATAGGATCCAATGTTGACTCGGGAAAAAGATTGAAATCAGGTGTAGATACCTGAGTCATTATTGAATTAGGAAGTAAAATTGAATCACTAAGTTCTAGTTCATGATCATATTCATTTTCAAGTTCTATTTCAGGTAAGGGATAACTTGCCAAACTATCAATTTCATTTGGAGTTTGGGCAAGTTCAAATGGTTGTTCTGAAATGGAATCTTGATTTCCAAAACTACATGACTCTTCGGCTCTAACAGGATGGTTAGTGACATCAGAACTGGTCAAACGGTGAGAACGTAGAGATTCGACCATCATATCTATGTCACGATTTCTAGCATTTTGAGCATGAGTCATGACTTCAAGCATCTTTTCATAATTGATGGATTCGTTGTTTTGATGAAAAGATGAAGTGTTGTCTTGGAAGTGGTAGTGAAATTGTGAGTCCAACAGATTTTGTGATTGTTGTTTGGACTCACGCATACTCCTTTCCAAAATTGATGGTTTTCTATTTTGGACTGGTGGAACTGAGTATGACTCTTGGGGATATTATGGACTAGGTGGATAAGGGGGACAAGTTGGTTGAAAATTATGCTCGGGGTAGGTGAATCCCCACTGACTCTATGAAGAGTTGAAATCGTTATGGAAATTATAGTCATACGATGGGGGACATGGGTTATATTGATTCGGATAAGACCAATCCGGCACACTAGGTTGGTTAAAGTCATGATATGCCGGGTTGGTAATATCCGAAAAAGAGTTTGATGTGTAATATGAATTATTATTGAAATTGGAAAAATTGTTATTATAGGCCATATCACACAATGGAATACAAACAAAAAGAAAGAAAAACAAACAAATAAACAAACAAAGAAAAAGAAAAAATTCTAACCTAAGTTAGGGTAGACCAATGATCTAGACGACTCCTAACTGGTTAGACTGTCCACGGGAGGTCCAATGCAGACTTTGACCACAAGCTAATCAGCCAGGTCAAGTAAGATTAGTGGGAGGTTTTCCGTCAAAGACGTTCCTTAATTAAATAACCACCAATCTTCGGGCTTTCGGCCCTTAATCCCTTTCCTAGACACTGATTTTGCAGGAGTCAAATTCCAACACCTTTTCCCCTTAGGATAATCTCCTAATTGAGTCCGAGATGTCCCTAGGGCCAACGTCTACTCATTTTTAGTTAGGCTTGGGTTAGTGAGTGCTTGGAATCTGATTTTTGGGCTAAGGAAGGGTGATTAAATCTCCACCTTATCTTGTTATGGGTTAGTGCCCTTAAGATTAGTTTGTGCAAGTGTACAAGATAAATAAGATTCACTCAAAGCAATATAAATCAACCAAGTATGAGTCCTATTCTGAATGCAATGCGTACGTACCTTGCTCCAGCACTCTTTAACAGTAAAAATAAATGAATTGAAAAGACACGTGCCTAAAATGCAAACGTCTAATCAATTTTTTATCTTTTCTACAAATGTTTTACTGTTGATTATTAGCAGGCTTATGTGGCATATAAAAAATAAAGTTGCAGAAAACTAGAATTTGCAAAGCAAGAAGCCCTGCAAAAAGACAATTAGTAGTCAACTCCTTTTTGCCGCGGATCCGCGGCTTTGGCCAAGAAAACGCGGCAAAGCAGAGGGCACTTGGTCTCTGCTTTCTAGAGCAGAGACCCAAGGCCACTTATATGTTACTGCAACCTTAATTTCCTGCTTTGCTTGCCCTTAACCTGCAACAGAGAAGAAAATTCGTTTTAGTTCTAAAAAAAAATTTTCAATACAAATTAGATTTCAATAAAAACGTTACCCTCCCCGGCAACGGCGCCAAAATTTGACTGAGGCAAAACCTGCACACAAAATAAAGAATTTAGATTTAAGAATGAAGATGTGCAAGTGCTCAATTCTTACCGCTATAGCAAGTGGCTATGCGGGTCGTGATCCACAAGGAGGGTTTTGCGATAGAAGCGTTTACGTTCTTTATTGAAATCGTTATGAAAACAAAACGAGAGTTCTTCTCTATTTTTAAGTTATAAAAATAAAAAGAATTATGTTAAAGTTAGAAAGAAAATGAGAGATGAAGAAGGTGGAAAAAATCAGAAAACGGCGAAAGCGACTATGTACAAATGATTCGGGAAAGAAAGAGTTGAAAGAGGTGGTGATCTATACTAAAGGAATAAAAGAAAAGAAAGAAAGAAGAGTGAAGAAATACTTACCTAGTTTGATAGATGACTTACCTGGAAACCTTTGCATGTTCTACCTTTGTTTAAGAGGCGTTCAACGCATAGATCATAAGCCCGAGCTCAGTCCCTGTTCGCATTATATCATCAAGTCTCGCACAAGCATGAAGTGATACGTCTTGAGGAGGAGAACGTCTTCATGAACTATCGTTGGCACTCACATAACATCGTTATACTCGTGCTTTGGAATTCACTTGTAAACTCAACAAAAACAAACGAGGTAAAGTAGAAGGAGGAAGAAGAAAGCAAAAAAAAGTAAAGTAAACCAGAATATAAAAACAAAGCATTTACCTTTATTACTTACTGAAACAATGGAAGAAAGGAGGAGGGTACATCGGTGTCACTCTCAACATCAGCCTCTCTCTCTTACATAAATGAATCATCATCTACCCTAAGCTTACATACAATTTACACAAAAAGAAAAGAAAAACCTAAACTAAGGAATGGAAAACTTGGCTAAATCCTATCTCTGCATGGTCGTCCATTTTTCAGCGCAAAGACTGCCTTTTTATAGGCATAACCCACACGAAGGAGATCCCGAAGAGATCGAGGGAGCAAACGCTCCCCCTAACTCCCCAACAATGCCGCGAAAACGCGGCTTTGGCCGCGTTTTTGCGGCCTATCTGGGATGTCCTTCTGCATTTATCTTCAGTTGGTTTCTTCGTTTGGGTCCAGGATTCTGACGAAATGGCCTTTGATTCTTGGCTTTAACCGATCGATTCTGAGAGGATTCTTCTCAACTGGTTTTCAACCTCTTAATTTTGCCCTTTTTTCTGAGTGCGAATTAATTCTGATTTAATTCAGAATTTTGGTAGGCTTTGGGCTCATTTCTCTTCATCTCCTTAAAGATTGGGCCTGCAAATAAATTAAGCAATTAATTAAGACAATGCAAAGTTTTATTCTAGAATAAGTATGGAAATATGATACTAAATATGCAACATTAGCGACCAATCAAGCTTCTATGAAGCTTAACTTTAATCCATGCATATATAACTCCATGAGTTTTGTCATCATCAAAAAGGGGGAGATTGTTGGCCCAGAGTCCTTCCACTCTAGTTTTGATGATGATTAACTCATGTAGTTATAGTTTACTAATAATCTTGTGATATTTAGTTTCAGATATTTGATCAAGATATTAGTAGGTGATTAGCTTCAACAAAGGTGTTTTGGAGCTTTCAAATGGTAATTCAAGAGCTCGAGCGTCAAAGTTCATATCTAGCACTCGGTTGGAGTCAAGCTCGGGGATCACATTTGGATAGAGTCAACTTGGAGACGGTGTTCTACAAGAAGGCTTCGGTTTGTTTAGTTTAAGTTTGTTTAGATCATTATAAAGATTAGATAGTGTGATATTCTTAAGTTCACAACACACACACGCTTCATGTTTTAGTTTTCATGTTTTGCTTTTCAATTTAACCGATCTTGATTTTCATGAGTAGATAGAATTAAAACAAGTTTACATGGTTTAATGCATATTAGATTTGATCTATATACATCAATGCTTCATCTATTTAGAAAAACTTATTTTGATAAGCCTATTCATGTGTTTGGAGTTTTGGTATTTAAACAAAACTTATTTTTGGATTTAATATCAAAAACATAGATATAATACCTTTCATGTATATTGGATTCTATCCATATACTATATGCTTTAAAGTTGTTTAAATATCATATTTTTGTATTTACCTGTGTTTTAGAGAAAATGATTTTCTATTTCAAAAATTCAAGTTTTAGAAAATACAGAATTTGGTTTAAGGCAAATTTTTCAAGTCACAAAAATGGTTCAATAAGTTTGAAATATGTGTTGAATTTTTATCACACATGTTTGTATTTCAAAGATATAACATGAACTGATTTTTATTGAATTTATGTGATTTTATGGGATTTATTTGAAGTCAAAATACCCAAGTTTTTCATCCCTAATTAGGCTGGACTGGCTGACTGCCGATCGACCTAGCAGTGGGCGGTCGACCGAGCCGGTCGACCGACGTGCACTGAACATGCACGCAGCCAGGTTGATGGGCTGGTCGACCGGAACGGTCGACCGCCATAGAGCCTCTGCTCTATGGAAATGGCCCCGGTCGACCGACCCGGTCGACCGGCAGAGAGCTCTGCTCTCTATTTCAGCTCAGACGGTCGACTGGCCAGAGAGCCGTTGCTCTCTAGATCTAGTCTCGGTCGACTGCCGGTCGACTGGCAGGCGCAACGGTAAAAAATGTGACCGTTGTCCGGTCGACCGGCCGGTCAACCGGAAGGGCAAAAATGCCCTTTTCAGCTGCCAACGGGCAGATTTGAAATGTGGGTATAAATACCCCATTTCTTAGTTGTTTTGAATAAGAATTTTAGAGAGCAAAATTTTCATCTTTACAAGTGTTTTAACACTAGTTTTCAAAAGTGTTTTTAAGCCAAAAGGATTCTTCTTTATTTATTCTTCAAGGGTTGGAAAAATCAAAGAAAAATAGAGATTTGGGATATTTGTCTTGTTCTTCATTTCTATCAAATTTAAGTTGTTTTCCCAAGTATTTTTCTTTGTTATTTGATTTCCAAACACCTTGACTTTCTCACACTTGAGCTATCTATCTATCCTATCTATTAGGATCTTTGTTTTGTCAGAAAAGATTTGGTTTGTTGTTGAGATAGACCACCAAGTTGTAAACCTTCCATTCATTGTGATATCCCTCTAGTGAGAGGTGATTGAGTTGTTATCCCTCAAGTGTAAGGTGATTGTGGAAGTTGTATTTAGCTCCCTCTAGTGAGAGGTGGAGATTGTGTTGGAATCCCTCAAGTGTGAGGTGATAGTGTTTGTGTGGCTTTGAGCCCTATCCCTCATTTGTGAGGTTGATCTTTGTTTGGCTATGTTCCTATTCCTGTAAGGGTAGAGGTGATTTGTAGTTGTGCCTTGCCTCTAAGTGTAGAGGTTGTATTTGTTAGAGAGAGAGGAGTTGTGTACTCCCAGTTGTATTTACTCAAATCCTCAGTGGAGGTTCCCTGTGTGGGAAGTCCTGTGTGGACGAGTTACTGAAAATCCTTCTGTGTGAAGGCGGAGACGTGAGTTGTGTGCTCGAACCTCGAAACATATTTTGGTGTTTGCGATTGATCCACTTTCTCTAACTCTCTCTCTTACATTTGAGCATTTCATCTTATTATCATATCATATAAATGCTTGTGTTGTTTGTGTGTGCCCATACTTTTGTTAATCAAGAAAGCTTTATATAGCACCTCAACTCTTATTCAGAGGAATCAAGAGGAGTTAGTTCAGAGCCCTTCACCGGGAATTCGGCTACACTCTTTGGTTACACTAAGTGTGTTGCATTAAGTTTTTAATTCATCATTATGGTTCATTAGATTAGCCTTGCACCTATTCACCCCCTCTAGGTGTATTTCAAAGGATACTTGAGATGTTTAACCAGGTCAAATTGAACGTGCCTCTTATTGACGCTATCCAACAAGTCTCAACATATGCTTCATTTCTTAAGGATATATGTACGAAGAAGAGAAAAATGAATGTGCCCAAGAAAGTGTTCTTAGCAACCAACATAAGCGAAATTCTGTCTGGTCCTATTTCAAGGAAATACGAAGATCCCGGATATCCTACAATTTCTTGCACCATAGGACAAATAGAAATTAGCATAGCACTCCTTGACCTGGGAGCAAGTATCAACTTGCTACCTCTCTCAGTATACCAGCAACTTGGGTTAGGCGAGCTGAGTCCAACTCGAGTTACATTCAGTTAGCTGATCGATCTGTGAAAATTCCCAGGGGAAAATCGCATATGTCCTTATCCAGGTCGGGGATTTCATCTACCTCGTTGACTTCATCTAACTTAAGATCCAACCTGTGTCAAATCCACGGCCTTAAACTATAGTCATCTTAGGGCGCCCATTCCTTGCTACAGTCAATGCCATAATCAACTGTAGAAACCATGTGATTGACCTTTGGAGACATGACAAAGGATGGCAATGTTTTCAATCTTAGAAGATAACCCAGGAATATAAATTATCAGATTTTTTAGGTCAATTTCATTGAAAATTTTACCAGTGAGTATGAAGAGAGCATAAAGATGGAAACATAGAGCGAGTTTGATCTGGAGTCTGAGGATTTCAATTTGGACCAGATCATAGGACAGTTAACTGGGCATCAAGCCCAAATGTACCTCATCACAAGACCGAAATTTCTGATATCACCTCCAATGAATCAACTCCTTCCCTAGAGTTTAAAGCCTGACCTGAATACCTCAAGTACACCTACTTGGGCGGAAGAGAAACCTTGCCAGTTATCATAGCATCCCATCTGATGAGCAACAAGAGGACAGCTTGATGTCTATTTTGAGGGGACATAGGGAAGCCATTGGATGGACAATGAAAGATATCAAGCGGATAAGTCTAGCAATAGTTCAACAAAGAATTCATTTCAACGATGAAGCAATTCCCAGGAGGGACCCACAGCGCAGGCTTAACCCACCCATGCAAAAGTCTGTAAAAATGAAAATTCTGAAACTGTTAGACAATGGGATCATTTATCCCATTTCTGATAGCTAATGGGTTAGCCCGGTTCATGCGGTCCCCAAGAAAGCTGGTTTTACGGTGGTAGAGAACGAGCATAAGGAGTTGGTACAAACAAGACTGCCTACCAAGGTTCATGTTTGTAATGATTATAGAAAGTTGAATGTAGCCACTCGTAAGGACCACTTTCTGCAACCCTTCATCGACCAAATGCTTGAACGCTTGGTTGGGCATGAGTAATATTGTTTCTTGAATGGGTACTCGGGATACAATCAGATCCCATTGCTACAGAAGACCAGGAGAAGACTACGTTCACTTGCCCACTCGGAACCTTGGCTTACCGACGCATACCCTTTGGATTGTGCAGCGCTCCCGCGACATTTTAACGGTGAATGCTCAGTTTGTTCTCCGACATAGTGGAACGTTTTCTTGAGATTTTTATGGATGACTTCATCCATCTACGAAGAGTCATTTGATCAATGTCTTCATCATCTAGAGGCAAAGATGCAAGGAAAAGAATCTAACTCTGAACTTGGAGAAATGTCATTTCATGATGAGACAGGGGATTGTCTTAGGCCATGAGATTTCTAGGAGAGGAATCGAAGTGGACAAGACAAAAATAAAAGTGATTGCTAAGCTTGCACCACCCAAAAGCATCAATGATATCAGATCCTTTTTAGGGCATGCTGGGTTCTATCGACAGTTTATTAAAGACTTTAGCAAAATTACTAGGCCTTAACCAACCTGTTCGCAAAGGATGTGCCCTCTGATTTTAACGAAGTATGTTTCAAATCATGGGAGAAGTTTAAGCATGACCTTGTATCTGCACCTATTATTTCTGCTCCAGATTAGGCACAACCATTTGAAATTATGTGCGATGCCTCTAATTTTGCTATCGGCGCTGTCAATGGATAACGCATCGACAACAGGCAGCATGTGATTTACTACTCAAGTAAGACCTTGAATGACGCTCAACAAAACTATACAATGACCGAGAAGGAATTCTTGGCTGTTCTCTTTGTGTTAGAAAAGTCCTGACCCTACTTATTAAGATCGACGACGGTGATTTTCACGGATCACTGATTATTATTCATTTTTGCATATTTTGCCACATCCATACCATGCATATCATAAATAAAAATGTGATTTTTAATCTTTTTCTCTCTATTTTTGCAGGTCCATATTTTAATGGAGAAGAGGCCCAAAATCCCTTTAATTATCAAAAATTAAAGGAGAATTAATCAAAGCCCAAAAGAGAGCCCAAGGGTTGAGCCCAGGACCTGGAGACATCCACGCGCCAGCTCAGACATTCCAGAAGGTCCACGTGGCTAACAACCTACGAGAAATCCGCAACAGAAATCTCGGCCTCAACGGCCAAGATTCTGCCGCGGAAACGCGGCTCTGGCCGCGGTTCCGCGGCAGTTACAAGGCCGTTGAGCCCGAGATTCTTTCCAGCTGTCTGATTCTGGAGCCTTCTTCTCTGAGGCTATAAATAGACCACCAGGGCCAGCGAAAGAAGGGAGGAGAGATTAGAGGATAGAGCTTGTATTTTGTAGGTTTTCTCTAGGATTTTTATTGCTCTAGTTCTTCTTCTTCCTCCTAGAAATTTTGTGAGAGAGAGATTGAGAGAGAGAGAGAAAGCTTGTGTAAACTAAGGTGTGACAACTTGTGAAGTAAGGATTAATCCAATCTCCTTTCTCTACTTGTGCAATTTCTAGTACTTTACTTGCATTCTTTCATTCAAGCTTTACTTTCCTTGCACTTTTATTCATGAATTGCTTTTCTTTTCTTGTAATGGCTAGTAGCTAACTTCTTCTAACATGACTAGCTGACCACTAACATTGCTAACTTCTAACTCTTTGGTGATTGCTAATTTTTCATCTTGCAATTGTTGAGTCTTTTTCATCCCCGATGGGTTACTTTCATGCTTGGCAAGCTCTTGTTGTAATTCCATATGATTCATGTGTGCCTCATTTAGAGCCTTGTCTTTAGAACAAGTGCCTTGATGGAACATGGAGATGGATCACCAAACATATGCTATTTGTTGTACAACTTCATTACTTCAATGCTAACTTGTTGTATTTGCCTTGAATGACTAATGAATGTTGTATCTTCTTCCTTAGCATCCCTTGAGTGTCACTCCTCGAGTCCACCATTGAAATTCTATCTTGAGAGCCGATGAAATCAATGAGGCTACAAGACAAGTCCAAGAAGATCACCCATCAATCAAGTGGGAAAGTAACTAGACCAACACGCAAGACATACATATGCCGATGAATCAACATGAGGCAAGCATCACCAAGTTAGCAATTTAGAAAGGTAGCTAGTCATGGTTTTTCACATCTTAAAGTCTTTTACAAAGTTCTCCTTCTTTTAGTTTTCTTTCCAAAGCAAATCTTGTTTTCTAATTCTTTTCATTTTCTTTCATCATGCACAAATCCACAAATTCTTTTATCTTTTTTTCCATTTCTTTTTCATTCTTTTAAAAACAAAGAAGAACCTTCGTTTTCCATCTTCAACACCGAACCATAACGCTTCCATCGCAAGCTCTCCTGAGAATCGACTCGTATAGCCTATGCAACTACGGTGATTCGTAAAGAGTACATTAAGCATTTTGAATACATTATGGAGTGATCAAAGCACCTAAGGTTGTCTCTAAACCTTATCTCTTTTGTTGAATATCTGTGCAATTTATACTCCACTATTCTTTTTCCTTATCAAAATTTTTGGCGCCGTTGCCGGGGAGAGCAACGGTTTTGATTCGATTGAAGAACTAAACGAACTTTCTTCTCTGTTGCAGGTTACAGGTGAAGAAACAGGAAAACTTGCATTGCAGTGACATATAAGTGGCTCTGGGCCTCTGCTCTCGAAAGCAGAGACCAGTTGCCCTCTGATTTGCCACGATTCCACGGCCAAAGCCGCGGATCCGCGGCAAGGAGGAGTGAACTACTCACAGATTTTCTGCAAGGTTGCTTGCTCTGCAAAATACAGCTGCTGCAATACTTAAATTCTTGTATGCTTCACCATATTCCTGCTAATAATCAACAGTAAAAAATTTGTTGCAAATTTAAAAATTGATTAGACGTTTGCATTTCTAGGCACGTGTCTTTTCAATTCATTTACTTTACTGTTGAAGAGTGCTGGAGCAAGGTACGTGCGCATTGCATTTTGATTAGGACTCACTTCTTGGTTGATATTTTATCGCTTTGAGTGAACCTTGTTTGCATAAACTGTACACTTGCACAAAATCGATTTAAGGGCATACCCAATAAATAAGATAAGGTGGGGATTTCATCACCCCTTCCTTAGCCCAAAAACCACCATCCCCAGCACTCACAATCCCAAGCTTTTAATAAAATCTGATAGACGTTGGCCCTAGGGACATCCGGACTCAGTAGGAGATCGGCTGAGGTTGGAAGTTGATTTTGATTCATACTCCGGTGAAATCAGTGTCTAAGGCTGGGGATTAAGAGGTTAAGCCTCGAAGATACCGTGGTTTGGCGTAATTAAGGCCCGTTGCTTACGCACGGATACCTCCCACCGTATTTTGCCCCTACCTGGCTGATTAGCTGTGGTCTGATTCAAGCAATAACCTTCTTCAGTTCATCAAACAGTTAGGAGTCGTCTAGGTCCAGGAACCTTAGATAGCTTGGATTGATTTTTCTTTTATTGTTTGTTATTTTCATTTTTTCTTTTCGCTGGTGTGATCGGTGCACGTTGTTTGTGACTGTATATGCGAGAGTGGTACCGGGATTCAAATTCTGCAAGACTTGTTAGACTTTCTACACTTGCACATACACAACCACTTGACATTATGGAAAACAACGTTTCGCTTCAAGATAGATTCTACCCGATTCGCACTTCGCTTCCTTCATGCATTCTTCTCCCTGAACCTAATGGAAATCACTTTGAGCTGAAACCGCAATTCATCAATACACTTCCCCGATTTCATGGTCTAGAGTCTGAGGACGCGTACTTCTTCATTCGAGAGTTTGAAGAAGTATGCGTAATGATGAGAATTTCCCAATTGACCGAGGATGCTGTTAGGTTAAGGTTCATACCGTTTGCACTGAAGGATTTAGCTAAGAAATGGCTTTACAATCTTCCCGCCAATTCGATATCTTCATGGGATGATTTTGTAAAAGTCTTTCTTAAGAAATTTTATCCCATCCACAAGACAGCCCTCATGAGAAAAAATATAATGCAATTCAAGCAGGAACCAAATGAACCCTTCTGGAGGTATCTTGAACGCTTTAAAGACCTTCTAGCCCAATGTCCTCATCACGGCATAGAGAAATGGCGTCAATGCCAGATTATCTATGACGGTCTAGATTACCAAACGAAAACACTCCTTGAATCCATGTGCCAAGGGGAATTTTTAAAGAAAGATGAGCACCTGGGGTGGGATCTCTTTGAAGCCTTAGCTGAGAAAACCATTCAGTGGGAGTCATGCCCTGATAAACCCACTCCCACTACTTCCAGAACCAGGATGCACTCGATAGAATCCTCCATAGCAGCTGAAGCAAAAATCACCCAATTGATGAAGAGGATAGAACTGCTTGAGTCTAGGGAACATTCTGTTGTCAGTCAGGTCAACCCATCACCTATGGTCAAACCGGGTTGCACCTACTGTCATGATCTCAACCATGTCTTTAAGGAGTGTCCATTATATCAGTCTCAATCGTATCAGGAGAACACAAATGCAGCTTTTACCAGACCCTATCACAATCCATACTCCAACACATATAATCCGGGATGGCGAAATCATCCAAATTTTTCGTGGAGTCAGTCTGGTCCTGAGCAACATAGGCCACCATTGTCACATCCTTATAATGCTCAGTCTCACCCACCCAGCTTCAATCGAAATTCACCGTATTTTCATCCAAATCAAAGTCCACCACAATCACAATCTTACCAGAACCCACCACACTACCAATCACAATTCCAGTCTCCATACCATCAACATCCACCCCAGAATGATTCAGAAATATCGGAGTTGAAGAAAATGTTAGAAACCTTTGCAAAGAACTATCAACAGGATATGAATAAAGTTCAGGTCCAGATCGGGCAATTGGCTAATTCTGTGAATGAAAGACAAAAAGGAATGTTACCAAGCCAGCCATTGCCAAATCTCAAACATCACTTCCCTTTGCATGAAGTGGAAGACACGGGCCCCAGTCAATGCCATGCTATTCATACCCTGAGATCTGAAAAAAGGTAGATAATAAGGTTTCTGATCAATCATCCCATCCAGCACCAAAGCCAACACCTCCAATCCAAATGCAACAAACTTCTGACAACCCATCTTCTAGTTCAGAGCCATCCACTTTAAAAGCCAAGGGTAAAGAAAAGGAAGATGAGCAACCTTATAAGCCTAGTGTACCATTTCCAAATAGGCTTAAGAATCACAAGATAAATGCTCATATGGAGAAAATAAGAGAAATGTTTGATAAGGTCCAAATCAATGTCCCTCTTCTTGATGCAATCCAACAAGTGCCATCATATGCGAAATTCTTAAAGGAAATGTGCACCAAGAAGAGGAAAACACAAGTCCCTAAAAAAGTCTTCCTAGCATCCAACATCAATGAGTTGCTCACTGGGTCAATTCCGAAGAAATACAAGGACGCAGGGAGCCCGACCATCACTTGCATCATAGGAAAGACTACCATCAATAGGGCACTTCTTGATTTAGGGGCCAGCATCAATCTTCTACCTTTTTCTGTATACCAACAATTAGGGTTAGGTGATCTCCGCCCTACCCAAATGACAATACAATTGGCTGATCGCTCTGTCAAGAAACCTAAGGGGGAAGTTCACGATGTCCTTGTCAGAGTTGGGGAGTTCATTTACCCTGTGGATTTTGTAATTCTTGAGACACAACCTGTGTCTAACACTAATCATAGGGCTCAAACTCCTGTCATTTGGGACGACCATTCCTGGCCATAGCAAATGCCATCATCAATTGCCGGAATGGATCAATGAGGATAACCTTTGGTAACATGACTCGTGAAGTGAATGTCTTCCACACACAACCTCGTAAAATAAAAGATCAAACATTCGAGGTCAGCTTTGTTAGAGACAATCTGGAGGAAGAAAGTGAAGATTCAAAAGATGAGTCACAACCTTATGATTCTCTTGAAATAGGAAATCCTGTTATCCGAGTACCCTTTCAAAAGGGGAAAGTTGATTTGGATATTTTCACTTTCAGGGAGCCAACTGTGAACGTATCCCAAGAGGATACAATTCAAGAACCTCCAATTAATATATCATTTGAAGACCTCTTCGCTGACGAAATCATGTGCCTGGATGAGTCAACTCGGGGACGGTTAACTGATTGTATACTTTTAAAGGAAAATGTTGACCTGAGTTTTGAAGAGTTGTATGGAGAGGAGCTGGAATTTCTTGACATTGGAAGTAAAGAAATTCAAAGAGAAAAAAGTGGTGATGAAGAACTCTTTAGGGAACATTGTGGTGAAATACGGATGAATAACAATGAGAAATTGAAGCTGGAGATGCCTAGGGCTAAGAAAGTAATAGAACTCATTTCCCAACCAAGCTCGCGCAAACAAACACACTGGAACGATGGGAAACGGGCCAGGGGGAAAAGACCAAAAGAACAGCCTAGGCAATGGATACACTTGTAAATATTTTCCGTAAATAATTTTTTGTACACTTTTTGTAAATAATAAATAAAAAAAAGAAATAAATAATAAATGAGGGACTTTTGTGCTTAAAAGAGTTTCCCCACTTTCAAAATTCAAAATTTAAAATTCCTAGGTCTACATCTCTTCCCTAGGGTCAAACTCATTTTCAAAATTTCAAGTCCCTAGGGTAAATTCACTTTTAACCTTGGGATAAAAGTGGGATTCTCAAATTTTTTCCCTTCTATAAATAGTCTGTCTACCCTTCCCCTCCTCCCTCAAACGAAAATCAACCTCAGATCTGAAACCCCTCTCAAAGCGCCGCCTCACCAAATTTTTCCTTCCCCAGATCTCTCTGTCCTGCCGCGTTCCCGCGACCACAGCCGCAGATCCACGACATTCCTGAAGCCTCCAGAGCAGCGCCAAGTTCTTCACCGATCGATTTCTTCCCCTGGTGGCTGATCTGCTGTCACATCTTCCTGAACCCATCTCCTGTGCCCTCTGCACAACCGATTTGGAATTCCCCCCACGAACTCCGGGGGCGGTTTGATCTTTCATCTCTTGATCCATTGCTTTAATTTACACTATTACACATGGCCCCAAATCTGTTTGTGGAAAAAGATTTTTCAAAAATTCTAAATGATCATGCTGGATATGGACACATATTTGTTGATCGATTACATGCATGGGATTGGTATTCTCTGGTATATGATAACAGTGAAAATGATGTATATTACTGTCCTGACTTAGTCACTACATTTTATAATACACTCGATCATGCATCTGTTAGTTATGAGACGTACCAATTCGTAGTCCATATGCCGTTAGGTGACATCTTTATCACAGTTCCTCTCATTGAGGAAATTACTAATGTTCCAAGTCACCCCCAGCATAGCGACCCCTTGCCACTGATAGACTACATGACAATCATGGGGGCTCGCTGCACAGAGCAGGACCATGGGCTAAAGGCTAGCACCACGTTTAGAAATGTGCACTGCGTTAGACGCTGGATCCAACGCAACATCTTAGGGCTAGACCACACCACAACCTTTAACAGACCTGTGTTGCAAATAATACATGATTTGATGACTCGGCAACACACTGTCTGTTTAAATAAGACCATCTTCCATGCGATCATAGCCAATTCCTCTCGCACTAGTGGTGCCAAACACTCCCATCCCATCTTGATTACACGTCTGTGTAGGACTTTCCTACCAGACGATGTCTTTGATTCCTTTGACCGAGTGTTTGTCACACCAGAGAGACCTACCAGTTCATATAACAGTTGTTTGCACGCGGTTTGGACTCCCAGTGTCCAACCCGAAGATATACCGGTAGGTCCTCTTTTGAGGAAAGTTTTGAGGAAGAAGATGAGCCTGAGTTTTGGCGGCAGGATCCCCCAAATGATTCACGTGCCTTCATGTCAACCATCTGGAAGGGCATGAAGAAGATTTTCAAGGGACAAGTGAGTCTTAGGAAGAAGGTAGAGGAGCAATCCTCTAGGTTGGATAATATCGAGGGTGCGCTGAGACGATCATAGTCGGCTGGACCCAGCACCACCGCTGGTCCAAAACGACGGAGGGAGTGATTTCATACCTTTTACCTATTTCATGCATCTTTTATCTTGCATACATTGAGGTCAAAGCATGAGATAGGTATGGGGGGGGTAGATTCTAACTTAGGATTTTCATTTTCTTTTTAGGACTTTTTATTTTCTAGGATTTTAATTTTCTTTTTATGTTTTTATTTTCTTTTAGATTTTACCTTTCTTTATAGATTTTCTATTTTCTTTTAGATTTTACATTTTAGAAAAAAAATTTATAGAAAAAAAAAGAAGAAATTCTTGATCCATGTTTAAAGAATCAAAACTTGACTTTAGGGATTAAGGAAGCTCTTAACTATGATTTCTAATTATAAGTCGAAAAGAGGAGTTTTGTTGGATTTTTAGGTTAAGTAATAAAGGATAAGAAAGATTACTAGATTTTAATTCTTTCTTTAGGATATATACATTAAACATATTGAAGGATTAATCAAAGACTTTGTGACTTTATTTACACATATATATAATAAATAAATAAAAAGAAAAAAAAGAAAAAAATGTGTATATAAATAAATAATAAATACTTAGCCACTAATTAAGCTGGTTAGTCGTGCCTCAAGAAGCATTGCCAATCACGCCTAAAGGTGGTTAAGTCCTTAAATTCCTTCGTGGCCTAGTTTACTCGAGTCCTCGAATCCTAGGGATGTTTTCTCATCTGGTGCCCTAAGACCATCTGGTTTGGGAGTCATCGATAAGAGGCTCGTTACAAGGGTAAATTAGAAAGCCTAAGGATGCTATGGAAATGTAAATAAATAAATATTGTATATATAAATAAATAAAAAAAATGTGTTATATATATTAGTAAATAAATGAATTTAGTCTAAGAAAGATCCTTCATATTTATAGATGTATATATCCTAGGATTGATGCAAAATCTAGTTTTTGATCTTTTCCCTAAAAACTTAACCTAAATTGAAAACAAAACTCTAAATAGACACTTATAAGAGGAATGACTAGTTTAGGGTAACCTGAAACCTATAACTCATGTTAGAATCTTTAAAACATGGATCAAAAATTTCACTAACACTTTTCCTTTTTCTTTATGGATTTTGTGGGTGCAATTCGCTGAAAACCCTCAGGAGACAACACTCCTCCTCTAGGGTAACCTAGAGGTTTAACGGCTTGTTGCACGTGCTCAGTGCAATCGTGTCACCTACGAAAGTGGTGTAATAATCTAGTTTGGTTTTTTTCTTTTTCTTTCTTTTTTGCTCGGGGACGAGCAAAAGCTAGGTATGGGGGTGTGATTATTATTCATTTTTGCATATTTTGCCACATCCATACCATGCATATCATAAATAAAAATGTGATTTTTAATCTTTTTCTCTCTATTTTTGCAGGTCCATATTTTAATGGAGAAGAGGCCCATAATCCCTTTAATTATCAAAAATTAAAGGAGAATTAATCAAAGCCCAAAAGAGAGCCCAAGGGTTGAGCCCAGGACCTGGAGACATCCACGCGCCAGCTCAGACATTCCAGAAGGTCCACGTGGCTAACAACCTACGAGAAATCTGCAACAGAAATCTCGGCCTCAACGGTCAAGATTCTGCCGCGAAAACGCGGCTCTGGCCGCGGTTCCGCGGCAGTTACAAGGCCGTTGAGCCCGAGATTCTTTCCAGCTGTCTGATTCTGGAGCCTTCTTCTCTGAGGCTATAAATTGACCACCAGGGCCAGCGAAAGAAGGGAGGAGAGATTAGAGGATAGAGCTTGTATTTTGTAGGTTTTCTCTAGGATTTTTATTGCTCTAGTTCTTCTTCTTCCTCCTAGAAATTTTGTGAGAGAGAGATTGAGAGAGAGAGAAAGCTTGTGTAAACCAAGGTGTGACAACTTGTGAAGCAAGGATTAATGCAATCTCCTTTCTCTACTTGAGCAATTTCTAGTACTTTACTTGCATTCTTTCATTCAAGCTTTACTTTCCTTGCACTTTTATTCATGAATTGCTTTTCTTTTCTTGTAATGGCTAGTAGCTAACTTCTTCTAACATGACTAGCTGACCACTAACATTGCTAACTTCTAACTCTTTGGTGATTGCTAATTTTTCATCTTGCAATTGTTGAGTCTTTTTCATCCCGATGGGTTACTTTCATGCTTGGCAAGCTCTTGTTGTAATTCCATATGATTCATGTGTGCCTCATTTAGAGCCTTGTCTTTAGAACAAGTGCCTTGATGGAACATGGAGATGGATCACCAAACATATGCTATTTGTTGTACAACTTCATTACTTCAATGCTAACTTGTTGTATTTGCCTTGAATGACTAATGAATGTTGTATCTTCTTCCTTAGCATCCCTTGAGTGTCACTCCTCGAGTCCACCATTGAAATTCTATCTTGAGAGCCGACGAAATCAATGAGGCTACAAGACAAGTCCAAGAAGATCACCCATCAATCAAGTGGGAAAGTAACTAGACCAACACGCAAGACATACATATGCCGATGAATCAACATGAGGCAAGCATCACCATAACGGAGTCTAGTAAGTTAGCAATTTAGAAAGGTAGCTAGTCATGGTTTTTCACATCTTAAAGTCTTTTACAAAGTTCTCCTTCTTTTAGTTTTCTTTCCAAAGCAAATCTTGTTTTATAATTCTTTTCATTTTCTTTCATCATGCACAAATCCACAAATTCTTTTATCTCTTTTTCCATTTCTTTTTCATTCTTTTAAAAGCAAAGAAGAACCTTCGTTTTCCATCTTCAACACCGAACCGTAACGCTTCCATCGCAAGCTCTCCCTGAGAATCGACTCGTATAGCCTGTGCTACTATGGTGATTCAGAAAGAGTACATTAAGCATTTTGAATACATTGTGGAGTGATCAAAGCACCTAAGGTTGTCTCTAAACCTTCTCACTTTTGTTGAATATCAGTGCAATTTATACTCCACTATTCTTTTTCCCTATCAATCACTCGGCATTGAAATACCTCATGATCAAGAAGGAAGCTAAAGCCCGATTGGTTCGATGGATCCTTCTGCTTCAAGAATTTGACCTGAAAATCTAGGATAAAAGAGGTATAGAAAATGTGGTAGCGATCATGTGCAAAGAATTCCAAATGCACCTATGATTGAGATTTTACCTGCACACAAAATATAAAATTTTAGATTTAGAAATAAAGATGTGCAAGGTGCTCAATTCTATCCGCTGTAGCAATGGCTATGCGGGTCGTGATCCACAGGGAGGGACTAGCGATGGAAGCTTGTTTAGTAAGTTATCTTTTTTTTATTTATTTTGTTATTTACAATGGTATTTACAATGAGAAGTGTGAAAGAAATTGGAAAGATGTGGAGTTGGTGATCTAAACTAAACTTACAAAGAAAGAAAACTATAACTAAAAACACATAACTACCTCTTCTGCCCTGTTTACCTTTGATCCGTTGCAACGACTTACCTTGTCTTTGAAGGCATTCAAGCATGGCATATAGGATCTTCCCCCTTCTCGATCTACACTACGAAAAGAAAAGACAAACTACACTAGCAAGAGACGGCTTGTTCATCACCATAGGCCTTCAAGGGCACTTCTTCGGCTAAGCAGTCTCGAAGCGATCAGATCTCATGGTTTGCAAGACATCAGAGAGAAACAATAAAATAAAACAAGAATAGAAGAACAAAAACAAAACAAGAATAGAAGAACAAAAACAAACCTTGAGTTGATTCTATTAACAATGGAGGAAAAGTTTGACTTATACCGATGTCACCTCAGTACAAGCATGATCTCCTTCCTCCATGAAAGCATCCTCTCCTCTCAGTTACATAAAGAAAAAATAAAAATTACAAAAAGAAAATAAAACCTAAACTACAATCTACAAGTTAGCCTAAGAAAAACCCTAGATTTGGCTCTGTACTTCGCTGGACTGCGCTGGACGCCCTTCTCTGTTGCTCTGCAGGGGTATTTAAAGGAGCTGGAAGACATAGAGTCCCAATACAACTCTCCCACGAAAGCCGGTATCCTGTCTCATCAGGATTGCCGCGGAAACGCGGCTCTAGCCGCGTTTCCACGGCCATATCTTGGATCCTGGCCACGCGCTTTCGCGCGTGACCTCCTCTGGTCCGTCCATCTGGGTATATCTTCTTAGACCGACTCTTTATTTTGAGATTTCGGGATAACTTGGGAAGCAAGTTACCCTAAATCCAAATCTTCCAATATCTTTTAACAACGAATTTGTTATCTTTGCACTCTCCTTCTTAGGCTTTTATCCTCATCCTGCAAGCATTTAGGGTTGAATAGAAGTCTATCCTTCCCTCTTCTTTTAGTATTTGCAACTATTGCCCTTAGTAATTGAACCTTTGACATTTGATAATTGCAACTTTTGCATTGGGCTTGAACATGGGCTTTTGGGCTTCTTTTCAGGCTTTATTCCGTTATTTTTATTACTCAAGGCCTGCACACAATAAATAATAAAATATTAGTAATAGTCCATGATTATATGAATAAATATGAAAATGTGATAGTAAATGTGATGACAATTATGCATTTTTTACTACCTATCACACCCCCACACTTATCTTTTTGCTCGTCCTTGAGTAAAAATCAAAAAGAAAAAGAAAAACTATACTAGCTAACTCACTTTCGTAGGAATCACGGTTGCACTTAGCACGTGCAACAAGCCGTTAAACTTCGAGGTTACCTTAGAGGACGAGTGTTGTCTCGTGAGGGTTTTCAGCGGATTACACCCACAAAATCCATAAAAAGGAAAATATTTGAAATACTTTTAAAAAGACTAAGTAATCTATAAGTTTTTAGGATCCTCATTTTTATTCATTCTTAAACTTAGTCTTTATAAAGTAAATTGTTATCCATTTTAGGTAAGGATCAAAATTGAATTTTTATATAGTCTTTTTCGTTACCCTAAGTCATATGCATCCTTGTGAATTTTTACTAGGAATTTCTTAACTTGGACTCTCATGCCTCTTTATTATTATTATTATATATATATTTTTAATATGTATAACTCATCTAATTTTCTTTCGTGTAAGCATGAAGGCTTCTTGAGGCCCTCATACCTAACTAATTGACTATTAGATGTGTTAGTACATATAAAAGTATTTTTTCTTAGTTTCCTTAGGCTTTCTAATCCACCCATGTAGCGAACTTAAAGTCGGTGGATCCCAAACCGGTCGGCTTTAGGGCACCGGGTGAGAAAACACCCCGCGGACTTAAGGATTCGAGTGGACTAGGCCACAAAACTAAGGGCTATATTTCATAAAATCACCTTTAGGCGTGAATACTTATGCTTCTTGAGGCACATGTATCCAGCTTAATCAGTGATTTTTTTTTAGTATTATTTATTATAGGGCACAAAAGTCTTTGTCTTAGAATCCTAGATATGTAAATGAATTAGGCATGCACATTTCATTAAGGTAAAAATTAAGACTAACTACTTATTCAATTTCTCCTCCTATACCTAAAAATTCAACAATTTATTTATTTTGACCAAGTTTTTAGAAATCCTAATCATGATTTTCCTAATTCTTAAAACTAACTTAGATTTCTTTCAAAAGATAAGTCAAAATATTTCCTTTTTTTTGAAATTTTTTTATTAGTATCTACCTATGTTAGTATGTTAGTAAAGCCTCCCCCCACACTTATCTCATGCATAGTCCTCAATGTATGAATGTATGCATGTATGCATGAAAAAGAAGAAGGGAAGGCAGAAGTTACCTCAAGGTGGTGGTTCCGGTGGTGGTCTAATTGGGCCAAGCGTTGCTACCCAATCAAGATAATGTGGTATTCGAAGGAGCCCACCAGAAATTTCTCTTGTATAACCTACTAAAATGTATGTATGATCATTTTTTAACAATTCCACCCCATCAAATTTCCAAATTTCATAATTATTTTCAGAGTCAATTGTGTCAACCGCCTTGTCCCAAATGGAGTGTGAAAAGATGGAATGATTGACTTGGACGTCAGAAGTACTGGAACTAATACCGACTCAGGAAAGAAACTTAAATCAAGTAACGGTTCAGGAGTCGAGCTTAGTTCAAGAAGTGGGTCCAAATCAAGAAGTTGAAACTCAAGTCCATAATCATTTTCCCACAATGGAATGTGACTCAATATTGGTGATTCAAGTTCAGGAATGATAGGTGTGGGAATCAAAACTGATTCTAAAATATTACCTAAGTTGGGTAACAAAACAGGATTCAATAATGATTCAGGAATTTGAACTTGATTATAGATTTGAGAATCTAGGTCACATTTCTCATTGAATTCAATGTCATAAAATGAGAACTTGCCAATTTATCTATGGGACTTTCAAAATTATAAATTGGTCAAGTTCATTATGATCATCAAAAATGGGTGATTCAATTTCATGATGAATTGGCACAGGATCCAATGTTGACTCGGGAAAAGATTGAAATCAGGTGGAGACACCGGAGTCATTATTGAATCAGGAAGTAAAATTGAATCACCAAGTTGAGGGTCAGGATCATATTCATGCTCAAGTTCTATTTCAGGAAAGGAATAACTTGTCAAACTATCAAAAATTGGAGTTTCGGCAAGTTCAAATGATGGTACTGAATTAGAATCTTGTTGTCCAAAATAACATCGCTCGTCGGCTCTAACAGAATGGTTAGCGATATCAGAAATGGCCGAACGGTGAGAACGTAAAGATTGAACCATCATATCTATTTCATGATCACGAGCTAATCTAGCCGAGTCATGGCTTCAAGCATTTTTTCATAGTCGATTGGTGCATCATTTTATGATTGGACTTGAAAAGAGGAAGTGTTGTTTGGACAATCGTGATGAAGTTGTGAGTCGGTCAGATTCTGTGACTGTTGCTTGGACTCACGCATCATCATGTCTAAGATTGATGGTGATTGTTGTTTGGACTCATGCATACTCATCATTTCAAGATAGATGGTTTTCTATTCTGAATGGGTGGATCTGAGTGTGAATCTTGGGAATATTGTGGACAAGGTGATACGGAGGACAAGTTGATTGAAAATTGGACTCGGGGGAAGCGAAACCCCATGAACTCTGTGAAGAGTTGAAATTATTGTGGAAATTATGGTCATAAGATGGGGGCATGGGTTATATTCATTCAGATAAGACCATTCCGGCACACTAGGTTGGTCAAAGTTATGATATTCCGGGTTGGTAATATCCGAAAAAGAGGTTGGTGTGTAATATGGATTAAAATTGAAAAAATTATTATTATATGCCATATCACACAAACACAAACAAAGAAAAAGAAAACAAACAAATAAGCAAACAAAAAGAAAAAAAATTCTAACCTAAGTTAGGGTAGACCTATGACCTAGATGACTCCTAACTGGTTAGACTGTCCACGGGAGGTAGGGTGCAGACTTTGACCACAAGTTAATAAGCCAGGTCAGGGCAAGATTGGTGGGAGGTTTTCCGTCAAAGACGTTCCTTAATTAAATAACCACCAATCTTCGGGCTTTCGGCCCTCAATCCCCTTCCTAGTCTATATGCAATGCGAACGTATCTTGTCTCCAGCACACTTCAACAAAAATTAAAAAAGTTAAATAGACACGTGCCTATATGCAAGAGTCTAAATTTTTTTCTTCAACAAATAGGTTACTGTTAATTAATTAGCAGTATCCAGGGTGATCACAGAGAATATTTAACAGAGCAGTAAATAAATCTTTCAATTTGCAGCAACCTGCAGAAACCTTAGTGAGTAGTTCACTACTAAGGCCGCGGAAACGTAGCTATTGCCGCGTTTGCGCGGCACTGTAGTAGGCTCTGCTGCTCTGCCTTCGAGGGCAGAGGCACAGAGTTGCTATATGTCCTTGCTGCTGCTATTTTTCCTGTTCTCCGAACCTGCAAACAGAAAGAATAAAAGAATTAGTTAAATTTTTTTTATTTTTTTAAGAGAATACTTACCGTCCCTCCCCGGCAACGGCGCCAAAATTTTGATTGAGATTTTACCTGCACACAAAATATAGAATTTTAGATTTAGAAATAAAGATGTGCAAGGTGCTTAATTCTATCCGCTGTAGCAATGGCTATGTGGGTCGTGATCCACAGGGAGGGACTAGCGATGGAAGCTTGTTTAGTAAGTTATCTCTTTTTTTATTTATTTTGTTATTTACAATTGTATTTACAATGAGAAGTGTGAAAGAAATTGGAAAGATGTGGAGTTGGTGATCTAAACTAAACTTACAAAGAAAGAAAACTATAACTAAAAACACATAACTACCTCTTCTGCCCTGTTTACCTTCGATCCGTTGCAACGACTTACCTTGTCTTTGAAGGCATTCAAGCATGGCGTATAGGATCTTCCCCCTTCCCGATCTACACTACGAAAAGAAAAGACAAACTACACTAGCAAGAGACGGCTTGTTCATCACCATAGGCCATCAAGGGCACTTCTTCGGCTAAGCAGTCTCGAAGCGATCAGATCTCATGGTTTGCAAGACATCGAGAGAAACAATAAAATAAAACAAGAATAGAAGAACAAAAATAAAACAAGAATAGAAGAACAAAAACAAACCTTGAGTTGATTCTATTAACAATGGAGGAAAAGTTTGACTTACACCAATGTCACCTCAGTACAAGCATGATCTCCTTCCTCCATGAAAGCATCATCTCCTCTCAGTTACATAAAGGAAAAATAAAAATTACAAAAAGAAAATAAAACCTAAACTACAATCTACAAGTTAGCCTAAGAAAAACCCTAGATTTGGCTCTGTACTTTGCTAGACTGCGCTGGACGCCCATCTCTGTTGCTCTGCAGGGGTATTTATAGGAGCTGGAAGACATAGAGTCCCAATACAACTCTCCCACGAAAGCCAGTATCCTGTCTCATCAGGATTGCCGCGGAAACGCGGCTCTGGCCACGTTTTCGCGGCCATATCTTGGATCCTGGCCACGTACTTTCGCGCGTGGCCTCCTCTGGTCCGTCCATCTGGGTATATCTTCTTAGATCTGGTGTACGACTCTTTATTTTGAGATTTCGGGATAACTTGGGAAACAAGTTACCCTAAATCCAAATCTTCCAATATCTTTTAACAACGAATTTGTTATCTTTGCACTCTCTTTCTTTGTCTTTTATCCTCATCCTGCAAGCATTTAGGGTTGAATAGAAGTCTATCCTTCCCTCTTCTTTTAGTATTTGCAACTATTGCCCTTAGTAATTGCAACTTTGACATTTGATAATTGTAACTTTTGCATTGGGCTTGAACATGGACTTTTGGGCTTCTTTTAAGGCTTTATTCCTTTATTTTTATTACTCAAGGCCCGCACACAATAAATAATAAAATATTAGTAATAGTGCATGATTATATGAATAAATATGAAAATGTGATAGTAAATGTGATGACAATTATGCATTTTTTACTACCTATCATATAAGCTCCGATCAATGAGGATTCTCCGATCAATGAGGATTTCCCAGATGAGCACATCCTGGCCATTTTCAAGGAACCATAGTATGCAGATATAGTCAATTATCTGGCTACTGGACAACTACCCGTTGAATGGACAAAGCAAGACAAGTGTCGCTTCTTTGCCCAAGTACGGTACTTCTTCTGGGAAGAGCTGTATCTTTTTAAGTATTGTCTTGACCCAGATTATTCGACGATGTATACCAGAAGACGAACAGAGGAGTGTGCTTAGTTTCTGCCATTAACTTGCATGCAAAGGACATTTCGGTCCCCGCAAAATCGCAAAGAAAGTTTTACAAAGTGGGTTTTTCTGGCCCACTTTTCAAAAACTCATTCCACTTTTGTAAATCATGTGTAAATTGTCAAAAGATAGGAAAATTTTCAATAAGAGACATGATGCCTCTAAACCCGATTCTCGAAGTCAAAATTTTTGATATTTGGGGTATCGACTTCATGGGACCATTCCTAAATTCCTTCGATAACCAGTTCATCTTGATTACAGTGGATTATGTCTCTAAATGGGTAGAAGTTGTGCCTACTAAGACCAATGACAACAAAGTGGTTGTCAAATTTCTCAAGGAAAATATCTTCTCCTGTTTTGGCACCCTCAGAGTGATAATTAGTGATAATGGGTCGCATTTCTACAATTGAGTTTTTGAAACTCTGATGCGAAAATATTCCATCAATTACAAGTTATCCACTCTGTATCATCCCCAAACAAATGGCAAGTCAAAGTGACCAATCGACAAATCAAGCTCATTTTGGAAAAGACTCTTAGACAAAACTGAAAGGAATGGTCGGTCAAGCCAAATGATACGTCATGGGCTTACCGAACTGCTTTTAAGACGATCTTAGGGATGTCTCCTTATAGAATCATATTTGAAAAAGCCTGTCATCTATCCGTCGAGTTAGAACACTGAGCCCCCCAATGGCTATTAAGCAACTCAATTTCGATCTGACTAAAGACGGTGAACTAAGAAGATTGAAAATCTTACGAAATGAGGCTTACGAGATTGCACTAATCACAAAAAGCAAAACTAAAATTTTTCATGACCAGATCGTCAACCGAAAAAACTTTGCCCTGAGGGAAGTTCTGCTATATAATTTAGGCTTCACATTTTTGCGGAGAAGCTAAAAACTTGTTGGTCTGGACCCTAAATTGTGCGCATCATTTTTTCACACGGTGCTGTGGAAATTGTCGATCCAAAGAGTAATACGGAATTCAAAGTGAATGGGCAAAGACTGAATCTATTTTTGACCACTACGTCTGAGTCACAGGCTAAAGTTGTCCTGGATCTTTTCGCTCTATCTTACACGTGACCATAGCCATCCACACACCACAACTAAAAAAAAAAGATTAGGGGTTCTTTAAAATTATTGTTTATATGATATAATCACCCCTTGTATACTTGTAAATAACATTTTGGAAATTTCTTTTTCTACCCCTATTTTTACTGTCTTCTCCCTCTCCCTTAGCCTATTCGTACTTGGCCGGCCCGAGTCGACGGAGACGGTGATATCTTCTCTTCCCCCTATTTATTAAATTTACATTTATATGACTAGCATTGAGGACAATGTATTAGATAGATGTGGGGGGATGCAAACATTCAATTTTTATTCTTTTACTTCTTTCAAAAAAAAAAATTATACTCTTTATAAAAATACCAAAAGGTTGTAAGAATTAAGGTAACCTTAGTAAGGATCTTTATTTTAGCCTAAATAAAAAAAATATTGGTTTGTCTAAGAGTTGGAGGGACAAAGAAAATAACTCATATATTTTATTTAGCTTTAATAGAATATGCATATATCATAAACACGCGCGCTTAGGATTTAGAGACACAACTTAGAATTTAAAAAAAAAAACCAATAAGCTAGATAATTATGCTTCAAGAAGCATGATTACTCACTCCTAAAAGAAAATAAATAAATCTAGATTTCGTGGCCTACTCTACTTGCATATTTGACCTAAGGGGTGTTTTTCCACCTGGTGCCCTAAAGCCATTTGGTTTGGGAGTCATCGGATTGATATGTGTTACACAAGTAAAGTAGAAGGCCTAAAGAAACCAAGAGCAAACATCTAGATAAACATTAATAAAATTAAGTGACATTCAAAGTTGAGTTGAGAAATCCCAAGCACACACACTTACACATTATGCATATCTATTTAAAGCAAGGTAATAGAATGAGATAGACGAACATGATCCTTTTTCAATTCAAATGAAAACCACGATTTCTTTTTTTATGATGGCTAAAATATAGGACTTATGAGGGTTAGACTTAATTCTTATACTCATTCGGTCATTTTTACTTAGATAATTAAAAGTTTTTTTCTTGAAAGAGGTTGATTACAACTAACATTTTTTATTTATTGGATTATGTAGGTGCAATCCGCTGAAACCCTCACGAGACAACACTCCTCTTCTTAGAGAAATCTAGAGGTTTAAAAGCTTGTTACACATGCTCAGTGCAATCGCGTCACCTACTAATGTGGTGTAATAATTTTGTTGTTTTTATTTTGCTCGGGACAAGTAAAAAGAAAAGTGTGGGGGTGTGATTAGTCTCTAATATTGCATAATTTTTACCACATATGCACATTTATTTTATATAAAATACTGCTAATAATGGTTTGCTTGTGTGATCCTAGGTCCATGGTGAGCAATGAAGAAGAAGACCCTAAATTATCATTTAATGGATGATTAAAGGCCTACAAAGTAGCCATTGACCTTACGAGGTGATTTTGTTAGACCAGGGGGCCCAAATTAGAAATTAAGAAGGTACAACCGACAAGGTCCGACGCGGCAGCGTACAGCAGGCGGCGCTGCACACGCCGCTCTGGTACAGCCACAGAAACGTGGCTCTAGCCGCGTTTTCGCGGCCGTACTGGTGCGGCCGCGCGAGTTCTTCGGGCCAGGGTTTGCCCCCTAGCCCCCTTTCTTCTGTTGCCTATAAATACCCCCATGGGGTTCTTCAGATAAGGAGATCCAGAGTTTAGATTGGTGTTGTTAGTTTATTTCTGGGAGTTATAGTTATTTTATATTTTCTTCTTCTTCTAGCTTAGTTTAACCATTAGAGTGAAAGAGAGAAAGAGAGAAAGAGTGTATACAAGTTGTATTTGAAGGTGACGAGCTTATATAAGTATTACTTCTCTTTCTTCTTTTCATTACTTGTTGTCTTCATTTGCTTTTACTTTCTTGTTTTAGTGTAATACTCCTCCTCTTTACTTCTTCTCTCTTGTTATTTTCTTTTTTTACTCATGTCTAGCTAATTCTTTCATTGCATGGCTAACTAACTACTAACCCACTAATCTCTAACAACTTGATTGATAACCCAAATGAGTCAATAGTATCAAACAAGCCTTTTGCAAACAAGAGCTATGACATCTTAAGACGAGGGTTCTAATTCTAACTTACTTACAAGTATTCTCTTTCTTATATTTCATGCTTAACAGTTTTTGATGATCTATAGATTGTAAACTTTACTTCTTTTTGTAAGTTATAGATATTCCTATTAATCTTTACCGATACCATTAGTGCACTTGTTTCTTTCCTTATTCTCGCCTTCAATTAGATCTTGATAAGGGAATGTTCAAGTTTTCGCCGTGTAAAGCTAAGTTAAAGGAAGAACTTTTATTCGATCTCCAACGTGAATAGTTCCTATGCATAAGGGTTATGCTTTCCTATGATCCATTGTAAGGCTACATCTTCAAGAAGTTAGAGATTAGTGGGAGCACCTAGTAGAAAGTTAGCCATGCATTTTTACCTTTAAGAAAACTTATCTTACAAACATCAACCAAACTTTGAAACATCATTTGTTTTCTTTTCAATTATTTATTTGAAACAAAGAACTTTCTCTTTACTTTGAACAAAGAAGCTACATCAAAGCTTCCATCGCTTTCCCTCCTTGTGGATACGACCCTTATAGCCACTTTACTATTACGGAAGAATCGTAAAAGCAGTAACATCGACCATCATAGCTTTCTTTATTTTTGTGCATGCTTTTTGTCGATCAGTGAACTCAAAGGATCACAAACAATT
This sequence comes from Agave tequilana, assembly GCA_038442645.1. Lineage (NCBI taxonomy): Eukaryota > Viridiplantae > Streptophyta > Magnoliopsida > Asparagales > Asparagaceae > Agave > Agave tequilana. The sequence continues at coordinate 852,172 of JAVJIF010000127.1, forward strand.
TTTCTCACAAAAATAAGATCCTATAGATAGGTATAGAATTGATAGCTCAATTTTGAGAAAATAATGTGTTTTGAAAAAGAAATTGCAAAGAAAATGCTTGAAAAAAACACTATATAAGATATAGAAATTTTAGACAAGAACTAGAATCACAAAACTTGTTTTATTTTGATTTTCCAAAAACTTTGAAACAAATAAAGATAAAGAGATTAAAGCTCTAAAACTTGTTTTTAAACATGCTGAAAAATACTTGAGAAGATGGGAAAAATTGCACATGGAAATCTTGGGAGAAACAGGCCAAGGGAACCCATATTTATAGGATTCCCAAAATATAGCCGTTGGGGTCCAGAACAGGCCCAGAATGGCCTATCAGTCGACCGCCCAGTCAACTGGCCAACGGTCAGATTTCTGACCGCTAGGCCTATCGGTCAACCGGCGAGTCGACCGCCCCAATGCAAGTTGCCTGTCGGTCGACCGCCAGGTCGACCGAGGCTAGAACCAGAGAGTGAACTCTCTGGTCAGTCGACCGCATGGTCAACCGAGGCCAAATCTAGAGAACAAGCTCTCTTGATTGGTTGACTACACGGTCAATCAACCTATGGCCAAGGTACATTGTGCATATCTGTGCACATCGGTCGACCACCCGATCGATCAAACTCTGGTCAAATCGACCGGTCGGTCGACCGCCAGTGGGCTTAGGTTAGGGTTTTAAGGTTTGAAAATGATCTTTTAAATACCTATAAAATCTCATAAAATCACATAAAATCTACAAAAATAAGTTCTTATAAATATTTGAAGAACAAATATGTGTGACTAAGATTCAACACATATTTCAAACTATTTGAATTATTTCTATGATATTAAAATTTAGCTTTAAACCGGAAACTATTTTTTTCATAAACTAAACTTTGAAATGAAAAACTAATTTCTCCAACACTAGTATAGATAAAAAAAACATGATATTAAACAACATTTGAAGCATGATATGCATGGATAGAGTCTAATACACATATAAATGATATATCTATATTTTTGATATTAAATCCAAAACTAAGTTTTGTTAAAAACAAAACTTGAAACACATGAAGTAAAATCATCAAAATAAGTTTTTCTATACATTTGAACCATCAATGTATATGGATGAAATCCAATATACATATAAACTAAGTAAGCTTGTTTTGAGTCTATCTATTCATGAAAACTAAAGATATGTTCTTTGAAAATCCAAAACTGGTTAAATTGAAACCAAAAAATACTTTAACTTTTGTGTGTGTGAACTTGAGCATATCAAGACTAAGATATCTTCACACAAGATCTAAAAATAAAACTAAACTAAACAAATCGAAATCTTCTTGTAGAACTCCTTCTCCAAGCCGACTCGATCCAAACACGATCTAAAGAGCTTGACTTAACCCGAGTGCTAGATGCGATCTTGACTCTCTTACTCTTGAATTAACATGTTTTAGCTCCAAAACTGGCTTTGAATCTTTTGTTGAAGCTAATCACCTACTAGGATCTTGATTAATATCTGAAACTTATTAAACACAAGATCATTAGTAAACTAACCTTCATAAGTTATTCATCATCAAAACTAAGGTGAAAGGCCTCTGGGCCAACAATATCTTAGATCATTGTGTCAATTAACGTATCTTGGAGTAAAATAAAGCAAAATAATAGAGAGGAACAGCGATCGACTAAGTTAAGTAACAACAAAGAAAAGTGAAAAAGTTACATTTATTGTCGCTCTCAATACAACTCTCTTTAAAGAAGATTACATTTAGTGTCACTCTAAACACAATTCTTCCTCTTTTTTATTCATGAAACTCTCTCTAATCTAAACTATAAAGAAATTAAAATTATATTTAAAAAGTAAAACAAAACCTAAACTAATCTAGAGCCAAAATTAGCCTAGAATTTCTCTCTGCAGTCTGTGCCCCTTTGCCTCTAGAAATGCAGGTATCTATACCAAAACTGAATAAAGGAGAGCATACGAAGATAAGGGCAAAATCTCTTGCCCATCAGAAAAGATCTTCTGATAAGGTTGGGGATAAAGATGGAGATAAATATTTTTTTATCCCTTGATCTTTAGTTAGATTGTATCTTATATCTCTGAATCTTCTGAATATACATTTCAATCCTTTAGATATCCCTTCTATATTGATAGGGTTGCGTTTGGACTTCTGGATTTGCCTCTATCTCTTTGATTTTCTAGCTATTAAAATAAATTCAATTAAATCTTATTTAGCTAGATTATATTTGTGATGATCTTCAGCTAACTAGATAGATCCATATAAATCTGATTTAATTGGTATTTATTTGGTCTTATCTTCTCTCCCTTTATTAATCTTATCTTACATGAATATAATATTAAGACAAGATGATTAGCAAATTTATTACAAGATAAGTGTAAGAATGTACTAATAAATAATGCAATATACATGTACGATCAACGTGGGCAAGCCTTCATCTTTCAGGTGGCTCCTCGAGGTGTGCTAGCAGGGTCTAGAGGCCCATATAGGTTGCGAGCCTGTTCTGGCAGTCATCAGGGCGTTATCCCATCATGGGATGGACAAGAACAGCCGGCGAGGGCGAGCCTTCATCTTTCAAGTGGCTCCCTGAGGGCTGCCGTAAGGGTATAGAGGACCTGTATAGGTGTGAGCCTGCTCTGGCAGTCATCAGGGTGTTAACCCATCATGGGCTGGACCAGAACAGCCGGCGGGGTTGAGCCTCCATCTTTCAGGTGGCTCCTTGAGGGGTACTGTCAGGGTGCAAATGACCCATGCAAGCTACGGAGGCTATGCATTATGCTCAGGGCAGACGTTAAGGTTGAGAAAAATGCAATTAAGATAGTGAAAAATGATCCTTTCATTGAATATTTACATAACTTACACATGATATCATTTTAAGTGAAAGGTATTTCACTGCTTATTAAGTTGGTTCCCTTCTTGATCGGCAAGGACGTATGACCCGTTGCCTGCATGAGCGATGATGATGTAGGGGCCTTACCAATTGGATCCTAGTTTTTTGCGATCCTTTTGCGAGTGCTATTGATCACGAGCTTCAGGACCAAGTATCCGACTTGAAATTCCATGGGCCTCACTTTTTTGTGGTGAGCCGCCCGAATTTGCTGTTGATAAGCTGTGATGCGGATTTGAGCCTATTGATATCTTTTCTCTAAGTGATCTAGCATCAAATGAGTAGGGTGCCATTCTGATCAGGACCACTCCCTCTACCCTAAGTGTCGGCATGCTGATATCGACTATGATAATCTTCTCCATCCCTTATACCAACGAGAAGGGGGTTTCTTTGATCGGAACATGTTTGGTGTCCTGTAAGCCCAGAGTACTCCGAGAAGTTTCTCTGCCCATTTGCCTTTGGCTTTATCCAAGCATTTACATAAGCTGTCGAGAATAGTGCGGTTGCTGATTTCAGCGTGGCCATTGCCTTGTATGTAGTAAGGTGAAGAGAATCGGTGGGCAAAGTTGTATTTGGTGCAAAAGCTTGCAACTTGCTTGCTGGTGAAATTAGTTTCATTATCAAAGACGACAGTGTGAGGTATTCAGAAGCGACACACTATGTTTTGCCAGAGAAATTTGACAATCAGCTGCCCAGTGACTTCGGAGAGCGAGGTATTCAGAAGCGACACACTATGTTTTGCCAGAGAAATTTGACAATCAGCTGCCCAGTGACTTCGGAGAGCGGTACTACCTCGATCCATTTGGTAAAGTAGTCAAAGGTTACTAGCAGTAAACGCAGCTGGGGTTACGCTCAGCGGAGAGGTCCGACTATGTCGAGTCCCTATTACATAAAGGGCCAAGGGCTACGCAAGGTGTGATAGCCAGAGCTCGATCGATTTGATGCTGAGGCGAACATATGGCATTATAGGCATTTTCTTACGTAATCCTTAGCGTCGTCAAACATCTTGGGCTAGTAGTAGCCCTGATTGATAACCTTTAGGGAAAAAAGCAGCTTCTTGTGTGGTTATTGCAACCTCCATCGTGGATTCCTGCATTACTCTCTGAGCCTTCTCCGGACTGAGGCATCTCAAAAATGGGTCGGGGTGAAGGTTGGAGTAGGATTTTTTATATAGCATATCTAGTATGTACTGGGTGGCTATGCGTTGGAGCTTCCATGCTTCTACTGTATCATCAGGATGTGTCCCGTCCTTTAAGTAAGCAATGATGGGACTCCTCCATCCCAGTGAGGCATCATGGTGTAGAACCTCTCTAATCGGTTGCTGGACACTTGGATTAGTGATGTTCTCCACGAGGATTTTCCGTCTGAACTAGAACTCTGTGGCTACCCCCTGCGAGCTTGTTATGGACCTGGAGACCCACTTCAAGTCGCATCGAGGAATCTTGAACTTCAATTTAAGAAGAAGTTGTAGGTACTCTGCCATCCGGGAATTTCTCACGATGTATTCACCGCTGACCTGGTTAACTACCAGTAATAGTCACAGTATACTTCGAGGCCTGTAACTCTAAGGGTAATAGCCGTTCAGAGCCTAATATGACAGCCTCGTATTCCGTTTCATTGTTAGACATGGGGAAGCCTAAGGTGAAGGTCTGCTTAATGATGGATCCCTCTGGGGTGGTGAAAATAATTCTGATTCCTGCCCCCTTCTTGTTTGATGCTCTGTCAACATTCAGGATTCATCCTTCGAGTTTGTCGGCGTACTCTATGGTTCCTAGGGTGAAGTCAGCGATGAAGTCGGCCGTACCTGGCCTTTGATTGATGTTCTTGGCTAGTATTTTAGCCTGTAAGGACTTGAGCTTCGAGGACAATTTTGATATCCTTTCGATTGCCTTTGGAAGTAGTGTTTGAGCTTTATTGAAATGATGAAGAGAGCCAACACTAGCTTCTCCAGTGTTTGGTATCTCGTCTGAGGGTTGTTCATGGCATGACTATTGTAGTACGCTAGTTTCTAGATGCCTTCTTCCTCTCGAACTAGGGCTTCACTTACTGCTGACTCTGAAACAACAACGTAGAGATACAATATCTCACCCGAGGTGGGTTTCAATAGCAAGAGGGTGAGGCCAAGTATCTCCTTAACTTCTGAAAGGTTATTTCACATTCCTCGCTCCAACATAAGTCTGCTCTATTTTTCTTCAAGGCTAGAAATAATGGCTTGCATTTGTCTGTGGATTGGTTGATGAATCGATTGAGGGATGCAAGAAATCCATTCAGCATTTGGACCTCCTTCGCATAAGCTGGTGACCTTATATTCAGAATTGCATATATCTGGTCGGGATCGGCCTCGATGCCCCATTGGGTGACCAAAAACCCAATGAATTTCCCAGAGGCTACTCTGAATGTGCACTTCTTGGGGTTGATCTTCACCTCGTATTGCCTAAGGAGATCAAAGGCTTTGCTCAGATGTTGGAGGTGATCTATATGCTTCACATTTTTTATCAACATATCATCCACATACATCTCCATGATGTTCCTGATGAGATCCTTGAAGACCTTGTTTACAATCCATTAGAAGGTGGCCATTGTGCTCATGATTCTGAATGGCATCATTCTGCAGCAGTAAATTCTCCAATCCCTCGTGATAGTTTTCTTATCTTCATCTGGAGGGTGCATTTTGATATGATTATGTCCAGAATAGGTGTCCATGCAGCTAAGGAGTTTGTGACTGGCCATGGCTTCTACTACTTGATCGATCCTTGTGAGGAGATAACTATCCTTTAGACATGCTTTGTTGAGATTCATAAAGTCGATACAAACTCTCCACTTACCTTTCTTTTTTTTTTCATGAGAACTGGGTTAGAGAGCCAGTTGGCGTAGAACATTTCTTTGATGAAGTCAGCCTAGAGTAGGCGATCGACTTTGTTATTGATGGTGTGACTCCTTTTTTCGTTCATTTTTCTAGGCTTCTGCTTCACTGGCTTAGCGTCTGCCCTTTGGAGAGCCTGTGATAGATGACTTCGAGGTCAATTCCCAGCATGTCGGTTGGAGACCATACGAAGACATCTATGTTCATTGATAGGAATTGTTTTAAAAGTATTTTCTATGGGGGATGTAGCCTTGAGTCAATTCGGAGGATTCATTGGTGGAGAAGGTCCACCTCGACCGACTCTAGTTTTTCCTTGGTCCTGTTGTTGGGATATCTCAACTCGGTGGGTAAGTAGGAGTCTGGGATCCTGCCAAACTTTAATTGCTGCTGATTAGAAGTCCTCTTCTGCTTCTTATCAGCAGGAGAGTCTTCATTAGGTTTTACTCGGGATGCTTTTTTGTGTCCAACCTGATTTCTTTCGAGCTACTACAGCAACTGTTCTGTCCATCGCCTGGTCACCCCTTATATTGACCGTCCCGAATATCGTGGGGTATTTCAATAACTGTTGATGGGTGAATAGGACCACTCTCATCATGTGGATCTACAACCTCTTGAGAAAATGCGTTGCAAGGGGATGAGATATCCAGGATGCTAAATTTCATGATGACATTGTATGGATCAGCACAGACCGAGAACTGAACCATGCCGTAGAGCGTTTCCCATCGAACCCGTAGAGAAGTGACTGGGTTTGGGGGATGATCAAATTTTGGGCCAGTACGGGAGCATCATCCATCTGATTTAGGGCATGTCCGTAGAGGATGTTGATGCTACTCCCCCATCCACCAAGATTTCCAACACTTTATAGAATCTAGTATGCACCATCACCACCAAGGCGTCGTTGTGAGGGAAACACATGATGTATTAACTTCTTTTGAGAGAAAGACTGACCCACTAGGAGATGTATAGGGGCGAGTCACTACCACTAGAAAGTTATCCTTCTGGGATTCATTTTCGTGGAAGGTTCTTATCTTTCTGATAATACCTGATCGGGGTGAAACCGTACACAAAATATGTCATTTTAAAATCAGAAATTAAAGTGTGTGTGTGCACTTTGGCTTCCTCGATAGTCCCGTTATAGCATAGAGGCTAAATGGGTCAAACCCACAAGGACAAGAGTGTGAAATACACCTAGAGGGGGGTGAATAGGTGAAAGGCTAATCTAATGGAAAATAATGCGGAATTAAAACTAAATGTAACACACTTAACTTAGTGTAACCAAAGAGTGTAGCCGAATTCTCGGTGAAGGGCTCTGGACTATCTCCTCTAAATTCCTCTAAATAAGAGTTGAGGTGCTATGTAAAGCTCTCTTGGTTCAACACTGAAATCACCTGGAGGGGGTGAATAGGTGACTAGCAAATCTAATGGTGAATTAATGCGGAAATAAAACTATGTATACAAACTAAAAATTCTTATGCTAAACACAAAAGATATAACACAAGAGTGTAGCCGGATTCCCCGTGAAGAGCTCTGGATTATCTCCTCAAGATTCCTCTAGATAAGAGTTGAGGTGCCGCTATGGCTCTCTTGGTTGAATATAAGAGTGAGCAAACAATCCCCAAGCATACACAATATATCAAGCATATAAAAGATATGAGCAATAACATAAGCAAGATTAAACACAAGTGTGAGAGAGAGAGAGAGAGAGCAATCACAAACATGAAAAAATTGTTCCAAGGTTCAAGCACACTTGCTCTACGTCCCCGCCTTCAACACTATGAAGGTTTCCACTAAAAATGATCCCACCGGATAACTCGGTGCCGCAACACCTACAAGCGAGTTCACACTAGAACTCCTTTGGACTCTCTAGTCCCTTCACTCATTCCCGTAAGAACAACACATCGCAAGCACCCTAGCTTTCCGAAGCCGCACCTCTACAATGAGCTCTCACTAGAACTCGAAACATCGTGAACCCGCAAGTATGCCTCCTCAAATACAATGATGAAATACTTTGGTGATCACAACACATTGATCACCTAAAATCCTCTCACAATAAAGATCCCTATAGGATGGATTTAGCAATGGATAGCTAAGTGTGTGTGAGAACAACAAGGATGGAATATGTGATGGAAAACACAAGAAATCACTTTTGAAAACTCTTGATAAACTCTCCTTTTGAATGAAAGTATTTGGCTCTAAAACAAGCAGAGATAAACACTTAGTAGAGTAGGAAAACCTATCTCAAAGACCTACTTCAAATCTTTTATAAAACAGTCCATGGGAGCCCCTTTTTATAGGCTCCAAAGATCTGCCCGTTGGAAGCCAACTCACCAGTTCGAACTGCTGACGATCGACCGTCTGGTCAACCACCAATGGTCGGATTTCCGACCGTTGGGAAGGTCGGTCGACCGGCCGGTCGACCGCCAACTGGGCAATGGCATAGCGGTCGACCGCCCGGTCGACCGATCCATTTTCAGAGAGCAGACACTCACTGGCGGTCGACCGTGCGGTCGACCGGCCCAACCTGTGCACGTCTGTGCACATCGGTCGACCGGAGCGGTCAACCGACAGAAGGTCAGTCCAGGCAATTTGGGGATTTAAAAACTTGTTATTTTACCTTTGATAAAATCTCATAAATCTACAAAAAATCTACAAAAATAAGTTCAGTAATATACTTTGATATACAAACATATTTGAGTAAAATCAAAACATGTTACAAACAATTTGAACTATTTTTATAACTGAGAAATTTTAGCTTAAAACAAAAATCGTATTTTTTCAAATTGATTTTTCCAAAACTTCTCTAATACAAAAACAAGATATTTTAAACTTTTAAAGCTTAGTGTGTATGGATATGATCCACTACACATATATAATGAAATATCTATGTTTTTGACATTAAGCTCTAAAATGGATTTGGTTAAAACATATGCATATATGAAACTTCAAAAACCAAAACGGTATTTTTCCATATGAAAATTCTTTTTTGAAACTCATATAAATCTTGTGTGTGAGTGTATATGTACTTGAGCAATCCACCAACTAATCTATCCTTTACATTTTATCTAAACAAAATCTTTACAACCTAGACACAAGTCTTCTCATGAAGGTCTTCACTTGAAGTCTTCTTCTCCTTCTTGACTTGGTCCAAACTTGATCCAATGAACTAGACTCCTCTTGAGTACTTGATGTGGTCTTGATGCACAAGCTTTTGAATCAACACGTGTGCTAGCTCCAAAACTTGACTTGAAATCCTTTGTTGAAGCTAAACACCTACTAAGATCTTGATCACAAATCTGAGACTAAATAAACACAAGTTCATTAGTACTATCACTACATGAGTTAATCATCATCAAAATTAGAGTGATAGGCCTTTGGGCCAACAATCTCCCCTTTTTTATAATGACAAAACTCATGGAGTTATATATGCATGGATTAAAGTTAAGCTTCATAGAATCTCCCCCTTAACTCATGCATAAATAATAATCAAATAGATATGGCAATGAAGTGCATAAAACTAAACAAATATATATATATATATATATATATATATATATATATATATATATATATATATATATATATATATATATATCTAGGTGAGAGAAATATGCATTCTTTTCCCAAAAACTTTCCAAAAACCTTCTCCCCCTTTTTTTTTAAACTTTTAAAAATCATTCTCCCCATTTTGTAAAACATAAGATGCACATAAACTTAATATATGCAAACACTCAAATATGCATATATAAACTCAAAATTTTTCCCCCTTTTTTGTCAATCATCAACAAAGGGGTAAAAAAAATCAACAATAAAGATATATATGCGATATACATTCATGAAGAGGAAGACGCTAAGTTAGCTTCCATGCATACATGCATTACATGAAGAAGGGATGACAAACCCTAACTCACATAAAGCATAATATGCAATGCATAAATGGAGATGTGATGCTTTCCCAACACACTGTATCACATAAAGAAGAGATGTCAAGCTCCTCAAAACACGATACACTCAACATGAATCTATATGTAGAAGAGATGTTAAGCTCCCCTTGCATACAGACAATACATAGCAAAATATTTTAAATGCAAATTTTGATAATTACTCAAGGTATTAAAACAAAATTTTGAGATACCATTTTAAGATACCAATTGTAAATAAACAATATAAATTTTGAATTTTTCTTAAATCAACAAATCAATTTGAGATATCACAAGATTTTGATACCATATGAAATAGGAAATTTGTGATACCAATTGAAATTGAAACTTTAGTATATTTTGAATCAATGAAAGAAATTATTTTATATTTTGATATCAATTGAAATATATGGTAAATTTTGACACCAAATAGGTAAAACATTGATACCAATTGAAATTTAAGCCCAATTGAAACATATTGATGCCAATTGAAGTATATAAAAAATTTTGATATCAAAAAAATTCCATTTGAAATTAATGCATAAGCTTATAAAAGTACCAATTTAGAAATCAATTGAAATAAAGATTTAAATCCAAGCTTAGCATAAACAAATCATATATATGTATGAAAATGAAAATACCAATAGAAATTGATATTATTTGAAATTTAAAGCATGCATATATAGAAATAAATTATGAGTATACAAGAAAATATCAATTGTGATACCAATTGAAACTATGATGTGAATCAAGTGTATAACTTATAAAGATCCACCATTTTCATGCACAAGTAAAAGATTTTTAATTTTGGCATAGAAGGCATGGTCGCCCATCCATCCGCCCTTTTAGGGGTTGGTAGGGGTTTTAAAAAAAACAAGTGTTTAAAAATATTTTTATTGTGAAAAACACTGCCAAATGAAGAATACAAAACTAGTTAAAGTAATTTTTAAAAAACTAGTTAAAGATCATTCAAATATGAAGCCAAATTATATGTATATCATGAAACATACTAAATACATTGGAGTTGACACTCGAAATCTATAAAGCACAAAAGTTCTCATGAAAACAATGTTATGAGTAAACAAATGAAGTGTGAGTGTACATGCAACATGTGAATAGCATTTTCATGAAACTAAGCAATAAAGCTCAAAACATCAAACATATGAAAATTATAAAAATTCATTTTTCATTTAAAAACAAACTTCTAGTTATATGTATGTTTTTATTCAAAACTAACAATATGCATATATATCCTAAACATAAAAAGAGTCTATAATAGTATTTGCATGAAGGCAAGTGACTCAAGGGCATACATGTATATTTATTAGTTTTGAACAAAAAATTACATGTACATGAAGTAAAACATGCACAAAAATAGGCAAAACAAGTATAAATGAGGGAATCATCAAAACTACGCTATACATGTGCATGTAGTGAGTACAAGTGAACAATGAAGTGCAAACGTATATGAATTAAATGTTGCTCACTACTTGTACATGTATATACACAAGTTTTGATAAAACTATATCTAAACAAGTATTTACCACATGAAGCACAAAACCATAAACATGCTAAAAATTATCAAATATAAAAGCATGTAAACTAAAATAGGAGTTTAGAGATAGTTTCCAAATCATAAGAACTATACTCCAAATCTCCAAAACATGGTGGTTGTCTGATTGTTATTCATTTTTGCATCATTTTCCACATCCATATCATGCTTTATGTAAATAAAAATAAGCTTTTTATTCCTTTTCTCTCTAAATTTGCAGGTCCACCATTAATGGAGAGGAAGGCCCATAATCTATGGAATTATCAAGGAATTAATGGGATTAATTAAAAGCCAAAAAGAAAAGCCCAAAGTCAAGCCCAGATCTGGAGTCGTCCATGAATATCCCCAGCCTTCTAGAAGATCTAACGTGGCCAACAGACTGTAACAGAACGGCAACAGAAATCGTTGGTGCAACGGCCAAGATTTTGCCACGGAAACGCGGCTCTGGCCGCGGATCTGCGGCAAGAATCTGGCCGTTGAGCCAGCGATTTGATCCCACGGTCGAGATTTGAGGGCCTCATCCGCTGGAGCCTAAAAATAGACCCCTAGGGCCTCTGCGAAAAAGAGAGGAGAGATAGGAGAGAAGAGCTTGTATTTTTTGAGAGAATTGTAGGGATTTTCTCTAGCTTCTTTTAGTGCTCTTGTAATCTTCTTCTTCCTTCTAGAATTCTGCAAAAAGAGAAAGAGAGAGTGTAAGAGCTTGTAATTGAAGTAGTGACAACTTGAATGCAAGGATTTATCCATCTTTCTTCTCATCTTTACTAATTCTAGTGCTTTACTTTCCTTTGCTTTGCATTCTTCAAGCTTTAATTTCAATTGCATTTTCTTTTTTCATGAATTGTTGTGTTCTTTTCGTTGCAATGTCTAGCTAACTCTCTCTAACATGACTAGCTAACTACTAACTTTACTAACTTCTAACTCTTGGGTGATTTCTTTATTATGATCTTGTAATTTCAAGTCTCTATTATCCCCAATGAAGATGAGTTACTTGAATTCTTGGCAAATGCTTGTTTTCCTTCCATATGAATCATGTGAGCCTCATTTAGAGCCTTGTCATTAGAAAAATTGCCTTGATGGAACATGGAGATGGAGCACCTAACTATGCTATTTGTTGTACAATTTTCTTACTTCAATGCTAACTCGAGTATGGCTTTGAATGACTAATGAATATTGTATCTGCTTCCTTAGCATTCCCTTGAGTGACACTCCTTGATTCCACCATTGAAATTCTATCTCAGGAGACGATGATCAATGAGGCTACAAGACAAGACCAAGAAGATCACTCATCCTCTAAGTGGAAAAGTATTTGACCTAACAAGCAAGACAAAACCTTTGCCGATGAATCAACATGAGGCATGCATCACCCTATGAGATTAGTAAGTTAGTAAACTAGAAGGGTTAGCTAGTCATGATTTCTTCTATCTAAAAGTCTTTCAAAGTTTTTTTTTCTCAAGTTTTCTTTCCAAGCAAGTAAAGTTTTCAAGTTCTTTTCACTTTTCTTTCCATCGTTTTTCTTTTCATACAACAAATCCATAACGAATTTTCCCTCTACTTTTCCATGTCATTTTTTTTTCTTTTGAACATAGAAGAACTCTCGTTTTCTTTCTTCACAACTCAACCGTTAAAGCTTCCATCGCGAGCTCTCCCTGAGGATCGACCCGTAATAGCCCATACTACTACGGTGATTCGAAAGGAGTAAAGTAACATTGTGAATACATTCTTAGAGTTTTTTAAGCATAACATACGAGCGTAGAAGGTCGACTCTAAACCCTCTATCTCTGAATATAGTACACTCCTCCTCTCTGAACAAAATTTTTGGCGCCGTTGCCGGGGAGAGCAACGGTTTTTCATTTGAGTGAAGAACTAAACGAATTTTCTTCTCTGTTGCAGGTTACAGGTTGAAGAAACAGAAAACAAAGTACTGCAGTAACATATAAGTGGTCTTGGGCCTCTGCTCAAGAAAGCAGAGACCAAGTACCCTCTGATTTGCCGCATTTTCTCTGCAAAAGTCGCGGATCCGCAGCAAAGAAGAGTTGACTACTCATTGTTTTTGTGCAGGGTTGCTTGCTTTGCAAAAATACAGCTGCTGCAAATCTTATTTCTTGTATGCTTTCACCAGGATCCTGCTAATAAATCAACAATAAAACATTTGTTGTAAAGTTTAAAAAATTGATTAGACGTTTGCATTTTTAGGCACGTGTCTTTTCAATTCATTTACTTTACTGTTGAAGAGTGCTGGAGCAAGGTACGTTCGCATTGCATTTTGAATAGGACTCACTTCTTGGTTGATTTACATCGCTTTGAGTGAACCTTGTTTGCATATATTGTACACTTGCACCAAATTGATTTTAAGGGCATCACCCAATAAACAAGATAAGGTGGGGATTTCATCACCCTTTCTTTGGCCCAAGAATCATCATCCAAGCACTCACAATCCCTAGCTTTTTAATAAAATCTGATAGATGTTGGCCCTAGGAACATCCGGACTCAGTAGGAGATCGGCTGAAGTTGGAAATTATTTTTGATTCATACTCCAATCAAATCAGTATCTAAGGTTAGGGATTAAGAGGTTACGCCTCGAAGATACCGTGGTTTGGCGTAATTAAGGCTCGTTGCTTACGAACGGATACCTCCCACCGTATTTTGCCCCTACCTGGCTGATTAGCTGTGGTCTGATTCTAACAATAACCTTCTTTGGTTCATTGAACAGTTAGGAGTCGTCTAGGTCAAGGTATCCTAGATAGCTTGTGATTGATTTTTCTTTTCTTGTTTGTTATTTTCATTTTCTTTCGCTTGTGTGATTGGTGAACGTTATTTGTGATTGTGTATGCAAGAGTGGTACCGGGATCCAGAATCTGCAAGACTTGTTAGAATTTCTACACTTGCACAAACACCACCACTTGACACAATCCCAATAATGGCAAACAACACTTCGCTTCAAGACAAGTTCTACCCAATCCGCACTTCACTTCCATCATGCATTCTTCTCCCAGTGACCAATGGAAATAATTTTGAGCTGAAGCCACAATTTATAAACACACTCCCACGATTTCATGGCCTAGAATCCGAGGATGCATATTTCTTCATTCGTGAGTTTGAAGAAGTATGTGTAATGATGAGAATTTCCCAGTTAACTGAGGACGCTGTTAGACTAAGGTTCATACCATTCACGCTGAAAGATATAGCTAAGAAATGACTTTACAATCTTCCTGCCAGCTTGATTTCTTCATGGGATGATTTTGTAAAAGTCTTTCTTAAAAATTTTTATCCCATTCACAAGACAGCCCTCATGAGAAAGAACATTATGCAATTCAAGCAAGAATCCAATGAACCATTCTGGAAATATTTTGAGCGCTTCAAAGACTTACTAGCCCTTTGTCCTCATCACGGCATAGAGAAATGGCGGCAGTGCCAAATTATCTATGATGGACTTGATTACCAAACAAAGACACTCCTTGAAACCATGTGCCAAGGGGAATTTTTAAAGAATGATGAGAATCAGGGGTGGGATCTCTTTGAAGCCTTAGCCGAAAAAACAATTCAGTGGGAGTCATGTCCTGAGAAACCCACTCCCACCACTTTCAGAACCGGTATGCATTCAATAGAATCCTCTATAGCTGCTGAGGCTAAAATAACACAACTGATGAAGAGGATAGAACTGCTTGAATCAAGGAAACCTTCTGCTGTAAACCAGGTCAACCCACCACTGTGGTCAAACCGGGTTGTTCCTATTGCCATGATATCAACCATCTGTTCGAGGAGTGTCCTGTTTACCAGTCTCAAATGTATCAGGAGAACACGAATGCTGCTTACACCAGGCCCAACAACAATCCATACTCCAAAACGTATAATCCGGGATGGCGAAACCATCCAAATTTTTTGTGGAGTCAGTCTGGTCCTGAGCAACCTAGACAACCATTTTCACATTAATATCCTGCTCAGTTTCCTCAAACTAGTTTCAATCAAAATTCACCAAATTTTCACTCATATCAGAGTCTACCACAATTCCAGTCTTATCAGAGTCCACCACATTTCCAAACAAATTTCCAGCCCACATATCAGCAACATCAACCCCAGAATCATTCAGACAAAAGAATATCTAATTTGGAAAAAATGATAGAAACCCTATCAAAAACCCAGGCTTCAATGATGACCAACCAGCACCAGGATATGAACAAATTACAGGTCCAGATAGGGCAATTGGCTAATTCTTTAAATGAAAGACAAAAAGGAATGCTACCAAGCCAGCCAGTGCCCAATCCAAAAAATCACTTCCCTCTGCATGAAGTTGAAGACATGGACCCCAGTCAATGCAACACTATTCATATTCTGAGATCCGGGAAGCGGGTAGACAATAAGGATTCTAATCAATCACCCAAATCAGTGTCCAAACCTCCTGTTCTAGTGCAACCAACTCAAGACAATCCATCTTCCAGTTCTGAGCCATCAACTTCCAAAGCCAAAGAGAAAGGAAAGGCAGATGAGCAACCATACAAGCCTATTGCACCATTTCCAAATAGGCTAGCAAACTAAAAGTTGAATGCTCATATGGAGAAGATCGGAGAAATGTTCAATCAAGTCCAAATTAATGTACCTCTTCTTGATGCCATACAGCAAGTTCCTTCATATGCCAAATTTTTAAAGGAAATGTGCACCAAGAAGAGGAAGGCAAATGTCCCTAAGAAAGTCTTCCTAGCTTCGAACATTAGCGAGTTGCTCACTGGGCCAATTCCTGTGAAATACAAGGACCCAGGGAGCTCAACCATCTCTTGTATCATAGGACAGACTACTATCAATAGGGCATTACTTGATTTGAGAGCCAGTATCAATCTCCTTCCCTTTTCGTGTATCAACAACTAGGGTTAAGCGATCTCCGTCCAACCAAAGTTACGATACAACTGACAGATCGCTCTGTGAAGATTCGCAAAAGGGAAATTAATGATGTCCTTGTCAGAGTTGGGGAGTTTATTTACCCTGTAGATTTCATAGTTCTTGAGACACAACCTGTGTCTAACACCAATCATCGGGCTCAAACTCCTATTATCCTGGGGCGACCATTCCTTGCTACTGCCAATGCCATCATCAATTGTAGGAATGGATCCATGAGGTTAACTTTTGGCAACATGACTAGAGAAGTGAATGTCTTCAACATCGACAAACAACCTCGTAAAACAAGAGATCAAACATTTGAGGTAAACTTTGTTGAAAACAATTGTGAGGAAGAGAGTAAAGAAGATGAGTCGCTGTTTCTTCATGAATTATTTCAAAATGAATGCATTCATCTTGATGTGGAAGATCCTAATATTAGAGTACCCTTTAAAAGGGGAAATTTGATTTGGATATCTTCACTTTCAAAGAGCCAACCAAGAATGTATCCAATGAGGATATAATTTAAGAACCTCCGATTGACATACTTTTTGAAGACCTCTTCAAAGATGAACTCATGTGTCTGGATGAACCAATTAGGGATGTTTTGATTAATTGCACATCTCTAGGGGATAGTGTTGACCTCAGCTTTGAGGAGATATATGGGGATGAGTTGGAATTCCTAGGCATTCACAATGAAGAAATTCAAAATGAGAAGAGTGGTGATGATAAGTTTTTCAATGAGGATTGTAGTGATATGAGGCAGAAACAACTAAAAAAGGAGAAACTGGGGATGCCGAAGGTTCAAATGACAATTCAATTGGCATCCCAATTGTGCCCTATTAAACGGACCCATTGGAACGATGGGAAACGGGCTAGAGGGATACGACCAAAAGAAGTCCTAGGTGGTGGAAATACTTCATGTTGTACATTTTGCCTGTAAATTATTTTGGGACCCTTTTGTAAATAAGTAAAAATAATAAAAGCAAAAAAATAAAAATAAATAATTCCTTCAAAAAATTGGACTTTGGTGCTAATTGGCACCAAGAGTTCCACCTCTTCATAACTCCCTTTTCAAATAAACCTAGGGTTGTAAATATCCAACTTCACCCAAGGGTAAAATTGGGACTTCACCTCTTTCAGGCTCCTATAAATTTCATCTACCCTAACTCTATCCCCTCAAACCCAAAACTCATCTCAGATCTGAATAGCCTCTTCAAGCGTCGACCCTCAAAAATTTTCCCTCCACTATCTCAGCCTGCGTGCCACGCTTCCGCGACCAGGGCCTCGATTCCGCGGCTATCCTTTCTCTGCTGGTGCGCCGCCAAGGTCCTTTGGAGTCAGTCTGCTCTGCTTTTGGCCGATCTGGTGGCCGATCATCTGAATTCGTAATCCAGTGCCCTCTACAAATTCGAGTTGATTTCCCCCCACGTATTCCGGGGGTGGTTTGCTTTCTAATCTTCCAATCTATTGTGTTGATCTATATTGTTAGCATGGCACCATCTTTGTTTGCTGAGAAGGATTATTCTAAAATTTTCTGTGATCACAATGGGTACGGGCACATTTTCATTGATAGGATCCGTGCATGGGATTGGTATTCGCTTGTATATGATAACTCTGAGCATGATGCATTTTATTGCCCCGAGTTAGTGTCATCATTTTATAACTCTATTGATCATGCATCGGTTAATTTTGACACATATCAATTCACGATGCACATGCCCTTAGTTGACATTTTCATCACGCTTCCTCTCCTTGAGTAAATCACTCACTTCCCTTGTTACTCACAACATAGCGACCCCCTTCCACTATTGACTACATGACCATTATGGGGGCTCGCTGCACCGAACAAGACCGAGGGCTTAAGGCCAGTACCACCTTTCGCAATGTGCATTGCATTGGACATGGATCCAACGCAATATTTTGGGTCTGGACCATACCACTTCTTTTAACCGCCCTGTGTTGCAAATTATTCACGACCTTATGACTAGGTAGCACACGGTCTGCCTCAACTAGACAATATTCCATTCCATCATTACCAACTCCTCACGCACCCGGGGTGCTAAACATTCACATGCCATTCTGATTACGCGTCTCTGTAGGACTTTCCTACCGGACGCTGTATTTGACGCTTATGACCGGGTGTTTATCACACATGAGAGGCTCACAAGTGCCTATAACAGTTGCTTACATGCTGTCTGGACCTCTAGTGTCCAGCCCGAGGATGTGCCGGTGGAGTCCTCTTATGAGGAAAATCTAGAGGAGGAAGATGAGCCCTCATTTTGGCACCAGGATCCCCCTACGGACTCACGTGCATTCATGTCCACCATTTGGTGGGGCATGAAGAAGATTTTTAAGGGACAAGTGCGGCTGAGGAAACAACTTGAGGAGCAATCCTCTAGACTAGACCGTATTGAGGCTGGCCTTCAGCGTTCACAGTCGGTTGGACCCAGCACCACCGCTGGTCCAAAACGACGCCGGGGTGATTTTGTTCCTTTACCTATTTCATGCATATTTTATCTTGCATATATTGAGGATAATGCATGAGATAGGTATGAGGGGTAGATACTAACTTAGGATTTTCATTTTCTTTTTAGGATTTTTATTTTTTTAGGATTTTTATTTTCTTTTTAGATTTTTTCATTTTCTTTAGATTTTACATTTTCTTTTTAGAAAAACCATGAAAAAATATAAAAAATATAAAAAAAAGGCAAAAAAAGAAAATTTTAATCCATTTTTAAAGAATCAAACTTGATTTTAGGGATTAAGGAAATTCTTAACTAAGATTTCTTAATATAAGTCGAAAAGAGGAGTTTTTGTTGGATTTTTAGGTTAAGAGAAAAAGGATAAGAAAGATAACTAGATTTTAATTCTTTCTTTAGGATATATACATTAAACATATTGAGAGATTAATCAAAGACTTAGTGAATCTATTTACACATATATATAATAAAAAATAAAAAGAGAAAAAAGAAAAAAATAAGTATAAATAAATAAATAAAATAATTACTTAGCCACTAATTAAGCTGGTTAGATGTGCCTTAAGAAGCATGGCCAGTCACGCCTAAAGGTGATTAAGTCCTTAGTATTCGTGGCCTAGTTTACTCAAGTCCTCGAACCATAGGGATGTATCTTCATCTGGTGCCCTAAGACTGACTGGTTTGGGAGTCATCGGTAAGAGGCTCGTTACATGGGTAAATTAGAAAGCCTAAAGAAGCTAAGGAAGTGTAAATAAATAAATAAATAAATAAACAAATAAATATATTGTATATATTAGTAAATAAATGAGCTTTAGTCTAAGAAAAATCCTTCATATTTATACATGTATATATACTAGGTTTGATGCAAAATCCGGTCTTCGCTCTATTCCTTAGAAACTTAACCTAAGTTGAAGACAAAACTCTAAATAGACACTTATAAAAAGAATGACAAGTTTAGGGTGATCTGAAACCTATAGATCAAGTAAAGTTCTTGAAAAATATGGATCAAAAATTTCTCACTAACATTTTTTCTTATTTCTTTATGGATTTTGTGGGTGCAATCCGCTGAAAACCCTCAGGAGACAACACTCCTCCTCTAGGGTAACCAAGAGGTTTAACGGCTTGTTGCACGTGCTCAGTGCAATCGTGTCACCTACGAAAGTGGTACAATAATTTAGTTAGGATTATTTTCTCTTTTTCTTTCATTTTGCTCGGGGACGAGCAAAAGCTAGGTATGGGGGTGTGATTGTTATTCATTTTTGCATCATTTTCCACATCCATATCATGCTTTATGTAAATAAAAATAAGCTTTTTATTCCTTTTCTCTCTAAATTTGCAGGTCCACCATTAATGGAGAGGAAGGCCCATAATCTATAGAATTATCAAGGAATTAATGGGATTAATTAAAAGCCAAAAAGAAAAGCCCAAAGTCAAGCCCAGATATGGAGTCATCTACGAATATCCCCAGCCTTCTAGAAGATCCAACGTGGCCTACAGACTGTAACAGAACGGCAACAGAAATCGTTGGCACAACGGCTAAGATTCTGCCGCGGAAACGCGGCTCTGGCCGCGGATCCGCGGCAGGAATCTGGCCGTTGAGCCAGCGATTTGATCCCACGGTCGAGATTTGAGGGCCTCATCCTCTGGAGCCTATAAATAGACCCCTAGGGCCTCTGCGAAAAAGAGAGGAGAGATAGGAGAGAAGAGCTTGTATTTTTTGAGAGAATTGTAGGGATTTTCTCTAGCTTCTTTTAGTGCTCTTGTAATCTTCTTCTTCCTTCTAGAATTCTGCAAAGAGAGAAAGAGAGAGTGTGAGAGCTTGTAATTGAAGTAGTGACAACTTGAATGCAAGGATTTATTCATCTTTCTTCTCATCTTTACTAATTCTAGTGCTTTACTTTCCTTTGCTTTACATTCTTCAAGCTTTAATTTCAATTGCATTTTCTTCTTTCATGAATTGTTGTGTTCTCTAGCTAACTCTCTCTAACATAACTAGCTAACCACTAACTTTACTAACTTCTAACTCTTGGGTGATTGCTTTATTATGATCTTGTAATTTCAAGTCTCTATTATCCCCAATGAAGACGAGTTACTTGAATTCTTGGCAAATGCTTGTTTTCCTTCCATATGATTCATGTGAGCCTCATTTAGAGCCTTGTTTTTAGAACAAGTGCCTTGATGAAACATAGAGATGGAGCACCTAACTATGCTATTTGTTGTACAATTTTCTTACTTCAATGCTAACTCGAGTATGGCTTTGAATGACTAATGAATCTTGTATCTTCTTCCTTAGCATTCCCTTGAGTGACACTCCTTGATTCCACCATTGAAATTCTATCTCGGGAGCCGATGAATCAATGAGGCTACAAGACAAGACCAAGAAGATCACTCATCCTCCAAGTGGGAAAGTATTTGACCTAACAAGCAAGACAAAACCTTTGTCGATGAATCAACATGAGGCATGCATCACCCTATGAGATTAGTAAGTTAGTAAATTAGAAGGGTTAGCTAGTCATGGTTTCTTCTATATAAAAGTCTTTCAAAGTTTTGTTTTCCTCAAGTTTTCTTTCCAAGCAAGTAAAGTTTTCAAGTTCTTTTCACTTTTCTTTCCATTGTTTTTCTTTTCATACAACAAATCCACAATGAATTTTCCTTCTACTTTTCCATGTCATTTTGTTTCTTTTGAACATAGAAGAACTCCCATTTTCTTTCTTCACAACTCAACCGTTAAAGTTTCCATCGCGAGCTCTCCCTGAGGATGGACCCGTAATAGCCCATACTACTACGGTGATTCAGAAGGAGTAAAATAACATTGTGAATACATTCTTGGAGTTTTTTGAGCATAACATACGAGCGTAGAAGGTTGACTCTAAACCCTCTATCTCTGAATATAGTACACTCCTCCTCTCTGAACATCGTCCCACAAAACTTCCTTGATAGCGGTGCATCAATATGTGTGTCCATCTAGTTCATGTGAATTCACTACCAAGGTACCAACTCCCTCACGTCATGTGAGAGCCGACACCAACATCAAATACAAAAGGTGAGGATTTTGGTACCCATTTTCTTTTGGGTTCACGAGGGTTAGTCTTATTCAGAACCCAAACATTCTTATTAGCAAAATTTAAATAGTTTATTCTATCATAATAAAATCTTGCTAAATGGCCTTTGCGGCCGTAATGTGTACACTTGTACACTCTATTATGCATATGTGTATGAGTGTGATCATGACGTGCAAAGTGTGCATATACATGTTGTGGGTGATGTGCATGAATATGTGGAGCTTATTTCCTTTGAAATAAGGTTTTCAATCTAGAATGGTTAAATGCACATTTACTCAAAGTTGAGCTCAAACAATCTATTTTATTTTTTAAAAATTTAACTTTATTTTTATAAATAGTAGTAACATGAAAAGCATGGTCAACAATCTTTTTCTTTTTAGAAACATTTTCTTTTTCTTTTGAAACAATTTTTCTTTTTAAAGAGTTGTTTTCATTTAAAGCAATTTCTTTTTCCTTTTCCACCAAAATAATTTTATTTTTCAAAGAAGTATTTCCTTCACAAAGATCTTTTAATTTAGAAGACAAGGAAATATTCTGATTTTTCAAAGATTCGTTTTCTTTTACAATGCATGCAACTTTATTTTTAAAAGAACATTTTCTTTTAACATGGAATCAAATTTATTTTTCAATTTCTTGTTATCTTTTTTAAGCATGTCATACTTTTCAAGAAGTTGTTGACAAAAAGATGCAAGCTCTTCATAAGGCATATCAACATCCTCTTCTAACTCGGATTCGGAGTTTATCTCAAGGGGGTTATCCCCTTGAATCATGTAGCATATGTTGGAAGCCTCACTTCCAACATCCGAGTCGCTCCCGCATAGTATTGCTCTTGTTCGCCAAGGGAGGCGATAGTGTTCCATACTACAAAAGTCGAATCAAGATTAGCAACCCTACATAAATAATCATCATTTAAGGTACTCTTTAAAGCATGAATGGCTTTTGCATTAGCCTCTAGATTTTTTTCCATTTACACAATATGAATCTTTAATAGTGGCAAAATAAACATGAATGCCTAGGGCTTTGAGGTATAAAGACATCTTAACCTTCCAAGTTTGGATGTTAAGAATGTCAAAGCTAGGAGGTGACATGAAATTCATGTGTGTGTACAAATATTGTGATTAGCTATAAAAGAGGATCTTTAGCTCTAGGTTGTTAGACCCAAATCAAGAGCACTTGGCTCTGATACCAATTGAAATCACCTAGTGAGGGGTGAAAAGGTGACTAGCTAATCTAATGGTGAATTAATACGAAAATAAAACTATTTATGTAAACTTAAAATTCTTATGCTAAACACACAAGGTATAACACAAGAGTGTAGCCGGATTCCCCGTGAAGGGCTCTGGACTATCTCCTCAAGATTCCTCTAGATAAGAGTTGAGGTACCGCTATGGCTCTCTTGGTTGAATACAAGTGCGAGCAAACAATCCCCAAGCATATAATAATTAGGCACACAATATATCAAGCATATAAAAGATATGAGCAATAAGCATAAGCAAGATATAAACACAAGTGAGAGATAGAGAGAGCAATCGCAAATACGGGAGAATTGTTTCGAGGTTCGAGCACACTTGCTCTACGTCCCAGCCTTCAACACTATGAAGGATTTTGACTAAAAACGATCCCACCGGATCACTCGGTGCCACAACACCTACAAGCGAGTTCAAACTAGAACTCCTTTGGACTCTCTAGTCCCTTCACTCGTTCCCGCAAGAACAACACACCGCAAGCACCCTAGCTTGCCGAGGCCGCACCTCTACAATGAGCTCTCACTAGAACTAGAAACACTTTACTGATCACAACAATTTGATCACCTAAAATCCTCTCACAACAAAGATCCCTATAGGATGGATTTAGCAATGGATAGCTCAAGTGTGTGTGAGAAAAACAAGGATGGAATATGTTGTAAAAAACATAAGAAATAACTTTTGAAAACTCTTGATTAACTCTCCTGTTGAATAGAAGTATTTAGCTCTAAAACAAGTGGAGATAAACACTTAATAGAGTAGGAAAAACTAGCTCAAAAACCCACTTCAAATCTTGTATAAAACAGTCCATAGGAGCCCCCTTTTATAGGCTCCAAAAATCTGCCTGTTGGAAGCCAACTCGGCAGTTCTGACTGCTGACGATCGACCGCATAGTCGACCGAAAATGATCAGATTTTCGACCGTTGGGAAGGTCGGTCGACCGGCCGGTCGATCGCCAACTGGGCAATGGCCTAGCGGTCGACCCCCGGTCGACCGGGCCATTTCCAGAGAGCAGACACTCTCTGGCGGTCGACCGGCCTAACCTGTGCACGTCTGTGCACATCGGTCGACTGAAACGGTCGACCGACTTAATGTCTGATCGACCATCCGGTCGACCGGCAGAAGGTCAGTCCAGGCAATTTGGGGATTTAAAAACTTGTTATTTTACCTTTGATAAAATCCCATAAATCTACAAAAAAAATCTACAAAAATAACTTCAGTAATATACTTTGATATAAAAACATGTTTGAGTAAAATCAAAACATATTACAAACAATTTAAACTATTTTTGTAACTGAGAAATTTTGTCTTAAAACAAAAATCATATTTTTCCAAATTGATTTTTCCAAAACTTCTCTAAATACAAAAATAAAATATTTTAAACACTTTTAAACTTAGTGTGTATGGATTGATCCACTGCACATATATGATGAAATATCTATATTTTGACATTAAGTTCTAAAATGGTTTTGGTTAAAACATATGCATATATGAAACTTCAAAAACCAAAACGGTATTTTTCCAAATGAAAATTCTTTTATGAAAACTCATATAAATCTTGTGTGTGAGTGTATATGTACTTGAGCAATCCACCAACTAATCTATCATTTACATTTTATCTAAACAAAATCTTTACTAAAAATAAATCTAGACACAAGTCTTCTTTTGAAGGTCTTCACTTGAAGTCTTCTTCTCCTTCTTGACTTGGTCCAAAATTGATCCAATGAGCTAGACTCCTCTTGAGTACTTGATGTGGTCTTGATGCACAAACTCTTGAATCAACACGTGCTAGCTCCAAAACTTGACTTGAAATCCTTTGTTGAAGCTAAACACCTACTAAGATCTTGATCACAAATTTGAGACTAAATAAACACAAGATCATTAGTACTATAACTACATGAGTTAATCATCATCAAAACTAGAGTTATGGGCCTTTGGGCCAACAAATACAAGTGTGGCACACAATCAAGCCCAAGCATATATATGAAATGAATGATATGTGCAATGCACAAAGTAAGAGAGAGTTAGAGAAAGTGGATCAAACGCAAAAACAAGGATATGTTTCAAGGTTCGAGCTCATAGCTCTACGTCCCCGCCTTCACACAGAAGGATTTCCACTAACTCGTCCACACAGAACTTCCCACACAGAGAACCTCCATTGAGGATTTGGGTAATACAAACCGGGAGTACACAACTCGTCTCTCAACAAATACAACCTATCACTAGAGGCTAGGCACAAAGCCAACACAAGATCAACCTCACAAATGAGGGAAAGGCACTTAGCCAAACAACAATCCACCTCTCACTAGAGGGATTAGGCTCAAAGCCATACAACCACAATCACCTCTACACTTAGAGGGATTTCAACTCAATCTCCACAATCACGTCTACACAAGATGGATACCAACAACAAGGAAATGAGGTTTACAACACTAGGGTGATCACAAAGACCACAAACAATTTCTTTCTCACAAAATAAAGATCCTAATAGATAGGATAGATAGATAAGCTCAAGTGTGAGAAAACAAAGAGTTTAGAAATCAAAAACACAAAGAAAAACTCTAGAGAAAACTTAAGATAGAAATGTAAATGAAGATCAAACCAATTCCCAAAGACTTTTCTTTTCTTTGATTTTTTCAACTCTTTAAAACAAAATAAAGATCAAATCTTTAAGCCTAAAACTCTTTTAAAACTTACTGTAAAACACTTGCAAAGATTGAAAATTTGCTCTCTAAAATCTTGGCTAAAACAGCCCAAAGAAGTGGGTATTTATAACCCCACAAAAATCTGCCCGTTGGCAGCAGGAAAGGGCAGATTTGCCCTTCCGGTCGACCGCCCGGTCGACCGGCCCAACGGTCATATTTATGACTGTTGTGCCTCCGGTCGATTGCCCGGTCGACCGGGACTGGATACAGAGAGCAGCAGCTCTCTGCCGGTCGACCGGGGCCATTTTTAGAGAGCAGAGCTCTCTGAACGGTCGACCGGCCGTTCGACCAGCCCACCAGCCCATGACTGCGTGCACGACAGTGCACGTCGGTCGACCGAACCGGTCGATCGGCAAACAGCCAGGTCAAACTGTTATAGGGATTAAAAACTTGTGTTTTTGACTTTGATTAAATCTCATAAAATCATATAAAATTTTACAAAAATCAGTTCTTATTAGATCTTTGAATACAAATATGTGTGATAAAAATTCAACACATATTACAAACTATTTGAACCATTTTTTGTGTTTTTGAAAATTTGCTTTAAACCAAAATCCGTATTTTCCAAAACTTGGATTTTTGAAATGGAAATCCGATTTTTCCAAAACACATGTAAATACAAAAACATGATATTTAAATAACTTTTAAGCATGTTGTATATGGATAGAATCCAATATACATGAAAGGTATTATATCTATGTTTTTAACTAGAAATCCAAAAATAAGTTTTGTTTAAATATAAAACTCCAAACTCATGCAATAGACTATCAAAATAAGTTTTTCTAAATAGATGAAGCATAGATGTATATAGATCAAATCTAATATACATTAAACCATGTAAACTTGTTTTGATTCTATCTATTCATGAAAATCAAGATCGGTTAAACTGAAAACCAAAACTAAACATGAAACTTGTGTGTGTATTATGAACTTGAGCATATCAACACTATCTACCTTTATACAAGATCTAAACAATCTTAAACTAAACAAACCGAGGTCTTCTTGTAGAACCCCATCTTCAAGTTGACTCGATCCAAACGCGATCCAACGAGCTTGACTCCAACCGAGTGCTAGATGCGATCTTGACGCGCGAGCTCTTGAATCACCATGTGAAAGTTTCAAAACACCTTTGTTGAAGCTAGTCACCAACTAATATCTTGATCAAATATCTGAAACTAAATATCACAAGATTATTAGTAAACTATAACTACATGAGTTAATCATCATCAAAACTCGAGTGGAAGGCCTCTGGGCCAACAGTGTGATCGGGGGAAAACCTTGCACAAAAAGTGTCATCTTGAAATTAAGAGTCAAAGTGTGTGTGCTTTGGCTTCCTCGATACTCTCTTTATAGCATAGAGGCTAAACGGGTTGAATCCACAGGGACGGGTATCAATAGAAGCTTTACCAGTATGTTCTGGTGTGTGTTATGTTTCTTCTGTGTTTCAAAGAAAAAAAAAAGAAAACAAAGTATGAAAAGAGAAGGATACGGTGAAAACAAAGAAGTAAGAAACATAGAAAAGAATGTATTTTTGATTTTTGTAATTATTTTTAAAATAAAGTAAAAAGGAAAGAAAACTCATTGCTACTAACTACTAATGGCTCTACTAATATGCTAACGTCTTAGTGATAGTTATCTCACATGTATCATTGGCCATCACTAGTCCCTCGTTTAAGAGCTTTACAAAGCATGACCCATAAGATAACTTTCACATCCAAACTCAACAAACAAGAGCAAGCTTCACTTAAACCATCAAAACTAATTAGAGCAAGCATGGAATAAAGTAATAATAACATGTTAGAGAGTTAGATGTTAGAGTGTTAGAATCCGTCATGATGAGCCATCAATGGCTCTTGCAAGAGCAAGGCTAAGTAGAGGCTATTGGATTCATGTGGATTATCAAGTAAGGAGTTAGAAAGTCAGTGGTTAATGGTTAGTTGCCATGAGAGAAAAAAACTAAACATGTAAAGAGTTAGAGAGAAGAAAACAAGTAGAGATAAAGAGAAAACCTTTCATAGATTGTCACCTTCCCTTACAAGAACCGTAACTTTCATCCTATGCATCTCTCTTTCCTATTACATGATCTACAAAAGAAATGAAAAATAAAAGAAAGAAGAAAACTATACTAAACTACACAAATGGGAGAAATCTACCCTAAAACTCTCCTCCCCTCTATTTTGAAAACCTGGGGTATTTATAGGCTAAGGGGGCACTAGGAAAGCATCACGGGGCCACCAGTCAAAACTCGACACGTGGCCCCACCAGAAGCCTCAGAAACACGATTTTTGCTGCGTTCAGCTACCTTTTTTGGGTCGTGCATGCCGCACTAGTGAGTACAGACTGCTGGCTTGTTCCCTTGTTTGTTCCCTCTGCTTATTTCTGATTTTCTGCTCCAAGATTTGACAGATTAGCTCCCCAAAGTCAATGGCTATATTTTAGGCTCTAAAATTATCAAATAAATGGGATATTTAGGCTTCTTCTTCATTTCACGCCATGGACCTAGGAACACACAAGAAAACCATTATTAGCAATATTTATATAGAATAAATGTGAAGATGTGGTATGAAATATGCACATATGGAGACTAATCATGGTGATAGAAGCATTTACGGTATGTTCATGTGTGTGTTAACGGTTCTTCTATATTTTATAGAATCAAAATAAAAGAAAACAAAGAATTAAAATAGAAGAGTACAGTGAAAACAAAGATAGAAACATTGAAGAGAAGATATTTGTGATTTTGAGATTATTTCTAAAACAAAGTAAAAAATAAAAAAAACTCATGGCTACTAACTACTAAAGCTCAACCAATATGCTTACCTCTTAGTGATAGTTGCCTCACATGCATCCTTGGGCATCACTAGTCCTTGGTTCAAGAGTTTTTCAAAGCATGACCCATAAGATCACTTATCACATTCAAACTCAAATAAACAAGTGCAAGTAATAATAAAACCATCAAAACTACACTAATAAAATAAAGTAATGTTTTCTTGTTAGATGTTAGACTATTGGAATACATCATCATGAGCAATTAATGACTCTTGCAAGAGCAAGGCCAAGTAGAGGCTAATAGATTCATATGGATTATTAAGTATGGAGTTAGTAAGTTAGTGGTTAGTAATGCCATGAGAGAAAATTAGCTAAGCATGTAAAAGGTTAGCGAAGAAAATAAGTAGAGATAAAGAGAGAACCTTTCATAAAGTCTCACCCTCTATTACAAGAACTTAACTTTCATCTTATGCATCACTTTCTTCCCTATTACATGATCTACAAAAGAAAAGAAAAACAAAAGAACGAAGAAAAGAACAATTAAACTACACGAATGGGAATAACAACACTACATGCCCTCCTTCTTTGAAATATGATCAACACTGCCCTATTTATAGAATACAAATGGACTCTGGATGGTAAGACTAGGCCATGCTTAAAAATCGACGCGTGACTCGACCATAATACGACATTTACGCAGCTTTTGTAGCAAAAACACAACATTTTCTTGGCCACGCTACCAGCAATGAGCGTTCAGTCTGGTACTGCACTTTAGTATTTGTACAGCCTGTAGGTTCTTGGTTTTCTATAAGCAGATTTAGCAGATAAGCTGCCAAAGTCAATGGCAATATCTAGGCTCTAAAAATCACCAAATAAATAGGATTATTGGGCTTTGATTGGTCACATATATTACATATATATTATCATGTTACCATGTTTATTATCTATAAATCCTATTAATAAGTCTTATTTTTCTTTTATAAAGTGTAGGCCCATTGCTAAAGGAAAGGGAAGAGAAACGAGCCCAAAAGCCCATCAAATTTTAATTTAATTCAGAATTAATTCAAAAAAATTTAGGGCAGATTATTGTAAATCAGGGAGGTTGGAAACCAGTTAATTTAGTTTTATCAGAATTCAAATCGGTTAGCTTGAGAATCACCGGAGATCAGATCAGAATCAGAGACAAACATCAAATCCAGCCAGACCAAAGGGGGTAAAATCACACGCTAATCGGATCCCCACCTGGATGTGGCCATTTGGCCACATCCTGGCTGCGGATCCACAGCCAAAGCCACGGATCCATGGCTTGGAGATAAGGGGAGAGTTTGCTCCCCTTATCTCCTCACTCCTCTCCCCTCTGGGTTTTTACCTATAAAAGGCATGGTTTACACTGAAAAAGGGAGCGAAGACTAGGATTAGAATTGTTCATTTTTAGGGTTTTAAGAGTATGGTTATAGAGTTCTGAGAAGTTGTATCTCATATTTACTTTTTAGTTTAGACCAGTAAAGAGAGAAGAGTGGAACTGAGTGTGTAATTCATCCTTGAAGTAACAATCAAAGGAGATTCAACTTGCTTGTTCAACTTGACTCAATTCGGCTTGTCTGTTTTATTTTCATTTTCTTGTCTGCTTTCTATTTATTATGAGTAACTAAACCATCTTCTGGGCTCACTAATCAATCTCTTCTACCTCCTTTCTCTTGATTGATTTTTATGAAAGCAACTCTTTTGAATCAGAATAATGCCTAAGTTAAACTTTATTCTTGAAAACTGATCGGTCGCTAATATTGCACATTTATTATCATATTCTCATATCTATTATAAAATAAACTCTGCTTTTTTCTAATTATTGTTTGATTTATTTGCAGGCCCGTTCCTAAAGGAGAGTGAAGAGAAATGAGCCCAAAAGCCCATAAAATTCTAAATTAAATCAGAATAAATTCAAAATCAGGGAATCAGGGCAGATCTTGGTAAATCAGAGAGGTTGAAAATTGGTTGAAACAAATCTCTATAAATCATTTGGTTGAAATCAAAAATCAAAGGCCGTTTTATCACAATTCCAGAGCTGAAATGGGAAATCCAGTTGTAGATAAAGCCAGAACACAAAATCAGGAGGCACCATCCCCCGGCTGTGGCCACCTGGCCACAGTGATCGACGGGGAACTAGCACTCAAAAGTGTGTTTTATGTAAAATTAATGAAAAGCTCGAATGTGCTAATGTACCCTCGATACTTTCGTTATAGCATTGGCTCAATGGGTCGAATCCACAGGGAAGGGAGGCGATAGAAGCATTAATAGTTTATATTCACGTTGTATGTTAACACTTCTTCTTTGTTGAAAGAATGAAAAAGAATGAATAAGAAAAGAAAATGAAATCCAGAATGTGGTAGGTGAGGAGAGCGATGAAAACGGCGAAGAAAACGAAGGTGAAGTGATTTGGAAAACAAATAGAAAAGAAAATGAAACTAAGATGAACTAAGAGGATGGTGAAAACATCGATAGAAAAATAAGAAAAGAAGCTTGAAAACGATTTCTAAAACAAGATAAAAGAAAACTCATGGCTACTAACTACTAAATACTCCACTAACCATGCTAACCTCTTTACGATAGTTGCCACACATTTTGATCCTTGGCCATCAATAATCCTTGCTTCAAGAGACGATACAAAGCATGGCTCATGGATAGTTCATCACAATCAAAACATGCATCAAGATCAAGCTAATACAAGCATCAACTCATTAGACTACTAAAAGAAAGCATGAAATAAGAGAGAGTTAGCTTGGTTAGCAAGTTAGCAAGTTAGATGTTAGAACCCATCATCATTGGCCATCATTGGCTCTTGCAAGAATAAGGCCTTAATAGAGGCTACCCGATTCATGTGGATTATCAAGTAATTGGTTAGATGGTTAGTGGTTAGTAGTTAGATTGCCATGAGAAGAAAAGTTAGCAAGAAATCATGTAGAAGATGAAGGAGATTACAATGGAAGAGAAAGGAGGCACCTTTACATAGACTGTCACTATCTATTATATCAATCCCTCTCTATCTCTCTCTATGAATCACTCAGCCCTACTACAATGATCTAAAAAGAAATAAAAATACAAGAGAAATGAAGAGCATCAACCTACAATACTCCTAAAATCTGCACCTACTCCTAAAAATGAAGACTGCTTGCGCTCTGGCTCTCTGCAGGGCTATTTATAGGCCAAAGATCCTTCCAGAAGACGGGACGGGGCCACGCGTCGAAAATCGACGCATGGCTCCTCTTACAAGCCACGGATCCACGGCTCTTGCCGCGGATCCGGCCAAACCAGGGAGAGAACTCCCTGGTTTTGGTCCGGGGCTCCGTCAGGCTTCGAGACGCTTCCTGGTATATTCCGTTTCGGGTAATTCTGTCTGCATATTCGTCTGATGTGCGCAAGAGGCTAGGTTCAATGTATCTTCTAGATAATCCCTTACTTGGCCTCCAAGTAATGCGGATTTAATTACCCTTAACTGGGTTTAATTAAGCTCTTATTCCATCTTTGCCCTTGAACTTTGGATCTACCTGCAATAAAGACCAAAACACGATTTAGATCGACAATTTATTCATAAATCGGTGGAAGAATGCGATATAATAATGCAGAATTGTAGACTAATCACACCCCCACACTTATTCTTTTGCTCGTCGCGAGCAAAACAAGAAAAGAAAAACTATACTACAAATGTTATTACACCACTTTCGCAGGTGACGCGATTGCACTGAGCGTGTGCAACAAGCCGTTAAACCTCTAGGTTACCCTAGAGGAGGAGTGTTGTCTCCTGAGGGTTTTCAGCGGATTGCACCCACAAAATCCAAAAAGAAAGAAGACAAATGTTAGTATTTTGAAAACACATTTTAAAAGAGAGACAAGTTTTCAAAATATTTTTGCAAAAATATAAGTGATCTAAGGTCATAAGTCCACCAAAAATCATTCTTCCTTAAACTTAGTCTCTATGCAAGATCTTGTCTTCAATTAAGGTAAGAATTCAAAATTGGATTGAATAATTTTTATCTTTCATAAAACCTAGATAATATGCACTTTGTGATAGTGAAGATTTTTGGGATTTCAACTCTAACCATCAAGCCATTTATTTATATATATATATTTCTTTTTCTTCCCTTAGTTTTCTTAGGCTTTCTAGTTCACCCATGTAGCGAGCCTATGACCGATGACTCCCAAACCAGACGGTCCTAGGGCACCAGATGAGAAAACATCCCTCGAGTTAAAGGACTCGAGTAAACAAGGCCACAAAACTAAGGAGGATTATTTGTTCTTTTGACCACCGTTAGGCGTGAATAATCATGCTTCTTGAGGCATAGTTATCCAGCTTAATAAGTGAAATTTTCTTTTGACCACCGTTAGGCGTGAATAATCATGCTTCTTGAGGCATAGTTATCCAGCTTAATAAGTGATGTTTTATTCACATATATTTATTTCTTTTTATTTATTTATTTTTTTCTTTATGGCATTTTAGGTCTTTGTTTTCATCCCAAAAATTGTGTAAGTGTGAAGTGTATATTATCTAAGGCAAAAATTCAAGATAAAATTATCTCTCCAATTTATCTTACTTAGCCTAAAATTTTAAACAAGATCCATTATTTCAACTAGGTTTAAAATGTCATAATTAATGCTTTCTTAATTTCTAAGATCATCTTAATTTTCTTAAAAATAGATTAAAACTTTGTCTCTTATTTCAAAAAGTTTTTTAAAGAAAGAGAAAATTCCTTTACAAAAGGGAAGATTTCTAAAAGTATCCTAAAAGAAGTGTAAAAGAAAGAAAATCTAAAAACTCTAAGTTAGTAAACCCTCCCCCACACTTATCTCATGCATTGTCCTCAATGCATCGTGATGTATGTATGCATGAAACAAATAGAGAGGAAGGAAAAATCACCTCAAGGTGGTGGTTCCGCTGGCGGTCTGATTGGTCCACGAAATGTAGCCCAATCATTCTTGCATGGAGTCCGAAGGAACCCAACAGAAACCTCCATGATACAACCCACTAGAAAGATGTATATATGCATGATTTTTATTAGGAATTTTACCCCATCTAATTTCCAAATTTTCAAAATAATTTCTGAGTCAAATTTATCAAAGCCCTTGTCCAAGAATGGAATGATTGATTTGGACTCAGGAAATATAGGAACTAATATCGACTCAGAAAAATGACTCAAGTCAAGTAAAGGTTCGGGAGTCGAAATCGGTTCAGGAAGTGGGTCCAAATCAAGAAAATGAAGCTCAAGTCCACAATCATTTCCCCATGATGGAATGTGACTATCGAAGATTGGTGATTCAAGTTCAGGAATGACAGGTATGGGAATGAAAACTGACTCGAAAATGTTGCTCAAATCTGGTAACAAAACAGGAGTCAATAGTGATTCAGGAATTTGAACTTGATCACAAATTTGAGGATCAAAGTCACATTCCTCATTGAGTTCAATTCCACAAAAATGAGAACTTGCCAATTTATTAATGAGACTTTCAAAAGTATGAAATTGGTCAAGTTCAATATGATCATCATAAATGATTGGTGATTCAATTTCACAATGGATCGGCACTGGATCCAATACTGACTCGAGAAAAGGATTGAAATCAGGTGAAGACACCGAAGTCATAATTGAATCAGGAAGTAGAATTGAATCACTAATTTGAGGTTCATGATCATATTCATGCTCAAGTTCAATTTCAGGAAATGGATAACTTGCCAAAATGTCAATGGGATTTGAAGTGTGGACAAGTTCAGGTGGATGTGCTGAAATTGAATCTTGATGTTCAAAATGACAAGAGTCCTGGGTCATGTCAATAGAGTGTGGCATAGCTGAATTGGTCAAAGGTTGATAAGATAGAGTTTCCTCATTCCTATATATGCTAACCAATTGACTCAATTGTGTTTCCATCCTATTGACAGACTCGGCAGATGATTTTTAGAATTTTAG
This sequence comes from Agave tequilana, assembly GCA_038442645.1. Taxonomy (NCBI): domain Eukaryota; kingdom Viridiplantae; phylum Streptophyta; class Magnoliopsida; order Asparagales; family Asparagaceae; genus Agave; species Agave tequilana. Next base: position 886,494 of record JAVJIF010000127.1, read on the forward strand.
TGCGGACTCTTGCAAGACTTTTATCCTCTTTTCTAGATATGATGTATCTACAAGTGGTTGTTCTAGAAAAGGAGTGTAGGAATCTTGGTTTTCAAAACAATAGGAGTCATGGGTCAAATTGATAGAGTTTGAGATATTTGAATTGGTCAAAGGTGGTGAAGAGAGAGTTTCTTCATTGTTAAGAATGTTGACCATTTCACTCAATTGTGTTTCTATTCTATCAACAGACTGAGAAGTAGATTCCTGCAAGATTTCTATTCTCTGTTCTAGACTTGATGTATCTCCAAGTGGTTGCTCTAGAATGGGAGTATAAGAATCTTGGTTTTGGAAATTTTGTGAAGAATGTGAGTCAAAAATGCGTTGAGATTGAAACTTGGACTCACACAAGAATTCTTTACTTGTTTTCAGGACAAATGGTTGTTCATTATGAGGAGATGGAACTGAGTAAGACTCTTAAATATGTTATAGAGGGGCCAATGTTTGTGAAGTTGTTGCTCGGCCTCTTGTAAATTGGCTTCTACTCTCTTTTGAAACTCAGATTTTTTTTCAATGGGAGGTCCAGAAAAAGGAGTATAGGAAGCGAAATCGGGGAGTGAATATTGTGGATAAGGTGAATATGATGGACAAGGTGGACATGGGGGACAAGGAGGTTGAAAATTAAACTCGGGGGAAGTGAATCCCCATTGACTCTGTGACGAGTTGAAATTATTTTGGAAATTATAGTCATAAGAATGTGGGTATGGGTTGTATTGATTCGGATAAGGCCAACCCGGTGTATTTGGTTGGTGCATATTGTAAAATGTCGGGTTGGAATTATCCGAATCAAATGGGGTTGGTGTGAAATATGGATTCATATTCGGATTGAAAGAATTGTTATTATTGAATGCCATTTCACAAACAATCACAAACAAAAAAAAAATCAAACAACAAACAAAAAGAAAAGAAAAATCAAAACCAAGCCAATAGGAGGGTTGACCTAAACCTAGATGTCCCTAGGGGCCAACGTCTATTCAAATTTTATTAGGGCTTGGGTTGTGTGAGTGGGGAGATGATTTTTGGGCTAAGGAAGGGTGATTAAATCCCACCTTATCTTGTTTGGGTTTTGCCCTTAAGTTCAATTTGTGCAAGTGTGCAATATAGACAAGAATATAACACAAAGCGATAAATCGCCCACGTGTTTGTCCTATGTTATATGCAATGCCATATGTACATCTCCATCCAGATCACAACAACAGAACAAAATACAGTATATTGGAATTGAATTGACAGGTGCCTAAATGCAAATGTCTAAACCGTTTTAAACGCGTCCAAATACCGTATTTTAGTTCTTTATTTTATTATGGTGTGTAGGCAATCAAAGCAAGAAAGATAGCAGCACAAGTCCACTAGCTATTACAATTCACACATCCCAGCACAACAAGATACACAATTTTTACAACATGGCCGCGTTTTCGCGGCAAAAGTCGCGTTTGCGCGGCAGTTCTTTAGAAGCTGGGTCCCTGCTTTCTAGAGCAGAGAGAGGCAAAGCTAGGGTCTATTCTGCAATGTTAAGTACCGGTAAATATTGCCCTGCACACCAAAACAGAGAAGACAATGTTAACAAAAACGTGAAAACAAAACCATTCCCTTCCCCGAAAACGGCGCCATTTTTTTTGATCGGGGTAGGAACTAGCACTCAAAAGTGTGTTTTATGTAAAATCAATGAAAAGCTCGAATTTGCTAATGTACCCTCGATACTTCCGTTATAGCATTGGCTCAACCGGTCGAATCCACAGGGAAGGGAGGCGATAGAAGCATTAATAGTTTCTATTCACGTTGTATGTTAACACTTCTTCTTTGTTGAAAGAATGAAAAAGAATGAAAAAGAAAAGAAAATGAAATCCAGAATGTGGTAGGTGAGGAGAGCGATGAAAACGGCGAAGAAAACGAAAGTGAAGTGATTTGGAAAACAAATAGAAAAGAAAATGGAACTAAGATGAACTAAGAAGATGGTGAAAACATCGATAGAAAAATGAGAAAAGAAGCTTGAAAATGATTTTTAAAACAAGATAAAAGAAAACTCATGGCTACTAACTACTAAATACTCCACTAACTATGCTAACCTCTTTACGATAGTTGCCTCACATTTTGATCCTTGGCCATCAATAATCCTTGGCTTCAAGAGACGATACAAAGCATGGCTCATGGATGGTTCATCACAATCAAAACATGCATCAAGATCAAGATAATACAAGCATCAACTCATTAGACTACTAAAAGAAAGCATGAAATAAGAGAGAGTTAGCTTGGTTAGCAAGTTAGCAAGTTAGATGTTAGAACCCATCATCATTGGCCATCAATGGCTCTTGCAAGAACAAGGCCTTAATAGAGGCTACCCGATTCATGTGGATTATCATGTAATTGGTTAGATGGTTAGTGGTTAGTAGTTAGATTACCATGAGAAGAAAAGTTAGCAAGAAATCATGTAGAAGATGAAGGAGATTACAATGGAAGAGAAATGAGGCACCTTTACATAGACTGTCACTATCTATTACATCAATCCCTCTCTAACTCTCTCTCTATGAATCACTCAGCCCTACTACAATGATCTAAAAAGAAATGAAAATACAAGAGAAATGAAGACCATCTACCTACAATACTCCTAAAATCTGCACCTACTCCTAAAAACGAAGACTGCTTGCGCTATGGCTCTCTGCAGGGCTATTTATAGGCCAAAGACCCTTCCAGAAGACGGGACGAGGCCACGCGTCAAAAATTGACGCGTGGCTCCTCTAACAAGAGATGGATCCATGGCTATTGTCGTGGATCCGCGGCCAAACCAGGGAGAGAACTCCCTGGTTTTGGTCCGGGGCTCCGTCAGGCTTCGAGACGCTTCCTGGTATATTACGTTTCGGGTAATTCTGTCTGCATATTCGTCTGATGTGCGCAAGAGGCTAGGTTCAATGTATCTTCTAGATAATCCCTTACTTGGCCTCCAAGTAATGCGGATTTAATTACCCTTAATTGGGTTTAATTAAGCTTTTATTCCATCTTTGCCCTTGAACTTTGGATCTACCTGCAATAAAGACCAAAACACGATTTAGATCGACAATTTATTCATAAATCGGTGGAAGAATGCGATATAATAATGCAGAATTGTAGACTAATCACACAGCCAGGCCGCGGACACATGACCAAAATCGTGTTTTCGCGATTTTGTTACTTTAGTTGGGGGACCATTTGCTCCCCTTATCTTCTCACGCCTCTCCCCTCTGGTTTTTTGCCTATAAAAAGCAGGTTTTTCACTGTAAATGAGAACGACTAGACGACAAAGCAGAGATAGATTTTAGGCCAATTTTTCATTCTTTTAAGTGTAGGTTTTTATTTTCTTTTTATGTAATTTTTATTTCTTTGTAAGCTTAGATTAGACTGAGATTCATGTAAGTAAGAGAGAGAGGCTTATGTTGAGAGTGACACTGATGTACCCTCCTCCTTTCTTCCATCATTTCTGCAAGCAATAAAAGGTAATTTTTTTATGTTCGTCTTTACTTTTGTTTTCTTCTTCTTCTTTCTACCTTTCCTCTTTTGGTTTTGATGAGTATCCAAGTGAATATAGAAGCATCAGTATAGCTATGTTTGTGTGAGTGCCACTGATATTTCATGATGATGTTCTCCTCCTCAAGATTCCGTATCATTTCATTCTTGTTCGTCTTAATGATGTAATGCGAATGGGGACTGAGCTCGATCTTATGAATTATGCGTTGATCGCCTCCGAAGCAAGGTAAAACATGCAAGGGTTCTAGGTAAGTCATCAACCAAAGGAGGTAAGTTTTTCTTTTAGTTTTCTTTCTTTTAATTTTTTAGTTTAGAACACCACAATCCACCACTTTTTTATCACTCTTTTTAAGTTTCATTGGTACATATTACTTCTATTTTCTCCACCTTCTCTATCTGCCACTTTCTTTCTAACTTGACTTTAACTTTTTTTTTCTTTTTTTCTTTACAAGAACTAAAAGAAGAATTTTAACCATCCTTTGTATCTTAAAAGAGAACTTACTAAAACGCATCTATCGCTAGTCCCTCGTTGTGGATTACGACCCGCATAGCCACTTGCTATTGCGGTAGAATTGAGTAACTTGCACGTTTCATTCTTAGTTCTGAAATTCTGTATTTTGTGTGCAGGTTCTAACTCAATCAAAATTTTGGTGCCGTTGTCGGGGAGGGACGGTAAGCAATTCTCTTTAAAAGTTTACATTTTTGGTTAACTTTCTTCTTTGTTTTTTGTACAGATTTAACAACAAGGAATTCTTGCTGCAGTGGACACAAGTGGCCTTGGACTCTGCTCAAGAAAGCAGAGCCAAGAAGCCCTCAGATTTGCTACAGTCCTGTAGTGAACTGAGTGAACTACTAACCTGTATTTTTTGCAGGTTCACTGAACTGCATAGTTTAAATATCTGTAGCATTTATCTCCTAGTTTGGCTCACTGTATATATATTTCTAACACAATAGTAAAAAGTTAATTGTAAATGCTAAAAATAATTTAGACTTTACATTTAGGCACGTGTCTATTTCATTACATTTTCTATTTACTGTTGAAGAGTACTAGAGTCAAGGTATGTATGCATAGCATTAAGTATAAGGTTCATTCTTGTATGAAATATTGCTTGAGTGTTACTTTTTCTATATTCTTGTACACTGCACTAAATTGACTTAAGGGCTTGTCCTATAAACAAGATAAGGTGGGGAAGTTATTACCCTCCCTTAGCCCACAAACAATCTCCTCACTCACTAACCCAAACCTAACTAAAACTGAGTAGACGTTGGCCCTAGGGACATCTCGGACTCAATTAGGAGATTATCCTAAGGGGGAAGGTGTTAGAATTTGACTCCAGCCAAATCAGTGTCTAAGGAAAGGGATTGAGGGGCAAAACTGAAAATCACCTAGAGGGGGGGGTGAATAGGTGATAATGCTAATCAAAGGGCAATATAAAAATTTAAAGCTATAACAATCACAATCAAGAATCACAAGATGAATGCAAGCAAGTAAGTATGATGAACAAGTAATAAGTGCAAGCAAAGTAGAGTAATAATTGCAAGAATGTAAACCAATCGCAAACGCAAGGATATGTTATCGAGGTTCGAGCACCCAGCTCTACTCCCCGCCTTCCCCAGAAGGATTCTGACCACTTCCACTATCACAAAGATCTCAAATACAATGGAGTACCCAACTCCTACAATCTCAAGAACAAGTAATTATCTTGGTAGTCAAAAGACCACAAACTCTCTCTTTCAAATATCTCTTCCCTTACAAAGGTCCTTAGAGAATATTGAGTAGGAATGAAGCTCTTGTGTGTAAGGAGAAAAGAGAATTAAATCAGAGAGTATTGAAAAAACCCTTCAGAAAATCAGTGAGAAATTCAGCACAAAAACCAAGAAACAAGTCTCTTTTGAAAGCCTTAAACTTTTGAATTTTCTAGCAATAATTGTTGTAACCAATCTCTCCCCAAACACCCCTATTTATAGGAGAGGGCTAGGGTTTAGGGATAAAACATATTTACTGATGTTTAGGTGGTAATTAGATCAAAATATATCCTTAAACGTATTTTTAAACACAAAAGACAAAAATAAACAGCTCTTAAAAATCTGCCCGTTACTGTTCAAACGGCTACATCGGTCGACCGGGCCGGTCGACCGGTAGTACAAAATTCCGACCGTTACAGGTTATCGGTCGACCGACCCGGTCGACTGATACAAACTGTAACTCAAAAATAAATATCGGTCGACTGCCCCGGTCGACCGACAGACATGCACACGGATACGTGCATTCTGCCAGGACCTCGGTCGACTGGTCCGGTCGACCGGACCAGCCTGACACAGACTCGGTCGACTGTCGGTAGACTGCCGGTCGACCGGATCAGGTCAGAAAATGAAATAAAGACAGAATTTTGAGAAGAAAAATATTTTTAACAAAACTATTTTAAACAGGAATTCAGTATGTAACATAAAAAGAAATTTGTAGAAGAAAGATTTTGTACTAAAATATTTTTGTATATTTTATAGGAAATAAACTAAGAAATAGTATATGCGCAAAAACGTGTGTGATTGAGCTTCAAACCTAATCTCTATTCTTTAACATACTATAAACTGAAAAACAAATTACATGAAGACTTCTTGTGCTATCTTCAAGTCTTTGAGCCATCCAATGCCTTGCTAGTGCCTTCTCTTCTATGATCCTTCCTTGATATGCAATTTGCCTTCCTTGCTTTGTGGAACTTAGAAGTTCTTGCAATAGCTAAGCGAATGGTCTCTAAACATGGTACAAACCTGAAACTTATCTTAACAAACTTGTTAGTACCAAATAGCACTAATTTGGTTTGTCATCATCAAAACACAAAACAATTGGAGAGTGTAACCTCTTGGGCCAACAATCTCCCCCTTTTTGATGATGACAAAACAAATAGGCTATTAACAAAAATATAGGGTAGGAGAAAACTCCCCCTCAAATTATGCTATACATAAAACACAAGAATATGCTCTAGATACCAATAATTGAAATGATGCACCAATTATTTAAACCAATTAAAACAAATATATAAAACACAAAAATTGCTCTTGATACCAAAAATACCAAAAACAACTAAAACACAAAAATTCATAAAAACAAAACATAAAAACAAAACATATAAATTCATATGGAACCAAGACCAAATGAACTTATTTTTGTCCATGTAAACTTATTCTCCCCTTTTTGTCATACATCAAAAAGGGTTATGAAAAACATGTTTATTCAATAATACAAACATTAAGTTCTCCACAAATAAACGAAAATCTAGCAAAATCAAGAGGTTTAGTGAAAATATCGGCTAGTTGTAAATCCGTGGAAACATAATCAATATCTATATCACCTTTCTCAAAATGATCTCTAAGAAAGTGATATCTAATCTCAATGTGCTTGGTCTTACTATGTTGATTTGCATTTTTGGTCATGTGTATAGTACTAGTATTATCACAAAATATTTTTATATGATCAAAGTGCAAATCAAAATCAAGGAGAGTATGTTTCATCCAAAGTACTTGTGCACAATAAGCCCCCGCGGCAACATACTCCGCCTCGGCGGTTGAGAGAGCTACGGAATTTTGTTTCCTAGAGGACCATGAAACAAGACAATTACCAAGAAATTGACATGTCCCACTAGTACTCTTTCTATCTACTCTACAACCCGCATAGTCGGCATCCGAATAACTAGTCATTGAAAAATCTATAGTTTTCGGATACCAAAGACCCATTCCAATAGTGCCCTTAATATAACGAATAATGCGTTTCACCGCAATAAGATGAGAATCTTTAGGACACGATTGAAATCTAGCACAAAGACACACACTAAACATGATATCCGGCCTACTTGCCGTCAAATATAAAAGACTTCCTATCATGCTTCTATATAATTTAATATCAACATTTTTACCTTGTTCGTCCTTATCAAGCTTGGTAGTAGTTGCCATTGGAGTGTTGCAAGCCTTTGATCCTTCAAGCCCAAACTTCTTTACTAGCTCCTTTGCGTACTTGGCTTGGTTAATGAAGGTTCCGTCTTGCAATTGCTTGATTTGGAGTCCAAGGAAGAAATTGAGCTCACCCATGGAAGACATTTCAAATTCTAGTTGCATTACTTTCTCAAAATCCTTGCATAAAAGCTCATTAGTAGATCCAAAAATTATATCATCAACATAAATTTGCACAATTAAAATATCATTATTAACATGCTTAGTAAAGAGAGTTGTGTCTACTTTGCCTTTAATAAAATCATTTGAAATGAGAAAACTAGAAAGCCTTTCATACCAAGCTCTTGGAGCTTGTTTTAAACCATACAAAGCCTTATCAAGTTTGAAAACAAAATCGGGATGAACATGATCAACAAAACCGGGAGGTTGAGAAACATAAACTTCTTCATTAATAAAACCATTTAAAAATGCACTTTTTACATCCATTTGAAAAAGTTTAAAATTTTTAAAACATGCAAAAGCTAGTGTCATCCGTATGGCTTCAAGCCGTGCTACGGGTGCAAAGGTCTCCTCAAAGTCAATTCCCTCAACTTGAGTGTAACCTTGGGCCACTAACCTAGCTTTATTCCTAATGACATTTCCGGACTCATCCATCTTGTTTCTAAAGATCCACTTAGTACCAATTATTGGTCTATCGTGGGGCTTAGGAACAAGGTGCCAAACTTGGTTGCGCTCAAATTGATTGAGTTCCTCTTGCATGGCAAGCAACCAATATGGGTCCGTCTCGGCTTCGAGAATGCCTTTGGGTTCAAAATGAGAAATAAAAGCAAAGTTACCACATATGTCATGGAGTTTGGAGCGCGTTGTGACTCCTTTAGATGCATCACCCAAGATGAGCTCCTTAGGATGATTTGTAGCGTATCTCCAAGCTTTAGGAAGCGGTTGAGTGCTTTCCTCCTTATCCTCTTGAACTTCACCAATAGGGTCTAGCTTTTCTTCTTGAGCGGGTGAGTCCTTCAAGGATAGTCTCTCCATGTCTTCACCTAGTGGTTCAATCTCTACAACATTCTCAACAACCACATTAGATTCTTCAAATTTAACATGCATGGATTCTTCTATGGTAAGAGAAGATTTAATGAAAACTCTATATGCTTTGCTAGTAGAGGAATATCCAACAAAGATAGCCTCATAAGCCTTAGCATCAAATTTACCCAAATTATCCTTAGTATTTAAAACAAAACACTTGCATCCAAAAACTTTGAAATATGCAACATTAGGTTTTCTAGAATGATACATTTCAAAAGAAGTTTTTGAAGAATTTTTGCATAAATAAATACGATTCGATATATAGCATGCGGTGTTTACGGCCTCGGCCCATAAATATTGAGGGAGGTCATATTCACTTATCATTGTCCTAGCCATCTCTTGAAGTGTTCTATTTTTCCTTTCTACAACTCCATTTTGTTGTGGAGTTCTAGGACAAGACGTTTCATGCTTAATTCCCTTTTTATCACAATAAGTCATGAAGAGTTGGTTAATAAACTCACCACCTCTATCACTCCTTATTCTCAAAATCGGAAAACCCTTTTCTTTTTCAACTCTTTTTCGAAAAATTTTAAAATGAGAAAAAGTTTGATCTTTATTTTGTAAAAAGAAAACCCAAGTGAAACGGGAGAAATCATCAACTAAAACAAATGCAAATCTACTTCCATTTAAACTCTTAGTTTTAGTTGGTCCAAAAAGATCCATATGAATTAATTCTAAAGGCCTAGTTGACATGATATCCTTGATTGGTTTAAAGGAAGACTTGGTTTGTTTCCCAAGTTGGCACGCACTACAAATGCGGTCTTTCTCAAAATTCAAACAAGGTATACCCTTCACCAATTCCTTTGAATTAATCCTAGAAATATGGTCAAAAGATGCATGTCCTAATCTTCTATGCCAAAGCCAAGAATTTTCATCAAAAGCATTCAAGCATTTAGTAGAACAATCTAAATTAAGCATGTCAATGATATAAACATTATTATCACGAAAACCGGTAAGAATACAAACATCGGATTTAACATCAAAAATCTTGCATGAGGAATCATCAAAAACAACTTTAAGTCCACGGTCACAAAGTTGACTAATGCTAAGCAAATTATGTTTTAAACCATCTACTAAAACAACATTCTCAATAATAGGAGATGCACCAATTTGAATGTTACCTATACCGATGATAGTTCCTTTGGAGTCATCCCCGAAGGTGACGGTGCCACCTTCCATGTACCTTGATAGGGTTGTGAAGTTGTTGATGTCCCATGTCATGTGTCTTGAACAACCACTATCAAGGTACCACCGCTCCCTACGTCTTGGAGCCTTGGTGTGTACCTACATCAAACATTTTAGGACTTGATTTTGGTACCCACATTTTCTTGGGTCCATGAGGGTTAGAGCCATTAACCCAAACAAGATTATTTGAACTATGCAATTTATCATAACAAAATTTAGCTAAATGTCCATTTTTGCCACAATAAGTACATCTATACACTCTACCATATCTAAAAGCATAGTGAGTGTGTGATTTGTGAGCATGGGCATTGTGAGCATGAAAAGATTTAGCATGAGAAGTATTATTTGAAGTGTGAGCATGTGGAATTTTAGCATGAGAATCTTTAACATGAGAAGTGTGCTTTTTGGAAAACTTTTCTTCAAGCTTCTTGGTGTTAAAAGCACAATCTTTCAAAATCTTTTCAAAATCAACCATTTTGGTTTTTAAGAAAGAAATTTCTTTATTATCAACAATAGTTGTTTTACCCTTACAAGAAATCTTATAAGCGTCAAATTCATTTTGAATAGAAACAAGATTGGAAGAAAGATCATCTTTTTCTTTTGAAACCAAAGCAAGTTAATTTTTAAGAAAAGCAACTTCTTTTTGTAATTTAAAGCATTCCATTTTCTTGTTATCATAAGTTTCGGAAAGTTCTACAAAAGCATGAACTAGAACTTCCTTACTCAAATCATCATCATCATCATCAAGGGATTGAGGGGTTACCTTAGGTGTGTTTGCCATGAAACACATATTAGCTTGATCCACCTCCTCTTCGGACTCGCTTTCCGAATCCCATGTTGCTTTGTAGGCTTTCTTCTCCTCCGGTTTCTTTGGCTTGAAGGAGGAAGTCATCTTCTTCTTGAACTCCGGACAATCCGCCATGATATGTCCGGGTTTGCGACAATTATAGCAAATGATCTTCCGCTCCTCTTTGCCTTCGAATCTTCTCCGGAAGTTGAACTTGTTCTTTCGGTACATCCTCTTGACATTCCGCACAAGTAGAGTTAGCTCCTCATCTTCTTCTTCGTCTTCATCATCGTCATCATTGGTGGATGAGGTCTTGAAGGCTATGGATTTCTTCTTTGAAGTAGTGGCTTCTTCTCTTGCCTTCTTCTCCATCTCATGGGTCTTTAAGTTCCCAATGAGACTAATGATGTCCATCTCATCTTTGTCGTTCAACTCCTTTAAGGTGGTGGCCTTGATCTCCCATGAAGAAGGAAGAGCCCGTATCACTTTGCGCACCTTTTGATCGTTGGAGATGACGTCACCTAATGAAGAAAGACCATTTGTAATTTTAGTGAAACGAGTAATCATACAATCAATGGATTCATCATCAAGCATTTTAAATGATTCATATTGAGACCTCAAGAGATCTATCTTAGCTCTCTTGACTTGTGAAGTCCCTTCATGTGTGACCAATAAGTGTTGCCAAATCTCATAGGCGGATTGGCAATGAATTACCCGTGTAAGGTCATCCTCATTCAAGGCGGTTAATAGGGAGTTTTGGGCTTTGGAGTTAGCCTCATATTCTTTAAAATTGAAGTCGGTCCATGTACTTTCATCACTATCGGGTGCTATGTAGGGTTTGGTCAAGGATTTAGCTACCAAGCTACCTAGTGATTGCAAAAATATAGTCATCCTAACCTTCCAAATGGGAAAATTTAGGCCATCAAATTTAGGTGGGGATTTAATGTTGTCGGCCATGTTTACTAGTGTATGAATGGATGAATGAAAATGTTGATTAGCAATATTTTAAGGATCTCTCTATGGATGTTAAGCCAAACCTAGAGTCCAAGCTCTGATACCAATTGAAAATCACCTAGAGGGGGGTGAATAGGTGATAATGCTAATCAAAGGGCAATATAAAAATTTAAAGCTATAACAATCACAATCAAGAATCACAAGATGAATGCAAGCAAGTAAGTATGATGAACAAGTAATAAGTGCAAGCAAAGTAGAGTAATAATTGAAAGAATGTAAACCAATCGCAAACACAAGGATATGTTATCGAGGTTCGAGCACCCAGCTCTACTCCCCGCCTTCCCCAGAAGGATTCCGACCACTTCCGCTATCACAAAGATCTCAAATACAATGGAGTACCCAACTCCTACAATCTCAAGAACAAGTAATTATCTTGGTAGTCAAAAGACCACAAACTCTCTCTTTCAAATATCTCTTCCCTTACAAAGGTCCTTAGAGAATATTGAGTAGGAATGAAGCTCTTGTGTGTAAGGAGAAAAGAGAATTAAATCAGAGAGTATTGAAAAAACCCTTCAGAAAATCAGTGAGAAATTCAGCACAAAAACCAAGAAACAAGTCTCTTTTGAAAGCCTTAAACTTTTGAATTTTCTAGCAATAATTGTTGTAACCAATCTCTCCCCAAACACCCCTATTTATAGGAGAGGGCTAGGGTTTAGGGATAAAACATATTTACTGATGTTTAGGTGGTAATTAGATCAAAATATATCCTTAAACGTATTTTTAAACACAAAAGACAAAAATAAACCGCTCTTAAAAATCTGCCCGTTACTGTTCAAACGGCTACATCGGTCGACCGGGCCGGTCGACCGGTAGTACAAAATTCCTACCGTTACAGGTTATCGGTCGACCGACCTGGTCGACTGATACAAACTGTGTCTCAAAAATAAATATCGGTCGACTGCCCCGGTCGACCGACAGACATGCACACGGATACGTGCATTCTGCCAGGACCTCGGTCGACTGGTCCGGTCGACCGGACCAGCCTGACACAGACTCGGTCGACTGTCGGTAGACTACCGGTCGACCGGATCAGGTCAGAAAACGAAATAAAGACAGAATTTTGAGAAGAAAAATATTTTTAACAAAACTATTTTAAACAGGAATTCAGTATGTAACATAAAAAGAAATTTGTAGAAGAAAGATTTTGTACTAAAATATTTTTGTATATTTTATAGGAAATAAACTAAGAAATAGTATATGCGCAAAAACGTGTGTGATTGAGCTTCAAACCTAATCTCTATTCTTTAACATACTATAAACTGAAAAACAAATTACATGAAGACTTCTTGTGCTATCTTCAAGTCTTTGAGCCATCCAATGCCTTACTAGTGCCTTCTCTTCTATGATCCTTCCTTGATATGCAATTTGCCTTCCTTGCTTTGTGGAACTTAGAAGTTCTTGCAATAGCTAAGCGAATGGTCTCTAAACATGGTACAAACCTGAAACTTATCTTAACAAACTTGTTAGTACCAAATAGCACTAATTTGGTTTGTCATCATCAAAACACAAAACAATTGGAGAGTGTAACCTCTTGGGCCAACAGAAACCCTGAAGGCTGGTGGTTTGGCTTAATTAGGCCCGTCGCTTTTGCGCGGATACCTCCCACCAATCTTGCCCTGACCTGGCTGATTAGCTTGTGGTCAAAGTCTGTATTATACCTCTCGTGGACAGTCTAACCAGTTAGGAGTCGTCTAGGTCAAAGGTCTACCCTAACTAAGTTTAGAATTTTTTTATTTGTTTGTTTTTCTTTGTTTATGTTAACATTTCCTGTTTGATATGGCTTATAACAATATTTTTTCCAATTTTAATGGTAATCCATATTACACCCCGACCTCTTTTTCGGATATTACCAACCCGGCATATCATAACTTTAACCAACATAGTGTGCTGGATTGGTCTTATCCAAATTAATATAACCCATGCCCCTAATCTTATAACTATAATTTCTAGAATAATTTCAACTTTTCACTGAGTTAGTGGGAATTTACCTCCCCCGAGTCCAATTTTCCTCCCCCGAGTCCAATTTTCAAACAGCTTGTCCTCCTTATCCTCCTTGTCCACAATATTTTCAAAGATTCCTACTCAGTTCCACCAGTCCAAAATAGAAAACAATTAATTTTGGAAATGAGTATGCGTGAGTCCAAACAACAATCACAAAATCTGATGGACTCACAATTTCACCACCAATTCCAATACAACACTTCATCTTTTCAACAAAACGATGAACCAATCAACTTGAAAAGATGCTTGAAGCCATGACTCAGGCTTAAAACGCTCATAATCATGATATAGATATGATGGTCCAAACTCAACATTCTCATCGTTTGGCCAGTTCTGATGTCGCTAACCATTATGTCAGAGCCAAAGAGTCATGTTGTTTTGAAAAAAAAGGTTCCATTTCAGCACAATCATTTGAACTTGCCCAAACTCTAAATTTTGAAAGTGATATTGACAGTTTGGCAAGTTATTCCTTTCCTGAATTGAACTTGAGAATGGATAAGATCATGAACTTCAACTTAGTGATTCAATTCTACTTCCTGATTCAATTATGACTCCTGTGTCTTCACCTGATATTAATCTTTTTTCCGAGTCAACATTGGATCCTGTGCTAATTCATAATGAAATTGAATCACCCATCTTTGATGATCATCATATTGAACTTGACCAATTTTATAATTTTTAAAGTCCCATTGACAAATTGGCAAGTTCTCATTTTTATGAAATTGAACTCAATGAGAAATGTGACCTAGATTCTCAATTTTGTGATCCTGTTCAAATTCCCGAATAAATATTGACTCCTGCTTTGTTACCCAACTTGAGTAATATTTTAGAGTCAGTTTTGATTCCCACACCTGTCATTCTTGAACTTGAATCACCAATATTAAGTCACATTCCATTGTAGGAAAATGAATGTGAATTTGAGTTTCAACTTCTTGATTTGGACCCACTTCCTGAACCAATCACGACTGTTGAACCTTTACTTGACTTAAGTCACTTTCCTGAGTCGATATTAGTTCCCGTACTTCCTAAGTCCAAGTTAATCATTCTATCTTTTCACACTCCGTTTTGGGACAAGGTGGTTGACAAAATTGACTCCGAAATTAATTATGGAATTTGGAAATTAGATGGGGTAAAATTTTAATAAAAATCCTTCATGTATACATCATTTTAGTAGGTTATATTAGAGAGATTTCTGGTGGGTTCCTCCGAACTCCATGCAAAGTCGATTGGGCCGTATTTCGTGAACCAATCAGACCGCCACCGGAACCACCACTTTAAGGTAGTATTTTCCTTCCCTGTCTTCTTTTTCATGCATCTATGCATTAATTCATACATTGAGGACATTACATGAGATAGGTGTGGGGGAGGGTTCTAACATAACTTAGATTTTTCTTTTTATTTCTTTTTATTAAATTTTTTTTAACATTTTCTTTACTTTTAAAAACTTTTTGAAAATAGAAACAATATTTTGACATATTTTTTATAAGAAATTAAGTCAATTTTAAGGAATAGGAAAATCAAAATTAGGATTTCTTAAACTTGGTCAAAATAAGATTATTTGTTTGATTTTTAGGGTTAGGAAGATAATTTGTCAAAGTAATTTAGTCTTGATCTTTACCTTAATGAAATATGCACGCCTTATACACTTACACAAGTAGGGATCAAAAACAAAGATTCTTATGCCTTATAAAAAGAAAAAGAAAAAATATATCTATGAAAGATGAACAAATCTAATTATTGATTAGCTAGGTGCTTTGGCCTAAGCAAGCCTTAGTATTTATGCGAAAGATTATTAGATAATTTTGAAAAAAAATATATATAAAAATTCTCTGATTAAGCTGGGTATTTGTGCCTAATAAAGCATAAGTATTCACGCCTAAAAGTGGTTCATATAATAAAATTCTTAGTTTTGTGGTCTTGTTTGCTCGAGTCCTTAAGTCCTTGGGGTATTTTCTCACCCGGTGCCCTAAGACCGATTGGTTTGGGAGTCATCGATTAAAGGCTCGTTACATGGGCAGATTAGAAAGCCTAATAAAATTAAGGAATAATACTACCAATATATATATATAAGGCATATGAGTTAGAGTTAAAGAACCCTTAATCAAAATTTCCACGGTCACAAGGTGCATATGACTTAGGGTAAAGTAATCGACTAGATAAGAAGTACAATTTGACTCCTTACTTTGATTGATAATAAATTTTTGAATAGAAGCTAAGTTTAGGAATGAAAAATTCAGTTTTTCTATAACTTATAGATTACTTAAATCTTACAATTATATTTAAAATATTTTTTCTCTTTCAAAATGCTTTTCGAAAATACTAACTCTTTGTTTCTCTTTCTTTATGGATTTTGTGGGTGTAATCCACTGAAAATCCTCACGAGACAAAACTCGTCCTCTAGGAGAAACCTAGAGGTTTAACAGCTTGTTGCGCATGCTCAGTGCAATCGCGTGACCTACGAAAGTGGTCAAATAATCTTTAGTATAGTTTAGTCGTTTTTGCTCGAGGACGAGCAAAAGATAGGTATGGGGGTGTGATCAGTCGTTAATATTGCACATTTATTATCATATTCTGATATCTATTATAAAATAAACTCTATTTTTTCCTAATTATTGTTTGACTTATTTGCAGCCCCGTTCCTAAAGGAGAGTGAAGAGAAATGTGCCCAAAAGCCCATCAAATTCTGAATTAAATCAGAATAAATTCGAAATCAGGGAATCAGGAAAGATCTTGGCAAATCAGATAGGCTGAAAATCGGTTGAAACAAGTCCCTACAACTCAATCGGTTGAAACCAAAAACAAGGGCCGTTTTATCACAATTCCGGAGCTGAAACGGGAAATTCAGCTGTAGAAAAAGCCAGAACACGAAACAAGGAGGCGCCACCCCCTGGTTGTGGCAACCTGGCCACAGCCAGGCTGCGAAAATGTAGACAAAACCGTGTTTCCGTAGTTTTGTTACTTCAGTTGGGGAGCGTTTGCTCCCCCTATCTTCTCACGCCTCTCCCCTCTGGGTTTTTGCCTATAAAAGGCAGGTTTTTCACTATAAATGAGAACGACCAGACGATGAAGCAGAGACAGATTTTAGGCCAGATTTTTATTCTTTTTAGTGTAGCTTTTTATTTTCTTTTTATGTAATTTTTATTTCTTTGTAAGCTTAGATTAGATTGAGATTCATGTAAGTAAGAGAGAGAGGCTTATGTTGAGAGTGAAACTGATGTACCCTCCTCCTTTCTTCCATCATTTCTGCAAGCAATAAAAGGTTATTTTTTTATGTTCATCTTTACTTTTATTTTCTTCTTCTTCTTTCTACTTTTCCTGTTTTGGTTTTGATGAGTATCCAAGCGAATATAGAAGCATCAGTATAGCCATGTTTGTGTGAGTGCCACCGATATTTCATGATGATGTTCTCCTCCTCAAGATTCCGTATCATTTCATTCTTGCTCGTCTTGATGATGTAATGCGAATGGGGACTAAGCTTAATCTTATGAATTATGCGTTGATCGCCTCCGAAGCAAAGTAAAACATGCAAGGGTTCTAGGTAAGTCATCAACCAAAGGAGGTAAGTTTTTCTTTTAGTTTTCTTTCTTTTAATTCCTTAGTTTAGAACACCACAATCCACCACTTCTTTTATCACTCTTTTTCAGTTTCATTGGTACATATTACTTCTATTTTCTCCACCTTCTCTATCTACCACTTTCTTTCTAACTTAACTTTAACTTTTTTTTTCTGTTTTTCTTTACAAGAACTAAAAGAAGAATTTTAACCATCCTTTGTATCTTAAAAGAGAACTTACTAAAAAGCTTCTATCGCTAGTCCCTCCTTGTGGTTCACGACCCGCATAGCCACTTGCTATTACGGTAGAATTGAATAACTTGCACATTTCATGCTTTGTTCTGAAATTCTGTATTTTGTGTGCACGTTCTAGCTCAATCAAAAACACATGACGATGTCTTTCTTTTAAACTTGGACTTTCAAAGCATAAATATTTTTAAACTATTTTTGTTCTATACTTGCTTCTTTGCTCTTGATGGCTTAACATTCTCTTTTTAATGATTTGTTAAGAAAAGTCTTAAGATTTAAACAAAACCATTTTATTTGTTTTGCTTGAACATCAAAAGAAACTAAGGATTTTTGCCTGTGATAAAACTAATGCACCAAAATGTTCTTGAGATACGTAAGTAGTTGAGTAGAAGATTAGTGAGCCCAGATTTATTTCCTATATTAAAAACAACCAATCAATTTTCAACACTTTTTAAAGATCACCTTTTCCAAAACTTTCTCTAAGTTTTCAATTTTTCTTTTAATCATTTCCCTTCCTCCATTCTCTTTTCAGCTAAAAAGAAAAAAAACACCAACACCATCCTTTGTTATTTAACAATTCATTGAAAAGCTTCATCGCATTCTTTCTCGTGAACATGACCCGTTAGCCCAAAGCTAGACGATAATTCTCATTGCTCTTTCACTTTCCAATCAAATTTTTGGCGCCGTTGCCGGGGAGGGAACGATGTAATTATTTTCTAACAAGTTTGGTGTCTTGTTTCAGGGAAGTTAAGGAATTAGATTTAGCACTCAAGCTTTGCAGGAAAAGACTTGCTATTCTGTGCCCCTACTCTTGAAAGTAGGAAACAAAATTTCAAGAAATTGTAGCGCAAAAGTTTGATTTTTTTTTAGACTACTAAAAACTCTTTTTTACAGGACATATTGCTTTGCAAAAATACAGTTTTTATGTGTTATTTTTACTATATCTGTTATTCACACTCCTTATTTTAATCCAATAGTAATCTTATTGATTTCTAATTGCTTAAAAAACGTTTAGACTTACATTCTAGGCATTTGTCTAACTGCGTTTCTTTTACAATTACTGTTGAAGATAGTTGGAGACAAGGTACGTATGCATAGCATATAGTTTAGGAAATATTCTTGGGTGATATTTGCTTTTGAATGTTACTTTTCTATATCTTGCACACTCTGTACAATCAATTTTAAGGGCAAAACCTTAATCAAGATAAGGTGGGAAGTTATTACCCTTCCTTAGCCAACAAACCATCTCCAAGCACGCACTACCTAAGCCTAATTTCAAATTTGATAGACGTTGGCCTTAGGGACATCTCGAACTCATTAGGAGATTATCCTAAGGGGAAAGGTGTTAAAATTTGACTCTTGCCAAATCAGTGTCTAGGAAAGGTATTGAGGGGCGAAACCCCAAGGCTGGTGGTTTGGCTTAATTAGGCCTGTCGCTTTTGCACGGATACCTCCCACTAATCTTGTCCTGACATGGTTGACTAACTTGTGGTCAAAGTCTGCATTATACCTCTTGTGGACAATCAACCAATTAGGAGTTATCTAGGTCAAGTTTACCTTAGACTTGTTGGCCCAGAGGCCTTCCACTCTAGTTTTGATGATGATTAACTCATGTAGTTATGTTTACTAATAATCTTGTGATGTTTAGTTTCAGATCCTTTATCAAGATATTAGGTTGTGATTAGCTTCAACAAAGGAGTTTTTGAAGCCTTTCTCATGGTGATTCAAGAGCCCGAGCATCAAGATCATTTATAGCACTCGTTGGAGTCAAGCTCGGTGGATCACGGGTTTGGATCGAGTCGGCTTGAAGACGGTGTTCCTCAAGAAGACCTCGGTACATAGTTTATAATTTGTTTTAGATCCATGTGTAAAGATTAGATAGTGTGATATGCTCAAGTTCAACACTCACACGTTTCATGTTTTGGATTCGGTTTTTTGGTTTTTGGTTTAACCGATATTGGTTTTCATGAATAGATAGATCAAAACAAGTTTATATATGGTTTTATGTATATTAGATTCATTCTATATACATGTATGCTTCATGTCTTAAATAAACTTAGTTTGTCATACCTATTCATGTATTTTGGTTTTGTGTTTTAACAAAATATATTTTGGAATTAATGTCAAAAACATGGATATGTATACGTTTCATGTATATTGGACTTATGTCCATATGCAACATGCCTAATAGTGTTTAAATATCATGTTTTCGTATTTGGATAAGTTTTGGACAAAACATATTTTCATTTGAAAAATCTAAGTTTGGAAAAATACGGGTTTTGGTTTTCGGTGATTTTTTCATAACACAAAAATGGTTCAAAATATTTGAAATTTGTGTTGAAATTTTTAACACAAGTTTGTACATCAATGTATTACGATAAAACTATTTTTGTGGATTTTTAGAAGATTTATGGGAATTTTTAAAATTATTAAAACAAGTTTTTCTGGCCCAAAATGCCTTCTGCCAGGCTTTGGCGGTCGACCGGGCAGGTCGACCGGACCCACGTCGACCGACGTGCACAAACTTGTGCACGTTGGCCAGGTACTTGAGCCGGTCGACTACGCGGTCGACCGACTGCAAGTCCCCCACTCTCGGGTGGGGGCGGTCGACCGGACGGTCGACCGTAAGCAAGGCACGGCCGACCGAACGGTGAACCGGCCAAAGAGCATTTGCTCTCTGGATTTAGACAGTCGACCAGGCGGTCGACCGGAGTACTCCAATGGTCAAATTTTTGACCGTTGGCGGTCAACCGGGCGGTCGACCGCCAGCCGCCAGAGCTGCCAGATCAGCTCAACAGCTAGTTTTGGATTGGGCCTTTAAATACCCCATCTCTTTAGGATTTTTGGTCAAGATTTTTAAGAAGAAAAATTCCTACTCTCTAGTGTTTATTCCAACAAGTTTTCAAAAAGTTTTTTTGTGCTTAAAGAGTTCATCTTTATTTGTTTCAAAAAGGGTTTGGAAAATTCAAGAAAAAGGTAAAGCTTTGGGATTGGTTTTTTATCTTCATTTTATTCTTATTATTTTCCCAATAGTTTTCTTTGAGTTTTTGATTTCCAAATACTTGTTTTCCACACTTGAGCTATATCTTGCTATCTTATTCTATAGGATCTTTTATTTGTAGGAAAAGAGATAGTTTGTGGTCTTTGTAACCACCAAGTTGTAAACCCTTCATTTGTTGTATCCCTCTTTGGTAGAGGTGGATTTGGGTTGTGGTTTGCTCCCTCGTTGGTAGAGGTTGAGGTTGTGGTTTGCTCCCTCTTGGTGAGGTGGAGTTGGTATTGGATTTGTATCCCTCTTTGGTAGAGGTGGATTGTGGTTGTTTGGCTAAGGGCCTACCCCTCTTGTGTGAGGTGGTGTTTGTATTGACTCGGTGGAGGTTGTATTAGTTGAGAGAGGAGTTCAGTACTCATAGTGGATTGGAAATCTTTCTCGATGAAGGTGGGGATGTATAGCTTGGTGCTCGAACCTCGAAACAAATATTGTTGTTTGCGTTTGATCCATTGACTCTTACTCTCTCTCTTTATTTGTGCCTTGCATCTATTCATATTGCTCATCATATATTATATGCTTGGACTGTTTGTGTGTGCCTCACTTGTGCTTAACCACGAGAGCTTCATATAGCGCCTCAACTCTTATTCAGAGGAATCAAGAGGAGTTTGTCCAGAGCCCTTCACGGGGAATTCGGCTACACTCGTTGGTTGCACGAAGTGTTGTTGCAATTTAGTTTTAATTTTCGCATTTAGTTCATTAGATTAGCGATACACCTATTCACCCCCCTCTAGGTGTACTTTCAATTGGTATCAGAGCCTACGCTCCTGATATTTGGTTTAACCACCTAGGAGTGTGATCTTGGTTTGCTAATCTATCATTTGCATTTGCACGTATATTTGTTTGTACACACTCATGGACTTCTTGTCACCTCCCATGTTTGATGTCTCCAACATTGACATGTGGAAACTTAGAATGTCCATGTATTTGAAAACCCTAGGCTTGCATGTTTTCCTTGCCGCTACCAAGAAATGCTATCTTGATAATCGCAATCATATAGGGGCCAATGCACTTACCCTTGAGGCTATTAGAAGCACTCTAAACAAAGATTATCTTATGCTTGTTTCTAACTATGATTCCGCCTTTTCAGTGTGGAATAAGTTGACTTCCTCCGAGCTACAAACGCCCAACATCATGGAGGATGAATCTAGTGGAGAATCCGAGCCACAATGCTTCATGGTCCAAGGGAATGACTCCCTTGAGGTATACTCGGAAACTCAATTAGATAGTGATGATGTTAGTTCTTCATGTGATGAGAATATTGATGCCCATGCGTTGAATGAAGAACTATCCATTGTTTGTGAAAAACTATTGAAAAAATATAATATTTTGAAAAAGAAAACTTTTGCATTAAATAAAGAAAATGAAAATTTATCTTCTAAGCTTGATTTGGTTTTGTAAGATAAAGTGGAGATTTCTAATGAAAGGGATTCATTGAAGTCTAAGCTTGACCTTGCGTTAAAAGAGAATGAATTTTTGAAAAAATAAAAATGATTGTGAAATAATTTTGAAGAAAATGAAAACTTGTCTTCAAAAGTAAATTGTGTTTAAAAAGAAAATGATTCTTTAAAAATGAAAATTGCTTCAATTTCTAAGGATTTAGAAGTGTGTTTAAAGAAAAATGAATCTTTGAAAATTAATATTTATTCACATGTTTGCCATGCTAGGATAGTTTCACCTTGTTCACCTATTGCATGCTCCACTTCTTCTTTAATTAAAAATGATATATCCATGCTAAAGAAGAATATGGATTGTTTGGGCTCCACTTTGAGCCATTGTGTTTTGAGTCATACACGTTCCATCTATATATGCACACCCTCCATGGCATACACATGCTCCTCACGCACACACCCATCACCCTATGTATGCTCATATGTACACTTGTACACATTGTGGACGTAAGGGTCACCTTGCTAAATTTTGCTATGATCGTATACATGATTCTAATTTAGCAACAAAATTTGTTTGGGTTAGAAAAGGAACTAACCCCCGTGGACCCAAAAGAGTATGGGTACCAAAGACCACCCCTATTGTATTTGATGTAGGTGTGGGCTCTCGCATGATGTGAGAGTAATGGTATCTTGAAGTGGATGGGTTCCGAGCTTCATGTGGACTATTTGGATGCATCACTTTCAAGGGAGTGTTGGTGGGAGGACCACCTTGGTTTGGAGAACTAGAGAGGTGCCTTCATCGGTTTTGGTATCGATCTCTAACTCCCATTCATATTTACATGCTTTTATATCATTATTTATAGCATGTTTTTGATGTTTATAGATTATTATGTTAAATGCCATGATTATTAGATCATTGACATGCATATATAGCATTTGAGATCACCCATGTTTATATGGACCCATATATTGTGTTCTCACCAATGTTTAGCTATTATGTATATCATAGGTCTAATAACATGTGAATTTACATAATGATCGTATTTATGTTTATCATGTTGATTTATGTCTCATCTTATGCTTCATGTTTTGAATATATGTTTAAATGTTAGTTTTCATTAAAACTAGGATATATACTTGTACATGTAGTGGGCCACAAATAGATCTTTATATGTTTGTACTTGAATGCTTGTTTGTACCCTTTAGATGTGCTAGTATAGTCTAGTTTTGATGATTAATGCATTTAACTTGTATTCCTATTTTATCCATGTTTTTCATGTTTATATGTTTAACTTCATGTATATGCCCATCTTATCCAAACTATTGATTATGCATATACATCCTTTGAGCCACGTGCTTTCATGCATATACATTTGTGGACTCATTTATATTTGGATATGTATGTATATTTTAGTTTGTATAAGACATACATATGCCTTGAAGATTAAATAGTTTTGATGATTTTCATGTTTAAGGAATATTGTGTTGGCCCAAAGGCCTATCACCCTAGTTTTGATGATGATCAACCCATGAAGTTATGTTTACTAATGATCTTGTGTTTAATTAGTGACAGATTCATTATCAAGATCTTAATAGGTGCATAGCTCAACAAAGGATAAAATGTCAAGATTTGGAGCTAGCACGGTGTGATCCAAGGAGCTTTTGGATCAAGCTTGGACCAAGTCAAGAAGATGAGATGCCTTCAAGTGAAGACTTCAAGAAGATGAAGACTTGTGTCTAAGTATAAGATTTTGTTTTTGTTTTAGATAAAATGTAAAGGATAGATAGTTGGTGGATTGCTCAAGTATACCGTGCACACACACTCTTAATTTAGTTTGTTTTAGAAAAGAATTTTAACCAAAAACCAAACAAGTATTTCAAGTGATTTTTTTGGTGTTTCTCATATACTTATCTTTTAATCCAAAACCAAGTTTAGAGCTTTATGTCAAAAACTTAGATATTTCATCTTATTTGTGTAGTGGATCATATCCATACACACTATGCTTTAATGAGTTCAAAATATCTAGTCTTTATTTAAAGATGTTTTGGAAAAACAAAGTTTAGAAAACATGTTTTGAAAAATACAGTTTTTATCATGAGCCAAATATTTTCAAGTTACAAAAATAGTCCAATCTTTTATAACATGCCTTGATTTTGTGCAAGCATGTTTGATTATCAAAGTATATTGGTAAAACTATTTTTGTAGATTTTTATGTATTTTATGGGATTTTATTTGAGCCAAAAAGACTAACTTTTTAATCCAAGAAAACTATTTCAGGCTTCGGATAAGTCGACTAGTAATCTTTATAAGTCGACTAATCCTGAAGTCGGCCGACCGGACCGGTCGACCGACGTGCACAGATGTGCACGCCTTTGTGCACTGGAGGACGGCCGACCGTGCCGGTCGACCGCTCCAGAGAGCTCTGCTCTCTGGAAAGTTCGGCCGACCGCAGGGGTCGACCGACAGAGAGTTAGACTCTCAGCTCCAGTGGGTCGGTCGACCCAGGCGGTCGACCGTGGCTCCAACGGTCAGAAATCCGACCGTTGGCGGTCGACCGCGCCGGTCGATCGGCAGTTCTGACAAAGCCCCAACGGCTAGTTTTTGACAGCCTATATATTTGGGGAGTTTGTGGACTGTTTTTACCATGATTTGGAGAAGTTTTTAGAGCCAGTTTTTCCCACTCTTTTCAGAAGTTTTTCTCCACAAAATAGTGAGCTAATATTTCCTATCAAAAGGAAAGTTTTATCAAGAGTGTTTAAAAGAAAGTCTTTGAGTTTTTTCACCACCATTCTCTTCCTTGTTTTTCTCACAATCACTTGAGCTATCCATTGCCTAATCTATCCATAGGATTGTGTTGTGAGAGTTTGTAATTGGTGATCAAAGTGTTGTAGATCACCAAAGATCTTTTCTTTGTTCTTTGAGGAGACGGGCAAGTGTGCTCGTGGTTGTTTAGGGTTCGGGTGCGAACTCTTGTTGTTTGAGGTGCGGCCTTGGCGAGCTGGTGGGCTTGCGGTGTGTACGGGACTAGGGAGTCCGAGGTCTTGTAGGTGTTGCGGCACCGAGGAGAGATCCATTGGGATCTTGCATAGTGGAAATCCTTCGTGTGTCGAAGGCGGGGATGTAGAGCAAGTGTGCTCGAACCTCGAAACAAACCCTTTGTGTTTGCGATTACTCACTCTCTCTCTCTCTCTATCTCTTTGTCTATATCTTGCATTCAATTATAGTGTTTATATTTACATGCTTGATATATTGTGTGCTCATTGATATACTTGCTTGGGATTGTTTGCTAACACTTGTATTCAACCAAGAGAGCCAACGCGGCACCTCAACCCATTCAAGGGGAATCTAGAGGAGTTTGTCCAGAGCCCTTCACGGAGAATTCGGCAATACTCTTGTGTTATACGTGGTGTTTAGTGTAGAAATTTAATTTGGTCATTATAGTTTTTGCTTCCGCATTATTAGGCATTAAGTGACCATTAGATTAGCCATCACCTATTCACCCCCCCTCTAGGTGAACCTTCAATTGGTATCAGAGCTTGGTACTCTGATTTGGGTCTAACAACCTAGAGTTAAAGATCCTCATTTGTAGGCTAATCACAAGATTTGTACACACACCTATGGAGTTCATGTCACCACCCACCTTTGACATTCTTAACATCCAAATTTGGAAGGTTAAGATGTCTTTGTACCTCAAAGCCCTAGGCATTCATGTTTATCTTGCCACAACTAATGATGCAAATTGTTTGAATGGTAAGAATATTGAGGCTAATGCAAAAGCCCTAAGTGTTTTAAGATCTAGCCTAGATGATGTTTATCTATCTAGGGTTGCTAATCTTGATTTGGCTTTTGTAGTTTGGAACACACTCCTCTCCCTTGGCGAAAAAGATCAATACTATGCGGGGAGCGATTCGGACGTTGGAAGCGACACCTCCAACGTGTGCTACATGGTCCAAGGGGATAACCCCCTTGAGGTAACTACCGAATTCGAGGATGAGGATGTTAACATGTCATATGAAGAGCTTTCTACATTTTGTCAATTATTGCTTGAAAAATATGACATGATTAAGAAAGAAAATAAAAATTTGAAAAAGAATATTGATTGCATGCATAAAGAACATGATTCATTTAGAAATAATATTGCATGTTTAGAAAAAGAAAATGAAGATTTGAAAAATGAGAATGTTTCCCTTATGTCTAAATTAAATGATCTTTGTGAAGGAAACACTAGTTTGAAAAATAAAATTGCTTTGGTGGAAAACAAAAGGAAATTGTTTTTCAAGAAAACTCTAGTTTAAAAAGAAAAATTGTTGAAAAAGAAAAAGATTTTGTTTCTCAAAAGAAAAAGAAAAATGATTCTTTATCTCATCATGCTTTACATGCCACCACTAATGAGATTAAAGATTTGAAAAATAAGATGAATAATTTGAGTTCAACCTTGAACTCTTGTGCATTCAATCATTCTATGTTGGAGTCTATGTTTTCAAAGAAACAAGCTCCGCATGTTCATGCACATCATAATCATGCATTTGCTTATGTTGCACATCACAATCATACACATTCACATAAGCATACTAAGGTGTACGTTTGTACACATTGTGGCCGCAAAGGCAATTTAGCAAAATTTTGTTATGACAAGTTGCATCATTTTAATTTTGCTAATAAAAATTTTTGGGTTCCTTACAAGACTAACCCTAAAGGACCCAAGAAAATATGGGTACCAAAACCCCCACCCCATGTTTTTGATGTAGGTGAGGGATCTCTCAAGACGTGAGAAATTTGGTGCCTTGATAGTGGATGCAAATGGACTTGATGGACACACATTTGGAGCACCGCTATCAAGGAGGTTTTGGTGGGACAACCACGATGGTTGGAGCTTTGGAGTTGGTAACAATCTCTAAACTCCTACTTTTTATGTACATGCCTTTTACATATATCATATTCATAATATGTTCATGATTTGTGTTTTTATATGCTTCATGTGGTAATAACATGCTTAGATGTAGTTTTTATCGAAACTTGTATTATACATGTACAAATAGTGAGCTACATTTGTTTTATATATATTTGCACTTCATGCTCATTTGTACCCCACTATATGCACATATATAGACTAGTTTGGATGATTCTCTTTTATACATGTTTTGCCAATTTTTTTTTTGATTTTACTTCATGTATATGCATTTTTATTCAAATCTAATAAATATACATGTATACCCGTGAGTCTCTTGCCTTCATGCAAATTATTTAATAGACTCTTTTATGTTTGGGATATGTATGTGTATTGTTAGTTTTGGATAAATCATACACATACCATGAAGATTAGTGTTTTTATGAAAAATGATTTTTCATGATTTGTTTGATAAAATAGGATTCTTGATCATTTTGAGCCTCAATGTCTATTTTCATGAAAATGCTATTTACATGACTTTTGACCACTCACACTTTATTTATTTTGTCATGACTTAGTTTCATGGACATATTTTTGTGCTTTATAGACTATGAGTGTAAATTGTGTGTATTTAGTTTTGTTTCATGAAAAACATATGATTTATTGTATTTTGAAGGGTCTTTAACTAGTTTTTCAAAAATTATCTTTAACTAGTTAATTATTCTTCTTTTGGTAGTGATTTTCAATGCTAAAATATTTTCAAACCTATTTTTGAAAACTCCTACCTTCTATGGGAGGATGGATGGGCGATTATGCCTTGTATGCTTCATTGAAAATCTTCTATCTTGAGCATATGTAGGGTGGTAGGTTATGAGTTATACACTTGATCTTATTGTTATGTCAATTGGTATCATTGGATTCTTTCAATTGGTATCAATATGAACTTATTTTGTATATACTCATATTTTGTTTTATTATTATATATGTATGTATCAATGTCAATTGGTATACTCATTTCATACATATATAAGATTTTCATGTGCTTAACTTTCAATTGGCTCACATTTTTAAAAAAAAGCACAAAGTTTATGATGAAAAATAAAATTTTTTTTTCATATGTTTACTATTGGTATCAAAATGCTTCAACTTTATATTTGTTAAATTTCAATTGGTATCAATATGATTTACAATAATGATTATTTTCAATTTGGTATCTTAAAAATTTGTTTATTTTACAAAAGCTCTGATACCTTTAAAATTTTGTTTAAGAAAATTTTTTAAAAAAAACATTTTGTTGATTTGTATTACCCCTCTTGATCTCTTTGTTTATGACAAAAAGGGGGAGAAAATTTTGTTTGATTTGTTTTTACTTTGAACCCTTTGTTGATGATTGACAAAAAGTGGGAGAAGTATTTGAGTTTATATGCATGTTTTCATTGCTTAAGGGGGAGAAGTAGTTGTCTTCCGTGTTATTTATGCATATAAGTTTTGTTTTTGCAAATAGGACAAAAAGATTTACTTTGTTTCATCTCCATCATTTGCATACATGTTTATGAGCTTCATTGCATATATTTATTATTTTGTGTTATGCATGAGTTAAGGGGGAGCTTCTTTGAAGCTTTACTTTAATCCATGCATATATAACTCCATGAGTTTTGTTATCATCAAAAAGGGGGAGATTGTTGGCCCAAAGGCCTATCACCCTAGTTTTGATGATGATCAACCCATGAAGTTATGTTTACTAATGATCTTGTGTTTAATTAGTGACAGATTCATTATCAAGATCTTAGTAGGTGTATAGCTCAAGAAAGGATAAAATGTCAAGATTTGGAGCTAGCACGGTGTGATCCAAGGAGCTTTTGGATCAAGCTTGGACCAAGTCAAGAAGATGAGAAGCCTTCAAGTGAAGACTTCAAGAAGATGAAGACTTGTGTCTAGGTATAAGATTTTGTTTTTGTTTTAGATAAAATGTAAAGGATAGATAGTTGGTGGATTGCTCAAGTATACCATACACACACACTCTTGATTTAGTTTGTTTTAGAAAAGAATTTTAACCAAAAACCAAACATGTATTTCAAGTCATTTTTTTTTGGTGTTTCTCATATACTTATCTTTTAATCCAAAACCAAGTTTAGAGCTTTATGTCAAAAACTTAGATATTTCATCTTATTTGTGTAGTGGATCATATCCATACACACTATGCTTTAATGAGTTCAAAATATCTAGTTTTTATTTAAAGATATTTTGGAAAAACAAAGTTTAGAAAACATGTTTTGGAAAATACAGTTTTTATCATGAGCCAAATATTTTCAAGTTACAAAAATAGTCCAATCTTTTATAACATGCCTTAATTTTGTGCAAGCATGTTTGATTATCAAAGTATATTGGTAAAACTATTTTTGTAGATTTTTATGTATTTTATGGGATTTTATTTGAGCCAAAAAGACTAACTTTTTAATCCCAGAAAACTGTTTCAGGCTTCGGATAAGTCGACTAGTAACCTTTATAAGTCGACTAATCCTGAAGTCGGCCGACTGGACCGGTCGACCGACGTGCACAGATGTGCACGCCTTTGTGCACTGGAGGACGGCCGACCGTGCCGGTCGACCGCTCCAGAGAGCTCTGCTCTCTGGAAAGTTCAGCCGACCGCACGGGTCGACCGACAGAGAGTTAGACTCTCAGCTCCAGTGGGTCGGTCGACCCAGGCGGTCGACCGTGGCTCCAACGGTTAGAAATCCGACCGTTGGCGGTCGACCGCGCCGGTCGACCGGCAGTTCTGACAAAGCCCCAACGGCTAGTTTTTGACAGCTTATATATTTGGGGGGTTTGTGGACTGTTTTCACCAAGATTTGGAGAAGTTTTTAGAGCCAGTTTTTCCCACTCTTTTCAGAAGTTTTTCTCCACAAAATAGTGAGCTAATATTTCCTATCAAAAGGAAAGTTTTATCAAGAGTATTTAAAAGAAAGTCTTTGAGTTTTTTCACCATCATTCTCTTCCTTGTTTTTCTCACAATCACTTGAGCTATCCATTGCCTAACCTATCCATAGGATTGTGTTGTGAGAGTTTGTAATTGGTGATCAAAGTGTTGTAGATCACCAAAGATCTTTTCTTTGTTCTTTGAGGAGACGGGCAAGTGTGCTCGTGGTTGTTTAGGGTTCGGGTGCGAACTCTTATTGTTTGAGGTGCGGCCTCGGCGAGCCGGTGGGCTTGCGGTGTGTACGGGACTAGGGAGTCCGAGGGCTTGTAGGTGTTACGGCATCGAGGAGAGATCCATTGGGATCTTGCATAGTAGAAATCCTTCGTGTGTCGAAGGCGGGGATGTAGAGCAAGTGTGCTCGATCCTCAAAACAAACCCTTTGTGTTTGCGATTGCTCACTCTCTCTCTATCTCTTTGTCTATATCTTGCATTCAATTATAGTGTTTATATTTACATGCTTGATTTATTGTGTGCTCATTGATATACTTGCTTGGGATTGTTTGCTAACACTTATATTCAACCAAGAGAGCCAACGCGGCACCTCAACCCATTCAAGGGGAATCTAGAGGAGTTTGTCCAGAGCCCTTCACGGGGAATTCGGCAACACTCTTGTGTTATTCGTGGTGTTTAGTGTAGAAGTTTAATTTGGTCATTATAGTTTTTGCTTCCGCATTATTAGGCATTAAGTGACCATTAGATTAGCCATTACCTATTCACCCCCCTCTCGGTGAACCTTCATATTGAGCTTATTGCATAGCTTTCATGATTATGTTCTTTACATTTTATTTAGAACACTCACCTCTCTCGTTTACTCATGAGTCATATTCATGCTTCATTGACTTTGAGTGTTGACTATCATGTGAATTTCATGTTTCATGAAAAATATTTTTGTTTTATTCCTTACTTGAAGGATTTCGTACTAGTTTACAAGTTTCTCCATAAAACTAGTTGCAGTATTCTTCGTTATGGTAGAGTTTTTGAATCATACTATATTTTTTAAACCTATTTTTGAAAACCCCTACCTTCCAAAGGCGGTTAGTTGGGAGACCATGCCTTGTATGCTTAATATTGAAAATCTTTTTAAACATGTGCATGAAATGGGTGGATAAGATATGAGGTATACACTTGATCTTATTAGTGTTTCAATTGGTATCATTGGATCTTTTCAATTGGTATCAATATTGACATTTTTTGTATACTCATATATTGCTTTTTGTGTATGTATGCCTTCAATTGGTATCATCTATTTTGATTGGTACTCATTTTTCATACACATATATATGTTTATTTGTGCTTACTATATCCCTATATTGTTGAGCACAAATTTTGATTATGCAAAGCTTGAATGTTTAATGACTATCATGTTTCAATTGACTAGTTTTTCAGGTGGTATTCAATACAAGCTTATGCATCGTTTTATTTGGTATTTCAAAAAAGGGGAGAAAATTAGTATTTTCATCTTTCAATTGGTATTTTGATATTCCACTCCCATACTTTATGATGAAAAATAATTAAAAAATGAATATTGATTTTGATTTGGTATCATATGTTCAAAATGAAATATACTTTCTATTGGTATCAAGATGTTTATTTGTTTACCTTCAATTGGTATGAAATTTACTTTCAATTGAGAAAATTCAAAATCTTGTTTTAATAAGAAATAAAAATAATTGTGTTTTGATTTTTCTTGCCTATATATGCAAGGGGAGCTTAACATCTCTTCTACGTATAGATTCATGTTGAGTGTATCTTATATTGAGGAGCTTGACAACTCTTCTTTATGTGATACACGTGGTAGGGGAGCTTCACATCTCCTCTTATGCATTACATATTATGTGTTATGTGAATTAGGGCTTGTCATCGCTTCTTCATGTAATGCATATATGCAGGGAAGTTAACTTTGCGTCTTCCTCTTCATGAATGTATATCGCATATATCTATTTATTGATTTTTTTCGAGATTTGTTTGACCCCTTTATTGGTTCTTTGTTTCGAACAAAAAGGGGGAGAAGAATTTGTTTTTATTGGTTTTTTTTTTTTTTTTTACCGTCACCCCTTTGTTGATGATTGACAAAAAGGGGGAGAAGTATTTGGTATATATGCATGCTTTAAGGATTTATGTTTATGCATATATGTTTTATTTTGTAAATAGGAGAAAAAGGATTTGATGTGTTTCATGCTTGTCTATGCATGTTTATCTCCTTATATTTGCATACATGTTTATTTATGCATGTGCTTCATGCCATATCTTATTGTTTATTGTGTTGCATGAGTTAAGGGGGAGCTTCTTTGAAGCTTAACTTTAATCCATGCATATATAACTCAATGAGTTTTGTCATCATCAATAAGGGGGAGATTGTGTAAATCACCTAGAGGGGGGTGAATAGGTAATGAGCTAACCTAATGGTCAATAATGCGGAATTAAAACTTATATGATGCAAATTAAAACTTCTTACACTAAACACCTAGTATAACACAAGAGTGTAGCCGGATTCCCCGTGAAGGGCTCTGGACTAACTCCTCAAGATTCCTCTAAATAAGAGTTGAGGTGCCGCGTTGGCTCTCTTGGTTGAATACAAGTGTTAGCAAACAATCCCCAAGCATATAACAATGAAGCACACAATATATCAAGCATATAAAGATAAAGACAATATTAGCATGTAAGATATAAAGATAAGTAAGAGATAGAGAGAGCAATCGCAAACACGGGAGATTTATTTCGAGGTTCGAGCACACTTGCTCTACATCCCCACCTTCAACACGATGAAGGATTTCCACTATAATCGATCCCACCGGATCACTTTGTGCCGCAACACCTAAAAGCTCTTTGGACTCTCTAGTCCCTCTCTTGTTCCCGCAAGAACACACCGCAACCCCACTAGCTCGCTGATTGCTAAAAGAAAGAACAATCAAGAGTTTAAGAGTTTACCGTGTAGCTTGTGGCTAACGGGTCGTGTCCACGAGAAGGGATGCGATGGAAGCTTTTTGGCGAATTGCTTAAAAATAAGGAATTGTGTTTGTTTTTTATGAAAAAGAGAATAATGGAAAGGAAGAGATGATTAAAAGAGAAATTGCAACTTTTAGAAAAGGTTTTGGAAAAGGTGATTTAGAAAGCTTGAGAATCGTTTTGTTGTTTTTAATAATGAAGCAAATCCGGGCTCACTATCTCACTACTCAATTGTTCTTTCTTCTCTTGAAATGCTAAGTGCCTTAAGTGATCATTTGCAAAACTTAAAGTTAATTTTTAGAAAGCTTTAGGTAAAGCACATAAGATGGTAAGAAGAGTTGAGTCTTTTCTTCAAGAAATCGTTAGAATTGAATATTAAAATATCAAGCGCGAAGAAGCAAGAATGAAGTAAAAACAATTCAATGAGATGTTCATGAAAGAGGTGAGAATTCAACAAACCAAGCCCATCCTCATGTGCCTTCAAGAACACTTTCAAAAAGAAAGGCTTTTAAGTGAGGCATGCATATGATTCATTCGGTCTTTTTCTTGTAAAACAGAAGAGAAGAAGAACAAGAAAGAGTTATGATAGCTAGCCCAAAAAACCGTTTAGTTATCTATAGAAAACAATGAAGAAAACATAGACATAATGCAAACCATACCGTACTGCAAGTGGAAGAAAACTTGGCTCGACTTTTGTATTGACGTCACTTCAATCTTCAAGTACAAGCTCTCAATTCCTCTCTCTCACAAATTTTGATACTGGACTACAAAGTAAATAACAAGATTACAACTTTGTGCTAGCTAACAAAGAGCCTAAATCCTAAGAAAATAAATACAAAACTTAATCCTAGTCTTCGCTGCATTTTTTTTTTTGAAACCCATATTTATAGCCAAAAACCAAACGAGGAGGATCCCGGGAAGATTGGGGCAGCAAACGCTCCCCCAACAACTTCCAAACGGTCGCGTTTCCGCGGCCCTGGTGTGGCCAAGTGGCCACACCCAAAGGGGGGAGTTCCCGGTTTGGTGTTTGGCCCGTATCTGCTGCTGGTTTTCTTGTTTCTGCTCCAACCGTTAATGAAACAGGCTTTGATTTTGTGGCTTCAATCGCTCGAATCAGGAAGGATTTTTCTCAACCTCTTGATATGCCAAGATTTAGCCCTGATTTCTTCATTTCGAATTTATTCTGAATTAACTCAGAATTTGGTGGGCTTTTGGGCTTGTTTCTCTTTTCTTTCTTTGAGCACTTGGGCCTACATTTAGCAAAGATAAAGAAAACTTATTAATAGGATTTATTAGCTAACAAGTGTGGTAAAGTGACAATATAAATGCAATATATGTGACAAATCACACCCCCACACTTATCTTTTGCTCGCCCTCGAGCAAAACATCAGACTAACTCGAATCAATTATTAGACCACTTTAGCAGGTCACTCGATTGCACTGAGCATGTGCAACAAGCCGTTAAAAACCTCTAGGTTACCCCTAGAGGACGAGTTTTGTCTCGTGAGGGTTTTCAGTGGATTGCACCCACAAAATCCAAAAAGAAAGAGAAAGAAGTTAGTATTTTCGAAAAGCATTTTTTTTTTAGGGGAGAAAATATTTGAAGTATATTTGTGAGAGTTTAAGTAATTTATAAGTTATAGGAATATCAAATTTTTCATTCCTAAACTCAGTCTCTATTCAAAAGCATGTTATCAATTAAAGTAAGGAGTCAAATTGTATTTCTCATCTAGTCTATTAATTTACCCTGAGTCATATGCACCATCGTGACTATGAAGTTGACTAAGGGTTCTTTAACATTAACTCCTATGCCTTATATTTATTTTGGTGAAATTTATTCCTCAATTTCATTAGGCTTTCTAATCTGCCCATGTAACCAGCATTCAGTCGGTGACACCCAAACCGGACAGTTTTAGGGCACCAGGTGAGAAAACACCCCTAAGGACTTAAACACTCGAGCAGATAAGGCCACGAAACCAAGGTTTTTATTTGTAAGATGTACCCCTTTTAGGCGTGAATACTTATGCTTCATGAGGTATAAATACCCAGCTTAATCAGAGGACCCATTTTCTTCTTTTTCAAACTTATCTAATTATCTTTTGCATAAATACTAAGGTTTGCTTAGGCCAAAGCACCTAGCTAATCAATAATTAGACTCGTTTTTTTTTCTTTTTCTTTTTTTTTCATCATATTTTGTATAAGGCATAAGAGTCTCTGTTTTTAAACCCTAAGTGTGTAAGTGTATTTTGTGTGCATATGTCATCAAGGAAAATATTCAAGACTAAATTACTTTCACAAATTTTCATCCTGACTCTAAAAATCAAACAACTTATCTTATTTTGACCAATTGTAAGAAATCCTAAATATGATTCTCCTATTCCTTAAAATTGACTTAATTTCTTCCAAAAAATATATCAAAATATTGTCTACCCCTTTCAAAAAGTTTTTTTTTCATATATATCTATATATATATATATATATATATATATTTTTTATATCAGTCATGTTAGAACCCTCCCCCACACTTATCTCATGCATTGTCCCCAATGTATGAAAGAAATGTATAAATGCATGAAATAAAAGGGGAAGGAGGAAAGTTACCGGTACACTGGGTCAAAAAGACCCATTGTCGTTTCATTTACCGGCACCGATTCCAAGAAAGGTTTAAGGCGTTGACCATTTACCTTAAAGTTATTTCCATTCTTGGTGTCACTGATCTCAACTGCACCGTGTGGAAACACGGTTTTTACAACGAATGGCCCAGTCCATCTCGATTTCAATTTTCCTGGAAAAAGATGAAGCCTAGAATTATAGAGTAAGACTTTTTGTCCAGGGACAAAGGTCTTTCTTATAATGTGCTTGTCATGAAAAATCTTGACTCTATCTTTAGGATCCTAGCATTTTCATAGGCCTCATTTCTCAATTCCTCCAATTCGGAAATTTGTAATTTCCGAAGGTCACCGGCCTTAGTCAAATCGAAATTCAACTGCTTGATTGCCCATAAGGCTCGGTGCTCTAACTCAATGGGCAAGTGACAAAGTTTGCCATAGACTATCCTTTAGGGAGACATTCCTAGAATCGTCTTGAAAGCGGTCCTGTAGGCCCATAGAGCATCTACAAGTTTGATGGATCAATCTTTCCGTTTTGGTTCACAGTTTTCTCCAATATAAGCTTGACTTGTCTATTTGAAACCTCAACTTGCCCACTGGTTTGAGGATGATAAGGTGTAGATAACTTGTGAGTTATGGCATACTTTCTCATAAGAGCTTCAAAAGATCTATTGCAAAAGTGAGTGCCATTATCACTGATGATAGCACGAGGGGTTCCGAAGCGGGAAAAAATGTTCTCTCTCAAAAACTTTATGACAACTTTGTTATCATTAGTTTTACAAGGAATGGCTTCTACCCACTTGGACACGTAATCCACAGCAACCAATATATATTGGTTCCCAAATGAATTAGGAAATGGACCCATAAAGTCGATGCCCTAAACATCAAAGAGTTCTATTTCTAGAATTGGGTTGAGGGGCATCATATTTCGGTTAGAAATCCTTCCTACCATTTAGCATATAGGGCACGTCTTGCAAAATTCATAAGCATCCTTGAACAAAGTGTGCCAATAAAACCCACTTTGTAACACTTTTTCAGCAGTCTTGCGGGGACCAAAGTGTCCACCGCATGCAAGTTCGTGACAGAAAGATAGAACACTCTTAACCTCCTCATCAGGAATGCATCTCCTAATAATTTGGTCAGAACAATACTTGAAAAGATATGGTTCCTCCCAAAAGAAATACCGGACTTGGGTTAAGAACCGGTAAACATCATTTTTGGACCAATGAGACGGAGTTTGGTTTGTGACTAAGTAATTCACTATATCAGCAAACCAAGGTTCCCTAGAGATAGCTAAGAGATGTTCATCAGGAAAATCCTCATTTATGGGTACTTCGTTTCATGGAGAATTAGGGATCCGTGAGAGGTGGTCAGCAACGACATTTTCTACGCCTTTCTTGTCTCGAATCTCAAGATCGAATTCTTGAAGAAGGAGGATCCAACGAATGAGTCGGGCCTTGGTATCCTTCTTCATCATGAGGTACCTAAGGGCCTGTTTGTTTCGTTGCAAGACGTTGCAAGTCGTAAGTCGTAAAATGAGAATGGAAAAAGTGAACTGTAGCA
Organism: Agave tequilana; assembly: GCA_038442645.1. Lineage (NCBI taxonomy): Eukaryota > Viridiplantae > Streptophyta > Magnoliopsida > Asparagales > Asparagaceae > Agave > Agave tequilana. The sequence goes on from JAVJIF010000127.1 coordinate 923,271, forward strand.
GAGAAAATATATTGTGTTTTACGGTGTTTGGTTGATAAAGTGAAGTGTAAATGGAAAAGTATATTGTGTTTTACGGTGTTTGGTTGATAAAGTGAAAGTATAAATGGTAAAGTATATTGTGTTTTACGGTGTTTGGTTGGTAATGTAAAATTGTAAGTGAAAAAGTTGACCACAAAATTAACTGTAGCAGTGATTTAAATATTATAAATACGATTAAATTAAATCTACTATTGCAAATTAAATTGTATTAATAAATTTGAGATAAAAAATTAATAATCTTAATATTTTATTTATAACAATAATATTAATAAAATATTAGTATAAATAGTAAAATATTACTAAAATATTAACTAAATAAATAATATAAAATTTTAAGAAAATCTAAAGAACATTAGTAAAATTTTAAGAATACTAATAAAATATAAATATTAAAAAATTTACAAAAATAATAAAATATAGTTATAATATTATAATAGTAAAAATACTTGAAAAATATTATAATATAAATTTTATTATAATATTAAAAAATCTTACAAAATAATAAAATAGAGTTATAATATTATAATATTAAAAATACTTGAAAATTATTATAATATAAATTTTATTATAATATTATTGTAATATTATAGAAATATAAAATTAACAAAGTAAAATATAATTATAATTTAATAATAAATTATCATTATAGTATTATTATATTGAATTATTATTACAATATTAACATAATAAAATATTAATATAATAGTAAAATATATTATGATATTAATAAAGTAATTTTTATATTAAAAATAAATAATTATATATATAATAATTTTATACTAAAGTATAATATTGTTATATTAATAAAATATTAACTCTAAATAAAATAATAAAGAATGGAATAAGTATTAATAAAATAATAAAGTATTAAATAAAATAGTAAATAAAAATAGTAAATTAAATAGTAAAATATTAAATATTAAAACAATATTAAAAACAATAAAAAAATTAAAGATTAAAAATATAAAATAATTAAATAATTAAATAAGAAATTGAACACTATTTAAAATATTAAATATTTAATAATATTAAATTATATATTGATTATCAAGTAACTGTTTTGAACTGTAAGTGTACTACAAGTGAGAGTTATATGACCACAAAATTAACTGTAGTAACTGCAAGTGGAAAAATATGAGTGTAAAAGTGATATTTACATGACCACAAATTTAACTGTAGCAACTGCAAATGGGAAAAAAAGAGTTGCATTTTGCAACTTGTTTTTCAGCGAAACAAACAACGGAAAATGAAAAAGAAGTTTTACGACTTGCGTTTTGCGGCGTTTTGCGGCGAAACAAACACGCCCTAAGCGCAGAATGATCGGTGAAAACGGTAGTTTTGGACCCTAGTAGGTAGGGACGAAATTTCTCTAAGGCAAATACTACTGCCAAGAATTCCTTCTCAGTAGTAGTGTAGTTCAGTTGAGCATCATTGAGAGTCCTACTAGAGTAGTAGATCACATGCTGCTTGTTATCAATGCGTTGTCCTAGGATAGCGCCTATGGCAAAATCGGAAGCATCGCACATGATCTCAAACGGCTTAGATCAATCCGGTGCAGATATGATTGGTGCAGAAATAAGCTCTCTCTTAAGCTTCTCCCAAGAATCTATGCATTCAGCATCGAAAGTGAAGGACACATCCTTAGCTAACAGATTAGTCAAGGGCCTAGCAATTTTGCTAAAATCCTTGATAAATCTTCGGTAGAAACCAGCGTGTCCTAGGAAGGATCTAATGTCCTTAACGTATTTGGGCATGGGAAGCTTAGCAATAACCTCGATTTTGGCTCTATCCACTTCAATTCCTTTCTTGGAGATTTCATGACCCAAGACAATTCCATATTTTATCATGAAGTGGCATTTCTCCCAGTTCAGTGTCAGATTTTTCTCAGCACAACATTGGAGGACGAGTTCTAGATGGTGGAGACATTGAGTGAATGAATCTTCGTAGATGGAGAAATCATCCATGAAGATCTCTAAGAATCGTTCTACCATATCAGAGAAAAGACTCAACATGCAACGTTGAAATGTTGCTGGGGCATTGCATAAGCCGAAAGGCATTCGACGATAAGCAAATGTCCCAAATGGACATGTAAACGTAGTCTTTTCTTGGTCCTTAGGAGCGATAGGGATATGGTTATAGCCCGAGTAACCGTCCAAGAAATAGTAATACTCGTGACCCGCCAAACGTTCAAGCATTTGATCAATGAAGTGAAGTGGAAAATGGTCCTTACGAGTTGCAGCATTCAGTTTCCTATAGTCGATGCAAACTCGGATCTTCATGGGAAGTCGAGTTTGAACCAACTCTTTGTTCTCGTTTTCCACTACGGTGAAACCGGATTTCTTCGGAACCGCGTGGACAGGACTGACCCATTGGCTATCAGAAATGGGATAAATTATCCCATTGTCTAAGAGTTTTATGATTTCAGCATGAGCAGCCTCTTGCATTATAGGGTTTAACCTACGCTGCGGGTCTCTCTTGGGTGTGGCGTCTTCATTGAGATGGATGCGGTGTTGAACGATGGTTGGACTTAATCCCTTGATATCAGTTATAGTCCACCCGATGGCTTCCTTATGTTTTCTTAGAATTGTTTTCAAATCTTTTTCTTCCTTGTCATTTAGGTGGGAGGCAATGATGACATGAAAGGTCTCTTGTTCACTAGATAGGCGTACTTGAGATGCGCAGGTAGGGCTTTCAATTCTAGGGAAGAGGAAGGCTCACTGGTAGGACTAGTCAATTCTGTTGGCTCTAATGTTGGTGAAATGGGGTTTGAGGCCCAATTCACAGCAGAATCTACTACCTGATCAAGATTAAAGTCATCCGACTCTAACCCGAATTCACACTCTGCTTCTAATTCCATTTCTTCTCCATGTTCACTTGTCAAGTTCTCAATTAGGTTGACTTCAAATGTTTGGTCCTCGATATCGCGGGGTTGTTTTCCTAGATTGAAGACATTGACTTCTCTAGTCATGTCCCCAAAGGTTAACCTCATAGACCCATTCCTACAATTGATGATGGCATTAGCAGTGGCAAGGAATGGTCGCCCTAGGATAACAGGAGTTTGAGCCCTATGATTAGAGTTGGACACAGGTTGTGTCTCCAGAACTATGAAATCGACAGGGTAAATAAACTCTCCTACCCGGATCAGGACATCATTAATCTCCCCTTTTGAAACTTTAACAGAACGGTTAGCCAGTTGGATGGTGACTCGAGTTGGACTAAGATCGCCCAACCCGAGTTATTGATAAACAGAGAATGGAAGCAAGTTGATATTTGCCCCCAAGTCAAGAAGTGCACGACTAATCTCGGCTTGTCCTATTGTGCAGGCAATGGTGGCACTACCTGGATCCTTGTACTTGACAGGGATAGGACCTGATAATAGCTCACTAATGTTAGTGGCTAAGAAGACCTTCTTTGGAACATTAGTCTTTCTTTTCTTGGTGCACATGTCCTTAAGAAACTTAGCATAGGAAGGAACTTGTTGGATGGCATCAAGAAGTGGCACATTTATCTTCACTTGGTTAAATATCTCGATTATCTTGTCCATATGAGGATTCTGCTTGTTGTTTTTCAGCCTATTAGGAAATGGTACTATAGGCTGGTGCACCTGACTGGTTGACTTGTCTTTTTTAGATTCATCAGAATTGGAAGAAATTGGATTAGATGAGGTGGAAGCTTGATTATGGTTGTGCTGAATTGGATTGGGTGGTGTTGACACTTGGTTATCAACTATCTTTCCTGAACTCAATGTATGCACAACATTACATTGATTAAATGAATTATCCTCAGTCAAATGAGCTTGTTGAGAATTCCTCGGATTGGTGACTGGCTGACTAGGCAGGGTACCCTTCTGTCTCTCATTCTATGGGTTGGCTAGTTGACTCATTTGATCCTCTAACCTCTGGATCGTTTGCATGAGAGAATCTTAGTTTTTCATATATCTTTTCATGTTTCTCTCAAAGTCAGTCATTCTCCTTTCTAATTGAGGATTCTGGAGGGAGGATTGTGGGCTTGGTTAGGAAAGTTCTGTTGATAGTTTGGAAAGTTTGGTGGATGGTTGGGAGAATTATTATGGAAATTGGAGAAGTTGGGTTGATGATTCGAAGAATTGTTACTATGATGGAAGTGGCTAGCATGATTTGATCGTGAATGGTCAGAGTTATTTTGGCTCCATGAGAAATTAGGGTGATTTCTCCAGCCGGGATTGTACGTTGGTGCATAAGGATTGTTGTTCGGCCTTGAAAAGGCCACATTCATCGGTTCATGGTAGGGTTGCTGAGCCTGAAACACAGGACACTCCTCGAACACATGATCATGGCTTGACAGTAAGTGCAGCCCGGGGTTGAAAATTGGTTCGGGCTGACTTGATTGACTGGACTTAGTTCTTTCATTTCTAGAGCTTCCAGCCTTCTAGCCAGGTTAGCTAACTTAGCCTCATTAGCGATAGACGATTCGATAGAATGGAGACCTCCTTTTGAAGAGATGGAGTTAGGATTCCTAGAGGTCTCACTAGCAGATTCCCATTGGATGGTCTTCTTAGCTAGATTTTCATACAAATCCCATCCTTCATCTTCATCTTTCTACAAGAAACCCCCTTGGCATATACTTTCTAAGAGGGTTTTGGTGGAGTAGTCTAAACAGTCATAAAGAATTTGGCACTGCCGCCATTTCTCTATTCCATGATGTGGACATTGGACAAGGAGGTCTTTAAAGCGTTCAAAGTACCTCCAGAATAGTTCACTAGGTTCTTGCTTGAATTGCATGATCATCTTCCTAATGAGAGCAGTTTTATGGATTGGATAGAATTTCTTCAAGAAGACCTTGATGAAACCATCCTAGGATGTGATAGAACCGGCTGCTAAGCTGTAGAGCCACTCTTTGCTAGGTCCTTAAGTGCGAAAGGGATAAATCTCAACCTAATAGCATTGTCTACAAGGTGTGGGATTTTCATCATTAGACATACTTCCTCAAATTCTCTTATGAAGAAGTAGGCATCTTCAGACTCTAGGCCATAAAACTTGGGGAGTGTGTTGATGAATTGAGGCTTGAGCTCAAAATTGTATTCACCAACCGGTGGAAGTTGAATGCATGATAGAAGTGAGGTCCTAATGGGGTAGAACCTATCCTGTAGTGATGTTGATTGAGCCATTACCGAATCTGGTCTTGGTTCAAACTTGGGTGGTGATGTGTTTCTAGTCAACCTAGATGAATTAGGGCCTCTCGATCACACTTGCATACACAAAACATAGTCACAATCACAAACAAGTTCAACCAACAGTCAACAATAGAAATCAACCAAGCCTAGTCTAAGGTAACCTCGACCTAGACAACTCCTAACTGGTTGATTGTCTACAAGAGGTAGAATGTAGACTTTGACCACAAGCTAATCAGCCAGGTCAGGGCAAGATTGGTGGGAGGTTTTCCGTCAAAGACGTTCCTTAATTAAGTAACCACCAATCTTCGGGCTTTCGGCCCTCAATCCTCTTCCTAGACACTGATTTGGCAGGAGTCAATTTCTAACACCTTTCCTCTTTAGGATAATCTCCTAGTGAGTTCGAGATGTCTCTAAGGCCAACGTCTATCAGAATTTACTTGGGCTTAGGTTTGTGAGTGCTTGGAGTCTGATTTTTGGGCCAAGGAAGGGTGATTAAATCCCCACCTTTTCTTGTTATGGGGTGGTACCCTTAAGATCAATTTGTGCAGGTGTACAAGATAAATAAGATTCACTCAAAGCGATATAAATCAACCAAGAAATGAGTTCTATTCTGAATGCAATGCGTACGTACTTTGCTCCAGCACTCTTCAATAGTAAAGTAAATGAATTGAAAGACTCGTACCTAAAATGCAAACGTCTAATCAATTTTTTAACTTTTCAACAAGTGTTTTACTGTTGGCTTAAAACGGGGATGATGGATAGCAGAAATAGAACATATATGACATATAAAAACTTAAATTTTTGCGAGCAATATGTCCTGCAAAATAATGTTTTTAGTAGTCCAATGAATTTTTTCAGATTTTGCAAAGCAATTTCTTGAAATTTTGTTTCCTACTTTCGAAAGTAGGGGCACAGAATTTTCAAGTCTTCTCTTGCAAATCTTGAATGCTAGATCTTGATCTTCAAGTCCCTGAAACAACACACAAAACTTGTTAGAAAACAAATACACCGTTCCCTCCCCGGCAACGGCGCCAAAAATTGATTGCTAAAAGAAAGAACAATCAAGATTTTAAGAGTTTACCGTGTAACTTGTGGCTAACGGGTCGTGTCCACGAGGAGTGATGCGATGGAAGCTTTTCGGTGAATTGCTTAAAAACAAGGAATTGTGTTCGTTTTTTTATGAAAAAGAGAATGGAAAGGAAGAGATGATTAAAAGAGAAATTGCAACTTTTAGAAAAGGTTTTGGAAAAGGTGATTTAGAAAGCTTGAGAATCGTTTTGTTGTTTTTAATAATGAAGCAAATCTGGGCTCACTATCTCACTACTCAATTGTTCTTTCTTCTCTTGAAATGCTAAGTGCCTCAAGTGATCATTTGCAAAACTTAAAGTTAATTTTTAGAAAGCTTTAAGTAAAGCACATAAGATGGTAAGAATAGTTGAGTCTTTTCTTCAAGAAATCGTTAGAATTGAATATTAAAACATCAAGCGCGAAGAAGCAAGAATGAAGTAAAAACAATTCAATGAGATGTTCATGAAAGAGGTGAGAATTCAACAAACCAAGCCCATCCTCATGTGCCTTCAAGAACACTTTCAAAAAGAAAGGCTTTTAAGTGAGGCATGCATATGATTCGTTGGGTCTTTTTCTTGTAAAACAGAAGAGAAGAAGAACAAGAGAGAGAGTTATGATAGCTAGCCCAGAAAATCATTTAGTTATCCATAGAAAACAATGAAGAAAACATAAACATAATGCAAACCATACCGTACTGCAAGTGGAAGAAAACTTGGCTCGACTTTTGTATTGACGTCACTTCAATCTTCAAGTACAAGCTCTCAATTCCTCTCTCTCACAAATTTTGATACTGGACTACAAAGTAAATAACAAGATTACAACTTTGTGCTAGCTAACAAAGAGCCTAAATCCTAAGAAAATAAACACAAAACTTAATCCTAGTCTTCGCTGCATTTTTCTTTGCTGAAACCCATATTTATAGCCAAAAACCAAATGAGGAGGATCCCGGGAAGATTGGGGGAGCAAACGCTCCCCCAACAATTTCCAAACGGCCGCGGAAACGCGGCCCTGGTGTGGCCAAGTGGCCACACCCAAAGGGGGGGAGTTCTCGGTTTGGTGTTTGACCCGTATCTGCTGCTGGTTTTCTTATTTCTGCTCCAACCGTTGATAAAACAGGCTTTGATTTTGTGGCTTCAATCGCTCGATTCAGGGAGGATTTATCTCAACCTCTTGATATACCAAGATTTAGCCCTGATTTCTTCATTTTGAATTTATTCTGAATTAATTTAGAATTTGGTGGGCTTTCGGGCTTGTTTCTCTTTTCTTTCATTGAGCACTTAGGCCTACATTTAGCAAAGATAAAGAAAACTTATTAATAGGATTTATTAGCTAACAAGTGTGGTAAAGTGACAATATAAATGCCATATATGTGACAAATCACTCGCCGAGGGCGCACCTCAAACACTGAGTTAACACACGAACTCGAAACACCGAGAACCCGCAAGTCCGCCTCCTCAAAGTACAAAGTTGAACTTTGGTGATCACAACACTTTGATCACCTAAAATCCTCTCACAACAAATATCCCTATAGGTAGATATAGCAATGGATAACTTAAGTGTTTGTGTGAGAAAACTAGGATGGAAATGGTGGAGGAAAACTTAAGAAAATCACTTTAAAATACACTCTTGAAAATCTCTCCTTTTGATATGGCAATTTTGGCTCTTAAAAACGTAGAGATAAACACCTAATAGAGTTGGAAAAACTAGCTCAAAAACACTTCAAAATCTTAACTAAAAGAGCCCCCAAAAGCCCTAATTTGTAGGGCTCCAAAAACTAGCCGTTGGGAGCCATGGTAGCCTGTCGGTCGACCGCCAACGGTCAGATTTCTGACCTTTGAACCAGCGGTCGACCGGTCGGTCGACCGTGACCCTGGAACAGAGAGCAGAGCTCTCTACCGGTCGACCAGCCCGGTCGACCGGGGCTTTCCAGAGAGCAGAAGCTCTCTGGCGGTCGACCGGGTCGGTCGATCGGCCCTCCAGTCAAAACTGGCGTGCACGTCTATGCACGTCGGTCGACCGACTCGGTCGACGGGCTTCAAGCCCGGTCGACCGACAGAAGCCAGTACAGAAATTTCTGGGATAAAAGGTTTGGTCATTTTGGCTCACATAAAATCCCATAAAATCATGAAAAATCTACAAAAATTGTTTTAACATTATACTTTGATAATCAAACTTGCTTGCACAAAATCAGGACATGTTACAAATAATTTGAACTATTTTTGTAACTTGAAAATTTTGGCTAAAATTGAAAACTGTATTTTTCCAAAATTGGTTTTTACAAAACTTATTTTTCCAAACTTCTCTAAATACTAAAACAAGATATTTTATACTCATTTGAAGCATAGAGTGTATGGATATGATCCACTACACATACATGGTGAAATATCTATGTTTTTGACATTAAATACTAAACATGGTTTTGGTTAAATACATGTAAACTAGAATTCCAAAAACTAAACCGGTATTTTGTCAAAATGAAAAGTCTTTTCTAAAATGAAATCTCTTTTATAAAAATAACTAAATCAAGAGTGTGTGTGTGTGTAAGATATACTTGAGCAATCCACCAATTATTTTATCCTTTACATTTTAACTAAAACAAAATCTTATAAAAACAAACCTAGACACAAGTCTTGATCTTCATGAAGTCTTCACTTGAAGTCTTCCCATCTTCTTGACTAGGTCCAAACATGATCCAACGAGCTAGACTCCTCTTGAGTACTTGATGTGGTCTTGATGCATAGGCTCGTGAATCATACCGTAATAGCTCCAAAACTTGACTTTAAATCCTTTGTTGAAGCTACACACCTACTAAGATCTTGATCATGAATCTGTCACTAATTAAACACAAGATCATTAGTACTATAACTACATGAGTTGATCATCATCAAAACTAGAGTGATGGGCCTTTGGGCCAACAATCTTGATTGAGGTTTTCCCTGCACACAAAATATAGAATATTAGATTTAGAAGTAAAGATGCAAGGTGCTCAATTCTAATCCGCTGTAGCAATGGCTATGCGGGTCGTGATCCTCAGGGAGGGACTAGCGATGGAAGCTTGTTTAGTAAGTTATCTCTTTTTTATTTATTTTGTTATTTACAATGGTATTTACAATAAGAAGTGTGGTACTTACAATGAGAAGTGTGAAAGAAATTGGAAAGATGTGGAGTTGGTGATCTAAACTAAACTTACAAAGAAAGAAAACTATAACTAAAAACACATACCTACCTCTTCTGCGTTGTTTACCTTTGATCCATTGCAACGACTTATCTTGTCTTTGAAGGTATTCAAGCATGGCGTATAGGATCTTCCCCCTTCTCGATCTACACTACGAAAAGAAAAGACAAACTACACTAGCAAGAGAAGGCTTGTTCATCACGATAGGCCATCAAGGGTACATCTTCGGCTAAGCAGTCTCGAAGCGATCAGATCTCATGGTTTGCAAGACATCAGAGAGAAACAATAAAATAAAACAAGAATAGGAGAACAAAAATAAAACAAGAATAGAAGAACAAAAACAAACCTTGAGTAGATTTTATTAACAATAGAAGAAAAGTTTGACTTACACCGATGTCACCTCAGTACAAGCATGATCTCCTTCCTCCATGAAAGCATCCTCTACTGTCAGTTACATAAAAAAAAAATAAAAATTACAAAAAAGAAAAATAAAAACCTAAACTACAAACTAGCCTAAAAACCCTAGATTTAGCTCTGTACTTTGCTGGACGCCCTTCTCTGTTGCTCGGCAGGGGTATTTATAGGAGCTGGAAGAAGTAGAGTCCCAGTACGATTCTTCCACAAAAACAGCTGGCCAGACTTATCTATATTGCCGCGGAAACGCGGCTCTGGCCACGTTTCCGCGGCCAGGTGTTGCCTGATGGCCACGCGCTTTCACGCGTGGCCTCCTCTGGTCCGTCCATCTGGGTTTATCCTTCTGGAAGTTGTATCCTTAGTCTTTATTTTGAGATTTCGGGATAACTTGGGAAGCAAGTTACCCTAAATCTAAATCTTCCAATATCTTTTAACAACGAATTTGTTATCTTTGCACTCTCCTTCTTTGGCTTTTATCCTCATCCTGCAGGCATTTAGGGTTGAATAGAAGTCTATCCTTCCCTCTTCTTTTAGTATTTGCAACTATTGCCCTTAGTAATTGCAACTTTGACATTTGATAATTGCAACTTTTGCATTGGGCTTGAACATGGGCTTTTGGGCTTCTTTTAAGGCTTTATTCCTTTATTTTTATTTCTCAAGGCCTGCATACAATAAATAATAAAATATTAGTAATAGTGCATGATTATATGAATAAATATGAAAATGTGATAGTAAATGTGATGACAATTATGCATTTTTTACTACCCATCACACCCCCACACTTATCTTTTTGCTCGTCCTCGAGTAAAAATCAAAAAGAAAAGAAAAATTAAACTAGCTAACTCACTTTCGTAGGAATCACGGTTGCACTTAGCACGTGCAACAAGCCGTTAAACCTCGAGGTTACCCTAGAGGACTAGTGTTGTCTCGTGAGGGTTTTCAGCGGATTACACCCACAAAATCCATAAAAAGGAAAATATTTGAAATACGTTTGAAGAGACTAAGTAATCTATAAGTTTTAGGATTATCATTTTTATTCATTCTTTAAACTTAGTCTTTATAAAGTGAATTGTTATTCATTTTAGGTAAGGATCAAAATTGAATTTTTGTATAGTCTTTTTCGTTACCAAAAGTCATATGCACCCTTGTGAATCTAGGAATTCTTTAACTTGGACTCTCATGCCTCTTTATCATTATTATAATTATATTATTATTATTATTTTTTTAATATGTATAACTCATCTAATTTTCTTTCCTGTAAGTATCAAGGCTTCTTGAGGCCCTCATACCTAACTAATTGATTATTAGATGTGTTACTACATATATAATATTTCTTAGTCTTCTTAGGCTTTCTAATCCACCATGTAGCGAACTTAAAGTCAGTGGCTCCCAAACCGGTCGGCTTTAGGGCACCAGGTGAGAAAACACCCCGCGGACTCAAATTCGAGTGAACCACCTTTAGACGTGAATAATTATACTTCTTGAGGCACGTGTATCCAGCTTAATTAGTGATTTTTTTTTATGAGGCACAAAGGTCTTTGTCTTAGAATCCTAGATATGATTAGGTATGCACATTTCATTAAGGTAAAAATCAGGACTAATTACTTATTCAATTTCTCCTCCTATACCTAAAAATTAAACAATTTATTTATTTTGACCAAGTTTTTAGAAATCCTAATCATGATTTTCCTAATTCTTAAGACTAACTTAGATTTCTTTCAAAAGATAAGTCAAAATATTGTCCTTTTTTTAAGTTTTTTTTTTATTAGCAAATTTTTGTTAGTTTCTACCTATGTTAGTATGTTAGTAAAACCTCCCCCCACACTTATCTCATGCATTATCCTCAATGTATGAATGTATGCATGTATGCATGAAAAAGAAGAAGGGAAGGCAGAAGTTACCTCAAGGTGGTGGTTCCGGTGGTGGTCTAATTGGACCAAGCGTTGCTGCCCAATCAAGATAATGTGGTATTCGAAGGAACCCACCAGAAATTTCTCTTGTATAACCCACTAAAATGTATGTATGATCATTTTTTAACAATTCCACCCAATCAAGTTTTCAAATTTCATAATTATTTTCAGAGTCAATTGTGTCAACCGCCTTGTCCCAAAATGGAGTGTGAAAAGATGGAATGATTGACTTGGATGTCAGAAGTACGGGAACTAATACCGACTCAGGAAAAAAACTTAAATCAAGTAAGGGTTCAGGAGTCGAGCTTAGTTCAAGAAGTGGGTCCAAATCAAGAAGTTGAAACTCAAGTCCACAATCATTTTTTATCAATGGAATGTGACTCAATATTGGTGATTCAAGTTCAGGAATGATAGGTGGGGGAATCAAAACTGACTCTAAAAGATTACCTAAGTCGGGTAACAAAACAGGAGTCAATAATGATTCGGGAATTTGAACTTGATCATAGATTTGAGAATCTAGGTCACATATCTCATTAAGTTCAATATCATAAAAATGAGAACTTGCCAATTGATAATCCATGGGACTTTCAAAATTATAAAATTGGAAAGTTCAATATGATCATCAAAAATGGGTGATTCAATTTCATGATGAATTGGCACGGGATCCAATGTTGACTCGGGGAAAAGATTGAAATCAGGTGGAGACACCGGAGTCATTATTGAATCAGGAAGTAAAATCGAATCACCAAGTTGGGGATCAGGATTATATTCATGCTCAAGTTCTATTTCAGGAAATGAATAACTTACCAAACTATCAAAAATTGGAGTTTCGGCAAGTTCAAATGATGGTACTGAATTAGAATCTTGTTGTCCAAAGTAACGTGATTCTTCGGCTCTAAGAGAGTGGTCAGCGATATCAGAAATGGCCGAACGGTGAGAACATAAAGATTGAACCATCATATCTATTTCATGATCACGAGCTAATCTAGCCTGAGTCATGGCTTCAAGCATCTTTTCATAGTCGATTGGTGCATCATTTTGTGATTGGACTTGAAAAAAGGAAGTGTTGGGGACAATCGTGATAAAGTTGTGAGTCGGTCAGATTCTGTGATTGTTGCTTGGACTTACGCATCATCATGTCTAAGATTGATGGTGGTTGTTGCTTGGACTCATGCATACTCATCATTTCCAAGATAGATGGTTTTCTATTCTGAATGGGTGGATCTGAGTATGAATCTTGGGAATATTGTGGATAAGGTGGATACGGAGGACAAGTTGGTTGAAAATTGGACTCGGGGGAAGCGAAACCCCATGAACTCTGTGAAGAGTTGAAATTGTTATGGAAATTATGGTCATAAGATGGGGGCATGGGTTATATTCATTCGGATAAGACCATTCCGGCACACTAGGTTGGTCAAAGTTATGATATGCCGGGTTGGTAATATCCGAAAAAGAGGTTGGTGTGTAATATAGATTAAAATTGGAAAAATTGTTGTTATATGCCATATCACACAAACACAAACAAAGAAAAAGAAAACAAACAAATAATCAAACAAAAAAGAAAAAATTCTAACCTAAGTTAGGGTAGACCTATGACCTAGACGACTCCTAACTGGTTAGACTGTCCACGGGAGGTAGGGTGTAGACTTTGACCACAAGTTAATCAGCCAGGTCAGGGCAAAATTGGTGGGAGGTTTTCCGTCAAAGACGTTCCTTAATTAAATAACCACCAATCTTCGGGCTTTCGGCCCTCAATCCCCTTCCTAGACACTAATTTGGCAAGAGTCAAATTCCAACACCATTCCCCCTTAGGATAATCTCCTAATTGAGTCCGAGATGTCCCTAGGGCCAACGTCTACTCATTTTTAGTTAGGCTTGGGTTAGTGAGTGAGGAGATTGTTTGTGGGCCAAGGAAGGGTGATGAAATCCCTACCTTATCTTATTAATAGGACAAGCCCTTAAGTCAATTTAGTGCACGTGTAAAGCAGTAGACAAATATTCACTCAAAGCAGAAAATCAGCCAAGGGTGCTTCCTAGTCTATATGCAATGCGAACGTACCTTGTCTCCAGTACTCTTCAACAAAAATTAAAAAAAGTTAAATAGACACATGCCTATATGCAAGAGTCTAAAATTTTTTTTATTTTTCAACAAATGGGTTACTGTTAATTAATTAGCAGTGTACAGGTTTATCACAGAACAAATTGTAACAGAGCAATAAATCAGATTTGCAATTTGTAGCAACCTGCAGAAAACAGGGTGAGTAGTGAACTACTCAGGCCGCGGAAACGCGGCTTTTGCCGCAGAACCGCGGCTCTGTAGTAGGCCCTGTTGCTCTGCCTTCGAGGACAGAGGCACAGAGTTGCTATATGTCCTTGCTGCTGTTAGTTTTCCTGTTCTCCAAACCTGCAAATAGAAAGAATAAAAGAATTAGTTATTTATTTATTTATTTATTTTTAGAGAAAAACTTACCATCCCTCCCCGGCAACGACGCCAAAATTTTGATTGAGGTTTTCCCTGCACACAAAATATAGAATATTAGATTTAGAAGTAAAGATTTGCAAGGTGCTCAATTCTAATCCGCTGTAGCAATGGCTATGCGGGTCGTGATCCTCAGGGAGGGACTAGCAATGGAAGCTTGTTTAGTAAGTTATCTCTTTTTATTTATTTTGTTATTTATAATGGTATTTACAATAAGAAGTGTGGTATTTACAATGAGAAGTGTGAAAGAAATTGGAAAGATGTGGAGTTGGTGATCTAAACTAAACTTACAAAGAAAGAAAACTATAACTAAAAACACATACCTACCTCTTCTGCCCTGTTTACCTTTGATCCGTTGGAACGACTTACCTTGTCTTTGAAGGCATTCAAGCATGGCGTATAGGATCTTCCCCCTTCTCGATCTACACTACGAAAAGAAAAGACAAACTACTCTAGCAAGAGAAGGCTTGTTCATCACCATAGGCCATCAAGGGCACTTTTTCGGCTAAGCAGTCTCGAAGCGATCAGATCTCATGGTTTGCAAGACATCAGAGAGAAACAATAAAATAAAATAAGAATAGAAGAACAAAAGTAAAACAAGAATAGAAGAACAAAAACAAACCTTGAGTAGATTCTATTAACAATGGAAGAAAAGTTTGACTTACACCGATGTCACCTCAGTACAAGCATGATCTCCTTCCTCCATGAAAGCATCCTCTACTCTCAGTTACATAAAAAAAATAAAAATTACAAAAAAGAAAAATAAAAACCTAAACTACAAACTAGCCTAAAAACCCTAGATTTAGCTCTGTACTTCACTGGACGCCCTTCTTTGTTGCTCTGCAGGGGTATTTATAGGAGCTGGAAGAAGTAGAGTCCAAGTACGATTCCTCCACGAAAACAGCTGGCCAGACTTATCTATATTGCCGCGAAAACGCGGCTTTGGCCGCGTTTCCGTGGCCAGGTGTTGCCTGATGGCCACGCGCTTTCGCGCGTGGCCTCCTCTGGTCCGTCTATCTGGGTTTATCCTTCTGGAAGTTGTATCCTGACTCTTTATTTTGAGATTTCGGGATAACTTGGGAAGCAAGTTACCCTAAATCCAAATCTTCCAATATCTTTTAACAACGAATTTGTTATCTTTGCACTCTCCTTCTTTGGCTTTTATCCTCATCCTGCAGGCATTTAGGGTTGAATAGAAGTCTATCCTTCCCTCTTCTTTTAGTATTTGCAACTATTGCCCTTAGTAATTGCAACTTTGACATTTGATAATTGCAACTTTTGCATTGGGCTTGAACATGGGCTTTTGGGCTTCTTTTAAGGCTTTATTCCTTTATTTTTATTTCTCAAGGCCTGCACATAATAAATAATAAAATATTAGTAATAGTGCATGATTATATGAATAAATATGAAAATGTGATAGTAAATGTGATGACAATTATGCATTTTTTACTACCTATCAAATCTCCCCCTTTTTGATGTTGACAAAACTCATGGAGTTATATATGCATGGATTAAAGTAAAGCTTCAAAGAAGCTCCCCCTTAACTCATGCATAACAATAAACATAATAAATATGCAATGAATGCTCATAAACATGATGCAAATGTAAGGAGATAAACATGCAATTCAAGCATAAAACACATCAAATTCTTTTTCTCCTATTTACAAAATAAAAACAATATGCATGAACATAAATCCTTTTTCTAAAAGCATGCATATATACCAAATACTTCTCAACCTTTTTGTCAATCATCAACAAAGGGGTTAAAGTAAAAAAACAAAACCAACAAATTCTTCTCCCCCTTTTTGTTCGAAACAAAGAATCAATAAAGAGGTAAACTTAAATCAATCAATAAAGGATATATGCTATATACATTCATGAAGAGGAAGACGTAAAGTTAACTTCCTTACATATATGCATTACATGAAGAAGGGATGACAAGCCCCAATTCATATAACACATAATATGCAATGCATAAGAGGAGATGTGAAGCTCCCCCTACACACGTGCATCGCATAAAGAAGAGTTGTCAAGCTCCTCAATATAGGATACACTCAACATGAATTTATATGTAGAAGAGATGTTAAGCTCCCCTTGCATATAGGCAATATAAATCAAAACATTTTTATTTTAAATTTTCAATATTTCATATTAAAACAAAATTTCGAATTTTTTTTCTCAACAAAACAAATTTTGAGATATCTTAGTAAATCAATTTAAGATATCAAATGTAAATAAACATTTTGAATTTTCTTTAAATCAACAAATTGTAAATGACAAATTTTGAATTTTCTTTAAATAGGTAACACATCTTGATATCAATTGAAATTTTATAATAAATTTGAAACATATTGATACCAAATGGAAAGATAATGATCATTTTTTTTATTTGTCATTATTATTAAAATATCAAAACATATATATGTATGTAAAGAGACAATACCAATAGGAATTGATATTATGAAAATTATGAAGCATACATATATAGGAAACAAAATATGAGTATATACAAAAATATCAATTTAGATACCAATTGAAAAGATCCAATGATACCAATTGAAATAACAATGTAAATTAAGTATATAACTCATAACTACCACCCTTGATATGCACAAGGTAAAAGATTTTTCAATAAAGATTACAAGGCATACTCGCCCATCCGTCTACCCATAACGGTGTAGGAAAGGGGTTTTCCAAAATAGGTTTTCTAAAATAGGTTTGAACAATATGGTTTGTTTGAAAACACTATCATAACGAAGAATCTCGCAACTAGTTAAAATAGAAAAACTTGTAAACTAGTACGAAATCCTTTAAGCAAGGAATAAAATAAAATTATATTTCATGAAAAATATGTAAATCACATGGTCACTTAAACACTCAAAGTCCATAAAGCTCAAAAGGATCATGAAACATAGTCATGAATAAACAAATAAGGAGTGAGTGCACAAGAATCATGTAATTAGCATTTTTCATGAAGATAATCAATTATGCTCAAAACAAACATGAATATTATTTTATCAAAACATGAAAATTCATTTTCAAATAAAGATGAAAATCATAAACATTTATTTTTCATCTTAAAAACAAACTTCTAGGTATATGCATAATTTTATTCAATCCTAACAATATGCATACATATCCCAAACATAAAAAGAGTCCACAATATAAATTGCATGAAGGCAAATGACTCAAGGGGTATACATGTATATTTATTAGATTTGAATATAAAATATATATACATGAACTAAAACATGAAAATAGGCAAAACAAGTGTAAATGAGGAAATCATAAAAACTAGGCTATACTTGTGCATATAGTGTGAGTACAAATGAACAATGAAGTGCAAACATATATGAATCAATTTGTTGCTCACTACTTGTACACGTATATACACAAGTTTTGATAAAAACTACATTTAAACTATCATTTACCACATGAAGCACAAAACATGAACATGCTAAAGAAATCATCAATGAAAAGCATGTAAACTAAAGTAGGAGTTTAGAGATAGTTACCAAACACATGAACTATGCACCCAAGCCCCAAAATATGGTAGTTGTCCCACCAAAACTTTCTTGATAGCGGTGCATCAAATATGTGTCCATCAAGTCCATACATCCACTACCAAGGCACCATCTCTCTCACGTTTTGTGAGAGCCCGCACCTATATCAAAAATATAAGGTGGGAATTTTGGTACCCATTTTCTTTTGGGTCCTTGGGGGTTAGCTTTGTAAGGAACCCAAACATTTTTCTTATTAGCAAAATTTAAAGTATTTATTTTATCATAACAAAACTTTGCTAAATGGCCTTTGCGGCCACAATGTGTACATTTGTACACCTTAGGATGCATATGTATATGAGTGTGATTGTGGCGTGCAAAATGTGCATATGCATGATGTGGGTGTTGTGCATGAACTTGTGGAGTTTGTTTCTTTGAAAACAAAGACTCTAATCTAGAATGATTAAATGTACATGTGCTCAATGTTGAGCTCAAACAATTTATTTTATTTTTCAAAAACTTAATCTCATTTTCATTAATAGTAGCATGTAAAGCATGATGAGAATGAGAATCATTTTTCTTTTTCTTTTTAGAAACATTTTTTTTTCTTTTTCAACCATTTTTCATTTCAAAGAAGTGTTTTCTTGCAAAGCAACTTCCTTTTGTTTTTTCACCAAAACAATCTTATTTTTCAAAGAAGTATTTCCCTCATAAAGATCATTTAGTTTAGAAGATAGGGAAATATTTTCATTTTTCAAAGATCCATTTTCTTTTGAAATATTTTCAAACTTTTCTTGCAAAGAATCTTTTTCATTTAACATGGCATCAAATTTCTTTTTCGTTTTCTTATTATCTTTCTTAAGCATGTCATATTTTTCTAGAAGTTGTTGACAAAAAGATTCAAGCTCATCATATGACATTTCAACATCTTCTTCTACCTCGGATTCGGTAGTTACCTCAAGGGGGTTATCGCCTTGGACCATGTAGCACACGTTGGAGGTGTCACTTCTAACATCTGAATCGCTCCCTGCATAGTATTGATCTTTTTCGCCAAGGGAGATCAACGAGTTCCAAACTACAAAAGCCGAATCAATATTAGCAACCCTACATAAATAATCATTATTTAGGGTATTTTTCAAAGCATGAATGGCTGTTGAGTTAGCCTCAATATACTTGCTATTATTAACATATGAATCTTTAATTGTAGCAAGATAAACATGAATACTTAGGCCTTTGAGGTATAAGGACATCTTAACTTTCCAAGTTTGGATATTAAGAATGTCAAAGGTGGGAGGTGACATGAAATCCATGGTGTGTGTACAAATATTATGATTAGACTAAAATGAGGATCTTTAACTCTAGGTTGTTGGACCCAAATCAAGAGCACTTGGCTCTGATACCAATTGTAAATCACCTAGAGGGGGGTGAATAGGTAATGAGCTAATCTAATAGTCAATAATGCGGAATTAAAACTTATATGATGCAAATTAGAACTTCTTACACTAAACACCTAGTATAACACAAGAGTGTAGCCGGATTCCCCGTGAAGGGCTCTGGACTAACTCCTCAAGATTCCTCTAAATAAGAGTTGAGGTGCTGCGTTGGCTCTCTTGGTTGAATACAAGTGTTAGCAAACAATCCCCAAGCATATAACAATTAAGCACACAATATATCAAGCATATAAAGATAAAGACAATATTATCATGCAAGATATAAAGACAAGTAAGAGATAGAGAGAGAGCAATCGCAAACACGGGAGATTTGTTTCGAGGTTCGAGCACACTTGCTCTACATCCCCGCCTTCAACACTATGAAGGATTTCCACTATAATCGATCCCACCGGATCACTTGGTGCCGCAACACCTACAAGCTCTTTGAACTCTATAGTCCCTCTCTTGTTCCCGCAAGAACACACCGCAACCCTACTAGCTCGCCGAGGCTGCACCTCAAACACCGAGTTTACACACGAACTCGAAACACCGCGAACCCGCAAGTCCGCCTCCTTAAAGTACAAAGTTGAACTTTGGTGATCACAACACTTTGATCACCTAAAATCCTCTCATAACAAATATTCCTATAGGTAGATATAGCAATGGATAGCTCAAGTGTTTGTGTGAGAAAACTAGGATGGAAATGGTGGAGGAAAACTCAAGAAAATCATTTTTAAATACACTCTTGAAAATCTCTCCTTTTGATATGACAATTTTGGCTCTTAAAAACGTAGATATAAACACCTAATAAGTTGGAAAAACTAGCTCAAAAACACTTCAAAATCTTTACTAAAACAGCCCCCAAAAGCCCCAATTTATAGGGCTCCAAAAACTAGCCGTTGGGAGCCAGGGTGGCCTGTCGGTCGACCGCCCGGTCGACCGGCCAACGGTCAGATTTTGGACCGTTGAGCCAGCGGTCAACCGGTTGGTCGACCGTGACCCTGGAACAGAGAGCAGAGCTCTCTGCCGGTCGACTGGCCCGGTCGACCGGGACTTTCCAGAGAGCAGAAGCCTCTGGCGGTCGACCGGGTCGGTCGACCGGCCCTCCAGTCAAAACAGGCGTGCACGTCTGTGCACGTCGGTCGACCGACTCGGTCGACTGACTTCAAGCCCGGTCGACCGGTCCGGTCGACCGACAGAAGCCAGTACAGAAATTTTTGGGATAAAAGGTTTGGTCATTTTGGGAAAATACCATAAAATCATGAAAAATCTACAAAAATAGTTTTAACATTATACTTTGATAATCAAACATTCTTGCACAAAATCAAGACATGTTACAAACAATTTGAACTATTTTTGTAACTTGAAAATTTTGGCTAAAAATGAAAACTGTATTTTTCCAAAATTGGTTTTTCCAAAACTTATTTTTCCAAATTTCTCCAAATACTAAAACAAGATATTTTATACTCATTTGAAGCATAGAGTGTATGGATATGATCCACTACACATACATGGTGAAATATCTATGTTTTTGACTTTAAATACTAAACATGGTTTTGGTTAAATACATGTAAATTTGAATTCCAAAAACCAAACCGGTATTTTGTCAAAATGAAAAGTCTTTTCTAAAATGAAATCTCTTTTATAAAAACAACTAAATCAAGAGTGTGTGTGTGTAAGATATACTTGATCAATCCACCAACTATTCTATCCTTTACATTTTAACTAAAACAAAATCTTATAAAAACAACCTAGACACAAGTCTTGATCTTCATGAAGTCTTCACTTGAAGTCTTCCCATCTTCTTGACTAGGTCCTAACACGATCCAACGAGCTAGAGTCCTCTTGAGTACTTGATGTGTTATTGATGCATAGGCTCGTGAATCAAACCGTGATAGCTCCAAAACTTGACTTTAAATCCTTTGTTGAAGCTACACACCTACTAAGATCTTGATCATGAATCTGTCACTAATTAAACACAAGATCATTAGTACTATAACTACATAAGTTGATCATCATCAAAACTAGAGTGATGGGCCTTTGGGCCAACAGATTGTTGGCCCAGAGGCCTTCCAATCTGGTTTTGATGATGATTAACTCATGTAGTTATGTTTACTAATAATCTTATGATGTTTAGTTTCAGATCTTTATCAAGATATTAGTTGGTGATTAGCTTCAACAAAGGAGTTTTTGAAGCCTTTCACATGGTGATTCAATAGCCCGAGCATCAAGATCATTTATAGCACTCAAGCTCGGTGGATCACGGGTTTGGATCGAGTCGGCTTGAAGGCGGTGTTCCTCAAGAAGACCTCGGTACATAGTATATAGTTTGTTTTAGATCCATGTGTAAAGATTAGATAGTGTGATATGCTCAAGTTCAATACACACACGTTTCATATTTTGGATTCGGTTTTTCGGTTTTTGGTTTAACCGATATTGGTTTTCATGAATAGATAGATCAAAACAAGTTTACATATGGTTTTATGTATATTAGATTCATTCTATATACATGTATGCTTCATGTCTTAAATAAACTTAGTTTGTCATACCTATTCATGTATTTAGGTTTTGTGTTTTAACAAAACATATTTTGGAATTAATGTCAAAAATATGGATATGTATATGTTTCATGTATATTAGACTTATGTCCATATGCAACATGCCTAATAGTGTTTAAATATCATGTTTTTGTATTTGGATAAGTTTTGGACAAAACATATTTTCATTTGAAAAATTCAAGTTTGGAAAAATACAGGTTTTGGTTTTCGGTGATTTTTTCATAACACAAAAATGGTTCAAAATGTTTGAAATTTGTGTTGAAGTTTTTAACACAAGTTTGTACATCAATGTATTATGATAAAACTATTTTTGTGGATTTTTATAAGATTTATGGGAATTTTTAGAATTATTAAAAACAAGTTTTTCTGACCCAGAATGCCTTCTGCCAGGCTCTGGCGGTCGACCGGGCAGGTCGACCGGACACAGGTCGACCGACGTGCACAAACTTATGTACGTTGGCCAGGTACTTGAGTCGGTCGACCGCGCGGTCTACCGACTGCAAGTCCCCCACTCTCGGGTGGGGGCGGTCGACCGGATGGTCGACCATAAGCAAGGCACGGCCGACCGGACGGTCGACCGGCTAGAGAGCATTTGCTCTCTGGATTTGGGCGGTCGACCGTGTGGTCGACCGGCTGGTCGACCGGAGTACTCCAATTGTCAAATCAGCCGCCAGAGCTGCCAGATCAGCTCAACGGCTAGTTTTGGATTGGGCCTTTAAATACCCCATCTCTTTAGGGTTTTTGGTCAAGATTTTTAAGAAGAAAAATTCATACTTTCTAGTGTTTATTCCAGCAAGTTTTCAAAAAGTTTTTTTGTGCTTAAAGAGTTCATCTTTATTTGTTTCAAAAAGGGTTTGGAAAATTCAAGAAAAAGGAAAAGCTTTGGGATTGGTTTTTGATCTTCATTTTATTCTTATTATTTTCCCAATAGTTTTCTTTGAGTTTTTGATTTCCAAACACTTGTTTTTCACACTTGAGCTATATCTTGCTATCCTATTCTATAGGATCTTTTATTTGTGGGAAAAGAGATAGTTTGTGGTCTTTGTAACCACCAAGTTGTAAACCCTTCATTTGTTGTATCGCTCTTTGGTAGAGGTAGATTTGGGTTGTGGTTTGCTCCCTCGTTGGTAGAGGTTGAGGTTGTGGTTTGCTCCCTCTTGGTGAGGTGGAGTTGGTATTGGATTTGTATTCCTCTTTGGTAGAGGTGGATTGTGGTTGTTTGGCTAAGGGCCTACCCATCTTGTGTGAGGTGGTGTTTGTATTGCCTTGGTGGAGGTTGTATTGGTTGAGAGAGGAGTTCGGTACTCCTAGTGGATTGGAAATCCTTCTCGGTGAAGGCGGGGATGTAGAGCATGGTGCTTGAACCTCGAAACAAATATTGTTGTTTGCGTTTGATCTATTGACTCTTACTCTCTCTCTCTTTTATTTGTGCCTTGCATCTATTCATATTGCTCATCATATATTATATGCTTGGATTGTTTGTGTGTGCCTCACTTGTTCCTAACCACGAGAGCTTCATATAGTGCCTCAACTCTTATTTAGAGGAATCAAGAGGAGTTAGTCCAGAGCCCTTCACGGGGAATTCGGCTACACTCGTTGGTTGCACGAAGTGTTGTTGCAATTTAGTTTTAATTTCCGCATTTAGTTCATTAGATTAGCGGTACACCTATTCACCCCCCCTCTAGGTGTACTTTCAAGACTAGGCTTGGTTGTATCTTCTTGTTGACTATTGGTGAACTTGTTTGTGATTGTGTTTGTATATGCAAGTGTGGCCAAGAGACCCTTATTCATCTAGGTTAACTAGAAACACATCACCACCCAAGTTCGAACCAAGACCAGATACGGTTATGGCTCACCCGACATATTTGCAGGATAGGTTTTATCCCATAAGAACATCACTTCCTTCTTGCATCCAACTTTCATCGATTGGTGAACATAATTTTGAACTCAAGCCTTAGTTCATCAAACATACTCTTCAAGTTTCATGGCTTAGAGTTCAATGATGCTTATTTCTTCATAAGAGAGTTTAAGGAAGTATGCTTAATAATAAAAATCTCATACCTTGTAGATGATGCTATTAGGTTGAGATTTGTCCTATTCGCTCTTAAGGACCTAGCCAAGAAATGGCTTTGTAGCTTAGCGGCTGGCTCTATCACATCCTGGGATGGTTTCATCAAGGTCTTCTTGAAGAAATTCTATCCAATTCATAAGACCGCTCTCGTTAGAAAAAATATCATGCATTCAAGTAAGAACCTAGTGAACCATTTTGGAGGTTTTTTTTAACGCTTCAAAGACCTTCTTTTCTAATGTCCTTATCATGGAATAGAGAAATGGCGATAATGCCAAATTCTTTATGGCAGTTTAGACTACTCAACCAAGACCCTCTTAGAAACCATGTGCAAAGGGGGATTCTCGGAGAAGGATGAGAATGAAGGATGGGATTTATATGAGAATCTAGCTGAAAAGACTATCTAATGAGAACCAACTAGTGAAAACTCGAGGAATTCAAACTCTATCGCTTCAAAAGGAGGTCTCCATTAAATTGAATCTGAAGGTTCACCTAGAGGGGGGGTGAATAGGTGATGGCTAATCTAATGGTCACTTAATGATGAATTATGCAAATAATGCGGAAGCTAAAAGTAATTATGACCTAATTAAATCTTTTACACTAAACACCACGTATAACCAAAGAGTGTTGCCGAATTCTCCGTGAAGTGCTCTGGACAAACTCCTTTAGATTCCCCTTGAATGGGTTGAGGTGCCGCGTTGGCTCTCTTGGTTGAATACGAGTGTTAGCAAACAATCCCACGCAAGTATATCAATAAAGCACACAATATATATCTAGCATATAAAGATGAACAATAAACACATGCAAGATATAATAAGAGACAAAGAGAGAGAGAGTGAGCAATCGCAAACACAAGGGTATGTTTCGAGGTTCGAGCACACTTGCTCTACATCCCCGCCTTCGACACACAAAGGATTTCCACTATGCAAGATCCCAATGGATCTCTCCTCGGTGCCACAACACCTACAAGCCCTCAGACTCTCTAGTCCCTTACACACCGCAAGCCCACCGGCTCGCCGAGGCCGCACCTCAATCACGGAGTTCGCACCCGAACCCGAAAACACCAAGTCCTCACTAGGACCCAAACAATCGCGAACACAACCGTCCGCCTCCTCAAAGGAACAAAGATGAACTTTGGTGATCACAACTCTTGATCACCTAAAATCCTCTCACTACAACACTCCTATAAGATGAATAGCAATGGATGGCTCAAGTGTTTGTGTGAGAAAACTAGGAAAGAGATGGTGGAGGAAAACTCAAGAAATTCTCTTTTACACTCTTGATAAAATCTTCCCTTTTGATTGGAAGTATTAGCTCTCTATTTTGTGGAGAAAAACTCTTTTAAAAGGATGGGAAAAACTGGCTCAAAGCTCTCCTAAAATCTTGGCTCAAAACAATGACCAAACCCCAAATTTATAGGCCAGAAAAATATAGCCGTTGGGGTCTGTCAGAGCTGCCGGTCGACCGGTGCGGTCGACCGCCAACGGTCAGAAATCAGACCGTTGGAGCCACGGTCGACCGCCTGGGTCGACCGACCCACTGGAGCTGAGAGTCGAACTCTCTGTCGGTCGACCCGTACGGTCGGCCAACTTTCCAGAGAGCTCTGCTCTCTGGAGCGGTCGACCGGCACAGTCGGCCATCCTCCAGTACACAAAGGCGTGCACGTTTGTGCACGTCGGTCGAACGGTCCGGTCGGCCGACTTCAGGATTAGTCGACTATATAGGGAGCAAGTCGACTTATCTGAAGTCTGAAACAGTTTTCTGGGATTAAAAAGTTGGTCTTTTTGGCTCAAATAAAATCCCATAAAATACATAAAAATCTCCAAAAATAGTTTAACCAATATACTTTGATATACAAACATGCTTGCACAAAATCAAGGCATGTTATAAAAGATTGGACTATTTTTTGTAACTTGGAAATATTTGGCTCATGATGAAAACTGTATTTTTCAAAACAATATTTTTCCAAAACATGTTTTTCCAAATCTTCATCAAATACAAAAACAAGATATACTTTTAAGGCATAGTGTGTATGGATATGATCCACTACACAATCAAAATGAAATATCTATGTTTTTTTCATAAAGCTCTAAACTTGGTTTTGGTTAAAAGATAAGTATATGAGAAACACCCAAAATCACTTGAAAAATCTTTTCTAAACTAAAAAATCTTTTGTGAAAAACATGTTTTTCCACTCTTTTCAGAAGTTTTTCACCCCCCCTCTAGGTGAACCTACAATTGGTATCAGAGCTTGGTACTCTGATTTGGTCTAACAACCTAGAGTTAAAGATCCTCATTTTTAGGCTAATCACAATATTTTTGTACACACACCATGGACTTCATGTCGCCACCCATGTTTGACATTGTTAACATCCATATATGGAAGATGAAGATGTCCTTGTACCTCAAAGCCTTAGGTATTCATGTTTATCTTGCCACAACTAATAATGCATATTGTTTAAATGGTAAGAATATTGAGGCTAATACAAAAGCCCTACATGCTTTAAAGTCAACCCTAGATGATGTCTATTTATCTAGAGTTTCTAACTTTGATTCGGCTTTTGTAGTTTGGAATACCCTCATCTCCCTCGGTGAAAAAGATCAATACTATGCGGGGAGCGATTCGGACGTTGGAAGTGACCCTTCCAATGTGTGCTCATGGTCCAAGGGGATAACCCCTTGAGGTAAACACCGAATCCGAGTTAGATGATGAAGACATGTCATATGATGAGCTTACCACTTTTTGTCAGTTATTTCTTGAAAAATATGACATGATTAATAAGGAAAATAAAAATTTGAAAAAGAAATTTGATTGCATGCATATAGAACATGATTCATTTAGAAATAATATTGCATGCTTAGAAAAAGAAAATGAGGTTTTGAAAAATGAAAATGTTTCCTTGATGTCTAAATTGAATGATTTATGTGAAGGAAACACTATTTTGAAAGATAAAATTATTTTGGTGGAAACTCAAAAGGAAATTGTTTAAAAAAAAATAACTCTTTGAAGAAGAAAATTTTTGAAAAAGAAAAGGAAAAAGAAAATGTTTCTAAAAAGAAGAAAAATGATTTTATTTCTCACTACTCTTTACATGCTACCAATGATGATAGTGAGATTAAGAATTTGAAAAATAAAATAGATAGTTTGAGTTCAACTTTGAACTCGTGTGCTTTTAACCATACTAGGTTGGAGTCCTTGTTTGCAAAGAAACAAACTCCTTATGTTCATGCAAATCACTCTCATCATGCATTTGCTTATGTTGCACGCCACGATCACAATCATACTCATAAGCATCCTAAGGTGTACGTATGTACACATTGTGGGCGCAAAGGCCATCTAGCAAAATTTTGTTTTGATAAGTTGCATGTTTCAAATTTTGCTAATCATAAAAATGTTTAGGTGCCTTACAAAGCTAACCCCCAAGGACCCAAGAAAAAATGGGTACCAAAACCCCCACCCCATGTTTTTGATGTAGGTGAGGGATCTCTCAAGGCATGAGAGATTTGGTGCCTTGATGGTGGGTGCACTTGAACTAAAAGGACACATATTTGGAGCACCGCTATCAAGGAAGTTTTGGTGGGACAACCACCATGTTTGGAGCTTTGGAGTTGGTAACAATCTCTAAACTCCCATTTTATTTATGTACATACTAGTTCATTTATAATATTTTGAGCATGTTCATGTTTTATGATTTTTTGTGCTTCATGTGGTATGAACTAGTTTAAATGTAGATTTTATCAAAGCTTGCATGTATACATGTACAAATAGTGAGTTACATTAGATTTATATATGTTTGCACTTCATGCTCATTTGTACCCACTTTATGCACATGTATAGGCTAGTTTAGATGATTCTTTCATTTATACATGTTTTGCCAATTTTCATGTTTTTACTTCATGTATATGTATTTTTATTCAAATCTAATAAATATACATGTATACCCGTGAGTCTCTTGCCTTCATGCAAATACATTTGATAGACTCTTTTATGTTTGGGATATGTATGTTTACTGTTAGGTTTGGATAAATCATACATATACCATGAAGACTAATGTTTTTAAGAAAAATAAATTTTCATGTTTTATAAAATGTTATTCATAATTTGAGCTTCAATGTCTATTTTCATGAAAATGCTACTTACATGATTTTTAAACACTCATCTTTTATTTTTCAAGATAATTTTGAGCTTTATGGACTATGAGTGCTTGAATATTTATGTACTTAGTATGATTCATGAAATACACATGTTTTGATTTCATGTTTTTGAAGGATCTTTAACTAGTTTTTCAAAAAATATTTTAACTAGTTATTGTTCCTCATTGGTAGTGATTTTCAATGCTATAATATTTTCAAATCTATTTTTGAAAACCCCTACCATCAATGGGAGGATGGATGGGCGATTATACCTTGTATGCTTCATTGAAAATCTTCTATCTTGAGCATATGAAGGGTGGTAGGTTATGAGATATACACTTGATCTTATTGTTATGTCAATTGGTATCATTGGACTCTTTCAATTGGTATCTAAATTGATAATTTTTGTATATACTCATACTTTGTTTTCTTATATATGTATGTATCAATGTCAATAGGTATACTCATTTCATATATATATATATGAGTTTCATGTGCTTAACTTTCAATTGGTTCACACTTTTAAAAGCACAATGTTTATGATGAAATATAAAATTTTTTTACTATTGGTATCAAAATGCTTCAACTTCATATTTGTTAAATTTCAATTGGTATCAATATGTTTTACAATAATGACTATTTTAAATTTGGTATCTTAAAATTTGATTGTTTTACAAGAGCTCTAATACCTTTAAAAATTTTTTTAAAGAAAAATTAAAAATGTTTTGGTATGTATTTCCTATATGCAAGGAGAGCTTAACATCTCTTCTACATATAGATTCATGTTGAGTATATTATAAATTGAGGAGCTTGATAACTCTTCTTTATATGATATACGTGTGTAGGGGGAGCTTCACATCTCCTCTTATGCATTACATAATATGCGTTATGTGAATTAGGGCTTGTCATCCCTCTTTCATGTAATGTATATGTGTAGGGAAGCTAACTTAGCGTCTTCCTCTTCATGAATGTATATCGCATATAAATCTTTATTGATTGATTTGTTTAACCCCTTCTTGATCTTTTTGTTTTTGACAAAAAGGGGGAGAAAATTTTGTTTGATTTGATTTTACTTTGAACCCTTTGTTGATGAGTGACAAAAAGGGGGAGAAGTATTTGAGTTTATATGCATGTTTTCATTGCTTAAGGGGGAGAAGTATTTGTCTTCCTTGTTATTTATGCATATAAGTTTTGTATTGCAAATAGGAGAAAAAGAATTTGATATGTTTTATCTCCATACATTTGCATACATATTTATGAGCTTCATTGCATATATTTATTATTTTGTGGTATGCATGAGTTAAGGGGAAGCTTCTTTGAAGCTTTACTTTAATCCATGCATATATAACCTCATGAGTTTTGTCATCATCAAAAAAGGGGGAGATTGTTGGCCCAAAGGCCTATCACCCTAGTTTTGATGATGATCAACTCATGAAGTTATGTTTACTAATGATCTTGTGTTTAATTAGTAACAGATTCATTATCAAGATCTTAGTAGGTGCATAGCTCAACAAAGGATAAAATGTCAAGATTTGGAGCTAGCACGGTGTGATCCAAGGAGCTTTTTGATCAAGATTGGACCAAGTCAAGAAGATGAGAAGCCTTCAAGTGAAGACTTCAAGAAGATGAAGACTTGTGTCTAAGTATAAGATTTTGTTTTTGTTTTAGAGTAAAATGTAAAGGATAGAATAGTGGTGGATTGCTCAAGTACATATACACACACACTCTTGATAAAATCTTCCCTTTAGATAGGACATATTAGCTCTCTATTTTGTGGAGAAAAACTCTTTTAAAAGGATGGGAAAAACTGGCTCAAAGCTCTCCTAAAATCTTGGCTCAAAACAATGACCAAACCCCCAAATTTATAGGCCAGAAAAATATAGCCGTTAGGGTCTGTCAGAGCTGCCGGTCGACCGGTGCGGTCGACCGCCAACGGTCAGAAATCAGACCGTTGGAGCCACGGTCGACCGCCTGGGTCGACCGACCCACTGGAGCTGAGAGTCGAACTCTTTGTCGGTCGACCCGTACGGTCGGCCGAACTTTCCAGAGAGCTCTGCTCTCTGGAGCGGTCGACCGGCACGGTCGCCGTCCTCCAGTACACAAAGGCGTGCATGTTTGTGCACGTCGGTCGACCGGTCCGGTCGGCCGACTTCAGGATTAGTCAACTATATAGGGAGCAAGTCGACTTATCTGAAGCCTGAAACAGTTTTCTGGGATTAAAAAGTTGGTCTTTTTGGCTCAAATAAAATCCCATAAAATACATAAAAATCTACAAAAATAGTTTAACCAATATACTTTGATATACATACATGCTGGCACAAAATCAAGGCATGTTATAAAAGATTGGACTATTTTTGTAACTTAGAAATATTTGGCTCATGATGAAAACTGTATTTTCCAAAACAATATTTTTTCAAAACATGTTTTTCCAAATCTTCATCAAATACAAAAACAAGATATACTTTTAAGGCATAGTGTGTATAGATATGATCCACTACACAATCAAAATGAAATATCTATGTTTTTGTCATAAAGCTCTAAACTTGGTTTTGGTTAAAAGATAAGTATATGAGAAACACCAAAAATCACTTGAAAAATCTTTTCTAAACTAAAAAATCTTTTGTGAAAATAATTTTATCAAGAGTGTGTGTGTATATGTACTTGAGCAATCCACCACTATTCTATCCTTTACAGTTTACTCTAAAACAAAAATAAAATCTTATACCTAGACACAAGTCTTCTTCTTCTTGAAGTCTTCACTTGAAGGCTTCTCATCTTCTTGACTTGGTCCAAGCTTGATCCAAAAGCTCCTTGGATCACACCATGCTAGCTCCAAATCTTGACATTTTATCCTTTGTTGAGCTATGCACCTACTAAGATCTTGATAATGAATCTGTTACTAATTAACACAAGATCATTAGTAAACATAACTTCATGAGTTGATCATCATCAAAACTAGGGTGATAGGCCTTTGGGCCAATAGAATCATCCATAGCTAACGAGGCTAGGTTAGCTAACCTAGCGAGAAGACTAGAAGCTTTAGAAACTAAAGAACCAAGTCCAGTCAATCAAGTCAGCGCAAACCAATTTTCAACTCCGGGCTGTACTTACTGTCAAGCCTGAGTCATGTGTTTGAGGAGTGTCCTATGTTTCAAGCTCAACAATACTTTCCAGAACAGATGAATGCTGCCTTTTCAAGGCTGAACAATAATCCTTAAGCACTAACATACAATCCTGGCTAGAGAAATCACCCAAATTTCTCATGGAGCCAAAATAACAATGACCACTCACGGTCAAATCATGCAAGCCACTTCCATAATTCTAATAATTCTTCCAATCATCAACCCAACTTTTCTAATAACCATCATAATTCTCCCAATCATCCGCCAAAATTTTCAAACTATCAAGAAAACTTTCCCAACCAAGATCCATAATCTTCCTTCCAGAATCCTCAACTAGAAAGGAGAATGACTGATTTTGAGAGAAATATGGAAAGGTACATGAAGAACCAAGATTCTCTAATGTAAACTATATAGAGGCTAGAGGTTCAAATGAGCTAATTAGCCAAACCACAGAATGAGAGGCAAAAAGGTACCTTGCCCAGTCAACCAATAACGAATCCTAGAAATTCTCAATAAGCTCATTTGGCTGAGGATCAATCACTGAATCAATATAATGATGTTCATACATTGAGGTCGGGAAAGAAAGTTAATAATCAAATGTCAATACCATCCAAACCCATTCAGCACAACCACACTCAAGCATCCACCTCTTCTAGTCCTAGTATGTCCAAATTTGATGAATCTGAAACATATAAGTCACCAGTCAGGTGCACCAGCCTATAATACCATTTCCTAATTGGCTGAAAAATAACAAGCAAAATCCACATATGGATAAGATAATTGAGATCTTTAATTAAGTAAAGATAAATGTGCCACTTCTTGATGCCATCTAACAAGTCCCATCCTATGCAAAGTTTCTTAAGGACATATGCACCAAGAAGAGAAAGACTAATATACCTAAAAAAGTCTTCTTAGCCACTAAAATTAGTGAGCTACTGTCGGGTCTGATCCCTGTCAAGTACAAGGATTCGGGTTGTCCCACCATTACCTGCACTATAGGACAAGCTGAGATTAGTCGTGCACTTCCTGACTTAGGGGCAAGATTAACCTGCTTCCATTCTCAGTTTATCAATAACTCAGGTTGGGCGATCTTAGTCCAACTCAAGTCACACTCCAACTGGCTGACCGTTCTGTGAAAGTTCTAAAGGGAAAAATTAATGATGTCCTTATCCGGGTCGGGGAATTTATCTACCCAGTTTATTTCATAGTTCTTAAGATACAACCTGGTTCCAATCCTAGGGCTCAAACTCCTGTTATCCTAGGGCACCCATTCCTTACTATTGCTAATGTTATTATCAATTGTAGGAATGGGTCTATGAGATTAACCTTTGGGGACATAACTAGAGAAGTCGATGTCTTCAACCTAGAAAAACAACCTCATAAGATAAGAGACAAAATGTTTGAGGTAAACTTTGTTGAAAACAATTGCGATGAAGAAAGTGAAGGTATAGAGAATGAGTCTCTGCTTCTTGATGAATTATTTAATGAATGAGATTATATTAATGAAAAGGTATGTGTCAGAGATCCTAATTTTAGAGTACCCTTTAAAAAAGAAATTTGATTTGAATATTTTTACTTTCAATGAGCCAACCAATGATATATCCCATGAGAATATAATTCAAGAACATTCGATTGACCTACTCTTTGAAAACCTCTTCGAAGAAGAACTCATGTATTTGGATGAACCGACTAGGAATATTATGGTTAATTGCACACCTCCAGGGGAAAGTGTTGACCTAAGTTTTGAGGATATGTATGGAATTGAGTTAGAATTTCTAGGCATTCATCGTGAGAAAGTTTCAACTGAGAAGTGTGATGGTGACTAATTTTTGAATAATGGATGTAGAAATATGAGAAAGAAAAGCTTAAAGAATGTGAGACTAGAGAGGAAGAGAGCTAAAATGACAAAAAGATTGGCCTCCCCACTTTGTCCTATAAAGAGAACCCATTGGAATGATGAAAATAGAGCTAGAGGGATGAGACTGAAAAAGATCTAGATGTGAGAGAAACATGATGTTGTACATTTTTTTGTATAATATATATATATATATATATATATATATATATATATATATATATATATATATATATATATATTATGCACCTCTTTTATATCCCATTTCATGCATCTATATATTTCTTTCATACAATGGGGACAATGCATGAGATAAGTGTGGGGGAGGGCTCTAACATGACTAATATAACTATATATATACACACACACACATACATACATACATATATACATACATATATTTATATATGTATGTATATATATATACATACATACATATATATGTATGTATGTATGTATGTATGTATGTATGTATGTACGTATGTATGTATGTATGTATGTATGTATGTATGTATATATAAAAACTTTTTGAAAGAAAAGAACAATTTTTGATATATTTTTTGTAAGAAATTAAGTCAATTTTAAGGAATAGGAAAATCATAATTAGGGTTTCTTATACTTGATCAAAATAAGATGACGCGTTTGATTTTCAAGGTTAGGAAAAAAATTGGTGAAAGTAATCTAGTCTTGATCTTTACCTTGAAGAAATATGCACACTTTATACACGTACACACTTAGGGTTCAAAAACAAAAATTCTTATGCCTTATAAAAAAAGAAAAAAAAGAGAAAAGAATATATATGTATATCTAGGAAAAATAAATGAATCTAATTATTGATTAGCTAGGTGCTTGGCCTAAGAAAGCCTTAGTATTTATGCAAAAGATGATTAGATAAGTTTGAAATATATATATATAAATCCTCTGATTAAGCTGAGTATTTGTGCCTCAGGAAGCATAAGTATTCACGCCTAAAAGGGGTACATTTTATAAATAAAAATTCTTAATTTCGTGGCCTTGTTTGCTCGAGTGTTTAAGTCCTTAGGGGTATTTTCTTACCTAGTGCCCTAAGACTGTCCAGTTTGGGTGTCATCGACTAAAGTCTCATTACATGGGCAGATTAGTAAGCCTAAATACCACCAAAAATAAAGCTAAATAAGACATAAGAGTTAATGTTCAAGAACTCTTAGTCAAAACTTCACGGTCACGAAAGTTCATATGAATTAAGGTAAAGCAATAGACTAAATGAGAAATACAATTTGACTTTTTATTTTGATTGATGACATATATTTTAATAGAGACTAATTTAGGAATGACTCGATATTCCTATAACTTATAGATTACTTGAACTCTTACAAATATACTTCAAATATTTTCTCTCTTTTCAAAATGCTTTTCGAAAACACTAACATTTTTTCTCTTTCTTTATGGATTTTGTAGGTGCAATCCACTAAAAAACCTCACGAGACAAAACTCGTCCTCTAAGGGTAACCTAGAGGTTTAACAGCTTGTTGCACATCCTCAGTGCAATCGAGTGACCTGCAAAAGTGGTATAATAATTGATTAGGATTAGTTTTGATATTTTGCTCTAGGACGAGCAAAAGATAAGTATAGGGGTGTGATCGGTCACATATATTACATATATATTGTCACGTTACCATCTTATTATCTATAAATCCTATTAATAAGTCTTATTTTTCTTTTATAAAGTGCAGGCCCATTGCTATAGGAAAGGGAAGAGAAATGAGCCCAAAAGCCCATCAAATTCTGATTTAATTCAGAATTAATTTGAAATCAAAAAATCAAGGCAGATTAAAGCAAATCAGGGAGGTTGAAAACTGGTTAATTTGATTTTATCAGAATCCAAATTGGTTAGCTTGAGAATCACTCGAGATCAGATCAGAATCAGAGACAAATAGCAAATCCAGCCAGACCAAAGGGGGTAAAATCACACGCCAACCGGATTCCCACCTGGATGTGGCAATTTAGTCACATCTTGGCCGCGGATCCGCAGCCAAAGCCGTGGTTCCGCGACCATTTGGTGGAGATAAGGGAAGCATTTGCTCCCCTTATCTCCTCACTCCTCTCCCCTCTGGGTTTTTGCCTATAAATGGCAGGGTTTGCACTGAAAAAGGGAGCGAAGACTAGGATTAGAATTCTTGTTCATTTTTAGAGTTTTAAGAGTATTGTTAGATAGTTCTGAGAAGTTGTATCTCATATTTACTTTTTAGTGTAGACCAAAAATTTGATCGGGTGGAACTAGCACTCAAAAGTGTGTATTATGTAGAATCGATGTAAACGCTCGAATGTGCTAATGTACCCTCGATACTTCCGTTATAGCATTGGCTCAACGGGTCGTATCCACTGGGAAGGGAGGCGATAGAAGCATTGACAGTTTCTATTCCCGTTGTATGTTAACAATTCTTCTTTGTAGAAAGAATGAAAAAGAAAGTGAAAAGAAAGGAAAAGGAAATCCAGAATGTGGTAGGTGAGGAGAGCGATGAAAACGGCGA
Source organism: Agave tequilana (assembly GCA_038442645.1). Classification (NCBI taxonomy): domain Eukaryota; kingdom Viridiplantae; phylum Streptophyta; class Magnoliopsida; order Asparagales; family Asparagaceae; genus Agave; species Agave tequilana. The sequence goes on from JAVJIF010000127.1 coordinate 958,685, forward strand.
AGAAAACAAGAGTGAAGCGTGGTTTGGAAAACAAAATAGAAAATAGAATGGAACAAGGATGAACTAAGAAAGCGGTGAAAACAGCGATAGAAAAATGAGAAAAGAGTTTGGAAAATGATTTCTAAAACAAACTAAAAGAAAACTCATGGCTACTAACTACTAAGTGATCCACTAACCATGCTAACCTCTTCGAGATAGTTGCCTCACATTTTGATCCTCGGCCATCACAATCCTTGGCTCCAAGAGATGATACAAAGCATGGCTCATGGATGGTTCATCACATTCATAACATTGCAACAAGAACAAGCCAATACAAGCATCACTCATTACACTACTAGCATGAAATAAAAGAGCATGAAATAAAAGAGAGTTAGCTTGGTTAGCAAGTTAGATGTTAGAACCCATCATCTTTGGCCATCAATGGCTCTTGTAAGAACAAGGCCTTGTAGAGGCAACCCGATTCATGTGGATTATCAAGTAAGTGGTTAGATGGTTAGTGGTTAGTAGTTAGATTACCATGAGAAGAAAAACTAGCAAGAAATCATGTAGAAGGTGAAGGAGATTACATTGGAAGATAAAGGAGGCATCTTTACATAGAGTGTCACTCTCTATTACATCAATCCCTTGCTTTCTTTCTCTAGAAATCACTCAGCCCTACTACAATGATCTAAGAAAAATAAATGAAAAATACAAGAAATGAAGAACACTCACCTACACTACACTAAAATCTGGACCTACTCCTAAAAATGAAGACTGCCCTCAGTTTGGGCCATTGCAGGGGTATTTATAGGCCTCAGAAGCATCCAGAAGACGAGACGGGGCCACGCGTCGAAAATCGACGCGTGGCTCCATAGCTTTGCCACGTTTCCGCGGCTATTGCCGCATTTCCGTGGCAATACCAGGGAGAGAGCTCCCTGGTTTTCGTCAGAATGTTCTTCTGGCTGCGAGAATTGTCAGGGTATATCCCGTTTCTGGTATTTGCACCCGAATATTCGTCTGACAAGCGCAGGAGTCTAGGTTCAATGCATCTTCTAGAGAATCCTTTGCTTGGCCTCCAAGTAATGCGGGATTAATTACCCTTAATTGGGTCTAATTAAGCTCTTATTCCATCTTTGCCCTTGGACTTTGGATCTACCTGTAATTAAGACCAAAACACGATTTAGACGACAATTTATTCATAAATCGGTGAGAGAATGCGATATAATAATGCATAATCGTAGACTAATCACACCCCCACACTTATTCTTTTGCTCGTCCTGAGCAAAACAAGAAAAGAAAAACTATACTACAAAGTTATTACACCACTTTCGCAGGTGACGCGATTGCACTGAGCATGTGCAACAAGACGTTAAACTCTAGGTTACCCTAGAGGAGGAGTGTTGTCTCCTGAGGGTTTTCAGCGGATTGCACCCACAAAATCTATAAAGAAAGAAGACAAATGTTAGTATTTTAAAAACGCATTTTGAAAAGAGAGATAAGTTTTCAAATTTTTTTTGTAAAAATATAAGTGATCTAAGGTCATAAGTCCACCACCAATCAATCTTCCTTAAACTTAGTCTCTATGCAAGATCTTGTCTTCAATTAAGGTAAGAATTCAAAATTGGATTGAATATTTTATCCCTCATAAAACCTAGATAATATGCACTCTGTGATAGTGAAGATTTTTGGGATTTCAACTCCAACCATCAAGCCATTTATTCATATATATATTTTCTTTTTCTTTTTTTTTCTTTTTTTCTTCCCTTAGTTTTCTTAGGCTTTCTAGTTCACCCATGTAATGAGCCTATAACGATGACTCCCAGACCAGACGGTTTTAGGGCACCAGATGAGAAAACATCCCTCGGGTTTAAGGACTCGAGTAAACAAGGCCACAAAACTAAGGGGGATTATTTGATTTTTTTGACCACCGTTAGGTGTGAACAATCATGCTTCTTGAGGCATAATTATCCAGCTTAATAAGTGATGTTTTCTTTTGACCACTGTTAGGCGTGAATAATCATGCTTCTTGAGGCATAATTATCTAGCTTAATAAGTGATATTTTATTCACATATATTTTATTCTTTTTATTTGCTTTTTTTTATAGCATTTTAGGTCTTTGTTTCCATCCCAAAAATCTGTAAGTGTGATGTGCATACTATCTAAGGCAAAAAATTCAAGATAAAATTATCTCCCCAATTTATCTTACTTAGCCTATAATTTAAAACAAGATTCATTATTTCAACTAGGTTTAAGATGTCATAATTAAGGCTTCCTTAATTTTAAGATCATCTTAATTTTCTTAAAAATAGATCAAAACTTTGTCTCTTATATCAAAAAATTTTTAAAGAAAGAGAAAATTCCTATACAAAAGGGAAGATTTCTAAAAAGTATCCAAAAAAGAAGTGTAAAAGAAAGAAAATCTAAAAACTCTATGTTAATAAACCCTCCCCCACACTTATCTCATGCATTGTCCTCAATGCATCGTGATATATGTATGCATGAAACAAATAGAGAGGGAAGAAAAAATCACCTCAAGGTGGTGGCTCCGGTGGCGGTCTGATTGGTCCACGAAATGCGGCACAATCATTCTTGCGTGGAGTCCGAAGGAACCCACCAGAAGCCTCCATGATACAACCCACTAGAAAGATGTATATATGCATGATTTTTATTAAAAATTTTACCCCATCTAATTTCCAAATTTTCAAAATAATTTCGGAGTTAAAATTTTCAAAATCCCTGTCCCAGTATGGAATGATTGATTTAGACTCAGGAAGTACAGGAACTAATATCGACTCAGAAAAATGACTCAAGTCAAGTAAAGGTTCGGGAGTCGAGGTCGGTTCAGGAAGTGGGTCCAAATCAAGAAGATGAAGCTTAAGTCCACATTCATTTCCCCATGATGGAATGTGACTTTCTAAGAGTGGTGATCAAGTTCAGGAATGACAGGTATGGGAATCAAAATTGACTCTAAAATGTTGCTCAAATTGGGTAACATAACAGGAGTCAATAGTGATTCGGGAATTTGAACAAGATCACAAATTGGAGGATCAAAGTCACATTCCTCATTCAGTTCAATTCCACGAAAATGAGAACTTGCCAATTTATCAATGGGACTTTCAAAAGTATAAAATTGGTCAAGTTCAATATGATCATCATGAATGATTGATGATTCAATTTCACAATGAATTGGTACAGGATTCAATACTGACTCGGGAAAAGGATTGAAATCAGGAGAAGATACCGGAGTCATAATTGAATCAGGAAGTAGAATTGAATCACTAATTTGAGGTTCATGATCATATTCATGCTCAAGTTCAATTTTAGGAAAAGGATAACTTGCCAAAATGTCAATGGGATTTAAAGTTTGGACAAGTTCAGGTGGGTGTGCTGAAATTGAATCTTGATTTCCAAAATGACAAGAGTCTTGGGTCATATCAATAGAGTTTGGCATAGTTGAATTGGTCAAAGGTTGATAAGATAGAGTTTCCTCTTTCCTAAGAATGTTAACCAATTGACTCAATTGTTCTTCCACCTTATTGATAGACTCGGCATGTGTTTTTGATATTATAATAAAGACTCCTGCAAGATATCCAAACTCTTATCTAGATATGATGTATCTCCAAGTGGTTGCTCTAGAATGGGAGTATAGGAATTTGGTTTTGAAAATTTTGTGAATAATGTGAGTCAAAAATGTGTGGAGATTGAAGATTGGACTCACACAAGAGTTCTTTACTCGTTTCCAAGGCAAATGGTTGTTCATTATGAGGAGGTGGAATTGAGTAAGACTCTTGAAAATACTGTGGAATTAGAGAGGCCAAGTTTCTTGAAGTTGTTGCTCGGCCCTTTGTAGATTGGCTTCTAAACTCTTTAGTAACTCAGATTTTTCTTCAATTGGTGGTTCAGAAAAAGGAGTATAAGAAGCAAAATCGGGGAATTAACATTGTGGATAAGGTGAAAATGATGGACAAGGTGGACGTGGGGCACAAGGAGGTTGAAAATTTGGCTCGGTGGACTTGAATCCCCATTGACTCTGTGAAGAGTTGAAATTATTTTGAAAATTATAGTTATGAGAATGTGGGTATGGGTTGTATTGATTCGGATAAGGCCAACCCGGTGTATGTGGTTGGTGCATATTGTAAAACGCCGGGTTGGAATTATCCGAATAGAATGGAGTTGGTGTGAAATATGGATTCATGTTCGGATTGAAAGAATTATTTTTGTTGAATGCCATTTCACAAACAATCACAAACAAAAAGAAAAAAATCAAACAACAAACAAAAAGAAAAGAAAAATCAAAACCAAGCCAATAAGAGGGTTGACCTAGACCTAGATGAAATGTCCCTAGGGGCCGACGTCTATTCAAATTTTATTAGGGCTTGGGTTGTGTGAGTGGGGAGATGATTTTTGGGCTAAGGAAGGGTAATGAAATCCCCCACCTTATCTTGTTTGGATTTTTCCCTCAAATTCAATTCGTGCAAGTGTGCAATATAGACAAGAAGATAACACAAAACGATAAATCACCACGTGTTTGTCCTATGCTATATGCAATGCCATATGTACATCTCCATCCAGAGCACAACAACAGAACAAAATACAGTATATTGGAATTGAATTGACACGTGCCTAAATGCAAATGTCTAAACCGTTTTAAAAGCGTCCAAATACCGTATTTTAGTTCTTTATTTTATTATGGTGTGTAGGCAATCAAAGAAAGAAAGATAGCAGTACAAATCCACTAACTATTATAATTCACACATCCCAGAACAACACGATATACAATTTTCACAAAACTGCCGCGTTTGCGCGGCAAATGTCGCGGTTGTGTGACTTTGTTTCAGAATCTGGGGCCCCGCTTTCTAGAGCAGGGAGATGCAAAGCTAGGGTTTATTCTGCAATGTTAAGCACCTGTAAATATTGCCCTGCACACCAAAACAGAGAAGACAATGTTAACAAAAACGTGAAATCAAAACCATTCCCTTCCCGGCAACGGCGCCAAAAATTTGATCGGGGTGGAACTAGCACTCAAAAGTGTGTATTATGTAGAATCGATGTAAACGCTCGAATGTGCTAATGTACCCTCGAAACTTCCGTTATAGCATTGGCTCAACGGGTCGTATCCACAGGGAAGGGAGGCGATAGAAGCATTGACAGTTTCTATTCCCGTTGTATGTTAACAATTCTTCTTTGTTGAAAGAATGAAAAAGAAAGTGAAAAGAAAGGAAAAGGAAATCCAGAATGTGGTAGGTGAGGAGAGCGATGAAAACGGCGAAGAAAACAAGAGTGAAGCGTGGTTTGGAAAACAAAATAGAAAATAGAATGGAACAAGGATGAACTAAGAAGGCGGTGAAAACAGCGATAGAAAAATGAGAAAAGAGTTTGGAAAATGATTTCTAAAACAAACTAAAAGAAAACTCATGGCTACTAACTACTAAGTAATCCACTAACCATGCTAACCTCTTCGAGATAGTTGCCTCACATTTTGATCCTCGGCCATCACAATCCTTGGCTCCAAGAGACGATACAAAGCATGGCTCATGGATGGTTCATCACATTCATAACATTGCAACAAGAACAAGCCAATACAAGCATCACTCATTACACTACTAGCATGAAATAAAAGAGCATGAAATAAAAGAGAGTTAGCTTGGTTAGCAAGTTAGCAAGTTAGCAAGTTAGATGTTAGAACCCATCATCTTTGGCCATCAATGGCTCTTGCAAGAACAAGGCCTTGTAGAGGCAACCCGATTCATGTGGATTATCAAGTAAGTGGTTAGATGGTTAGTGGTTAGTAGTTAGATTGCCATGAGAAGAAAAACTAGCAAGAAATCATGTAGAAGGTGAAGGAGATTACATTGGAAGAGAAAGGAGGCATCTTTACATAGAGTGTCACTCTCTATTACATCAATCCCTTGCTTCCTCTCTCTAGAAATCACTCAGCCCTACTACAATGATCTAAGAAAAAGAAATGAAAAATATAAGAAATGAAGAACACTCACCTACACTACACTAAAATCTGGACCTACTCCTAAAAACGAAGACTGCCCTCGGTTTGGGCCATTGCACGGGTATTTATAGCCTCAGAAGCATCCAGAAGACGAGACGGGGCCACGCGTCGAAAATCGACGCGTGGCTCCATAGCTTTGCCACAGAAACGCGGCTATTGCCGTGTTTCCGTGACAATACCAGGGAGAGAGCTCCCTGGTTTTCGTCAGAATGTTCTTCTGGCTGCGAGAATTGTCAGGGTATATCCCGTTTCTGGTATTTGCACCCGAATATTCGTCTGACAAGCGCAGGAGTCTAGGTTCAATGCATCTTCTAGAGAATCCTTTGCTTGGCCTCCAAGTAATGCAGGATTAATTACCCTTAATTGGGTCTAATTAAGCTCTTATTCCATCTTTGCCCTTGGACTTTGGATCTAGCTGTAATTAAGACCAAAACACGATTTAGACGACAATTTAGTCATAAATCGGTGAGAGAATACGATATAATAATGCATAATCGTAGACTAATCAACCAGCAAAGAGAGAAAAGTTGAACTGAATGTGTAATTCATCCTTGAAGTGATAATCAAAGGAGATTCAACTTGCTTGTTCAACTCGACTCAATTCAGTATGTCTATGTTTTATTTTCATTTTCTTGTTTGCTTTCTTTTTATCATGAGTAACTAAACCATCTTCTGGGCTCACTAATCAATCTCTTCTACCTCCTTTCTCTTGATTGATTTTTATGAAAGCAACTCTTTTGAATCAGAATAATGCCTAAGTTAAACTTTGTTCTTGAAAGCACATGAGGATGTCATTCTTTTAAACTTGGACTTTCAAAGTACAAATATTTTAAAACTATTTTTATTCCATACTAGCTTCTTTACGCTTGATGGTTTAACATTCTCTTTTTAATGATATGTTAAGAAAAGTCTTAAGATTTAAACAAAACCATCTTATTTTTTTTGCTTGAACATCGAAAGAAACTAAAGGTTTTTGCTTATGATAAAAGTGATACACAAAAATATTCTTGAGATAAGTAAGTAGTTAAGTAGAAGATTAGTGAGCCCAGATTTGTTTCCTATATAAAAAACAACCAAATAATTTTTGACACTTTTTAAATATCACCTTTTCCAAAGCCTTCTCTAAGTTTTCAATTTCTTTTAATCATTTCCCTTCTCTCCATTCTCTTTTCAAGTAAAAAGAAAAAACATCAACACCATCCTTTGTTATTTAACAATTCATCGAAAAGCTTCAATCGCATTCCTCCTCGTGGACACGACCCGTTAGCCCAAAGCTAGACAGTAATTCTCATTGCTTTTTCATTTTTCAATCAGGCTTCTTCTTCATTTCATGCCATGGACCTAGAAATATACAAGAAAGCTATTATTAACAAAATTTTATATAGAATAAATGTGAAGATGTGGTTGAAATATGCAAATATGGATAGTAATTAGTACTCTCTATCTGGGAGTTTTCGAAGATGGTGTGTACTTCCCGATACTAGATGAGAGTACTGCCAAGGTGTTCTTGGGGCCTCAGGCTGCCTCTGCACACTAACCTCTAAAGGTAGTCTGAAGCTGAGAACGAACCTCCAGAGGTATACCTCATTAACCAGGTCCTGCAGATGCCGTCGTAGGGTTCTGCAGTTCACCATGAGATGGCCCCTCCCTTCGTGGAAGGCACACCAGCCGCTAGATCCAGGCCTTGTTGGGTTAGGTGAGAGGGGTCAAACCGGATGCCTAACCTAGGCTGGTCTTTGTCAACTTTAAAGATCTGATTGATCATTAGTCAGAATAGGAGGAGGTCGTGCTTCGCTTCATTCCCCTTTCTCGATTCAGCAGCGTACCTTGATGGCTTGCGGACGGTGGAGAAGTTTTGGCTCGGATTCTTCTTCGGGGGAAATTATGGCTTTGGTTTCTCGAGCTTGGGAGCCTATCTTGGGGACGGCTAGATGCAATCAAAGTTGCCTCCTCTATTTGGATGTACTTTTGAGCCGAAACAAGAATATCCTTCATCCTGGTGACGTCATTCTTCACCAGATATTTGTATAAGGAATTGGTGACTTGCATCCCACTGATGAAGGTAGCGGCGGCTACATCCTCATCACATTTGTGTTCCAAGGCCATTTGACTCTGAAAATAGTTAACATAGTTCTTCAGGATATCCTCAGCTTTCATCTTCACTGTGAGGAGGTGGTTGCTATTCCTTTAGAATTCTCTCTGAGAAGCAAAATGATTGTAAAGCGCATCGATTACTTCATGGAAATTTCGGAGCGAATTCTTTGGGAGCGAATAAAACAAGTGGTAGGTGACCCCCTTAAGGCTGGATGGTAATGCTCGACAAAGAAGGAGATCATTTTGGGCATGGACCGCCATCTTGTTCTAGTACTGGCAGAGATGAAGTGGGTTGGAGATTCTGGAATAGTGATCAAAGGATAGCATCATAAATTTCTTTGTGAAGTGGAGTGTGGTGATCTCACTTGATAATGGGGAGTCGGTGGGCCTCAACCTGCTGTACTCCATTCCTTTTTAGGAACTGTTGACTCGCTTAGTTGAGTCACCCCTGGACTAGGTCCACTATGTCCTGAATCCAAGGGAACTTTGGTGTTTAGGGACGTCGAGTGCCCTCGAAGTTCTCTTCATCTTTGTAGGTCTCTGATCGGATGCACCTTGAGCTTCTAGTGGAGTGAGCAGATTTCTGCGTATGCGTTGGCGAAAGGGGGCTTACGGGCTTCTTCCCACAATGGGAGAAGATTGTGACCCATGTTGTGCTCTGATCTGTTTGAGAAAATGTGTTTGGACAAGTGATTGAGGTTAGACCGGCACAAAAATACAAAATTTCAAATTTAGAATAAAGAGTGCAAGTTACTAATTTCTACCATAATAGCAAGTAGATATGCGGGTCGCGATCCACAAGGAGGGACTAGCGATGAAAGCTTTTTTAGTAAGTCTTCTTTTAAGATACAAAGTTTGGATAAAGTTCTTCTTTAGTTCTTTAAAAGAAAAAAGAAAATTTGAGTTGAAGTTGAGTTAGAAAGAAAGCGGTAGAATAAGAAGGTGGAGAAATAAGAAGTGATTTGTACAAATGAGATTGAAAAAGAGTGATAAAAGATTTGGTGGATTGTGGTGTTCTAAACTAAATGATTAAAAGAAAAGAAACTAAAATTACTACTTCTTTTGGCCAAATACCTACCTTGAATCTTTTGCAATGATGTTACCTTGAAGTGAGGCGATAAACGTATAGCCCATAAGAGTTGATTCCCATTTCCTTCGCATTATATCATCAAGACATTGCAAGTACGAAGTGATACATAATGAAACTCAAAATCAATCGTCATGGGCTATCGGTGGCACTCGCAAAAGCAAGGCTCTTTCGATGCTTTTAGACTCACTTGGATAGCAATTCTACCAAAAGAAGAAAGGTAGAGAAGAAGAAGAAGAACACAAAAACAAAGTACATATAAAAGGTAACTACAGATTCGATTTTATAACAATAAGAGAAAAGAAGAAAATCTTACACCGGTGTCACTCTCAGCATAAGCTTCGTTCTCATTCTCCTATGAAACTCTTATCTCCTCTGATTTACATAAACTAAAACTAAAAATTACATGAAAAGAAAAACAAAAACTGATAGGTAGCGAAAAATGCATAATTGTCATCATATATACCATCGCATTTGCACGTTTATTCATATTATAATGCACATTTATTAATATTTCTTTATTTAATATGTGCAGGCCTCAAATTATCAATTTAATAAAGAATAAAGCTTAAAGAGCCCAAAAGCCCAGATCCAAGCCCATGTTTGAAGCCCAGGTGAAAAAGCGCAAATACAAAGAGTCAAAATGCAAATACAAGGGCTAAAAGTTGCAAATATCAGAGATTAGGGAAGGATAGACTTCTATCCAGCTCTAAACACCTGCAGGATGAGGATAAAAGGCCAAGATAAGAAGGAAATTCGTGGGAAGAAGATTTGAAGAAATCTGGATTAAGGATAACTTGATTACTAAGTTATCTCGAAAATTCAGATTAAAAGGCCAGGATCACACTTCTAGAAGCAGAAGCCCACATGGAAGGACCAGGAGAGGCCACGCGCCAAAGCGCGCGGCCAGAAGCCACCAAAGAGCCGCGGACGCGCGGCAAGGGCGCGGCTTTTTGACGTTATCTGGCTACCAGATTTCGTTGGCAACTCTATCCGGGACTCCTCTACATTCTGCACTATAAATATCCGAGCAGTCGCAACAGGGATGGGCATGCAGAGACGATTAGGGTTTTCTTTAGCCATTTTTATTCAAAGTTGTAATTTTTATTTCATGCTATTTATGGAGAAGAAGGAGACGATTGTGTAACCGGAGATTCAACGAAATAAAGGTCACTCTTTTGTTCTCTTTTAATTTCTGCAACTTTACTTTATTTCTTTTGTGATCTCTCTTTGTTTTAATCTGTGATCTCTTCTTGTTTTCGTTTTTCTTTTCCTTGCAATCTTTCTCATAAAAAAAATAATAAAAAAATAAATAATTTGAAAAGAAAAAAATAATGAAGAACTAAATCTCTCTAGTGGTTTGCTGAGACTCTTGAAGCAACCCTAGAGCAGTTAAGCCTAGATCTGATTAAGGAACATCAATCGAAACCCTAGGTATTAAAAACATCTTTTCTTGAAGATTAAACAAATACCTAGAATTCCTAATATAGGTTCCATATTAAAAAGACCTCTCATGACTTCAAACTTAAGAACTAGGACGGCATAAATTTAAGACTCGTCTTTTATTAGGCTGTACTTAGATGTTAGGATGAACCATAGTTTGGCTTTTAATAATGTAACTTTGCTAGAAGTCTAGTATTGATTTTTCTTGCTTGAATTATTTGTAATGACCTAGGGTGAATCATATCAATCTTAAGATGAAGATCAAGCTCCTTAACTTGCAATAGGGTTGTGGTAGAAGATCAGCAAAACCACGTCTTTAATCTCATATTTTCATCACCAATCTAATCTCTCTCTTTTTACTTGAAGCATACAGAGGAATCGAGTCGAAAAAGCTTTCATCGCATCCTTCCCTGAGGATCACGACCCGCTTGAGCCCTTGCTACAGCGGATTCGCATTGAGACTAAGAATTCTGAACTCTATTTCAATTATCAAAATCTCAATCAAATTTGGCGCCGTTGCCGGGGAAGGAACGGCACGATTTCCTCGATCTAACTATCTTTTTTCTTTCTGTTGCAGGTACAGAGAACAGGATACAGAAACAGAGCAGCAGAAATTATATATTGCAACCCTGTGCCTCTGCCCTAGAAGGCGGAGCACTTAGGCCTACTCCTTTGCTGCAGATCCGCGGCAAAAGCCGCAGAAACGCGGCAAGAGTAGTTAACTACTCACAGAAATTTCTGCAGGTTGCTTTGCATTGCAAAAATCTGCTTACTGCTGTGATTATTTTTCTCTGTGATCACTCTGCAATTGCTAATAATTAACATTAACCTATTTGTTGAAAAAAAAAAATTTTTTTAGACTCTTACATTTAGGGCACGTGTCTATTTACATTCTTTTAATTCTGTTGAAGAGTGCTGGCGACAAGGTACGTTTGCATAGCATATAGATTAGGAAACACTATTGGTTGTTTACTGCTTTCTTGAGTGATTACTTTTCTACCGCTTTACACGTACACTAATTCATCTTAAGGGCATAACCCATAAGCAAGATAAGGTGGGGATTTCATCACCCTCCCTTGGCCCACAAATCACATCCGTCACACTCACAACCCTAACCTTAAGTAAAATTTGACTAGACGTTGGCCCTAGGTTAACTCGGACTCAATAGGAGATTGACCGAAGGAGGAAAATTGTTCGAAATTAACTCTTGTCAAATCGGTGTCTAGGCAGGGGATTGAGGGCCGAAAGCCCGAAGAACGGTGGTTATTTAATTAAGGAACGTCTCTGACGGAAAACCTCCCACCGGTCTTGCCACCTACCTGGCCGATTAGCTTGTGGTTAACGTCGACAGTAGACCTCCTAAGGACAGTCTAAAGTTAGGAGTCGTCTAGGTCAAGGCTTACCCTAGATTAGGATTTTTGATTGTTTTTCTTTTTGATTGATTGGGTGAACTTGTTTGCTGATTGTGCATGACCGCTTGGTCGAGAGACCCACTTACATCCAGGCTAACTAGAACTAGTTCACCACCCGAGCTCAAGCCCGACTCACACATGGCACAACCACAGTCACTCCAAGATAGGTTCTATCCTATTAGAACCTCTCTTCCTTCTTGCATCCAGCTCACTATCGAAAGTGTTGACCCATATGAACTCAAGCCACAATACATCAACACTCTTCCCAAATTTCATGGACTTGAATCTGAGGATGCATACTTCTTCATAAGGGAATTTGAAGAAGTATGTCAAATGATGAATATACCTAAGTTAGGAGACGATGCTATCAAACTTAGGTTTATCCCCTTTGCTTTGAAGGATTTAGCAAAGAAATGGCTCTAGAGTCTAGAGGCCGGTTCAATATCTTCTTGGGATAATTTCATTAAGGCCTTCTTAAAGAAATTTTATCCCGTTCACAAGACTGCACTGATTAGGAAGAATATCCTCCAGTTTAAGCAAACAGCCAATGAACCTTTTTGGAAATACTTCGAGCGTTTTAAGGATCTCCTTGCCCAATGTCCTCACCATGGGATAGAGAAATGGCGACTTTGCCAAGTTCTCTATGATGGATTAGATTATTCTACTAAAATACTGTTAGAATCCATGTGTCAAGGAGGATTTCTGCAAAAGAATGAAGATGAAGGATGGACATTGTTTGAGGAATTAGCTGAAAAATCCATCCAATGGGACCCTACTCCTGAAAAATCTAGGACTAATGACCCTACTTCTTCTAAATGAGGTATCCATTCCATTGAGGCCAACGTAGCAACCGATGCTAAGTTAGCTGCTGTTATGCGTAGACTAGAGGCTCTTGAAACGAAAGAGCCAGTCTCTGTGAACCAAGTCAGCCCAACATCTTCAGCGGGCTGTACTTATTGTCAAGATATGAACCATGTGTTCGAGGAATGTCCTGTTTTCATCGCGCATCAAAGCTTGCCCGAACATGAGTGCGGCCTTCACAAGGCCCGCCAACAATCCTTATGCACCCACCTACAATCCCGGTTGGAGAAACCATCCCAATTTTTCATGGGGCCCAAGCAACAATGATCAAGTGAGGCCCAAATTCTCCAACAACTTCCAAAATCCGCCTTATCAACAAAATTTCCCTAGTCAAAATCCTCCACCGTCTTTCCAAAATTCACAAATGGAGACAAGACTTTCAAATTTGGAAAGAAAGGTGGATACCCTAGTCAAAAGCCAAGACACGCTGGCTCAAGTCCTAAGTAGGATAGAGCTCCAATTGAACCAGCAAGAGAGACAGAGGGGTACCCTACCGAGTCAACCATTGCCAAATCCTAGGAATCCTAGGCCAGCCAATGAGGCTCAAGACCCAAATCAGTGTCACATGGTTCATACACTCAGATCTGGGAAACAAGTTGATAATCAAGTATCTATGCCATCGGATCCATCTCAGCCATCCATTCCATCTAACTCCACTTCCATTCCATCTAGCTCCACTCCTTCTCCATCCAGTCCCAAGGAAACTGAAGCTGAAAAGTCAGCAGATCAGTTGCACCAGCCTATAGCTCCATTTCCAAATAGGCTTAGAAGCAACAACAATGCACACATGGAGAAATTATTAGAGGTGTTCAATCAAGTTAGGCTCAACATTCCACTCTTGATGCAATCCAACAGGTCCCTAGTTATGCCAAATTCATTAAGGACATGTGCACCAAGAAAAGAAAGACTAATGTGCCTAAGAAGGTTTTTCTAACCACTAACATTAGTGAGCTACTGTCCAACCAGATCCCTATCAAGTATAAGGACCCAGGTTGCCCCACCATTTCTTGCACCATAGGTCGAGCCGAAATCAATCGAGCACTCCTCGATTTAGGAGCCAGCATCAATTTGCTCCCTTTCTCCGTGTATCAACAACTTGGATTAGGTGAACTCAACCCGACCCAAGTTACTATTCAGTTGGCTGACCGCTCTATCAAAGTTCCAAAGGGAGAGATCAATGACGTTCTCATACGGGTTGGAGAATTCATTTACCCGGTAGATTTCATTGTCTTAGAGACACAACCTGTGTCTAATCCTAGGTCCCAAACTCCCGTTATCTTAGGAAGACCGTTCCTAGCAATCGCTAATGCAATTATAAATTGTAGAAACGGTTCCATGAGACTGACTTTTGGGGATATGACCAAGGAAGTCAATGTTTTCAACCTAGGTAAGCATCCCTACGATGTGACCGACCAACCCTTTGAGGTTAACTCCATTGAGAACATGACGAGTGAGCATAATGATGAGATCATATTTGAGTCAGAGGAAGAGGAAGAGTTAGAAACAAGTCTTGATGAGATCGAATGGGAATCAAATCTGAGTTCTATAGAGATGGGAGATTCTAGCTTAACTCCTCCACCCATCGAGCCAACTCCTTCTTTGGAGTTAAAAGCCTTGCCCAAATATCTTAAGTACGCCTACCTAGGTGAACAAGAGACGTTATCGGTCATAGTTGCATCTAATTTGACCAATAGGCAAGAGGAGGACCTGCTGGCAACCCTTAGGAGACATAGGGAAGCCATTGGTTGGACTATGGCAGATATCAAGGGACTGAGCCCTACGATAGTCCAGCATCGTATCCATCTAGAGGAAGGGGTTAGACCGAAGAGGGATCCACAGCGTAGGCTAAACCCACTCATGCAGGAGGCTGTACACGCTGAAATAGTGAAACTGTTAGATAATGGGATCATTTATCCCATTTCCGATAGCGAATGGGTTAGCCCAATGCATGTGGTCCCTAAGAAGTCTAGTTTTACTGTGGTAGAGAACGACAAGCATGAGTTAGTGCAAACACGATTGCCTACCAAGGTGAGAGTATGCATAGACTACCGCAAGTTGAACGCAGCCACTAGGAAAGATCATTTTCCCCTCCCTTTCATTGACCAAATGTTGGAAAGATTAGCAGGTCATGAGTATTACTGCTTTTTGGACGGTTATTCAGGGTATAACCAAATTCCTATAGCGCCGGAGGATCAAGAGAAGACAACGTTCACGTGTCCATTTGGGACATTTGCCTACCGTCGAATGCCTTTCAGCTTGTGCAATGCCCCCGCCACATTCTAACGTTGTATGTTAAGCCTGTTTTCTGATATGGTTGAGCGTTTCTTAGAAATTTTCATGAACGACTTCTCCGTCTATGGAAATTCATTTGACCAGTGTCTCCATCACTTGGAGCTAGTGCTGAGTAGGTGCACCAAAAAGAACTTGACCTTAAATTGGGAAAAGTGTCACTTCATGGTGCAACATGGGATTGTCCTAGGTCACGAGATATCTAGGGAAGGGATTAAGGTAGACAAGGCCAAGGTGGAGATCATAGCGAGACTTCCATTTCCGCGATGCGTGAAGGACATTCGGTCTTTCTTAGGACACGCCGGATTTTATCGTAGGTTCATTAAGGACTTTAGTAAAATTGCTAGACCCTTACAAACCTTCTAGCTAAAGACGTGTCCTTCATCTTTGATGATAGGTGCCATAGTGCATGGGAGAAATTGAAAATGGAGCTTATCTCTGCTCCTATCATCTCACCTCCGGACTGGTCCAAGCCTTTTGAGATCATGTGCGATGCCTCAGATTTTGCGATAGGTGCTGTCTTAGGACAGCGTAAGGACAGCAAGCAACACGTGATCTATTATTCGAGTAGGACGCTCAATGACGCCCAAATGAACTATACTACAACCGAGAAGGAATTCTTGGCAGTAGTGTTCGCTTTGGAGAAATTCCGCCCATACCTACTTGGGACCAAGACCACGATTTTCACTGACCATTCTGCTCTTCGATACCTTATGCTTAAAAAAGATGCAAAGGCCCGACTCATTCGTTGGATCCTTCTCCTTCAAGAATTCGATCTCGAAATTCGAGATAAAAAAGGTGTCGAAAATGTCGTAGCTGACCATCTCTCTCGTGTGCCAAACGCACCTTCTGACGAGCTGCCCATCAATGACAATTTTCCCGATGAGCAACTTCTAGCCATCTCTAAGGAGCCATGGTTTGCTGACATAGTAAATTACTTAGTCACAAACCAAACACCACCTAGTTGGTCTAAACAGGATAGATACCGATTCTTGTCTCAAGTTCGGTATTACATGTGGGAAGATCCTTATCTTTTCAAATATTGTAGCGACCAAATCATTAGGAGATGTGTCCCCGACGAGGAGACTAGAAGCGTGCTAGCTTTTTGTCATGAGTTTGCTTGCGGTGGACATTTTGGTCCTCGCAAAACTGCCGAGAAAATTCTGCAAAGTGGCTTTTATTGGCCAACTGTGTTTAGAGATGCATTTGAGTATTGCAAGACTTGCACAAGATGTCAAATGATAGGAAGAATTTCCAAACGAAATATGATGCCCTTAAATCCCATCCTAGAAGTAGAACTTTTCGATGTATGGGGCATCGATTTTATGGGACCTTTCCCGAATTCGTTTGGGCACCAATACATCTTGTTGGCCGTAGACTATGTGTCGAAATGGGTAGAAGCTGTCCCTTGCAAGACAAATGACAACAAAGTTGTTGTCAAATTCTTGAAAGATAATATCATCTCACGCTTTGGAATCCCTCGAGCCATCATTAGCGACAATGGCACATATTTTTGCAATAGAACTTTTGAACCTCTTATGCGAAAATATGCCATTACCCACAAGTTGTCTACGCCCTACCACCCTCAAACTAGCGGGCAGGTAGAAGTTTCTAATAGACAAGTCAAGCTTATTTTGGAGAAGACTGTGAATCAGAATAGGAAGGACTGGTCCACCAAACTGGTGGATGCCCTATGGGCATATAGGACTGCCTTTAAGACGATTCTAGGAATGTCTCCCTACAGACTGGTCTTTGGAAAGGCTTGCCACCTTCCTGTCGAGCTAGAGCACCGGGCCCTTTGGGCAATTAAGCAGCTAAATTTCGATTTAGATAAGGCCGGTGAGTTTCAGAAATTACAAATTTCTGAACTAGAGGAGTTGAGGAATGATGCATACGAGAATGCGAAGATTGCGAAGGATATAGTTAAGGTTTTTCACGATAAATTCATCACGAGAAAAACTTTTGTCCAAGGACAAAAAGTTTTACTTACAACTCTAGACTTCATCTCTTTCACGGTAAATTGAAGTCACGATGGACAGGACCATTCATTGTTAAGACGGTGTTTCCACACGGAGCCATAGAGATCTACGATCCCAAAAATGGCAATTCATTCAAGGTAAATGGTCAACGTCTTAAAATCTTTTTGAGTCTGTGCCGGAAGCTAATGCGGCGATGGGTCTTTTTGACCCACTGTATCGGTGATTATATCTTTCTGTCAGTTCATGCATCCATACATTTCATTCATACATTAGGGACAATGCATGAAACAAGTGTGGGGGAAGGGTATGTAATATATAAAAAAAAAAAAAAAAAATCTGAAAAAAAAAATTTAAAAAAAAAATTATAAAAAGGAAATATTTTGACTTATTTTTTGAAAGAAATCTAAGTTAGTTTTAAGGATTAGGAAAATCATGATTAGGATTTCTAAAAACTTGGTCAAAATAAATAAATTGTTTAATTTTTAGGTATAGGAGAGAAATTGAATAAATAATTAGTCTTGATTTTTACCTTAATGAAATGTGCATACCAAATGCATATCTAGGATTCTAAGACAAAGACCTTGTGCCTCATAAAAAAAAAAAAAAAAAGAAGAAGAAAAAAAAAATCACCAATTAAGCTGATACATGTGCCTCAAGAAGCATAAGTATTCATGCCTAAAGGTGAGTAAATAAAATAAAGTCCTTAGTTTTGGGGCCTAGTTCACTTGAATTTGAGTCCGCGGGGTGTTTTCTCACTTGGTGCCCTAAAGCCAACCGGTTTGGGAGTCATCGACTTTAAGTTCGTTACATGGGTGGATTAGAAAGCCTAAGAAGACTAAGAAATATAATATATGTATTAACACATCTAATAATCAATTAGTTAGGTATGAGGGCCTCAAGAAGCCTTGATACTTACACGAAAGAAAATTAGATGAGTTATACATGCCAAAAAAAAATAATATATATATATATATTAACACATCTAATAGTCAATTAGTTAGGTATGAGGGCCTCAAGAAGCCTTGATACTTACACGAAAGAAAATTAGATGATGTTATAAAAATAATAAAGAGGCATGAGAGTCCAAGTTAAGGAATTCCTAGATTCACAAGGGTGTGTATGACTTTTGGTAACGAAAAAGACTATATTAGAAATTCAATTTTAATCCTTACCTAAAATGAATAACAATTGACTTTATAAAGACCAGGTTTGAAGAATGAATAAAAATGATAATCCTAAAACTTATAGACTACTTAGTCTCTTCAATAATAATTCAAATATTTTCCTTTTTATGGATTTTGTGGGTGCAATCCGCTGAAAACCCTCACGAGACAACACTCGTCCTCTAGGGTAACCTAGAGGTTTAACGGCTTGTTGCACGTGCTAAGTGCAACCGTAATTCCTACGAAAGTGAGTTAGCTAGGTTAGATTTTTCTCTTTCTTTTTGATTTTTACTCGAGGACGAGCAAAAAGATAAGTGTGGGGGTGTGATAGGTAGCGAAAAATGCATAATTGTCATCATATATACCATCGCATTTGCACGTTTATTCATATTATAATGCACATTTATTAATATTTCTTTATTTAATATGTGCAGGCCTCAAATTATCAATTTAATAAAGAATAAAGCTTAAAGAGCCCAAAAGCCCAGATCCAAGCCCATGTTTGAAGCCCAGGTGAAAAAGCGCAAATACAAAGAGTCAAAATGCAAATACAAGGGCTAAAAGTTGCAAATATCAGAGATTAGGGAATGATAGACTTCTATCCAGCTCTAAACACCTGCAGGATGAGGATAAAAGGCCAAGATAAGAAGGAAATTCGTGGGAAGAAGATTTGAAGAAATCTGGATTAAGGATAACTTGATTACTAAGTTATCTCGAAAATCCAGATTAAAAGGCCAGGATCACACTTCTAGAAGCAGAAGCCCACATGGAAGGACCAGGAGAGGCCACGCGCCAAAGCGCGTGGCCAGAAGCCACCAAAGAGCCGCGGACGCGCGGCAAGGGCGCGGCTTTTTGACGTTATCTGGCTACCAGATTTCGTTGGCAACTCTATCCGGGACTCCTCTACATTCTGCACTATAAATATCCGAGCAGTCGCAACAGGGATGGGCATGCAGAGACGATTAGGGTTTTCTTTAGCCATTTTTATTCAAAGTTGTAATTTTTATTTCATGCTATTTATGGAGAAGAAGGAGACGATTGTGTAACCGGAGATTCAACGAAATAAAGGTCACTCTTTTGTTCTCTTTTAATTTCTGCAACTTTACTTTATTTCTTTTGTGATCTCTCTTTGTTTTAATCTGTGATCTCTTCTTGTTTTCGTTTTCTTTTCCTTGCAATCTTTCTCATAAAAAAATAATAAAAAAAATAAATAATTTGAAAAGAAAAAAAATAATGAAGAACTAAATCTCTCTAGTGGTTTGCTGAGACTCTTGAAGCAACCCTAGAGCAGTTAAGCCTAGATCTGATTAAGGAACATCAATCGAAACCCTAGGTATTAAAAACAACTTTTCTTGAAGATTAAACAAATACCTAGAATTCCTAATATAGGTTGCATATTAAAAAGACCTCTCATGACTTCAAACTTAAGAACTAGGACGGCATAAATTTAAGACTCGTCTTTTATTAGGCTGTACTTAGATGTTAGGATGAACCATAGTTTGGCTTTTAATAATGTAACTTTGCTAGAAGTCTAGTATTGATTTTTCTTGCTTGAATTATTTGTAATGACCTAGGGTGAATCATATCAATCTTAAGATGAAGATCAAGCTCCTTAACTTGCAATAGGGTTGTGGTAGAAGATCAGCAAAACCACGTCTTTAATCTCATATTTTCATCACCAATCTAATCTCTCTCTTTTTACTTGAAGCATACAGAGGAATCGAGTCGAAAAAGCTTTCATCGCATCCTTCCCTGAGGATCACGACCCTCTTGAGCCCTTGCTACAGCGGATTCGCATTGAGACTAAGAATTCTGAACTCTATTTCAATTATCAAAATCTCAATCAAAAACCTACACTAAAAAAAAATGAAAAAATGGACTAATTCCTATCTCTGCATGGTCGTCCCCTGTACGCTCTGAAAATCTCAGTATTTATAGGCAAAATCCACCATAGGAGAGCGTATGAAGATAAAGGGAGCAAACGCTCCCCCTAACTCACTAACAAAGCTGCGAAAATGTGACTTTGGCCGCGTTTTCGTGACTAGGGTGTGGCCCAGTGGCCACACCCTGTTGGTGGTAGTCCCTGATTTTGCGTTCTGACATTATCTTCAGCTGGATTTCTCGTTACAGCTCTGGAATTGTGATAAAACGGCCTTTGATCTTTGGCTTCAACTACTTGATTTGAGATGATTCATTTCAACTGATTTTTAACCTCTCTAATTTGCCAAGATTTGCCCTGATTCCCTGATTTCGAATTTATTCTGATTTAATTCAGAATTTGATGGGCTTTTGAGCCCATTTCTCTTCACTCTCCTTTAGGAATAGGCCTACAAATAAATTAAACAATAATTAAGAACAAGCAGAGTTTATTTTATAATAAATATGAGAATATAACAATAAATGTGCAATCTTAGCTACCGATCACACCCCCATACCAATCTTTTGCTCGTCCTCGAGCAAAACAACTAAACTATACTAAAAATTATTAGACCACTTTCGCAAGTCACGCGATTGCACTGAGCATGTGCAACAAGCCATTAAACCTCTAGGTTTCTCCTAGAGGAAGAGTTTTGTCTCGTGAGGGTTTTCAGTGGATTACACCTACAAAATCCATAAAAAAATAGAACAAAGAGTTAGTATTTTCGAAAAGCATTTTGAAAGAGAAAAATATTTGAAATATAATTATAAGATTTAAGTAATCTATAAGTTATAGGAAAACTAAATTTTTTCATTCCTAAACTTAGTCTCTATTCAAAAATGTATTATCAATCAAAGTAAGGAGTCAAATTATACTTCTCATCTAGTCTATTACTTTATCCTAAATCATATGCACCTTTTGACCGTGAAAATTTTGACTAAAGGTTCATTAACTCTAACTCTTATGCTTTATATATATATATATATATATATATATATATATATATATATATATATATATATATATATATAGACACACACACACATATATGGTATTATTCCTTAGTTTTATTATGCTTTCTAATTTGCCCATGTAACGAGCCTTTGATCGATGACTCCCAAACCAAACGGTCTTAGGGCACCGGGTGAGAAAACACCCCAAGGACTTAAGGACTCGAGTATATAAGGCCACAAAATTAAGGATTTATTATATGAACCGCTTTTATGCGTGAATACTTATGCTTTATTAGGCACAAATACCCAGCTTAATAAGAGGATATTTTTTTTATATTAAGGCGTAAGAATCTTTGTTTTTGAACCCTAGTGTGTAAGTGTATGATGTGTGCATATTTCATTAAGGTAAAGATGGAGACTAAATTACTTTGAAAAATTATCTTCCAAATCCTAAAAATCAAACAAATAATTTTATTTTGACCAAGTTTAAGAAATCTTAATTTTGATTTTCCTATTCCTTAAAATTGACTCAATTTCTTACAAAAAATATGTCAAAATATTGTTTCTATTTTCAAAAAGTTTTTAAAAGTAAAGAAAATGTTAAAAAAAATTTTAAAAAGAAAAACCTAAGTTATGTTAGAACCCTCCCCCACACCTATCTCATGCATTGTTCTCAATGTATGAATTAATGTGTAGATGCGAAAAGAAGAAAGGGAAGGAAAATATTACCTTAAGGTGGTGGTTCCGGTGGTGGTCTGATTGGTCCACGAAATGCGGCCCAATCGAATTTTCGTGGAGTTCAGAGGAATCCACCAGAAATCTCTTTATATAACCCACTAAAATGATGTATATATCAACATTTTTTATTAAAAATTTAACCCCATCTAATTTCCAAATTCCATAATTAATTTCGGAGATAATTTTGTCAACCGCCTTGTCCCAAAATGGAGTGTGAAAGATAGAACGATTGACTTGGACTCAGGAAGTACTGGAACTAATACCGACTCAGGAAAGTGACTTAATCAAGTAAAGGTTCAGGAGTCGAGATTGGCTCAGGAAGTGCGTCCAAATCAAGAAGTTGAAACTCAAGTCCACATTCAGTTTCTCACAATGGAATGTGACTTAATATTGGTGATTCAAGTTCAAGAATGACAGGTGTGGGAATCAAAACTGACTCTAAAATATTACTCAAGTCGGGTAACAAAACAGGAGTCAATATTGATTTGGGAATTTGAACTGTATCACAAATTTGAGAATCTAGGTCACATTTCTTATTGAGTTCAATTTCATAAAAATGAGAACTTGCCAATTTGTCAATAGGACTTTCAAAAGTATGAAATTGGTTAAGTTCAATATGATGATCATCAAAGATGGGTGATTCAATTTCATGATGAATTGGCACAGGATTCAATGTTGACTCGGGAAAAAGATTAAAATCAGGTGAAGCCACCAGAGTCATTATCGAATTAGGAAGTAGAATTGAATCACTAAGTTGAGATTCAAGATCATATTCAATCTCAAGTTCTATTTCAGGAAAGGACTCCTAACTGGTTAGACTGTCCATAGGAAGCATAATGCAGACTTTGATCACAAGCTAATTGATTAGTCTCTAATTTTGCATAATTTTCATCACATTCTCATATTTATTTCATTTAAAATTTTGCTAATAAAACCTTGCTTGCTTGATCCTAGGTCCATGGTGTGCAAATGAAGAAGAAGACCTAAATTATCATTTAATTGGTGATTAAAAACCTACCAAGTAGCCATTGACTTTAGAGTTAAGATTTTGTCAGCCCAGGACATCAAATCGCAAATCCAGAAGATCAAGGCATCAGAAGACAGACTGGGCAACGCGCTGCCGAAGCCAGGCACGCGCCGCCCTAGCAGGGCCGCGAAAACGCGGCCCTGGCCGTGTTTTCGCGGCCCTTTGGGCGCGCGCGCGGCTGCGCTTCGGGCCAGGGGTCACCCCCTGGCCCCCTTTCTCCTAATGCCTATAAATACCCCCCTTGGGGTCTGAAGAAGGACAGATTCAGAGAATAGAGTTGTATTTTTGTTTTATTGCTAGGAATTATAGTTGATTTAGTTTGTTTCTTCTAGTTTTAGTTTAGCCATTAAAGTGAATGAGAGAGAGTGTGTAAGTGTTGTATTTGAAGGGTGATAAGTTAATACAAGTACTACTTCTCTTTCTTCTTTCCATTTACTTGTGTTTTCATTTGCTTTTAATTCCTTATTGTAGTGTAACTCTTTTTACTCTTTACTTCTCTCCTTGGTAGTGTAACTTACCTTCTCTCTACTTCTTTTCTTTTTGTTGCTTCTTTCTTACCATGTCTAACTAACTCCACCATTACATGGCTAACTAACTACTAACCACTAATTTCTAACTTCTTGATTGATAACCCGAATGAGTCAATAGTGTCAAGCAAGCCTTGTGCAAACGAGAGCTTTGGCTTCTTAAGATGAGGGTTCTAACTCTAACTTACCAACAAGTATTTACCTTCTTATATTTCATACTTAAATGGTTTTGATGATCTATGGGTGTTGTACTTTGCTTGTTGTTATAAGTTAGAGAATTTCCTTTTAACTTTACCGATACCATTAGTGCACTCATGTCTTCCCGTATTCTCGCCTTCTATTGGATCTTGATAAGGGAATGTCCGAGTTTTTGCCATGTGAAGCTAAGTTTTAGGATGAACTTTCACTCGATTTCCAGAATAGTTCCAATACATAAGGGTTATGTTCGCCTATGATCCATCGTGAGGCTATCTTCCAAAAGTTAAAAATTAGTGGGAGCACTTAGTAGAAAGTTAGCCATGCGTTTTTACAACTAAGAAAAAAATCCACTTTTACAAACCACCAAAACCTTTTCCAACAATTCTTGAAACAACTTGTTTTCACTTTTCAATTATTTATTTGAAAACAAAGCACTTTCTTTCTTCTTGA
Source organism: Agave tequilana (assembly GCA_038442645.1). Classification (NCBI taxonomy): domain Eukaryota; kingdom Viridiplantae; phylum Streptophyta; class Magnoliopsida; order Asparagales; family Asparagaceae; genus Agave; species Agave tequilana. Next base: position 982,808 of record JAVJIF010000127.1, read on the forward strand.
ACTTTGAAGCCGTATCAAGCTTCCATCGCTGTCCCTCCTTGATTAGATTCGAGCTTTACCTGCACACAAAATACAAAACTTTAGATCTAAGAATAAAGATATGCAAGTGCTCAATTCTTACCGCTATAGCAAGTGGCTATGCGGGTCGTGATCCACAAGGAGGGTTTGTGATAGAAGCGTTCAAGGGTTTTTTTATTGAAATCTTTATGAAGAATAAACGAAAGTTCTTCTTTGCTTTAAGAAATGAAAATGAAAAAGAGTTATAGGTTAAAGTTAGAAAGAAAATGGTAGAATGAGGAGGTGGTGAAAATCAGAAAATGACTATGTACAAATGAATTGGAAAAGAAAGAAAAAGGATTTGGAAGATGTGGTGAAAGAAATCGTGTTGGTGATCTAAACTAAAAATAAAAGAAAAGAAAGAAGATTAAAGAATTACTCACCTAGTTTTGTTGATGGCTTACCTGGAACCCTTGCATGTTCTACCTTGCTTCGGAGGCGTTTAACGCATAAGTCATAGGATCGAGCTCAGTCCCCGTTCGCATTATATCATAAAGCCGAGCAAGAATGAACTGATACGGATCTTGAGGAGGAGAACATCTTCATGAAGTATCGTTGGCACTCACAAAAACGTTGTTATACTTATGCTTTTGGATTCACTTGCATTCTCATCAAAACAAAAAGAGGTGAAGTTGAAAGAGGAGAAGGAAAAAGAAAACAAAAGTAAAGATACGAACATAAAAAAGTATTAACCTTTATTGCTTGCAGAAATAATGGAAGAAAGGAGGAGGGTACATCAGTGTCACTCTCAACATAAGCCTCCCTCTCTTACTTACATGAATCTTCATCTAACCTAAGCTTACATACAAATTAAAATTACATAAAAAGAAAAGAAAAACCTAAACTATAAAGAATGAAAACTGAACTAAATCCTATCTCTGCATGATCGTCCCATTTCTCTCAGCTGAAACCTGTATTTATAGGCAAAAACCCAACTTACAGGATCCCGGGGAGATCGGGGGAGCAAACGCTCCCCCTAACTCCATAACTAAGCCGTGAAAACACGGCTTTGGCCACGTTTCCGCGGCCAGGGTGTGGCCAGGTGGCCACACCCTATTGGTGGGTCTTCCCGGCGTCTCGTTCTGTCTTTATCTTGGGTTGGATTTACAGTTTAGATCCGAGATTTTGAAGAAATGGCCGTTGATCTTTGCTTTAACCGATCGATTCTGAGAGGATTCTTCTCAACCGGTTTTCAACCTCTTGATTCTGCCCTGATTCACTGAGCTCGAATTAATTCTGATTTAATTCAGAATTTTGGTGGGCTTTTGGGCTCATTTCTCTTCATCTCCTTAAGGAATGGGCCTGCAAATAAATTAAACATTTAATTAGGACAATGCAGATTTTATTCTATAATAAGTAAGGAAAATATGATACTAAATGTGCAACATTAGCGACCAATCACACCCCATACCTATCTTTTGCTTGTCCTCGAGCAAAACAACTAAACAATACTAAGGATTATTAGACCACTTTCGTAGGTCACGCGATTGACTGAGCATGTGCAACAAGCCGTTAAACCTCTAGGTTTTCCCTAGAGGACGAGTTTTGTCTAGTGAGGGTTTTTAGCGGATTACACCCACAAAATCCATAAAGAAAGAGAAACAAAGAGTTAGTATTTTCGAAAAGCATTTTGAAAGAGAACATATTTGAAATATAATTGTAAGATTGAAGCAATCTATAAGTTATAGGAAAATTGAATTTTTCATTCCTAAACTTAGTCTCTATTCAAGAATTTGTTATCAATTAAAGTAAGGAGTCAAATTGTACTTCTCACCTAGTCTATTACTTTACCCTAAGTCATATGCACCTTGTGATCGTGAAAATTTTGACGAAGGGTTCATTAACTCAAACTCTTATGCCTTATTTATTATATATATATATATATTTGATGGTATTATTCCTTAGTTCTATTAGGCTTTCAAACGGTCTTAGGGCACCGGGTGAGAAAACACCCCAAGGACTTAAGGACTCGAGCAAACAAGACCACAAAACTAAGGATTTTATTATATGAACCACTTTTAGGCGTGAATACTTATGCTTTATTAGGCACAAATACCCAGCTAAATCAGAAGATTTTTATATATTTTTTTCTCAAACTTATCTAATCATCTTTCGCATAAATACTAAGACTTGCTTAGGCCAAAGCACCTAGCTAATCAATAATTAGATTTGTTTATCTTTTTTTCTTTTTCTTTTATTTTTTTATAAGGCATAAGAATCTTTGTTTTTTGAACCCTAAGTGTGTAAGTGTATGAAGTGTGCATATTTCATCAAGGTAAAGATCAAGACTAAATTACTTTGACAAATTTTCTTCCTAACCCTAAAAATCAAACAAATAATCTTATTTTGACCAAGTATAAGAAATATTAATTTGGATTTCCTATTCCTTAAAATTAACTTAATTTCTTACAAAAAATATGTCAAAATATTGTTTCTATTTTTGAAAAGGTTTTAAAAGTAAAGAAAATGTTAAATTTTTTTTAATAAAAAGATAATAAAAAGAAAAACTTAAGTTATGTTAGAACCCTCCCCCACACCTATCTCATGCATTGTCCTCCATGTATGAATTAATGCATAGATGCATGAAAAAGAAGAAAGGGAAGGAAAATGTTACCTTAAGGTGGTGGTTCCGGTGGTGGTCTGATTGGTCCACGAAATGCGGCCCAATCGACTTTTCGTTCGGTTCGGAGGAACCCACCAGAAATTTCTCTAATATAACCCATTCAAATGATGTATCCATGAAGGATTTTTATTAAATATTTGACCCCATCTAATTTTCAATTTCCATAATTAATTTCGGAGTCAAATTTGTCAACCGCCTTGTCCCAGAATGGAGTATGAAAAGATAGAATGATTGACTCGGACTCAGGAAGTACAGGAACTAATACCGACTCTGGAAGGTGACTTAAGTCAAGTAAAGGTTCAGAAGTCAAGATGATTCAAGAAGCGGGTCTAAGTCAAGAAGTTGAAACTCAAGTTCACATTTATTTTTCAACAATGGAATATGACTTAATATTGGTGATTCAAGTTCAAGAATGATAGGCGTGGGAATCAAAACTGACTCTAAAATGTTACTCAAGTCCGGTAACAAAACAGGAGTCAATATTGATTCGGGAATTTAAACTGGATCACAGATTTGGGAATCTAGGTCACATTTCTCATTGAGTTCAATGTCATAAAAATGAGAACTTGCCAATTTGTCAATAGGATTTTCAAAAGTGTAAAATTGGTCAAGTTCAATATTATCATCAAAAATGGATGATTCAATTTCATGATGAATAGGCACAGGATCCAATGTTGACTCGGGAAAAAGATTGAAATCAGGTAAAGACACCGGAGTCATTATTGAATCAGAAAGTAAAATTGAATCACTAAGTTGAGGTTCATGATCATATTCATTTTCAAGTTCAATTTTAGGAAAGGGATAACTTGCCAAACTGTCAATATCATTTTCAAAATTTGGAGTTTGGGCAAGTTCAAATGATTGTTCTGAAATGGAACCTTGATTTCCAAAACAACCTGATTCTTTGGCTCTAACAGAATTGTTGGTGACATCAGAACTTGTCAAACGGTGAGAATGTAGAGATTGGACCATCATATCTATGTCACGATTACGAGCATTTTGAGCCTGAGTCATGGCTTCAAGCATCTTTTCATAGTTGATAGGTTCATTGTTTTGATGAAAAGATGAAGTGTTGTCTTGGAATTGGTGGTGAAATTGTGAGTCCATCAGATTTTGGGATTTTTGTTTGGACTCACGCATACTCATTTCCAAAATTGATAGTTTTCTATTTTGGACTGGTGGAACTGAGTATGAATCTTGGAAATATTGTGGACTAGGTGGAGAAGGAGGACAAGTTGATTGAAAATTGGACTCGGGGGAGGTGAATCCCCACTGACTCTATAAAGAGTTGAAATTATCATGAAAATTATGGTTATAAGACTGGGGACATGGGTTATATTGATTCGGATAAGACCAATCCGGCACACTAGGTTGGTTAAAGTTATGATATGCCGGGTTGGTAATATCCGAAAATGAAGTCAGTGTGTAATATGGATTACTATTAAAATTGGAAAAATTATTATTATAAGTCATATCACACAATAGAATACAAACAAAAAGAAAGAAAAAAACAAACAAATAAGCAAACAAATAAAAGGAAAAAAATCTAAAATAAGTTAGGGTAGACCTATGACCTAGACGACTCCTAACTAATTAGACTGTCCATGGGAGGTCTAATGCAGACTTTGACCACAAGCTAATCAGCCAGGTTAGGGCAAGGTTGGTGGGAGATTTTCCGTCAAAGACGTTCCTTAATTAAATAACCACCAACCTTTGGGCTTTCAGCCCTTAATCCCTTTCCTAGACACTGATTTGGCAAGAGTCAAATTCCAACACCTTTCTCCCTTAGGATAATCTCCTAATTGAGTCCGAGATGTCCCTAGGGCCACCGTCTACTCATTTTTAATTAGGCTCGGGTTAGTGAGTGCTTGGAATCTGATTTTTGGGCCAAGGAAGGGTGATTAAATCCCCACCTTATCTTGTTATTGGGCGTTGCCCTTAAAATCAATTTGTGCAAGTGTACAAGATAAATAAATAAGATTCACTCAAAGCGATGTAAATCAACCAAGAGATGAGTCCTACTCTAGATGCAATGCGAACGTACCTTGCTCCAGCACTCTTCAACAGTAAAGAAAATGAATTGAAAAGACACGTGCCTAAAATGCAAACGTCTAATCAATTTTTTTAACTTTTTCAACAAATATTTTATTGTTGATTTATTAGCAGGCTTTTGGTGATGGCATATAAGCAATAAATTCAAAAAACTAGAATTTTGCAAAGCAAGCAGCCCTGAAAAAAGCCAGTTAGTAGTGAACTCTTCCTTGCTGCGGAAACGCAGCCAAAGCCGAGCAAACGCGACAATTCAGAGGGTACTTGGTCTCTGTTTTCAAGAACAGAGGCCCAAGACCACTTATATGTTTCTGCAATCCTTTTTTTCTTCTTTGCTTGCCCTATAACCTGTAACAGAGAAGAAAATTCGTTTTAGTTCTAAAATTTCAATATAAATCAGATTTCAATAAAAACCATTACCCTCCCCGGCAACAGTGCCAAAATTTGATTCGAGCTTTACCTGCACACAAAATACAAAACTTTAAATCTAAGAATAAAGATATGCAAGTGCTCAATTCTTACCGCTATAGCAAGTGGCTATGCGGGTCGTGATCCACAAGGAGGGTTTGTGATAGAAGCGTTCAAGGGTTTTTTATTGAAATCTTTATGAAGAATAAACGAAAGTTCTTCTTTGCTTTAAGAAATGAAAATGAAAAAGAGTTATAGGTTAAAGTTAGAAAGAAAACGGTAGAATGAGGAGGTGGTGCAGAAAATGACTATGTACAAATGAATTGGAAAAGAAAGAAAAAGGATTTGGAAGATGTGGTGAAAGAAATCGTGTTGGTGATCTAAACTAAAAATAAAAGAAAAGAAAGAAGATTAAAGAATTACTCACCTAGTTTGGTTGATGGCTTACCTGGAACCCTTGCATGTTCTACCTTGCTTCGGAGGCGTTCAACGCATAAGTCATAGGATCGAGCTCAGTCCCTGTTCGCATTATATCATCAAGCCGAGCAAGAATGAAGTGATACGGATCTTGGGGAGGAGAACATCTTCATGAAGTATTGTTGGCACTCACAAAAACGTTGTTATACTTATGCATCTGGATTCACTTGCATTCTCATCAAAACCAAAAGAGGTGAAGTCGAAAGAGGAGAAGGAAAACGAAAACAAAAGTAAAGAGACGAACATAAAAAAGTATTTACCTTTATTGCTTGCAGAAACAATGGAAGAAAGGAGGAGGGTACATCAGTGTCACTCTCAACATAAGCCTCCCTCTCTTACTTACATGAATCTTCATCTAACCTAAGCTTACATACAAACTAAAATTACATAAAAAGAAAAGAAAAACCTAAACTACAAAGAATGAAAACTGGACTAAATCCTATCTCTGGATGATCGTCCCATTTTTCTCAGCTGAAACCTGTATTTATAGGCAAAAACCCAACTTACAGGATCCCGGGAGATCGGGGAAGCAAACGCTCCCCCTAACTCCATAACTAAGCCGCGAAAATGCGACTTTGGCCGCATTTCCGCGGCCAGGGTGTGGCCAGGTGGCCACACCCTGTTGGTGGGTCTTCCCGGCGTCTCGTTCTGTCTTTATCTTGGTTTGGATTTGCAGTTTAGATCCGAGATTTTGAAGAAATGGCCGTTGATCTTTGCTTCAACTGATCGATTCTGAGAGGATTCTTCTCAACCGGTTTTCAACCTCTTGATTCTGCCCTGATTCACTGAGCTCGAATTAATTCTGATTTAATTCAGAATTTTGGTGGGCTTTTGGGCTCATTTCTCTTCATCTCCTTAAGGAATGGGCCTGCAAAAAAATTAAACATTTAATTAGGACAATGCAGATTTTATTCTATATTAAGTATGGAAAATATGATACTAAATGTGCAACATAAGCGACCAATCAGTGGATATGACCCGTATAGCCACTTCTCTACTACGGAAGAATCGCAAAAGCAGTAACATCAACCCACACTCTTTTTACTTATTCTTGTACTTGCTTTTTGCCGATCAAATTTTGGCGCCGTTGCCGGGGAGGGAACGGGTTTGTTGTTCAATACTAAAGATTATTATTTACTTTTGTGTGTAGGAGAAGTACCAAGGAGCTCACTATCACGGGAAGCAAAAGTGGTGGCCAAGGACATTGCGCGAGAATTCATTTGCCCTCGAAAAAATTCGTGTAAAAGTGAGTTTTTCCGATTGAAGTACTAACAAACTCGTTTGCAGGGTTGCCGAAAGCCGCTAAAAAATTGCTTTCCAAATTTTTAGTTTCCTTGGACGCTTCACCTTTATGCATGTATAATAAACTCAACAGAAATTCACTTGTTGCTTAATTGAAATTTGGATTAGACTTTTGAATTTAAGGTACATGTCTATTTCAATTCATTTCAATTTCTATTGAAGAGTGCTGGAGAAAAGGTACGTGTGCATTCATATAGAATAGGACCAACATTTTGAAGTGATTTACCGCTTTGAATGTTAACTTGTTGTGAATAAACTACACCCTTGCACAATTGACATTAACGGCAAAACCCAAATAAACAAGATAAGGTGGGGATTTCATCACCCTTTCTTAGCCCAAAAACCATCTCCAAGTGTACTCACACTTTCCCAAGCCTTAACTAAAAATCAATAGATGTTAGCCCTAGGAACATCTCGGACTCACTAAGAGATTAATCGAGGTTAAAAATTGCAAGAACTATACTCCTGCAAAATCGGTGTCTAAGGAAAGTAGATTGAGAGGTAAAGCCTCGAAAGCTCCGTGGTTTGGCGTAATTAGGCCCGTGGCTCCACCTGGATACCTCTCCCCGAACTTTGCCCTTTCCTGGCTGATTAGCTTGTAATTGTTGGCCCAAGAGGTTACACTCTCCAATTGTTTTGTGTTTTGATGATGACAAACCAAATATGAGCTATTTGGTACTAACAAGTTTGTTAAGATAAGTTTCAGGTTTGTACCATGTTTAGAGACCATTCGCTTAGCTATTGCAAGAACTTCTAAGTTCCACAAAGTAAGGAAGGCAAATTGCACATCAAGGAAGGATCATAGAAGAGAAGGCACTAGCAAGGCATTGGATGGCTCAAAGACTTGTAGATAGCACAAGAAGTCCTCATGTAATTTGTTTTTCAGTTTATAGTTTGTTAAAGAATAGTGGATAGGTTTGAAGCTCTATCACACACGTTTTTGCGCACATGCTCATTCCAAAATAATTTCTTATAAATTATACAAAAATATTTTGCATACAAGATTTTGCCTACAGATATATATTTATGTTTTATACTAATCCCTGTTCAAAAGTATTTTTGTTAAAATCAAAATCCTCTTTGTTTTCTTTTTAAAATTGACTTTTTGACCTGATCCGGTCGACCGGGGCGGTCGACCGAGTCTGTGTCAGTCTGGTCCGGTCGACCGGACCAGTCGACCGAAGTCCTGGCAGATGCACGTATCCGTGTGCACGTCTGTCGGTCGACCGGGGCGGTCGACCGGACTATTATTTTTTGCTCACAGGTTTTATCGGTCGACCGGGTCGGTCGACCGCTAGACTTTAACGGTCAAATTTTTATACTACCGGTCGACCGGCCCGGTCGACCGATCCGACCGTTTGAACAGTAACGGGCAGATTTTTAAGAGCTGTTTATTTTTGTCTTTTGTATTTAAAAATTCGTTTAAGGATATATTTTGATCTAATTACCTCCTAAACATCAGTAAATATGTTTTATCCCTAAACCCTAGCCCTCTCCTATAAATAGGGGTGTTTGGGGAGAGATTGGTTACAACAACTATTATTGCTAAAAATTCAAAAGTTTAAGGCTTTCAAAGTTCTTGGTTTTTGTGCTAAATTCTCTCAATTTTCTGAAGGGTTTTCAAAAGTTTTTCTCTGATTTCAATTTCTTTTCCTTACACAAAAGAGCTTCAATTCTACTCATTATTCTCTAAGGACCTTTGTAAGGGAAGAGATTTTTGAAAGAGAGAGTTTGTGGTCTTTTGACTACCAAGGAAATCACTTGTTCTTGAGATTGTAGGAGTTGGGTACTCCATTGTATTTGAGATCTTTGTGATAGTGGAAGTGGTCGGAATCCTTCTGGGGAAGGCGGGGAGTAGAGCTGGGTGCTCGAACCTCGATAACATATCCTTGTGTTTGCGATTGGTTTACATTCTTGCAATTATTCTCTACTTTGCTTGCACTTATTACTTGCTCATCATACTTACTTGCTTGCATTCATCTTGTGATTCTTGATTGTGAGTGTTATAGCTTTAAATTATTGAATTGCCCTTTGATTAGCATTATCACCTATTCACCCCCCCTCTAGGTGATTTTCAATTGGTATCAGAGCTTGGACTCTAGGTTTGGCTTAACATCCATAGAGAGATCCTTAAAATATTGCTAATCAACATTTTCATTCATCCATTCATACACTAGTAAATATGGCCGACAACATTAAAACCCCACCTAAATTTGATGGCCTAAATTTTCCCATTTGGAAGGTTAGGATGACTATATTTTTGCAATCACTAGGTAGCTTGGTAGCTAAATCCTTGACCAAACCCTACATAGCACCCGATAGTGATGAAAGTACATGGACCGACTTCAATTTTAGAGAATATGAGGCTAACTCAAAAGCCCAAAACTCCCTTTTAACCGCCTTGAATGAGGATGACCTTACACGGGTAATTCATTGCCAATCCGCCTATGAGATTTGGCAACACTTATTGGTCACACATGAAGGGACTTCACAAGTCAAGAGAGCTAAGATAGATCTCTTGAGGTCTCAATATGAATCATTTAAAATGCTTGATGATGAATCCATTGATTGTATGATTACTCGTTTTACTAAAATTACAAATGGTCTTTCTTCATTAGGTGACGTCATCTCCAACGATCAAAAGGTGCGCAAAGTGATACGGGCTCTTCCTTCTTCATGGGAGATCAAGGCCACCACCTTAAAGGAGTTGAACGACAAGGACGAGATGGACATCATTAGTCTCATTGGGAACCTAAAGACCCATGAGATGGAGAAGAAGGCAAGAGAAGAAGCCACTACTTCAAAGAAGAAATCCATAGCCTTCAAGACTTCATCCACCAATGATGACGATGATGAAGACGAAGAAGAAGATGAGGAGCTAACTCTACTTGTGCGGAATGTCAAGAGGTTGTACCGAAAGAACAAGTTCAACTTCCGGAGAAGATTCGAAGGCAAAGAGGAGCGGAAGATCATTTGCTATAATTGCCGCAAACCCGGACATATCATGGCGGATTGTCCGGAGTTCAAGAAGAAGATGACTTCCTCCTTCAAGCCAAAGAAACCGGAGGAGAAGAAAGCCTACAAAGCAACATGGGATTCGGAAAGCGAGTCCGAAGAGGAGGTGGATCAAGCTAATATGTGTTTCATGGCAAACACACCTAAGGTAACCCCTCAATCCCTTGATGATGAAGATGATGAACTAAGTAAGGAAGTTCTAGTTCATGCCTTTGTAGAACTTTCTGAAACTTATGATAATAAGAAACTTGAATGCTTTAAATTACAAAAAGAAGTTGCTTTTCTTAAAAATCAACTTGCTTTGGTTTCAAAAGAAAAAGATGATCTTTCTTCCAATCTTGTTTCTATTCAAAATGAATTTGACGCTTATAAGATTTCTTGTAAGGGTAAAACCCCTATTGTTGATAATAAAGAAATTTCTTCCTTAAAAACCAAAATGGTTGATTTTGAAAAGATTTTGAAAGATTGTGCTTTTAACACCAAGAAGCTTGAAGAAAAGTTTTCCAAAAAGCACACTTCTCATGTTAAAGATTCTCATGCTAAAATTCCACATGCTCACACTTCAAATAATACTTCTCATGCTAAATCTTTTCATGCTCACAATGCCCATGCTCACAAATCACACACTCACTATGCTTTTAGATATGGTAGAGTGTATAGATGTACTTATTGTGGCAAAAATGGACATTTAGCTAAATTTTGTTATGATAAATTGCATAGTTCAAATAATCTTGTTTGGGTTAATGGCTCTAACCCTCATGGACCCAAGAAAATGTGGGTACCAAAATCAAGTCCTAAAATGTTTGATGTAGGTACACACCAAGGCTCCAAGACGTAGGGAGCGGTGGTACCTTGATAGTGGTTGTTCGAGACACATGACGTGGGATATCAACAACTTCACAACCCTATCAAGGTACATGGAAGGTGGCTCCGTCACCTTCGGGGATGATTCCAAAGGCACCATCATCGGTATTGGTAATATTCAAATTGGTTCATCTCCTATTATAGAGAATGTTGTTTTAGTAGATGGTTTAAAACATAATTTGCTTAGCATTAGCCAACTTTGTGATCGTGGACTTAAAGTTGTTTTTGATGATTCCTCATGCAAGATTTTTGATGTTAAATCCGATGTTTGTATTCTTACCGGTTTTCGTGATAATAATGTTTATATTATTGACATGCTTAATTTAGATTGTTCTACTAAATGCTTAAATGCTTTTGATGAAAATTCTTGGCTTTGGCATAGAAGATTAGGACATGCATCTTTTGACCATATCTCTAGGATTAATTCAAAGGAATTGGTGAAGGGTATACCTTGCTTGGATTTTGAGAAAGACCGCATTTGTGGTGCGTGCCAACTTGGGAAACAAACCAAGTCTTCCTTTAAACCAATCAAGGATATCATGTCAACTAGGCCTTTAGAATTAATTCATATGGATCTTTTTGGACCAACTAAAACTAAGAGTTTAAATGGAAGTAGATTTGCATTTGTTTTGGTTGATGATTTCTCCCGTTTTACTTGGGTTTTCTTTTTACAAAATAAAGATCAAACTTTTTCTCATTTTAAAATTTTTCGAAAAAGAGTTGAAAAAGAAAAGGGTTTTCCGATTTTGAGAATAAGGAGTGATAGAGGTGGTGAGTTTATTAACCAACTCTTCATGACTTATTGTGATGAAAAGGGAATTAAGCATGAAACATCTTGTCCTAGAACTCCACAACAAAATGGAGTTGTAGAAAGGAAAAATAGAACACTTCAAGAGATGGCTAGGACAATGATAAGTGAATATGACCTCCCTCAATATTTATGGGCCGAGGCCGTAAACACCGCATGCTATATATCGAATCGTATTTATTTATGCAAAAATTCTTCCAAAACTTCTTTTGAAATGTATCATTCTAGAAAACCAAATGTTGCATATTTTAAAGTTTTTGGATGCAAGTGTTTTGTTTTGAATACTAAGGATAATTTGGGTAAATTTGATGCTAAGGCTTATGAGGCTATCTTTGTTGGATATTCCTCTACTAGCAAAGCATATAGAGTTTTCATTAGATCTTCTCATACCATTGAAGAATCCATGCATGTTAAATTTGAAGAATCTAATGTGGTTGTTGAGAATGTTGTAGAGATTGAACCATTAGGTGAAGACATGGAGAGACTATCCTTGAAGGACTCACCCGCTCAAGAAGAAAAGCTAGACCCTATTGGTGAAGTTCAAGAGGATAAGGAGGAAAGCACTCAACCGCTTCCTAAAGCTTGGAGATACGCTACAAATCATCCTAAGGAGCTCATCTTGGGTGATGCATCTAAAGGAGTCACAACGCGCTCCAAACTCCATGACATATGTGGTAACTTTGCTTTTATTTCTCATTTTGAACCCAAAGGCATTCTCGAAGCCGAGACGGACCCATATTGGTTGCTTGCCATGCAAGAGGAACTCAATCAATTTGAGCGCAACCAAGTTTGGCACCTTGTTCCTAAGCCCCACGATAGACCAATAATTGGTACTAAGTGGATCTTTAGAAACAAGATGGATGAGTCCGGAAATGTCATTAGGAATAAAGCTAGGTTAGTGGCCCAAGGTTACACTCAAGTTGAGGGAATTGACTTTGAGGAGACCTTTGCACCCGTAGCACGGCTTGAAGCCATACGGATGACACTAGCTTTTGCATGTTTTAAAAATTTTAAACTTTTTCAAATGGATGTAAAAAGTGCATTTTTAAATGGTTTTATTAATGAAGAAGTTTATGTTTCTCAACCTCCCGGTTTTGTTGATCATGTTCATCCCGATTTTGTTTTTAAACTTGATAAAGCTTTGTATGGATTGAAACAAGCTCCAAGAGCTTGGTATGAAAGGCTTTCTAGTTTTCTCATTTCAAATGATTTTATTAAAGGCAAAGTAGACACAACTCTCTTTACTAAGCATGTTGAGAATGATATTTTAATTGTGCAAATTTATGTTGATGATATAATTTTTGGATCTACTAATGAGCTTTTATGCAAGGATTTTGAGAAGGTAATGCAACTAGAATTTGAAATGTCTTCCATGGGTGAGCTCAATTTCTTCCTTGGACTCCAAATCAAGCAATTGCAAGACGGAACCTTCATTAACCAAGCCAAGTACGCAAAGGAGCTAGTAAAGAAGTTTGGGCTTGAAGGATCAAAGGCTTGCAACACTCCAATGGCAACTACAACCAAGCTTGATAAGGACGAACAAGGTAAAAATGTTGATATTAAATTATATAGAAGCATGATAGGAAGTCTTTTATATTTGACGGCAAGTAGGCCGGATATCATGTTTAGTGTGTGTCTTTGTGCTAGATTTCAATCGTGTCCTAAAGAGTCTCATCTTATTGCGGTAAAACGCATTATTCGTTATATTAAGGGCACTATTGGAATGGGTCTTTGGTATCCGAAAACTATAGATTTTTCAATGACTAGTTATTCGGATGCCGACTATGCGGGTTGTAGAGTAGATAGAAAGAGTACTAGTGGGACATGTCAATTTCTTGGTAATTGTCTTGTTTCATGGTCCTCTAGGAAACAAAATTCCGTAGCTCTCTCAACCGCCGAGGCGGAGTATGTTGCCGCGGGGGCTTGTTGTGCACAAGTCCTTTGGATGAAACATACTCTCCTTGATTTTGATTTGCACTTTGATCATATAAAAATATTTTGTGATAATACTAGTACTATACACATGACCAAAAATGCAAATCAACATAGTAAGACCAAGCACATTGAGATTAGATATCACTTTCTTAGAGATCATTTTGAGAAAGGTGATATAGATATTGATTATGTTTCCACGGATTTACAACTAGCCGATATTTTCACTAAACCTCTTGATTTTGCTAGATTTTCGTTTATTTGTGGAGAACTTAATGTTTGTATTATTGAATAAACATGTTTTTCATAACCCTTTTTGATGTATGACAAAAGGGGGAGAATAAGTTTACATGGACAAAAATAAGTTCATTTGGTCTTGGTTCCATATGAATTTATATGTTTTGTTTTTATGAGTTTTTGTGTTTTAAATAAATTCTTGTGTTTTAGTTGTTTTTGGTATTTTTGGTATCAAGAGAAATTTTTGTGTTTTAATTGGTTTCAATAATTGGTGCATCATTTCAATTATTAGTTTAAAGTATAGCATAATTTGAGGGGGAGTTTTCTCCTACCCTATATTTTTGTTAATAGCCTATTTGTTTTGTCATCATCAAAAAGGGGGAGATTGTTGGCCCAAGAGGTTACACTCTCCAATTGTTTTGTGTTTTGATGATGACAAACCAAATATGAGCTATTTGGTACTAACAAGTTTGTTAAGATAAGTTTCAGGTTTGTACCATGTTTAGAGACCATTCGCTTAGGTATTGCAAGAACTTCCAAGTTCCACAAAGCAAGGAAGGCAAATTGCACATCAAGGAAGGATCATAGAAGAGAAGGCACTAGCAAGGCATTGGATGGCTCAAAGACTTGTAGATAGCACAAGAAGTCCTGATGTAATTTGTTTTTCAGTTTATAGTTTGTTAAAGAATAGTGGATAGGTTTGAAGCTCTATCACACACGTTTTTGCGCACATGCTCATTCCAAAATAATTTCTTATAAATTATACAAAAATATTTTGCATACAAGATTTTGCCTACAGATATATATTTATGTTTTATACTAATCCCTGTTCAAAAGTATTTTTGTTAAAATCAAAATCCTCTTTGTTTTCTTTTTAAAATTGACTTTTTGACCTGATCCGGTCGACCGGGGCGGTCGACCGAGTCTGTGTCAGTCTGGTCCGGTCGACCGGACCAGTCGACCGAAGTCCTGGCAGATGCACGTATCCGTGTGCACGTCTGTCGGTCGACCGGGGCGGTCGACCGGACTATTATTTTTTGCTCACAGGTTTTATCGGTCGACCGGGTCGGTCGACCGCTAGACTTTAACGGTCAAATTTTTATACTACCGGTCGACCGGCCCGGTCGACCGATCCGACCGTTTGAACAGTAACGGGCAGATTTCTAAGAGCTGTTTATTTTTGTCTTTTGTATTTAAAAATTCGTTTAAGGATATATTTTGATCTAATTACCTCCTAAACATCAGTAAATATGTTTTATCCCTAAACCCTAGCCCTCTCCTATAAATAGGGGTGTTTGGGGAGAGATTGGTTACAACAACTATTATTGCTAAAAATTCAAAAGTTTAAGGCTTTCAAAGTTCTTGGTTTTTGTGCTAAATTCTCTCAATTTTCTGAAGGGTTTTCAAAAGTTTTTCTCTGATTTCAATTTCTTTTCCTTACACAAAAGAGCTTCAATTCTACTCATTATTCTCTAAGGACCTTTGTAAGGGAAGAGATTTTTGAAAGAGAGAGTTTGTGGTCTTTTGACTACCAAGGAAATCACTTGTTCTTGAGATTGTAGGAGTTGGGTACTCCATTGTATTTGAGATCTTTGTGATAGTGGAAGTGGTCGGAATCCTTCTGGGGAAGGCGGGGAGTAGAGCTGGGTGCTCGAACCTCGATAACATATCCTTGTGTTTGCGATTGGTTTACATTCTTGCAATTATTCTCTACTTTGCTTGCACTTATTACTTGCTCATCATACTTACTTGCTTGCATTCATCTTGTGATTCTTGATTGTGAGTGTTATAGCTTTAAATTATTGAATTGCCCTTTGATTAGCATTATCACCTATTCACCCCCCCCTCTAGGTGATTTTCAGTCGAGTTCCTGCAACAACCTCCCCTGGAGAATCAACCAGTTAGGAGTCGTCTAGGTCCAGGTACCTTAGACTAAGACTTGTGATTGTTTTTCTTTCTTTTGTTTGTTTTTTGTTCTTTTTTGGTTGTTTGTTGTCTTCACGTTGTTTATGGTGTACTGCATGCAAGAGTGGGTCAGAGATCTATCAACTTCCAGATTAACAAGAAACACTTCTCTACCCTTGCATCTAGAACCGGTGATGGCGTCACTTCAGGATAGATTTTACCCGATCAGAACTTCACTTCCATCTTGCATAAAACTTCCTGAAGCAAACGGAAATAACTTCGAGTTAAAACCTCAATTCATTAACACTCTTCCCAAATTTCATGGTTTAGAATCAGAGGACGCATACTTCTTTGTTAGGGAATTTGAAGAAGTGTGCCTCATGATACATATACCCCAGCTAGAAGACGATGTCGTTAGGTTACGTTTCATCCCTTTTCCCTAAAGGACCTAGCTAAGAAATGGTTGTACTGCTTGGCAGCAGATTTCGTCACAACTTGGGATGATTTCATCAAGGCCTTCTTGAAGAAATTCTACCCAATTCACAAAACTGCCCTCATTAGGAAGAACATCATGCAGTTTAGGCAAGAACCGAGCGAACCATTTTGGAGATACTTTGAGCGATTCAAAGATCTCCTAGCTTAGTGCCCTCATCATGGCGTGGAGAAATGGCGTCAGTGTCAGGTTCTCTACGATGGTCTAGACTATCAAACGAAACCCTTTTAGAGACTATGTGTCAGGGAGGGTTCTTGCAGAAAGATGAGAATCAGGGTTGGGATTTATTTAAGGATTTAGCTGAGAAACCCTGCAATGGGAGCAAGCCTCAGAGAAACCTAGGAATTTCACAATCTATAGCTTCAAGAGGAGGGCTCCTATCTCTAGAATCATCCATAGTTGCCAAGGCTAAGATTGCTAACCTAATGAGAAGGATGGAGGCTCTGGAAACAAAAGAGCCTGCCAATGTCAACCAGATCAACCCACCACCAATTCACAATCCGGGTTGTTCATACTGTCAGGTACCAAACCATGTCTTTGAAGAGTGCCCACTTTTTCATACCGAGCAAGTGCCACCGGAACACCTGAACGCGGCCTACTCATGGCCGCCACACAATCCCTACTCACAAACATATAATCCGGGTTGGAGGAATCACCCTAATTTCTCCTGGGCCCCAAACAATCCTCCCATGCCTAATTTCTCCAATAATTTTCACCATCCTATTCCTCTACCACCTTTCCCAGTCAAGCCCCATCTTCCTCCTCGCAAGGCTCACCAATGGAAAAGAAAATCAGTAAAGTGGAGGAGAGCATAGAGGCTTTCATGAAGTCCCAAACCGCTTTTATGCAAAACTAGGGACAAACTCTGAACAATCATTCATAGGCTATATTGAGATTAGAAATGCAGATAAGCAAGTTAGCTAGCTCCCTAAGTGAAAGACCAAAAGGTACTTTACCAAGTCAGCCGCTAGTTAACCCAAAAACCTCCAATCAAGCATATGAAATTCAGGATCCATCGATTAACCAGTGCAATGCTGTTCACATACTATGATCTGGAAAGAAGGTAGACAACACGGTCTACCAACAGAAAAGTCCAGTCCATCCTGATCCCACTCCAGCCTCCCCCTCTACTAGTTCCTCCTAATCCGCTCTATAAACATCTTACGAGGACAAAGCTGCTGAACAAGTTCATAAGCCTATAGCACCCTTTCCCAATAGGCTTAGGAACAACAATAAGAATATGCACATGGAGAAAATGCTACAGACGTTCAATCATGTCAAATTGAATGTGCCACTTCTTGACGCTATCCAACAAGTCCCGGCTTATGCCAAATTTCTTAAGGATATGTGTACGAAGAAGAGAAAGACCAATGTGCCTGAGAAAGTGTTCTTGGCAACCAATATAAGAGAAATTTTGTCTGGTCCCATTCCCGTGAAATACAAGGATCCCGAATGTCCCACCATTTCCTGCACGATAGGACAGACCAAAATCAGTAGAGCACTTCTTGACCTTGGAGCAAGTATCAACTTGCTACCTCTCTCAGTATACCAGCAACTTGGGTTGGGCGAGCTATGCCCTACTCGAGTCACCATTGAGCTAGTTGATCGATCTGTGAAGATCCCTAAGGAGAAAATCACAGACGTCCTAATCCGGGTCGGGAATTTCATTTACCCCGTTGACTTCATTGTGCTTGAGACCTAACCTGTGTCCAATCTTAGGTCTTAAATTCCCGTCATCTTAGGGCGCCCATTCCTTGCTACAGCCAATGCCATAATCAATTGTAGGAACGGGTCCATGCGATTGACTTTTGGAGACATGACGAAGGTGTTGGCCCAGAGGCCTTCCACTCTAGTTCTGATGATGATTAACTCATGTAGGTATGTTTACTAATAATCTTGTGATTTTAAGTTTCAGATCATTTAGCAAGATATTAGTTGGTGATTAGCTTCAATAAGGAGTTTAGAAGCTTTTCATGGTGATTCTAGTGCCCGAGCATCAAGATCATACCTTTGCACTCGGTGGATCACGTTTGGGATCGAGTCGGCTTGAAGATTGAAGATCGTCAAGAAGACTTAGGTATCCTAGTTTTAGTTTAGTGTGTTTAGATCCATTTGTAAAGCTTAGAATAGTTGATATGCTCAAGTGCACAACACACACGTTTTATGGTTTTTCGGTTTTTAGTTTAACTGATATTTGTTTTCATGAATAGATTGATCAAAATAAGTTTACCTTGGTTTTATGTATATTAGATGTATTCTATATACATACATGCTTACATGAGCTATACAAACTTACTTTGACTTTCCTATTCATGTATTGAAAAATCAAAGTTTGATAAAATACAAGTTTTGGTTTTTGATAAAATTTGCAAGACACTAAAATGGTTCAAAATGTTTGATATTTGTCTTGAAATATTTATCACATGTTTGTATATCCATGTAAACTGATAAAACTATCTTTATGGTTTTTTACAAGATTTATAGGATTTAAATAAATATTTTTAAACTTGTTTTTCTGACCCTGAATGTGGTTGACAGGGCAGGTCGGTCGACCGCACGGGTCGACCGCACCAAAGGCCAGTCGACCGTTGCGGTCGACCGACGTGCACAGTGTTGGCCCAAAGGCCTATCACTCTAGTTTTGATGATGATCAACTCATGTAGCTATATTTGCTAATGATCTTGTTTAATTAGTGACAGATTCTTTATCAAGATCTTAGTAGGTGCAAAGCTCAACAAAGGATTAAATGTCAAGATTTAGAGCTAGCACGGGGTGATCCAAGGAGCTTTGGATCAAGCTTGGACCAAGTCAAGAAGATGAGAAGCCTTCAAGTGAAGACTTCAAGAAGATGAAGACTTGTGTCTAGGTATAAGATTTTGTTTTTGTTTTAGATAAAAAATGTAAAGGATAGAATAGATTGGTGGATTGCTCAAATCATATCACACACACACTCTTGAGATTTAATTGTCTTTTCATAAAAGAATTTTTAGTTAGAAAAGACTCTTTCATTTTGGTAAAAAGATTTTTCCTTATGACAAAATATATGTCTTGGTTTTTGATATTCATGTTTACATCTTTCAACCAAAACCAAGTTTAGTGCTTTATGTCAAAAACTAGATATTTCATCTTGATTGTGTAGTGGATCATATCCATACACACTATGTTTTAAAGTATATCTTGTTTTTGTATTTGATGAAAATTTGGAAAAACATGTTGTTTTAGAAAAACAGTTTTTATTATGAGCCAATATTTCCAAGTTACAAAAATAGTCAAATCTTTAATAACATGCCAAGCATGTTTCTATAATCATAAAACTTTTTTTGTAGAATTTCTAAGTATTTATGAGATTTTTTATTAAGCCAAAAAGACCAATCTTTAATCCCAAAACCAATCTTTATTAAGCCAAACTGACAGTGGCCGGTCGACCGGGTCGGTCGACCGGACGTGCACAGACGTGCACGCCTGTGTGCACTGGAGAACGGTCGACCGGACCGGTCGACCGCTTCAGAGAGCTTGGCTCTCAGGAAATCTCGGTCGACCGGGCCGGTCGACCGACAGAGAGTTTACTCTCTTCTCCAGTTGCTCGGTCGACCGGGTCGGTCGACCGTAGGCTGCAAGGGTCGGATTTTGACCGTTGCCGGTCGACCGGACCGGTCGACCGGAAGCTCTGACAGAGCCCAACGGTCAGATTTTTCTGGCCTCTATAAAAGGGGGTTTTGTCATTGTTTTGAGCCAATATTTTTGGAGACCTTAGAGCCTGTTTTCTCATATTCATTCCAGAGGTTTTTCTCCACAAAAATAGTGAGCTAATACTTCCAATCAAAAGGAAAGATTTTATAAGAGTGTTTATTGTGATTTCTTGAAATTTTCACCAAAGATTCTTTCCTTGATTTCTCACACTACACTTGAGCATCCATAGTTATATCTATCCTATAGGAGTGTTGTAGTGAGAGTTTTGTTAGGTGATCAAGTGTTTAGATCACCAAGATCTTTCTTTGTATTTGAGGAAACGGGCAAGTGTGCTCGTTGGTGTTTTGAGTTCGGGTGCGGACTTGTTGTATGAGGTGCGGCCTCGACGAGCCGGTGGGCTTGTGGTGTGTAAGGGACTTTGGGAGTCCGAGGGCTTGTAGGTGTTGCGGCACCAAGGAGAGATCCGGTTGGATCGTGCATAGTGGAAATCCTTCGTGTGTCGAAGGCGGGGATGTAGAGCAAGTGTGTTCGAACCTCGAAACAAACCCTTTGTGTTTGCGATTGCTCACTCTTGCTCTCTCTCTTTCTCTTTGTCTCTTTTATATCTTGCATTCAATTATTGTCTATCTTTATATGCTTGATATACCCTTGTGCTTAATTGTTATATAATTGCTTGGGATTGATTGTCTAACACTTGTATTCAACCAAGAGAGCCAACACGGCACCTCAACCCATTCAAGGGGAATCTAGAGGAGTTTGTCCAGAGCCTTGCAAGGGGAATTCGGCAACACTCTTGTGTTATACATAAGTGTTTAATTAAAAGAAGTTTTATTTGGTCATCTTAGTTTTAATTCCGCATTAATTGCTCATAAGTGACCATTAGATTAGCCATCACCTATTCACCCCCCCTCTAGGTGATCTTACAATTGGTATCAGAGCTAGTGCTCTTGATTTGGGTCTAACAACCTAAGAGTTAAAGATCCTCCTTTTAGGCTAATCACAATATTTTTGTACACACACACCTCACCATGGACTTCATGTCACCACCCAGCTTTGACATTCTTAACATCCAAATTTGGAAGGTTAAGATGTCTTTGTTCCTCAAAGGACTTGGCCTTAGTGTATATCTTACCACAACTAATAAAGAATATTGCTTAAATGGTAAGAACATTGAGGCTAATACAAAAGCCCTTCATGCTATTAAGTCAACCCTAAATGATGATTATTTATCTAGGGTTTCTAATGTTGAATCGGCTTTTGTAGCTTGGAACATCATCACCTCCCTTGGCGAAAAGGACTTATACTATGCGGGGAGCGATTCGGACGTTGGAAGCGACATCTCCAACGTATGCTATATGATCCAAGGGGATAACCCCCTTGAGGTAAACTCCGAATCTGATGATGAGGACATGTCATATGATGAGCTCACTTCATTTTGCCAAACAATTCTTGAGAAATATGACATGATTAAAAGGGAAAATAAAAATTTGAAAAAGGACATTGCTTGCATGCATATAGAACAAGATTCTTTTAAATCTAACATTGCATGTTTAGAAAAAGAAAATAACATTTTGAAAAAGAATTTTGATGTCATGCTTAATGATAAAGTTTCTTTAGAAAATAAAATGGCATTCTTAGAAAAAGAAAATGAAGATTTGAAAAATGAGAATATTTCCTTGATGTCTAAATTGAATGTTTTATGTGAAGGAAATATGATTTTGAAAAATAAGATTGATTTGGTGGAAAAACAAAAGGAAGATGTTTCTCAAGAAAATAAATCTTTGAAAAGAAAAATTTGTGAAAAAGAAAAAGATTTTGTTTCACAAAAGAAAAAGAAAAGTGATTCTATATCTCATCATGCTTCTCATGCTCACATTGATCAAAATGAGATTAAAATTTTGAAAAATAAAATTGATAATTTGAGCTCTAATTTGAGCTCATGTGCATTCAATCATACTAGATTGGAATCCTTGTTTCAAAAGAAACAAGTTCCTCATACTCATGCACATTCACATCATGCACATGCTTATGATGCACATCATGCTCACACTCCCACTCATAAGTATGCTAAGGTGTACACATGTACACATTGTGGCCGCAAAGGCCATCTAAGAAAATTTTGTTATGAAAGGTTAAATGTTCTTATTTTTGATAAAAATAAAAATGCTTGGGTTCCTTACAAGACTAACCCCATAGGACCCAAGAAAATATGGGTACCAAAATCCCCACCTTGTGTATTTGATGTAGGTGAGGAATCTCTCAAAACGTGAGAGATTTGGTGCCTTGATGGTGGGTGCATTTGAACTAAAATGACACATACTTGGATGCATTGCTATCAAGAAATTTTGGTGGGTCAACCACCATGCTTGGAGTTTTGGAGTTGGTAACAATTTCTAAACTTCTATTTTATTTATGTACATGCCTTTTATTTTCATAATATCATTCATAGCATGTTCATGTTTTAAGATTTTATGTGCTTCATGTGGTATTTACATGCTTAAATGTAGAATGTGTCAAAACTTTCATTTATGCATATATAATAGTGAACTACAATTGACTCATATATATTTGAACTTCATGCTCATTTGTATCCACTATATGCATGTGTATAGGCTAGTTTTGATGATTCGGTCATTTATACTTGTTATGCCTATCTTTGATCTTACTTCAAGTATATGTGTGTTTAATTCAAATCTAATAAATATACATGTATACCCCTTGAGTCATTTACCTTCATGCAATATATATTGGACTCTTTTCATATTTGGGATATGTATGCATATTGTTAGAATTGGATAAATCATACATATACCATGAAGATTAGTATTTTAAATAAATAATAATAAAAAATGATTTCTCATGTTTTTGATTTGTACAACAAAATGTGATTTATGATCTTTTTGAGCTTGAATGACTATTTTCATAAGAATGCTATTTACATGATCTTTTGAACACTCATCTTTATGATACAAAATATTTTGAGCTTTATAGATCATGAGTGATTAAATCTTTATGTATTTAGCAATGCTTTATGAAAAATATATGATTTGTTTTAAGATTAAAAATAAGATTTTCATGAGATTCATACTTCACTTTCTATTTTCATGAAAATACCATTTACATAACCTTTGAACAGTCATCTTTTATGATAAAAGATAATTTTTGAGCTTTATGGATTATGAGTGCTTAAACTTGTATGTATTTAGTATAATTCATGAATAACATATGATTTCATGTTTTTGAAGGATCTTTAACTAGTTTTTCAAAAATTATTTATAACTAGTTATTTATTCTTCAAATTTGGTAGTGCTTAAACATAACTATTTTTCAAACCTACCAATTTTTGGTTATGAGTATATACATGACTTACAATGTTAATTTTACAATTGGTATATTACTCACATTTTGGTTCCTATATATGTATGCCCTAATTTTCAAATTGGTCTTATCTATTCACATACATATATATGATTTTCATGTGCTTGCTTTACAATTGATTTACATTCTTAAAAGCACAAAAAGTTTATGCTAAGTTAAGTTAACACCTTATATTAACTATGCATAAGCTTATGAAAAATAAAAAGATTTTATTTTAGATCTTTCATTTGGTATCAATATGCTTCAACTTCAAATTTGTTATATGATTACAATTGATATCAATATGTTTGAAACATTAAAAGATTTTGCAATGATAACTTGATATCACACATCTTCAAGTGCTATTTTCTATTGGTATCAAAATTACAAATTATGATTGGTTCAAAATTTGTTTTATTGGGAAAAGTTCAAAATTTTGTTTTGATAAAAAAAAAATAAAATAAAATAAAATGTTTTGTTTTGTATTTCCTATATGCAAGGAGAGCTTAACATCTCTCTTACATATAGATTCATGTTGAGTATATTATAAATTGAGGAGCTTAACATCTCTTCTTCATATGATATACGTGTGTAGGGGGAGCTTCACATCTCCTTCTATGCATTACATACTTGTGTTGTGTGAATTAGGGCTTCACATCCCTCTTTCATGCAATGCATATTGTAGGGAAGCTAACTTAACGTCTTCCTCTTCATGAATGTATATCGCATATAAATCTTTATTGGTTGATTTGTATTTACCCCTTCTTGATTCTTTTGTTTTTGACAAAAAGGGGGAGAAAAATTTGTTTTGATTTGCTTTTACTTTGAACCGTTTGTTGATGATTGACAAAAAGGGGGAGAAGTATTTGTGATGTATTTGTGATATATGCATGATTTCCTTACTTAAGGGGGAGAAGTATTTGTCTTCCTTACTTAAGGTTGTATAAGATTTGTATTTATGCATATATATATTTGTATTGCAAATAGGAGAAAAAGATTTTGATTTATGCTTGTTGCATGTTTTATCTCCATACTTGCATACATATTCACGTGCCTCATTGCCTTATCTATTGCTTATTTGATATGCGTGAGTTAAGGGGGAGCTTCTTTGAAGCTTTACTTTAATCCATGCATATATAACTTCATGAGTTTTGTCATCATCAAAAAGGGGGAGATTGTTGGCCCAAAGGCCTATCACTCTAGTTTTGATGATGATCAACTCATGTAGTTATATTTGCTAATGATCTTGTTTAATTAGTGATAGATTCTTTATCAAGATCTTAGTAGGTGCAAAGCTCAACAAAGGATTAAATGTCAAGATTTGGAGCTAGCACGGGGTGATCCAAGGAGCTTTGGATCAAGCTTGGACCAAGTCAAGAAGATGAGAAGCCTTCAAGTGAAGACTTCAAGAAGATGAAGACTTGTGTCTAGGTATAAGATTTTGTTTTTGTTTTAGATAAAAAATGTAAAGGATAGAATAGATTGGTGGATTGCTCAAATCATATCACACACACACTCTTGAGATTTAATTGTCTTTTCATAAAAGAATTTTTAGTTAGAAAAGACTCTTTCATTTTGGTAAAAAGATTTTTCCTTATGACAAAATATATGTCTTGGTTTTTGATATTCATGTTTACATCTTTCAACCAAAACCAAGTTTAGTGCTTTATGTCAAAAACTAGATATTTCATCTTGATTGTGTAGTGGATCATATCCATACACACTATGCTTTGAAGTATATCTTGTTTTTGTATTTGATGAAAATTTGGGAAAACATGTTGTTTTAGAAAAATAGTTTTTATTATGAGCCAATATTTCCAAGTTACAAAAATAGTCAAATCTTTAATAACATGCCAAGCATGTTTCTATAATCATAAAACTATTTTTGTAGAATTTCTAAGTATTTATGGGATTTTTTATTAAGCCAAAAAGACCAATCTTTAATCCCAAAACCAATCTTTATTAAGCCAAACTGACAGTGGCCGGTCGACCGGGTCGGTCGACCGGACGTGCACAGACGTGCACGCCTGTGTGCACTGGAGAACGGTCGACCGGACCGGTCGACCGCTTCAGAGAGCTTGGCTCTCAGGAAATCTCGGTCGAACGGGCCGGTCGACCGACAGAGAGTTTACTCTCTTCTCCAGTTGCTCGGTCGACCGGGTCGGTCGACCGGAGGCTGCAACGGTCAGATTTTGACCGTTGCCGGTCGACCGGACCGGTCGACCGGAAGCTCTGACAGAGCCCAACGGTCAGATTTTTCTGGCCTCTATAAAAGGGGGTTTTGTCATTGTTTTGAGCCAAGATTTTTGGAGACCTTAGAGCCTGTTTTCTCATATTCATTCCAGAGGTTTTTCTCCACAAAAATAGTGAGCTAATACTTCCAATCAAAAGGGAAGATTTTATAAGAGTGTTTATTGTGATTTCTTGAGATTTTCACCAAAGATTCTTTCCTTGATTTCTCACACTACACTTGAGCATCCATAGTTATATCTATCCTATAGGAGTGTTGTAGTGAGAGTTTTGTTAGGTGATCAAGTGTTTAGATCACCAAGATCTTTCTTTGTATTTGAGGAAACGGGCAAGTGTGCTCGTTGGTGTTTTGAGTTCGGGTGCGGACTTGTTGTACGAGGTGCGGCCTCGACGAGCCGGTGGGCTTGTGGTGTGTAAGGGACTTTGGGAGTCCGAGGGCTTGTAGGTGTTGCGGCACCAAGGAGAGATCCGGTTGGATCGTGCATAGTGGAAATCCTTCGTGTGTCGAAGGCGGGGATGTAGAGCAAGTGTGCTCGAACCTCGAAACAAACCCTTTGTGTTTGCGATTGCTCACTCTTGCTCTCTCTCTTTCTCTTTGTCTCTTTTATATCTTGCATTCAATTATTGTCTATCTTTATATGCTTGATATACCCTTGTGCTTAATTGTTATATAATTGCTTGGGATTGATTGTCTAACACTTATATTCAACCAAGAGAGCCAACGCGGCACCTCAACCCATTCAAGGGGAATCTAGAGGAGTTTGTCCAGAGCCTCGCAAGGGGAATTCGGCAACACTCTTGTGTTATACATAAGTGTTTAATTAAAAGAAGTTTTATTTGGTCATCTTAGTTTTAATTCCGCATTAATTGCTCATAAGTGACCATTAGATTAGCCATCACCTATTCACCCCCCCTCTAGGTGATCTTACACACAGCCTTGTGCACATTTGGCAGACACAGGGACGGTCGACCGGCGGTCGACCGGACCAGAGAGTTCTGCTCTCTGTATCTGGGCGGTCGATCGGGATGGCCCAACAGTCATATTTATGACCGTTGGCGGTCGACCGGCTGGTCGACCGCAAGCCTATCAGGCTGACAGATCAGCCTAACGGCTAGTTTTCTATTTAGGCTATAAATACCCCATCTCTTTGGGGATTTTGACAAGACTTTTGAAAAGAAAATTTTCAGTGTTTCTAAAGTGTTTAAAATAGTTTTCAAAAGAGTTTAAGTGCCAAAAAGCTTCATTTATTTTGTTTTAAGTGTTTTGTTTATTTCAAAGAAATCAGGTTTTGGGAATTCTTTTTGAGCTAAAATTTCTATATCATTTTTGGTGTTTTCCCAAGAGTATTTCTTTGATCAAAATACTTGTTTTTCACACTTGAGCTATATCTTCTATCCTAATCTATTAGGATCTTTGTTTTTGTGGAAAAAGAGAGTTTGTGGTCTTTGTAACCACTTGTTGTAAAAAAACATTGCTTTGATTGGGTTGCTCCCTCTTTGGTAGAGGTTGAGGATTGTGGTTTGCTCCCTCTTTGGTGAGGTTGAGATTGTTGTTTACTCCCTCTTGGTGAGGTGGAGTTGGAGTTGGTTTGTATCCCTCAAGTGTGAGGTGGATTGGTTGTTGTTTGGCTACGGGCCTACCCCTCGGTTGTGAGGTGGTGTTTGAGAGAGGAGTTCGGTACTCCCTCGTTGTAAAAATCCTTCTCGGTGAAGGTTCCCTCGGTGGGAGTCCTCGGTGGACAAGATAGTGGATTAGAAATCCTTCTCGGTGAAGGCGGGGACGTAGAGCTAGGGGCTCGAACCTCGAAACATATCATTGTCTTTGCGTTTGATCCATTGTCTCTTAACCCTCTCTCTTCTATTTGTGCAAAGCATCATTCTTCATTCATATCATTCATATTGCTTGTGTTGCCTTGCATCTTTCATATTGTTGTATATCCATTATATGCTTGTCTTGTGTTTGTGTGCCTCACTTATACTTAACCACAAGAGCTTCATATAGCACCTCAACCGTTATCTAGGAGAATCAAGAGGAGTTAGTCCAGAGCCTTTCACGGGGAATTCGGCTACACTTGTGTGTTGTATTAAGTGTGTTGCAAATTTGTCTTAGCTTCCGCATTTAGTTTCTAGATTAGCATTATCACCTATTCACCCCCCTCTAGGTGATTTCAATTGGTATCAGAGCCTACGCTCCTGATACTTAGGCTTAACATCCTAGGAGTGAGATCTTTGTTTGCTAATCTATCATTTGCATTTTGCTTGTTTGCACACATTTAGTTTGCCCTCATGGATAGCCCTCCTATGTTTGATATTTCTAGACTTGAGATTTGGAAGGCCATGATGAGTTTCTACCTAAAGACCCTAGGCTTGCATGTTTATCTTGCCGCTACTAAGAAATGCTATCTTGGTAATAGCAATCATATAGGGGCCAATGCACAAGCCCTAGGGGCCATTAGAAGCACGCTTTCTAAAGAAGATCTTATGCATGTTTCTAATCTTGATTCCGCTTTTGCAGTGTGGAACAAGTTGACAACCACAACCACCTCCAAGCTTCAATTGCAAATCCAACCGGAGGAATCTAGTGGAGAATCCGATTCTCAATGCTTCATGGTCCAAGGGAATGAGTCCCTTGAGGTACATTTGGAACCCCACTTAGATTGTGATGATAGTGCTAGTTCTTCATGTAATGAGAATATTGATCTCCATGCCTTGAATGAAGAACTATCTATTGTTTGTGAAAAACTAATAGAAAAATATAATGTTTTGAAAAAGAAGACTTTTTAAATAAAGAAAATGAAAAATTATCTTCTAAGCTTAACATGGTTTTGCAAGATAAAGTAGAGATTTATAATGAGAGAGATTCATTGAGATCTCAAGTTGAACTTGCATTAAAAGAAAATAAATTTTTAAAATCTAAAAATGATTGTGAATCAATTTTGAAGAAAAATGAAAATTTGTCTTCAAAAGTTGATTTTGTTGTAAAAGAAAATGAATCTTTGAAAACAAAAATTATTTCTATTTCAAAAGATTTGAATGTTTGCTTAAACAAAAATGTCTCTTTGCAAAATAAGATTGATGCACATGTTCGCCATGTTAGGGTAGTATCACACACTTCACCTATTGCATGTGCCACCTCTTCTTTAATTGAACAAGATATATCCATGCTTAAGAAGAGTGTTGTTTGTTTGGGCTCCACTTTGAGCCAATGTGCCAAGAGCCATACACGTTTGGAAACTTTGTTTCGAAAGAAACAAGTTTCATCTATTATGCATGCACACCCTCCACGGCATACACATGCTTCCCACGGACACCATCATCACTTGTATGCTCATGTGTACACTTGTACACATTGTGACGTAAGGGCCACCTTGCTAAATTTTGCTTTGATCGTATACATGTTTCAAATTTAGCAAATAAATTTGTTTGGGTTAGAAATAATGCTAGCCCCCATGGACCCAAAAAGTTGTGGGTACCAAAGACCACCCCTCTTGTTTATGATGTAGGTGTGGGTTCTCACATGACGTGAGAGTAGCGGTACCTTGGAGTGGATGCGTTCCGAGCTTCATGGAAATCAATTGGATGCATCACTTTCAAGGGAAGTTTTGGTGGAGTCGACCACCATGTGTTGGAGACAAGGAGAGTTGCCTTCTAGGTTTTGGTAACGATTCCTAACTCCCATTTATTATTTACATGCTTTTCTTGTTCATTATTTATAGCATGCTTTGATGTTTGTTGATTATTATGTTAACGCCATGTTTATTAGATCCTTGACATGCATGTATAGCCTTTGAGACACCCATGTTTAATATGGACCATTATTTTAGTGTTCACACCTTTGTTTAGCTATCATGTTTACCATAGCTCTAATAACATGTGAATTTACATAATAATCATGTTTATGTTTTTCATGATTTATATCATGTTTTATGCTTTATGCTTTGAATATATGTTTAAATGTTAGTTTTCATTAAGACTAGGTGTATACTTGTACATATAGTGGGCCACAAATAAATCTATATATGTTTGTGCTTTAATGCCTATTTGAACCCATTAGATGTGCTAGTATAGTCTAGTTTTGATGATTCATGCATTTTAAACTTGTATTCTCATTTTTGAATTTGTTTTATGTTTAAATGTTTAACTTCATGTATATGTCTATTTTATCCAAACTATTGTTATACATATACATCCTTTGAGCCACGTGCCTTCATGCATATATCTTTGTGGACTCGTTGTATTTAGATATGTATGTATACCTTAGTTTGTATAAGACATACATATGCCTTGAAGATTAAATAATTTTTTGATGATTTTCTATGTTTAAGGAATTATTGAGCTTGATTGCAAATTTTCATGATTATGATCTTCACATTTTTAATTATGCACTCACCTTTCATGTTTACTCATGTTTTGTTTTCATGAGTCCTATATGTGCTTTATTGATTTGAGTGTTGAATATCATGTGGATTTCATGTTTAATGAAAAATTATTTATTTTTTTTATTCCTTACTTGAAGGATTTCGTACTAGTTAACAAGTTTCCCATTTAACTAGTTGCGATATTCTTCATTTGGTAGTACTTTTCAAAAAAACTACATTTCCAAATCTATTTTTGAAAACCCCTACCATCTACGGGCGGATGGATGGGAGATCATTTTCATGTATGCTTTAAGATGAAGTCATTTAAAACTTGAACCATGATTGGGAGGATAGGAATATGAGATATACATTTAATGTTATTGTTGTTTCAATTGGTATCATTGAATTCTTTCAATTGGTATTAATTTTGATCTTCTTGTATACTCATATGTGTTTATGTTGTATGCTTTCATTTCAAATGGTATCAATTTCAATTGGTATCTAATTTTTCATACATATATGTTTTATTTGTGCTTATTATATCCCTATATCTAAAGCACAAATTTTATTTATGCTAAGCTTGAAAATTTAATGACTATCATATTTCAATTGATTAGTTTTTCAATTGGTATTTTTAAACAAGCTTATGCATGTGTTTAGTTTGTATTTCATAAAGGGGGAGAAAATTCGATTTTCATATTTCAATTGGTATTTGTATTTCCACTCCCACACTTTATGGTTGGAAATTTGATGTTTATTTTAAGCATATGTTATCACAATCAAAATTGTTTATATGGCTTAAAAAGAAAAATACTCTCTTTTGATATCGAGATGTTTATTTGAATGATTTAAATTGAAATCTCAAAATTTTGTTTAAAATATTTAAAAGTTTTGATTTGTATTGCCTATATGCAAGGAGAGCTTAACATCTCTTCTACATATAGATTCATGATGAGTGTATCTTATATTGAGGAGCTTGTCAACTCTTCTTTATGTGGTACACGTGTGTAGGGGGAGCTTCACATCCCCTCTTATGCATTGCATATTATGTGTTATGTAGGGAAGTTAACTTAGCGTCTTCCTCTTCATGAATGTATATCGCATATATTTAGGTATCCTAGTTTTAGTTAAGTGTGTTTAGATCCGTTTGTAAAGCTTAGAATAGTTGATATGCTCAAGTGCACAACACACACGTTTTATGGTTTTTCGGTTTTTAGTTTAACTGATATTTGTTTTCATGAATAGATTGATCAAAATAAGTTTACCTTGGTTTTTATGTATATTAGATGTATTCTATATACATACATGCTTACATGAGTTATACAAACTTACTTTGACTTTCCTATTCATGTATTGAAAAATCAAAGTTTGATAAAATACAAGTTTTGGTTTTTGATAAAATTTGCAAGACACTAAAATGGTTCAAAATGTTTGATATTTGTCTTGAAATATTTATCACATGTTTGTATATCCATGTAAACTGATAAAACTATCTTTATGGTTTTTTACAAGATTTATAGGATTTAAATAAATATTTTTAAACCTGTTTTTCTGACCCTGAATGTGGCTGACAGGCCAGGTCGGTCGACCGCACGAGTCGACCGCACCAAAGGCCAGTCGACCGTTGCGGTCGACCGACGTGCACAGCCTTGTGCACATTTGGCAGACACAGGGGCGGTCGACCGGGCGGTCGACCGGACCAGAGAGTTCTGCTCTCTGTATCTGGGCGGTCGACCGGGATGGCCCAACGGTCATATTTATGATCGTTGGCGGTCGACCGGCCGGTCGACCGCAAGCCTGTCAGGCTGACAGATCAGCCTAACGGCTAGTTTTCTGTTTGGGCTATAAATACCCCATCTCTTTGGGGATTTTGACAAAACTTTTGAAAAGAATAATTTCAGTGTTTCAAAGTGTTTAAAATAGTTTTCAAAAGAGTTTAAGTGCCAAAAAGCTTCATTTATTTTATTTTAAGTGTTTTGTTTATTTCAAAGAAATTAGGTTTTGGGAATTCTTTTTGAGCTAAAATTTCTATATCATTTTTGGTGTTTTCCCAAGAGTATTTATTTGATCAAAACACTTGTTTTTCATACTTGAGCTATATCTTCTATCCTAATCTATTAGGATCTTTGTTTTTGTGGAAAAAGAGAGTTTGTGGTCTTTGTAACCACTTGTTATAAAAACCCTTGCTTTGATTGGGTTGCTCCCTCTTTGGTAGAGGTTGAGGATTGTGGTTTGCTCCCTCTTTGGTAGAGGTTGAGATTGTGGTTTACTCCCTCTTGGTGAGGTGGAGTTGGAGTTGGTTTGTATCCCTCAAGTGTGAGGTGGATTGGTTGTTGTTTGGCTACGGGCCTACCCCTCGGTTGTGAGGTGGTGTTTGAGAGAGGAGTTCGGTACTCCCTTGTTGTAAAAATCCTTCTCGGTGAAGGTTCCCTCGGTGGGAGTCCTCGGTGGATAAGATAGTGGATTAGAAATCCTTCTCGGTGAAGGCGGGGACGTAGAGCTAGGGGCTCGAACCTCGAAACATATCATTGTCTTTGCGTTTGATCCATTATCTCTTAACCCTCTCTCTTTTATTTGTGCAAAGCATCATTCTTCATTCATATCATTCATATTGCTTATGTTGCCTTGCATCTTTCATATTGTTGTATATCTATTATATGCTTGGCTTGTGTTTGTGTGCCTCACTTATACTTAACCACAAGAGCTTCATATAGCACCTCAACCCTTATCTAGGGGAATCAAGAGGAGTTAGTCCAGAGCCCTTCACGGGGAATTCGGCTACACTTGTGTGTTGTATTAAGTGTGTTGCAAATTTGTCTTTGCTTCCGCATTATGTTCCTAGATTAGCATTATCACCTATTCACCCCCCCTCTAGGTGATTTCAGAAGGAAGTCAATGTCTTCAATCTTGGAAGACAACCTAGGGATGTCAATGATCAGACATTTGAGGTCAATTCTATTGAAAACCTGACCAGTGAGCATAAGGAAAGCATGGAGATAGAAACTGAGGCAGAGTTTGATCTGGAGGCTGAGGATTTTAATCTAGACCAGATCGTAGATTCAGCAGTGGATTGGGCGTCAAGCCCAAGTGTACCCCATCCTAGGATTGAAAGCCCAGAGATTGCCTCCAATGAAGCAACACCTTCCCTAGAGCTAAAAGTCTTACCTGACACCTCAAGTACGCCTACTTGGGCGGAAAGGACACCTTACCAGTCATCATAGCATCCCACCTGACTAAGCAACAAGAGGACAGCTTAATGTCTATTCTGAAAAGACATAGGGAAGCCATTGGATGGACGATGAAGGACATCAAGGGAATAAGTCCAGCCATAGTGCAACATAGAATCCATTTAGTTAATGAAGTAACCCCTAGGAGGGACCCACAATGCAGGCTTAACTCTCTCATGCAAGAGGCAGTTAAGGCTGAAATTCTAAAACTATTAGATAATGGGATCATTTATCCTATTTCAGAAGTCACTGGGTTAGTCCCGTTCATGCGGCCTCGAAGAAAGATGGCTTTACGGTGGTTGAAAATGAGCAAAACGAGTTGGTACAGACAAGATTGCCTACCAAGGTTCGTGTTTGTATCGACTATAGGAAGTTGAATCCAGCTACCCGTAAAGACCACTTCCCGCTACCCTTCATCGACCAAATGCTTGAGTGTTTTGCTGGACATGAGTACTACTGCTTCCTAGATGGGTACTCAAGATACAACCAAATCCCTATTGCTGCAGAAAACCAGGAAAAGACGACGTTCACCTGCCCATTCGGAACCTTCGCTTACTGACGCATGCCCTTTGGATTGTGCAATGCTCCCGCAACATTCCAACGGTGCATGCTTAGTCTTTTCTTTCACATGCTAGAACGTTTTCTTGAGATTTTCATGGATGACTTCACTATCTACGGAGATTAATTTGACCAGTGTCTTCATCACCTAGAGTTAGTGCTACAAAGATGCAAGGAGAAGAACCTAACTCTAAACTGAGAAAAATGTCACTTCATGGTGAGACAAGGGATTGTCTTGGGCCATGAGATTTCGAGAAGAGGCATAGAAGTGGATAAGGCTAAAGCAGAAGTGATTGCTAAGCTTCCACCACCCAAAAGCATCAAGGATATTAAATCCTTTTTGGGGCATGTTGGGTTCTACCGACAGTTCATTAAGGATTTTAGCAAAATCGCTAGGCCCTTAACTAACCTGCTCGCTAAGGACGTGCCCTTTGATTTCAACGATGAATGTTTCGAGTCATGGGGGAAGCTTAAGCAAGAACTTATTTCCGCGCCTATTATTTCTGCTCCTAATTGGGCCCAGCCGTTTGAAATCATGTGTGATGCATCTAATTTTGCTATTGGCACTGTTCTAGGACAGCGCATCGACAATAGGCAGCAGGTGATTTATTACTCGAGTAGGACCTTGAATGACGCCCAACAGAACTATACAACGACTGAGAAGGAATTCTTGGCCGTTATCTTTGCGTTAGAAAAGTTCTGGCCTTACTTGATAGGAAGACGGTGATTTTTACGGATCACTCGGCTATGAAATACCTCATGACCAATAAGGAAGCAAAAGCCAGACTGATTCGGTGGATCCTTTTGCTTCAAGAATTTGACTTAAAAATTCGGGATAAATGAGGTATGGAAAATGTGGTCGCTGATCATCTCTCACGAATTCCGAATGCACCAACCATCCAAGCTCCGATCAACGAGGATTTCCCAGACGAGCACATCCTAGCCATTCTTAAGGAACCCTAGTATGCGGAAATTGTTAATTACTTGGCCACGGGACAATTACCCACTGACTGAACAAAGCAAGACCAATACCGCTTCTTTGCCCAAGTACGGTACTTCTTCTGGGAAGAATCGTATCTTTTAAAGTATTGTCCCGACCAAATTATTAGACGATGCATACCAGAGGAGGAACAGAGGAGTATGCTCAGCTTTTGCCATGACCTTGATGCGGAGGACACTTCGGTCCCCGCAAGACTGCAGAGAAGGTTCTACAAAGTGGGTTCTACTGGCCCACTTTGTTCAAAAACTCATATCATTTTTGCAAGTCATGCTCAAATTGTCAGAAAATTAGGAAAATTTCAAGAAGAGACATGATGCCCCTGAACCCGATCCTTGAAGTTGAAATTTTTGATGTTTGGGGTATCGATTTCATGGGGCCATTCCCTAATTCCTTCGACAACCAGTTCATTTTGGTTGCTATAGATTATGCCTCTAAGTGGGTAGAAGCTGTGCCTACTAAGACGAATGACAACAAAATGATTATCAAATTTCTCAAAGAGAACATCTTCTCCCGATTTGGCACCCCTAAAGCGATAATTAGTGATAATGGATCGCATTTCTGCAACAGAGTTTTTAAGCTCTGATGCGAAAATATTCCATCAATCACAAGTTATCTACTCTATATCATCCCCAGACAAATGGGCTGGTCGAAGTCACCAACCGACAGATCAAGCTCATTCTAGAAAAGACTGTCGGACAAAACCGAAAGGATTGGTCGGTTAAGCTCAATGATGCATTGTGGGCTTACCGCACTGCTTTTAAGACAGTTCTGGGGATGTCTCCTTATAGAATCGTGTTTGAAAAAGCCTGTCATCTGCCAGTAGAGTTAGAACATCGGGCCCTCTGGGCCATTAAGCAGCTCAATTTTTATTTGAGTAAGGCCGGTGAGCTAAGGAGACTGCAGATTTCAGAATTAGAGGAGATACGGAATGAAGCCTATAAGAATGCTCGAATCACCAAAAGAAGAACAAAACTTTTTCATGACCAGATTATACCATGAAAAACTTTGCCCCGGGAGATAGGGTTCTGCTGTATAATCTAGGCTTCATATTTTCGCGGGGAAGCTGAAAACTCGTTGGTCAGGACCGTTCATTGTACGCACTGTTTTCCCATATGGTGCTGTGCTTATTGTAGACCCTAAGAACAACACGGAATTCAAAGTGAATGGGTAAAGACTGAAGCCCTTCTTGACCACTAAGCCTATGAATCCAGATGATAGTGTGCTGACTCTTTTTGACCCGTCATACACCTAACCACAACAAATAAATAAAAAAGAAATAAAAAGTAAAAAAAATTGTTTATATGCTTACCCCTTCTACATTCTTTTTGACATTTCTTTCGCCTATTCGCGCTTGGCCGGCCCGAGTCCACGAAGACGGTGACATAATTTCTTCACCCTATTTATTGCATTGCATATGCATTCATTGAGGACAATGCATTAGATAGGTGTGGGGGGTGCTAACACTTTTTCTTTTTCCTTTTATTCTTTCTTTTTCTTTCAAAAAACAGAAAAAAAGAAAAAAATCTCTCCAGAGTGAAAAGAAATTTCATACTCTTTATAAAAATACCAAAAGATTGTAGGAATTACGGGAACCTTATTAATGAATCTTTATTTTTGCCTAAATAAACAAGAAAGATTGATTTGACTAAAAAGTTAGAAGAGATAAGAAAAATAACTCATACCTTTTATTTTGCCTTAGTAGAATATGTATAACACACACACATGCTTGGGATTTAGAACACAACTCTAGAAGAAAAAAAGCTGGATAATTGTGCCTCAAGAAGCATGATTACTCACGCCAAAAAAATTATATATACAATAATGTATAAATAAATCTTGATTTCATGGCCTACTCCACTTGCATATTTGACTTGAAGGGTGTTTTTCCACCTGGTGCCCAAAGACCATCTGGTTTGGGAGTCATCGGTTTGATATGTGTTACATAAGTGAAGTAGAAAGCCTAATGGAACCAAGAATAATAAGTAAATATTAATAAAATTAAATGATATTCAAAGTTGAATTGAAAAATCCCAAGCGCATCACACTTACACATTATGCATATCTATCTAAAGCAAAATAAAAGAATGAGTTAGAAG
Organism: Agave tequilana; assembly: GCA_038442645.1. Taxonomy (NCBI): domain Eukaryota; kingdom Viridiplantae; phylum Streptophyta; class Magnoliopsida; order Asparagales; family Asparagaceae; genus Agave; species Agave tequilana. The sequence continues at coordinate 1,019,514 of JAVJIF010000127.1, forward strand.
TACAAGATCCTTTCTAAATTTAAAGAAAAATCATAGTTTCTTCTTTTATGAAGGCTAAAGTATAAGTTGATTTATGAGGGTTAAACCTAATTCTTACATCATTCGGTCATTTTTACTTAGATGATTGAAAGTTCTTTTTCATGACAAAATTTTTTCTAACAACTAACTACTTTTCTTTACTTACTGGATTTTGTGGGTGCAATCCGCTGAAAACTCTCAGGAGACAACACTCCTCCTCTAGGGGAAACTTAGAAGTTTAAAGGCTTATTGCACATGCTCAGTGCAATCGCGTCACCTGCGAAAGTGGTATAATAATTTTCTTATTTTCGTTTTGCTCGGGACGAGCAAAAAGAATAGTGTGGGGGTGTGATTAGTCTCTAATTTTGCATAATTTTCATCACATTCTCATATTTATTTCATTTAAAATTTTGCTAATAAAACCTTGCTTGTTTGATCCTAGGTCCATGGTGTGCAAATGAAGAAGAAGACCTAAATCATCATTTAATTGGTGATTAAAAGCCTACCAAGTAGCCATTGACTTTAGAGTGTAGATTTTGTCAGCCCAGGACATCAAATCGCAAATCCAGAAGATCAAGGCGTTAGAAGACAGAATGGGCGACGCGCTGCCTGAAGCCAGGTGCGCGCCGCCCTGGCAGGGTTGCGAAAACGCGGCCGTGGCCGCGTTTCCGTGGCCCTTTGGGCGCACGCGCGCCTGCGCTTCGGGCCAGGGGTCACCCCCTGGCCCCCTTTCTCCTGATGCCTATAAATATCCCCTTGGGGTCTGGAGAAGGACAGATCCAGAGAATAGAGTTATATTTTTGTGTTTTGTTGCCAGGAATTGTAGTTGCTTTAGTTTGCTTCTTCTAGTTTTAGTTTAGCCATTAAAGTGAGAGAGAGAGAGAGAGAGAGAGAGAGAGAGAGAGAGAGTATGTAAGTGTTGTGTTTGAAGGGTGACAAGCTAATACAAGTACTATTTCTCTTTCTTCTTTCCATTTACTTGTGTTTTCATTTGCTTTTAATTCCTTGTTGTAGTGTAACTCTTTTTACTCTTTACTTCTCTCCTTTGTAGTGTAACTTACCTTCTCTCTACTTCTTTTCTTTTTGTTGCTTCTTTTTTACCATGTCTAACTAACTCCACCATTACATGGCTAACTAACTACTAACCCACTAATTTCTAACTTCTTGATTGATAACCTGAATGAGTCAATAGTGTCAAACAAGCCTTGTGCAAACAAGAGCTATGGCATTTTAAGACGAGGGTTCTAACTCTAACGTACCTACAAGTATTTACCTTCTTATATTTCATACTTAAATGGTTTTTGATGATCTATGAGTGTTGTACTTTGCTTGTTGTTGTAAGTTAGAGAATTTCCTTTTAACTTTGCCGATACCATTAGTACACTCGTGTCTTCCCGTATTCTCGCCTTCTATTGGATCTTGATAAGGGAATGTCCGAGATTTTATCGTGTGAAGCTAAGTTTTAGGATGAACTTTCACTCAATTTCCACGTGAATAGTTCCAATGCATAAGGGTTATCTTCGCCTATGATCCATCGTGAGGCTATCTTCTAAAAGTTAGAAATTAGTGGGAGCACTTAGTAGAAAGTTAGCCATGCGTTTTTACAACTAAGAAAAAAATCCACTTTTACAACCACCAAAACATTTTCCATTAATTCTTAAAAACAACTTGTATTCACTTTTCAATTTTTATTTGGAAAAAGGACTTTCTTTCTTCTTGAACTTTGAAGCCGCATCAAGCTTCCACCGCTCTCCATCCTTGTGGATACGACCCGTATAGCCACTTCGCTACTACGAAAGAATCGCAAAAGCAGTAACATTAACCCACACTTTCTTCTCTTATTTTAGTGCTTACTTTTTACAGATCAGTGAGCATGAAATAAATAAGATATTGTAAGTTAGCAAGTTAGTAGGTTAGGTGTTAGAAATGTTAGAATGTTAGAATCCATCATCATGAGCCATCAATGGCTCTTGCAAGAGAAAGGCCTTGTAAATGCTATTAGATTCATGTGGATTATCAAGTAAGCAGTTAGATGGTTAGTGGTTAGTAGTTAGATTGCCATGAGAAGAAGAAAAGTTAGCTAAGAATCATGTGGAAGATGTAGAAGATTACATTGGAGAAGAAAGGAGGCACCTTTACATAGATTATCACAATCTATTACATCAATCCCTCTTCATCTTTCTCTGAATCTCTCAGCCCTACTACAAGATCTAAAAACGAAATACAAATTACAAAAGAAAAGAAAGAAAGAACACCTATACTATCCTACACTAAAACATAGAAACCCTAGACTAAAATCAAAAACTGCTTCATTTTGGACCTCTTCAGCGGTTTTTATAGGCATAGGATGCTTCTAGAAGACGAGACGGGGCCACGCGTCGAAAATCGACGCGTGGCCCCACCAAATTGCCGCGGATCCGCGGTAATACCAGGGACCTAGGTCCCTGGTTTTGGTGCGAGGATGCGCGGCGCTTCGGGGGCCTTCTTGGTATATTCGGTTTCTGGTATATTCGTCCGAATCTTCGTCTGATGTGAGCAAAGGTCTAGGTTCAATGCATCTTCTAGATGTTTCCTTACTTGGCCTCCAAGAAATCCGGATTTAATTACCAAAAAATGAGTTTAAATAAGCTTTTATTACTCCTTTGCCCTTAAACTCTTGATTAACCTGCAAGAGAGATCAAAACACGGTTTAGACTGACATTTTATTTATAAATTGGTAGGAAAATGCGATATAATAATGCAGAATTGTAGACTAATCACACCCCCACACTTATCTTTTGCTCATCCTGAGCAAAACAAGAAAAGAAAAACTATACTACATATGTTATTACACCACTTTCGCAAGTGACGCGATTGCACTGAGCGTGTGCAACAAGCCGTTAAACCTCTAAGTTACCCCTAGAGGAGTGTTATCTCCTGAGGGTTTTCAGCAGATTGCACCCACAAAATTCATAAAGAAAGAAGACAAATGTTAGTATTTTGAAAACACATTTTGAAAGAGAGAGACAAGTTTTCGAAATATTTTTGGAAAAATATAAGCGATCTTGTTGGCCCAAGAGGTTACACTCTCCAATTGTTTTGTGTTTTGATGATGACAAACCAAATTAGAGCTATTTGGTACTAATAAGTTTGTTAAGATAAGTTTCAGGTTTGTACCATGTTTAGAGACCATTCGCTTAGCTATTGCAAGAACTTCTAAGTTCCACAAAGCAAGGAAGGCAAATTGCACATCAAGGAAGGATCATAGAAGAGAAGGCTCTAGCAAGGCATTGGATGGCTCAAAGACTTGAAGATAGCACAAGAAGTCTTCATGTAATTTGTTTTTCAGTTTATAGTATGTTAAAAGAATAGTGGATAGGTTTGAAGCTCTATCACACACGTTTTTGCGCACATGCTCGTTCCAAAATAATTTCTTTTAAATTATACAAAAATATTTTGCATACAAGTTTTTGCCTACAAATACATCTTTATGTTTAACTCTATTCCCTGTTCAAAAGTATTTTTGTTAAAATCAAAATCCTCTTTATTTTCTTTTCCAAAAATGATTTTTGACCTGATCCGGTCGACCGGGGCAGTCGACCGAGTCTGTGTCAGTCTGGTCCGGTCGACCGGACCAGTCGACCGCAGTTCTGGCAGATGCACGTATCAGTGTGCATGTCTGCCAGTCGACCGGGGCGGTCGACCGAGATATTGTTTTTGCTCACAGGTTTTCTCAGTCGACCGGGTCGGTCGACCGCTAGCCTATAACGGTCGAATTTTTGAACTACCGGTCGACCGGCCCAGTCGACCGATGTGTCCGTTGAACAGTAACGGGCAGATTTTAAGTGAGCTGTTTATTTTTGTCTTTTGTGTTTAAAAATTCGTTTAAGGATATATTTTGATCTAATTACCTCCTAAACATCAGTAATTATGTTTTATCCCTAAACCCTAGCCCTCTCCTATAAATAGGGGTGTTTGGGGAGAGATTGGTTACAACATTCATTGCTACAAAATTCAAAAGTTTAAGGCTTTCAAAAGTTCTTGGTTTTTGTGCTAAATTCTCTCAATTTTCTGAAGGGTTTTCAAAAGTTTTTCTCTGATTTCAATTTCTTTTCCTTACACACAAAAGAGCTTCTAATTCTACTGTAAGGGAAGAGATTTTTGAAAGAGAGAGTTTGTGGTCTTGTGACTACTCAGAGATTCTTGTGATTGAAATTGTGGAGTTGGGTACTCCGGTTGTAATTGTTCTTTGTGATAGTGGAAGTAGCTAGAATCCTTCTGGGGAAGGCGGGGAGTGAGCTGGGTGCTCGAACCTCGATAACATATCCTTGTGTTTGCGATTGGTTTACATTCTTGCAATCCTTACTCTACTTTGCTTGCACTTATTACTTGCTCATCATATTCATTGTCATACTTACTTGCTTGCATTCATCTTGTGATTCTTGATTGTGATTGTTGTACCTTTAAATTTTAATTTGCCCTTTGATTAGCATTGTCACCTATTCACCCCCCCTCTAGGTGAATTTTTCAGATCTAAGGTCATAAGTTCACCAAAAATTATTCTTCCTTAAACTTAGTCTCTACGCAAGATCTTGTCTTCAATTAAGGTAAGAATTCAAAAATTGGATTGAATATTTTATCCTTCATAAAATCTAGATAATATGCACATTGTGATAGTGAAAATTTTTGGGATTTCAACTCTAACCATCAAGACATTTATTTATATATATATATATTTTTTTTTTCTTTTTCTTCTTTTTTTCTTTTCTTAGTTCTCTTTGGCTTTCTAATTCACCTGGGTAGCGAGCCTTTAACCGATGACTCCCAGACCAGACAGTTTTAGGGCACCAGATGAGAAAATATCCCTCAGGTTTAAGGACTCGAGTAAACAAGGCCACAAAACTAAGGGAGATTATTTGTTTCTTTATTACCACCTTTAGGCGTAAATAATCATACTTCTTGAGGCGTAGTTATCTAGCTTAATAAGTGATATATATATTTCTTTTTATTTATTTTTGTTTATGGCATTTTAGGTCTTTGTTTCCATCCCAAAAATTGTGTTTGTGTGAAGTGCATACTAACTAAGGCAAAAAATTCAAGATAAAATAATCTTTCCAATCTATCTTACTTAGCCTATAATCTTAAACAAGGTCCATTATTTTGACTAGGTTTAAGATGTCATATTTTAAGGCTTCCTTAATTTCTAAGATCATCTTAATTTTTAAAAATAGATCAAAACTTTGTCTCTTGTTTCAATAAGTTTTTTAAAGAAAGAGAAAATTCCTATACAAAAGGGAAGATTAAAAATCCTAAAAGAAGTGAAAAAGAAAGAAAATCTAAAAACTCTATGTTAGTAAACCCTCCTTCACACTTATCTCATGCATTGTCCTCAATGCATCGTGATGTATGTATGCATGAAACAAATAGAGAGGGAAGAAAAATCACCTCAAGGTGGTAGTTCTAGTGGTGGTCTGATTTGTCCACGAAATGCGGCCCAATCAATTTGTGTGGAATTCGGAGGAACCCACCAGAGACCTCTATAACACAACCCATTATTATGATGTATATATGAATAATTTTTATTAAAAATTTTACCCCATCTAATTTCCAATTTTTCAAAATAATTTCAGAGTCAAATTTATCAAGACCTTTGTCCCAGAATGGAATGATTGATTTGGACTCAGGAAGTACAGGAACTAATACCGACTCAGGAAAAAGACTTAAGCCAAGTAAAGGTTTAGGAGTCGAGATTGGTTCAGAAAGTGGGTCCAAATCAAGAAGATGAAACTCAAATCCACATTCATTTTCCCATGATGGAATGTGTCTTTTTAAGATTGGTGATTCAAGTTCAAGAATGACAGGTATGGGAATCAAACTGACTCTAAAATGTTGCACAAGTTAGGTAACAAAAAGGAGTCAATATTGATTCAAGAATTTGAACTGGATCACAAATTTAAGAATCGAAGTCACATTCCTCATTGAGTTCATAAAAATGAGAACTTGCCAATTTATCAATTGGACTTTAAAAAGTATAAAATTGGTCAAGTTCAATATGATGATCATAAAAGATTGGGGATTCAATTTCATAATGGACTGGCACTGGATCTAATACTGACTCGGGAAAAGGCCTGAATTTAGTTAAAAACACCTCAGTCAATATTGAATCAGGAAGTAAAATTGAATTACCAAGTTAAAGTTCAGGATCATATTTATGCTCAAGTTCAATTTCAGGAAAAGGATAACTTGCAAGAATGTCAATGGTAAGTTTAGAAAAGGTCAGATAGGTGTGCTGAAATTGAATCTTGATTTTCAAAATGATAAGAGTCCTGGGACAGATCAATAGAGTTTGGGATAGCTGAATTGGTCAAAGATTGATAAGATAGAGTTTCCTCGTTCTTATAAATGCTAACCAATTGACTCAATTGTGTTTTCAACCTATTGATAGACTGGGTAGAAGATTTTTGAAATTGTAGAGTGGACTCTTGAAAGACTTCTATACTCTTTTCTAGATGTGATGTATCTTCAAGTGGTTGTTCTAGAAAAGGAGTGTAGGAATCTTGGTTTCCAAAATAACAAGAGTCATGGGTTAAATTGATAGAGTTAGAGATATTTGAATTGGTTAAAGGTTGAGAAGAGAGAGTTTCTTCATTCTTATAAATGTTGATCAATTTACTTAATTGTGTTTCCAATCTATCAATAAACTGAGAAGAAGATTTTTGAAATTGTAACGCGGACTCCTACAAGACTTCTATACTCTTTTCTAGACTTGATTTTCTGCAAGTGGATGGTCCAGAAAGGGAGTATAAGAATCTTGGTATTGAAAAGATAGTGAAGATTGTGAGTCCAAAATGTTTTGAGATTGAAGCTTGGACTCACACAAGAGTTCCTTACTTGTTTTCAGGATAGAAGGTCGTTCATTATGAGGACGTGGAACTGAGTAAGACTCTTGAAAATATTATGGAATTGGTGAGGCCAACATTTTCTGAAGTTGTTGCTCGATCTCCTGCAAGTTGGCTTCTATACTCTTTTCTAACTCGGATTTTTTTTCAATGGGAGGTCCAGAAAAAGGAGTATAGGAAGCAAAATTAGGGAATGAATATTGTATAAATTGTGGACAAGGTGGACACGGTAGACAAGGAGGTTGAAAATTTAACTCGGGGGAGGTGAATGGGATTGACTCTGTGAAGAGTTGAAATTATTTTAGAAATTATAGTCATAAGATTGAGGGTATGGGTTGTATTGATTCGGATAAGTCCAACCTGGTATATTTGGTTGGTTCATATTGTGAAAAACTGAGTTAGAATTATCTAAAACAAATAGGGTCGGTGTAAATATGGATTCATATTCATATTAAAAGAATTGTTATTATTGAATTCTATTTCACAAACAATCACAAACAAAAAAGAAAGAACAAACAACAAACAAAAAGAAAAGAAAAAATCAAAACCAAGTCTATATTAAGGTTGACCTAGACCTACCCGGGGGAGGTTGTTGCTTGAATCCGACCACAAGATAATCGGCCAGGTAGGGGCAATATACGGTGGGAGGTATCCGTGCGTAAGCAACGGGCCTTAATTACTCCAAACCACGGTATCTTTGAGGCGTAACCTCTTAATCCCCAACCTTAGACACCGATTTCACAAGAGTAAGATTCAAAATAAGTTTCACTCTCGGTCAATCTCTTAATGAGTACGAGATGTCCCTAGGGGCCAACGTCTATCAATTTTTATTTGGGCTTGGGTTGTGTGAGTTGGGAGGTGATTTTTGGGCTAAGGAAGGGTGATGAATGTTGGCCCAAAGGCCTTCCACCCTAGTTTTGATGATGATTAACTCATGTAGTTATGTTTACTATTAATCCTGTGATTTTAAGTTTCAGATCCTTTAGCAAGATATTAGTTGGTGATTAGCTTCAACAAGGAGTTTAGAAGCTTTTCATGGTGATTCCGGTGCTCAAGCTTCAAGATCTTTCCTTTGCACTCGGTGGATCACGCGTTTGGGAGCAAGTCTACTTGAAGATGGAGGTCATCAAGAAGACTTAGGTATCCTAGTTAGTTTAGTGTGTTTTAGATCCATTTGTAAAGCTTAGTATAGTAGATATGCTCAAGTGCACAAACACACACGTTTTTGGTTTTGATATGTGTTTTCATGAGTAGTTTGATCAAAACAAGTTTACTTTGTTCTTATGTATATTAGATATGTTCTATATATACATACATGCTTTAACTTGCTAGACAAACTTATTTTGACTATCCTATTCATGTTTTGGAAAAACCAAGTTTGATAAAAATACAAGTTTTGTTTTTGATAAAATTTGCAAGACTCAAAAATGAATTGATATGATTGATATATGTCCTGAAATTTTTATCACTTGTTTGTGTTTCAATATAAAATGTTAAAACAAGTTTTATAGAATTTACAGAAAAGATAAAAGATTTTTCAAAAATATTTTAGCATGTTTTTCTGACCCTGTTCTGTGACTGACAGGCTAGGTCGGTCGACCGGAACGGTCGACCGCACCATGGGCCGGTCGACCCTTAGGGTCGACCGACGTGCACAGACTTGTGCACGTCTGGCTGGCATAGGGCCGGGACCGAGCGGTCGACCTGGTATGTAAGCAGAGCTCTCTGTTTGTTTGGGTCGACCGGGCGGTCAACCGGGTTTGCCCAACGGTCATATTTCTGACCGTTGGCGGTCGACCGGGCCGGTCGACCGGAAGCCTGTTAGGCTGCCAGATCAGCCTAACGGCTAGTTTTCTGATGGGCCTATATAAACCCCAATTCTTTGGGATTTTGGCCAAGGTTTTTACAGGAGAAAAATTATAGTTTCCCCAGAGTTTAAAACAAGTTTTCAAAAGTGTTTTTGGGCTTTAAACTTCCAATCTTATTTGTTTTAGGTTTTTGAAGAAATCAAAGAAAAGAGAATTTTGGGAGATTTGTCTTGGCTTTCATTTTCTATCTTTTATAAGAGTTTTCCCAAGTATTTTTCTTTGAGCTTCTGTTTTCCAACACCTAGTTTTCCACACTTGAGCTATCTTCTATCCTAATCTATTTAGGATCTTTTTGTTTGTGGAAAAGGAGAGATTGTTTGTGGTTGAAACATACCACCTATTGTAAACCCTCATTATTTGGTTGCTCCCTCTTTGGTAGAGGTTGAGGTTGTGGATTTGAGGTGATTGGTTTGCTCCCTCTTTGGTAGAGGTAGAGATTGGTGTTTACTCCCTCTTGGTGAGGTGGAGTTGGTTGTTGGTTTGTATACCTCAAGTGTGAGGTGGATTGGTTGTTGTATTGGCTACGGGCCTACCCCTCGGTTGTGAGGTGGTTGTTTGAGAGAGGAGTTCGGTACTCCATTGTTGTAACAAATCCTTCTCGGTGAAGGTTCCCTCGGTGGGAGATAGTGGATTGGAAATCCTACACGGTGGTATAGGCGGGATGTAAAGTAAGGTGCTCGAACCTCGAAACATATCATTGTGTTTGCGTTTGATCCGCTTGTCTCTAAACTCTCTCTCTTTACTATTGTGCAAAGCATCATTCATTTCATATCATATCTAATTGCTTGCATTTGTGTTGTACCTTGCATTGATTCATATTGTCTATTCATATATGCTTGGTTGCTTGTGTGTGCCTCACTTGTACTTAACCACAAGAGCTTCACATAGCATCTCAACCCATTCAAGGGGAATCAAGAGGAGTTAGTCCAGAGCCCTTCACGGGGAATTCGACTATACTTGTGTGTTGTATTAAGTGTGTTGCAAAATTTGCATTAGCTTCCGCATTTAGCGCACTTAGTTCACTAGATTAGCATTTACACCTATTCACCCCCCCTCTAGGTGTTTTTTCAATTGGTATCAGAGCTAGTGCTCCTGATACTTAGACTTAACATCCTAGGAGTGAGATCCATTTGCTTGCTAATCTATTATTTGCATTTGCTTGTTTGCACACTCATATAGTTTGCCATGAACTTCATGACCCCACCTAGCTTTGACCCTTCCAACATTGTTGTTTGGAAGTATAGAATGTCCATGTACCTAAAGACCCTAGGTTTGCATGTTTTCCTTGCCGCTACCAAGAGATGTTATCTTGGTGACCGCAAGCATATAGGGGCCAATGCACAAGCCCTTGAGGCCATTAGAAGCACTCTTCTTAAAGAATATTTTTTGCGTGTTTGTAACCTTGATTCCGCCTTTGCAGTGTGAAATAAGTTGACAACCACTACCACCTCCGAGCTTCAATTGCCAATCCAACCGGAGGAAGAATCTAGTGGAGACGAATCCGAACAACAATGCTATATGGTCCAAGGGAATGACTCCCTTGAGGTACATTCGGAACCCCACTTAGATAGTGATGATGATGCTAGTTCTTCAAATGATTATGTTGATCCCCATGCTTTGAATGAAGAACTTTCCATTATTTGTGAAAAACTAATAGAAAAATATAAAGTTTTGAAAAAGGAAAGTCTAGGCATTAATAATGAAAATAAAAATTTGGTTGCTAGACTTAATGTTGTTTTGCAAGAGAGGGTTGAGGTCTCTAATGAAAGGGAATCATTGAGATCTCAATTAGAACTTGCACTAAAAGAAAATGAATTTTTAAAGTCTAAAAATGATTGTGATGTTGTTTTGAAAAATAATAATGCTTTATCTTCAAAAGTTGAATTTGTTTTAAGAGAAAATGACTCTTTGAAAAGAAAAATTGATTTCATTTCAAAAGAGTTAGAAATTTGTTTAAACAAAAATAAATCTTTGAAAAATGATATTGATGCACATGTTTGCCATGCTAGTGTAGCTTCTTCATCTAGTCTACCTAATGCATGTACCTCTTCTTCTAGGATCAATGATGATATTTGTTTATTAAAGAAGAGAGTAGATTGTTTGGGCTCCACTATGAGCCAATGTGCCATGAATCATACACGCTTGGAATCCTTGGTTCGAAAGAAACAAGTTCCATCTTTTCATGCACACCCTCCACGGCATACACATGCTCCTCGCGGACACACCCATCACATGTATGCTCATGTGTACACTTGTACACATTGTGGACGTATGGGCCACCTTGTTAAATTTTGCTATGATAGATTACATACTCCTAATTTAGCAAAGAATTTTGTTTGGGTTAGAGAAGGGACTAACCCCCATGGACCCAAAAGAGTATGGGTACCAAAGACCACCCCTCCTTTGTTTAATGTAGGTGTGGGCTCTCACATGACGTGAGAGTAGCCGTACCTTGAAGTGGATGCGTTCCAAGCTTAAAGGAAATCAATTGGATGCATCACTTTCAAGGGTTGTTTGGTGGAGAGGACCACCATGGTTTGGAGAACTAGAGCGGTGCCCTCATTGGTTTTGGTATCGAATCTCTGACTCCTTATGTTTACATGCTTTCCATGTTTATCTTTCATAGCATGTTTTTGATGTTTGTTGATTAATATGAAAATGCCATGCTTATTAGATTAGTGATATACATGTTTAGTTATTTTGAGAGACCCATGTTTTATATGGATAAATTCTTTTGTGTTCTAACTATATGGTTGCTATTGCGTATATCATATTTCTAATAACATGTGGATTTACATAATAATCATGCTTAAGATTTATCATGTTTTGATGCTTCATGTCTTGAATATATGTTTAAATGTTAGTTTTCGTTAAGACTAGGTATATACTTGTGCATATAGTGGGATACAAATAAATCTATATATGTTTGGGCTTGATTGCTTATTTGTTCCCATTAGATGTGCTAGTATAATCTAGTTTTGATGATTCACACATTTTAAACTTATATTCTCATTTTTGAATTTGTTTTATGATTGTGTGTTTCACTTCATGTATATGTGTATTTTGCCAAACATTAAGATATACATGTATACCCCTTGAGTCATTTGTTTTTCATGCAAATCTATTTATGGACTCAATTGTGTTTAGGGATATGTATGTATACTTCATATTTGACAAAACATACATATGCCTTGAAATGAAATTTGTTTTAATAAAAATTTAGTTATTCATGTTTTCATGTATTTATGTTTAAATTTCATGTATATGTCTATCTTGTTCAAACTATTGACTATACTTGTGTATCCTTTTTGAGCCACGTGCCTTCATGCATATATATTTGTGGACTCTTTATGTTTGGATATGTATGTATACTTTAATTTGTACATTACATACATATGCCATTGAAGATTAAACAGTTTTGGTTGTTTTTCATTGTTTAAGGAATAATTGAGCTTAATGAAAATTTTTCATGATTATAATATTCACACCTTATTTGTACACTCACATTTATTGCTTGCTCATGTTTTGTTTTCATGAGTCATATTTATGCTTAATTGGATTAGAGTGTTGATTATCATGTGGATTTCATGTTTTATGAAAATTATTTTTAGTTTATTCCTTCCTTGAAGGATTTCGTGCTAGTTAACAAAAATTTTCATTTTAACTAGTTCGTATTCTTCATTTTGATATGAGTTATACCATGTTTTTATTGTTATGTAAATTGGTATCATTGAACTCTTTCAATTGGTATTATTTTGATCTTTTTGTACATTCATATGTTTTTTGTGTATGTATATTTTCAATTGGTATCATCTGTTGGTGATTGGTACTCATTCTATTTCATGCACATGTACTTGTTTTATTTGTGCTATTATATTTCTATATCTTGAGCACAAATTTTGTTTATGCTAGAGCTTGAGCTTCACCTTTATTTCAATTAATTTAGTTTTCAATTGGTATCTTATTTCAAGCCTACGCATAGTTTTTGTTGGTATTTCATAAAGGGGGAGAAAATTCGATTTTCATATTTCAATTGGTATTTAGTATTCCACTCCCTTGCTTTATGATAGAAAATAAAATTTTCAATTGATAATAATTTCAATTGGTATCTTTATGCCTTAAAGAATAATGTTTAATTTCAATTGATATCATATGTTTAAAATGTACAATTATTTCAATTGGTATCAAGATGTTGTTTTCATTTTTTTTATATTGGTATCTAGAGGCATATCATGTTTATAGTTGTTTGATCACACCCCTTATTGACTTTGTTTTTGTTTTAGACAAAAAGGGGGAGAACATTGTTTTTATTATTTTGATTGACAAAAAGGGGGAGAAAGATTTTTACCCCTCATTGACATTTTATTTATGGTTTTGATTGTTTACCCCTTTGTTGATGATTGACAAAAAGGGGGAGAAAGATTTCGAGTTTGTTTGAGTTTTATATATGCATACTTATGTTTTTGCATATATTAAGTTTAATATAGTTTATTGTTAATTGGTATCTAGAACATGTTTTGTTTTTGAACATTGCATTGGTATCTAGAGCCTCTTTATTGTTTATGCATATCTATGCATTCATGTTTAAGAGCCTTCATTGCATATTATTATGTTTATTTGTTTATGCATGAGTTAAGGGGGAGCTTCCTTGAAGCTTAACTTTAATCTATGCATATATAACTCCATGAGTTTTGTCATCATCAAAAAGGGGGAGATTGTTGGCCCAAAGGCCTTCCACCCTAGTTTTGATGATGATTAACTCATGTAGTTATGTTTACTAATAATCTTGTGATTTTAAGTTTCAGATCCTTTAGCAAGATATTAGTTGGTGATTAGCTTCAACAAGGAGTTTAGAAGCTTTTCATGGTGATTCCGGTGCTCAAGCTTCAAGATCTTTCCTTTACACTCGGTGGATCACGCGTCTGGGAGCAAGTCTACTTGAAGATGGAGGTCATCAAGAAGACTTAGGTATCCTAGTTAGTTTAGTGTGTTTTAGATCCATTTGTAAAGCTTAGTATAGTTGATATGCTCAAGTGCACAAACACACACGTTTTTGGTTTTGATATGTGTTTTCATGAATAATTTGATCAAAACAAGTTTACTTTGTTCTTATGTATATTAGATATGTTCTATATATACATACATGCTTTAACTTGCTAGACAAACTTATTTTGACTATCCTATTCATGTTTTGGAAAAACCAAGTTTGATAAAAATACAAGTTTTGTTTTTGATAAAATTTGCAAGACTCAAAAATGAATTGATATGATTGATATATGTCTTGAAATTTTTATCACTTGTTTGTGTTTCAATATAAAATGTTAAAACAAGTTTTATAGAATTTTCAGAAAAGATAAAAGATTTTTCAAAAATATTTTAACATGTTTTTCTGACCCTGTTCTGTGACTGACAGGCTAGGTCGGTCGACCGGAACGGTCGACCGCACCATGGGCCGGTCGACCCTTAGGGTCGACCGACGTGCATAGACTTGTGCACGTCTGGCTGGCACAGGGCCGGTCGATCGAGCGGTCGACCGGGTTTGAGAGCAGAGCTCTCTGTTTGTTTGGGTCGACCGGGCGGTCGACCGGGTTTGCCTAACGGTCATATTTCTGACCGTTGGAGGTCGACCGGGCCGGTCGACCGGAAGCCTGTCAGGCTGCCAGATCAGCCTAAAGGCTAGTTTTCTGATGGGCCTATATAAACCCCAATTCTTTGGGATTTTGGCCAAGGTTTTTACAAGAGAAAAATTACAGTTTCCCCAGAGTTTAAAACAAGTTTTCAAAAGTGTTTTTGGGCTTTAAACTTCCAATCTTATTTGTTTTACGTTTTTGGAAAAATCAAAGAAAAGAGAATTTTGGTAGATTTGTCTTGGCTTTCATTTTCTATCTTTTACAAGAGTTTTCCCAAGTATTTTTCTTTGAGTTTCTGTTTTCCAAACACCTAGTTTTCCACAGTTGAGCTATCTTCTATCCTAATCTATTCAGGATCTTTTTGTTTGTGAAAAAGGAGAGATTGTTTGTGGTTGAAACATACCACCTATTGTAAACCCTCATTATTTAGTTGCTCCCTCTTTGGTAGAGGTTGAGGTTGTGGATTTGAGGTGATTGGTTTGCTCCCTCTTTGGTAGAGGTGGAGATTGGTGTTTACTCCCTCTTGGTGAGGTGGAGTTGGTTGTTAGTTTGTATCCCTCAAGTGTGAGGTGGATTGGTTGTTGTATTGGCTACGGGCCTACCCCTCGGTTGTGAGGTGGTTGTTTGAGAGAGGAGTTCGGTACTCCATTGTTGTAACAAATCCTTCTCGGTGAAGGTTCCCTCGGTAGGAGATAGTGGATTGGAAATCTTACACGGTGGTGTAGGCGGGGATGTAGAGCAAGGTGCTCGAACCTCGAAACATATCATTGTGTTTGCGTTTGATCCGCTTGTCTCTAAACTCTGTCTCTTTACTATTGTGCAAAGCATCATTTATTTCATATCATATCTAATTGCTTGCATTTGTGTTGTACCTTGCATTGATTCATATTGTCTATTCATATATGCTTGGTTGCTTGTGTGTGCCTCACTTGTACTTAACCACAAGAGGTTCACATAGCACCTCAACCCATTCAAGGGGAATCAAGAGGAGTTAGTCCAGAGCCCTTCACGGAGAATTCGGCTACACTTGTGTGTTATATTAAGTGTGTTGCAAAATTTGCATTAGCTTCCGCATTTAGCGCACTTAGTTCACTAGATTAGCATTTACACCTATTCACCCCCCTCTAGGTGTTTTTTTAATGAAATCCCCACGTTATCTTTTATGGGTTTTATCCTTAAGTCCAATTCGTGCAAGTGTGCAATATAGACAAGAATATAACACAAAGCGAGTAAATCACCTACGTATTTGTCCTATGCTATACGCAATGCCACATGTACACCTCAATTCAGATCACAACAACTGAACAAAATACAGTATATTTGAATTGAGTTGACACGTGCCTAAATACAAATGTCTAAACTGTTTTAAAAGCGTCTAAATACCATATTTTAGTTCTTTAGTTTATTGCAGTGTGTAGGCAATCAAAGCAGAAAAATAGCAGCACAAATCCACTAGCTATTATAATATACACATCCCGACACAACAAGATATACAATTATCACAAAATGGCCGCGTGTCCGCGGCAAAAGTCGTGTCTACGCGGCGGTTCTTTAGAAGCTGAGTCCCTGCTTTCTAGAGTAGGAAGATGCAAAGCTAGTGTTTATTCTGCAATGTTAAGCACCTGTAAAGATTGTCCTGCACACCAAAACAAAGAAGAAAATGTTAACAAAAACATGAAATCAAAACCATTCCCGTTCCCCGGTAACGGCGCCAAAAATTTGATCGGGGTGGAACTAGCACTCGAAAACGTGTATTTTGTGAAATCAATGAAAAGCTTGTATGTGCTAATGTTCTCTCGATACTTCCATTATAGCATTGGCTCAATGGGTCGAATCCACAAGAACGGGAGGCGATAGAAGCATTAACAGTCTCTATTCACGTCGGTTGTTAACAAGTCTTCTTTGTTTAAAGAATTAGAAAAAGAAAAGAAAAGGAAATCCAGCATGTCGTAGGTGGAGAAGGCGATGAAAACAATGTGAAAACAAAAGAGAGGTGGTTTGGAAAATAAAATAGAAATGAAGATGAACTTTGAAGGTGGTAAAAACAACAATAGAAAAAATGATAAAAGAGTTTGGAAATAATTTTCAAAACAAAGTAAAATAAAACTCATGGCTACTAACTACTAATTGCTCTACTAACCATGCTAAGCTCTTGGTGATGGTTGCTTCACATGGATCCTCGGCCATCACTAATCCTTGGCTTCAAGAGACGATACAGAGCATGACCCATATGATTGTTCTTCTACATTCAAACAACACATCCATACCACTAACAAGTTGCAAGCTACTATTAAATCATCAAAACCGGTTAGAGGTGAGCATGAAATAAAGAATACATTGCAAGTTAGCAAGTTAGTGGGTTAGGTGTTAGAAATGTTAGAATGTTAGAATCTATCATCATGAGCCATCAATGGCTCTTGCAAGAACAAGGCCTTGTAGAGGCTATTAGATTCATATGGATTATCAAGTAAGTGGTTAGATGGTTAGTGGTTAGTAGTTAGAATGCCATGAGAAGAAGAAAAGTTAGTTAAGAATCATGTAAAAGATGGAGAAGATTATATTGGAGAAGAAAGAGGCACCTTTACATAGATTGTCACCATCTATTACATCAATCCCTCTCCATCTCTCTCTGAATCTCTCAACCCTACTGCAAGATCTAAAAATGAAATACAAATACAAAAGAAAAGAAAGGAAGAACACCTACACTATCCTACACTAAAGCATAGAAACCCTAGCCTAAAATAAAAAACTGCTTCATTTTTGACCTCTACAAGGGTTTTTTATAGGCATAGGATGCTTCTAGAAGACGAGACGGGGCCATGCGTCGAAAATCGACGCGTGGCCCCACCAAATTACCACGGATCCGCGGCAATACCAGGGACTTAGGTCCCTGGTTTTGGTGCTGGGATGCGCGGCGCTTCGGGTGCCTTCTTGGTATATTCGGTTTCGGGTATATTCGTCCGAATCTTCGTCTGATGTGAGCACAGGTCTAGGTTCAATGCATCTTCTAGATGTTCCCTTACTTGGCGTCCAAGAAATCTGGATTTAATTACCTAAAAATAGGTTTAATTAAGCTTTTATTACTCCTTTGCCCTCAAACTCTTGATTAACCTGCAAGAGAGACCAAAACACAGTTTAGACCGACATTTTATTCATAAATGGTAAGGAAATGCGATATAATAATGCAGAATTATAGACTAATCAACATTGCGCTCCTGGAATACATACCAGATGTGCATTCTAATTTTATGATCATATTTTGTGATTTACTTTACTATTTGTTTTTATTTTATGAATATTTATGTGATCATTTTGCATTGGATTCTGATACCTGGGTTGAGAACCAGCCGGAGCCTGAACCGGGAACTCGATCCTAGTATACTAATCGATTTGACCTTTCTGGTAATCAAATTTAATCATTTTTAGTTTCAAACATCTTTTTCTAATATTTTAGATATTTCATGATTTTTTGAGATTTTTTCGAGTTAAATTGCAAATCTTCAAAACGGTGTCGATTAGTACTGCTGATCGATTCACGAATTTTTAATTGAAACCGAAGTTGAATTTCTAGTAACTATTTTCATATTATTTTTAAAATCACATTTTCTATCTAAATACATTTTTGGAGATTTTTCTAAATTTATCAAAATTCTACTAGATTTGGTATCGACCAGTATTGTGGTAGATTCCAACATTTTTATTTTAAAAATGAGATCAAAAATCTAAAATCTAATTTCACCATGTGTCTTAATATAATATTTATTATTCTTAAGAATTTTTTAGGATCATTCTGAGTTACTTCATTTTTCAGGTTTTTCCGAAGTTTTTGGTGTTTTCCCAGATTCCGGGATTTTATCCAGATATTTTTCTTTTATTTTCTATTATCTAATTTTTCTCATCCACTTATAATTTCCTCCTTTCTTTTCTTTTTTTCTTTTCCCTCAAATTTTTCTCAAAACTTCTCACCCACATAATAAATATCCCAACCATCTTTTCTCTCTCTTCATTTATGAGAGTACTCGGCTCGTACCTGACACGAACCTCAGTTCCGCATCTGGACTCAGCTTCAGTTGGACGCGAGTATCATCTTCTTCTTAAGCCTGCAATCAATTCCTCTCTAATCAACTCCTATCAAAATCCTATCACTATGTCTCCACTCTTCTCTCTCCTTTTCAATGCAGCTTTGTGTTTTCCATCAATGCGGACCTTATCCCTACCTCTGAGCTTATTTTAGCCAGACGCAAGTCTAGTTAAATGAGATGCGAGTCTCATTATTACCCCTACTCTTTCTCATTTTATATGTATACACATGTATGTGTTTGTGTATATATGTACACCCTCATTCATTCTCTATCATCTTTTTCTTTTCTTCTTCTTCACCCAGCCAACATACCGGCGGCAACAACAAAAGCAGCACTTGCGCCTCCCTTGGTCTGCGGACCTTTGGTGAATGACCCCTCTCTGACCACCACCTCCTCACTCCCACTCTCCTACAACTCCCAAACACCAACTCCAAACCACAATCACCACCAACCTCCTTCTTCATCACCAAACCACCCATAACCATCACCTTCTCCACCATCTCCACCACCACCTATACCATCACGTCCACCACCAACCTTATCAAACTCCTCCATTTGGTGAACTCTTCCATCCTAGCCATTCGTTATTTTCCGAAATGCCGCTTCAAACAACTCCAAATCCACCACCCTTAACTACACTTGCACCACCAAAATCACCTTCCACCTACCTCCCTTGGGCTGCCGGCCCTCTAGCCACCGCCGGTCGGCCTCAGGCCATTGCCATCGCCTGGCCAGCCCCAAGCTTGCCATCACCTTCCCTTCCTCTTTCTTTCCTTTTCTTTTCTTCTTTCTTCCTTTCTTTCCTTCCTTCTTTCTTTCTTTCTTTTTCTCTTCTTTACTCCCTGTCCCTCTTTCTCTCTCATGCGTTCCCTCTCTCTTTCTATATCTCTCTCTCTAGCACTCTCTCACTCTGGCTCTCCCTGTCTCTCCATGTTTCTCTTGATTCTCTCTCTCTCTTTCTCTCATGTATTCTCTCTATCTCCCTATCTTTGCTCTTCTCACTAATTCTCTCTCTCTCTCACGTTGGCTACTAAATGTGGGACTCACCTCGCGTTCAAGTGCCCATAACTTGAAAATACGATATTCACGTTTTAATCTTCGCGACGCGAGGTATGACCTTCGCGTAACATGATCTTTGCGTTCTTGATATTCGCATAACGTGACTCCTACGTTTATGATCCCCCCATTCTCTCTCCCTTGATTCCCTTATCTCCCCTATCTCCCTATATATATTACATTTTCTATTATTTGAACACGCTCAAGCATTAGTTACTTGGAGTTCTGGAGCTCAGGATTTTCATGGTGTTTTCTATTTAGGTGAATGTTCTCGCTTTTTCCTGGATAGCCCGCTTTGATGGGCATTTTACTTTATTTTGTGCGCCTTGAATTGTGTTTTCAAACAAGTGTAGTTGTACAGTGTGATGTATTTATATTCTGTGGACTGATACTTGTAACAGTGTAGATAATATTCTATACGTGTGTTGTTCAGTACTAACATCTTATGCAGGTACTCTTGCCTTTGGGCCCAGCCTTCGGGCTTAACCGCTCTGCGGTTCTATATTTGCTTTCAGGCTAAACCCTCCAGATTTCCTAGCTTTGCCAGGGAGCCTAGATAAGTCCTGTAACTGAGTAATTAGCCTATTGGACACCTCGTCAGACACAGCTTACTATGCTCCAGCTTTGCTCAAACCCTTGGGTTTTAATAGCTATAACGTGTGTCTGCGAGCCGAGCTTAATTGTGTAGCCTCGTCAGGCACAATCTAGTTATACACCTGTTTGCTTAGCCTCCGGCCTTAACCTCTCCGAGATTTATTAAAGTCTTCTGGACTTTCTATCTACGCCTGATAGGCATGCTTAGCGCTCAGCGCTTTACCACTAGATTCATCTAGGAGGAACTCTGCCAAATTTTAGACTTGCCATTTAAGCCGAGTCATTCCAGTAGCTCCGTCGATTGCTCTAGTGACTCAACATAATTTGCTGTCTGCGCCTCCAGAGCTGATTAAGCTCCATTTGATTCTACTTGGCTCTTACGTTGTCACTTGATATGTTTTCTCTTGATGTGTTAACACTTGTCGTATTATTACCTAACATCTACATTACCTAACACCTGCCTGTATTACTTGACATCTGATGTGTTACTGCTTGACACTTGCCCATGTTATAATATCATTTATCACCTACCACCTGTCATATTAACACCTGATACCTATCATGTTTAACTCTTGACTCATGATTATCACATTTCGGGAATGTAGTCTCTGATCTCCTGATAAGTACTCCTATTTTGCATGTGCTTCTGTTATGCAAGTACTAATGTTATTATGTACTCATGTTGCTCCTGAACCTGTTATATTTCTGTTCATTCCCGTAATCTAATAATTATGCTTAATAAGCTATAAAAAGGACAACTTACACTGGGCATGGGAGAACTAATGAATGCCGGTATGATGCCATACTTATAGTGGTGGGTTATTGAACTGACGATTCGTGTCTGGGTGCTTTTAGGCACCCATAAGATGCATGTCTGGGTGATTTTAGGCACCCGTAGGCTGTGTCCCAGGGAGGATGTGAATCACTATAAATATGAGCCATCAGTTCTTCGTCAGCTTTCAATAACTAGCCTTAACTTACTCATATATGAATGTATGTGTATTGAGTCGTATGCCATGAAATCATCTAGAGGGGGGTGAATATGTGATAATACTAATCTAGTGAACTTAATGCTGAATTTAAAAATTAATTGCAATTACATACAAGCAAGTAATTTAAGCAAAGAATATAATGCAAGAGATAAGAGCAAGTAAAGCAAACGCAAACACCGAGAATTTTTCCGAGGTTCGAGCACCCAGCTCTACATCTCCGCCTTCACGCAGAAGGATTTCTAATCACTATAACTTCACAAAGAGTTACAATCACACCGGAGTACCCAACTCCACAATCTCGAACACAAGTACTTCTTGGTGATCAAAAGACCACAAACTCTCTTTTGCAAAAGCCTCTTTCCCTTACAAGAACCCTGTAGAACAATGGTTAGAATTGAAGCTCAAATATTGTAAGTGAAAAAAGAAAATGAAATTCAGAGAGTTTAGAAAATAAAACTTCAGCGATGAGATATTCTTCAGCACAAAAACCAAGGACCAAACTCTTTTGAAAGCCTTTGAAAACTTTGAATATTTTTGCCAATGCTTGTTATGAAAACCTCTACCCTAATGACCCCTTTATATAGGATTGAGGAAGAGTAAACTTAGAAAAGTTTTAACTGAATATAAGAGGAAGAAATTGACCCTCTAATACAGCTAACCACGTTTTATTTAAACTAAAATACATTTTGAAAACATGTTAAAAATCAGCCTCCAGAAAATTAGCTATTACTGCCAATCTGGCAGATTGGTCAACTTTGAGCACATTTTTCAGGCTGCAAACGTTCGAATTCAGAATAAGGTATATAGTAATAAGTTGTAGATCTTTAAGTCTTCATTTTAATGCAACTGCAACCAACTCAATATCAATTTTGATGAGAAAGTTATAAATAAAATACTGACAGGTATTAAAACAGAAACTGTAAGCTGTTTTCAGAATAAGAACAGAGTTCAACCAAATATTTGACATCTTTAAACTTTGAATCTGAAAATTATTATTGAATAAGAAATTTAGATCTGAAAGTTATCTTTGAAATGCAAGTTAAATCATGCTATTTGAATATAAAAATAAAAAGTTATGATAACAACTATAAAAGGGTGTCAAGTAGATCAGCAGAACTAAAACTGGTTCAAATTCAAAACCCGATATATGTACTTGAAATCCAAAATCGATTAAATCAAAAACCAAACATATTGAATTATTGTGTGTGTATTTGAGCTTCAACCTATCCACTATTCTTTAACAAAACTATAAAACTAAAAACAAAACTAATGAAGTCTCTTGAGCCAAACTGAAGTCTTGAGCCATGCAATGCCATGCTAGATCCTTTTCTTCTATGAACATTCCTTCTTGTGCCATGTGCCTTATTTACTTCATGAATCTAGAAAGTCTTGCAATGGCCTTCAAAAATAGTACTAACCTGAAACTCATCTTGAACAAACTCATTAGTACCAATATAGCTCTTAAGTGTTTTGTTATCATCAAAACTCTAAACAAATGGAGAGTGTAACCTTTTGGGCCAACAATCTCCCCCTTTTTGATGATGACAAAACAAATAAGTTATATTATCAAGATATAAAAGGGATATAAAAACTCCCCCTCAAATGATGCTCTATTTTATCAAGTATAAAACATGAAAGCATATACATATATGAATATGTACAAAACATGAAACCTACATATACAAAACATGAACATGTACAAAATATGAACATGTACAAAATATGAAACCAAAACATGAAATCACCAATTCTTCTCCCCCTTTTTGTCATACATCAAAAAGGGTTAGGAAACAACCAATAAATAATGACAATGCATATATATGTATAAAACAAGCTTTTAATACCAAAATAAATCTTTACATGAACATGTTCTGAAATAATACTTTTGATACCAATAAAAAACCAAACTAACCAAACTATGTTCTTACATATAAACTCAAATACTTCTCCACCTTTTTGTCAAACATCAACAAAGGGGTCCAAGTAAGCAATAAAACATATTCTTCCAAAAAACATATCAATATAAGTGAATCATGATACCAATTGAAAGATAATCAATATATAAAAATTCTTATTATTAATAAAACAAAAACAATAAGCGAAGTATAAAAACAACAAAATACTTCTCCCCCTTTTTGTAAATAAACAATTAAAAATCATGTATCTTGATACCAATAGAAAGTAAACAAATAAGCATCTTGATGCCAATTGTAAGTATTTTTCATATGATACCAAATTAAAATCCATATTAATTTTTCTTTAAATCATTTTTCATCATACAGTATGGGAGTGGAAAACAAAGGTAAACCAAATATCAATTGAGAGATAAAATATGAATTTTATCCCCCTTTATGAAATACCAAATAAAATGATGCATAAGCTTGTATTAAGATACCAATTGAAAACTAATCAATTTAAATATGATATTCATTAAAAATCAAGTTTGGCAAAACTAAAATTTGTGATATTATTGAGTATAAATTAAACATATATGAGTATACAAAAAGAATGTCAATATTGATACCAATTGAAACGATCCAATGATACCGATTGAAACGATAATAAGATCAAGTGTATACCTCATATAACCTATCACCCATTTCATGCACATGTTTTAAAATGATTTTCAATAATAACATACAAGGCATGGTCGCCCAACCAACCGCCCTTAGATGGTAGGGTTTTCAAAAATAGGTTTGAACATAAAGTATGTTTGAAAAACTCTACCAAAACGAAGAATATAGCAACTAGTTAAATGGAAAAACTTGTAAACTAGTACGAAATCCTTCAAGCAAGGAATAAAACAAACTTGTTTTTCATGAAACACATGTAAATCACATGGCACTAAAAACACTCAAAATCTATATAGCACATATCATACTCATGAAAATAAAATCATGAGAAACCATCAAATAAGGAGAGTGTACAAGTGTAATGTGAAACACACTTTCATGAAAACATGCACTTAAGCTCAATTAAGGTATTCCTTTAAACATAAAAACATGAGACTCATCAAAACTAAATTTTCATTAAACCCAATTCATACTTCAAGGTATATGTATGTTTTGACAAAACAAGAAGTATACATACATATCCCTAAACACAATTTAAGTCCATAATAACGATTTGCATGAAAAGCAAATGACTCAAAGGGTATACATGTATATCTTAAAGTTTGACAAAATAGACATATACATGAAGTTAAAACACAAGATCATAAAACATATCCAAAATAGGGAATACAAGTTAGAATGCATGAATCATCAAAATTAGACTATACTAGCACATCTAATGGGTAAAAAAGAGCGTTCAAGCACAAGCATATAATGATCTATTTGTGGCCCATAATATGTACAAGTATATATATCCTAGTTTTAATGAAACTTAACATCTAAACAATTAATCAAATCATGTAGCATAAAACGGGACATAAATCATCATTACAAACATAAAACAATCATTGTGTAAATCCACATGCTATTAAAACTATAAAAGACACGATAACTAAACAAGGGTGAGAACACAACATATGTGTCAATATAACATGGGTGAACTCAAAAGCTATACATGCATGTCAATGGTCTAATAATCATGGCATTTAACATACTAATCAAAACATGAAGTATCAAAACAAAAATCATAAACATCCATATGATCATTATGTATATGCATGTGCATTAGATCTAGGACATACATATTAGTTATAAAAACAAAGTGAGAACACAATGATATAAGTCCATTTTAAACAAGAGTGTCTCAAATAACTAACAAGTATATCACTATTCTAATAAACATGGCATAGGCATAATGAACAATAAAACATGACATGTTATAAATCAATGACATGAAAAAAACATGCAAATATAAACGGGAGTTAGAGATTGATACCAAAACTGATGAAGGCACCTCTTTAGTTCTCCAAACCAATGGTGGTCCTCTCCACCAAACTCCCCTTGAAAGTGATGAATTCAAATTGTTTTTCTTTAGGCACAGAACGCATCCACTTCAAGGTATCGCCACTCTCACGTGATGCGAGAGCCCACACTTACATCAAAAACCATAGGGGTGGTCTTTGGTACCCATTTTCTTTTGGGTCCATAGGGGTTAGTACCTTTCCTAACCCAAACAACATTATTTGCTAAATTTTCATCATATATACGATCATAACAAAATCTAGCAAGGTGGCCCTTACGTCCACAATGTGTACATGTGTACACATGAGCATACATGTGATGGTGGTGACCGTGGTAAGTTTGTATATGCCGTGGAGGGTGTGCATGCAAAGATGAAACTTATTTCTTTCGAACCAAGGATTCCAAGTGTGTGGTTCATGGCACAATGGCTCAAAGTGGAGCCCAAACAATCAACACTTTTCTTTAAAATATTTATATCATTTTCAATAGTTGAAGATAAAGTGGAGCATGCAATAGATGTGCTAGATGAAGAAGCTACACTAGCATGGCAAACATGATTATCTATATCCTTTTTCAAAGATTTATTTTTATTTAAAACAAGATCTAATCTTTAGTAATGAAATCAATTTCATTTTTCAAAGAATGGTTATCTTTTAAAATAAAATCCAATTGAAGATAAAATCTCATTATTTTTCACAACATCATCACAATCATTTTTGTTTTTTAAAAATTCATTTTCCTTTAGGGCAAGGTCAAGTTGAGATTTAAGTGAGTCACGTTCACTAGCAATCTCTTCCTTCTCATGCAAAATCAATTTAAAATTTGAACACAAATCCTTCATTTCTTCTTTTAGTTCAAAAGTTTTCTTTTTCAAAAGATTATGTTTTTCTAAAAAAATTTCAAGCTTTGTAGCAAGTTCCATATTTAAGTTTGAACTTCTAAACACCCATAACAATAGGAACTAGAGCTATCATTTAGTTGAGATTCCGATTGTACCTCAAGGGAGTCATTCCCTTGGACCATGAGGCAATCGTCGTCGGACTTGTCTCTCCTAGATCTCCTCAACTTATTGATGATCCTTGGTAGCTCGGGAGAAGCCAAGATGCTCCAAACTGCAAAAGCTGAATCATAGTGAGCAAATACATGTAATAGATCTTTATTAAGAGATGCTCTAAGTGTCTTATGGGCTAATCCATTGGCCTTTCTATGCTTGCTATCATTGGGGAAGGATTCTTTGGTAGTGGCTTGATAAACTAGATGTCCTAAGCTTTTAAAATAACAACTCATCTTGGCCTTCCAAATATCATGTCTAGAAAAGTCAAACATAGGAGGGCTATCCATGAGTGCAAACTAAATGTGTGCAAATGAAAATGCAAATGTAGACTAGCAAACCAAGATCTCACTCCTAGGCGGTTAAACCTAATATCAGGAGTGTAGGCTCTGATACCAATTGAAATCACCTAGAGGGGGGGTGAATAGGTGATAATGTTAATCTAGTGAACTTAATGCGGATTTAAAAATTAATTGCAATTACATACAAGCAAGTAATTTAAGCAAAGAATATAATGCAAGAGATAAGAGCAAGTAAACCAAACGCAAACATCGAGAATTTTTCCGAGGTTCGAGCACCCAGCTCTACATC
Organism: Agave tequilana; assembly: GCA_038442645.1. Classification (NCBI taxonomy): domain Eukaryota; kingdom Viridiplantae; phylum Streptophyta; class Magnoliopsida; order Asparagales; family Asparagaceae; genus Agave; species Agave tequilana. The sequence goes on from JAVJIF010000127.1 coordinate 1,046,188, forward strand.
CCCGCCTTCACGCAGAAGGATTTCTAATCACTATAACTTCACAAAGAGTTACAATCACACCGGAGTACCCAACTCCACAATCTCGAACACAAGTACTTCATGGTGATCAAAAGATCACAAACTCTCTTTTGCAAAAGCCTCTTTCCCTTACAAGAACCCTGTAGAACAATGGTTAGAATTGAAGCTCAAATATTGTAAGTGGAAAAAGAAAATGAAATTTAGAGAGTTTAGAAAATAAAACTTCAGCGATGAGAGATTCTTCAGCACAAAAACCAAGGACCAAACTCTTTTGAAAGCCTTTGAAAACTTTGAATATTTTTGCCAATGCTTGTTATGAAAACCTCTACCCTAATGACCCCTTTATATAGGATTGAGGAAGAGTAAACATAGAAAAGTTTTACTTGAATATAAGAGGAAGAAATTGACCCTCTAATACAGCTAACCACGTTTTATTTAAACTAAAACACATTTTGAAAACATGTTAAAAATCAGCCTCTAGAAAATTAGCTATTACTGCCAATCTGGCAGATTGGTCAACTTTGAGCACATTTTTCAGGCTGCAAACGTTCGAATTCAGAATAAGGTATATAGGAATAATTTGTAGATCTTTAAGTCTTCTTTTTAATGCAACTGCAACCAACTCAATATCAGTTTTGATGAGAACGTTATCAATAACATACTGACAGGTATCAAAACAGAAACTGTAAGCTGTTTTCAGAACAAGAATAGAGTTCAACCAAATATTTGACATCTTTAAAATTTGAATCTGAAAATGATTATTGAATAAGAAATTTAGATCTGAAAGTTATCTTTGAAATGCAAGTTAAATCATGTTATTTGAATATAAAAATAAAAGGTAATGATAACAACTATAAAAGGGTGTCAAGCAGATCAGCAGAACTAAAACTGGTTCAAATTCAAAACCCGATATATGTACTTGAAATCCAAAACCGATTAAATCAAAAACCAAACGTATTGAATTATTGTGTGTGTATTTGAGCTTCAACCTATCCACTATTCTTTAACAAAACTATAAAACTAAAAACAAAACTAATAAAGTCTCTTGAGCCAAACTGAAGTCTTGAGCCATGCAATGCCATGCTAGATCCTTTTCTTCTATGAACATTCCTTCTTGTGTCATTTGCCTTATTTACTTCATGATCCTAGAAAGTCTTGCAATGGCCTTCAAAAATAGTACTAACCTGAAACTCATCTTGAACAAACTCATTAGTACCAATATAGCTCTTAAGTGTTTTGTTATCATCAAAACTCTAAACAAATGGAGAGTGTAACCTTTTGGGCCAACATGCCAGAACACATACCGGACATATACAGATTAGTCTCTAATTTTGCATAATTTCTATCACATTCTCATATTTATTTGATGTAAAATTCTGCTAATAAAGCTTTGCTTGCTTAATCTTAGGTCCATGGTGTGCAAATGAAGAAGAAGACCCTAAACCACCATTTAATGGGTGATTAAAGGCCTACCAAGTAGCCATTAACTTTAGAGTGAAGATTTTGTCAGTCCAGGACATCAAATTCAGAAACCAGAAGATCCACCTGACAGGGGATAGACAGAACGATGCACTGATCGAAGCCAGGCGCGCGCCGCCCTGGCATGGCCTCGGAAATGCTGCCTGGGCCGCATTTTCGCGGCCATGTGGGGCGCGCGCGCCCGGGGTTTGGGCCAGGGGTTGCCCCCCCGGCCCCCTTTTCCCTGGTGCCTATAAATACCCCCCAGGGGTCTTCAGTTGGGAGATATCTAGAGAATAGAGTTGTATTTGTTACTTTGTTAGGAATTGTAGTTGTTGTTTCTTTCTTCTTCTAGTTTTAGCTTTAGTCATTAGAGTGAAAGAGAGAGTGTGTAAGTGTTGTATTTGAAGGTGACAAGCTAATACAAGTAACTACTTCTCTTTCTTCTTTCCATTTACTTGTCTTTGCTATTTACTTTTACTTTCTTGTTGTAGTGTAACTTCCTTTCTCTTTACTTCTTTTCTTTTACTTTCTTGTAGTGCAACTCCCTTTCTCTTTACCCCTTTTCTTTTGTTATTTTTTTACTACCATGTCTAACTAACTCCTCCATAGTATGGCTAACTAACTACTAACCCACTAATCTCTAATACTTGATTGATAAACCCAAATGAGTCAATAGTGTCAAACAAGCCTTGTGCAAATGAGAGTTATGACATCTTAAGACGAGGGTTCTAACTCTAATTTACCTACAAGTATTAACTTTCTTATATTTCATGCTAATGGGTTTTTGATGATTTATCAGTTATGTGCTTTACTTGTTAATGTAAGTTAGAGATTTTTCTTTTAACTTTGCCGATACCATTAGTGTACTTGTGTCTTCCCTTATTCTCGCCTTCTATTGGATCTTGATAAGGGAATGTCTAAGTTTTTACCGTGTAAAGCTAAGTTAAAGGAAGGACTTTCATTCGTTCCCAACGTGAATAGTTCCTATGCATAAATATTTTACTTGCCTATGATCCATCGTGAGGCTACATCTTCAAGAAGTTAGGGATTAGTTGGAGCACTTAGTAGAAAGTTAGTCATGTATTTTTACCATTAAGAAATCCAACTTTACAAACCACCAAATCATTTTCAAACAATTCTTGAAATCAACTTGTTTTCATTTTCCAATTCTTTATTTAAAACAAGGAACTTTCTCTTTTCTTGAACTTAGAAGCCGCATCAAGCTTCCATCGCTCTCCCTCCTTGTGGATACGACCCGTATAGCCACTTCGCTACTATGGAAGAATCACAAAAGCCGTAACATTGACCCATACTCTTTTTACTTATTCTTGTGCTTGCTTTTTGTCGATCAAATTTTGACGCCGTTGCCGGGGAGGGAACGGCTTTATTATTCAATACTAAAGATTTTTCTTTGTTCTTGTGTGTAGGAGAAGTACCAAGGAGCTCACAATCACGGGAGGCGAAAGTGGTGGCCAAGGACTTCGCACGAGGATTCATTTGCCCTCGGAAAAATTCATGTAAAAGCGAGTTTTTCTTATTGAAATACTAACAAACTCGTTTGCAGGGTTTTCGAAAGACGCTAAAATTGCTTTCTAAATTTTTTTAGCTCCATTGAATGTTTCACCTTATACATGCGTAATAAACTCAACAGAAATTCACTTGTTGCTTAATTAAAATTTGGATTAGACTTTTGCATTTAGGGCACATGTCTATTTCAATTCATTTCAATTTATATTGAAGAGTGCTGGAGAAAAGGTACATATGCATTCATATAGAATAGAACCAACATTTTAGAGTAATTTATCTCTTTGAGTGTTAACTTGTTGTGAATAAATTGTACACTTGCACAATTGACATTAAGGGCAAAATCCCAAATAAACAAGATAAGGTGGGGATTTCATCACCTTTCCTTAGCCCAAAAACCATCTCTAAGTGCACTCACATAACCCAAGCCTTAACTAAAAATTGATAGACGTTGGCCCTAGGGACATCTCAGACTAATTAAGAGATTAACCGAGGGTGAAAATTGCAAGAATTATACTCCTGCAAAATCGCTGTCTAAGGAAAGTGGATTGAGAGGCAAAGCCTCGAAAGCTCCATGGTTTGGCGTAATTAAGGCCCGTGGCTCATGCCCGGATACCTCCCCCCGAGCTTTACCCTTTCCTGGCTGATTAGCTTGCAATCGAGTTCCTGCAACAGTCTCCCCCGGAGAATCGACCAGTTAGGAGACGTCTAGGTCCAGGTACCTTAGACTAAGGCTATGGTTGTTTTTCTTTCTTTTATTTGTTTTTTATTCTTTTTTGATTGTTCGTTGTCTTCACGTTGTTTGTGTGTGCTGCATGCAAGAGTGGGTGAGAGATCCTGCAACTTCTAGATTAATAAGAAACACTTCTCTACCCTTGCATGCAGAGCCGGTGATGGCGTCACTTCAGGACAGATTTTCCCAGATCTACCATCTTGTATAAAACTGCCTGAGGCAAATGGAAATAACTTCGAATTAAAGCCTCAATTCATCAACACTCTCTCAAAGTTTCATGGTTTAGAATTGCAGGACGCATACTTCTTTGTTAGGGAGTTTGAAGAAGAGTGCTTCATGATGTGTATACCACAGCTAGGAGACGATGTCGTTGTTACGTTTCATTCCCTTTTTCCTAAAGGACCTAGCGAAGAAATGGTTATACAGTTTGGCGGTAGATTCAGTCACGACGTGGGATGATTTCGTCAAGGCCTTCTTGAAGAAATTCTACCCAATTCACAAAACTGACCTCATTAGAAAGAATATCATGCAGTTTAGGCAAGAACCGAGCGAACCATTTTGGAGATACTTTGAGCGATTCAAATATCTCCTAGCTCAGTGCCCTCATCATGGTGTGAAGAAATGACGTCAGTGCCAGATTCTTTACGATGGCTTAGATTATCAAACGAAAACCTATTTAGAAATCATCTGTCAGGGAGGGCTCTTGTAGAAGGATGAGAACCAGGGTTGAGATTTATTTAGGGATTTAGCTGAGAAAACTCTGCAATGGGAGCCAGCCTCAAAAAAATCAAGGAATTTACAATTTATAGCTTCAAGAGGAGGGCTACTATCTCTAGAATCATCTATACCTATAGAAGCTAAGATTGCAACCCTAATGAGGAGAATAGAGGCTCTAGAGACAAAAGAGCCAGCCAATGTCAACCAGATCAACACCACCAATTCACAATCCGGGTTGTTCATACTGTCAGGCACCAAACCATGTCTTTGAAGAGTGCCCTATTTTCCATGCCCGGCAAGTGCCACCGGAACACCTGAACGCGGCCTACTCATGGCCACCGCATAATCCCTACTCACAAACATACAATCCAGGTTGGAGGAATCACCCAAATTCTCCTTGGCCCAGAACAATCCTCCAAGGCCTAATTTCTCCAACAATTTTCACCATCCCAGTCCTCCACCAAATTTCCCCAGTCAAGCTACGTCTTCCTCCTCTCAAAGTTCACCAAAGGAAAAGAAATTTAGCAAATTAGAGGAGAGCATGGAAGCTTTTATGAAATTTCAAACCGCTTTCATACAAAGTCAGGGGAAAACGCTGAACAACCATTCACAGGCTGATTGAGATAGAACCTGCACACAAAATACAGTATTTCAGATTTTAAGATTAAAGAGTGCAAGTGCTCAATTCTACCGCAATAGCAAGTGGCTATGCGGGTCGTGATCCACAAGGAGGGACTAGCGATGGAAGCTTTTCTAGCAAGTTCTCTTTTATGTTACAAAGAATGGTTAAAGTTCTTCTTTAGTTCTTTAAAAAGAAAAGTGAAAAAGAGTTAAGGTCAAGTTAGGCAGAAAGTGAGAGATTGGGAAGATGGAGAAAACAGAATTGGATATGCACAAAGAAATGGAAAAGGAGTGATAAAAGAAGTGGTAGATTATGGTGTTCTAAACTAAAGAATAACAAGAAAAGAATCTCAAAGTTACTTAGCTCCATTGGCCAAATGCTTACCTTGAATCTTTTTACAATGAAGTTACCTTGAAGTGAGGCGATCAACGTATAGCCCATAAGAGTTGATTCCTGTCTCCTCCATATTATATCATCAAGACGTTGCAAGTATGAAGTGATATAGAATGAAACTCAAAATCCATTGTCATGAGCTATCGGTAGCACTCGCAAAGGCAAGACTTTTTCGATGCTTTAAGACTCACTTGGATAGCAATTTGGTACCAAAAGAAGAAAAGTAGAGAAGAAGAAGAAGAATAAAAATAAAGTACATACAAAAGGGAAACTACAGATTCGATTTTATAACAATAAGAGAAAAGAAGAAAATCTTACACCGGTGTCACTCTTAGCACAAGCTTTGTTCTTATTTTCCTATGAAACTCTGATCTCCTCTTATTTACATAAATTAAAACTGAAAATTACATGAAAAGAAAAACAAAAACCTACACTAAAAAATGGAAAAGTGGACTAAATCCTATCTCTGCATGGTCGTTCCTTTGCCTTTGAGATTGCAGTTATTTATAGAAGAAATGCAGAGGTTAGAGGAGTATAAAGATAGGAAAGCTGGCTATTTCTGAATTTGAATCATCCCCTTATCTCCAAACTTGATTTGATGTGGATATTTAGTTCTGATCTGCAGTTTGTTGGCATGTTGATTGCTGAATATCACTTATCAAATGACAGAATTAGAAATAGTTATCAACATAAAAGTTGTATCCCTATAAGTCAGTTTTTTGGATCATCCTGAATCATCAAAATTAAGATTCGGTAGCGAAAGTTATGATTCAAATACTAAAATATATCCAGTCAGAATCTGAGTCAAACTTGCCTCATCTCATCCGTTGATCTTCTCTCTATCCATTTATCTCTCCGCATTTGATATTATTCTTGGTTGATCTTTAGCTAACCAAAATGGATTTATAAAAATCTGAATTTTATCGGTTTCCATTTGGTATTATCTTTCTGATTTGCTCTGACCTTTAGCTGAACATTTGTCCCAATTCTTGATTTGTTCTAACTAGATCTGGGTTCATCCTCAGTTAACCAAATAGATCTAGTTAAATCTGATTTTAAATGGTATTTATTTAGTTTAATCCTCTTTCTCTTCATTATTATCTTCTGCAAAATAGATATTTAAGACAAGGAAATTAACAGATTTATTACACGATAAATGTAGGAGTGTAATGAAAAAAATACAAAATATATGTATGATCACACCCCCACACCTATCTTTTGCTCGTCCTCGAGCAAAACTACAAAACTAATCTAAAGATTATTAGACCACTTTCGCAGGTCACGTGATTGCACTGAGCATGTGTAACAAGCCGTTAAACCTCTAGGTTTCCCCTAGAGGACGAGTTTTGTCTCGTGAGGGTTTTCAGTGGATTACACCCACAAAATCCGTAAAGAAAGAGAAAAATGTTAGTATTTTGAAAACACATTTTGAAAGAAAAATATTTAAGATATTATTGTAAGTTTTAAGTAATCTATAAGTTATAGGAAAACTGAATTTTTCATTCCTAAACTTAGTCTCTATTCAAAAATTTGTTATCAATCAAAGTATGGAGTCAAATTATACTTCTCATCTAGTCTATTATTTTACCCTAAGCATATGCACCTTGCGACCGTGAAAACATTGATTAAGGGTTCTTTTAACACTAACCCTTATGCATTATTTATTTATATATATATTTTTTGGTGGTATTATTCCTTAGTTCTATTAGGCTTTCTAATTTGCCCATGTAACGAGCCTTTAATCGATGACTCCCAAACCAAATGGTCTTAGGGCACCGGGTGAGAAAACACCCCAAGGACTAAAGGACTCGAGCAAACAAGGCCACAAAACTAAGGATTTTATTATATGAACCACTTTTAGGTGTGAATACTTATACTTTATTAGGCACAAATACCTAGCTTAATCAGAGGATTTTTTTATATATATATTTTTCTCAAACTTATCTAATCATCTTTCGCATAAATACCAAGGCTTACTTAGGCCAAAGCACCTAGCTAATCAATAATTAGATTTGTTCATCTTTCATAGATTTTTTTTTAACAAGGCATAAGAATCTTTATTTTTGAACCCTAAGTGTGTAAGTGTATGAAGTGTGCATATTTCATTAAGGTAAAGATCAAGACTAAATTACTTTGACAAATTATCTTCCTAACCCTAAAAATCAAACAAATAATCTTATTTTGATCAAGTTTAAGAAATCCTAATTTTGATTTTCCTATTCCTTAAAATTAACTTAATTTCTTACAAAAAATATGTCAAAATATTGTTTCTATTTTCAAAAAGTTTTTAAAATAAAGAAAATGTTAAAAAAATAAAAAAAATTTGTTGTTTTTTTTAATAAAAAGAAAACCTAAGTTATGTTTGAACCTTCCCCCACACCTATCTCATGCATTGTTCTCAATGTATGAATTAATGCATAGATGCATGAAAAAAAAGAAAGGGAAGGAAAATACTATCTTAAGGTGGTGGTTCCGGTGGTGGTCTGATTGGTTCACGAAATGCGGCCCAATCGACTTTTCGTGGAGTTCAGAGGAACCCACCAGAAATCTCTTTTATATAACCCACTAAAATGATGTATATATGAACATTTTTTATTAAAAATTTTACCCCATCTAATTTCCAAATTCCATAATTAATTTCAGAGTCAATTTTGTCAACAGCCTTGTCCCAAAATGGAGTGTGAAAAGATAGAATGATTGACTTGGACGCGGAAGTACTAGAACTAATACCTACTCAGGAAAGTAACTTAAGTCAAGTAAAGGTTCAGGAGTCGAGATTGGCTCATGAAGTGGGTCCAAATCAAGAAGCTAAAACTCAAGTCTACATTCAGTTTCCCACAATGGAATGTGACTTAATATTGGTGATTCAAGTTCAAGAATGACAGGTGTGGGAATCAAAACTGACTCTAAAATATTACTCAAGTCGGGTAACAAAACATGAGTCAATATTGATTCAAGAATTTGAACTAGATCAAAAATTTGAGATTCTAGGTCACATTTCTCATTGAGTTCAATTTCATTAATATGAGAACTTGCCAATTTGTCAATAGGACTTTCAAAAGAGTGAAATTGGTCAAGTTCAATATGATGATCATCAAAGATGGGTGATTCAATTTCATGATGAATTGGCACAGGATACAATGTTGACTCAGGAAAAAGATTAAAATCAGCTGAAGACACCGGAGTCATTATCGAATTAGGAAGTAGAATTGAATCACTAAGTTGAGGTTCAGTATCATATTCATTCTCAAGTTCTATTTCAGGAAAGGAATAACTTGCCAAACTGTCAATATCATTTTCAAAATTTAGCGTTTGGGCAAGTTCAAATGATTATGCTGAAATGGAACCTTGTTTTCCAAAACAACATGACTCTTCAACTCTAACAGAATGGTTAACAACATCAGAACTGGCCAAATAGTGAGAACATAGAGTTTGGACCATCATATCTATGTAATGATTGCGAGCGTTTTGAGCCTGAGTCATGGCTTCAAGCATCTTTTCATAGTTGATAGGTTCATCGTTTTGTTGCGATTGGTCTTGAAAAGATGAAGTGTTGTTTTAGAATTGGTGATAAAATTGTGAGTCCATCAGATTTTGTGATTGTTGTTTGGACTCACGCATACTCATTTTCAAAATTGATGGTTTTCTATTTTGGACTGGTGGAACTGAGTATGAATTTTGAAAATATTGTTGACAAGGTGGATAAGGAGGACAAGTTGGTTGAAAATTAGACTCGGGGGAGGTGAATCCCCATTGACTCTATGAAGAGTTAAAATTATTCTGAAAATTAGGATTATAAGATTGGGGGCATGGGTTATATTGATTCGGATAAGACCTATCCGGCACACTAGGTTGGTTAAAATTATGATATGTTGGGTTGATGATATCCGAAAAAGAGGTTGGGGTGTAATATGGATTATCATTAAAATTGAAAAAATTATTGTTATAAGCCATATCACACAATAATTGTTAAACACAAACAAATAAAAACAAACTAATAAACAAACAAAAAAGAAAAAATTCTAACCTAAGTTAGGGTAAACGTATGACCTAGACGACTCCTAACTGGTTAGACTGTCAACGGGAGGTATAATGCAGACTTTGACCACAAGCTAATCAGCTAGGTCAGGGCAAGATTGGTGGGAGGTTATCCGTCAAAGACGTTCCTTAATTAAGTAATCACCAACCTTCGGGCTTTCGGCCCTTAATCCCCTTCCTAGACACTGATTTGGTAGGAGTCAAATTCCAACACCTTTCCTGTTAGGATAATCTCCTAATTGAGTCCGAGATGTCCCTAGGGCCAACGTCTACTCAATTTTAGTTAGGCTTAGGTTAGTAAGTAAGGAGATTGTTTGTGGGCTAAGGGAGGGTAATGACTTTCCCACCTTATCTTGTTTATAGGATAAGCCCTTAAATCAATTTAGTACAGTATACAAGAAAAGCAGCACTTAAGCAATGTAAACAATCCAAAAGTGTTCTTATACTAGATGCTATGCACACGTACCTTTGCTCCAGCACTCTTCAACAGTAATAGAAAAGGTAAACGAATTAGACACGCGCCTAAATGCAAGTCTAAACCATTTTTAGCATTTAACAAATATAATTTTACTATTAAGGTTAGAAAGGAAGTACAGTGAGACAAACAAGAAAATAAATAGCTACAGATTTAAACTTTGCAATTCTGTTAACCTTCAGGAAATACAGGTTAGAAGTTCACTCAGATTGCCACAGGAATGTAGCAAATCTGAGGACTTCTTGGCTCTGCTTTTTTGAGCAGAGTCCAAGGCCACTTATATGTTCACTGCAGCAAAAAATTCCTTATTGTCAAACCTGTACACTAAGAACAAAGAAGAATGTTAACCAAAAATGTAAATCCAAAAAGAGAATAACTTACTGTCCCTCCCCGGCAACGGCGCCAAAATTTGATTGAGATAGAACCTGCACAGAAAATACAGTATTTCAGATTTTAAGATTAAAGAGTGCAAGTGCTCAATTCTACCGCAATAGCAAGTGGCTATGCGGGTCGTGATTCACAAGGAGGGACTAGCAATGGAAGCTTTTCTAGCAAGTTCTCTTTTATGTTACAAAGAATGGTTAAAGTTCTTCTTTAGTTCTTTAAAAAGAAAAGTGAAAAAGATTTAAAGTCAAGTTAGGCAGAAAGTGAGAGATTGGGAAGATGGAGAAAACATAATTGGATATGTACAAAGAAATGGAAAAGGAGTGATAAAAGAAGTGGTAGATTATGGTGTTCTAAACTAAAGAATAAAAAGAAAAGAATCTAAAAGTTACTTACCTCCTTTGGCCAAATGCTTACCTTGAATCTTTTTGCAATGAAGTTACCTTGAATTGAGGCGATCAACGTATAGCCCATAAAAGTTGATTCCCATCTCCTCCATATTATATCATCAGGACGTTGCAAGTATGAAGTGATATAGAATGAAACTCAAAATCCATCGTCATGAGCTATCGGTGGCACTCGCAAAGGCAAGGCTCTTTTGATGCTTTAAAACTCACTTGGATAGCAATTTGGTACCAAAAGAAGAAAAGTAGAGAAGAAGAAGAAGAACAAAAACAAAGTACATACAAAAGGAAAACTACAGATTCGATTTCATAACAATAAGACAAAAGAAGAAAATCTTACACCGGTGTCACTCTCAGCACAAGCTTCGTTCTTATTCTCCTATGAAACTCTGATCTCCTCTTATTTACATAAATTAAAACTGAAAATTACATGAAAAGAAAAACAAAAACCTACACTAAAAAATGGAAAAGTGGACTGAATCCTATCTCTACATGGTCGTTCCTTTTCCTTTGAGATTGCAGGTATTTATAGAAGAAATGCAGAGGTTAGAGGAGTATAAAGATAGGGAAAGCTGGCTATTTCTGAATTTGAATCATCCCCTTATCTCCAAACTTGATTTGATGTGGATATTCAGTTCTGATCTGCAGTTTGTTAGCGTGTTGATTGCTGAATATCACTTATCAAATGATAGAATTAAAAATAGTGATCAACATAAAAGTTATAGACCTAAAGTCTTCTTTTTGGATCATCTTGAATCATTACAATTGAGATTCGGTAGCGAAAGTTATGATTCAAATACTAAAATATATCCAGTCAGAATCTGAGTCAAACTTGCTTCATCTCATCCGTTGATCTTCTCTCTATCCATTTATCTCTCCGCATTTGATATTATTCTTGGTTGATCTTTAGCTAACAAAAATAGATTTATAAAAATCTGAATTTTATCAGTTTCCATTTGGCATTATCTTTCTGATTTGCTCTGATCTTCAGCTGAACATTTACCCCAATCCTTGATTTGTTCTAACTAGATCTGAGATCATCCTCAGCTAACTAATTAGATCGAGTTAAATCTGATTTTAACTGGTATTTATTTAGTTTAATCCTCTTTCTCTTCATTATTATCCTCTGCAAAATAGATATTAAGACAAGAAAATTAAATGATTTATTACACGATAAATGTAGGAGTATAATGGAAAAAATACAAAATATATGTACGATCACATCCCCACACCTATCTTTTGCTCGTCCTCGAGCAAAACTACAAAACTAATCTAAAGATTATTAGACCACTTTCGCAGGTCACGCGATTGCATTGAGCATGTGCAACAAGCCGTTAAACCTCTATGTTTCCCCTAGAGAACAAGTTTTGTCTCGTGAGAGTTTTCAGTGGATTACACTCACAAAATCCGTAAAGAAAGAGAAAAATGTTAGTATTTTGAAAACAGATTTTAAAAGAAAAATATTTGAAATATTATTGTAAGTTTTAAGTAATTTATAAGTTATAGAAAAACTGAATTTTTCATTCCTAAACTCAGTTTCTATTCAAAAATTTGTTATCAATCAAAGTATGGAGTCAAATTATACTTCTCATCTAGTCTATTATTTTACCCTAAGTCATATGCACCTTGCGACAGTGAAAACTTTGATTAAGGATTCTTTTAACTCTAACCCTTATGCCTTATTTATATATATATATATTTTTTGGTGGTATTATTCCTTAGTTCCATTAGGCTTTCTAATCTGTCCATGTAATGAGCCTTTAATAGATGACTCCCAAACCAAACGGTCTTAGGGCACCGGTTGAGAAAACACCCCAAGGACTAAAGGACTCGAGCAAACGAGCCCACAAAACTAAGGATTTTATTATATGAACCACTTTTAGGTGTGAGTACTTATGCTTTATTAGGCACAAATACCTAGCTTAATTAGAGAATTTTTTTATATATATATTTTTCTCAAACTTATCAATCATCTTTCGCATAAATACCAAGGCTTACTTAGGCAAAAGCGCCTAGCTAATCAGTAATTAGATTTGTTCATCTTTCATAGATTTTTTTTTACAAGGCACAAGAATCTTTGTTTTTGAACCCTAAGTGTTTAAGTGTATAAAGTATGCATATTTCATTAAGGTAAAGATCAAGACTAAATTACTTTGACAAATTATCTTCCTAACCCTAAAAATCAAATAAATAATCTTATTTTGATCAAGTTTAAGAAATCCTAATTTTGATTTTCCTATTCCTTAAAATTAACTTAATTTCTTACAAAAAATATATCAAAATATTGTTTCTATTTTCAAAAAGTTTTTAAAAGTAAAGAAAATGTTAAAAAAATAAAAAATTAAAAATTTTTTGAAGTTTTTTTAATAAAAAGAAAAACCTAAGTTATGTTAGAACCCTTCCCTACACCTATCTCATGCATTGTCCTCAATGTATGAATTAATGCATAGATGCATGAAAAAAGAGAAAGGGAAGGAAAATACTACCTTAAGGTGGTGGTTCCGGTGGTGGTCTGATTGGTTTACGAAATGTAGCCCAATCGACTTTTCGTGGAGTTCAGAGGAACCCACCAGAAACCTCTTTTATATAACCCACTAAAATGATGTATATATGAACGTTTTTTTATTAAAAATTTAACCCCATCTAATTTCCAAATTCCATAATTAATTTTAGAGTCAATTTTGTCAACCGCCTTGTCCTAAAATGGAGTGTGAAAAGATAGAATGATTGACTTGAACTCAAGAAGTACTGGAACTAATACTGACTAAGGAAAGTGACTTAAGTCAAGTAAAGGTTCAGGAGTCGAGATTGGCTCAGGAAGTGGGTCCAAATCAAGAAGTTGAAACTCAAGTTTACATTCAGTTTCCTATAATGGAATGTGACTTAATATTGGTGATTCAAGTTCAAGAATGACAGGTGTGGGAATCAAAACTGACTCTAAAATATTACTCAAGTCGGGTAACAAAACATGAGTCAATATTGATTCGGAAATTTGAACTGGATCACAAATTTGAGATTGTAGGTCACATTTCTCATTGAGTTCAATTTCATAAAAATGAGAACTTGCCAATTTGTCAGTAGGACTTTCAAAAGTGTGAAATTGGTGAAGTTCAATATGATAATCATCAAAGATGGGTGATTCAATTTCATGATGAATTGGCACAGGATACAATGTTGACTCAGGAAAAAGATTGAAATCAGGTGGAGACACCGGAGTCATTATCGAATCAGGAAGTAGAATTGAATCATTAAGTTGAGGTTCAGGATCATATTCATTCTTAAGTTCTATTTCAGGAAAGGAATAACTTGCCAAACTGTCAATATCATTTCCAAAATTTAGAGTTTGGGCAAGTTCAAATGATTGTGCTGAAATGGACCTTGTTTTCCAAAAAAACATGACTCTCCAGCTCTAACAGAATGGTTAACAACATCAGAACTGGCCAAACGGTGAGAACGTAGAGTTTGGACCATCATATCTATGTCATGATTACGAGTGTTTTGAGCCTGAGTCATGGCTTCAAGCATCTTTACATAGTTGATAGGTTCATCATTTTGTTGCGATTGGTCTTGGAAAGATGAAGTGTTGTTTTGGAATTGGTGATAAAATTGTGAGTCCATCAGATTTTGTGATTGTTGTTTGGACTCACGCATACTCATTTCCAAAATTGATGGTTTTCTATTTTTGACTTGTGGAACTGAGTATGAATCTTGGAAATATTGTGGACAAGATGGATAAGAAGACAAGTTGGTTGAAAATTTGACTCGGGGGAGGTGAATCCCCATTGACTCTGTGAAGAGTTGAAATTATTCTGGAAATTATGGTTATAAGATTGGGGGTATGGGTTATATTGATTCGGATAAGACCAATCTGGCACACTAACTTGGTTAAAGTTATGATATGTTGGGTTGGTGATATCCGAAAAAGCGGTTGGGTGTAATATGGATTATCATTAAAATTAAAAAAATTATTGTTATAAGCCATATCACACAATAATTGTTAAACACAAACAAATAAAAACAAACAAATAAGCAAACAAAAAAGAAAAAATTCTAACCTAAGTTAGGGTAAACCTATGACCTAGACGACTCCTAACTGGTTAGACTGTCCACGGGAGGTATAATGCAGACTTTGACCACAAGCTAATCAGCCAGGTCAGGGCAAGATTTGTGGGAGTTATCCATCAAAGACGTTCCTTAATTAAGTAACCACCAACCTTCAGGCTTTCGGCCCTTAATCCCCTTCCTAGACACTGATTTGGCAGGAGACAAATTCTAACACCATTTCCCTTAGGATAATCTCCTAATTGAGTCCGAGATGTCCCAAGGGCCAACGTCTACTCATTTTTAGTTAGGCTTGGGTTAGTGAGTGAGGTGATTGTTTGTGGGCTAACGGAGGGTAATGACTTTCCGACCTTATCTTGTTTATAGGATAAGCCCTTAAATCAATTTAGTACAGTGTACAAGAAAAGCAACACTTAAGCAATGTAAACAATCTAAAAGTGTTCTTATACTAGATGCTATGCACACGTACCTTTGCTCCAGCACTCTTCAACAGTAATAGAAAATGTAAACGAATTAGACACGTGCTTAAATGCTAGTCTAAACCGTTTTTAGCATTTAACAAACATTATTTTACTGTTGAGGTTAGAAAGGAAGTACAGTGAGACAAACAAGAAATTAAATAGCTACAAATTTAAACTTTGCAATTCAGTTAACCTGCAGAAAATACATGTTAGTAGTTGACTCAGATTGCCACAGGAATGTAGCAAATCTGAGGGCTTCTTGGCTCTGCTTTTTTGAGCAGAGTCCAAGGCCACTTATATGTCCACTGCAGCAAAAAATTCCTTGTTGTCAAACTTGTACAGTAAGAACAAAGAAGAAAGTTAACCAAAAATGTAAATCTAAAAGAGAATAACTTACCGTCCCTCCCCGGCAATGGCGCCAAAATTTGATTGAGATAGAACCTGCACACAAAATACAGTATTTCAGATTTTAAGATTAAAGAGTGCAAGTGCTCAATTCTACCGCAATAGCAAGTGGCTATGCGAGTCGTGATCCACAATGAGGGACTAGCGATGGAAGCTTTTCTAGCAAGTTCTCTTTTATGTTACAAAGAATGGTTAAAGTTTTTCTTTAGTTCTTTAAAAAGAAAAGTGAAAAAGAGTTAAAGTCAAGTTAGGCAGAAAGTGAGAGATTGGAAAGATGGAGAAAACAGAATTGAATATGTACAAAGAAATGGAAAAGGAGTGATAAAACAAGTGGTAGACTATGGTGTTCTAAACTAAAGAATAAAAAGAAAAGAATCTGAAAGTTACTTACCTCCTTTGGCCAAATGCTTACCTTGAATCTTTTTGCAATGAAGTTACCTTGAATTAGGTGATCAACGTATAGTCCATAAGAGTTGATTCCCGTCTCCTCCATATTATATCATCAAGACGTTGCAAGTATGAAGTGATATAGAATGAATCTCAAAATCCATCGTCATGAGCTATCGGTGGCACTCGCAAAGGCAAGGCTCTTTCGATGCTTTAAGACTCACTTGGATAGCAATTTGGTATCAAAAGAAGAAAAGTGGAGAAGAAGAAGAAGAACAAAAACAAAGTACATACAAAAGGGAAACTATAGATTCGATTTCATAACAATAAGAGAAAAGAAGAAAATCTTACACCGGTGTCACTCTCAGCACAAGCTTCGTTCTTATTCTCCTATGAAACTCTGATCTCCTCTTATTTACATAAATTAAAACTGAAAATTACATGAAAAGAAAAACAAAAACCTACACTAAAAAAAATATAAAAGTGGACTAAATCCTATCTCTGCATGGTCGTTCCTTTGCCTTTGAGATTGCAGGTATTTATAGAAGAAATGCAGAGTTTAGAGGAGTATGAAGATAGAGAAAGCTGGCTATTTCTGAATTTAAATCATCCCCTTATCTCCAAACTTGATTTAATGTGGATATTGAAATCACCTAGAGGGGGGTGAATAGTTGATAATGCTAATCTAATGAACTTAATGCGGAATTTAAAAGCTAATTGTAATTACACAAGATACAAGTAACAAGTGATGCACACACAACCAAGCCAAGCATATAAGTATGAATGATCATGAGAAATGATGCAAGGCACAAAGTAAAGAGAGAGAGAGATAGAGTAAGAGTCAAGGGATCAAGCGCAAACAACAAGATATGTTTCGAGGTTCGAGCACCCAGCTCTACATCCCCGCCTTCACACAGAAGGATTTCAACTCCACTAGCTTGTCCACAAAGGACTCCCACAAAGGGAACCTCCACCGAGGATTTGGGGCAATAACAATTACAAGGAGTACCTAACTCCTCACTTTACAAACACAATCTCCTCCTTGAGGCACAACACCAAGCCAACAAACAATCACCTCACAACTTGAGGGATTAGCACAAAGCTTACACAAGGATCACCTCACCACTTGAGGGATACAACCCAATTGCACAACCTCCTCAACACAATGAGGGAAAGGCATAAAGCCAAGCAAATAAGGGGTTTACAACTTGGTGGTCTAACAAACAACCACAAACAATTTCTTTCCCACACAAGGATCCTATAGAATGAGATAGTAGATGTAGCTCAAGTGTGGAGAAAGCCAAAGGAATGGAAATCAAAATCTCAAAGAAAATCCTTGGGAAAAACTAGAAACCAAGATGAAGAAGTTTAATCAAACACTTTTCTCAAAAACCCTTTTCTTTGATTTTCCAAACCCTAGCAAAAACACCAAATAGATTGTTCAATTAAAGCCCAAAAACTTCTTTTGTTTGCTGTGAAAACACTAGAGAGTCAGGAAAAATTAGCTCTTCAAGAACTTAGAAAAAACTGGCCACTAATGGAGTATTTATAGCCCCCAGAAAAATATAGCCGTTGGCAGCAAATTCTGCCAAAAATGAACTACCGGTCGACCGGCCGGTCGACCGTCCAACGGTCACATTTGACCGCTAGTAGCTACCGGTCGATCGCGCGGCCGACCGGACCAGATACAGAGAGCAATGGCTCTTCTCGGTCGACCGCTCGGGCGACCGGGAGCAACCCGAGAGCAACCTGCTCTCAGTCGGTCGACCGTGCGGTCGACCGGCTTATGGGTAAGCCAGCGTGCACGTATCCGTGCACGTCAGTCGACCGCTACGGTCGACCGGCTACTTGGTACAGTCGACCGTAGCGGTCGACCGATCTAGCCTGGCAGCAGCAGTTCTGGTCAGAAAAACATGTAATTTTTAATCCTAAAAACTCCGATAAAATCTCTAAAATTCCACAAAAATAGTTTTATCATTTTTCATTGAAATACAAACTTGTGTTAAAAAGTTTAACACAAATCTCAAACATTTTGAACTATTTTTGTGTTATAGAAATTTTCCCAAAAATCAAAAACTGTATTTTCTAAAAATAGGATTTTGAATAGAAAATACGTTTTGTCCAAAACTCATCCAATTACAAAAACATCGTATTAAAACATATTGAAGCATGTTGCATATGGATGGAAATCCAATACACTAGAAATATATACATATCCATGTTTTTGACTTTAATTCCAAAATTATGTTTTGTTAAAAATACCAAAACACTAAACTCATGAAATAGACTATCAAACTAAGTTTGTCTAAGTAGTTGAAGCATGCATGTATATAGAACAAATCTAATATACATTAAACCATATAAACTTATTTTGAATATATCTATTCATGAAAACCAAGATCGGTTAAACCAATCAAACCGAAAACCAAAACGAAAACATGAAACGTGTGTGTTGTGAAGTTGAGCATATCATACTATTCTAATCTTTACAAATGGATCTAAACACAAAACTAAACTAGGTACCGATGTCTTCTTGTAGAGCACCGTCTCTAAGCCGACTCGATCCAAAACGTGATTCACCGAGCTTGACTCCAACGAGTGCTATATATGATCTTTGACGCTCGGGCTCTTGAATCACCATGTGAGAGCTTCCTAAACATCATGTTGAAGCTAATCACCAACTAATATCTTGATTAATGATTTGAAACTAAATATCACAAGTTTATTAGTACACATAACTACAGGAGTTAATCATCATCAAAACTAGAGTGGAAGGCCTCTGGGCCAACAATCTCCCCCTTTTTGATGATGACAAAACTCATGGAGTTATATATGCATGAATTAAAGTTAAGCTTCAAAGAAGCTCCCCCTTAACTCATGCATAGCAATAAACTTAATTTTTTTTAATATTTATTTGCTCTTGACACCAAGTAAAAACATGCTCTCTTGATACCAATAAAATAAAACAAATACATGTTCAAAACAAGCTCTTGATACCAATTTGCAAAACAAAACTAATGAAGCTCTTGATACCAAAAATAAACATGTTCTTTAAATAATGCTTTGATACCAATTGAACTTTAATAAAAACACCAACTGAACTTTAATAAAAACATAAAACATGCATACAAAAACATGCATAAAAAAACATGCATATAAACTACAAACTCAAATTCTTCTCCCCCTTTTTGTCAATCATCAACAAAGGGGTAAAATCACAAAAACAAATTTTTCTCTCCCTTTTTAAGGAAACAACGAAACAATAAAGGGCAAATGAAAAACAATGTTTGATGTTCACCCTTTTTGTAAAAAAAAAACGATATCAATAAGGGGCATGATCAATTATAATACCAATTAAAAAATGTTTTCAATGTAGTGCATAATGATATCAATTGAAATGAGTATTAAACAAAAACATTTGAAGGAATGCCTATATCAATTAATACAAATTGAAATAAAGATAAAACGAGGCATTGAAACAAATGATACCAATTGAAAGTGAAAATACATACCAATTGAAAACAAAAATCTTGATACCAATTGTTAAGTTAACAAACAACATATCAATTGTAAGTAAACAATCTTGATATCAATTGAAATTAAACATAACAAAATTTTCAATTCCTAAACACAAATCTTGATACCAATTGTAAATGTTTTTCATTTTGAACATATGATACCAAATAAAAATAATCAATCATAAAGAATGGGAGTGGAAATCAAATGCTAATTGAAAGATGAAATACAAGTTTTCTTCCCCTTTATGAAATACCAAATGAAACCATGCATAGGCTTGAATATAGATACCAATTGAAAACTAGTCAATTGAAACAAAATTAAAACTCAAGCTTTAGCATAAACAAAAACACATATATATGTATGAAAAGGTAATACCAATTGAAATTGATACTCTTTGAAGTGCAAGCATACATATACAAATATATATATATATATATATATATATATATATATATATATATATATATATATATATATATATATGAGTATACAAGAAATGTCAATATTGATACCAATTGAAAGAATTTCAATGATACCAATTGAAACAACAATAATGATCAAGTGTATACATCATATAACTATCCTCCCAACACATGTTCAAGTTTAAAATGATTTTCACTATAAAGCATACATGAGCATGATCTCCCATCCATCCGCCCGTTGAAGGTAGGGGTTTTCAAAAATAGATTTGAAAATAATGTATGTTTGAAAAACTCTACCATATGAAGAATATCGCAACTAGTTATATGAAAAATTTTGTAAACTAGTACGAAATCCTTCAAGTAAGGAATAAAACAAGAATATATTCCATAAAACACATGTAAATCACATAATCACCAACACTCAAAATCTATGAAGCATATATCATACTCATGAAACCAAAATCATGAGAAAACACGAATGATGTGAGTGTATATGCATAATGTGAAAAATATAGTCATGAAGATAGGCAATCAAGCTCAATTGAAATTCCTTAAAATATGAAAACATGAACTCATCAAAACTAAATTTCCATTAAAACAATTTATACTTCAAGGCATATGTATGTTTTGACAAAACAAGAAGTATACAAACATATCCCTAAACACAATTGAGTCAATAATAAAGATTTGCATGAAAAGCAAATGACTCAAGGGTTATACATGTATATCTTAAAGTTTGGCAAAGTAGACATATACATGAATGTGAAAACATAAGATCATAAAACATATCCAAAATGGGGAATACAAGTTTAAAACGTATGAATCATCAAAACTAGACTATACTAGCACATTTAATGGGTACAAATAGGCATACAAGCACAAACATATATAAAGATTTATTTGTGGCCCACTATATGTATAAGTATAAATCCTAATCTTAATGAAAACTAACATCCAAACATATATTCAAATCATGAAGAGTAAAACGATATATAAATCAACATGAAAATCATAAACATGATCATTATGTAAATCCTCATGCTATTAGAGCTATGAACTACATAATAGCTAAACAATGGTGAGAACACAAAAATAAATGGTCCATATAAACATGGGTGATCTCAAAAGCTATACATGTATGTCAAAGATCTAATAATCATGGCATTTACCATACTAAACAAAACATGAGGCATCAAAAACAAAAATCATAAACATCCATATGATCATTATGTATATGCATGTGCATTAGATCTAGAGCATACATATTAGTTAAAAATAAAGTGAGAACTCATAGATATAAATCCATTTGAGGCATGGGTGTCTCAAATAACTAACAAATATATCACTATTCTAATGAACATGGCATAAGCATAATGAACAATAAAACATAACATGCTATAAATAGATGAACATGAAAAGCATGTAAATATAAACGGGAGTTAGAGAATGAAACCAAAACCGATGAAGGCACCTCTCTAGTTCTCCAAACCAATGGCGGTCCTCTCCACCAAACTCCCCTTGAAAGTGATGCATCCAAATAGTTTTCTTTAAGCACGGAACGCATCCACTTCAAGGCACCAATTCTCTCACGTTATGCGAGAGCCCACACCTACATCAAAAATCAAAGGAGTGGTCTTTGGTACCCATTTTCTTTTGGGTCCACGGGGGTTAGTATCTTTTCTAACCCAAACAAAATTAGTTGCTAAATTTTCATCATGTAAGCAATCATAGCAAAATCTAGCAAGGTGGCCCTTACGACCACAATGTGTACAAATGTACACATGAGCATACATGTGATGGTGGTGACCGTGCAAAGCATGTGTATGCCGTGGAGGGTGTGCATGCAAAGATGGAACTTGTTTCTTACGAACCAAGGATTCCAAGCGTGTATGATCCAAAGCACATTGGCTCAAAGTGGAGCCCAAACAATCCACACTTTTCTTCAAAATATTTATATCATTTTCAATACAAGAAAATAAAGTGGAGTATGCAATAGATGTGCTAGGTGAAGCTACATTAGCATGGCAAACATGAGAATCTATATCAATTTTTAAAGATTCATTTTTCTTTAAAACTAACTCCAATTCTTTTGTAATGAAGTCAATTTCATTTTTCAAAGCAAGGTTATCTTTTAAAACAAAATCCAATTTAGAAGATAAAACCTCATTGTTTTTCACAACATCATCACAATCATTTTTGCTTTTCAAAAATTCATTTTCTTTTAGGACAAGGTCAAGTTGAGATTTAAGTGAGTCACGTTCACTAGTAATCTCTTCCTTCTCTTGCAAAATCACTTCAAAACTAGAACACAAATCCTTCATTTCTTCTTTTAAATCAAAGTTCTTCTTTTTCAAAAGTTCATGTTTTTCCAAGAATTTTTCAAGCTTTGTAGCAAGTTCTACATTTAAATTTTGAACTTCTAAACATCCATAGCAATATGAACTAGAGCTATCATCTAGTTGAGAATCCGATTGTACCTCAAGGGAGTCTTTCCCTTGGACCATGAGGCAATGCTCGTCGGACTTGTCTCTCCTAGATCTCCTCAACTTGTTGATAATCCTTGGCAGTTCGGGAGAAGTCAATATGCTCCAAACTGCAAAAGCCGAATCATAATGAGCAAACACATGTAAAAGATCTTCATTAAGAGATGATCTAAGTGTTTTAAGTGCTAATGCATTTGCCTTTTTATGCTTGCTAGTATTTGGGTAGGATTCTTGAGTAGTGGCTTGATAAACTAGATGTCCTAGGCTTTTTAAATGACTACTCATCTTGGCCTTCCAAATATCATGTCTAGAAAAATCAAACATAGGAGGGCTATCCATGAGTGCAAACTAAATGTGTGCAAATGAAAATGCTGTTGGCCCAAACGCCCATCACTCTAGTTTTGATGATGATTAACTCATGTAGTTATAGTACTAATGATCTTGTGTTTAATTAGTGACAGATTTATGATCAAGATCTTAGTAGGTGCATAACTTCAACAAAGGATTTAAAGTCAAGTTTTGGAGCTTACACGGTTTGATCCAAGAGCCATTGGATCGTCTTTGGACCAAGTCAAGAAGATGAGAAGACTTCAAGTGAAGGTTTCAAGAAGATGAAGACTTGAGTCTAGGTTTGTTTTAGAAAGATTTGTTTTTAGATAAAAATGTAAAGGATAGAATAGTTGGTGGATTGCTCAAGTATCATATACACACACACACTCTTGATTTAGTTGTCTTTTCATAAAAGAATTTTTAGTTTAGAAAAGACTTTTCATTTTGGGAAAATACTATTTGGTTTTTGGTATTTCTCATATACACATCTTTAACCAAAACCATGTTTAGAGCTTATTGTCAAAAACATAGATATTTCATCTTGATTGTGTAGTGGATCATATCCATACACACTATGCCTTAAAATAAATTACAATATCTTGTTTTTGTATTTGGAGAAGTTTTGGGAAAACAAGTTTTAGAAAATACTGTTTTTAAGTTTGAGCCATATTTTCCAAGTTACAAAAATAGTCCAATCTTTTATAACATGCCTTGATTTTGTGCAAGCATGTTTGTTTATCAAAGTAAAACATTAAAACTATTTTTGTAGATTTTTTATGTATTTATGGGATTTTATTTGAGCCAAAAAGACTAAGTTTTAAATCCCAGAAAACTGTTTCCAGGTTTCAGCTAGTCGACTGTATAGTCGACTATACCTGAAGTCGGTCGACCGGCTCGGTCGACCGACGTGCATAGACGTGCACGCCTTGACCTGGCAGATGGTCGGTCGACCGACCCAGTCGACCGTCCAGAGAGCTCTGCTCTCTGGAAATGCCCCGGCCGACCGAGCGGTCGACTGGACAGAGAGTCTGCTCTCTGTATCTTGCCTCGGTCGACCGACCCGGTCGACCGGAGGCACAACGGTCTAAAACATGACCGTTGGCCGGTCGACCGGGCGGTCGACCGACAGGTCTGACAGACCCAACGGCTAGTTTCTGGCAGCCTATAAATTTGGGGGTTTGGTCATTGTTTTGTAACAAGATTTTCAAGTGGGTTTTCACCAGTTTTACCTGAACCATTTAGAGGTTTTTCTCCACTTGTTTTAGAGCCAATATTTCCAATCAAAAGGAGAGTTTTATCAAGAGTGTATAAAAGAGATTTCTTAAGTTTTTCACCAAAGATTCCTTCCTTGTTTTCTCACAATCACTTGAGCTATCCATTGCCTTATCTATCCTTAGGATTGTGTCCTGAGAGCTTTCATTGGTGATCAAAGTGTTTAGGTTACCAAGATTTCATTCTTGTACTTTGAGGAGGCGGACAAGTGTGTTCGCGGTGGTTTAGAGTTCGTGTGTGAACTCTTGTGGTTTGAGGTGCAACCTCGGCAAGCTAGTGGGCTTGCGTGTGTACGGGACTAGGGAGTCCGAGAGATTGTAGGTGTTGCGGCACCAAGGAGTGATCCATTGGGATCAAGCATAGTGGAAATCCTTCGTGTGTCGAAGGCGGGGATGTAGAGCAGGTGTGCTCGAACCTCGAAACAAATCCCTTGTGTTTGCGATTGCTTTTTCTCTCTTGTCTCCTTGTTTATATCTTGCATACTTTCATTGTCCATCTTTATATGCTTGATATATTCATTTGTGCTCATATTGATATACTTGCTTGGGATTGTTTGCTAACACTTGTATTCAACCAAGAGAGCCAACGCGGCACCTCAAACCATTCAAGGGGAATCTAGAGGAGTTAGTTCAGAGCCCTTCACGGGGAATTCGGCTACACTCTTGTGTTATACATAAGTGTTTAGTGTAATAGTTTTGTTTAGGTCATAATAGTTTTAATTCCGCATTATTTGTCATTAAGTGACCTTTAGATTAGCTATCACCTATTCACCCCCCTCTAGGTGTACTTTCAAATGCAAATGAAGATTAGCAAACCAAGATCTCACTCCTAGGTGGTTAAACCTAAATATCAGGAGCGTAGGCTCTGATACCAATTGAAATCACCTAGAGGGGGGTGAATAGGTGATAATGCTAATCTAATGAACTTAATGCGAAATTTAAAAACTAATTGCAATTACACAAGATGCAAGCAACAAGTGATGCACACACAACCAAGCCAAGCATATAAGTATGAATGATCAATGAGAAATGATGCATGGCACAAAGTAAAGAGAGAGATAGAGAGATAAAGTAAGAGTCAAGGGATCAAGCGCAAACAACAAGATATGTTTCGAGGTTCGAGCACCCAGCTCTACATCCCCGCCTTCACACAGAAGGATTTCAACTCCACTAGCTTGTCCACAAAGGACTCCCACAAAGGGAACCTCCACCGAGGATTTAGGGCAATAACAATTACAAGGAGTACCCAACTCCTCTCTTTACAAACACAACCTCCTCCTTGAGGCACAACACCAAGCCAACAAACAATCACCTAACAACTTGAGGGATTAGCACAAAGCTTACACAAGGATCACCTCACCACTTGAGAGATACAACCCAATTGCACAACCTCCTCAACACAATGAAGGAAAGGCACAAAGCCAAGCAAATAAGGGGTTTACAACTTGGTGGTCTAACAAACAACCACAAACAATTTCTTTCCCACACAAGGATCCTATAGAATGAGATAGTAGATGTAGCTCAAGTGTGGAGAAAACCAAAGGAATGGAAATCAAAATCTCAAAGAAAATCCTTGGGAAAAACTAGAAACCAAGATGAAGAAGTTTAATCAAACACTTTTCCTAAAAACCCTTTTCTTTGATTTTCCAAACCCTAGCAAAAACACCAAATAGATTGTTCAATTAAAGCCCAAAACTTTTTTTGTTTGCTGTGAAAACACTAGAGAGTCAGGAAAAATTAGCTATTCAAAAACTTAGAGAAAACTGGCCACTAATGGGGTATTTATAGCCCCCAGAAAAATATAGCCGTTGGTAGCAAATTCTGCCAAAAATGAACTACCGGACGACCGGCCAGTCGACCGTCCAACGGTCACATTTGACCGCTGGCAGCTACCGGCCGACCGCGCGGCCGACCGGACCAGATACAGAGAGCAATGGCTCTCTTCTCGGTCGACCGCTCGGGCGACCGGGAGCAACCCGTGAGCAACCTGCTCTCAGTCGGTCGACCGGCTTATGGGTAAGCCAGCGTGCACGTATCTGCCCACGTCGGTCGATCGTTACGGTCGACCGGCTACTTGGTGCAGTCGACCGTAGCGGTCGACCGATCTAGCCTGGCAGCAGCAGTTCTGGTCAAAAAAACATGTAATTTTTAATCCTAAAAATTCCCATAAAATCTCTAAAATTCCACAAAAATAGTTTTATCATTTTTCATTGAAATACAAACTTGTGTTAAAAAGTTTAACACAAATCTCAAACATTTTAAACTATTTTTTGTGTTATAGAAATTTTCCCAAAAACCAAAAACTGTATTTTCTAAAACTAGGATTTTGAATAGAAAATATGTTTTGTCCAAAACTCATCCAAATACAAAAATATGGTATTAAAACATATTGAAGCATGTTTCATATGGATGGAAATCCAATACACAAGTACATATCCATGTTTTTGACTTTAATTCCAAAATTATGTTTTGTTTAAAATACCAAAACACTAAACTCATGAAATAGACTATCAAACTAAGTTTGTCTAAGTAGTTGAAGCATGCATGTATATAGAACAAATCTAATATACATTAAACCATGTAAACTTATTTTGAATCTATCTATTCATGAAAACCAAGATCGGTTAAACCAATCAAACCGAAAACCAAAACGGAAACATGAAACGTGTGTGTTGTGAACTTGAGCATATCATACTATTCTAATCTTTACAAATGGATCTAAACACAAAACTAAACTAGGTACCGATGTCTTCTTGTAGAGCGCCGTCTCCAAGCCGACTCGATCCAAAATGTGATTCATCGAGCTTGACTCCAACGAGTGCTATATATGATCTTTGACGCTCGGGCTCTTGAATCACCATGTGAGAGCTTCCAAAACATCTTGTTGAAGCTAATCACCAACTAATATCTTGATTAATGATCTGAAACTAAATATCACAAGATTATTAGTACACATAACTACATGAGTTAATCATCATCAAAACTAGAGTGGAAGGCCTCTGGGCCAACAGATATTCAGTTCTGATCTATAGTTTGTTAGCGTATTGATTGCTGAATATCACTTATCAAATGATAGAACCAAAAATACTGATCAATATAAAAGTTGTAGCCCTATAAGTCTTCTTTCTGAATCATCTTGAATCATTAAAATTGAGATTCTGTAGCGAAAGTTATGATTCAAATACTAAAATATATCCAGTCAGAATCTGAGTCAAACTTTCTTCATCTCAACTGTTGATCTTCTCTCTATCCATTTATCTCTCCGCATTCGATATTATTCTTAGTTGATATTTAGCTAACCAAAATGGATTTATAAAATCTTAAATTTTATCGGTTTCCATTTGGTATTATCTTTCTAATTTGCTTGGATCTTCAGCTGAACATTTGCCCCAATCCTTGATTTGTTCCTAACTAGATCTGGGATCATCCTCAGCTAACCAAATAGATCCAGTTAAATCAGATTTTAACTTGTATTTATTTAGTTTAATCCTCTTTCTCTTTATTATTATCTTCTGCAAAATAGATATTTAAGGTAAGGAAATTAACAGATTTATTACACGATAAATGTAGGAGTGTAATGAAAAAAATATAAAATATATGACGATTAGCTATATAAAGATTGGAAATGCAAATGAGCCATTTAGCTAGCTCCCTAAGTGAAAGACCAAGGGGTACTTTACCTAGTCAGCCGCTAGTTAACCCAAAAAACTCCAATCAAACATATAAAATTCAGGATCCATTGATCAACCAGTGCAATATTGTTCACATACTTCGATCTGGAAAGAAGGTAGACAACCAGGTCTACCAATAGAAAAGTCAGTCCATCCTGATCCTACTCCAGCCTCCACCTCTGCTAGTTTCTCCTAATCTGCTCCATAAACATCTGACGAGGACAAAGCTGCTGAACAAGTTCATAAGCTGTAGCACCCTTTCCTAATAGGCTTAGGAACAACAATAAGAATATGCACATAGAGAAGATGCTAGAGATGTTCAACCAGGTCAAATTGAATGTGCCTCTTCTTGACGCTATCCAACAAGTCCCTGCTTATGCCAAATTTCTTAAGGATATGTGTACTATGAAGAGAAAGACAAATGTGCCCAAGAAAGTGTTCTTGATAACCAATATAAGCGAAATTCTGTCTGGTCTCATTCTGGTGAAATACAAGGATCCCGGATGTCCCACTATCTCCTGCACCATAGGACAGATAGAAATTAGTAGAGCACTTCTTGACTTGGGAGCATGTATCAACTTGCTACCTCTCTCAGTATACCAGCAACTTGGGTTGGGTGAGCTAAGCCCAACTCGAGTCACCATTCAGCTAGCTGACCGATCTGTGAAGATCTCGAAGGGAAAAATCACAGATGTCCTTATCCGGATCGGGGATTTCATCTACCCCATTGACTTCATTGAGCTTGAGACCTAACCTGTGTCCAATCTAAGGTCTCAAACTCTAGTCATTTTAGGTCACCCATTCCTTACTACAGCCAATACCATAATCAACTCAAGGAATAGGTCCAGGCGATTGACCTTTGGAGACATGACGAAGGAATTCAATGTCTTCAATCTTGGAAGACAATCCAGGGATGTCAATGATCAAACGTTTGAGGTCAATTCTATAGAAAACCTGACCAGTGAGCATGAGGAAAGCATGGAGATAGAACAGAGGCAGAGTTTGATCTGGAGGCTGAGGATTTTAATCTAGACCAGATCGTAGATTCAGTAGTGGATTTGACGTCAAGCCCAAGTGTACCTCATCATAGGAATTAAAGTTCGGAGATTGCCTCCAATCCAATGAAGCAACACCTTTCCTAAAGCTAAAAGCCTTACCTGAACACCCCAAGTACGCCTACCTGAGCGGAAAGGACACCTTGCCAGTCATCATAGCATCCCACCTGACTGAGCAACAAGAGGACAGCTTAATGTCTATTCTGAAAAGACATAGAGAAGCCATTGGATGGACGATGAAGGATATCAAAGGAATAAGTCCAGCCATAGTGCAACATAGAATACATTTAATCGATGAAGCAACCCCCGGGAGGGACCCACAATGCAGGCTTAACCCACTCATGCAAGAGGCAGTTAAAGCGAAAATTTTGAAACTACTAGACAATGGGATCATTTATCCCATTTCTGATAGCCAATAGGTTAGCCATGTTCTTGCGGTCCCGAAAAAAGCTGGCTTTACGGTGGTTGAAAATGAGGAGAAAGAGTTGGTGCAAACAGGACTGCCTACCAAGGTTCGTGTTTGTATTGACTACAGGAAGTTGAATGCAACTACCCGTAAAGACCACTTCCCGCTGCCCTTCATCGACTAAATGCTTGAATGCTTGGCTGAACATGAATACTATTGCTTCCTAGATGGGTACTCGGGATACAATCAAATCCCCATTGCTGCAGAAGACCAGGAAAAGATCACGTTCACCTGCCCATTCGGGCCCTTCGCTTATCGACGCATGCCCTTTGGATTGTGCAATGCTCCCGTAACATTCCAACAGTGCATGCTCAGTTTGTTCTCCGACATGGTAGAATATTTTCCTGAGATTTTCATGGATGATTCTCCATCTACGGAGATTCATTTGATCAGTATCTTCATCACCTAGAGTTAGTGCTGCAAAGATGCAAGGAAAAGAACCTAACTCTAAACTAGGAGAAATGTCACTTTACGGTGAGACAAGGGATTGTCTTAGGCCATGAGATTTCTAGTAGAGGCATTAAAGTGGACAAGGATAAAGTAGAAGTAATTGCTAAGCTTCCACCACCCAAAAGCATCAAGGATATTAGATCCTTTCTTGGGCATGCAGGGTTCTACCGATGGTTCATTACGGATTTTAGCAAAATCGCTAGGCCCTTAACCAACCTGCTCGCTAAGGACGTGCCCTTTGATTTTAATGATGAATGTTTCAAGTCATGGGGGAAGCTTAAGCAAGAACTTATTTCTACGCCTAATATTTCTGCTCCTAACTGGACCCAACCGTTCGAAATCAATGTTTGATGCCTCTGATTTTTTTATTGGCGCTATTCGAAATAGCGCATCTGTTGAAGCCTACAAAGTTGAAAGATTTTGATGATGGACAAGCATTTATACAACATTATGATTACTCAACCTCAGTTGAAGATTTTGGGTATTTTTGTGTAATTTTAGAAAAATTGTTAAAAGCCTTGAACATACACACAAATACCTATATAGTCGACTTGCCATCCTAGTATAGTCGACTGCCCTAACTATAGCCGACTTGAGAAAATCCCCAGTCGACTAAGTTCTTCTAAACAAATATCCCAACTTTCTATTTGTTCTCTGGCATCAAACTTAGTCGACTTGACCTCTAAGTATGGTCGACTAACCCATTCTGTAGTCGACTAACCATGTTTATATAGTCGACTACAAATAGTTTTCCAGAAACATAGTATTCGTATCATCCTAAGTATAGTCGACTTACCCCCATATATTAGTCGACTAACCTTTGTAAATTTTGTTCTTCTAGTCGACTAACCTCCATACCTAGTCGACTAATAACAGTTTCTGACTGTTATGCAGTTGGTGAATTCTGGTATTTTAACTAACATTTCAAAATTAAAATTTGTCCTGACAACTACCCTAACTGACTATAGATTTCACCTATAACTAGGTGTGTTGTCCTAGGATCAATTCGCCAATTCAAATCTCAAGTTTTCAGCCTAAAAACTCTCTTCAAAATTCTATTTTCTGAAAACCTGTTACCACTTTCTGTTTCTTCACCAATTCCTACTCTATTGTGAAGATTTCTGAAAGTCCACCTATAAGAGACCTTATCCACAAGCACATTCAGATTCAAGGCTTATAGGATCAGTTGTAATCATTCAAAGAGGAGCATTGTACAAGGGCGTCTTCTGGGTGTAGAAGAGAAGTTGTACAAGGTGTTTGTTCTCTTGGTTGTAAGAGGAGTTGTACACATTTAGCAAAGGGTGTTTTGTCAAGTGGTGTACAATGTATTGGTTTTGGGTGTATCCAAATCAGGAAAGAAAAATCTCAAGTGGATTGCTTGGGAACTGGATGTAGGTCACAAAGACTGAATCAGGATAAATCTCTTGTCTTTGCGTTTGCATTATTTTCTGAGTTTTATCTTGTGAATTTTTATTTCCGGCAAGTACATTCATTTAATTTTTTATAAACACTATTCACCCCCCTCTAGTGTTTGTGTTGCTTGAATATATATCCTACATTTGGTATCAGAGCAGGTTCAAGTCAACAACCATACAAGGATGGCAACGGAGTTCCCTTAATCACAATTCAAAGAAGGACATTCTACACAACGTCCATCGCTATTTGACGGATCCAACTATAACTATTAGAAGTGTAGAATGAAGATCTACATGCAATCGCTCAACTACGAACTTTGAAACATTGTAGAAGCACCGTACACCAAACCGACAACCAACTACAACGCTCGGAGTGATGATCAAAAGAAGAATGCGAACCTTGATGCCAAAGCGTTGAATGCTTTATTTTGTGCCTTAACCAAAGTAGAATTCAACCGTGTGTCAACAATCACTTCTGCAAATCAAATATGGCACACTCTTCAGGTAACACATGAAGGCACAAATAAAGTTAAAGAAACTAAGATTTCTGTTCTTGTCCATAGGTTTGAACTATTCAAAATGAAGGAGAATGAAACCATCTCAGAAATGGTTACATGATTCACCGACATAACCAATTCCTTAGCATTCCTTGGAAAGGAATACACCCAAGTCGAAAAAGTTCGCAAGATCTTTCGAGCACTCACACCAGATTGGGAGAAGAAGACTACTGCAATAGAAGAAGCGAATGATCTCTCAACAATGTCATTAGAAAATAATATTGATAATCTAATGGCATATGAAGTACAACTCGAAGATAGAAAGAAGGACGAACAATAACTTCAATCCAAGAAGAAAGTACTTGCTTTCCATACAACCTCAGATATGGACAATTCAGATGACGATGAAGAGGAGATGACGATGCTTTCAAGAAAATTCTAAAGGTTCTTAAAATAAGGTAAATTTAAAAGAATAAAGATACTAATGATAATCCTATTTGTTTTAAGTGTAACAAACCAGGTCACATAAAGAAAGATTGCCCATTGATGAAATCAAAAGGACACTTCAAGAATTTCAATAAGTTCAACAAGAAGTAGAAAGCCTTACAAGCAACTTGGGATGATAGCGACTCATCTTCCTCTGACGAAGAAGAAGCCACTGAAACCGCTAATATCTGCTTCATGGCCCAAGAAGATGAGGTACAAGATTATGATGAATTACTAGAAGCTTTTAATGAACTTTTTAATAATTTCAAAAATGAAAAGATTAAAAATAAAGTTTTAACAAAGGAAAATGAAAGACTCAACAATGAAAATGCAATTTTTGTTTCTCAAACGTCTTCTTTAAATTCTCAAAAAGATGATTTTGAAAAAGTTATTTCATCTTTAAAAAGGGATTATGAAATTTTATTAAAAGAGAATTCTTTGCTTAAAAAGGAAACTATTTCTTTAAATTCTAGAATAACTATTTTAGATAAAGAAATGACTAGTTTCAAAATTAAGTATGAAGATCTTTTGAAAAATGTGACTAAATTTAATAAAGGAAAAGAGAATTTAAATGATTTATTATCTTATCAAAAGATGTCAAATAATCATTTTGGTCTTAGTTTTTCAAAAGATAAGATTTACAAACCTACTCATGTTGGTCTTGGATTTTCAAAAACTAATTTTGTAAAATCTACACATCTTTATAATAATAATCCATATAATTCTTTTGTGAAAAGAAATACTATTTCAAAAAGAATTAGATGCAAATATATATGGGTTCCTAAAAATCTAAATAATGTTTATAAAAATGTTTATATTGCATCTTATATACATGATGTGTGTAATTCTGATAATTATGTTTATACTAACAAATGGAAACCAAATTCGAATTGGATTTGGGTTCCTAAAGGCTAATATTTTTCAGACCCTATCATGATGGGTACCATACAAATTGTTTTATCTTATAGGTACCTTATAAAGAAAAGTGGATACTTGATAGTGGGTGTTCCAAACACATGATCAGACATATTCAACTACTGTCTTCCATTCAAATCAAAAAGGGAGGTACAATAATATTTGGAGACAATAACTAAGGAAAGGTTATTGGTACCGACATAGTTGGTAACATTTCAAAACCCCTTATTGAAAATATTTTTTTGGTAAGAGGTTTAAAACACAATCTATTAAGTATTAGTCAGTTATGTGATAAGGGTTATAAATATGTTTTTGAAAAAGATGCATGTCTTATATATGATACTAACATGAAAGATATTTTGTTTAAAGGTTTTGGTAACAATAATGTTTATGAGTTATCAATAACCTGTATATCATTAAATGATAACTTATGTTTACTTGCTTCTAATAATGATTATTTTTTATGGCATAAAAGATTTGGTCATTTGAATATGAAAACAATTTCTAAGATTTCTAAATTTGATTTAGTTAAAGGTCTTCCAAAATAGCTTTTAAAAAGGATTATTTTTGTGATTCTTATCAATTAGGAAAACAAGTTAAATCATCTTTTAAATCTAAAGATTTAATTTATACCAATAGACCTTTAGAACTGTTGCATTTGGATTTATTTGGTCCTACTCGTGTTGCTTCTTTAAACAAAAGTAGGTATGTTTTTGTTATTGTTGATGATTATTGACGTTTTTCATCGGTAATTTTTCTAAAAAATAAAAATAATACTTTTGATGAGTTTTCAAGTTTTTGTAAAAGAATTCAAAATCAAAAGTCTCTAAACATAGTCACTATTCGAAGTGATCATGGAAGAGAATTTGAAAATGAATCTTTTGCAAATTTCTGTGATAAGTATGGTATTACACATAACTTTGCATTTCCTAGAGCCTCTCCTCAAAATGGTGTTGTGGAGAGAAAGAATAGGACTTTGCAAGAATGTGCTAGAACTATGCTCATGGACAATCATTTACCAAAATATTTTTTGGCTGAAACTATTGCTACTGCATGTTATGTTTTAAATTGTATGCTTATTCGACCTATTTTAAACAAAACATCTTATGAATTGTTTTATAACAGGATTCCAAAAGTTTCTTACTTCAAAATTTTTGGATGTAAAAGTTTTATCTTAAATACAAAAGATGCTTTAGATAAATTTGATGCTAGATCCAATGAAAGTAAAGCATATAAAATATTTAATAAAAAAACATTTACTATTGAAGAATCATTACATGTTAAATTTGATGAATCCTTGACTAAGCTTATTTCTAATACTTCTCCACATGATGATGATCATATCATAGATATTCCAATTGATAATATTGTTATATCTTCTGATGATACTAATATTTCTAATATTGATGAGACTTCTACCGAGTTACCTAAAGCATATGTTGAAGTAAGGAACATCCACATGATTTGGTTATTGGAGATATAAATCAAGGCATTCAGACGAGATCCAAGTTGAACTACATGACACAAATTGCTTTTATATCACTCATTGAACCGAAGAATATCAAAGAAGCATGTGCAGATGATTTTTGGACAATTGCAATGCAAGAAGAGTTGAATCAATTTGTCAGAAATGATGTTTGGGATCTTGTACAACGTCCTACTGATTATCCAGTCATCGCTACCAGATGGGTCTTTAAGAACAAACTTTATGAATCAGGTCAAGTTATTAAAAACAAAGCAAGGTTAGTAGCACAAGGATACAATCAAGAGGAAGGTAATGATTTTGATGAAACTTATGCACCAGTAGCTAGGCTTGAATATATTCGTATTTTACTTGATTTTTCTTCCTTTATGAATTTCAAATTTTATCAAATGGATGTTAAAAGTGCCTTTTTAAATGGATTTATTAAGAAAACTGGTTATGTTGAACAACCTCCAGGTTTCGAACATGAAAAATTTCCAAACCTTGTTTTTAAACTTAAGAAAGCTTTATATGGTTTAAAACAAGCACCCCGTGCTTGGTATGATAGGTTAAAAAGTTTTCTTTTAAATTCTAATATTAAGATGGGAAGAGCAGATACAACTCTCTTTATTAAAGATGTTAATAAAGATATCTTAATTATTTAAATATATGTTGATGATATTTTATCTGGATCTAGTAACGATAATCTTTGTCAAGAATTTTCTAAGACTATGCAGAGTGAATTTGAGATGAGCCACATGGGCGAACTTACTTACTTTCTTGGTCTGCAAATAAAGCAAATGAATGATGGAATCTTCATTTCCCAGTGCAAGTATGCAAAGGAACTTCTGAAAAGATTTGGTATGGAAAATTCTGGTCATAAGAATACTCCCATGAGTACTACTACATTCCTAGACAAAGATGAAAATGGTAAGAATGTTGATCAGAAACTATATCGAGGTATGATTGATTCTTTACTATATATTACTTCAAGTAGACCTGATATAATGTTCAGTGTTTGCTTATGTGCTAGATATCAATCAAACCCTAAGGAATCACATCTTAAAGCAGTGAAAAGGATTTTTCGATATATTAATAACAAAATCAATTATGGCTTATTTTATCCAAAATCAAGCACATTTGATTTACTATCATATAGTGATGCTGATTTTGCTGAATGTAAATCTGATCGGAAGAGTACTAGTGGTACTTGTCACTTTTTGGGACATTCACTAGTATCATGGTTCAGTAAAAAGTAAAATTCTGTATCATTATCAACAACCGAGGCAGAATATATCGCTGCTAGTGTTGCATGTGGTCAAATTTTATGGATGAAACAAACCTTATTTGATTATGACATGTCTATCACAAACTCACCTATTATGTGTGATAATACCAGTGCTATTAACTTATCTAAAAATCTAGTTCATTATTCACGTACTATGCATATTGATATTAGACATCATTTTCTACGTGAACATGCTTTAAAAGGTGATATTTCTCTAAATTTTATATCAACTGATAATCAAATTGTAGATATTTTTACAAAACCTCTTAAAGAAGATATTTTTATGAAATTTTGAAGAGATTTGGGTATTTGCAATTTTTATTATCTTTAAATATTTTTTCAGAATTATTTTCAGACATTTTTCAACAATTAGTCGACTTATCAAGACCTATTAGTCGACTTATTGAACACCTAGTCGACTTAACAGTGACCCACCCGACTAATTTATATCTAACAGAAACATGGATTTTTTGATCTCTAAAAGTTAGTCGACTATATTGATCAACTAGTCGACTAGTAAGTGGATTAGTCGACTAGTCACAAACACCAAGTCGACTAACCCTGTGAAAAACTGTGTTCTGTTATTGGTTTTTAACTTTTGAAACCCGACCCATTTCATTATTTTTGGATCCGATCTCACTCTCATTTTAATCCTAACCGTTGATTTGGTATTTACTTTACTTTTCTACCATTAACCCTCATCAAAACCCTAGTTTTCACGCATTTCTTCTTCCCAGCCGAACGAACCAGTCAACTACAGGGACAGGTTGCTGCTGTGAACCCATCTTCTCCTTCCTTCAATTTCTTGGTAAATTCGTTCCAATCTTTGCAGTTTCCTTCCAATTCTTGCTTTATCTTTCTTTAATTTGAGTTCTAACCGTGTCTAGATCTAAGAAAACTAAGTTTACTCCATCTTCCTCCTCCTCTCAAGTTGATTTAAGGGCTTTTCTGAAAAATCCTGCCCTAGAAGAGGACTTCTGTAGAATTTCCTCCTTAGAAATTTTACCTGGTAGGTTTGTTAAATATGAGGACTTTAATGACTATGATATTGTCTCATATTTACAAAATTGTGGTCTTTTTCATATGTGAAATCACCTAGAGGGGGTGAATAGGTGATAAGGCTAATCTATGAACTAAATGCGGAATTTAAAAACTAATTGCAAATTACACTCAAGTGCAACCAACAAGTGATGCACACAACCAAGCAAGTATATGATATAGCAATATGCACAAAGTAAAGAGAGAGTAAGAGTAAGAGTCAAGGAATCAAGCGCAAACAACAAGATATGTTTCGAGGTTCGAGTACCCAGCTCTACATCCCCGCCTTCACCCAGAAGGATTTAAAGTCCACTAGCTTGTCCACAAAGGACTCCCACAAAGGGAACCTCCACCGAGGATTTGGGGCAACAACAATTACAAGGAGTACCCAACTCCTCTCCTCACAAACACAACCTCCTCCTTGAGGCACAACACCAAGCCAACAAACAATCACCTCACAACTTGAGGGATTAGCACAAAGCAACACAAGGATCACCTCACAACTTGAGGGATACAACCCAAAGGCACAAAGCCAAGCAAAGATTGGGTTTACAACTTGGTGGTCTAACAAACAACCACAAACAATATCTTTCTCCCACACAAAGATCCTATAGAATAAGAAAGTAGATGTAGCTTAAGTGTGGAGAAAATCAATGGAATGGAAATCAAAATCACAAAGAAAATCCTTGGGAAAAACTAGAAACCAAGATGAAGAAGTTCAATCAAACACTTTTCCCAAAAACCCTTTTCTTTGATTTTCCAAACCCTAGCAAAAAAACCAAATAGATTGTTCAATTTAAGTCCAAAAACTTCTTTTGATTGCTGTGAAAACACCAGAGAGTAAGGAAAAATTCGTCCAAAAAAAACTTAGAGAAAACTGGCCATTAATGGGGTATTTAAAGTCCCCAGAAAAATATAGCCGTTGGCAGCAGATTCTGCCAAAAATGGCCTACCGGTCGACCGGCCGGTCGACCGGCCAACGGTCGGATTTGACCGCAGGCACCATCCGGTCGACCGCCCGGTCGACCGAAAAGAACAGAGAGCACTGCTCTCAGTTCCGGTCGACCGGCCCACTGGGCTGCCAGACGTGCACAGCTCTGTGCACGTCGGTCGACCGCACGGTCGACCGATCCTTGGTGCGGTCGACCGAGCGGTCGACCCACCTGACCTGTCAGCCAGTTCAGGGACAGAAACAACAGGTAAAAATATTTTTAATTAATCTTGTAAAATACTTAAAAATCCCCAAAAATAGTTTTATCATTTTACATTGATATATAAATATGTGATAAAAATTTCAACTCAAATATCATGCAATTTGAACTATTTTTGTGGCTTATCATTTTTACCAAAAGCCAAAACCGTATTTTCTAAAACTTGGATTTTGAATAGAAAATACATTTTGTCCAAAACTTATCCAAATACTAAAACATGATATTTAAACACTATTGAAGCATAATGCATATGGATAGAAATCCAATATACATGAAATATATATATATCATAGTTTTTGTCTATAATTCCAAAAATAAGTTTTGTTAAAACACAAAACCTAAAACACATGAATAGGTATATCAAAGTAAGTTTGTCTAAGTAGTTGAAGCATGCATGTATATAGAACTAATCTAATATACATTAAACCATGTAAACTTGTTTTGATATAATATCTATTCATGAAAACCAAGATCGGTTAAACCAAAAATCGAAAACCAAAACATGAAACGTGTGTGTTGTGAACTTGAGCATATCATACTATTCTAATCTTTACAATTTGGATCTAAACACAAGACTAAACTATGGTACCGATGTCTTCTTGTAGAGCGCCGTCTCCAAGTTGACTCGATCCAAAGCTTGATTCACCGAGCTTGATTCCAATGAGTGCTAGATATCATCTTTGACGCTCGGGCTCTTGAATCATCATGTGAAAGCTTCCAAACCATCTTGTTGAAGCTAATCACCTACTAATATCTTGATTAAAGATCTGCAACTAAAATCACAAGATAATTAGTACACATAACTACATGAGTTAATCATCATCAAAACTAGAGTGGAAGGCCTTTGGGCCAACAATCTCCCCCTTTTTGATGATGATAAAACTCATGGAGTTATATATGCATGGATTAAAGTTAAGCTTCAAAGAAGCTCCCCCTTAACTCATGCACAAACAAATAAACATAAATATGCAATGAATATGAAACATGAAACATGCATAGATATGCATAAACAATAAAAGGCTCTAGATACCAATGAAATTTTCAAGACATGCTCTAGATACCAATTAAACTTAATATATGCAAAAACATAAGTATGCATATAAAAAAAATATAAAACTCCTCAAATTCTTCTCCCCCTTTTTGTCAATCATCAACAAAGGGGTCCAAATAAAAACAAAACATATTCTTTTCCCTTTTTGTTCAAAAACAAAGAATCAATTAGGGTAAATCAAAACACACAAAAAAATGTTCTCCCCCTTTTTGTCTAAAACAAAAATACAATGTCAATAAGGGGTCAATATAAATATGATACCAATTAAAAATGTGTCAATGAAGTGCATATTGATACCAATTTAAAAATGAAACTATACCAATTGAAAAACAAAAATCTTGATACCAATTGATAAGTAAACAAACAACACTCCAATTGTAAATAAATAATCTTGATACCAATTGAAATTAAACATTACAAATTTTGAATTTCTAAACATAAATCTTGATACCAATTGAAATTATTATTCTTTAAAATATATAAACAAATTTGATTTTGATATCTTATGCTTTAAATCAAAACTTTTAATCATATAGTGTGGGAGTAAAAAAAAAATACCAATTGAAAGATGAAATACAAGTTTTCTCCCTCTTTATAAAATACCAACTAAAACTATGATAAAGCTTGTATATGGATATGATTGGGAAAAGAGTTGTGTAGAGTATTAGCACAAATATGTAACAAAGAGATGAAGGTTAGAATCCACCTTGGTGCTAAGTCCACTTCACAAATGTATTTAAAGATTGATTTACCCTTTCCAATCTCCGATATAGTAAATGGCTATACCGGGTCGATCTTCCGGGAGAGCTAGCGATGGAAGCGTTACGGTTTTCAAGTGAAGCAAGAAGACGAAGAAACTTCTATGTAATTACACAAGTGCAAGAAGAAAAGAAGTGGTGATTGTGTACATCATGGAAAAAGAAATCAAAAAGAACTTGTGTGAAGTGTGTTGTAAAGAAAGAGAAACTAGTAAAGAAAGTGTTGGAAAAACTTTTAGATGATAAGATACATGGCTAGCTAACTTTACCTCATTGCTAACTTACTATACTCAATGGTGATGCTTTATTGCCTCGTATTGACTCATTGGCAATTGATATAACTTGCTTGTTTGTTCAAGTTCTTTACCTTCTTGAAGATGAGTGTTCTCTTGTTCTAGCTTGAAGCCTCACAATGAGTCATTGGCTCTCTTAGATAGATGTTCAATTGATGAAATCTAGAAGTGACACTCAAGGATGCTAAAAAGAAGATACAACGTTCATTCAAACATTCAAGACATAACAACAACTAGTAGCTTAAAGTAGGGAAGTTGTTCTTACAAGTAGCATATGTAGGTGAACCATCTTCATGTTCCATCAAAGGCTCTTGTTCTAGACAAGGCTCTAAATGAGGCACACATGAGTCATAGGTGGTATGAACAAGCAATTGTCAAGAGAAATCAACTCTACTTTCTTGGTAAGTTATAGAAGTGATCACAATGCAAGTATAAAGATAGCATCATCCAAGGAGATAGAAGTTAGCTAGGCAAGTTCTTAGCTAGCCATGCAATAAAGATTTAGCTAGCCATTACACTACAAACAACACAACTATTCATGAAGTAAAGCAACAAAACACAAGCAATAGAGATGAACTAGAATCAAAGCAAGAATTTAAAACAAGGTAAAGTAAAGCATACTAGAGTTTGCAAAGAGATGAATGGAGCTCTTTTGATTAATCCTTGGCCACAAGAATGTCACTTCCTTGGTACAAGCTCTCAAACAGCACTCTCTCTCTCACTTTGTCAAGATCTCTAGGAGGAAGAAGATGAAGTCTAAAAAATCTAGGAGAAAGCAAAAATACAAGAATTTTCCCCTATTTTCTTCTCTCTCTTCTCTGTTTCGCGTGTGCAGCTCTGGTCCTCTATTTATAGCCATAAGTGAGAAGCTTCGAGAGTCCTGGCCGTTACCACAAAATCCGGGCTCCAACGGCTTCCAAACGGCCGCAGATCCGCGGGAAAATCCCGAGATTTGCGGCAAAATCTGGGCCGTTGAGCCCAGATTTTCTGTTACGATCTTGTTGTTAGTTGGTTAGCCACGTGGCCTTCTGGAATCTTCAATGGGCGCGCGGATCTCAACTGAATCCAAATTTAAATTTGGCTCTTTTGGGATTATGGATTTAATCACTTTAATTATTGCTAATTAAAGTGATTAATTGGCTTCTTCTCTTTTAAGTTGTGGACCTATAAAAATAGAGAGAAAATGGGTAAGAAATCACATATTATTTACAAAATGCATAGTATGGAAGTGGTAAAATATGTAAATATGTAGAACAATCACACCCCCATACCTAGCTTTTGCTCGTCCTCGAGCAAAAAGAAAGAAAAAGAAAGAAAAATAAAATCCTAACTAATTTATTACACCACTTTCGTAGGTGACACGATTGCACTGAGCACGTGCAACAAGCCGTTAAACCTCTAGGTTACCCTAGAGGAGGAGTGTTGTCTCCTGAGGGTTTTCAGCGGATTGCACCCATGATTAGACGAAAAAGGTTGTACTTATTATGAGTATAGAAATGTATTTTATGTACCCTTTCTTGTCTCAGCTATAGCATAGGGCTATACCGAGTCGGATCTCAGGGAGAGCTCGCGATGGAAGCTTTAAACGTATGGTAGTGAAGTGATCAAACTAGTATCCTTCTCTTGATTATAAACTTAGTGAAGCAAATACAAAAGAAACCAAAAGAGGATGGATATGTTCATGGTGGAAAAGTCGTGGGAAAAGAAATCAAGAAGTGGATGTTGTGTTCACAAGAAAAGGAAAGAAAACTTAAAGAAAGAATAGATCCATGACTAGCTTACCTTGCTAGCTTGCCAAAACTTACTAGACTCCTTGATAGCGAAAGCTTGCCTAACGTTGTCACTCCGTTGGCTATGGATTCGTCTAGCGTGTCGACCTAATTACTTTCTGTTGACTGATTTTTCCTGCACACAAAAATTAGAATATTAGATTAAGAATAGATCGTGCGAGGAATCAGTTCTAATCCGCGATAGCAGGGCTATGCGGGTCGTGATCCTCAAGGAGGGACTGCGATAGAAGCGTTAAGCAAGTTAATCTCTAAAATTTATCTTTTTTAGTTATTTTGTTAGTCACGATGGTATTTACAATGAGTTGTGGTATTTACAATGGATCGAAGAAAAGAATATGGAGAGATATGGATTTAATCTACAAAAAAAGAAATAAAAAAGAAGAAAAGAAAACTTACTTGAGTTGGAGAAAATAAGTGAAAACCTAATACTTTCTACCGTTTTTCGGAGGCGTTGAACGTATGAACCTTGGGATCGAACTCAGTCCGTTGTCGCATTAGGTCATCAAGCCTTGGGCAAGCATGAGTTGATACGCCTCGAGGAGGAGAACATCGCCATGGAATATCGTTGGAACCCCGATCTTCGGTATACTTATGGTTCGGTAATCGCTTGCATGCTCATCACCAATCACAGAGATGAAAAGAGAAAAAGAAATAGAAAACAAGAATAAAAGTAAAACATAGAAATAAGAAACAAAACAAAATAATACCTTTATTGCTTTAATCCATGGCAGAGAAGAGAAGATACATCAGTGTCACCCTCAATATAATCATCTCTCTCTCTCTTTAAAATAAAAAGAAAAGAAAATCTAACTACAAAGAAACCCTAGAAAAAACCTAACTTTGGCCCTTGGCTCGCCTCTGGACGCTCTGTATGTTGCAATGCAGGTGCTATTTATAGATGCAGAATACCACAGAGTCCCGGACGAATCTGGCCACAAAATTTGGAATCCGGATAAGGTCAAATTGCCGCGGATCCGCGGCTTTTGGGCTCTTTAAGCTTTATTTATTGTAAAAATAAGAATTCGAGGCCTGCACACAATAAATTACAAATTATTAATAAATGTGCAGAATTATATAAATAAATATGAAAATGTGACGGTAAATATGATGATAAAAATGCACTTTTCACTACCAATCACACCCCCACACTTATCTTTTTGCTCGTCCTCGAGTAAAAATAAAGAAAAAGAAAAATTAATCTAACCTAACTCACTTTCGTAGGAATCACGGTTGCACTTAGCACGTGCAACAAGCCGTTAAACCTCTAGGTTACCCTAGAGGACGAGTGTTGTCTCGTGAGGGTTTTCAGCGGATTACACCCACAAAATCCATAAAAAGGAAAATATTTGAATTATATTTGAAGAGACTAAGTAGTCTATAAGTTTTAGGATCCTCATTTTTATTCATTCTTTAAACTTAGTCTTAATAAAGTTAATTGTTTTCCATTTTAGGTAAAAATTAAAATTGAATTTCTAATATAGTCTTTTTCGTTACCAAAAATCATATGCATCCTTATGTTTTTACTAGGAATTCCTTAACTTGGACTCTCATGCCTCTTTATTATTTTTATAACATCATCTAATTTTCTTTCGTGTAAGTATAAAGGTTTCTTGAGGCCCTCATACCTAACTAATTGACTATTAGATGTGTTAATATAATTTTTTTTTTTTTTTTGGCATGTATAACTCATCTAATTTTCTTTCGTATAAGTATCAAGGCTTCTTGAGGCCCTAATACCTAACTAATTGATTATTAGATTTGTTAGTACATTTAAGTAATTTTTTTCTTAGTTCCCTCGGACTTTCTAATCCACCCATGTAGCGAACTTAAAGTCGATGACTCCCAAACCGGTCGGTCTTAGGGCACCAGGTGAGAAAACACCCCGCGGACTCAAATTCGAGTGAACTAGGCCACAAAACTAAGGTATTATTATTTTTTTTTTTTTTTTTTTTTTTGCATTCACCTTTAGGCGTGAATACTTATGCTTCTTGAGGCACATGTTTCCAGCTTAATTAGTGATTTTTTTCTTTTTTCTTTTTATATATGAGGCACAAGGGTCTTTGTCTTAGAATCCTAGATATGCATTAGGTAT
Source organism: Agave tequilana (assembly GCA_038442645.1). NCBI lineage: Eukaryota > Viridiplantae > Streptophyta > Magnoliopsida > Asparagales > Asparagaceae > Agave > Agave tequilana. The sequence goes on from JAVJIF010000127.1 coordinate 1,090,235, forward strand.
GCAATATTCATTAAGGTAAAAATCAAGACTAATTATTTATTCAATTTCTCTCCTATACCTAACATTTAAACAATTTATTTATTTTGACCAAGTCTTTAGAAATCCTAATCATGATTTTCCTAATCCTTAAAACTAACTTAGATTTCTTTCAAAAAAAATAAGTCAAAATATTTCCTTTTTATAACATTTTTTTTTAAATTTTTTTTTTATTAGCAATTTTTTTTTTTTTTTTTAGTTTTTACCTATGTTAGTATGTTAGTAAAACCCACCCCCACACTTATCTCATGCATTGTCCTCAATGTATGAATGAATGCATATATGCATGAAACAGAACAAGGGAAGGCGGAAGTTACCTTAAGGTGGTGGTTCCGGAGGTGGTCTAATTGGTCCACGAAATGCGGCCCAAACAAGATAATGTGGCAGTTCACGGGACCTACCTTTATTTACCTCTTTTTTATTTACATATTTACAGTCCCCAGAATGAATAGGATCATGGAAGATCCTCTCGTGAAACTTACTCCCTTTACATGACCAGTCCTGGAAAATCATCACAGAGTCATGGTCTATACCTATGTCCAACAAAAGAACGTGACTTGGTAAAATGGTTGACTTGGACTCAAGAATGATAGGTTCAGGATCTAATACCGACTCAGGAAAGAAACTCAAATCAAGTAAAGGTTCAGGAGTCGGGCTAGGATCAAGAAGTGGGTCCAAGTCGAGAAATTGAAACTCAAGTCTACAATCATTTTCCCACAATGGAATGTGACTCAATGTTGGTGATTCAAGTTCAGGAATGATAGGTGTGGGAATCAAAACTGACTCTAAAATATTACCTAAGTCGGGTAACAAAACAGGAGTCAATAATGATTCGGGAATTTGAACTTGATCATAGATTTGGGAATCTAGGTCACATATCTCATTAGTTTCAATCTCATAAAAATGGGAACTTGCCAATTTTTCCATGGGACTTTCAAAATTGCACAATTGGTCAAGTTCAAAATGATCATCAAAAATGGGTGATTCAATTTCATGATCTATGGGTATGGGAATAAATGTTGGCTCAGAAAATTGGTTCAAATTGGGTAAGGATACCGGAGTCAACATAGATTCGAAAATGGAAACTGAATCGCAAAGTTGGGGATCGGGTTCACATTCACAATCTAATTCAATCTCATTGAAATTAAAACTAGCCAACTTGTCCAAGGATTGGGGTTGAGCAAGTTCATATTGATGTGATGAAATTGAATTTTGATCAAGGTCTTCTAGACAGAATGATTCTTGGTTCCTATCAACTTGGTTGGTTCGCTCAAGAATGTTTGAAAGTCTAGAAATTTGATCATTCATTATATCTTGCAAACGATCCACTTTTTCTTCTAACCCATCAAATAGATCAATGGTGGACTGAAACCTTGGTGATGTAGGAAAAGACGTATATGAAGATACTGGTTGAACAGGTGGTTGACCATATGGCTCAGGGGTATTGAATTCCCATTGACTCTGTGAAGAGTAGTGATGATTATTCCAATCTTGTTCATAGTATTGGGACTGGGGCATGTAATGATTCGGATAAGACCAATCTGGCACACTAGGTTGGTCAAAGTTATGATATGCCGGGTTGGTAATATCCGAATAAGAGGTTGGTGTGTAACATGGATCCTCATTAAAATTGAAAAAATTGTTGTTATAGGCCATATCACACAATCACAAACAAAAGAAAAAAAACCAACAAAAAAGAAAAATTTCTAACCTAAGTTAGGGTAGACCTAGACCTAGACGACTCCTAACTGGTTAGACTGTCCACGGGAGGTAGGGTGTAGACTTTGACCACAAGTTAATCAGCCAGGTCGGGGCAAGAGTGGTGGGAGGTTTTCCGTCAAAGACGTTCCTTAATTAAATAACCACCACACTTCGGGCTTTCGGCCCTCAATCCCCTTCCTAGACACTGATTTGGCAGGAGTCAACTTCCAACACCGTTCCCCCTTAGGATAATCTCCTAATTGAGTCCGAGATGTCCCTAGGGCCAACGTCTACTAATTTTTAAGTTAGGCTTTGGTTAGTGAGTGCTTGGGATATGATTTTTGGGCTAAGGAAGGGTGATGAAATCCCCACCTTATCTTATTTATAGGTTATGCCCTTAAGATGAATTAGTGCAAGTGTACAAGATAAATAGATAAGAATCACTCAAAGCAGAAAATCAACCAAGAGATGAATCCTATTCTACATGCAATGCGTACGTACCTTGCCTCCAGCACTCTTCAACAGTAAATAAAAATAATTGAAAAGACACGTGCCTAATATGCAAACGTCTAATCAACTTTTAACGATTACAACCAATTTTTTACTGTTGATTAAATTAGCAGGTATATGGTGAATAATACAGAAAGTTAAGTACTGCAGAAGCTGTATTTTGCAGAGCTGAAGAGCCTGCAGAAAATTGGTTAGGAGTCAACTCCTTTGTGCCGCGTTTGCGCGGCTTTTGCCGTGGGAACGCGGCACTCTGGAGGGATCCTGGGCTCTGCTTTCTTGAGCAGAGTCCCAGGTCCACTTATATGTCACTGCAGTTGCCAAAATATTGTTTCTTCACCTGTAACCTGCAACAGAAAAGAATAAAGAATAAGTTAATAATTAAAATTTTTTTGTTTTAGAGATAACTTACCGTCCCTCCCCGGCAACGGCGCCAATTTGTTGACTGATTTTTCCTGCACACAAAAATTAGAATATTAGATTAAGAATAGATCGTGCGAGGAATCAGTTCTAATCCGCGATAGCAGGGCTATGCGGGTCGTGATCCTCAAGGAGGGACTGCGATAGAAGCGTTAAGCAAGTTAATCTCTAAAATTTATCTTTTTTAGTTATTTTGTTAGTCACGATGGTATTTACAATGAGTTGTGGTATTTACAATGGATCGAAGAAAAGAATATGGAGAGATATGGATTTAATCTACAAAAAAAAGAAATAAAAAAGAAGAAAAGAAAACTTACTTGAGTTGGAGAAAATAAGTGAAAACCTAATACTTTCTACCGTTTTTCGGAGGCGTTGAACGTATGAACCTTGGGATCGAACTCAGTCCGTTGTCGCATTAGGTCATCAAGCCTTGGGCAAGCATGAGTTGATACGCCTCGAGGAGGAGAACATCGCCATGGAATATCGTTGGAACCCCGATCTTCGGTATACTTATGGTTCGGTAATCGCTTGCATGCTCATCACCAATCACAGAGATGAAAAGAGAAAAAGAAATAGAAAACAAGAATAAAAGTAAAACATAGAAATAAGAAACAAAACAAAATAATACCTTTATTGCTTTAATCCATGGCAGAGAAGAGAAGATACATCAGTGTCACCCTCAATATAATCATCTCTCTCTCTCTTTAAAATAAAAAGAAAAGAAAATCTAACTACAAAGAAACCCTAGAAAAAACCTAACTTTGGCCCTTGGCTCGCCTCTGGACGCTCTGTATGTTGCAATGCAGGTGCTATTTATAGATGCAGAATACCACAGAGTCCCGGACGAATCTGGCCACAAAATTTGGAATCCGGATAAGGTCAAATTGCCGCGGATCCGCGGCTTTTGGGCTCTTTAAGCTTTATTTATTGTAAAAATAAGAATTCGAGGCCTGCACACAATAAATTACAAATTATTAATAAATGTGCAGAATTATATAAATAAATATGAAAATGTGACGGTAAATATGATGATAAAAATGCACTTTTCACTACCAATCACTTTCTCATTTGCAAGACGGTGGTTTAACCATCGGAGAAGAGAAGATCATACACTTGCAAGATTAACAAAAGCAATCACCCATGAGTAGTTAAGTAGGCTAAGCTAGTGGTTAAACTAGTACATGGAATGAAAATCTAGCTACAAGAAGCCATTAAAGAACTAAAACAAAGCTTGAATTAGGTTGCAAGAACTAAACAAAGCAAGTAATAAAGCATGTAAAGAAAGCACAAGAAACTAGAATCAAACTCAAGTAGAGGAATGGAGGATGGATCAATCCTTGCATAGCTTCAATTGTCACCCTTGATTACACAAGCTCTCTCCCTCACAATCACTCTCTTTTGTAATGAAATCTAGGGATAGAGAAGAAGAGGGATCTACAAGAAATAAACCTAGAGAAAATACATGAAAATTACAACTAATGAACTAATCTCCTCTCTTCTCTGATCAGTCTCAGCTCGCAGGTGATAGTCCAGTATTTATAGCAGATCTGAGAAGCCTCTGGAGAGAATTCTGTTACCACAAAATCCGGAGCCAAACAGCCACCAGATTGCCGCGCCCCTTGCCGCGCCCCGCGGCAATCTTATGGCCGTTGGATCTGATCTTTCTGGTGGAGATTGGTTAGGAGTTGGTTATCCACGTGGCATGGTTAGTTTCTTCGTTTGTTGCGAGGATCTCTCTGGATCTGGAGTGAGATTTGACTTTATCTTGGATCTTTAACTAATCACCTTAATTATTGCTAATTAAGGTAATTAATTACTTTATCTCCTTTTAATTGTGTACCTGCAAATAAGTAGAGAAGAGGATTAAAAATCATATATTTAGTTGTATTATGCATGGGGAATATGATATAAAATATGCAATATTGGATACTAATCACACCCCCACACTTATTCTTTTGCTCGTCCCGAGCAAAACAAAGAAAAAGAAAAGAAAAACTAAGCTACAAGTTTATTACACCACTTTCGCAGGTGACGCGATTGCACTGAGCATGTGCAACAAGCCGTTAAACCTCTAGGTTACCCTAGAGGAGGAGTGTTGTCTCCTGAGGGTTTTCAGCGGATTGCACCCACAAAATCCATAAAGAAAGAAGACAAATGTTAGTATTTTGAAAACGCATTTTGAATAAGAGACAAGTTTACGAACTATTTTTGTGAAAATATAAGTGATCCTAGGTCATAAGTCCACCTATAATCAATCTTCCTTAAACTTAGTATCTATGCAAGATCTTGTTTTCAATTAAAGTAAGAATTCAAAATTGGATTGAATATTTTATCTTTCATAAAACCTAGATAATATGCACACCGTGTAAGTGAAGATTTCTGGGATTTCAACTCCAACCATCAAGCCATTTATTTATATATGTTCTTTTTTTTTCTTTTTCTTCCCTTAGTTTTATTAGGCTTTCTAATTCACCCATGTAGCGAGCCTATAACCGATGACTCCCAGACCAGATGGTCTTAGGGCACCAGATGAGGAAACATCCCTCGGGTTTAAGGACTCGAGTGAAAAAGGCCACAAAACTAAGAGGGATTATTCTTAATCACCGTTAGGCGTGAATAATCATGCTTCTTGAGGCACAATTACTCAGCTTAATAAGTGAGATCACCGTTAGGCGTGAGTCATCATGCTTCTTGAGGCACAATTTCCCAGCTTAATAAGTGATCTTTTATTTATATATATATATTTTTTTCTTTTTTTTTTCTTTTTCTCTTTTTTTTTTTTTATTTTATATATATATATATATATGGCATTTTGGTCTTTGTTTCCATCCCAAGAAATGTGTAAGTGTAAAGTGCATTTTATCTAAGGCAAAAAATGCAAGATAAAAATATCTCCTCAATTTTACTTACTTAGCCTATAATCTCAAACAAAGATCTATTACTTCAACTATGTTTAAGATGTCATAATTAAGGCTTTCTTAATTTCTAAGATACATCTTAATTTTCTTAAAAATAGAACAAAACTTTATCTCTTATTTCAAAAAGTTTTTATTTTTTTATTTTTTTATTTTTATTTTTTTTTATTTTTCTAAAAGAAAAGCAAAATCTACAAAGAAAGTGGAAAATCTAGAAAAAAAAAAAATCTAAAAATAAAAGACCTAAAAAGAAAGTAAAAATCCTAAGAAAATAAAAAACCTAACAAGAAAATGAAAAATCCTAAGTTAGTATCTACCCCCCCATACCTATCTCATGCATCGTCCTCGATGTATGCAAGATAAAAAGAATGCATGAAACAGGTAAAAGGTGAAAAGTCACTCCCTCCTCCTCTTTGGAACCGATGTGGTGCTCGGCCCAGCTGATTGTGTCCTCCTCAATGTCGCCTCAATAGTATCTAGCCTAGAGGATTGCTCCTCCAACCTGGAAGATTGCTCCTCCACCTTCTTTCTCAGCCTTACTTGCCCTCTAAATATTTTCTGCATGCCTTTCCATAAGGTAGACATGAAAGCACGTGTCTCTACAGGGGGTTCCTGCCTCCAAAATTCGGGTTCATCCTCCGCATCATAACTCTCCGAAGATGAGGACACTACAGGCACATTTTCTGGCTGGACAGTAGGTGTCCAGAGTGCGTGTAAACAACTAGTGTATGCACTGGTCGGTCTCTCTGGTGCAGCAAACACTCTATCAAATGAATCAAATACATCATCTGGTAGGAAGGTCCTACACAGACGTGTAATCAGGATGGGGTGTGTGTATTTGGCACCTCTTGTTCGGGAAGAGTTGACAATTAGTGCATGGAAGATAACCTCGTTCAAACAGACCGTGCGTTGTCTAGTCATCAAGTCATGTATAATCTGTAGCACAGGCCTGTTAAAAGTCGTGGTATGGTCTAGCCCTAAAATATTGCGTAGGATCCAACGTCCTATGCAATGAACATTCCTAAACGTGGTGCTAGCCTTTAGCCCACGATCCTGCTCCGTGCAGCGAACTCCCATAACAGTCATATAGTCAATTAAAGGGAGGGGCTCGCTATGGTGTGGGTTGGTCGGGACATGAGTGACTTCCTCAATAAGAGGAAGCGTGACAATGAAATCACCATTAGGCATGTGGACAGTGAATTGGTAAGCTTGTGAATCTACCGAGGCTTGATCTAGGTGAGTGTAAAACATCTTCACCAACTCAGGACAATAGAATGACTCGGTCTCAGAATTATCATAAATCAAATTGTACCAATTCCTAGCCCTTATTCGTTCTAAAAATACATGTCCATACCCATTATTATCAATCAAAATCCGCCCAAAGTCTTTTTCAGGAAAAATTTGTGGTGCCATAACAGAGATTGAAGATTAAAGCAGTAAAGAGTAGAGATTAGAATATCGAACCACCCCCGGATTACGTGGGGGGAAGAAAACGATCTCTGTTGTGGATGCAGAGAACTCTGGAAGAAATTGTGACACCAGATCTGGAAGAAGCACTTGAAATCGACTGGTGGGAAATTTTTCTGGGCACTGGATTCTACAGAAGAGCCGCGTTTGCGCGGCTAGGCTTGTGGATCCGCGGCAATCTGAAGGAAGCAGGAGAAGGGAAAATTTGTAGAGCTGAGGTGTTGAGAGGAAATTAGGGATCTGAGGTTTGTTTCTCGGGTGAGAGAGAAAATATGTGGGAGGGGTATTTTTATAGGAGAAAGGAATTTTGAGAGTCCCTAAATTATCCCTAGGTCAAAAACAAATTTACCCTAGGGATTTATGAAAAGAATCTTTGACTCCTAGGAATTTGGAAAGACCTCAAATTTAGGAATGCTTTGAAAGATGGAATTTGAGGAATCCTAAGAATTTTAGGAATCCTAGGAATTTAAAAAGATGGAAAGAATTTGAATTTTGAAAATATGGGAATTCCTAGGAATTTAGAAAGATGTAGAATTTGGAAAATGTGGGACTCTTTTGAACATGAGAATCCTCTTTTATTTTTATTTCTTTTTTTTTTATTATTATTTCCTAAATTTTATGTTAGTGAATCCTATGTTAGTAAAAAAAAAAATTAATAAGGAGGTGGTTCTGGGGGTGGTCGGACTGGTCCACGGAACATGGCCCAATCAGCTTGGCGTTGGGGCTTCAAAAACCTACCAAAAATCACAAAAATATGACCCATGAAAATGATGCATGCGTGTGTGCTCTTAATTATGTACATAACCCCATCTAATTTCAAGATTTTCCTAATAATTTCAGAATCATTTTCATCAAAATCCTTGTCCCAGAATGGTGAATGAAATGATAGAACAGTTGACTTGGACTCGGAAAATAACACCGACTCAGGGAAGTGAATGAATTCAAGATACGGTTCGGGAGTCAGAATGGATTTAAGAATTGGGTCCAAATCAAGAAATGTCAACTCAAGTCCACATGAATTGTCCAACGATGGAATGTGACTATTAAAAATTTGTGATTCCAGTTCAGGAAGGATGGGAATCAAAACTGACTCTAGAAGGTTACTCAAATTGGGTAATATAACCGGAGTCAATAATGATTCAGGGATTGGAACTGGATCACAGATGTGCAAATCTAGGTCACATATCTCATTTAGTTCAATTCCACAAAATGGAGAACTTGCCAAAATGTCAATTGGATCTTCAGAAGTGAAAATTGGGCAAGTTCGACATGATCCTCACAGATGGGTGATTCAACTTCATTGTGAATTGGGAATGGATTCAAGGTTGATTCCGGGAAAGAATTAAAGTAAGGTAAAGATACCGGAGTCATTATGGAATCAGGAAGAAGAATTGAATCACAAAGTTGGGATTCAAGATCACATTCCTCATGTAATTCAATTAAATGTGGAGAACTTGCCAATTTATCGATAGGACTTTCAGAAGTATGGAATTGGCCAAGTTCTATGTGATCATCATAAAAGATTGGTGATTCATTTTCACAATGGATAGGAAATGGATCCAATTCTGACTCAGGAAATGGATTGAAATCAGGTAAGGATATGGAAGTCATGATTGAATCAGGAAGTAAGTTGGAATCATCAAGTGAAAGTTCAGGATCAAATTCATGTTTCAGTTCAATTTCAGGAAAAGGAAAACTTGCCAAAATATCAATTGGATTTGAAGTTTGGACAAGTTTATTTTTAGGAGATGAAAAACTTGCCAAAATGTCAATTGGATTTGAATTTTGGACAAGTTCAAGTTTAGGAAATGAAAAACTTGCTGAAATTGAATCTGAATTTCCAAGATGACAAGAGTCTTGAGTCGTATCAATAGAGTGTGGTACAATTGGATTAGTCAAATGTTGATAGGCTAGAGTTTCCTCTTTCCTAAGAAGGTTATCCAATTGATCTTTCACACTAGTGAAAGACTCGGTACGTGTTGTTTGATATTGTAAGAAAGACTCTTGCAAGATGTCTATACTCTTTTCTAGATGTAATAGATCTACAGATGGCTGCTCTAGAATGGGAGTATAGGAATCTTGAAATTGGAAATTTTGTGAATCGTGTGAGTCAAAAATGGGTGGTGATGGAAAAGTGGACTCACACAAGAAATCATTACTCGTTTCTATGAAAAATGGTTGTTCATTATGAAGCGGTGGAACTGAGTAAGACTCTTGATAATACGGTGGAATTGGAGAGACAAATGATTTTTGACGTTGTTGTTCGACTCTCTGTAAATTGGCTTCTAAACTCCTTTGCAACTCAGATTTTTCTTCAAATGGAGGTTCAGAAAAAGGAGTATAGGAAGTGGACTCAGGAAATGAATATTGTGGACAAGATGAATATGGTGGACAAGGATTTTGATAATTTGACTCGGGGTACTGGAATCCCCAATTACTCGGTAAAGAGTTGAAATTATTTTGGACATTATAATTATTAGATGGGGGGTATGGGTCGTAGTGATTCGGATAAGGCCAACCCGGTGTATGTGGTTGGTGCATATTGTAAAACACCGGGTTGGAATTATCTGAATATGGTGTGTGTGTGACATAAGGATTATGATGGAAAGAATTGTAATTGTAAGCCATATCACACAATCACAAACAAACAAACAAAAAACAAACAAACAAACAAAAGAAGAAAAGAAAAATTCTAACCTAAGTTAGGGTAGACTTAGACCTAGACGACTCCTAACAATAGATCGTCCACAGGAGGTTCAGTGTAGACTCTAACCACAAGCTAATCAGCCAGGGAAGGATAAGGTTGGTGGGAGGTTTTCCGTCCGGAGACGTTCCTTAATTAAGTAACCAGCAACCTTCGGGCTTTCGACCCTCAACCCCTTTCCTAGACACCGATTTTGCAAGAGTTAAATTCCAACACTTTTCCCCCTTAGGATAATCTCCTAAGTGAGTCCGAGATGTCCCTAGGGCCAACGTCTACTTTTTATTAAATTAGAAGCTTGGGTTAGTGAGTGCTTGGGTAAATGATTTTCGGGCTAAGGAAAGGGTAATGACCTCCCCACCTTATCTTATTTACGGGTATGCCCTTAAATTTGAATTGTGCAAGTGTACAAGAAAATAACAAGGATTCACTCAAAGCAAGAAAATCAAGCAAGAGTTTGTCCTAGTCTAAATGCAATGCAAACACGTACCTTGCCTCCACGCACTCTTCAACAGTAAAAGTAAAGAATTGAAGAGACACGTGCCTAAAATGCAAGTGTCTAAACAATTTTTAACAATTATCAACCAACTTTTTACTGTTTTTTAATTAAGCAGGAGTACAGTGAACAACACAGGATTTCAAGTATAGAACCAGCAGTATTTTGCAGAACCAGAGGCTCTGCAGAAATTTGGTGAGAATTGAGCTCAGGACTGCCGCGTTTCCACTGGATATGCCGCGGGTCCGCGGCACTTCAGTGGAAGCCTGGTCTCTGCTTTCTTGAGCAGAGGGCCAGGTTCAATTAGATGTTACTGCAGTAAATAATTTCCTGTTTTCTTCTCCTGAAACCTGCAACAGAGAAGAATAATAGTTTAGTACTTCACTTTAAACCAAAAAAAATACGTCGCTCTCCCCGGCAACGGCGCCATTTTGATTAGACGAAAAAGGTTGTACTTATTATGAGTATAGAAATGTATTTTATGTACCCTTTCTTGTCTCCGCTATAGCATAGGGCTATACCGAGTCGGATCTCAGGGAGAGCTCGCGATGGAAGCTTTAAACGTATGGTAGTGAAGTGATCAAACTAGTATCCTTCTCTTGATTATAAACTTAGTGAAGCAAATACAAAAGAAACCAAAAGAGGATGGATATGTTCATGGTGGAAAAGTCGTGGAAAAGAAATCAAGAAGTGGATGTTGTGTTCACAAGAAAAGGAAAGAAAACTTAAAGAAAGAATAGATCCATGACTAGCTTACCTTGCTAGCTTGCCAAAACTTACTAGACTCCTTGATAGCGAAAGCTTGCCTAACGTTGTCACTCCGTTGGCTATGGATTCGTCTAGCGTGTCGACCTAATTACTTTCTCATTTGCAAGACGGTGGTTTAACCATCGGAGAAGAGAAGATCATACACTTGCAAGATTAACAAAAGCAATCACCCATGAGTAGTTAAGTAGGCTAAGCTAGTGGTTAAACTAGTACATGGAATGAAAATCTAGCTACAAGAAGCCATTAAAGAACTAAAACAAAGCTTGAATTAGGTTGCAAGAACTAAACAAAGCAAGTAATAAAGCATGTAAAGAAAGCACAAGAAACTAGAATCAAACTCAAGTAGAGGAATGGAGGATGGATCAATCCTTGCATAGCTTCAATTGTCACCCTTGATTACACAAGCTCTCTCCCTCACAATCACTCTCTTTTGTAATGAAATCTAGGGATAGAGAAGAAGAGGGATCTACAAGAAATAAACCTAGAGAAAATACATGAAAATTACAACTAATGAACTAATCTCCTCTCTTCTCTGATCAGTCTCAGCTCGCAGGTGATAGTCCAGTATTTATAGCAGATCTGAGAAGCCTCTGGAGAGAATTCTGTTACCACAAAATCCGGAGCCAAACAGCCACCAGATTGCCGCGCCCCTTGCCGCGCCCCGCGGCAATCTTATGGCCGTTGGATCTGATCTTTCTGGTAGAGATTGGTTAGGAGTTGGTTATCCACGTGGCATGGTTAGTTTCTTCGTTTGTTGCGAGGATCTCTCTGGATCTGGAGTGAGATTTGACTTTATCTTGGATCTTTAACTAATCACCTTAATTATTGCTAATTAAGGTAATTAATTACTTTATCTCCTTTTAATTGTGTACCTGCAAATAAGTAGAGAAGAGGATTAAAAATCATATATTTAGTTGTATTATGCATGGGGAATATGATATAAAATATGCAATATTGGATACTAATCAACCCACAAAATCCATAAAAAAGAAAACAAATGTTAGTGTTTTGAAAATGCATTTTGAAAGAGAGACATGTTTTCGAACTATTTTTGCAAAAATATAAGTGATCTAAGGTCATAAGTCCACCTATAATCATTCTTCCTTAAACTTAGTCTCCATGCAAGATCTTATCTTTAATTAAGGTAAGAATTCAAAATTGGATTGAATACTTTATCTTTTATAAAACCTAGATAGTATGCACACCGTGTTCAGTGAAAATTTCTGGGATTTCAACTCTAACCATAAAGCCATTTATTTATTCTCTTTTTTTTTCTTCTTCTTCCCTTAGTTTTCTTAGGCTTTCTAGTTCACCCATGTAGCGAGCCTATAACCGATGACTCCCAAACCAGATGGTTCTAGGGCACCAGATGAGAAAACATCCCTCGGGTTAAAGGACTCGAGTGAAAAAGGCCACAAAACTAAAGGGGATTATTTTTTTTGATCACCGTTAGGCGTGAATAATCATGCTTCTTGAGGCATAGTTATCCAGCTTAATGAGTGATATTTTTCACCGTTAGGCGTGAGTAACCATGCTTCTTGAGGCATAGTTATCCAGCTTAATAAGTGATGTTTTATTCTTTCTTTCTTTTTTTTTTATTTTATGGCATTTTAGGTCTTTGTTTCCATCCCAAAAATTGTGTAAGTGTGAAGTGCTTACTATCTAAGGCTAAAATTCAAGATAAAAATATCTCCCCAATTTTACTTACTTAGCCTATAATTTCAAACAAGATCTATTATTTCAACTAGGTTTAAGATGTCATAATTAAGGCTTTCTTAATTTCTAAGATACATCTTAATTTTCTTAAAAATAGATCAAAACTTTGTCTCTTATTTCAAAAAGTTATTTTTTATATATATATATTTTTTTATTTTTCTAAAAGAAAATAAAATCTAACAAGAAAAATAGAAAATCTACAAAGACAAGTAAAAACCTAAAAATAAAATGAAAAATCCTAAAAATAAAATGAAAAATCCTATGTCAGCATCTACCCCCCCATACCTATCGCATGCATTGTCCTCAATGTATGCGATATGAAATGATGCATGAAATAGGTAAAGGACAAAACTACTCCCTCTGTCGTTTTGAACCCGCGGTGGTGCTAGGTCCAGCCGACTGCGATCTCCTCAAAGCGGCCTCCATACTACTTAGTCGAGAGGATTGCTCCTCGACCTTCTTCCTAAGCCGCACTTGCCCCTTGAAAATCTTCTTCATGCCCTTCCAGATGGTGGACATGAAGGCTCGTGTATCAGTGGGGGGTTCCTGCCTCCAAAATTGGGGCTCATCAATTTCTTCCAAACTTTCCTCCGAATCAAGCTCCGCAGGTTCATTTTCAGGCTGAGCAATCGGTGTCCAAAGTGCGTGCAAGCAGCCATTATACGAGCTTGTGGGCCTCTCTACAGTAACAGGCACTTGGTCAAATGAATTAAAGACAGCGTCTGTTAGGAAATGTTTACACAGACGTGTGATTAATATGGCATGGGAATGCTTCGCACCCCGAGTGCGGGAGGAATTATCAAGAATGGCACGGAAGATGGCCCTATTCAAACAGACCGTGTGGTTGTGTGTCATTAAATCATGAATTACCTGTAACACGGGTCTGTTAAAGGAAGATTGGTGCTCAATTCCAAAAATATTGCGTTGGACCCAGCGTCCAATGCAATGAACATTTCGAAAGGTCGTGTTGGCTTTGAGCCCACGATCCTGAATTGTACAGCGAGCCCCCATGATAGGCATGTAATCTATTAATGGAAGAGGGTCGCTATGGTGGGGATAACTGGGGACATGAGTGCATTGAGCAATAAGTGGAATGGTGACAAAGACGTCACCAAATGGCATGTGAGATACAAATTGGTACGTGTCATGGTGCACAGATGCAGGATCAATTGCATTGTAAAATGTAGTGACAAGCTCAGGGCAATAGTATGTATTGTGGTCACTGTCATCATAAACTAAAGAGTACCAACTCCATGAGCGTATTCTGTCCACAAAAATATGCCCATATCCCCCACTTTCATTCATAAGTACTGAAAAATCCCTCTCCACATATAAATTTGGTGCCATATATGCTAATGAATTGTAAAGCAAAGGATTTTGAGAGAGAAAATTGCAAACCACCCCCGGAGATCATAGGGGGAAATCCAAAATAGTAGTGCAGAAGGCACTTGGGACAGAGTTTGAAAGAGTTGCTCTGGATCTGCTACCAACAGAGGAAATCAGCCGACCAAAATTTTTCTGGGCACCAGAGATGGCCAGAATGCGGTGGAATCTCGGCCAGATAGAGCTTTTTGCGGCAGATCTGAAAGATCTGGTGAAGGGAAAATCGGCAGAGGTTGGCTTTGGAAGAAGAGTTGTAGATCTGAAGGGATTCTGCGTTTGAGGGAGAAAAGTAGGTGAGGAGAGTATTTATAGGGGATGGGTAAAGGGACTTTTCCAATTTTATCCCTAGGTCAAAGTTCTATTTACAACCCTAGGTCAAAGGAATTTGAAAGTAAAAGGAATCCTAGGGAAGAGAAAATCCTAGGAATGTGAAACTTTATATACACAAAAATCCCTATTTTTTTTCTTTATTATTTACAAAAAATGTAAAAGAAAATTATTTACAAGTGTGATCCCAAAATGATATGCAGGAAAAATGCACGGGAAAATATACAGATGGAATTGTCACAAATAAACTGGATCGAACAAATCCAATTCGTGAACTTCGTGTGACATGACTTCCGTGGTAAGAAATGGCTTTAGACGTTGACCGTTCACAGTGAATATGTTGCCATTAGTCGGGTCAAGAATCGCAATTGCACCGTGGGAAAAAACTTTGTGAACAATGAAAGGCCCTGACCACCTGGTTCTCAACTTACCAGGGAAAAGGTGGAGTCTTGAATTGTATAACAGAACCTTCTGTCCAGGAACAAAGATTTTCCTGTGAATGGATCTATCGTGAAACAGCTTGGCTCTGTGCTTCGTGATCCGAGCGTTGTCGTATACTTCATTTCTTAATTCTTCAAGCTCGGATAGCTGCAACTTCCTTAGAACACCAGCTTTATCCAAATCTAAATTCAGCTGTTTTAAAGCCCACATTGCACGGTGTTCTAACTCAACGGGCAAGTGACAAGGTTTCCCAAAAATAACTCGATATGGAGACATACCGAGGACAGTCTTGTAAGCGGTCCTGTATGCCCATAAGGCATCAGTTAGTTTGATGGACCAATCCTTACGGTTCTGTCCTACAGTTTTCTCCAAAATGAGTTTTATCTGTCTATTTGTAACTTCAACTTGCCCATTGGTTTGAGGATGATAAGCCGTGGACAACTTATGAGTGATAGAGTATTTACGCAACAAGGCTTCAAAAGCCCTATTGCAAAAATGACTCCCATTATCGCTTATTATCGCACGGGGGGCTCCGAAGCGAGAGATGATGTGCTCTCTTAAAAACTTGATGACAACATGGTTGTCATTTGTCCATGTT
Source organism: Agave tequilana (assembly GCA_038442645.1). Taxonomy (NCBI): domain Eukaryota; kingdom Viridiplantae; phylum Streptophyta; class Magnoliopsida; order Asparagales; family Asparagaceae; genus Agave; species Agave tequilana. The sequence goes on from JAVJIF010000127.1 coordinate 1,105,711, forward strand.
GGAATAGCTTCAGCCCATTTGGAAACATAATCTACGGCTACCAAAATGTACTGGTGACCGTAGGACAGAGGAAAGGGTCCCATAAAATCGATGCCCCAGAGGTCGAAAATTTCGACTTCCAAGATGGGTGTGAGGGGCATCATGTCTCTTTGTGTGATACGACCCGTCATTTGACACTTGTCACAAAGCTTACAGAAATTATATGCATCCTTAAAGAGAGTGGGCCAGTAGAATCCACTCTGGAGCACTTTCTCAGCAGTTTTCCGTGGACCAAAATGTCCACCGCAAGCTAACTTGTGACAAAATGTCAAAACGCTCTGATGTTCATCCTCAGGAAGGCATCTACGTATGATTTGGTCAGGACAGTATTTAAATAAATACGGTTCATCCCAAAAGAAGAACCGCATTTAGCGCAGAAAACGGTGTTTTTCTTGTCCTGACCAATGAGAAGGTATTTGCCTGGTAGCAAGGTAATTCACTATATCAGCATACCAGGGCTCTCCACACATCTCAAAAATATGCTCGTCAGGAAAATCATCGTTAATCGGTATTCTCTCTTTAGGTGCATTCGGGATTCTTGACAAATGATCTGCTACCACGTTCTCAACGCCCTTTTTATCTTTTATCTCCAAATCAAACTCTTGCAAAAGAAGTATCCAACGAATCAGTCTTGCCTTAGCATCCTTCTTTTGCATCAAGTATTTAAGGGCGGAGTGATCAGTGAAAATTATAGTCCTGGACCCTAGCAGATATTGACGGAATTTCTCCAACGCAAATACAACCGCTAAAAATTCCTTTTCGGTGGTCGTGTAATTGAGTTGGGCATCGTTTAGCGTTCTGCTAGCATAATAGATCACGTGTTGCCTATTATCAATACGCTGTCCTAAAACAGCGCCTATAGCAAAGTCAGAGGCGTCACACATAATCTCAAACGGCTTGGTCCAATCTGGTGCAGATATGATCGGTGCAGAGACAAGTCTACTTTTAAGCTCTTTCCATGACTTTCGACATTCTTCATCAAAGATAAAGGGTACATCCTTCCCTAAGAGATTTGTCAAAGGTCTTGCAATGTTGCTAAACCCTTGAATAAATCTTCTATAGAAACCAGCGTGCCCTAAGAATGATCTAATGTCCTTTAAGCATTGTGGTTCAGTGAGCTTCATTATGACTTCCACCTTAGATTTGTCCACCTCAATTCCTATTCGTGATACCTTGTGCCCAAGTACTATTCCTTGCTTGACCATGAAATGACACTTTTCCCAGTTAAGTGTCAAATTTTTCTCCATGCATCGTTGTAAAACCAGCTTCAGATGGTACAAGCATTGCTCAAAAGAATCCCCATAAATTGAAAAGTCATCCATGAAAATTTCCAAAAATTTCTCCACCATGTCCGAGAACAGGCTCAACATGCAACGTTGAAACGTTGCTGGAGCATTGCAAAGGCCGAATGGCATCCTACGGTAAGCAAATGTTCCAAAGGGACAGGTGAAGGTAGTCTTATCTTGGTCCTCGGGAGCGATTGGGATTTGGTTATATCCTGAATATCCATCCAGGAAACAGTAATACTCGTGTCCCGCCAATCTCTCCAACATTTGATCGATGAATGGAAGTGGAAAGTGGTCCTTACGTGTGGCGGTGTTTAACTTCCTGTAATCAATACAAACTCGAATCTTCGTTGGAAGACGTGTTTGTATCAATTCTTTATTCTCATTCTCCACCACAGTAAATCCAGCTTTCTTAGGCACAGCGTGGACTGGACTTACTCATTGACTATCAGATATGGGATAGATAATCCCATTGTCCAATAGTTTCAAAATCTCAGATCTAACAGCTTCTTGCATAATGGGGTTAAGTCTCCGCTGTGGGTCTCTTTTCGGCTTAGCATCTTCCGTCAGATGAATTATATGTTGAACAATGGAAGGACTAATCCCTTTGATATCAGCCATGGTCCAACCAATGGCTTCTCTATTTTCCTTTAACACAATCAGAAGGTCCTCTTCTTGTTGCTCAGTAAGATTGGATGCAATTATTACAGGAAAAGATTCCTCCTCATCCAAGTACTTGTACTTGAGATGATTGGGAAGAGCTTTAAGCTCAGAAGAAGGGACAGGATCTATAACAGGTTGCTCATGGTGCAAGGGAAGAATAGGTGTGGAATTAGTAGTCCTTTCAACAGTTGATCCAACAATCTTATCAAGAGTTAGGTCATCCGACTCCAACTCAAACTCTTCTTCAGACTCATACTCAATTTCCTCCACATGTTCACTGGTCAATCCTTCAATCAAGTTCACATCAAAAGACTCATTGCTCACATCCCTTGGCTGCTTCCCTAGATGGAAGACATTCACCTCCTTCGTCATATCTCCGAACGTCAGCCGCATTGATCCATTTCTACAATTGATTATCGCATTCGCAGTGGCTAAGAAAGGACGTCCGAGAATGACGGGTGTTTGCGCTCTGTGATTTTGTACGGGCTGTGTTTCTAAAATAACAAAATCCACGGGGTAAATGAATTCCCCGACCCGTATCAAAACATCTGTAATTTCCCCCTTGGGAATCTTTACAGAGTGGTCAGCCAACTGAATAGTCATCTGGGTAGGACGAAGGTTGCCTAACCCTAACTGCTGATATACGGAAAAGGGGAGAAGATTGATGCTCGCGCCCAAGTCTAGCAAAGCCCTATTTATGGTGGTCTGCCCTATGATGCAAGAAATGGTAGGGCTCCCTGGATCTTTGTACTTCACAGGGATCGGACCATTGAGCAGTTCACTTAAGTTGGAAGCCAAAAAGACTTTCTTAGGGACATTTGCTTTTCTCTTTTTAGTACACATTTCTTTTAGAAACTTGGCGTAAGATGGAACTTGTTGAATGGCATCTAAGAGAGGGATATTGATTTGTACTTGATTGAATATCTCTCTTATCTTCTCCATGTGAGCATTCATCTTATGGTTTGTAAGCCTATTTGGGAATGAGACAACAGGCTTATATGTTTGCTCATCAACTTTCTCTTTTCCTTTAGACTGGGATGTGGATGGTTGTGTGCTCGATGAAGGATTGTCTTGCAAAGGCTGGATTGGAACAGAAGGTGGTGGCATTGGCACAGATTTGGGAGAATGATTCGAAACCTTATTATCTACATGTTTCCCAGACCTAAGGATTTGAATGGCTTGACATTGGCTTTGGCTGGGTCCCAAGTCTTCAACTTCATGTAGAGGAAAATGGGCTTTGGGATTTGGTACAGGTTGGCTAGGCAGCATTCCTTTTTGCCTTTCAGTAAAAGAGTTAGCCAACTGCCCTATCTGGATTTGCTATTTGTTCATGTCCTGCTGCTGATTGTTCATCATTGCAGCTTGGGTCTTAGATAAGGTCTCTATCATTTTCTCCAACTCAGAAATTTTCTTGTCTGAAGGATTGGGTGGTGGATGTTGTTGATACTGGGGTTGAAAATTTGCTTGGTATGGCACATGATTTTGATATGATTGGAATCTGGGTGGACTCTGGTATGAATGAACATTTGGTGGGTTCTGGTGGTAAGTCGGTGGATGGGACTGAGCAGGGTATTGTTGTGGAAATGGTTGTCTCGGCTGCTCAGGTCCAGACTGACTCCAAGAGAAGTTTGGATGATTACGCCATCCAGGATTATAGGTTTTGGAGTAAGGATTGTAAGTGGGTCTGGTGTACGCGGCATTTGTACTCTCCTGAAATATTTGAGTTTGATAAATTAGACACTCCTCAAACAGATGATTCAGATCATGGCAGTAGGTACAACCCGGATTATCCACAGGTGATGGGTTGACCTGATTCACAGCAGAGTTTTCCCTGGACTCTAGCAATTCAATCCTCTTCATCAACTGAGTTATCTTAGCTTCTGCAGCTATCGAGGATCCTATAGAATGTAAACCAATTCTGGAAGTTGTGGGTGTGGGTTTCTCAGGACATGACTCCCACTGGATTGTCTTTTCCGCTAAGGCCTCAAAAAGATCCCAACCCTGATCTTCATCCTTCTTTAAGAATTCTCCTTGACACATGGTTTCAAGGAGCGTCTTAGTCTGATAATCAAGCCCATCATAGATAATCTGGCACTGACACCATTTTTCTATACCGTGATGGGGACACAGGGCTACTAGGTCTTTGAAGCGCTCAAAATACTTCCAAAACGGTTCATTGGCTTCTTGTTTGAACTGCATTATATTCTTCCTCATAATGGCTGTCTTATGGATAGGATAAAACTTTTTAAGAAAGACCTTAACGAAATCATCCCAAGAAGAAATCGAGCTAACTGGGAGATTATAAAGCCACTTCTTAGCGATATCCTTAAGTGCAAAGGGGATGAATCTAAGTCTGACAGCATCATCGGTAAGCTGGGAAATCCTCATCATAAGGCATACTTCTTCAAACTCTCGGATGAAGAAGTATGCATCCTCAGATTCAAGGCCATGGAATCGTGGAAGTGTGTTTATGAACTGGGGCTTCAACTCAAAATTATTTCCATTAGTATTTGGGAGGAGAATACAAGATGGAAGTGATGTGCGGATAGGATAGAACTTGTCTTGCAACGACACGTTGGTAGTCATGATTGTGTCGAGTGGTGGTGTAGGTGGCAGTGTAGGAACTCTCACAAGCCTCGCAGAATTAGGATCTCTATACCACTCTTGCATACAATTACACAATCAACGTGCACCTTTCACACAAGCGGAAAATGAAAAATAACAATCAAGAAAAAGAAAAAAAATCAATCCAAGCTTTCTAGGTTTCCTGGACCTAGACGACTCCTAACGATAGATCGTCCACAGGAGGTTTGGTGTGGACTTTGACTATAAGCAAATCGGCCAGGGAAGGGTAAAGTTGTTGGGAGGTTTTCCGTCAGAGACGTTCCTTAATTAAGTAACCAACAACCTTCGGGATTTCGGCCCTCAACTCCTTTCCTAGACACCGATTTTACAAAAGTCACTTTCCAACACTTTTCCCCCTTAGGATAATCTTCTAAGTGAGTCCGGATGTCCCTAGGGCCAGCGTCTAGCAATTTTTAATTAGAAGCTTAGGATTGTGAGTACGTGGGGAAAATGGTTTGTGGGCTAAGGAAGGGGTGATAAAATCCCCACCTTATCTTTTTTATGGGATTTGCCCTTAGAATCAATTAGTGCAAGTGTACGATATCAACAAACAAAGGTCACTCAAAGCGTAATTAAATCAAACAATGAGTGAGTCCTAGTCTATATGCTATGCTTACGTACCTTGTCCCACGCGCTCTTCAACAGTAAAAGTAAAGAAATTGAAAGACACGTGCCTAGAGATGCAAATGTCTAAACAATTTTTTTAACTTGCAACAAATTTTTTACTGTTGATTAGCAGATATCAGGTGAAGCAAACAGAATTTAAAATATAGCAGCAGCTGTATTTTGCAGAGAAGCAAGCCCTGCAGAAAAATGGTCAGTAGTGAACTCCTCTTTGCCGCAAATCTACGGCAAAAGCCCAGAAATTGCGGCAATTTGGAGGGATCCTGGTCGCTGCTTTCGAGAGCAGAGGCCCAGGTCCGCTTATATGTCACTGCTATGCAAGATTTGCTGTTTCTTCAACCTGTAACCTGCAACAGAGAAGAGACTTCGTATTAGTTCTTCACTTTTCAACCAAAAACGTTGCTCTCCCCGGCAACGGCGCCAAAAATTGATTGGGAAAAGAGTTGTGTAGAGTATTAGCACAAATATGTAACAAAGAGATGAAGGTTAGAATCCACCTTGGTGCTAAGTCCACTTCACAAATGTATTTAAAGATTGATTTACCCTTTCCAATCTCCGATATAGTAAATGGCTATACCGGGTCGATCTTCCGGGAGAGCTAGCGATGGAAGCGTTACGGTTTTCAAGTGAAGCAAGAAGACGAAGAAACTTCTATGTAATTACACAAGTGCAAGAAGAAAAGAAGTGGTGATTGTGTACATCATGGAAAAAGAAATCAAAAAGAACTTGTGTGAAGTGTGTTGTAAAGAAAGAGAAAATAGTAAAGAAAGTGTTGGAAAAACTTTTAGATGATAAGATACATGGCTAGCTAACTTTACCTCATTGCTAACTTACTATACTCAATGGTGATGCTTTATTGCCTCGTATTGACTCATTGGCAATTGATATAACTTGCTTGTTTGTTCAAGTTCTTTACCTTCTTGAAGATGAGTGTTCTCTTGTTCTAGCTTGAAGCCTCACAATGAGTCATTGGCTCTCTTAGATAGATGTTCAATTGATGAAATCTAGAAGTGACACTCAAGGATGCTAAAAAGAAGATACAACGTTCATTCAAACATTCAAGACATAACAACAACTAGTAGCTTGAAGTAGGGAAGTTGTTCTTACAAGTAGCATATGTAGGTGAACCATCTTCATGTTCCATCAAAGGCTCTTGTTCTAGACAAGGCTCTAAATGAGGCACACATGAGTCATAGGTGGTATGAACAAGCAATTGTCAAGAGAAATCAACTCTACTTTCTTGGTAAGTTATAGAAGTGATCACAATGCAAGTATGAAGATAGCATCATCCAAGGAGATAGAAGTTAGCTAGGCAAGTTCTTAGCTAGCCATGCAATAAAGATTTAGCTAGCCATTACACTACAAACAACACAACTATTCATGAAGTAAAGCAACAAAACACAAGCAATAGAGATGAACTAGAATCAAAGCAAGAATTTAAAGCAAGGTAAAGTAAAGCATACTAGAGTTTGCAAAGAGATGAATGGAGCTCTTTTGATTAATCCTTGGCCACAAGAATGTCACTTCCTTGGTACAAGCTCTCAAACAGCACTCTCTCTCTCACTTTGTCAAGATCTCTAGGAGGAAGAAGATGAAGTCTAAAAAATCTAGGAGAAAGCAAAAATACAAGAATTTTCCCCTATTTTCTTCTCTCTCTTCTCTGTTTCGCGTGTGCAGCTCTGGTCCTCTATTTATAGCCATAAGTGAGAAGCTTCGAGAGTCCTGGCCGTTACCACAAAATCCGGGCTCCAACGGCTTCCAAACGGCCGCAGATCCGCGGGAAAATCCCGAGATTTGCGGCAAAATCTGGGCCGTTGAGCCCAGATTTTCTGTTACGATCTTGTTGTTAGTTGGTTAGCCACGTGGCCTTCTGGAATCTTCAATGGGCGCGCAGATCTCAACTGAATCCAAATTTAAATCTTGGCTCTTTTGGGATTATGGATTTAATCACTTTAATTATTGCTAATTAAAGTGATTAATTGGCTTCTTCTCTTTAAGTTTGGACCTGTAAAAATAGAGAGAAAATGGGTAAGAAATCACATATTATTTACAAAATGCATAGTATGGAAGTGGTAAAATATGTAAATATGTAGAACAATCAGGATACCAATTGAAAACTAATCAATTGAAACAAAGTTGAAACTCAAGCTTATCATAATCAAAATTTTGTGCTTAAAGATATAGAGATATAGTAAGCACAAATAACACATGTATATGTATGAATAGATAGATACCAATTGAAATTGATACCATTTGAAATGTAAGCATACATACACAAAAATATGAGTATACAAAAATTACAAGATTGATACCAAATGAAAGAATTCAATGATACCAATTGAAACAACAATAAGATCAAGTGTATATCTCATATCCCTGTACCTCCCCATCATGGTCAAGTTTAAAAGATTTTCACTATAAAGCATATACGAACATGATCTCCCATCCAACCACCCGTGGAAGGTAGGGGTTTTCAAAAATAGGTTTGAAATGCAGTATGTTTGAAAATCTCTACCAAAGTGAAGAATACGAACTAGTTGTAGGAAAAACTTTTAAACTAGTACGAAATCCTTCAAGTAAGGAATAAAACAAAATTGTTTTTCATGAAACACATGTAAGTCACATGATCACTAAACACTCAAAAGTCCATAAAGCACATATCATACTCATGAAAACACAATCATGAGAAACATAATGAAGTGAGTGAACAAGTGTAATGTGAAACACACAATCGTGAAAATATTCAATTAAGCTCAATGTGAAATTCCTTAAAAACATTAACACATGAAAGACTAAATTTTCTTTTCCAATTGAAATTACCTAAAAACATGAAAATCATGAAAATCACCAAAACAATTTAAACTTCAAGGCATATGTATGTCATGTACAAACTAAAGTATACATACATATCCTAAACACAATGAGTCCACAAAGGTATATGCATGAAGGCACGTGGCTCAAAGGATGTATATGTATAATCAATAGTTTAGACAAGATGGACATATACATGAAGTTAAAACACATGATCATAAAAACATGTCCAAAATAGGAATACAAGTTTAAAATGCACGAATCATCAAAACTAGACTATACTAACACATCTAATGGGTACAAATAGGCATTCAAGTACAAACATATAAAGATTTACTTGTGGCCCACTATATGTACAAGTAAAAATCCTAGTTTTAATGAAAACTAACATCTAAACAAGTAATCAAATCATGAAGCATAAAACGGGTCAAAAATCATGATACACATAAACACGATTATTATGTAAATCCACATGCTATTAGAGTTATGAAATACATAATAGCTAAACAATGGTGAGAACACAACATATGGGTCCATCTAAACATGGGTGATCTCATAAGCTATACATGCATGTCAATGGTCTAATAAACATAGTATTTAACATACTAATCAAGACATGAAGCATCAAAACAAAAAACATAAACATCCATATGATTATTATGTATATGCATGTGTATTAGATCTAGTGCATACATACTAGTTAAAAACCAAGTGAGAACACATAGATATAGATCCATATAAAACATGAAGTGTCTCAAGTAACTAAGCATGTATATTACTAATCTAATATCCATGGCATAAGCATAATGAACAATAAAACATGGCATGCTATAAATTAATGAACATGAAAAACATGCAAATATAAATAGGAGTTAGAGATTGATACCAAAACTGATGAAGGCACCTCTCTAGTTCTCCAAACCATGGTGGTCCTCTCCACCAAACTCTCCTTGAAAGTGATGCATCCAAATTGTTTTCTTTAGGCACGGAACGCATCCACTCAAAGGCACCACCACTCTCACGTAATGCGAGAGCCCCCACCTACATCAAAAATCAAAGGGGTGGTCTTTGGTACCCATTTCCTTTTGGGTCCACGGGGGTTAGTATCCTTTCTAACCCAAACAAGATTAGTTGCTAAATTTTCATGATAAATACGATCATAACAAAATCTAACAAGATGGCCTTTTCGACCACATTGTGTACAAGTGTACACATGAGCATACATATTGTGAAGATTGTGATCGTGATGAGCATGTGTATGCCATGATGGGTGTACATGCAAAGATGGACCTTGTTTCTTACGAACCAAGGTTTCCAAGCATGTATGATTTAAAGTACATTGGCTCAAAGTGGAGCCCAAACATTCAACACTTTTCTTTAAAACATTTATGTCATTTTCAATACAAGAAGACAAAGTGGAGCATGCAATAGAAGTGCTAGGTAAAGGTATACTAGCATGGCAAATATGAGAGTCAATATCAATTTTTAAAGATTTATTTTTCTTTAAAACTAAATCCAATTCTTTTGTAATAGAATCAATTTCATTTTTCAAAACAAGGTTATCTTTTAAAACAAAATCCAATTTAGAAGATAACACCTCATTGTTTTTCACAACATCATCACAATCATTTTTGTTATTTAAAACATCAATCTCTTTAAGGGCAAGGTCTAGTTGAGATCTTAGTGAGTCACGTTCACTAGTAATCTCTTCCTTCTCTTGCAAAACCGAATCAAAAGTTTAGCATAAATCCTTCATTTCTTCTTTTAACTCAAAATGTTTCTTTTTCAAAGAATCATGTTTTTCCAAGAAATTTTCAAGCTTTGTGGCAAGTTTTACATTTAAATTTTGAACTTCTAAACATCCATAGCAATATGAGCTAGATCTATCATCTATTTGAGAATCCGATTGTACCTCAAGGGAGTCTTTCCCTTGGACCATGAGGCAATGCTCGTCGGACTTGTCTCTCCTAGATTTCCTCAACTTGTTGATAATCCTTGGAAGCTCGGGAGAAGTCAATATACTCCAAACTGCAAAAGCCGAATCATAATGATCAAACACTGGTAAAAGATTTTCATTAAGAGATGCTCTGAGTGTTTTAAGTGCTAATGCATTTGCCTTTTTATGCTTGCTATGATTTGGGTAGGATTCATTAGTAGTGGCTTGATAAACTAGATGTCCTAGGCTTTTTAAATGACTACTCATATTGGCCTTCCAAACATCAAGTCTAAAAATGTCAAACATAGGAGGGCTATCCATGAGTGCAACTATATGTGTGCAAATGAAAATGCAAAAGTAGACTAGCAAACCAAGATCTCACTCCAAGGTGGTTAAACCTAAATATCAGGAGCGTAGGCTCTGATACCAATTGAAATCACCTAGAGGGGGGTGAATAGGTGATAAGGTTAATCTATGAACTAAATGCGGAATTTAAAAACTAATTGCAAATTACACTCAAGTGCAACCAACAAGTGATGCACACAACCAAGCAAGTATATGATATAGCAATATGCACAAAGTAAAGAGAGAGAGTAAGAGTAAGAGTCAAGGGATCAAGCGCAAACAACAAGATATGTTTCGAGGTTCGAGCACCCAGCTCTACATCCCCGCCTTCACCCAGAAGGATTTAAAGTCCACTAGCTTGTCCACAAAGGACTCCCACAAAGGGAACCTCCACCGAGGATTTGGGGCAACAACAATTACAAGGAGTACCCAACTCCTCTCCTCACAAACACAACCTCCTCCTTGAGGCACAACACCAAGCCAACAAACAATCACCTCACAACTTGAGGGATTAGCACAAAGCAACACAAGGATCACCTCACAACTTGAGGGATACAACCCAAAGGCACAAAGCCAAGCAAAGATTGGGTTTACAACTTGGTGGTTTAACAAACAACCACAAACAATATCTTTCTCCCACACAAAGATCCTATAGAATAAGAAAATAGATGTAGCTCAAGTGTGGAGAAAACCAATGGAATGGAAATCAAAATCACAAAGAAAATCCTTGGGAAAAACTAGAAACCAAGATGAAGAAGTCCAATCAAACACTTTTCCCAAAAACCCTTTTCTTTGATTTTTCAAACCCTAGCAAAAACACCAAATAGATTGTTCAATTTAAGTCCAAAAACTTCTTTTGATTGCTGTGAAAACACCAGAGAGTAAGGAAAAATTCGTCCAAAAAAACTTAGAGAAAACTGGCCATTAATGGGGTATTTATAGTCCCCAGAAAAATATAGCCGTTGGCAGCAGATTCTGCCAAAAAATAGCCTACCGGTCGACCGGCCGGTCGATCGGCCAATGGTCGGATTTGACCGCAGGCACCATCCGGTCGACCCCCCGGTCGACCGAAAAGAACAGAGAGCACTGCTCTCAGTTCCGGTCGACCGCCCGGTCGACCGGCCCACTGAGCTGCCAGACGTGCACAGCTCTGTGCACGTCGGTCGACCGCACGGTCGACCGGTCCTTGGTACGGTCGACCGAGCGGTCGACCGACCTGACCTGTCAGCCAGTTCAGGGACAGAAACAACAGGTAAAAATATTTTTAATTAATCTTGTAAGATACTTAAAAATCCCCAAAAATAGTTTTATCATTTTGCATTGATATATAAACATGTGATAAAAATTTCAACTCAAATATCATGCAATTTGAACTATTTTTGTGGCTTATCATTTTTACCAAAAACCAAAACCGTATTTTCTAAAACTTGGATTTTGAATAGAAAATACATTTTGTCCAAAACATATCCAAATACAAAAAGATGATATTTAAACACTATTGAAGCATAATGCATATGGATAGAAATCCAATATACATGAAATATATATATCATAGTTTTTGTTTATAATTCCAAAATAAGTTTTGTTAAAACACAAAACCTAAAACACATGAATAGGTATATCAAAGTAAGTTTGTCTAAGTAGTTGAAGCATGCATGTATATAGAACTAATCTAATATACATTAAACCATGTAAACTTGTTTTGATATAATATCTATTCATGAAAACTAAGATCGGTTAAACCAAAAACCAAAAACCAAAACATGAAACGTGTGTGTTGTGAACTTGAGCATATCATACTATTCTAATCTTTACAATTTGGATCTAAACACAAGACTAAACTATGGTACCGATGTCTTCTTGTAGACCGCCGTCTCCAAGTTGACTCGATCCAAAGCTTGATTCACCGAGCTTGACTCCAATGAGTGCTAGATATCATCTTTGACGCTCGGGCTCTTGAATCATCATGTGAAAGCTTCCAAACCATCTTGTTGAAGCTAATCACCTACTAATATCTTGATTAAAGATCTGCAACTAAAATCACAAGATAATTAGTACACATAACTACATGAGTTAATCATCATCAAAACTAGAGTGGAAGGCCTTTGGGCCAACAATATGTTCTCTAGGATTCTAGGCAAGGCTGTTATCCTTTCTTAATTCACTTGTTTTATACCAATTTAACCTATGAAGACAATGAGGATGATGTCCATATATATTCTATGGTTAAAGGTATTAATATCAAGTTATCCCCTAAATCTATAGGCCGTATCTTTTCAATTCATTATCACGGCCTCTCTATTAATGACATTACTATGGATGATGGGAGGTCTTATCAAGTATATTTCTTCCAGGTCAAGGATTACCTATGTCAAATAATAAATTGAAACCAATTCCCCATCTTATAGGTTGTATCCTTGCCTATAATATTTGCCCTAAAACTGGGAGTTATAACTGCTATTCCCGTGATTTAGCCACTTGTGTCTATGCCATTATGGCTGGACTAGAAATCAATTGGGCAAAAATTATCTTTGATACTATTGTTAAGGATCATACCTCCTTCCTTCCTTATGGAGCCTTTTTATCACATGTGTTTCAGAAATTTCACGTCGATCTTGCTTCCGAAACTAGTGTTATCAAAGTCTTCAAACCTTTTGATCGTGCTGTTCTTCATAGTACGAAACTTCACGATTTTCCTCATCCTCCACTGCAACAACCCTCTCCTCCTCCACAAAGTTCAGCTCAAGCTCCTTCTTCCTCTACTCAACCTCCTTTCACTGAACCACCTTCATCCCAACCACCTCCTTCCTATGCAGATGCCTTCTACAACTCTCTTTCTGTTGAGATAGAATCTCTTCATGCCAAACAACAATTCATTCAGGACTCTTAGACTGCATTGCTCGAAAATCAATCTTTACTGATGACTCATTTTGAGCATATGCAACTGAAGATGGACTCGTTTGCATCCACTCAAACGGAGATTTTGAATATCCTCAAGACCCATTTTCCACCACCTCCTCCTACCGGATCCGACATTTGATGATTATGGCATTGGAATTGCTACGTGTTTTGTTTTTTTGATGTTCTTGCATCTTTGTGTATTTTTTCTTTTTTAAGACTCTTTTAATTTGTACTTAATTATGGAACCACTGGTTATTTGGAAACAATGTATCTTTTATGATCTATGCTATTTCTCTTTTTGTTCATGAAAAAGGGGGAGAAAAATCTGTGTTACATATCTAAGATAATTCTGTGTTACACTGTGTTACATATCTAAGAAAATTATGTGTTTCATATATATGTGTGTTATGGCAATGGATATTGACATGTGTGTTATGGCAATAGATATATGATGGATATTGACATATGGCAATATATATATGATGGATATTGACATATGGCAATATATATATATATAATGGATATTGACATATGGCAATACAGGGGAAACTTAACTTTATGCATGGGCGAACAAGAACACTTGACTTGTTACATTTGTTATAACTTATTTACTGTAGGGGGAGTTTCTTTGCAGGGGGAGTTTTTATAAACACAGGTTGTCATCATCAAAAAGGGGGAGAATGTTGAAGCCTACAAAGTTGAAAGATTTTGATGATGGACAAGCATTTATACAACATTGTGATTACTCAATCTCAGTTGAAGATTTTGGGTATTTTTGTGTAATTTTTAAAAAATGTTAAAAGTCTTGAACACACACACAAATACCTATATAGTCGACTTGCCATCCTAGTATAGTTGACTACCCTAACTATAGTCGACTTGAGAAAATCCCCAGTCGACTAAGTTCTTCTAAACAAATATCCAAACTTTTTGTTTGTTCTCTGGCATCAAACTTAGTTGACTTGACCTCTAAGTATAGTCGACTAACCCATTCTGTAGTCGACTAACCATGTTTATATAGTCGACTACAAACATTTTCCAGAAACATAGTATCCGTATCAGCCTAAGTATAGTCGACTTACCCCCATATATTAGTCGGCTAACCTTTGTAAATTTTGTTCTTCTAGTCGACTAACCTCCATACCTAGTCGACTAATAACAGTTTCTGACTGTTATGCAGTTGGTGAATTCTGGTGTTTTAACCAACGTTTCAAAATTCAAATTGTCCTGATAACTACCCTAACTGACTATAGATTTCACCTATAACTAGGGGTGTTGTCCTAGGATCAATTCACCAATTCAAATCTCAAGTTTTCAGCCTAAAAACTCTCTTCAAAATTTTGTTTTCTGAAAACCTGTTATCACTTTCTGTTTCTTCACCAATTCCTACTCTATTGTGAAGATTTCTGAAAGTCTACCTATAAGAGACCTTATCCACAAGCACATTCAGATTCAAGGCTTATAGAATCAGTTGTAATCATTCAAAGAGGAGTATTGTACAGGGCGTCTTCTGGGTGTAGAAGAGAAGTTGTACAAGGTGTTTGTTCTCTTGGTTGTAAGAGGAGTTGTACACATTTGGCAAAGGGTGTTTTGTCAAGTGGTGTATAAGGTATTGGTTTTGGGTATATCCAAATCAGGAAAAGAAAATCTCAAGCAGATTTCTTGGGGACTGGATGTAGGTCACAAGAACTGAACCAGGATAAATCTCTTGTCTTTGTGTTTGCATTATTTTCTGAGTTTTATCTTGTGAATTTTTATTTCCTGCAAGTAGATTCATTTAATTTTTTATAAACACTATTCATCCCGACTCTAGTGTTTGTGTTGCTTGAATATAGATCCTACAGCATCGACAATAGGCAGCACGTGATTTATTACTCGAGTAGGACCTTGAATGACACCCAACAGAATTATACAACAACTGAGAAGGAATTCTTGGCCATTGTCTTTGCATTGGAAAAGTTTCATCCCTACTTGTTAGGTTAAAAGACGGTGATTTTTATGGATCACTCGGCTCTGAAATACCTCATGACCAAGAAGTAAGCAAAAGCCCGATTGATTCGGTGGATCCTTTTGCTTCAAGAATTTGACCTGGAAATTCAGGATAAACGAGGTATAGAAAATGTGGTTGCAGATCATTTGTCACGAATTCCAAACACACAGATCATACAAGCTCCGATCAATGAGGATTTTCCAGACGAGCACATCCTGGCCATTCTTAAGGAACCTTGGTATGCGGACATTGTTAATTACCTGGCCACTAAACAATTACCTGCTGACTGGACAAAGCAAGATCAATATCGCTTCTTTACCTAAGTACGGTACATCTTCTGGGAAGAGCCATATCTTTTTAAGTATTATCGCGACCAGATTATTCGACGATGCATACCAGAGGAGGAGCAGAGGAGTGCGCTCAGCTTTTGCCATGACCTTGCATGCGGAGGACACTTTGGTCCCCGCAAGACTGCAAAGAAGGTTCTACAATGTGTGTTTTACTGGCCCACTTTGTTCAAAGACTCATACCATTTTTGCAAGTCATGCGCAAATTGTCAGAAAATTGGGAAAATTTCAAGAAGAGACATGATGCCCTAAACCCGATCCTGGAATTTGAAATTTTTGATGTTGGGGTATCGACTTCATGTGACCATTCCCTAATTCCTTTAGCAACCAGTTCATTTTGGTTGTGTAGACTATGTCTCTAAATGGGTAGAAGTTGTGCTCACAAAGACCAATGACAATAAAGTGGTTGTCAAATTTCTCAAAGAAAACATCTTCTCCCGATTTGGCACCCCTAGAGCGATAATTAGTGATAATGGATCATATTTCTACAACAAAGTTTTTGAAGTTCTGAGGCGAAAATATTCCATCAATCACAAGTTATCCACTCCATATCATCCCCAGACAAATGGGTAGGTAGAAGTCACCAATCGACAAATCAAGCTCTTCTGGAAAAGACTGTCGGACAGAACGTAAGGATTGGTCAGTCAAACTCAACGATGCATTATGGGCTTACTGCACTGCTTTTAAGACAGTTTTGAGGTGTTGGCCCAAGAGGTTACACTCTCCAATTGTTTTATGTTTTGATGATGACAAATCAAATATGAGCTATTTGGTACTAATAAGTTTGTTAAGATAAGTTTCAGGTTTGTACCATGTTTAGAGACCATTCGCTTAGCTATTGCAAGAACTTCTAAGTTCCACAAAGCAAGGAAGGTATATTGCACATCAAGGAAGGATCATAGAAGAGAAGGCACTAGCAAGGCATTGGATGGCTCAAAGACTTGAAGATAGCTCAAGAAGTCTTCATGTAATTTGTTTTTCAGTTTATAGTATGTTAAAGAATAGTGGATAGGTTTGAAGCTCTATCACACACGCTTTTGCGCACATGCTCATTCCAAAATAATTTCTCATAAATTATACAAAAATATTTTGCATACAAGTTTTTGCCTACAGATACATCTTTATATTTTATACTATTCCCTGTTCAAAAGTATTTTTGTTAAAATCAAAATCCTCTTTGTTTTCTTTCTTAAAATTGATTTTTTGACCTGATCCGGTCGACCGGGACAGTCGACCGAGTCTGTGTCAGTCTGGTCCGGTCGACCGGACCAGTCGACCGCAGTCCTAGCAGAGGCACGTATCAGTGTGCATGTCTGCCAGTCGACCGGGGCGGTCGACCGAGATATTGTTTTTGCTCACAGGTTTATCAGTCGACCGGGTCGGTCGACCGCTAGCCTATAACGGTCAAATTTTTGATCTACGGGTCGACCGGCCCAGTCAACCGATGTGTCCGTTGAACAGTAACGGGCAGATTTTTAGTGAGCTGTTTATTTTTGTCTTTTGTGTTTAAAAATTCGTTTAAGGATATATTTTGATCTAATTACCTCCTAAACATCAGTAATTATGTTTTATCCCTAAACCCTAGCCCTCTCCTATAAATAGGGGTGTTTGGGGAGAGATTTGTAACAACAATTTTTGCTAGAAATTCAAAAGTTTAAGGCTTTCAAAAGAGACTTGTTTCTTGGTTTTTGTGCTGAATTTCTCACTGATTTTCTGAAGGGTTTTTCAAATACTCTCTGATTTAATTCTCTTTTCTCCTTACACAAAAGAGCTTCATTGCTACTCAATATTCTCTAAGGACCTTTGTAAGGGAAGAGATATTTGAAAGAGAGAGTTTGTGGTCTTTTGACTACCAAGAAAATTACTTGTTCTTGAGATTGTAGGAGTTGAGTACTCCATTGTATTTGAGATCTTTGTGATAGTGGAAGTGGTCGGAATCCTTCTGGGGAAGGCGGGGAGTAGAGCTGGGTGCTCGAACCTCGATAACATATCCTTGTGTTTGCGATTGGTTTACATTCTTGCAATTCTTACTCTACTTTGCTTGCACCTATTACTTGCTCATCATATTCATTGTCATACTTACTTGCTTGCATTCATCTTGTGATTCTTGATTGTGATTGTTGTAGCTTTAAATTTTTATTTGCCCTTTGATTAGCATTGTCACCTATTCACCCCCCCTCTAGGTGACTTTTCAATTGGTATCAGAGCTTGGACTCTAGGTTTGGCTTAACATCCATAGAGAGATCCTTAAAATATTGCTAATCAACATTTTCATTTCATTCATTCATCACTAGTAAATATGGCCGACAACATTAAATCCCCACCTAAATTTGATGGCCTCAATTTCCCAATTTGGAAGGTTAGGATGACTATATTTTTGCAATCTTTGGGTAGCTTAGTAGCCAAGTCCTTGACCAAACCCTATGAAGCACCCGATGGTGATGAGAGCACTTGGACCGACCTTGACTTTAAACTATATGAGGCTAACTCCAAGGCCCAAAACTCCCTATTGACCGCCTTGAATGAGGATGACCTTACACGGGTAATTCATTGCCAATCCGCCTATGAGATTTGGCAACACTTATTGGTCACACACGAGGGGACTTCACAAGTCAAGAGAGCTAAGATAGATCTCTTGAGGTCCCAATATGAGTCATTTAAAATGCTTGATGATGAGTCTATTGATAGTATGGCTACAAGGTTTACTAAAATCACTAATGGTCTTTCTTCCTTAGGTGATGACATCTCCAACGATCAAAAGGTGCGGAAAGTAATTCGGGCTCTTCCTTCATCATGGGAGATCAAGGCCACCACCTTGAAGGAGTTGAACGACAAGGACGAGATGGACCTCATTA
Organism: Agave tequilana; assembly: GCA_038442645.1. NCBI lineage: Eukaryota > Viridiplantae > Streptophyta > Magnoliopsida > Asparagales > Asparagaceae > Agave > Agave tequilana. Next base: position 1,124,133 of record JAVJIF010000127.1, read on the forward strand.
GTCTCATTGGGAACCTAAAGACCCATGAGATGGAGAAGAAGGCAAGAGAAGAGGCCACTACTTCAAAGAAGAAATCCATAGCCTTCAAGACTTCATCCACCAATGATGACGATGAAGATGACGAAGAAGAAGATGAGGAGCTAACTCTACTTGTGCGGAATGTCAAGAGGTTGTACCGAAAGAACAAGTTCAACTTCCGGAGAAAATTCGAAGGCAAAGAGGAGCGGAAGATCATATGCTACAATTGCCGCAAACCAGGACATATCATGGCGGATTGTCCGGAGTTCAAGAAGAAAATGACTTCCTCCTTCAAGCCAAAGAAGCCGGAGGAAAAGAAAGCTTACAAAGCTACGTGGGATTCAGAAAGCGAGTCCGAAGAGGAGGTGGATCAAGCTAATATGTGTTTCATGGCAAACACACCCAAGGTAACCCCTCAATCCCTTGATGATGAAGATGATGATGTAAGTAAGGAAGTTCTAGTGCATGCTTTTGTAGAACTTTCTGAAACTTATGATAACAAGAAACTTGAATGCATAAAATTAGAAAAAGAAGTTGCTTTTCTTAAGAATCAACTTGCCATTGTTTCTAAAGAAAAAGATGATATTTCTTCTAATTTCATTTCCATGCAAAAAGAATTTTGTGCCTACAAGAGTACTTGTAAGGCAAAATCTCCTATTATTGATGAAAAAGAAATTTCTTCTTTTAAATCCAAAATGAATGATTTTAAAAAAGTTTTAAATGATTGTGCTTTCAATACTAAGAAACTTGAGAACATGTTTTCTAAAAAGCACACTTTACATGCTAAAATTTCACAAGATAAAAATTCTCATGCTCATGCTCACAATACTCATGCTCACAAATCACACACCCATTATGCTTTTAAATATGGTAGAGTATATAGATGCACATATTGTGGTAAAAATGGACATTTAGCTAAGTTTTGCTATGATCAACTAAATAGAACAAATAATCTTGTTTGGGTTCATGACACTAACCCGAGAGGACCCAAGAAAATGTGGGTACCAAAATCAAGTCTTAAATTGTTTGATGTAGGTACACACCAAAGCTCCAAGACGTAGGGAGCGGTGGTACCTTGATAGTGGTTGTTCAAGACACATGACATGGGACATCAACAACTTCACAACCCTATCAAGGTACATGAAAGGTGGCACCGTCACCTTCGGGGATGACTCCAAAGGAACTATCATCGGTATAGGTAACATTCAAATTGGTGCATCTCCCATTATTGAGAATGTTGTTTTAGTAGATGGTTTAAAACATAATTTGCTTAGCATTAGTCAACTTTGTGATCGTGGACTTAAAGTTGTTTTTGATGATACTTCTTGTAAGATTTTTTATGTTAAATCCGATGTTTGTATTCTCACCGGTTTTCGTGATAATAATGTTTATATTATTGACATGCTTAATTTAGATTGTTCTACTAAATGCTTAAATGCTTTTGATGAAAATTCTTGGCTTTGGCATAGAAGATTAGGACATGCATCTTTTGACCATATCTCTAGGATTAATTCAAAGGAATTGGTGAAGGGTATACCTTACTTGAATTTTGAGAAAGACCGCATTTGTAGTGCGTGCCAACTTGGGAAACAAACCAAGTCTTCCTTTAAACCAATCAAGGATATCGTGTCAACTAGGCCTTTAGAATTAATTCATATGGATCTTTTTGGACCAACTAAAACTAAGAGTTTAAATGGAAGTAGATTTGCATTTGTTTTGGTTGATGATTTCTCCCGTTTTACTTGGGTTTTCTTTTTGCAACATAAAGATCAAACTTTTTCTCATTTTAAGATTTTTCGAAAAAGAGTTGAAAAAGAAAAGGGTTTTCCGATTTTGAGAATAAGGAGTGATAGAGGTGGTGAGTTTGTTAACCAACTCTTCATGACTTATTGTGATGAAAAGGGAATTAAGCATGAAATGTCTTGTCCTAGAACTCCACAACAAAATGGAGTTGTAGAAAGGAAAAATAGAACACTTCAAGAGATGGCTAGGACAATGATAAGTGAATATGACCTCCCTCAATATTTATGGGCCGAGGCCGTAAACACAGCATGCTATATATCGAATCGTATTTATTTGTGCAAAAATTCTTCAAAAACATTATTTGAAATGTATCATTCTAGAAAACCAAATGTTGCATATTTTAAAGTTTTTGGATGCAAGTGTTTTGTTTTGAATACTAAGGATAATTTGGGTAAATTTGATGCTAAGGCTTATGAGGCTATCTTTGTTGGATATTCCTCTACTAGCAAAGCATATAGAGTTTTCATTAGATCTTCTCAAACCATTGAAGAATCCATTCATGTTAAGTTTGAAGAATCTAATGTGGTTGTTGAGAATGTTGTAGAGATTGAACCATTAGGTGAAGACATGGAGAGACTATCCTTGAAGGACTCACCCGCTCAAGAAGAAAAGCTAGATCCTATTGGTGAAGTTCAAGAGGATAAGGAGGAATGCACTCAACCGCTTCCTAAAGCTTAGAGATACGCTACAAATCATCCTAAGGAGCTCATCTTGGGTGATGCATCTAAAGGAGTCACAACGCGCTCCAAACTCCATGACCAATGTGGTAACTTTGCTTTCATTTCTCATTTTGAACCCAAAGGCATTCTCGAAGCCGAGACGGACCCATATTGGTTGCTTGCCATGCAAGAGGAACTCAATCAATTTGAGCGCAACCAAGTTTGGCACCTTGTTCCTAAGCCCCACGATAGACCAATAATTGGTACTAAGTGGATCTTTAGAAACAAGATGGATGAGTCCGGAAATGTCATTAGGAATAAAGCTAGGTTAGTGGCCCAAGGTTACACTCAAGTTGAGGAATTGACTTTGAGGAGACCTTTGCACCCGTAGCACGGCTTGAAGCCATACGGATGACACTAGCTTTTGCATGTTTTAAAAATTTTAAACTTTTTCAAATGGATGTGAAAAGTGCATTTTTGAATGGTTTTGTTAATGATGAAGTTTATGTTTCTCAACCTCCCGGTTTTATTGATCATGTTCATCCCGATTTTGTTTTTAAACTTGATAAAGCTTTGTATGGATTGAAACAAGCTCCAAGAGCTTGGTATGAAAGGCTTTCTAGTTTTCTCATTTCAAATGATTTTATTAAAGGCAAAGTAGACACAACTCTTTTTACTAAGCATGTTGATAATGATATTTTAATTGTGCAAATTTATGTTGATGATATAATTTTTGGATCTACAAATGAGCTTTTATGCAAGGATTTTGAGAAGGTAATGCAACTAGAATTTGAAATGTCTTCCATGGGTGAGCTAAATTTCTTCCTTGGACTCCAAATCAAGCAATTGCAAGACGGAACCTTCATTAACCAAGCCAAGTACGCAAAGGAGCTAGTAAAGAAGTTTGGGCTTGAAGGATCAAAGGCTTGCAACACTCCAATGGCAACTACAACCAAGCTTGATAAGGACGAACAAGGTAAAAATGTTGATATTAAATTATATAGAAGCATGATAGGAAGTCTTTATATTTGACGGCAAGTAGGCCGTGTTGGCCCAATGGCCTTCCACTCTAGTTTTGATGATGATCAACACTCATGTAGTTATGTTTACTAATATTCTTATGTTTCTAAGTTTCAGATCATTAACAGGATATTAGGTTGGTGATTAGCTTCAACAAGATGATTAGAAGCTATTCATGATGATTCCGGTGCCAAAGCTTAAAGATCATACCTTTGCACTTGGAGAATCACGGAGTTTGGACCGAGTCTACTTGAAGATGAAGATCGTCAAGAAGACTTAGGTATCTAGTTTAGAGTTTGTGTTTTAGATCCATATTTGTAAAGCTTAGTTTAGTTGATATGCTCAAGTGCACAAAACACACACGTTTCATGATTTGGTTTTTGGTTTTCATGAATAATAGATCAAAACAAGTTTACCTTATACCTATGTATATTAGATATGTTCTAGATATACATACATGCTTTAAACTTGCTAGACAAACTTATTTTGACTATCCTATTCATGTTTTGGAAAATTCTAATTTGATAAAATACAAGTTTTGTTTTTGATAAAATTGGCAAGACACAAAAATGAATTGATATGATTGATATATGTCTTGAAATTTTTATCACAAGTTTGGTTATCAAAGTAAAATGATAAAACAAGTTTTAGAAAAACATATTTTTAGAAAAACAGTTTTTATTGTGATTAAAACTATTTTTTTAGATTTACTGTGAATTTATGGGATTTTTATTGAGTGAAAAGACCTATTTTCAAATCCCGTATCTGTGCAGAACTGAGGACTGGCTGACAGGCCAAGTCGGTTGACCGGACCGGTCGACCGCACCATAGGCCGGTCGACCGGGACGGTCGACCGACGTGCACAAGTCTGTGCACGTTTTGGAGTCTCTGGGACGGTCGACCGGGCCGGTCGACCGAGATGAGAGTTCTGCTCTCAGGATGTTTCGGTCGACCGGGCCGGTCGACCGCTATTGCCCAACGGTCACATTTTTGACCGTTGGCGGTCGACCGGACCGGTCGACCTGCAGTCTGTCAGACTGCCAGCTCAGCCTAACGGCTAGTTTTGTATAGGGGCTATATAAACCCCATCTCTTTGGGGATTTTGGCCAAGTTTTCTAAGAGAAAAATTTCCAGTTTTCTGAAGTGTTTAAAAGAGTTTTAAAAAGAGTTTTTGGGCTTTAAACTTCTCATCTCTATTTGTTTTGGGTTTTTGGAAAATCAAAGAAAGCTAGGGTTTTGGGAGATTGTATTGATTTGCTTTTTCTATCTTCTACAAGAGATTTCCCAAGTAGTTTTTCTTTGTTGCTTGTTTCCAAAAACACTTTGATTCCACACTTGAGCTATCTTCTATCCTAAACTATTAGGATCTTTGTTTTTGTGGAAAAAGAAAGAAAAAGAGAGTTTGTGGTTTTTGAACCACTTGTTGTAAACCCTCCTTATTTGTTGTATCCCTCTTCGGTAGAGGTGATCGGAGTGGTATTGGTTTGCTCCCTCTTCGGTAGAGGTGGAGTTTGGTTGTGAGCCTCTTCGGTAGAGGTGTGTGGATTGGTTGTTGTATTGGCTACGGGCCTAACCCCTCGGTTGTGAGGAAGTTGTTGTTGAGAGAGGAGTTTGGTACTCCTAGAGTTGTAAGAAATCCTCTTTGGTAGAGGTTCCCTCGGTGGGAGTTGAGATAGTGGAAATCCTACACGGTGGTGTAGGCGGGGATGTAGAGCAAGGTGCTCGAACCTCGAAACAAATCTTAGTGTTTGCGTATTGATCCATTGTCTCTCTAACTCTCTCTCTTATATTTGTGCAAAGCATCATATTCATATCATATCATATTTGCTTGTGTTGTGCATATTTCATATTGCCTTGCATTTATTCATATTGCTATTCATTCTTATATGCTTGGCTTGATTGTGTGTATTTTATATTGCTTGGATTGCTTGTGTGTGTGTGCCTAACTTATACTCATCCAACAAGAGCTTCACATAGCACCTCAACCCATTTCAAGGGGAATCAAGGGGAGTTAGTCCAGAGCCTCGCAAGGGGAATTCGGCTACACTTGTTGTATTGTATTAGTTTGTGCATAATTTGCATTAGCTTCCGCATTTAGCGCACTTAGTTTGCATTAGTTTCTTAGATTAGCACTTACACCTATTCACCCCCCCTCTAGGTGTTTTTTTTCAATTGGTATCAGAGCTAGTGCTCCTGATACTTAGGCTTAACATCCTAGGAGTGATCCATTTGCTTGCTAATCTCATTTGCATTTGTTTGTTTGCACATTCATAGTTTACCATGGACTTCATGACCCCTCCTAGCTTTGACCCTTCCAACATTGATGTTTGGAAGTATAGGATGTCCATGTACCTAAAGACCCTAGGTTTGCATGTCTTCCTTGCCGCCACCAAGAGATGTTATCTTGGTGATGGTAATCATATAGGGGCCAATGCACAAGCCCTAGAGGCCATTAGAAGCACTCTTCCTAAAGATTATCTCTTATGTGTTTCTAACTTTGATTCCGCCTTTGCAGTGTGGAACAAATTGACAACCACCACCACCTCGGAGCTTCAAGTTCAAATTCAAGAAGAGGAATCTAGTGGAGAATCCGAACCACAACAATGCTATATGGTCCAAGGGAATGACTCCCTTGAGGTACAATCGGAAACTCAACTAGATAGTGATGATGATGCTAGTTCTTCAAATGATCATATTGATGCCCATCCTTTGAATGAAGAACTTTCCATTGTTTGTGAAAAACTAATTGAAAAATATAAGATTTTGAAAAAGAAAAGTCTAGAAATTGAAAAAGAAAATAAGTGTTTGCATTCTAGACTTGATTGTGTTTTGCAAGAAAAGGTTGAGGTCCATAATGAGAGGGATTCATTAAAATCTCAACTTGATCTTGCACTTAAAGAAAATAACTTTTTGAAAAATAAAAATGATTGCCATGTTCTTTTGAAGAAAAATGAAAACTTGTCTTCAAAAGTTGATTTTGTTTTAAAAGAAAATGATTCTTTGAAAATTAAGATTGCTTCAATTTCTAAAAATTTGGATGCATGTTTAAAGAAAAATGAATTTTTACAAAATAAGATTGATGCACATGTTTGCCATGCTAGTGTAGCTTCTTCATCTAGTCTACCTTATGCATGTACCTCTTCTTCTAGGATTAATGATGTTATTTGTATGCTAAAGAAGAGAGTAGATTGTTTGGGCTCCACTATGAGCCAATGTGCCATGAACCACACACGCTTGAAAACCTTGGTTCGAAAGAAACAAGTTCATCCTTTATGCATGCACACCCATCACGGCATACACATGCTCCACACGGACACCATCAACACATGTATGCTCATGTGTACACTTGTACACATTGTGGACGTAAGGGCCACCTTGCTAAATTTTGTTATGATAGATTAAATGTTTCAAATTTAGCAAAGAAATTTGTTTGGGTTAGGGAAGGGACTAACCCCCATGGACCCAACAAGATGTGGGTACAAAGACCACCCCTCTTTTGTTTAATGTAGGTGTGGGCTCTCACATGACGTGAGAGTGATAGCACCTTGGAGTGGATGCGTTCCGGACTTCATGGAAATCAAATTGGATGCATCACTTTCAAGGGAAGATTTGGTGGAGATGACCACCATGTTTTGGAGACAAGGAGAGTTGCTTCTTCGGTTTTTGGTAACAATTCTTTACTCCCATTTATTGTTTACATGCTTTCCATATCATTGCTTATAGCATGTTTTGATGTTTTATAGCATGTTTTTGATGTCTATGGATTAGTATGTTCATTCCATGTTTATTAGTTCCTTGACATACATATATATAGTATTTGAGACACACATGCTTATATGAACCCATAATTAGTGTTCTCACTTTTGTTTGAGCTATAATGTACATCATGAATCAATACATGTGAATTTACATAGTAATCATGTTTTAGTTTTATCATGATGACTTTTATATTTGTTTTGATGCTTCATGTTTTGAATATATGTTTAGATGTTTGTTTTCATTAAGACTAGTTATATACTTGTACATAGAGTGGGTTACAAATAAATCAATATATGTTGAGCTTGATTGCTTATTTGAACCCATTAGATGTGCTAGTATAGTCTAGTTTTGATGATTCATACATTTCAAACTTGTATTCCATTTTTGAATTTATTTTATGATTGTGTGTTTCACTTCATGTATATGTGTATTTTGCCAAACTTGAAGATATACATGTATACCCCTTGAGTCATTTGCCTTTCATGCAAATATCTATTATGGACTCAAAGTGTGTTTAGGGATATGCATGTATACTTCATGTTTGACAATTCATACATATACCTTGAAATGAAATTTGTTGTGATGAAAATTTGGTTTTTCATGTTTCATGTATTTATGTTTAACTTCATGTATATGTCTATCTAGTTCAAACTAATCTTATACATATACATCTTTTTGAGCCACGTGCCTTCATGAATATTCATTTAGTGGACTCGTTGAGTTTTGGATATGTATGTATATTTTAGCTTGTATTAGACATACATATGCCTTGAAGATTAAATAAGGAGTTTTATATGATTTTTCATGTTTTTGATGGAATTATGTTTTAAGGAATAATTGAGCTTAATGAAATATTTTTCATGATTATGATCTTCACATATTATTTGTACACTCATATCTATTGCTCATGTTTTGTTTCTCATGAGTTATGCTTTATTGGTTAGAGTGATGATTATCATGTGAATTTCAATTTTGTTTTATTCCTTGCTTGAAGGATTTCGTGCTAGTTAACAAGTTTTCCATTTAACTAGTTGCGGTGTTCTTCATTTTGGTAGTGATTTTCAAACAAAACTATATTTTCAAATCTATCTTTGAGAACCCCTACCTTCCAAGGGCGGTAGGATGGGAGATCATGTTCATGTATGCCCTAAATTGAAAATCTTTAAAACTTGAATTATGATTGGGTGGTAGATAATATGATGTATACACTTGAACTTATTGTTATGTCAATTGGTATCATTGAACTCTTTCAATTGGTATCATTTTGATCTTCTTGTATACTCATATATGTTTTGTATGTATGTATGCTTTAAATTCCAAGTATATCAATTTCTATTGGTATCTATTTTTCATACATATATATGTTTGTGTTTATGCTAGTGCTTGAGTTTCAATTTTGTTTAAATTGATTACTTTTAAATTGTTATCAAGACTATGCATGACTTTAGTTTGTATTTCATAAAGGGGGAGAAAATTTGATTTTGTACTTCAATTGGTATTTGTACTCCCACTCTTTATGATTAAAAGTTGTTATTTTGAACATATGATATCAACATCAAATTTGTTTATATATTTTTAAAATGAAATATATTCTTACAATTGGTATCAAAATTTGTGTTTAGATATTCAAAATTTGTTATGTTGTTTTACAATTTGGCAATTTGTTATGTTTAATATTCATGTTTTAGATATTCAAGATTTATGTTTAATTTCAATTGGTATCGATTGTTTTCATGATGATGATTTTCAATTGATATCTCAAAATTTTGTTTAAAGAAAATATTCAAAGTTTTGATTTGTATTTCCTATATGCAAGGAGAGCTTAACATCTCTCTTACATATAGATTCATGTTGAGTATATTATAAATTGAGGAGCTTGACAACTCTTCTTTATATGATATACGTGTGTAGGGGAGCTTCACATCTCCTCTTATGCATTACATAATATGTGTTGTGTGAATTGGGGCTTGTCATCCTTTCTTCATGTAATGCATATGTGTAGGGAAGCTAACTTAGCGTCTTCCTCTTCATGAATGTATATAGCATATAACATATATGATTCTTGTTTATTGGTATCAAGATGCTTCATTGACATATTTTTAATTGATATCATGTTTGTAGTCACCCCTTATTGATTTTATTTTTTGTTTTAGACAAAAAGGGGGAGAACATTGTTTGTATTATTTTGATTGACAAAAAGGGGAGAAAGATTTTTACCCCTCATTTTATCTATGGTTTTGATTGTTTACCCCTTTGTTGATGATTGACAAAAAGGGGAGAAGTATTTATGTTTTATATGCATATATTATGTTTTAATATATCAAGAATATTAAGTTTAATTGTTTATTAAGTTTAATTGATATCCAAAGCTTGCTTTGGAATTGGTGTAATTGGTATCTAGAGTTTATATATGCTTCTTTATGTTTTTGCATATATTGAGTTCATGCATAAGCAAATAAACAATAAGATATGAAAAATATGTATGTCTCTTGTTTAGAATCATAAGCTTTCATTGCATATTTATTTATTCATTTGTTATGCATGAGTTAAGGGGGAGCTTCCTTGAAGCTTATCTTTAATCCATGCATATATAACTCCATGAGTTTTGTCATCATCAAAAAGGGGAGATTGTTGGCCCAATGCCCTTCCACTCTAGTTTTGATGATGATCAACACTCATGTAGTTATGTTTACTAATATTCTTGTGTTTCTAAGTTTCAGATCATTAACAGGATATTAGGTTGGTGATTAGCTTCAACAGATGATTAGAAGCTATTCATGATGATTCCGGTGCCAAAGCTTAAAGATCATACCTTTGCACTTGGAGAATCACGGAGTTTGGACCGAGTCTACTTGAAGATGAAGATCGTCAAGAAGACTTAGGTATCTAGTTTAGAGTTTGTGTTTTAGATCCATATTTGTAAAGCTTAGTTTAGTTGATATGCTCAAGTGCACAAAACACACACGTTTCATGATTTGGTTTTTGGTTTTCATGAATAATAGATCAAAACAAGTTACCTTATACCTATGTATATTAGATATGTTCTAGATATACATACATGCTTTAAACTTGCTAGACAAACTTATTTTGACTATCATATTCATGTTTTGGAAAATTCTAGTTTGATAAAATACAAGTTTTGTTTTTGATAAAATTGGCAAGACACAAAAATGAATTGATATGATTGATATATGTCTTGAAATTTTATCACAAGTTTGGTTATCAAAGTAAAATGATAAAATAAGTTTAGAAAAACATATTTTTAGAAAAACAGTTTTTATTGTGATTAAAACTATTTTTTTTAGATTTACTGTGAATTTATGGGATTTTTATTGAGTGAAAGACCTATTTTCAAATCCCGTATCTGTGCAGAACTGAGGACTGGCTGACAGGCCAAGTCGGTCGACCGGACCGGTCGACCGCACCATAGGCCGGTCGACCGGGACGGTCGACCGACGTGCACAAGTCTGTGCACGTTTTGGAGTCTCTGGGACGGTCGACCGGGCCGGTCGACCGAGATGAGAGTTCTGCTCTCAGGATGTTTCGGTCGACCGGGCCGGTCGACCGCTATTGTCCAACGGTCACATTTTTGACCGTTTGGCGGTCGACCGGACCGTCGACCGGCAGTCTGTCAGACTGCGAGCTCAGCCTAACGGCTAGTTTTGTATAGGGGCTATATAAACCCCATCTCATTGGGGATTTTGGCCAAGTTTTCTAAGAGAAAATTTCCAGTTTTCTGAAGTGTTTAAAAGAGTTTTAAAAAGAGTTTTTGGGCTTTAAACTTCTCATCTCTATTTGTTTTGGGTTTTTGGAAAATCAAAGAAAGCTAGGGTTTTGGGAGATTGTATTGATTTGCTTTTTCTATCTTCTACAAGAGATTTCCCAAGTAGTTTTTCTTTGTTGCTTGTTTCCAAAAACACTTTGATTCCACACTTGAGCTATCTTCTATCCTAAACTATTAGGATCTTTGTTTTTGTGGAAAAAGAAAGAAAAGAGAGTTTGTGGTTTTTGAACCACTTGTTGTAAACCCTCCTTTATTTGTTGTATCCCTCTTCGGTAGAGGTGATCGGAGTGGTATTGGTTTGCTCCCTCTTCGGTAGAGGTGGAGTTTGGTTGTGAGCCTCTTCGGTAGAGGTGTGTGGATTGGTTGTTGTATTGGCTACGGGCCTAACCCCTCGTTGTGAGGAGGTTGTTGTTGAGAGAGGAGTTTGGTACTCCTAGAGTTGTAAGAAATCCTCTTTGGTAGAGGTTCCCTCGGTGGGAGTTGAGATAGTGGAAATCCTACACGGTGGTGTAGGCGGGATGTAGAGCAAGGTGCTCGAACCTCGAAACAAATCTTGGTGTTTGCGTATTGATCCATTGTCTCTCTAACTCTCTCTCTTATATTTGTGCAAAGCATCATATTCATATCATATCATATTTGCTTGTGTTGTGCATATTTCATATTGCCTTGCATTTATTCATATTGCTATTCATTCTTATATGCTTGGCTTGATTGTGTGTATTTTATATTGCTTGGATTGCTTGTGTGTGTGGCCTAACTTATACTCATCCAACAAGAGCTTCACATAGCACCTCAACCCATTTCAAGGGGAATCAAGGGAGTTAGTCCAGAGCCTCGCAAGGGGAATTCAGCTACACTTGTTGTATTGTATTAGTTTGTGCATAATTTGCATTAGCTTCCGCATTTAGCGCACTTAGTTTGCATTTAGTTTCTTAGATTAGCACTTACACCTATTCACCCCCCCTCTAGGTGTTTTTTTCAATTGGTATCAGAGCTAGTGCTCCTGATACTTAGGCTTAACATCCTAGGAGTGATCCATTTGCTTGCTAATCTCATTTGCATTTGTTTGTTTGCACATTCATAGTTTACCATGGACTTCATGACCCCTCCTAGCTTTGACCCTTCCAACATTAATGTTTGGAAGTATAGGATGTCCATGTACCTAAAGACCCTAGGTTTGCATGTCTTCCTTGCCGCCACCAAGAGATGTTATCTTGGTGATGGTAATCATATAGGGGCCAATGCACAAGCCCTAGAGGCCATTAGAAGCACTCTTCCTAAAGATTATCTCTTATGTGTTTCTAACTTTGATTCCGCCTTTGCAGTGTGGAACAAATTGACAACCAACACCACCTCGGAGCTTCAAGTTCAAATTCAAGAAGAGGAATCTAGTGGAGAATCCGAACCACAACAATGCTATATGGTCCAAGAGAATGACTCCCTTGAGGTACAATCGGAAACTCAACTAGATAGTGATGATGATGCTAGTTCTTCAAATGATCATATTGATGCCCATGCTTTGAATGAAGAACTTTCCATTGTTTGTGAAAAACTAATTGAAAAATATAAGATTTTGAAAAAGAAAAGTTTAGAAATTGAAAAAGAAAATAAGTGTTTGCATTCTAGACTTGATTGTGTTTTGCAAAAAAAGGTTGAGGTCCATAATGAGAGGGATTCATTAAAATCTCAACTTGATCTTGCACTTAAAGAAAATAACTTTTTGAAAAATAAAATGATTGCCATGTTCTTTTGAAGAAAAATGAAAACTTGTCTTCAAAAGTTGATTTTGTTTTAAAGAAAATGATTCTTTGAAAATTAAGATTGCTTCAATTTCTAAAGATTTGGATGCATGTTTAAAGAAAAATGAATTTTTACAAAATAAGATTGATGCACATGTTTGCCATGCTAGTGTAGCTTCTTCATCTAGTCTACCTTATGCATGTACCTCTTCTTCTAGGATTAATGATGTTATTTGTATGCTAAAGAAGAGAGTAGATTGTTTGGGCTCCACTATGAGCCAATGTGCCATGAACCACACACGCTTGGAAACCTTGGTTCGAAAGAAACAAGTTCCATCCTTTATGCATGCACACCCATCACGGCATACACATGCTCCACACGGACACCATCAACACATGTATGCTCATGTGTACACTTGTACACATTGTGGACGTAAGGGCCACCTTGCTAAATTTTGTTATGATAGATTAAATGTTTCAAATTTAGCAAAGAAATTTGTTTGGGTTAGGGAAGGGACTAACCCCCATGGACCCAACAAGATGTGGGTACCAAAGACCACCCCTCCTTTGTTTAATGTAGGTGTGGGCTCTCACATGACGTGAGAGTGATAGCACCTTGGAGGGATGCGTTTCGGACTTCATGGAAATCAAATTGGATGCATCACTTTCAAGGAAGATTTGGTGGAGATGACCACCATGTTTTGGAGACAAGGAGAGTTGCTTCTTCGGTTTTTTGGTAACAATCCTTTACTCCCATTTATTGTTTAATGCTTTCCATATCATTGCTTATAGCATGTTTTGATGTTTTATAGCATGTTTTTTATGTCTATGGATTAGTATGTTCATTCCATGTTTATTAGATCCTTGACATACATATATATAGTATTTGAGACACACATGCTTATATGAACCCATAATTAGTGTTCTCACTTTTGTTTGAGCTATAATGTACATCATGAATCTAATACATGTGAATTTACATAGTAATCATGTTTTAGTTTTATCATGATGACTTTTATATTTGTTTTGATGCTTCATGTTTTGAATATATGTTTAGATGTTTGTTTTCATTAAGACTAGTTATATACTTGTACATAGAGTGGTTACAAATAAATCTATATATGTTGAGCTTGATTGCTTATTTGAACCCATTAGATGTGCTAGTATAGTCTAGTTTTGATGATTCATACATTTCAAACTTGTATTCCATTTTTGAATTTATTTTATGATTGTGTGTTTTCACTTCATGTATATGTGTATTTTGCCAAACTTGAAGATATACATGTATACCCCTTGAGTCATTTGCCTTTCATGCAAATATCTATTATGGACTCAAAGTGTGTTTAGGGTATGTATGTATACTTCATGTTTGACAATTCATACATATACCTTGAAATGAAATTTGTTGTGATGAAATTTGGTTTTTCATGTTTCATGTATTTATGTTTAACTTCATGTATATGTCTATCTAGTTCAAACTAATCTTATACATATACATCTTTTTGAGCCACGTGCCTTCATGAATATTCATTTAGTGGACTCATTGAGTTTTGGATATGTATGTATATTTTAGCTTGTATTAGACATACATATGCCTTGAAGATTAAATAAGGAGTTTTATATGATTTTTCATGTTTTGATGGAATTATGTTTTAAGGAATAATTGAGCTTAATGAAATATTTTTCATGATTATGATCTTCACATATTATTTGTACACTCATATCTATTGCTCATGTTTTGTTCTCATGAGTTATGCTTTATTGGTTAGAGTGATGATTATCATGTAAATTTCAATTTTGTTTTATTCCTTGCTTGAAGGATTTCGTGCTAGTTAACAAGTTTTCCATTTAATTAGTTGCGGTGTTCTTCATTTTGGTAGTGATTTTCAAACAAAACTATATTTCAAATCTATCTTTGAGAACCCCTACCTTCCAAGGGCGGTAGGATGGGAGATCATGTTCATGTATGCCCTAAATTGAAAATCTTTAAAACTTGAATTATGATTGGGTGGTAGATAATATGATGTATACACTTGAACTTATTGTTATGTCAATTGGTATCATTGAACTCTTTCAATTGGTATCATTTTGATCTTCTTGTATACTCATATATGTTTTGTATGTATGTATGCTTTAAATTCCAAGTATATCAATTTCTATTGGTATCTATTTTTCATACATATATATGTTTGTGTTTATGCTAGTGCTTTAGTTTCAATTTTGTTTAAATTGATTACTTTTAAATTGTTATCAAGACTATGCATGACTTTAGTTTGTATTTCATAAAGGGGGAGAAAATTTGATTTTGTACTTCAATTGGTATTTGTACTCCCACTCTTTATGATTAAAAGTTGTTATTTTGAACATATGATATCAACATCAAATTTGTTTATATATTTTCAAAGTGAAATATATTCTTACAATTGGTATCAAAATTTGTGTTTAGATATTCAAAATTTGTTATGTTGTTTTACAATTTGGCAATTTGTTATGTTTAATATTCATGTTTTAGATATTCAAGATTTATGTTTAATTTCAATTGGTATCGATTGTTTTCATGATGATGATTTTCAATTGATATCTCAAAATTTTGTTTAAAGAAAATATTCAAAGTTTTGATTTGTATTTCCTATATGCAAGGAGAGCTTAACATCTCTCTTACATATAGATTCATGTTGAGTATATTATAAATTGAGGAGCTTGACAACTCTTCTTTATATGATATACGTGTGTAGGGGGAGCTTCACATCTCCTCTTATGCATTACATAATATGTGTTGTGTGAATTGGGGCTTGTCATCCTTTCTTCATGTAATGCATATGTGTAGGGAAGCTAACTTAGCGTCTTCCTCTTCATGAATGTATATAGCATATAACATATATTGATTCTTGTTTATTGGTATCAAGATGCTTCAATGACATATTTTAATTGATATCATGTTTGTAGTCATCCCTTATTGATTTTATTTTTTGTTTTAGATAAAAAGGGAGAGAACATTGTTTGTATTATTTTGATTGACAAAAAGGGGAGAAAGATTTTTACCCCTCATTTTATCTATGGTTTTGATTGTTTACCCCTTTGTTGATGATTGACAAAAAGGGGGAGAAGTATTTATGTTTTATATGCATATATTATGTTTTAATATATCAAGAATATTAAGTTTAATGTTTATTAAGTTTAATTGATATCCAAAGCTTGCTTTGGAATGGTGTAAATGGTATCTAGAGTTTATATATGCTTCTTTATGTTTTTGCATATATTGAGTTCATGCATAAGCAAATAAACAATAAGATATGAAAAATATGTATGTCTCTTGTTTAGAATCATAAGCTTTCATTGCATATTTATTTATTCATTTGTTACGCATGAGTTAAGGGGGAGCTTCTTGAAGCTTATCTTTAATCCATGCATATATAACTCCATGAGTTTTGTCATCATCAAAAAGGGGGAGATTGTTGGCACAATGCCCTTCCACTCTAGTTTTGATGATGATCAACACTCATGTAGTTATGTTTACTAATATTCTTGTGTTTCTAAGTTTTAGATCATTAACAGGATATTAGGTTGGTGATTAGCTTCAACAAGATGATTAGAAGCTATTCATGATGATTCCGGTGCCAAAGCTTAAAGATCATACTTTGCACTTGGAGAATCACGGAGTTTGGACCGAGTCTACTTGAAGATGAAGATCGTCAAGAAGACTTAGGTATCAAGTTTATAGTTTGTGTTTTAGATCCATATTTGTAAAACTTAGTTTAGTTGATATGCTCAAGTGCACAAAACACACACGTTTCATGATTTGGTTTTGGTTTTCATGAATAATAGATCAAAACAAGTTTACCTTATACCTATGTATATTAGATATGTTCTAGATATACATACATGCTTTAAACTTGCTAGACAAACTTATTTTGACTATCCTATCATGTTTTGGAAAATTCTAGTTTGATAAAATACAAGTTTTGTTTTTGATAAAATTGGCAAGACAAAAAATGAATTGATATGATTGATATATGTCTTGAAATTTTATCACAAGTTTGGTTATCAAAGTAAAATGATAAAACAAGTTTTAGAAAAACATATTTTAGAAAAACAGTTTTATTGTGATTAAAACTATTTTTTTAGATTTACTGTGAATTTATGGGATTTTTATTGAGTGAAAAGACCTATTTCAAATCCCGTATCTGTGCAGAACTGAGGACTGGCTGACAGGCCAAGTCGGTCGACCGGACCGGTCGACCGCACCATAGGCCGGTCGACCGGGACGGTCGACCGACGTGCACAAGTCTGTGCACGTTTTGAGTCTCTGGGACGGTCGACCGGGCCGGTCGACCGAGATGAGAGTTCTGCTCTCAGGATGTTCGGTCGACCGGGCCGGTCGACCGCTATTGCCCAACGGTCACATTTTTGACCGTTGGCGGTCGACCGGACCGGTCGACCGGCAGTCTGTCAGACTGCCAGCTCAGCCTAACGGCTAGTTTTGTATAGGGGCTATATAAACCCCATCTCTTTGGGGATTTTGGCCAAGTTTTCTAAGAGAAAAATTTCCAGTTTTCTGAAGTGTTTAAAAGAGTTTTAAAAGAGTTTTTGGGCTTTAAACTTCTCATCTCTATTTGTTTTGGGTTTTTGGAAAATCAAAGAAAGCTAGGGTTTTGGGAGATTGTATTGATTTGCTTTTTCTATCTTCTACAAGAGATTTCCCAAGTAGTTTTTCTTTGTTGCTTGTTTCCAAAAACACTTTGATTCCACACTTGAGCTATCTTCTATCCTAAACTATTAGGATCTTTGTTTTTGTGGAAAAAGAAAGTAAAAAGAGAGTTTGTGGTTTTTGAACCACTTGTTGTAAACCCTCCTTTATTTGTTGTATCCCTCTTCGGTAGAGGTGATCGGAGTGGTATTGGTTTACTCCCTCTTCGGTAGAGGTGGAGTTTGGTTGTGAGCCTCTTCGGTAGAGGTGTGTGGATTGGTTGTTGTATTGGCTACGGGCCTAACCCCTCGGTTGTGAGGAGGTTGTTGTGAGAGAGGAGTTTGGTACTCCTAGAGTTGTAAGAAATCCTCTTGGTAGAGGTTCCCTCGGTGGGATTTGAGATAGTGGAAATCCTACACGGTGGTGTAGGCGGGGATGTAGAGTAAGGTGCTCGAACCTCGAAACAAATCTTGGTGTTTGCGTATTGATCCATTGTCTCTCTAACTCTCTCTCTTATATTTGTGCAAAGCATCATATTCATATCATATCATATTTGCTTGTGTTGTACATATTTCATATTGCCTTGCATTTATTCATATTGCTATTCATTCTATATGCTTGGCTTGATTATGTGTATTTTATATTGCTTGGATTGCTTGTGTGTGTGTGCCTAACTTATACTCATCCAACAAGAGCTTCACATAGCACCTCAACCCATTTCAAGGGGAATCAAGGGGAGTTAGTCCAGAGCCTCGCAAGGGGAATTCGGCTACACTTGTTGTATTTTATTAGTTTGTGCATAATTTGCATTAGCTTCCGCATTTAGCGCACTTAGTTTGCATTTAGTTTCTTAGATTAGCACTTACACCTATTCACCCCCCCTCTAGGTGTTTTTTTCAATTGGTATCAGAGCTAGTGCTTCTGATACTTAGGCTTAACATCCTAGGAGTGATCCATTTGCTTGCTAATCTCATTTGCATTTGTTGTTTGCACATTCATAGTTTACCATGGACTTCATGACCCCTCCTAGCTTTGACCCTTCCAACATTGATGTTTGGAAGTATAGGATGTCCATGTACCTAAAGACCCTAGGTTTGCATGTCTTCCTTGCCGCCACCAAGAGATGTTATCTTGGTGATAGTAATCATATAGGGGCCAATGCACAAGCCCTAGAGGCCATTAGAAGCACTCTTCCTAAAGATTATCTCTTATGTGTTTCTAACTTTGATTCCGCCTTTGCAGTGTGGAACAAATTGACAACCACCACCACCTCGGAGCTTCAAGTTCAAATTCAAGAAGAGGAATCTAGTGGAGAATCCGAACCACAACAATGCTATATGGTCCAAGGGAATGACTCCCTTGAGGTACAATCGGAAACTCAACTAGATAGTGATGATGATGCTAGTTCTTCAAATGATCATATTGATGCCCATGCTTTGAATGAAGAACTTTCCATTGTTTGTGAAAAAACTAATTGAAAAATATAAGATTTTGAAAAAGAAAAGTCTAGAAATTGAAAAAGAAAATAAGTGTTTGCATTCTAGACTTGATTGTGTTTTGCAAGAAAAGGTTGAGGTCCATAATGAGAGGGATTCATTAAAATCTCAACTTGATCTTGCACTTAAAGAAAATAACTTTTTGAAAAATAAAAATGATTGCCATGTTCTTTTGAAGAAAAATGAAAACTTGTCTTCAAAAGTTGATTTTGTTTTAAAAGAAAATGATTCTTTGAAAATTAAGATTGCTTCAATTTCTAAAGATTTGGATGCTTGTTTAAAGAAAAATGAATTTTTACAAAATAAGATTGATGCACATGTTTGCCATGCTAGTGTAGCTTCTTCATCTAGTCTACCTTATGCATGTACCTCTTCTTCTAGGATTAATGATGTTATTTGTATGCTAAAGAAGAGAGTAGATTGTTTGGGCTCCACTATGAGCCAATGTGCCATGAACCACACACGCTTGGAAACCTTGGTTCGAAAGAAACAAGTTCCATCCTTTATGCATGCACACCCATCACGGCATACACATGCTCCACACGGACACCATCAACACATGTATGCTCATGTGTACACTTGTACACATTGTGGACGTAAGGGCCACCTTGCTAAATTTTGTTATGATAGATTAAATGTTTCAAATTTAGCAAAGAAATTTGTTTGGGTTAGGGAAGGGATTAACCCCCATGGACCCAACAAGATGTGGGTACCAAAGACCACCCCTCCTTTGTTTAATGTAGGTGTGGGCTCTCACATGACGTGAGAGTGATAGCACCTTGGAGTGGATGCGTTCCGGACTTCATGGAAATCAAATTGGATGCATCACTTTCAAGGGAAGATTTGGTGGAGATGACCACCATGTTTTGGAGACAAGGAGAGTTGCTTCTTCGGTTTTTGGTAACAATCCTTTACTCCCATTTATTGTTTACATGCTTTCCATATCATTGCTTATAGCATGTTTTGATGTTTTATAGCATGTTTTTTATGTCTATGGATTAGTATGTTCATTCCATGTTTATTAGATCCTTGACATACATATATATAGTATTTGAGACACACATGCTTATATGAACCCATAATTAGTGTTCTCACTTTTGTTTGAGCTATAATGTACATCATGAATCTAATACATGTGAATTTACATAGTAATCATGTTTTAGTTTTATCATGATGACTTTTATATTTGTTTTGATGCTTCATGTTTTGAATATATGTTTAGATGTTTGTTTTCATTAAGACTAGTTATATACTTGTACATAGAGTGGGTTACAAATAAATCTATATATGTTGAGCTTGATTGCTTATTTGAACCCATTAGATGTGCTAGTATAGTCTAGTTTTGATGATTCATACATTTCAAACTTGTATTCCATTTTTGAATTTATTTTTATGATTGTGTGTTTCACTTCATGTATATGTGTATTTTGCCAAACTTGAAGATATACATGTATACCCTTGAGTCATTTGCCTTTCATGCAAATATCTATTATGGACTCAAAGTGTGTTTAGGGATATGTATGTATACTTCATGTTTGACAATTCATACATATACCTTGAAATGAAATTTGTTGTGATGAAAATTTGGTTTTTCTTGTTTCATGTATTTATGTTTAACTTCATGTATATGTCTATCTAGTTCAAACTAATCTTATACATATACATCTTTTTGAGCCACGTGCCTTCATGAATATTCATTTAGTGGACTCGTTGAGTTTTGGATATGTATGTATATTTTAGCTTGTATTAGACATACATATGCCTTGAAGATTAAATAAGGAGTTTTATATGATTTTTCATGTTTTTGATGGAATTATGTTTTAAGGAATAATTGAGCTTAATGAAATATTTTTCATGATTATGATCTTCACATATTATTTGTACACTCATATCTATTGCTCATGTTTTGTTTCTCATGAGTTATGCTTTATTGGTTAGAGTGATGATTATCATGTGAATTTCAATTTTGTTTTATTCCTTGCTTGAAGGATTTCGTGCTAGTTAACAAGTTTTCCATTTAACTAGTTGCGGTGTTCTTCATTTTGGTAGTGATTTTCAAACAAAACTATATTTTCAAATCTATCTTTGAGAACCCCTACCTTCCAAGGGCGGTAGGATGGGAGATCATGTTCATGTATGCTCTAAATTGAAAATCTTTAAAACTTGAATTATGATTGGGTGGTAGATAATATGATGTATACACTTGAACTTATTGTTATGTCAATTGGTATCATTGAACTCTTTCAATTGGTATCATTTTGATCTTCTTGTATACTCATATATGTTTTGTATGTATGTATGCTTTAAATTCCAAGTATATCAATTTCTATTGGTATCTATTTTTCATACATATATATGTTTGTGTTTATGCTAGTGCTTGAGTTTCAATTTGTTTAAATTGATTACTTTTAAATTGTTATCAAGACTATGCATGACTTTAGTTTGTATTTCATAAAGGGGGAGAAAATTTGATTTTGTACTTCAATTGGTATTTGTACTCCCACTCTTTATGATTAAAAGTTGTTATTTTGAACATATGATATCAACATCAAATTTGTTTATATATTTTCAAAATGAAATATATTCTTACAATTGGTATCAAAATTTGTGTTTAGATATTCAAAATTTGTTATGTTGTTTTACAATTTGGCAATTTGTTATGTTTAATATTCATGTTTTAGATATTCAAGATTTATGTTTAATTTCAATTGGTATGGATTGTTTTCATGATGATGATTTTCAATTGATATCTCAAAATTTTGTTTAAAGAAAATATTCAAAGTTTTGATTTGTATTTCTATATGCAAGGAGAGCTTAACATCTCTCTTACATATAGATTCATGTTGAGTATATTATAAATTGAGGAGCTTGATAACTCTTCTTTATATGATATACGTGTGTAGGGGAGCTTCACATCTCCTCTTATGCATTACATAATATGTGTTGTGTGAATTGGGGCTTGTCATCCTTTCTTCATGTAATGCATATGTGTAGGGAAGCTAACTTAGCGTCTTCCTCTTCATGAATGTATATAGCATATAACATATATTGATTCTTGTTTATTGGTATCAAGATGCTTCATTGACATATTTTAATTGATATCATGTTGTAGTCACCCCTTATTGATTTTATTTTTTGTTTTAGACAAAAAGGGGAGAACATTGTTTGTATTATTTTGATTGACAAAAAGGGGAGAAAGATTTTTACCCCTCATTTTATCTATGGTTTTGATTGTTTACCCCTTTGTTGATGATTGACAAAAAGGGGGAGAAGTATTTATGTTTTATATGCATATATTATGTTTTAATATATCAAGAATATTAAGTTTAATGTTTATTAAGTTTAATTGATATCCAAAGCTTGCTTTGGAATTGGTGTAATTGGTATCTAGAGTTTATATATGCTTCTTTATGTTTTTGCATATATTGAGTTCATGCATAAGCAAATAAACAATAAGATATGAAAAATATGTATGTCTCTTGTTTAGAATCATAAGCTTTCATTGCATATTTTTATTCATTTGTTACGCATGAGTTAAGGGGGAGCTTCCTTGAAGCTTATCTTTAATCCATGCATATATAACTCCATGAGTTTTGTCATCATCAAAAAGGGGGAGATTGTTGGCCCAATGCCCTTCCACTCTAGTTTTGATGATGATCAACACTCATGTAGTTATGTTTACTAATATTCTTGTGTTTCTAAGTTTCAGATCATTAACAGGATATTAGGTTGGTGATTAGCTTCAACAAGATGATTAGAAGCTATTCATGATGATTCCGGTGCCAAAGCTTAAAGATCATACCTTTGCACTTGGAGAATCACGGAGTTTGGACCGAGTCTACTTGAAGATGAAGATCGTCACGAAGACTTAGGTATCAAGTTTAGAGTTTGTGTTTTAGATCCATATTTGTAAAGCTTAGTTTAGTTGATATGCTCAAGTGCACAAAACACACACGTTTCATGATTTGGTTTTTGATTTTCATGAATAATAGATCAAAACAAGTTTACCTTATACCTATGTATATTAGATATGTTCTAGATATACATACATGCTTTAAACTTGCTAGACAAACTTATTTTGACTATCCTATTCATGTTTTGGAAAATTCTAGTTTGATAAAATACAAGTTTTGTTTTGATAAAATTGGCAAGACACAAAAATGAATTGATATGATTGATATATGTCTTGAAATTTTTATCACAAGTTTGGTTATCAAAGTAAAATGATAAAACAAGTTTTAGAAAAATATTTTTTGAAAAACAGTTTTTATTGTGATTAAAACTATTTTTTTAGATTTACTGTGAATTTATGGGATTTTTATTGAGTGAAAAGACCTATTTTCAAATCCCGTATCTGTGCAGAACTGAGGACTGGCTGACAGGCCAAGTCGGTCGACCGGACCGGTCGACCGCACCATGGCCGGTCGACCGGGACGGTCGACTGACGTGCACAAGTCTGTGCACGTTTGGAGTCTCTAGGACGGTCGACCGGGCCGGTCGACCGAGATGAGAGTTCTGCTCTCAGGATGTTTCGGTCGACCGGGCCGGTCGACCGCTATTGCCCAACGGTCACATTTTGACCGTTGGCGGTCGACCGGACCGGTCGACCGGCAGTCTGTCAGACTGCCAGCTCAGCCTAACGGCTAGTTTTGTATAGGGGCTATATAAACCCCATCTCTTTGGGGATTTTGGCCAAGTTTCTAAGAGAAAAATTTCCAGTTTTCTGAAGTGTTTAAAAGAGTTTTAAAAAGAGTTTTTGGGCTTTAAACTTCTCATCTCTATTTGTTTGGGTTTTTGAAAAATCAAAGAAAGTTACGGTTTTGGGAGATTGTATTGATTTGCTTTTTCTATCTTCTACAAGAGATTTCCCAAGTAGTTTTTCTTTGTTGCTTGTTTCCAAAAACACTTTGATTCCACACTTGAGCTATCTTCTATCCTAAACTATTAGGATCTTTGTTTTTGTGGAAAAAGAAAGAAAAAGAGAGTTTGTGGTTTTTGAACCACTTGTTGTAAACCCTCCTTTATTTGTTGTATCCCTCTTCGGTAGAGGTGATCGGAGTGGTATTAGTTTGCTCCCTCTTCGGTAGAGGTGGAGTTTGGTTGTGAGCCTCTTCGGTAGAGGTGTGTGGATTGGTTGTTGTATTGGCTACGGGCCTAACCCCTTGGTTGTGAGGAGGTTGTTGTTGAGAGAGGAGTTTGGTACTCCTAGAGTTGTAAGAAATCCTCTTTGGTAGAGGTTCCCTCGGTGGGAGTTGAGATAGTGGAAATCCTACACGGTGGTGTAGGCGGGGATGTAGAGCAAGGTGCTCGAACCTCGAAACAAATCTTGGTGTTTGCGTATTGATCCATTATCTCTCTAACTCTCTCTCTTATATTTGTGCAAAGCATCATATTCATATCATATCATATTTGCTTGTGTTGTGCATATTTCATATTGCCTTGCATTTATTCATATTGCTATTCATTCTTATATGCTTGGCTTGATTGTGTGTATTTTATATTGCTTGGATTGCTTGTGTGTGTGTGCCTAACTTATACTCATCCAACAAGAGCTTCACATAGCACCTCAACCCATTTCAAGGGGAATCAAGGGGAGTTAGTCCAGAGCCTCGCAAGGGGAATTCGGCTACACTTGTTGTATTGTATTAGTTTGTGCATAATTTGCATTAGCTTCCGCATTTAGCGCACTTAGTTTGCATTTAGTTTCTTAGATTAGCACTTACACCTATTCACCCCCCCTCTAGGTGTTTTTTCAATTGGTATCAGAGCTAGTGCTCCTGATACTTAGGCTTAACATCCTAGGAGTGATCCATTTGCTTGCTAATCTCATTTGCATTTGTTTGTTTGCACATTCATAGTTTACCATGGACTTCATGACCCCTCCTAGCTTTGACCCTTCCAACATTGATGTTTGGAAGTATAGGATGTCCATGTACCTAAAGACCCTAGGTTTGCATGTCTTCCTTGCCGCCACCAAGAGATGTTATCTTGGTGATGGTAATCATATAGGGGCCAATGCACAAGCCCTAGAGGCCATTAGAAGCACTCTTCCAAAAGATTATCTCTTATGTGTTTCTAACTTTGATTTCGCCTTTGCAGTGTGGAACAAATTGACAACCACCACCACCTCGGAGCTTCAAGTTCAAATTCAAGAAGAGGAATCTAGTGGAGAATCCGAACCACAACAATGCTATATGGTCCAAGGGAATGACTCCCTTGAGGTACAATCGGAAACTCAACTAGATAGTGATGATGATGCTAGTTCTTCAAATGATCATATTGATGCCCATGCTTTGAATGAAGAACTTTTCATTGTTTGTGAAAAACTAATTGAAAAATATAAGATTTTGAAAAAGAAAAGTCTAGAAATTGAAAAAGAAAATAAGTGTTTGCATTCTAGACTTGATTGTGTTTTGCAAGAAAAGGTTGAGGTCCATAATGAGAGGGATTCATTAAAATCTCAACTTGATCTTGCACTTAAAGAAAATAACTTTTGAAAAATAAAAATGATTGCCATGTTCTTTTGAAGAAAAATGAAAACTTGTCTTCAAAAGTTGATTTGTTTTAAAAGAAAATGATTCTTTAAAAATTAAGATTGCTTCAATTTCTAAAGATTTGGATGCATGTTTAAAGAAAAATGAATTTTACAAAATAAGATTGATGCACATGTTTGCCATGCTAATGTAGCTTCTTCATCTAGTCTACCTTATGCATGTACCTCTTCTTCTAGGATTAATGATGTTATTTGTATGCTAAAGAAGAGAGTAGATTGTTTGGGCTCCACTATGAGCCAATGTGCCATGAACCACACACGCTTGGAAACCTTGGTTCGAAAGAAACAAGTTCCATCATTTATGCATGCACACCCATCACGGCATACACATGCTCCACACGGACACCATCAACACATGTATGCTCATGTGTACACTTGTACACATTGTGGACGTAAGGGCCACCTTGCTAAATTTTATTATGATAGATTAAATGTTTCAAATTTAGCAAAGAAATTTGTTTGGGTTAGGGAAGGGACTAACCCCCATGGACCCAACAAGATGTGGGTACCAAAGACCACCCCTCCTTTGTTTAATGTAGGTGTGGGCTCTCACATGACGTGAGAGTGATAGCACCTTGGAGTGGATGCGTTCCGGACTTCATGGAAATCAAATTGGATGCATCACTTTCAAGGGAAGATTTGGTGGAGATGACCACCATGTTTTGGAGACAAGGAGAGTTGCTTCTTCGGTTTTGGTAACAATCCTTTACTCCCATTTATTATTTACATGCTTTCCATATCATTGCTTATAGCATGTTTTGATGTTTTATAGCATGTTTTGATGTCTATGGATTAGTATGTTCATTCCATGTTTATTAGATCCTTGACATACATATATATAGTATTTGAGACACACATGCTTATATGAACCCATAATTAGTGTTCTCACTTTTGTTTGAGCTATAATGTACATCATGAATCTAATACATGTTTATTTACATAGTAATCATGTTTTAGTTTTATCATGATGACTTTTATATTTGTTTTGATGCTTCATGTTTTGAATATATGTTTAGGTGTTTGTTTTCATTAAGACTAGTTATATACTTGTACATAGAGTGGGTTACAAATAAATCTATATATGTTGAGCTTGATTGCTTATTTGAACCCATTAGATGTGCTAGTATAGTCTAGTTTTGATGATTCATACATTTCAAACTTGTATTCCATTTTTGAATTTATTTTATGATTGTGTGTTTCACTTCATGTATATGTGTATTTTGCCAAACTTGAAGATATACATGTATACCCCTTGAGTCATTTGCCTTTCATGCAAATATCTATTATGGACTCAAAGTGTGTTTAGGGATATGTATGTATACTTCATGTTTGACAATTCATACATATACCTTGAAATGAAATTTGTTGTGATGAAAATTTGGTTTTTCATGTTTCATGTATTTATGTTTAACTTCATGTATATGTCTATCTAGTTCAAACTAATCTTATACATATACATCTTTTTGAGCCACGTGCCTTCATGAATATTCATTTAGTAGACTCGTTGAGTTTTGGATATGTATGTATATTTTAGCTTGTATTAGACATACATATGCCTTGAAGATTAAATAAGGAGTTTTATATGATTTTTCATGTTTTTGATGGAATTATGTTTTAAGGAATAATTGAGCTTAATGAAATATTCTTCATGATTATGATCTGTTGGCCCAAGGTTACAATCACCCATGATTAGTGTATTTGATGATTACAAAACATATTAGTTATTTGTACTAATAACATTTGTTATTTAAGTGTGTTTTCAGATTTCTATTCATACTAGAAGTCTTCTCTCACAAATACAAGGTTTTGGACTCAAGTCAACTCCAATTGGGCTCAAGATGCAAAATTGAAGATCAGGTGAAGATAGCCCTTCTTGAAGCATAGCTTTGAAGTCTTTTAGAAGTTTGTAAGTTTAGAATGTTAAAGTTTGAATATAGGAAATTTGGCTCTAGGATTTGCACACACATTTGTTTCATATATTTCCTATGTTTGAAAATGGAAAAATGGCTATTTCTAAGTTTTATGCCTTAGTTTATATATACATGTACCAAAGCTTTATATCCTGAAAAACTTGTTTAAAACATGTGTATAAACTATTTTCTGCATAATACTTAGCTATTGGTATTATTAAAATATTTTTACAAAAATTCCATCTTCAAAACAGCCCAGTTTTCAGTTTCAGGCAACATCGGTCGACCGGCCCGGTCGACCGGCGATGTGTCTGGACATGCACTGTTTGTGCATGTCCGTCGGTCGACCGGACCGGTCGACCGACGGAGAGCAGATTGCTCTCGGGATATTTCGGTCGACCGGACCGGTCGACCGGAAGAAGGAAACTGTGTTTCCTCCTTTTGGGTCGGTCGACCGGACCGGTCGACCGAGAGCCAACGGCTCTTTCCAGCAGGGCTGGCGGTCGACCGGACCGGTCGACCGCCAAGCCTGCAACAAGGCAACGGCTCTTTCCTCTTTGGGCATTTCTGAAAAATCTGTTTCTTTTTCTGCTTTAACAGATTTTTGGAGAGTTGTTGGGGAGCTTTTGCAGGTTGAATTAGGTGTAAAGAAATTGTTTTTAACTTATTTTCAACCCTATAAATAGAGGAGAAGTCTCTCTTGCATTTCACTTAGAAAAATCCTCAAGTTTACATTGTTTTCAAAAGAGAAAAGAAAAGAGTTTAAAGCTTTCATTCCAATTCTTTTTGAGCTAGTTTTTCAGTTGTGTTTGATTGCTCATATCACTCTACAACTGAAGTTTTTCTCACCACACTTCATAGAGCCAAAAATCCTATACTCATTCTATAGTGAAGTTGTAATTGAAGTGAGAGTGTTTGTAAAAGAGTTTGAGAAAAGTGTAGTGATCTTGTTGTGATCACTTGGTTCTTGTAATCCTTTCTTTGTGGAGCAACCTCTTCGGTAGAGCTCCTTTGTACTCGGTGGAGCTCGGTGCTCGGTCTTCGGTAGACCAAATTGTAAAGGCATCCTCGGTGGATAGTGGAAACCCTTCACGGAGGTGAAGGCGGGGACTAGAGCAAGTGTGCTCGAACCTCGAAACAAATCATCTTGTTTGCGATTGCCTTTGCGTTATTCTTGCTTTAAATTTCTCTTGCTTTATATTGTCTTGAATTATTTACTTGAGAACTAACCCTTTACTTGTGCAATCTTGTCTTGATCACTTTACTTGCTATATTGCTTGTGTGTATTTCATCATAGCATTTCATCATTTACTTGTTCGATCATATCTCATACAACACGGTTGCATTGCGCACCTCTAACCCATATCTAGGGGAATTGGGAGGAAGGAGTTCAGAACCTCGCAAGGGGTATTCGGCTCTTAGTCGTGTTTTGAGAGATCGTTGCATCACTCATTTAATTAAAGTTTAAAAAGATCATTAGATTAGCATTCACACCTATTCACCCCCCCTCTAGGTGTTTTTCAATTGGTATCAGAGCTTGGACTCTAGGATTTGGTTTAACCACCTTAGAGAAGATCCTAATTTGCTAATCATTTCATTCATACTCATATAAGTAAAAATGGCCGATGGAATTAAGACCCCTCCTAAGTTTGATGGACTTAACTTTCCCATATGGAAAGTTAAGATGACCGTGTTTTTGCAATCTCTAGGTAGCCGAGTTGCAAAAGCCGTGACTAAGTCCTTTAGTGTACCCCCCGGTGACGAATCCACTTGGTCCGAAATTGAGACTAAGGAATTCGATGCCAATGCCAAAGCTCACTATGCACTTCTTCAAGCCCTAAATGATGATGACATAGCTAGGGTTATACATTGCAAATCCGCATATGAGATTTGGTCACACTTGATAGTCACTCATGAGGGAACCTCACAAGTAAAGAAGGCTAAGATTGACCTTCTTCGGTCCCAATATGAAACATTTAGCATGCAAGATAATGAAACCATAGATGATATGGTTACAAGATTTACCAAGATTACTAATGGACTCTCTTCTTTAGGTGAAGACATCAACAATGATCAAAGAGTAAGGAAGATCATCCGGGCTCTTCCTCCTTCATGGGAAGTTAAAGCAACAACCTTGAAGGAACTCAACGACAATGAAGAGATGGAGCTTATAGGTCTCATTGGGAATCTCAAAACTCATGAGATGGAAAGGAAAGCAAGGGAGGACATGGCTCCTACCAAGAAGAAGACTATTGCCTTCAAGTGTCAATCATCACACTCCGATGAAGATGATGAAGAAGAAGATGACGAAGAGCTCTCACTTCTAGTCAAAAATGTTCGGAGGATGTACAACAAGGCGAAGTTCCAAGGTAGAAGGAGATGGCAAGGAGGCAAAGAAGAAAGAAAGATCATATGCTTCAATTGCCAAAGACCGGGACACATTGTTGCAGAGTGTCCGGACAAAACTAAGCCCTCCACTTCAAAGAAGCCTCACAAGAAGAAGGCTATGAAGGCAACTTGGGATTCGGAGACCGAATCTGAAGAAGAGATCGACACCGCCAACATGTGCTTCATGGCCAATGAAAGCACAAGCAAGGTAACCCCTTCCACTCCTTTTGATGATGAACTCTCCATGGATGAACTAGGAGAAGCTTTTGTTGAATTATCACAAAATTATGATTTCTTAAAGAAAAAGTATTTAAAAATGAAAAAGGAAAATGAATCTTTAAGTCTTCAAGTTTTTACTCTTACAAAGGAAAAAGATGATTTGGTTTCCACCTTGGCCACTACTAAAAATGATTTTGAAAAATATAAGATTTCTTGCAAAGGTAAGACCCCACTAATTGATTCTAATGAAGTTTCTATGCTCAAGGAAAGATTAGACTCATTAAGTGTTGTTTTGAAAAATTGTAAATTTAACAAGAAGAAAATTGAGGCTATGTTTCCTAAGAAACAAGCCCCAAAGAAAAATGCTCATGCTCATGTTCATGTTCATGCTACACAACCTAAACAACATGGCAAAACCCCAAAACATGCTCACACTACACATACACATCATGCTTTCATGTATAGAAAAGTGTACTCATGTTCACATTGTGGGCGGAAAGGACACTTAGCTAATTTTTGTTATGATAGACTAAGTGCATCACATCATAATGTTTGGGTTCGTAACACTAACTTTCAAGGACCCAAGAAAGTTTGGGTACCAAAGTCAACAATTGTTTTAAATGATGTAGGTACTTTCCAAACCCAACGACGTAGAGGTTTTTGGTATCTTGATAGCGGTTGCTCAAGGCACATGACTTGGGACATCAACAACTTTGCAACCCTATCAAGATATCATGAAGGTGGCACCGTCACCTTCGGAGATGACGCCAAGGGTAAAATCATCGGTATTGGTAATATAAAACTTGGCACCTCTCCTTTAATTGAAAATGTAGTTTTAGTTGATGGCCTCAAGCATAATCTCTTGAGTGTTAGTCAACTTTGTGATAAAGGTTTTGATGTTGTTTTTGATAATGTTGCTTGTAAAGTTATTGATAGAATTTCTAATGTTTGTGTATTTTCCGGTTTTCGTGAAAGTAATGTTTATATGATTGATATGTTGAATATGTCTTGTAATATTACTTGTTTGAAAGCCCTCGATGATGACTCTTGGTTGTGGCATAGGAGATTAGGGCATATTTCTTTTGATCACATTTCTAGGTTAAACACAAAGGAAATGGTGAAAGGTATTCCTTGCTTGAATTTTGAAAAGGACCGAGTTTGTGACGCATGTCAATTTGGGAAACAAACTAAGTCTTCTTTCAAGTCAATTAAGGATATCATGACATCACGTCCTTTGGAGTTAATCCATATGGATCTTTTGGCCCTACACAAACCAAAAGTTTAAGTGGGAATAGATTTGCTTATGTTTTGGTTGATGATTTTTCAAGATTTACTTGGGTTTTCTTTCTTGAACATAAAAGCCAAGCATTTTCGTATTTCCAAATTTTTAAGAAAAGAGTTGAAAAAGAAAAAGATGTTTCGATTTTGAGAATAAGAAGTGATAGAGGAGGTGAATTCATTAACCAACCCTTTACCACTTTTTGTGATGAACATGGAATAAAGCATGAACTTTCTTGTCCTAGAACTCCACAACAAAATGGAGTAGTTGAACGGAAAAATAGAACATTACAAGAGATGGCTAGGACAATGCTAAGTGAATATGGTCTACCACATTATTTGTGGGCCGAGGCCGTAAATACATCATGCTACATATCAAATCGTGTTTTCTTGTGTAAAAATACTACTAAAACTTCTTTTGAAATGTATTTTTCTTGAAAACCTAATGTTTCCTATTTTAAAGTTTTTGGTTGCAAATGCTTTGTTTTAAACACAAAAGATTTTTTAGGAAAATTTGATCCTAAATCTTATGAGGCTATTTTTGTAGGTTACTCAAACACTAGTAAGGCTTATAGAGTTTTCATTAGATCATCTTTGACTATTGAAGAGTCTATTCATGTTAAGTTTGAGGAATCTAACAAGTTTGTTAAGAATGTTGTAGAAATAGATGCATTGGATGAAGATTTAGAGAAAGTGACCTTGGAGGATGCTTCTACTATGGGAGACAAACCAAAGGATGATGAAGGAAGCGAAGCTAAGGTGGAAGAGGCACAAGGAAATGAAAATCAAACACATGAGGTGGAGCCTACTCAACCACTACCAAAGGATTGGAGATACAATCCACATCATCCCAAGGACCTCGTCATAGGTGAAGTATCAAAAGGGGTAACTACTCGCTCTAGACTTCATGACTATTGTGGTAACTATGCATTCATTTCTCATATTGAACCCAAAAATGTGCTCGAAGCCGAGGCCGATTCATATTGGTTGCTAGCCATGCAAGAGGAGCTCAATCAATTTGAGCGCAACCAAGTTTGGCACCTTGTTCCTAGGCCCCACGATAGACCAACAATTGGTACTAAGTGGATCTTTAAGAACAAGTTGGATGAATCGGGTAATGTAGTTAGAAACAAGGCTAGGTTAGTTGCCCAAGGTTACACTCAAATCGAAGGGATCGATTTTGAAGAAACCTTTGCACCCGTAGCACGGCTTGAAGCCATACGGATGACACTAGCATTTGCCTCATATAAAGATTTCAAATTATTTCAAATGGATGTTAAAAGTGCTTTTCTAAATGGATTTATTGAAGAGGAGGTGTATGTTGAACAACCCCCCGGGTTTGTTGATCCTACAAATCCGGATTTTGTTTTAAATTAGATAAAGCTCTTTATGGTTTAAAACAAGCCCCTAGGGCTTGGTATGAAAGACTTTCCTCATTTTTGATTTCAAATGGTTTTAAGAAAGGTAAAATTGACACAACTTTGTTTACAAAACATGTAGAAAATGACATTCTTATTGTGCAAATTTATGTAGATGATATTATTTTTGATTCTACTAATGAATCTCTTTGCAAAGCTTTTGAGTCATGCATGAAGGATGAATTTGAAATGTCTATGATGGGGGAGCTCAACTATTTCCTTGGACTCCAAATCAAGCAAAGGAAGGATGAGATCTTCATCAATCAAGCCAAGTACACAAAGGAACTAATCAAAAGGTTTGGGCTTGAAGGATCGAAAGTAAGCAAAACTCCCATGGCAACAACTACAAAGCTTGACAAGGATGAACAAGGTAAAAATGTAGACATTAAATTATACCGTAGCATGATTGGTAGCTTGCTTTATTTGACGGCTAGTAGGCCGGATATTATGTTTTCCGTTTGTCTTTGTGCACGTTTTCAATCTTGTCCTAAAGAATCTCACATAATTGCGGTTAAACGCATAATTAGATACCTTAAGGGCACTATTGAAATGGGTTTATGGTATCCTAAAACCGGATTATTTGAAATGAAGAGTTTTTCGGATGCCGACTATGCGGGTTGTAGGGTAGATAGGAAGAGCACAAGTGGAACATGTCAATTCTTAGGTAATTGTCTTGTATCTTGGTCTTCCAAAAAGCAAAATTCGGTAGCCCTATCAACCGCCGAGGCGGAGTATGTTGCGGCCGGAGCTTGTTGTGCACAAGTTCTTTGGATGAAACATACTCTCCTTGACTATGATTTACACTTTGATCATATTAAAATATTTTGTGATAATACTAGTACTATTCACATGACAAAGAATGCAAATCAACATAGTAAAACCAAACACATTGACATTAGGTATCACTTTCTTAGAGATCATTATGAGAAAGGTGATATTGTTATTGAATATGTTTCTACCGATTTTCAACTTGCCGATAATTTTACTAAACCTTTAGATTATGCTAGATTTTCGTTTATTTGTGGTGAGTTGAATGTTTGTATTATGGATTCTTAAAATTAAAATTTTGTTTTAACCCTTTTTGATGTATGACAAAAAGGGGGAGAATAAGTTTGTTGATATTTGAAAAATAAGTGTTTAAGTTTAAACTTTCTAAGTTTGATACTATTTGAGTTTCATTTCATGAAGAAAAAGAAAGTTTGTGTTTATTTGAGTTTTTTGACAAAAACTATTGAGTTTGTTAAATGCTTTATGTTTGCTTACATAGCTTTTCATATTCATGATAAATAATAGCATTGTTTGAGGGGGAGCTTTCCAAGCTTTTCCTCCTTTATTTGTTTCAATAACTTATATGTTTTGTCATCATCAAAAAGGGGGAGATTGTTGGCCCAAGGTTACAATCACCCATGATTAGTGTATTTTGATGATTACAAAACATATTAGTTATTTGTACTAATAACATTTGTTATTTAAGTGTGTTTTCAGATTTCTATTCATACTAGAAGTCTTCTCTCACAAATACAAGGTTTTGGACTCAAGTCAACTCCAATTGGGCTCAAGATGCAAAATTGAAGATCAAGTGAAGATAGCCCTTCTTGAAGCATAGCTTTGAAGTCTTTTAGAAGTTTGTAAGTTTAGAATGTTAAAGTTTGAATATAGAAAATTTGGCTCTAGGATTTGCACACACATTTGTTTCATATATTTCCTATGTTTTGAAAATGGAAAAATGGCTATTTCTAAGTTTTATGCCTTAGTTTATATATACATGTACCAAAGCTTTATATCCTGAAAAACTTGTTTAAAACATGTGTATAAACTATTTTCTGCATAATACTTAGCTATTGGTATTATTAAAATATTTTTACAAAAATTTCATCTTCAAAACAGCCCAGTTTTTCAGTTTCAGGCAACATCGGTCGACCGGCCCGGTCGACCGGCGATGTGTCTGGACATGCACTGTTTGTGCATGTCCGTCGGTCGACCGGACTGGTCGACCGACGGAGAGCAGATTGCTCTCGGGATATTTCGGTCGACCGGACCGGTCGACCGGAAGAAGGAAACTGTGTTTCCTCCTTTTGGGTCGGTCGACCGGACCGGTCGACCGAGAGCCAACGGCTCTTTCCAGCAGGGCTGGCGGTCGACCGGACCGGTCGACCGCCAAGCCTGCAACAAGGCAACGGCTCTTTCCTCTTTGGGCATTTCTGAAAAATCTGTTTCTTTTTCTGCTTTAACAGATTTTTGGAGAGTTGTTGGGGAGCTTTTGCAGGTTGAATTAGGTGTAAAGAAATTGTTTTTAACTTATTTTCAACCCTATAAATAGAGGAGAAGTCTCTCTTGCATTTCACTTAGAAAAATCCTCAAGTTTACATTATTTTCAAAAGAGAAAAGAAAAGAGTTTAAAGCTTTCATTCCAATTCTTTTTGAGCTAGTTTTTCAGTTGTGTTTGATTGCTCATATCACTCTACAACTGAAGTTTTTCTCACCACACTTCATAGAGCCAAAAATCCTATACTCATTCTATAGTGAAGTTGTAATTGAAGTGAGAGTGTTTGTAAAAGAGTTTGAGAAAAGTGTAGTGATCTTGTTGTGATCACTTGGTTCTTGTAATCCTTTCTTTGTGGAGCAACCTCTTCGGTAGAGGTCCTTTGTACTCGGTGGAGCTCGGTGCTCGGTCTTCGGTAGACCAAATTGTAAAGGCATCCTCGGTGGATAGTGGAAACCCTTCACGGAGGTGAAGGCGGGGACTAGAGCAAGTGTGCTCGAACCTCGAAACAAATCATCTTGTTTGCGATTGCCTTTGCGTTATTCTTACTTTAAATTTCTCTTGCTTTATATTGTCTTGAATTATTTACTTGAGAACTAACCCTTTACTTGTGCAATCTTGTCTTGATCACTTTACTTGCTATATTGCTTGTGTGTATTTCATCATAGCATTTCATCCTTTACTTGTTCGATCATATCTCATACAACACGGTTGCATTGCGCACCTCTAACCCATATCTAGGGGAATTGGGAGGAAGGAGTTCAGAACCTCGCAAGGGGTATTCGGCTCTTAGTCGTGTTTTGAGAGATCGTTGCATCACTCATTTAATTAAAGTTTAAAAAGATCATTAGATTAGCATTCACACCTATTCACCCCCCTCTAGGTGTTTTTCATGATCTTCATATATTATTTGTACACTCATATCTATTGCTCATGTTTTGTTTCTCATGAGTTATGCTTTATTGGTTAGAGTGATGATTATCATGTGAATTTCAATTTTATTTTATTCCTTACTTGAAGGATTTCGTGCTAGTTAACAAGTTTTTCATTTAACTAGTTGCGGTGTTCTTCATTTGGTAGTGATTTTCAAACAAAACTATATTTTCAAATCTATCTTTGAGAACCCCTACCTTCCAAGGGCGGTAGGATGGGAGATCATGTTCATGTATGCCCTAAATTGAAAATCTTTAAAACTTGAATTATGATTGGGTGGTAGATAATATGATGTATACACTTGAACTTATTGTTATGTCAATTGGTATCATTGAACTCTTTCAATTGGTATCATTTTGATCTTCTTGTATACTCATATATGTTTTGTATGTATGTATGCTTTAAATTCCAAGTATATCAATTTCTATTGGTATCTATTTTTCATACATATATATGTTTGTGTTTATGCTAGTGCTTGAGTTTCAATTTTGTTTAAATTGATTACTTTTAAATTGTTATCAAGACTATGCATGACTTTAGTTTGTATTTCATAAAGGGGGAGAAAATTTGATTTTGTACTTCAATTGGTATTTGTACTCCCACTCTTTATGATTAAAAGTTGTTATTTTGAACATATGATATCAACATCAAATTTGTTTATATATTTTCAAAATGAAATATATTCTTACAATTGGTATCAAAATTTGTGTTTAGATATTCAAAATTTGTTATGTTGTTTTACAATTTAGCAATTTGTTATGTTTAATATTCATGTTTTAGATATTCAAGATTTATGTTTAATTTCAATTGGTATCGATTGTTTTCATGATGATGATTTTCAATTGATATCTCAAAATTTTGTTTAAAGAAAATATTCAAAGTTTTGATTTGTATTTCCTATATGCAAGGAGAGCTTAACATCTCTCTTACATATAGATTCATGTTGAGTATATTATAAATTGAGGAGCTTGACAACTCTTCTTTATATGATATACGTGTGTAGGGGGAGCTTCAAATCTCCTCTTATGCATTACATAATATGTGTTGTGTGAATTGGGGCTTGTCATCCTTTCTTCATGTAATGCATATGTGTAGGGAAGCTAACTTAGCGTCTTCCTCTTCATGAATGTATATAGCATATAACATATATTGATTCTTGTTTATTGGTATCAAGATGCTTCATTGACATATTTTAATTGATATCATGTTTGTAGTCACCCTTATTGATTTTATTTTTTGTTTTAGACAAAAAGGGGGAGAACATTGTTTGTATTATTTTGATTGACAAAAAGGGGAGAAAGATTTTTACCCCTCATTTTATCTATGGTTTTGATTGTTTACCCCTTTGTTGATGATTGACAAAAAGGGGGAGAAGTATTTATGTTTTATATGCATATATTATGTTTTAATATATCAAGAATATTAAGTTTAATTGTTTATTAAGTTTAATTGATATCCAAAGCTTGCTTTGGAATTGGTGTAATTGGTATCTAGAGTTTATATATGCTTCTTTATGTTTTTGCATATATTGAGTTCATGCATAAGCAAATAAACAATAAGATATGAAAAATATGTATGTCTCTTGTTTAGAATCATAAGCTTTCATTGCATATTTATTTATTCATTTGTTATGCATGAGTTAAGGGGGAGCTTCCTTGAAGCTTATCTTTAATCCATGCATATATAACTCCATGAGTTTTGTCATCATCAAAAAGGGGGAGATTGTTGGCCCAATGCCCTTCCACTCTAGTTTTGATGATGATCAACACTCATGTAGTTATGTTTACTAATATTCTTGTGTTTCTAAGTTTCAGATCATTAACAGGATATTAGGTTGGTGATTAGCTTCAACAAGATGATTAGAAGCTATTCATGATGATTCCGGTGCCAAAGCTTAAAGATCATACCTTTGCACTTGGAGAATCACGGAGTTTGGACCGAGTCTACTTGAAGATGAAGATCGTCAAGAAGACTTAGGTATCTAGTTTAGAGTTTGTGTTTTAGATCCATATTTGTAAAGCTTAGTTTAGTTGATATGCTCAAGTGCACAAAACACACACGTTTCATGATTTGGTTTTTGGTTTTCATGAATAATAGATCAAAACAAGTTTACCTTATACCTATGTATATTAGATATGTTCTAGATATACATACATGCTTTAAACTTGCTAGACAAACTTATTTTGACTATCCTATTCATGTTTTGGAAAATTCTAGTTTGATAAAATACAAGTTTTGTTTTTGATAAAATTGGCAAGACACAAAAATGAATTGATATGATTGATATATGTCTTGAAATTTTTATCACAAGTTTGGTTATCAAAGTAAAATGATAAAACAAGTTTTAGAAAAATATATTTTTAGAAAAACAGTTTTTATTGTGATTAAAACTATTTTTTTAGATTTACTGTGAATTTATGGGATTTTTATTGAGTGAAAAGACCTATTTACAAATCCCGTATCTGTGCAGAACTGAGGACAGGCTGACAGGCCAAGTCGGTCGACCGGACCGGTCGATCGCACCATAGGCCGGTCGACCAGGACGGTCGACCGACGTGCACAAGTCTGTGCACGTTTTGGAGTCTCTGGGACGGTCGACCGGGCCGGTCGACCGAGATGAGAGTTCTGCTCTCAGGATGTTTCGGTCGACCGGGCCGGTCGACCGCTATTGCCCAACGGTCACATTTTTGACCGTTGGCGGTCGACCAGACCGGTCGACCGGCAGTCTGTCAGACTGCCAGCTCAGCCTAACGGCTAGTTTTGTATAGGGGCTATATAAACCCCATCTCTTTGGGGATTTTGGCCAAGTTTTCTAAGAGAAAAATTTCCAGTTTTCTGAAGTGTTTAAAAGAGTTTTAAAAAGAGTTTTTGGGCTTTAAACTTCTCATCTCTATTTGTTTTGGGTTTTTGGAAAATCAAAGAAAGCTACGGTTTTGGGAGATTGTATTGATTTGCTTTTTCTATCTTCTACAAGAGATTTCCCAAGTAGTTTTTCTTTGTTGCTTGTTTCCAAAAACACTTTGATTCCACACTTGAGCTATCTTCTATCCTAAACTATTAGGATCTTTGTTTTTGTGGAAAAAGAAAGAAAAAGAGAGTTTGTGGTTTTTGAACCACTTGTTGTAAACCCTCCTTTATTTGTTGTATCCCTCTTCGGTAGAGGTGATCGGAGTGGTATTGGTTTGCTCCCTCTTCGGTAGAGGTGGAGTTTGGTTGTGAGCCTCTTCGGTAGAGGTGTGTGGATTGGTTGTTGTATTGGCTATGGGCCTAACCCCTCGGTTGTGAGGAGGTTGTTGTTGAGAGAGGAGTTTGGTACTCCTAGAGTTGTAAGAAATCCTCTTTGGTAGAGGTTCCCTCGGTGGGAGTTGAGATAGTGGAAATCCTACACGGTGGTGTAGGCGGGGATGTAGAGCAAGGTGCTCGAACCTCGAAACAAATCTTGTGTTTGCGTATTGATCCATTATCTCTCTAACTCTCTCTCTTATATTTGTGCAAAGCATCATATTCATATCATATCATATTTGCTTGTGTTGTGCATATTTCATATTGCCTTGCATTTATTCATATTGCTATTCATTCTTATATGCTTGGCTTGATTGTGTGTATTTTATATTGCTTGGATTGCTTGTGTGTGTGTGCCTAACTTATACTCATCCAACAAGAGCTTCACATAGCACCTCAACCCATTTCAAGGGGAATCAAGGGGAGTTAGTCCAGAGCCTCGCAAGGGGAATTCGGCTACACTTGTTGTATTGTATTAGTTTGTGCATAATTTGCATTAGCTTCCGCATTTAGCGCACTTAGTTTGCATTTAGTTTCTTAGATTAGCACTTACACCTATTCACCCCCCTCTAGGTGTTTTTTTCAGGCCAGATATCATGTTTAGCGTGTGTCTTTGTGCTAGATTTCAATCGTGTCCTAAAGATTCTCATCTTATTGCGGTAAAACGCATTATTCGTTATATTAAGGGCACTATTGGAATGGGTCTTTGGTATCCGAAAACTATAGATTTTTCTATGACTAGTTATTCGGATGCCGACTATGCGGGTTGTAGAGTAGATAGAAAGAGTACTAGTGGGACATGTCAATTTCTTGGTAATTGTCTTGTTTCATGGTCCTCTAGGAAACAAAATTCCGTAGCTCTCTCAACCGCCGAGGCGGAGTATGTTGCCGCGGGGGCTTGTTGTGCACAAGTCCTTTGGATGAAACATACTCTCCTTGATTTTGATTTGCACTTTGATCATATAAAAATATTTTGTGATAATACTAGTACTCTACACATGACCAAAAATGCAAATCAACATAGTAAGACCAAGCACATTGAGATTAGATATCACTTTCTTAGAGATCATTTTGAGAAAGGTGATATAGATATTGATTATGTTTCCACGGATTTACAACTAGCCGATATTTTCACTAAACCTCTTGATTTTGCTAGATTTTCGTTTATTTGTGGAGAACTTAATGTTTGTATTATTGAATAGACATGTTTTTCATAACCCTTTTTGATGTATGACAAAAAGGGGAGAATAAGTTTACATGACAAAAATAAGTTCATTTTCATTTGGTCTTGGTTCCATATGAATTTATATGCTTCAATTTTAAAGATTTGTTTTATGAGTTTTATGTTTATGTATGAGTTTTTGAATTCATGTATTCTTGTGTTTTAGTTGTATTCTTGTGTTTTAGTTGTTTTGGTATTTTTGGTATCAAGAGCAATTTTTGTGTTTTATATTAGTTTCATTGATTGGTGCATCATTTCAATTATTGGTATCTAGAGCATATTCTTGTGTTTTATGTATAGCATAATTTGAGGGGGAGTTTTCTCCTCCCTATATTTTTGTTAATAGCCTATTTGTTTTGTCATCATCAAAAAGGGGGAGATTGTTGGCCCAAGAGGTTACACTCTCCAATTGTTTTATGTTTTGATGATGACAAACCAAATATGAGCTATTTGGTACTAATAAGTTTGTTAAGATAAGTTTCAGGTTTGTACCATGTTTAGAGACCATTCGCTTAGCTATTGCAAGAACTTCTAAGTTCCACAAAGCAAGGAAGGCATATTGCACATCAAGGAAGGATCATAGAAGAGAAGGCACTAGCAAGGCATTGGATGGCTCAAAGACTTGAAGATAGCTCAAGAAGTCTTCATGTAATTTGTTTTTCAGTTTATAGTATGTTAAAGAATAGTGGATAGGTTTGAAGCTCTATCACACACGCTTTTGCGCACATGCTCATTCCAAAATAATTTCTCATAAATTATACAAAAATATTTTGCATACAAGTTTTTGCCTACAGATACATCTTTGTATTTTATACTATTCCCTGTTCAAAAGTATTTTTGTTAAAATCAAAATCCTCTTTGTTTTCTTTCTTAAAATTGATTTTTGACCTGATCCGGTCGACCGGGACAGTCGACCGAGTCTGTGTCAGTCTGGTCCGGTCGACCGGACCAGTCGACCGCAGTCCTGGCAGAGGCACGTATCAGTGTGCATGTCTGCCAGTCGACCGGGGCGGTCGACCGAGATATTGTTTTTTGCTCACAGGTTTTATCAGTCGACCGGGTCGGTCGACCGCTAGCCTATAACGGTCAAATTTTTGATCTACCGGTCGACCGGCCCAGTCGACCGATGTGTCCGTTGAACAGTAACAGGCAGATTTTTAGTGAGCTGTTTATTTTTGTCTTTTGTGTTTAAAAATTCGTTTAAGGATATATTTTGATCTAATTACCTCCTAAACATCAGTAATTATGTTTTATCCCTAAACCCTAGCCCTCTCCTATAAATAAGGGTGTTTGGGGAGAGATTTGTAACAACAATTTTTGCTAGAAAATTCAAAAGTTTAAGGCTTTCAAAAGAGACTTGTTTCTTGGTTTTTGTGCTGAATTTC
The DNA here is from genome assembly GCA_038442645.1 of Agave tequilana. NCBI lineage: Eukaryota > Viridiplantae > Streptophyta > Magnoliopsida > Asparagales > Asparagaceae > Agave > Agave tequilana. The sequence goes on from JAVJIF010000127.1 coordinate 1,165,949, forward strand.
TCACTGATTTTCTGAAGGGTTTTTCAAATACTCTCTGATTTAATTCTCTTTTCTCCTTACACAAAAGAGCTTCATTGCTACTCAATATTCTCTAAGGACCTTTGTAAGGGAAGAGATATTTGAAAGAGAGAGTTTGTGGTCTTTTGACTACCAAGGAAATTACTTGTTCTTGAGATTGTAGGAGTTGAGTACTCCATTGTATTTGAGATCTTTGTGATAGTGGAAGTGGTCGGAATCCTTCTGGGGAAGGCGGGGAGTAGAGCTGGGTGCTCGAACCTCGATAACATATCCTTGTGTTTGCGATTGGTTTACATTCTTGCAATTCTTACTCTACTTTGCTTGCACCTATTACTTGCTCATCATATTCATTGTCATACTTACTTGCTTGCATTCATCTTGTGATTCTTGATTGTGATTGTTGTAGCTTTAAATTTTTATTTGCCCTTTGATTAGCATTGTCACCTATTCACCCCCCCTCTAGGTGACTTTTCATGAGGATGTCTTCTTACAGAATCATATTCAAAAAAGCCTGTCATCTGCCAATAGAATTAGAAAATCGTGCCCTCTGGGCCGTTAGCAGCTCAATTTTGATTTGAGTAAGGCCGGTGAGCTAAGAAAACTTCAGATCTCAGAATTAGAGGAGATACGGAATGAAGCATATGAGAATGCTCGAATTACCAAAAGCAGGACTAAACTTTTTCATGACCAGATTATAACACTGAAAAACTTTGCCCCGGGTGATAAGGTTCTGTTGTATAACTCTAGGCTTCATATTTTAGCAGGGAAGTTGAAGACTCGTTGGTCTGGACCGTTCATTGTGCGCACTGTTTTACCACACGGTGCTGTGCTTATTGTAGACCCTAAGAACAACATGGAACTCAAAGTGAATGGGCAAAGACTGATGCCCTTCTTGACCACTGAGCCTGAAACTCCTGATGATAGTGTGCTGACTCTTTTTGCCCTGTCATACACCTAACCATAATAACTAAAAATAATAATAATTAAATTTTTTTATCTGCTTACCCCTTCTACATTTTTTGACATTTCTTTAGCCTATTCGCACTTGGCCGACCCGAGTCATTGAAGACGGTGACATCATTTCTTCACCCTATTTATTACATTCGCATTCATTAAGGACAATGTGTTAGATAAGTGTGGGGGTGCTAACACTTTTTCCTTTTATTATTTTTCTTCTTTCCAAAAAAAATCTAAAAAAATAAAAAAATCTCTAGATTGAAAAGAAATTTCATACTCTTTATAAAAATACCAAAAGATTGTAGGAATTAAGGGAACCTTATTAATAAATCTTTATTTTTGCCTAAATAAATAAGAAAGATTGATTTGACTAAAAAATTAGGAGGGATAAGGAAAATAACTCATACCTTTTATTTAGCCTTAGTAGATTATACATAAATCACACACACATGCTTGGGATTTAGAGACACAATTCTAGGAAAAAAATGCAGGATAATTGTGCCTCAAGAAGCATGATTACTCACGCCAAAAAAAATAATCAATATACAATATATAAGTAAATCTTGCTTTCGTGGCCTACTCTACTTGCATATTTTACCCGAGGGGTGTTTTTCTACCTGGTGTCCTAAAACCATCTGGTTTGGAAGTCATCGGTTTGATATGTGTTACATGAGTAAAGTAGAAAGCCTAATGAAACTAAGAATAATAAATAACTATTAATAAATTTAAATAATAGTCAAAGTTGAGTTGAAAGATCCCAAGCACATCACACTTACACATTATGCATATCCATCTAAAGCAAAATAACAGAATGAGTTAGAAGTATAAGATCCTTTCTAGATTAAAAGAAAAATCATAATTTCTTCTTTTATAAAGGCTAAAGTATAGGAGGATTTATGAGGGTTGAACCTAATTCTTGCACCATTGGGGTCATTTTTACTTAGATGATTGAAAATTCTTTTTCTTGAAAGAGATTTGCTAACAACTATGTATTTTTTTCACTTACTGGATTTTGTGGGTGCAATCCGCTGAAAACCCCCCAGGAGATAACACTCCTCCTCTAGGGAAAACCTAGAGGTTTAAAGGCTTGATGCACATGCTCAGTGCAATCGCGTCACCTGCGAAAGTAGTGTAATAATTTTCTTATTTTGTTTTTCTTTGGATGAGCAAAATGATAAGTGTGGGAGTGTGATTAGTCTCTAGTTTTGCATAATTTCTATCACATTCTCATATTTATTTGATGTAAAATTTTGCTAATAAAGCTTTGCTTGCTTAATCCTAGGTCCATAGTGTGTAAATGAAGAAGAAGAGCCTAAACCACCATTTAATGGGTGATTAAAGGCCTACCAAGTAGCCATTGACTTTAGAGTGAAGATTTTATCAGTCTAGGGCATCAAATCTAGAAACCAGAGGATCCACCTGACAGGGGACAGACAGGATGACGCACTGACCGAAGCCAGGCACGCGCTGCCCTGGCATGGCCACGAAAACGCGGCCTGGGTCGCGTTTCCGCGGCCATGTGGGCACGCGCGCGCCCGGGCTTTGGGCCAGGGGTTGCCCCCTGGCTCCCTTTTCCCTGGTGCCTATAAATACCCCCCCAGGGGTCTTCAGCTGGGAGATATCTAGAGAATAGAGTTGTATTTGTAACTTTGTTAGGAATTGTAGTTGTTGTTTCTTTCTTCTTCTAGTTTTAGCTTTAGTCATTAGAGTGAAAGAGAGAGTGTGTGTATGTGTTGTATTTGAAGGTGACAAGCTAATACATGTAACTACTTCTCTTTCTTCTTTCCATTTACTTGTCTTTGCTATTTACTTTTACTTCCTTGTTGTAGTGTAACTTCCTTTCTCTTCACTTCTTTTCTTTTACTTTCTTGTAGTGTAACTCCCTTTCTCTTTACCCCTTTCTTTTATTGTTTCTTTTACTATCATGTCTAACTAACTCCTCCATAGCATGGCTAACTAACTACTAACCCACTAATCTCTAACACTTGATTGATAAACCCAAATGAGTCAATAGTGTCAAACAAGGCTTGTCCAAATGAGAGCTATGACATCTTAAGACGAGGGTTCTAAGTCTAACATACATACAAGTATTAACTTTCTTATATTTCATGCTTGATGGGTTTTTGATGATCTATGGGCTGTGTGCTTTACTTGTTAATGTAAGTTAGAGATTTTTCTTTTAACTTTGACAATACCATTAGTGCCCTTGTGTCTTCCCTTATTCTCGCCTTCTATTGGATCTTGATAAGGGAATGTTCAAGTTTTTGTCGTGTATAGCTAAGTTAAAGGAAGGACTTTCATTCGTTCCCAACGTGAATAGTTCCTACACATAAAGATTTTACTTGCCTATGATCCATCGTGAGGCTACATCTTCAAGAAGTTAGGGATTAGTGGGAGCACTTAGTAGAAAGTTAGTCATGCGTTTTTACCATTAAGAAAATCCAACTTTACAAACCACCAAATCATTTTCAAACAATTCTTGAAACCAACTTGTTTTCATTTTCCAATTCTTTATTTAAAACAAAGAACTTTCTCTTTTCTTGAACTTAGAAGCCACATCAAGCTTCCATCGCTTTCCCTCTTTGTGAATACGACCCGTATAGCCACTTCGCTACTACGGAAGAATCGCAAAAGTAGTAACATTGACCCACACTCTTTTTACTTATTCGTGTGCTTGCTTTTTGTCGATCACATACCAAGATATATGAGTTAGACGAGTAATAATAAAAGATGTCAACTAATGATTCGTTGTGTGTTTTGCAATTCGGGCCGTATAGACTTAGCTTGCGATTATGTGAGATATACGGTATATAGATTAAGGTTTCCTTGTTTGAATTATTCCTTCGACGTACTTATCTCATGAAACCATAAACTAGGTTTGTACCGTTGATTTTTCTGTATTTGCTTTCAACGAGTTTTACTTAAGATTTTTGGTTTTGTTATCATTATTATATTATATACATTTACATCCTGGTTTATTACTTGTGTTCTATTCCACCAGTCTCCTGCTTTCATCATATTATACCATGCATATTCTCTGCATGATATCACTTACTATCTCTATGCGTGCTAATATATGTCTGTGCTCATGACGCAGTTTTCAATACATGCTCTTTTGATACAGATTTATCGATACACGTGTGCTTATCCCTACACGCCATGTGGCATTCACCATATCACTCATTGGGGAATTTTGACTCCCCCAGATCCTCATGTCCAGATCTCAGAACTTGGAGCTTGTGGATTCTCCTGGTTACTGATCAGAGATGCGCAGCGAAAGTGTGGATCATCAGTAGACCTTCCAGAGTCTTTTCCTTCCAGGTCCTCTGCTCGACTCTCGAGTTTTTTCTTTGTGACTTGTGAGCGCCTTTTGTACAGTTCATTATTGTATATCTCTTTGTATCTCGCATTTTCGCCTATCGATAACGTAATATTCTTATAATATTGTGTCACATCCTATAATAACTTTGTAATTGTACTCCTATGTTGGAATGTATAATGCACCACATATTTCGGAGCTTTGATTCTTTCATGTACTGATGCTAAGCGTATATATGTGAGGGTATTTTTGACCTACGTATATACGTCGCAGTAACATCTATGTACCCATGGGATCGGGGCATTACAAAGTGGTATCAGAGCCTAGGTTCTCACATTCTCAGTAAACCAGTCTGCAAATTAATGGTAAAGAAATTTACATTTGGATTGCATGGATCCCGGTTATGCAGTCCAACTACAAGTACAGAGTTATCTACTCTTTTTTTATCATCCTTTTCTTGATTTCTGAATCCTTTCCATCTTCTTGTTTTTCATTCCCATCATCTTATACCAACTTAAGGTATGGGTAGACTAGAGATGTAGCGGCAGGGTTCTGAATGAAGCTATTATATGATCTCATTGACCAACTCTATGAAGCTCGGGTATTCTCAAAGTTGATCTACGATCGGGTTATCTTTCAGAGTAATCGATGCCCGGTATTCAGAGCTCTTAATTATCAGTCTTCTTTATTATGCTCAGAATTATTAGAGTTTTCTTTATCTTCAGTATTCTGATCTATTCTCAGAGTAATATTAAGCATACATCACATCAGGAATTCTATTACATACTCTTCAACAGGTACAGTTTCAGGCCTCTCAGATAAATAAATAATATCAGGTCAGCATTATATGGCATCGTTCGAAGATTTATATGAGAAAATAAAGAAGATGTCTATATTTTGATTATTGTTAAGTAAACTTGAAAACACTACCCATAGTTATTCATATCTTAATTGGTATAATCCCCTCCCCTGTCCTTTTTGTGTTGATTTTACCTCTTATCAAAATTGCGAGGACGCAATTTTTGGAAGGTGGATGGAATGTAACACCCAGCACCCGGGATATGTACTTAGATGTGTATTCTGATTTAAATCATTTTTTTGATTTACTTTCTGTATTTATTTTTGTTTTATGAATATTTTATGCTGTTATTTTGCATTGGATCCGGATTTCTGGATTCAGAATCAGCCCGAGTCTGAACCGGGAACCCAATCCTAGTATATTGATCGATTTAACTGTTCTGGTAATCAGCTTTAGCTGATTTTAGTTTCAGACATTATTTTCTAATATTTTAGATTTTTCATAATTTTGTGAAAATTTTCCGAATTAAATTGCAAATCTTCAAAACTGGTGTCGACTAGTGTCGTTGATCGATTCTCGTATTTTTAATTTACAACCGATTAAATTTTTAGAAACCGCTTTCATATTATTTTTTAAAATCATATTTTCTATCTAAATACATTTTTAGAGATTTTTCTAATTTATTAAAATTTCACCGGATTTGATGTCGAGTGATATTGCTGGAAGATTTTAGGATTTTTATTTTGAAAATAAGGTTGAAGTTCTAAAATCCAATTTCACCTTGTGTCTTAATATAATATTTGTAATTTTCAAGAATTTTTGGGGATCATTCTGAGTTACTTCATTTTCTTGGCTTTTCCGAAGTTTTCGTTGTTTCCCGGATTCTGAGATTTTATCCAGATATTTTCCTTTTATTTTCTATTTTTGATTTTTCTCATCCACTCATAATTTCCTCCATCCTTTTTTCTTTGTTTTCCCTCAAATATTCCTCAAAACTTCTCAGCCACACAATAAATATCCCATCCATCTTTTCTCTCTCTTCATTTATGACGAGTATTCAGCTCGAGCGAAACACGCGTCTAGGCTCAGCTTTAGCTAAACGCGGTTATAATCTTCTTCTTTCTCTTGCAATTAATTTCCCTCTAATCAACTCCCATCAAAATCCCATCATTGTGTCTCCACTCCTTCCATCTCTCCTCTTCAACGCAATTCTGTGTTTTCCACCAACGCGGACCTCATCCCCGCGTCTGAGCTCATTTTAGACAGACACGGGTCTGGTTAAATAAACGCAAGTCTCATTATTACCCCAATCACTCTCTTTAGCTCATTTTAGCCACACGTGGGTTAAATGGGACGCGAGTCTCATTATTACCCCACTCTCTCTTTTTATATGCACACTGATTGAGTTCAAACCTGCACACAAAAAATACAGAATTTTTGAAATATAAAATAGAAGTGCAAGTACTCAATACTACCGCTATAGCGAAGTTGCTGTGCGGGTCATGATCCATAAGGAGGGACTAGCGATGGAAGTTTTTAGAGTAAGTTCGTTTCTTTTTGAGTTTACAAAAACATGTTAGGAATTTCTTCTCAGTTTTAGAAAAAGAAGACAAAAAGGTTAAGTTAGAAGATGTGAAGAAGATGGTTAAACAAAGATGACGATGTTGTTGCTGTTTTTGTTGTTTTATTTATAAAAGAAAAGAAAAAACTAAATAAAGAGTAGAATGTTGGTTTTGGAGTAGAATTCTAAACTAAGAATTAAAAGGAATGGCATGTTTCTTACTTACCTCTTCCGTGCTCATATACCTTGGACCGTCGCTACGACTTACCTAGTCATTGAAGGCGATCAAGAATGGCATGTAGGATCTTCTATGTTCTCGATCCACACTATGAATAAAAGAGCAAGCTAAACTAATAAAGGAATGGTCGTTCATGACCATAGGCCATCAAGGGCACTTACAATGGGGAAGCAGTCTCGAGGCTATTGGATTCACTTGGATTACAAACACATCAGAGGAAATCAAACAAAAACAAGAATAAAGAAGAAAAAGTAACTTTTGATTTGATTAAATAACAATGAAAGAAAAAATGAATACTTACACCGGTGTCACTCTCAGTACAAGCTCCTTTCTCATTCCTCCATGAAAATCTTACCTCCTCTTGGTTACATAAAGAAAAATAAAAATTGCATCAAAAGAGAAAGAAGAACCTAAGTTAAACCTATAGAAGAATCTATTCTACTCTCTGCTTGATCATCCCTCTGCCTCTGATGTGTGGGGTTTTTATAAGGTAAAAATAGATTAGGAAACGAGACCAAAGATAGAGGGAGCTGGCTATTTCTAAATTTGAATCCTCCTCTTATCTCCAAACTTGATTTGATATGGATATTCAATTCTAATCTATAGTTTGTTGGCATGATGATTGCTGAATATAACTTATCAACTGATAAAATTAGAAATAGTGATCAACGTAAGAGTTGTAGCCCTTTAATTCTTCTTTCGGTTCATCTTTGAATCATCAGATTTGAGTTTTGGTAGTGAAAATTATGATTCAAATACTAAAATATATTTAGTCTGAATTTGAGTCTAAATTGTTTCATCTCATCCGCTGATAGTTTCTCTATCTATTTATCCTTTTGGATTTTGAATTTTAGCTTTACATTTGATAATCAATCTTTTTATCCTTAGTGAAACTGATAGGGTCTTCTTTTAATCCATTTTTTCTATGAATTTAAATGATATTATCTCATCTGATATACCTGATTTTCAGACAAGATGGCCTTTAGTCCTCTAGGTTTGAATCATCCTAGATAAATCTGTCTATCTCTCTTTTTCTTCTTTAATTACCCTACAACCATCAAACATGAAAATACATTAATAGCAGAGTTTTATTTAAATAAAAATGCAGAAGTGTGACACATATGATATGAAAATATGCAATGCATTGTGTGATCACACCCCCACACCTATCTTTTGCTCATCCTCAAGCAAAATATCAAAACCATAGCTAAAAATTTACTAGACCACTTTCGCAGGTCACGCGATTGTACTGAGCATGTGCAACAAGCCATTAAACCTCTAGGGTTACCCCTAAAGGACAAGGTTTATCTTGTGAGGGTTTTTAGTGGATTGCACCCACAAAATCCATAAAATAAAAAACAAAGTGTTAGTATTTTCAAAAAGCATTTTGAAAAAGAGAGAAAATATTTGAAGTATTATTGTAAGAGTTCAAGTAATTTATAAGTTATAGGAAAATTGAATTTTTAATTCCTAAACTCAGTATTTATTCAAAAGCTTGTTATCAATCAAGGTAAGAAGTTAAACAGTATTTCTCATCTAGTCTATTATTTTATCCTAAGTCATATACACCTTCATGACCGTGAAATTTTGACTAAGGGTTCTTTCACTCTAGCTTTTATGTCTTAGTTTATTTATTTATTTATTTTATATATTTTTGGTGCTATTATTCCTTAGTTCATTAGGCTTTTTAATCTGCCCATGTAATGAGCCTTTAATCGGTGATTCTCAAACCGGATGGTCTTAAGGTGCCGGGGTAAGAAAATACCCTAAGGACTTAAGGACTCGAGCAAATAAGGCCACAGAACTAAGAATTTTATTATATGGACCACTTTTAGGCATGAATACTTATGCTTTATGAGGCACAAATACCCAGCTTAATCAGAGGATTTTTTCATATAATTACATATATATTTTTCTTTTTTTTATATAAGGCATAAGAATCTTTATTTTTGAACCCCAAGTGTGTAATTGTATAAAGCATGCATATTTCATCAAGGTAAAAATCAAGATTAAATTACTTTTCTAAATTTTCTTCCTAACTCTAGAAATCAAACAAATAATCTTATTTTAACCAAGTATAAGAAATCCTAATTATGATCCTCTTATTCCTTAAAATTGACTTAATTTCTTACAAAAAAGTTTCAAAATATTGCTCTCTTTTCAAAAAGTTTTATAAGATAGAAAAATATTAATTTTTTATTTTAAATAAAAAACCTAAGTTAGGTTAGAACCCTCTCCAACACCTATCCCATGCATTATTCTCAATGTATGAATGAATGCATAGATGCATGAAAAAGAAGAAAGGGATGAAAAATATTACCTTAAGGTGGTGGTTCCAGTGGTGTTCGAATTGGGTCAAGCGTTGTTACCTAATCAAGATAATGTGGTGGTTCACAGAACTCACCTTTATTGACCTCTTTTATATTTATATATTTATAATCCCCAATATGAATAGGATCCTGAAAGATCCTATCATGAAACTTATTCCCTTTACATGACCAGTCCTAAAAAATCGTCATGGAGTAATCATGATCTATACCTATGTCCAACAAAAGAATGTGACTTGGTGGAATGGTTGGCCTAGGTGCAAGAATGATAGGTTCGGGGACCAATACTAACTCCAGAAAATTAACTTTGGGTTCGATAGTCAGTTTTGGTTCAAGAGGTGAGTCCAAATTCAAGAATTGAAATTCACATTCTTTTCCCATCAATAGAATGTGACTATCCAAAATTGGTAATTTAATTTCTAGATTTGTGGGTACGAGAATAAATGATGGCTCAGGAAATTGATCCAAATTGGATAAGGATGTCGGAGTTAACATAGATTTGAAGATGGGAACTGAATCACAATATTGGGGATTGGGGTAACATTCACATTCAAGTTCAATCTCATTGAATGGAAAACTTACCAATTTGTCCATGGTTTCAAATTGGTCAAGTTCAAGATTGTGTGATGAAATTGAATCTTGGTCAAAGTCTTCAAGATTTCATGATTCTTTGTTTTCAACAATATGGCTAGAAGTGTCGGGAATAGTCAAAGATTAGGTAGGGAGAATTTTCTTATTCCTACGCATGTTTTTCAATCACTAAGTCTTGCTTCTATCATATTTATAAGAACACTTTGGAATTGAATCATGGATTTCGTACTCTTTTCTAAGTCGGTATGTTCTTTTTGAAAAATAGAGTAAGGATCTTTGATTTGAAAATTTTGATGGGATCTTGAGTCTTCTAGAATTTGAATTTGTCGCTCAAGCTCTTCTAAGGATTTTATCCTCTTTTCCCAGTCTATTTATTCTTCTAATGGTTATTTGGGAGAAGAAGTTATGAAGCTGAATGTTGGTAAGGTGGTAGACTGTATGACTCAAGGGAATTGTATCCCTACTGACTCTATGAAGAGTGGTGATGGTTATTCCTGTCTTGCTCATAGTATTGAGACTGGGGCTTATATTAATTCGGATAAGACCAACCCGGCATATTTGGTTGGTTAAAATTATGATATGTTGGGTTAGTAATATCCGAGTCCAAAGTGGTCGGGATGAAATATGGATCACTATTTTCATATGAATAATTGTAATTATAATTCATATCACCAAGATGCCAAAACCAAAAACAAAAAATAAACAAACAAACAAACAAATAAAAAAGAAAAAATCTAGCCTAAGTTAGGGTAGACCTTGGACCTCAATGACTCCTAACTGGGTAGACTGTCCATTGGGGGTATATTGTAGAATCTGACCCCAAGTTAATCGACCAGGTAGGGGTAAGATCAGTGGGAGGTATCCGTGCCTAAGCAACGAGCCTAATTATACCAAACCACTAATCTTCTGGGTTTCGCCCCTCAATTCCCAACCTTAGACACTGATTTGGAAAGAGTCAACTTCTAACAACTTCCCGCTAAGGTTAATCCCTATTTGAGTCCGAGATGTTCCTAGGGCTAACGTCTACACAGTTTTAGTTAGGCTTGAGTTAGTGAGTGATGAAATTATTTGTGGGCTAAGGAAGGATAATGACTTCCCTACCTTATCTTGTTTATAGGATAAGCCTTTAAATCAATTTAGTACAATGTGCACATGTATATGAAAAGCAACATTTAAGCAATGTAAACAATTCAAATGTGTTCCTATACTACATGCTATGCACACGTTGAGATTACACTTAGAGGGGGATGAATAGGTGTACATCTAATTGATAGGTAGTCAAAAGTGCATATTTATCATCATATTTCCTTACTTATTCTTTTATAAAGCACTGCTACGTAACGTTTTATTGTTTAATGTTGTACATGCCTTGAATAATTAAAGAATAAATAAATGAAGCCAAATTGAAGCTCAAAAGCCCAAAAAGCCCACAAACCCACATGCATGATTTATTTTAGTAATATAGAAGCTTCTATCTTATCTAACCTAATTTAAACTTGGATTTTAAATTAATAATTTAAAATCTAGGGGAGGAGGAGGGAGGATAAAGTGGGACTCCTAATTGTTATTCAAATCTAGATGAGGAACAAGATGAATCATCATCCTAATTAAAGATATAGATGGACTTCTATTTGAACCAGGTTGCTTGCACCACAAGATGAAGATAAAGGAGAGAAAATTTAAATTTTATTCGGATTCAGATTGGACACTCTTTAGTATTTCAATCATAAACTTTCTCTATCGAAACTCAAATTTGATGATTCAAGATGCTCTAGAAAGAATACCTGAAGGACTACAACTCGTATGTTGTTCACACATTCCAGTTTAGCAGTTTGATAAGCCATATTCAGTAATCAACACGATAACAAGTTACAGGTCAGAATTAAATTTCTACGGATAAGTCTAAACAAGTTTGGAGATAAGAGGAGAATTCAAATTCAGAAATATTTTGCTCCTCCTATCTTCATACGCTTCTTATCCCTCTAGTTTTCTCCTATAAATATCCCTGCAGAGCAACAGAGAAAGGGCAGATCTCAGAAGCTCAAGTCTATGGTTTCCTTTAGATCCTCTTTCTTTAAAAATTTACTTGTATTTTTCTAATTTTTATTTCTTTTAAATTGAAGAAGAGTTGAAGAAAGGAGAAGGTTTTGTACTGAGTTGGTGACAGATTCAATAAAGATCATTATTCTTTTTCAATCTCTTTGCTATTTTAATTTGTGTTTCTTTTTTTCTAGTTTCATCTCTTTTATGCAATCTTTAAATACCATGCTAAATTCCACCATAATTATGTGTAACTAATTCTTTAGTAGCTTGCTAATCTCTCCACCAATTAAAACCTAAATCTATGAAGGTAAATTGATTGAACTCTATGCATGTTAAAAACCCTAGGGTAAGTAAATAATAATTCTTAAAGATTAGTCATGAATTGAGTTAAACTAGGTTTAGGGTATACTATTTAATAATTATTCTTGGTTTATACTTAGATGCTTTGATGGTTTAATGTTAAGTTAAAACTGCTTTTCTTAAACTATACTTTGGGACTTTGATAAATCAATGCTTAGTTTTGTCTAGTGCACTGCCAACAGGGTTTAATCTCTTTCTTACTTTTCTTTTTTGGATTTGAAGCAATAATCTAGGGTTAATCTTTATAGGTTCAACATGATATTTAATCTTGATAGACTAGTGTTTGGTTGTGGTAGATGATTAGTTGGCTATGCTTATTCTGTCTATTTAAAATATTTGCTTACAAAAATAATTTCTTCTTTTATAAAGAAATTGTTAGAGAATTCATTCTGAAAAGCTTCCATCGCATCCTTCCCTGTGGATCGACCCGTCTAGCCCTTGCTAAGCGGTTATATTGAGACGAGACTAAGAACTTTCTAACTTAAACTCTTTTTTTATTATTTTCCCGTTTCAATCAAAATTTTGACGCCCTTGCCGGGGAACGTACGATATTCTCTAAAACTAATTATTTTGTTTCTGTTTGCAGGATCTGCTAACAGGAAAACTTATTGCAGCGCAAGAAAATTGGCAAATCTCTGCCTCTACCCTAGAAGGCAGAGTCAGAGGCAACACTGAAATGCCGCATTTTCGTGGCTACTACAGCGGTTCCGCGGCATTAGTGGCTTATTTGTGCTTCCAATTTTGCAAGGCTGCTGCAAATTACAAGTACTATTTTCTGTAGTTGATAATTTTTCTCTGTGATCACCCTGCATACTGCTAATTAATTAACAGTAACTTATTGATTGACTAATTAAAAAAATTAGACTCTTGCATCATAGACACGTGTCTATTTAAATTTCTTAATTTCTGTTGAAGAGTGCTGGCGACAACGTACGTTTGCATTGCATATAGACTAGGAAGCACTCTTGGCTGATTTGTTTCTTTTGAGTGAATACTTGTATGTTGCTTTACACATGCACTAAACAACTTTAAGGGCAAAACCCATAAATAAGATAAGGTGAGGATGTCATTACCCTTCCTTGGCCCAAAAAAATCATCTCCGTTGTACTCACAAACCTGACCCTAAAATAAAAATTGACTAGACGTTGGCATTTGGTTAACTCAGACTCATTAGGAGATTGGCTGAAGGAGGAAGTTGTTTGAAATTAACTCTTGCCAAATCAATTTCTAGGAAGGGGGATTAAAGGCCAAAAATTCGAAGGTTGGTGGTTACTTAATTAAGGAACGTCTTTGACGGATAACCCCCCGCCGATCTTATCACCTACCTAACCGACTAACTTGTGGTTAAGGTTAGCACTATACCTCTTAAAGACAGTCTAAATTTAGGAGTCATCTAGGTCCAGGCTTACCCTAGATTAGGATTTTTGATTTTTGATTTTTTTCTTTTTGATTGATTGGGTGAACTTGTCTGTTAACTTCCCATGTCAGCTTGATTGAGAGATATAGTACATCTAGGTTTAAAAAAAAATAATTCACCACTAACCACAAAAAATATATATATCCCATGGTCTATCCACACTCATTTGGTTATGTTCTATTCTATAGGTCAAACCCACCTTTCCATCCACCAACTTTTTTTCTGAACTTTCATAACTTCACTCAACCCGTCCACTCATCTTTTACATCTGATCTACCCATTTGGTGTAATTACTTGAAATCACATAGAGGGGGGGTGAATAGGTGATGGCTATATGAAATGTGGCAATAATGCGGAATTAAAAATTCTACTAACAAATTGCTCAAATTAATAGACTAGCAATAAACACAATAAGTAGTGCAAGAATTAAAGGAGTTGAGTTTAGAGAAAATTCGAGCAAACGCAAACACAAGTATATGTTTCCGAGGTTCGAGCCACGCTCTACGTCCCCGCCTTCACACTTGAAGGATTTTCACTATTGTCGATCCTACCGGATCTTCAATACAAGGACACACTTGTCCGATCACTTGTGATGCCCCAACACCACCCGGAGCACACTAGCTCGCTTGAGGCCGATGCCTCTACAACTTCGCTCAAGAAGAAAATGATCACACTTGATCACAAAAATGGCTCACTTGCACAATCCTATAACCAATATGTAGATGTAGAAATTTGGGATTGTGTAGTGTAAAATCTAGAGAGAAGTAGAGGAATAGGCTTCAAATGGGTGTATGGAAATTTTGGCTTTGAAAATCTTTTCTAAAATGAAGACTTGAAATTCTTATGAAAATCTCTTGTAAAAATGTTTAGGAATTATTATCTTATCATGTTGAAGTGACCCTCTATTTATAGGGGTTGAAAAACAGGGCAAAAAGGCTGGAGAGATTCGTTGGGGTGAGATCCCAACAAAATCTGTCAGAAAAATATAGTTGTTGGAATCTGTCAGACTTTCTGACAGCTGCCGGTTGACCGGGCCGGTCGACCGCCAACGGTCATATTTTTGACCGTTGGGGGACTACGGTCGACCGCCCCGGTCGACCCGAACAAACAGAGAGCACTGTAAGTGCCCCGGTCGACCGGAGCGGTCGGCCGACGTACACACATGCACAGCGTGTACGTCGGTCGACCCGGGCGGTCGACCGGCTCCTGTCTGTTCTGAAAAATCAGAACTACAGAAAGCCAGAACTTGGGTCTTTGGATTTGGTCTTGTGGTTTGGGGTTTTGGACCTTGTAAAAATAGGAGTATGACCATATGTCACTACCCTAACATGTAAAAACATTTTGATAAAGTTTCTCTTGATGAAAAAACTTATTTTTCTAAAAGTTGGTTTTTCCAAAAACTTAAAGTTTCTAAAAACAAATTTCCAAACATGTTACCTATAAAACTAAGTTGGAAATAGAAATTGTTTTTGAAGCCATGAATCAAACTAAAGTGTGTGTGTGAGTGACAATCCCATAATTCTACTTCTAACATCTAGGTTTTGACAAAGAGTCTAAAAGAAAAATAAAAATACAAATCTCGGACTTTTTCATTGTCTTGATCTTGACTTGGTCTTTTCTTCATGTCTTGATCCCGAAGCTTCCTAATGTGCTTAGCTTGGGAATGCACATCTTTAGCGGCGTCCAAACTTGTGAGTCTTGATAGTGGAGCCGTCAAAACAACCTGTTTAACCTGAAATACTTTTAAACAAAATTGTTAAATACATAACTAAATATGGTTTGTTATCATCAAAAAATTCAACGGGATATTGGGCTAATGGCCTTTGGGCCAACAATCTCCCCCTTTTTGATGATGACAAAACATATATAGTTATCACAAATATTTTGGGTAGAGACTTCAAATGAAGCTCCCCCTCAACATATGCATATACAAAAATATGCTCAAGCATAGACAAATCTAAAAAAAATTGTGGGTGAAAATCCACAACACATCCACAACACATATATCCATGCTAGATAAAAATACTCATGTCATAAAATAGAAATGAAACACATGTCCATAAAGCATAACCAACATAAACAAGTACATGTCCACACAAACATAAATACAAGATAGAGATGTCCAACAACAGAAAATACTACAAAAATATAAGTGCACAAAATATGGAGTCTCTCTCAACAAATAACTCTCCCCCTTTTTGACATCATCAAAAGGGGCAGGTCACTCAGCACCACCACCAGCATCGTCGTCTGAAGAACCTTCCTCAGCGTCGTCTTCCTCAGACGAGCTCTCCTCAGCGTCACCCTCTGCCATGGTCTAATCACCATCATGATCATCATCCTCATGACCGACCTCCTTTGGATCGATACCAGCAACGCCGGGCTGTGGAGGTGGAGCCGCAGTAGGGTCTCTGATAGGAAATGGAGGACCGGAGGATGGAAGAGGGCGAGAAATGGTCGTGGGATCTGGACCAAGCATATCGAATTTCGCAAATAATGTCTCAAATTGCGAATCCACGAATCTCATGGCGTTCGCAAAATAAGTCATGTCATTGCGAAATCCCTGGAAGCGCGAGTCCATCTCCGCGCGAAGGGCTGCATCACGCTGCTCCAAATCCGCCCGAAAGGCTGCGTCTCGCTGCTCGATCCAAGACTGATGCTCCTGGATCTGAGAGCGAATCTCAGAAGATATGAAGGACTGGAACTCAGGTGATAAGGATGGCACAGATGCAGATGAAATCTCTGGGACGGAAGAGGATCCAGGGGCCGAAGATGACCCTGGGATATCAGCAGGAGGTGCAGGAGGGTGCTCTTGTGCGTGACGACGCATTTGAGCCTGCATCCTCTTCAAAAGGACGCTGTCTAAATTTATAGCGGGCTGACAGGGAGTCTCAGAGGACAAATCAAAACCTAATCTCTGAAGCAAATGAGTAATAAGCATCCCATAAGGCAAGTGCCTACCGGACATGCGGATATGGTCAGAGGCCATGTGAGTAGCAATGAGGTGAGAAAAATCAATCTTGATGCCTTTCAGAAGGCAATAGATTATGAGAGGAACTGAACCCCTAGCATTGCTATACTCACCGGACTTAGGCAAAATGTTGTAGAAAATGAATTTTGCAAGGACTTGGGAGGTGAGGGTAAATTTGTTGACCTCCTCATTCCTTACTAAACCGGGGTTGTCATCCCCGTGAATCAAAGTGGAGGCGGTGAGCGCAGACTCACCGTCCGGATACTCAAAGTCGTGTAGATCAAAAGTATAAACATCCACTCCTCCAGAGGAGAGATGTAGCAAGTCAGCAAATCGTGCTATAGGGATGTCTATATCTCTCCCTAAAACACGTGATCTAACACGATCTCCATCAAAGGCATAGTTGGCATAGAAATAGTGAACTAGGGATGTGTAGACAGGTTCCCTAATAGTCATAAAATGATGCAAAGAGTTTCTTTTGAGGATACGAGGGATGCCTAGGTGTTCAAAATCCTTTAGAATTACACATCTTCCCGAAATTACTGATTTTTTGGAAAGTTGTATGAAACGATTTTCTGCAAGATCGTTCACAAAAGGTCTTTTAGGTGTAGGAGTGGTGGAAGATGAGGGAACTATGCTTTTTCCCTTCTCAGACCTAGATCTCTTTGACATTTTTGGTGAAAAGAGTGATTTTTAGTTGATTTTTAGGGTAGATGGATATGGCTTGATCTAAACAAAAATAAACCTAGAGATCTTTGACAGGGAATTAGATTCTTAAGGCTAGAATGGAAGATTTGAACAAAAGAAAAGTTTTTACCTAAAAATGAGAAACCCTAACCCTAGATCTTGAAATCTCTGAAATTCTGATGGTGAGGAAGCCCTGAGACTGAAGATCTATCCCACAAAGAGTGAATCCAACTTGGGTTTTGAAGGAATTTGAGAGATTTTGAGTTGGGAGAATTTTTGGAGAAAAGGGGAAGAAAGGGATCGTCGGTTGGGTGTGAGAGAAATGAGAGAGAGAGTGAAATAAATAGCAGATTTGGGGCTGAAATCGACGAACGGTCGACCGGGCCGGTCGACCGGAAAAACCCGAGAGCACTGTAATCCAGAGCGGTCGACCGTCCCGGTCGACCGGCAACAGAGAACAAAAATTTGTTCTCTTTCAGGCAATGGCGGTCGACCGGGGTTAGGGCCGGTCGACCGGCTTTGCCCAAAAAACTGTGGACAGATAGAGCACAAAAAAAAATTTTAAATAAAACTATTTAACAATTAAATAGGATATATATAACATACAAAAATACAACAATGTTTTTAAATCTTCATTAGGTTATCATGTCAACCAAAATATTCACACAAGACTTTTTATTTAATTTTCATACAAAAACAAAGTTTTAGAGATGTTGAAGTCGAATACTCGGTGACGGGTTCTGAACTTCATCCTCTTGATTCCTCTTGAATGAGTTGAAGTTCGCAATTGCCATCTCTAAGGTATTTGCTTGAATATGAAATTTTTACAAAATTTTATTTCTAGTTTTGAAAATACAATGTGTATATATAAATAAGCTAGTCTAGGCATGGCATGTAGACATACAATGGACATGGTATAAAAGACAAGATATTAAAACATGGCATATACACAATCATGATAGGGATGTAAGTTTACACTAGCATATATCAATGTATCATAAAAGTAAACTAACAATCCTATACATGTGTATATAAATAACTAAACAAAAAAAAACTTTTAAATAGAGAAGTTACCAAGCATGGGCAATCTCCAAAATAGGTGCCTCCATGATAGCGATGCAAATGCGATGTGTTCTTTGAGCTTAGTTGCATCCACCACCCGGGCACCGTCTCCCCCTAAGTCTTGGAGGAAGAAGATCCACCTGCATCATCTAAATTTGGTGGGTCTTTTGGTACCCAAATCTTTTTGGGTCCTTTAAGATTAGTACCGAGACGAACCCAAACATATTTATTATGCACATTATTTTTAGCAAAACAAAACTTTTCTAAATGGCCTTTGCGGCCACAATGCGTGCAAATGTAAATTCTACCACTACCATACATGTATGCATGTTTATGTGTGTGTGCATGTTTCCGTGCATGTGCATGGTGAGTGTGTTTCCCTTGGGTTACTCCCTTAGGAAATCTAGATGCAAATTTAGTTAGATCAAAAGCACACTTTTTAAGAGTTGAATCTAAAACTTCAACTCGTTTTTGCATTTCCACAAAATCATTTTTATTACATGATGCAATGGGGGTTTTCCCTTTACAAGCTAGTTTATGATTTTCATAATCAAATTTTACTTTCTTAAAAGCACAAGATAAATAATTTTTCTCTTTTTCAATAATATTAATTTTATCTTTTAAAGACTCATTTTTCCTTTTTAACTTTTTATTATGAGATTGAGAAATCTCATACCTATGTTGAAGTTCTTCAAAAAATTGGGCTAATTCATCCATAGTTAGCTCATCATCATCTATTGAGTTTTCGTTTGTTACCTTTGATGCATCCTCCCCATGTGCCATGAAGCACATGTGTGCGGCGTCGTTTTCCTCCTCGGATTCTAACTCCGTGTCATCCCATGTTGCTACCATAGCCTTTTTCTTCTTTGGGGCATTCTTGGAGGTGGTTGCTTGAAGTGCGGGGCAATCGGCGATAAGATGTCCGATCTTCTTGCAATGGAAGCAAGGACCGGGTTCTTCTCTTTTCTTTTCATACCTTCCTTGAGGTCCCCCTCTTCGGAAGTTGCTTTGCCGTCCCTTCTTGTAGAACATCTTGTCCACCTTCCGGATGAGCATGGCGAAGTCCTCATCGCAATCCTCCGATGAGTCATCCTCTTCAAGAATGGTTGGAGTGGCTTTGAAGGCGAGCGCTTTCTTCTTGGGCGCCTCCCTCTCTTCTCTAACCTTCATTTCCATCTCATGTGTTTTGAGATTTTCAATGAAGCCGGAGAAGTCCATCTCCTCCCGATCGTTGAGCTCCTTGAGGGTAGTTGCCTTCACTTCCCAAGATTTGGGAAGAGCCCGAATGAGCTTCCGAATCTTTTGGTCATTATCGATTGCGTCACCTAGAGAAGATAAGGCATTAGTAATCTTGGTGAATCGCGTGAGCATGTCATCAATGCTCTCATTATCAAACATGTAAAAATTCTCATATTGAGTACGTAGCAAGTCAATCTTGGATCTTTTGACTTGTGACGTTCCTTCATGAGTCACAATTAAAATATTCCAAACTTCAAATGCGGATTTGCAATTAATGATGCGTGCTAGGTCATCCTCATTTAGAGCTTGGGTCAAGGCATATTGGGCTCTAGCATTTGCCTCATAGTCCTTGGTGGTGTCCTCGGACCATGAACTCTCATTGGTGAGGGGTTCAACAAATTCTCTAGTGATGGCCCTAGCTACTCTAACACCTAGGGACTTTAGAAATAGGTTCATCTTGACCTTCCAAATAGGGAAGTTCAAGCCATCAAACTTTGGTGGGGACTTGATGCTAGAAAAGTCAAGTGATGCCATGGATGAATAATATAAAGCACAATATATGAAAAATGCAACTAATATAGCCAAATAACAAGGATCTCCCTAAGGTGGTTAAACCAAATTATATGGTTAGGCTCTGATACCAATTGAAATCATCTTGAGGGGGGGTGAATAGGTGATGGCTATATGAAATGTGGCAATAATGCGGAATTAAAAATTCTACTAACAAATTGCTCAAATTAAAAGACTAGCAATAAACACAATAAGTAGTGCAAGAATTAAAGGAGTTGAATTTAGAGAAAATTCGAGCAAACGCAAACACAAGTATATGTTTCCGAGGTTCGAGCCACGCTCTACGTCCCCGCCTTCACACTTGAATGATTTCTACTATTGTCGATCCCACCGGATCTTCAATACAAGGACACACTTGTCCGATCACTTGTGATGCCGCAACACCACCCGGAGCACACTAGCTCGCTTGAGGCCGATGCCTCTACAACTTCGCTCAAGAAGAAAATGATCACACTTGATCACAAAAATGGCTCACTTGCACAATCCTATAACCAATATGTAGATGTAGAAATTTGGGATTGTGTAGTGCAAAATCTAGAGAGAAGTAGAGGAATAGGCTTCAAATGGGTGTATGGAAATTTTGGCTTTGAAAATCTTTTCTAAAATGAAGACTTGAAATTCTTATGAAAATCTCTTGTAAAAATGTTTAGGAATTATTATCTTATCATGTTGAAGTGACCCTCTATTTATATGGGTTGAAAAACAGGGCAAAAAGGCTGGAGAGATTCGTTGGGGTGAGATCCCAACAAAATCTGTCAGAAAAATATAGCTGTTAGAATCTGTCAGACTTTCTGACAGCTACCGGTCGACCGGGCCGGTCGATCGCCAACGGTCATATTTTTGACCGTTGGGGGACTACGGTCGACCGCCCCGGTCGACCCGAACAAACAGAGAGCACTGTAAGTGCCCCGGTCGACCGGAGCGGTCGGCCGACGTACACACATGCACAACGTGTACGTCGGTCGACCCGGGCGGTCGACCGGCTCCTGTCTGTTCTGAAAAATCAGAACTACAGAAAGCCAGAACTTGGGTCTTTGGATTTGGTCTTGTGGTTTGGGGTTTTGGACCTTGTAAAAATAGGAGTATGACCATATGTCACTACCCTAACATGTAAAAACATTTTGATAAAGTTTCTCTTGATAAAAAAACTTGTTTTTCTAAAAGTTGGTTTTTCCAAAAACTTAAAGTTTCTAAAAGCAAATTTCCAAACATGTTACCTATAAAACTAAGTTGGAAATAGAAATTGTTTTTGAAGCCATGAATCAAACTAAAGTGTGTGTGTGAGTGACAATCCCATAATTCTACTTCTAACATCTAGGTTTTGACAAAAAGTCTAAAAGAAAAATAAAAATACAAATCTCGGACTTTTTCATTGTCTTGATCTTGACTTGGTCTTTTCTTCATGTCTTGATCCCGAAGCTTCCTAATGTGCTTAGCTTGGGAATGCACATCTTTAGCGGCGTCCAAACTTGTGAGTCTTGATAGTGGAGCCGTCAAAACAACCTGTTTAACCTGAAATACTTTTAAACAAAATTGTTAAATACATAACTAAATATGGTTTGTTATCATCAAAAAATTCAACGGGATATTGGGCCAATGGCCTTTGGGCCAACATTACTGTCATGATCCATCTGATCTCTCGGAATAGTGTCCCTCGATAGGATATTCGTTAGGACGATATTCAAATCAGTTTCACCCAATTGGTGTAATTACTGTCACCAACTCACTTTCATAACTTCACTCAACCAGACTAATATAATGATTAACTTACTAACTTTAGGTTAATATTAAACTTAACAAAACTATATATATATATATATATATATATATATATATATATATTTGAAAAAGGAAACAATATTTTGACTTATCTTTTGGAAGAAATCCAAGTTAATCATAAGAATTAGGAAAATCATGATTAGGATTTCTAAAAACTTGGTCAAAATAAAATAAATTGTTGGATTTTTAGGTATAGGAGGAAAAATTGAATAAGTAATTAGTCTTGATTTTTACCTTAATGAAATGTGCATACCTAATACACTTACACATCTAGGATTCTAAGACAAAGACTATTGTGCCTTATATAAAAAATAATAAATATAATAATATAATAATATAAATAAAAAAATTCACTAATTAAGCTGGGTACATGTGGCTCAAGAAGCATAAGTATTCATGCCTAAAGGTGATTTTATAAATAAAATCCTTAGTTTTATGGTCAAGTTCACTCGAGTTCTTAAGTCCGTGGGGCGTTTTCTCATCCGGCGCCCTAAAATCAACCGGTTTGGGAGCCACCGACCTAGGGCTCGCTACATGGGTGAATTAGAAAGCCTAAGAAAACTAAAAAAAATATCTATGTATGTACTAACACATCTAATAGACAATTAGTTAGGTATGAGGGCCTCAAGAAGCCTTGATACTTATACAAAAGAAAATTAGATGAGTTATACATATTAAATAGATATATATAAAATAATAAAGAGGCCTGGGAGTCCAAGCTAAAGAATCCCTAGTAAAGATTCACATTCATAAGGATGCATATGACTTAGGGTAACAAAAGAGACTATATAAAAATTCAATTTTAATCCTTACTTAAAATTGATAACGAATTATTGTATAGAGACTAAGTTCAAGGATGAATAAAAATGATAATCCTAAAACTTATAGATTTCTTAGTTTCTTCAAACATATTTCAAATATTTCTCTCCTTTTTCAAAAAAAAATTAATCACTGACATTTTCTTTTTCTTTTATGAAGTTTGTGGGAGTAATCCACTGAAAACCCTCACGAGACAATACTCGTCCTCTAGCGGTAACCTAGAGGTTTAACAGCTTGTTGCACTTGCTAAGTGCAACCGTGATTCCTACAAAAGTGAGTTAGATAGGTTAGTGTTTATTTTCTTTTTTTTTTCTTTAATTTTACTCAAGGACGAGCAAAAAGATAAGTGTAGGGGTGTGATAGGTAGTCAAAAGTGCATATGAATTATCATATTTATCATCAGATTTCCCTACTTATTCTTTTATAAAGCACTGCTACGTAACGTTTTATTATTTAATGTTATGCAGGCCTTGAATAATTAAAGAATAAATAAATTAAGCCCAATTGAAGCCCAAAAAGCCCACAAGCCCACATGCATGATTTATTTTAGTAATTTAGAAGCTTCTATCTTATCTAACCTAATCTAAACTTAAATTTTAAATTATTAATTTAAAATCTAGCGGAGGAGGAGGGAGGATAAAGTGGGACTCCTAATTGCTATTCAAATCTAGAGGAGAAACAAGATGAATCATCATCCTATTTAAAGATATAGATGGACTTCTATTTGAACCAGGTTGCTTGCACCACAAGATGAAGATAAAGGAGAGAAAATCTGAATTTAATTCGGACTCAGACTTGATACTCTTTAGTATTTCAATCATAACGTTCGCTATCGAAGCTCAATTTTGATGATTCAAGATGCTCCAAAAAGAAGACTTGAAGGCCTACAACTCTTATATTGATCACACTTTCCAATTCAGCTGTCTGATAAATCATATTCAGCGATCAACACGATAATAAGTTGCAGGTCAGAATTGAATTTCTTCAGATAAGTCAAAACAAGTTTGGAGATAAGAGGAGAATTCAAATTCAGAAATATTTTGCTCCTCCTATCTTTATGCTCTTCTTATTCCTCTAGTTTTCTCCTATAAATACCCTTACAGAGCAACAAAAGAAGGGCAAATC
Organism: Agave tequilana; assembly: GCA_038442645.1. Taxonomy (NCBI): domain Eukaryota; kingdom Viridiplantae; phylum Streptophyta; class Magnoliopsida; order Asparagales; family Asparagaceae; genus Agave; species Agave tequilana. The sequence goes on from JAVJIF010000127.1 coordinate 1,189,831, forward strand.
TCAGAAGCTCGAGTCTAACGTTCCCTTTAGATCCTCTTTCTTTCCAAATTTACTTGTATTTTTCTAGTTTTTATTTTTTACTTTGAAGAACAGTTGAAGAAAGGAGAAGGCTTTGTGCTGTGTTGGTGACAGATTTAATAAAGGTCATTAATCTTTTTCAATCTCTTTGATATTTTAATTTGTGCCTCTTTTATTCTAATTTCATCTCTTTAATGCAATCTTTAAATACCATGCTAAATTCCACTATAATTATGTGTAACTAATTCTTTAGTAGCTTGCTAATCTCTCCACCAATTAAAACCTAAATCTATGAAGATAAATTGATTGAACTCTATGCATGTTAAAAACCCTAGTGTAAGTAAATAATAATTCTTGAGGATTAGTCATGAATTGAGTTAAATTAGGTTTAGAGTATACTATTTAATAATTATTCTTAGTTTATACTTAGATGCTTTTATGGTTTAACGTCAAGTTAAAACTACTTTTCTTAAACTACACTTTGGGACTTTGATAAACCAATGCTTAGTTTTATCTAATGTACTGCAAACAGGGTTTGATCTCTTTCTTACTTTTCTTTCTTGAATTTAAAGCAATAATCTAGGGTTAATCTTTATAGGTTCAACATGATATTTATTCTTGATAGACTAGTGTTTGGTTGTGGTAGATGATTAGTTGGCTATGCTTATTCTTTCTATTTAAAATATTTGCTTACAAACATAATTTCTTCTTTACAAACTAATTGTTAGAAAATTCATTCTGAAAAGCTTTCATCGCATCCTTCCCTGTGGATCGACCCGTCTAGACCATACTAAGCGGTTACATTGAGACGAGACTAAGAGCTTTCTAACTTTAACTCTTTCTTTATTATTTTCCCGTTTCAGTTAAAATTTTGGCGCCATCCGCATCCTTCCCTATGGATCGACCCGTCTAGCCCTTGCTAAGCAGTTACATTGAGACGAGACTAAGAACTTTTTAATTTTAACTCTTTCTTTATTATTTTTCCGTTTCAATCAAAATTTTGGCGCTATTACCGGGGATGGCACCAAAATTTTGATTGAAATAGGAAAATAATAAAGAAAGAGTTTAGAAAATCTTAATCTCATTTCAATGTAATCGTGTAGCAAGGGCTAGACGGGTCAATCCACAGGGAAGGATGCGATGGAAGCTTTTCGGAACGATCTTCTCTAAAATTGGCTTGGAAAAGAAAAAGAGATATTGATTGCGAGAATTAGATTTAATCAAGCAAAAGAATTATAGTTTACTAATCATCTACCATAACCAAAGTATTAGTCTAAAAGAGTGAACATCATATTGAGTGAAGAATTATCTACCCTAGGGTATTGATTGAGAATCAAGTAAGATGAATAAAATTAGAACCCTAATTAGTGTGCACTAATAAATATTAAACTATAGTTCATCTTAGTTTCAAAGCATAGCATAAGAAAAGTATACTTAAAATTATGCTATCCAAGTATTTAAATATGAACCATGAATAATCATTTAAAAAGTGCAACCCAAGTTAGTTAAACTTAATTATTGATTCATCTTCAAGAACACCAATTTAATCCTAGGTTTCTATCAAGCATAGATGTCAATCAGTTCATCTTAAACAAAACAAGGGTTGATCGAGAGATTAGCAAACTATAAGTTTAATTATTTATTCATATTTTTATTTTTAATTTTTTTTTTGAATAAGAAAAGTTGCATTAAAATTAAAAGAAGAAGAAGAAAGAAAAATAAATTGAATTGCAAAGCAAGAAGAGAAAAAAGAATAAAGAATCTTTTTATTGGATGTCACCGGCCAATTACAAAGCTCTTCTGCTTCTTTCACAATCTTTTTCTCCAAATATAAAAAAACGAAAAATACAAGAAAATTTAGAAAGAAAGAGGATCTAAAGGAAACCCTAGACTTTTGCTTCTCGAATCTGCCTTCCTCTGTTGCTCTACAGGGGTATTTATAGGAGAAAACTAGAGGGATAAGAAGTGTATGAAGAAAAGAGAAGCCAAATATTTCTGAATATGAATTCTCCTCTTATCTCCAAACTTGTTTTGACTTATCCGTAGAAATTCAATTCTGACCTACAACTTGTTATCGTATTGATCGCTAAATATGGCTTAACAGATGGCTGAATTGGAAAGTGTGATCAGCATAAAAGTTGTTGTACTTCAAGTTTTCTTTTTGGACCATCTTGAATTATCAAATTTAAGTTTCGATAGAGAAAGTTATGATTAAAATACTAAATTTGAGTTTTGATAGAGAAAGTTATGATTAAAATACTAAAGAGTGTCCAGTCTGAATCCGAATTAAATTCAGATTTTCTCTCCTTTATCTTCATCTTGTGGTGCAAGCAACATGGTTTAAATAGAAGTCCATCTCTATCTTTAATTAAGATGATGATTCATCATGTTCTATCTTTCTCCTCCTCCAGATATGAATAGCAATTAGGAGTCCCACTTTATCCTTCCTCCTCCTCCCCTAAATTTGAATTGCAATTAGGAGTCCCACTTTATCCTTCATCCTCCTCCCCTAGATTTTAAATTAATAATTTAAAATTCAAGTTTAGATTAGGTTACTTAAGATAGAAGCTTCTAAATTACTAAAATAAATCATGTATGTGGGCTTGTGGGCTTTTTGAGCTTTTGGGCTTCAATTAAGCTTCATTTAATTATTCTTTAATTACTCAAGGCCTGCACAACATTAAACAATAAAACATTACATAACAGTGCTTTATAAAAGAATAAGTAGGGAAATATGATGATAAATATGCACTCTTGACAACCTATCACACCGCCACACTTATTTTTTTTGCTTGTCCTCGAGTAAAAATAAAAAGGAAAAAGGAAAAGAAAATAATAACTAACCTATCCTAACTCACTTTCGTAGGAATCACGATTGAACTTAGCACGTACAATAAGTCGTTAAACCTCTAGGTTACCTCTAGAGGATGAGTGTTGTCTCGTCAGGGTTTTCAGTAGATTACACCTACAAAATCCATAAAAGAAGAAAATGTTAGTGATTAAATAAATTTATTTTGAAAAAAGAGAGAAATATTTGAAATATGTTTGAAGAAACTAAGCAATCTGTAAGTTTGAGGATTATCATTTTTATTCATTCTTGAACTTAGTCTCTATACAATAATTCGTCATCAATTTTTGGTAAGGATTAAAATTTAATTTTTATATAGTCTCTTTTGTTACCCTAAGTCATATGAATCCTTGTGAACATGAATCTTTACTAGGGATTCTTTAACTTGGACTCCCATGCCTCTTTATTATATATATATATATATATATATATATATATATATATATATATTATTATTATTTTTTAATATGTATAACTCATCTAATTTTCTTTTATATAAGTAGCAAGGCTTCTTGAGGCCCTCATACCTAACTAATTGACTATTAGATGTGTTAATACATATATAGATAATATCTCTTAATTTTCTTAGGCTTTCTAATTCACCCATATAGCGAGCATAAGGTCGGTGGCTTCCAAATCGGTCAGTTTTAGGACACTGGGTGAGAAAATACCCCACAGACTTAAGAACTCGAGTGAACTAGGCCACAAAACTAAGGACTTTATTTATAAAATCACCTTTAGGCGTGAATACTTATACTTCTTGAGGCACATATATCCAACTTAATTAGTGAAATTTTTATTTTTTTATTTATATTATTTTATATTATATTTATTATTATTTTTTATAAGGCACAAGAGTCTTTGTCTTAGAATCTTAGATGTGTAAGTGTATTAGGTATTGACATTTCATTAAGGTAAAAATCAAGAATAATTGCTTATTCAATTTTAACTCATATGCCTAAAAATCTAACAATTTATTTTATTTTGACCAAGCTTTTAGAAATCCTAATCATGATTTTCCTAATTCTTAAGATTAATTTGGATTTCTTTCAAAGGATAAGTCAAAATATTGTTTCTTTTATCAAATATATATATATATATATATATATATATATATATATATATATATATATATACATAACACACACTAACCAGACTAATATACTAATTAACTTACTAACATTAGGTTAATATTAACTTAACAAAAATAATATATATATATATATATATATATATATATATATATATATATATATATATATATATATATATATAGAAATGAAAAGAAAAATTTTGTTAAGTTAATAACCTAAGGTTAGTGAGTTGTGTTAACAGCAACCTACAGTTAGTCAATAATTTATGTTAAAATAAATATATTTGTTTATTTATATATATATATATTAAAAGTTAAGCGTTAGTCAAATAAAAATTCTAGACAATATAATATGAAATAACACAATTGATTACTCAAAACAAGACTTGAAGCTAGATTTTCTGTGAAGGGCTTTGAACTTCTCCTCGTGATTCCTCTAGATAAGAGTTAAGGTGCTCAATTTCTACTTTTGAGATGAGTATTGATTGACAAGAATAAATGAATGATAAATAAGTAAATAGAGACAATAAAGCAATCACAAACAAAAAGATTTGTTTCTAGGTTTGAGCCACCGCTCTACGTCCCCGCCTTCACCACTGTGAAGGATTTCACTATCCACTATTGGATCCTCCACAAAGGGACCTTAAAAAAAGGAATTATAACCACTCGGAGTACACAACTCCTCAACTCAATCGTCTACACCAGAGTCAGCTCAAAGCCAATTGAGATCCCTTCACCTAAAGAATCAATCTCTACAATATTCTTTAAAAAAGCATTAGATTCTTCAAACTTAACATGCACAGATTCTTCAAACTTTACATGCATAGATTCTTCAATTGTCAAAGTAGATTTATTGAAGATTTTATAAGCCTTGCTAGTGTTAGAATAACCAACAAAAATAGCTTCAAAAGTTTTAGCATCAAATTTACCTAAGTTACCTTTGGCCTTTAAAACAAAATATTTGCATCCAAAAACTTTAAAGTAAGAAATAATATGCTTTCTTAAATAGTAAATTTCAAAAGAAGTTTCAAAAATAAATTCTATTTGATATGTAACATGAAGTGTTTATTGCCTCAGCCCATAAATATTGAGGGAGTCCATATTCACTAATCATTATCCTAGCTATTTCTTGAAGAGTACGATTCTTCCTTTCAACGACTCTATTTTGTTGTGATTCTAGGACAAGATAATTCATGCCTAATTTCATTTTTTTTCACAATAAGTGATAAAAGAATGGTTAATGAATTCACCACCTCTATCACTTTTTTTTTATGCACAAAATCAAAAAACCTTTTTCTCGTTAAACCCTTTTTCTAAAAACATTAAAATGAAAAAAGGCTTGATCTTTATGTTCCAAAAAGAAAACCCATGTAAAATGAGAAAAATCGTCAACCAACACAAAAACAAAACAGTTTCCATTTAAACTCTTGATTTTAGTAGGACAAAACAAATCCATGTGGATTAACTTTTATGGTCCAGATGTCATGATATCCTTGATTGATTTGAAAGGGCACTTGTTATGTTTCCCAAGTTGGCACGCATCACAAATGCGTTCCTTTTCAAATTTCAAATAAGGAATACCCTTCACAGATTCCTTAGAGTTAACTCTAGATAGATGATCAAAAGATACATGGCATAATCTTCCATGCCATAGTCAAGAATCCTCATTGAAAGCATTTAAACATGTAGCATTACAATCTAAATTTAGCATATCAATAATATATATATTATTTTCAAATCTAGAAAGAATGCTAGCATCGGTTCTACTATCTAAAACAATGTAAGAAGAATCATCAAAAATAACTTTAAAATCTCGATCACATAGTTGACTAATACTCAAGAGGTTATGCTTGAGTCCATCAACTAAAACAACATTTTTAATCAATAGAGATGAACCAATTTTAATGTTACCTTACCGATTTGATTTTGGTACCCATATTTTCTTGGGTCCTATGACGCTAGTACTTCGAATTCAAATTTGATTATTAGAAGCATTTATCAATCAGAACAAAATTTAGCCAAGTGACCCTTTCGGCCACAATAAGTACATGAATAAACTCTACCATACATATATGCATGATGTGTATGATGAACATGTGAGATATGAGCATGCTTAGTGTGTGATTTAGATGTGTGAGCATGTGTAGCATGAATATATTTCTTTGAAGAATTTTTCTTAGAAAATATGGCCTTTGATTTAGCCTTATCAAACTCACATATCTTTAAAACATTTCCTAATTTGTTTATTTTAGTTTTTAAAATAGTAATTTAATTTTCATCAATCATGGGAAACTTTGTTTTACATGAAATCTTGTATGCATCAAAATCTTTTTGTTTAGATAAAAGAGTGAAAGATAAATTATCTTTTTTATAGAAAGAATGATTATTTTATTTTAAAGAACTTCATTTTCTTTTTTTATTTTTAGATATTTCTTCTTTAGAACATCATAATTTTTTGAAAGTTCTACAAATGCATCTCCTAACTCATCCATAGATAAATCACAATCATCAAGGGATGGTTTAGAAGTTACCTTAGGTGTGTTATCATTGCCATGAAACACATGTTTGTTGTGTCCACCTCCTATTCATATTCACTTTCTGAATCCCATGTAGCTTTGAGAGCTTTCTTCTTAAATGGCTTCTTTGGCTTGTTTGAGGAAGATGGCTTGATTTTGATATCTGAATATTCGGCAATGATATATTTGGGTTTCTGACAGTTGAAACAGATGATTTTTTTCCTTCTTTCCTTGCCAGCGTCTCATATTGTTGATTTTTTTCCTTGTTGTACATTCTCCTTACATTTCTTACAAGGAGAGAAAGATCTTAATCATTTTCTTCTTCTTCACCATCATCGGAGATGGTGGGAGTAGACTTGAAGGCAATTATCTTTTTCTTTTGTGATGTCGTTTCTTATTTAGCCTTCCTCTCATCTCATGGGTCTTAAGGTTACCGATAAGACTGATGAGCTCCATCTCTTATTTGTCATTTAACTCTTTCAATGTAGTAGCTTTGATTTTTTATGAGGGTAGAAGTGCACGAATGACCTTCCAGACTTTTCGATCATTGTCAATGTCATCACCTAAAGAAGCAAGACCATTAGTTATTTTAGTAAATTTTGTAACCATATCATCAATTGACTCATTTTTATGCATAGTGAAATTTTCATATTGGGAACGTAAAAGATCAATTTTAGCCCTCTTAACTTGTGATGTTCCCTTATGACTGATCACTAGTGTGACCAAATCTCATACGCAGATTTACAATGAATGACCCAAGCTATATCGTCTTCATTCAAGGCTTGAAGCAATGCATTGTGTGCTTTTGCTTTGGCATCAAACTCCGTGGTGGCAACATCGGACCAAGTGTCCTCATCACCAGTGGGTACACTTAGGGGTTTAGTCACCGCCTTTGCAACTCGGCTTCCTAGGGATTGCAAAAACACGGTCATCTTATCCATCTATGTGGGAAAGTTAAGGTCATCAAACTTGGGAGGGGTCTTAATACCTTCGGCCATTTTTACTATAGTGGACGAGAATGAAGATGTCAATGAAATGATTAGCAATTAGGATCTCTCTAAGGTTGTTAAGCCAAAAATCTAGAGATCAAGGCTCTGATACCAATTGAAATTATACCTAGAGGGGGTTGAATAGGTGTATAGCTAATCAAATGAAAATTCTAGACAATATAATATGAAATAACATAACCGATCACTTAAAATAAAACTTGAAGCTAGATTTCCGTGAAGGGCTCTGAACTTCTCCTCGTGATTCCTCTAGATAAGAGTTGAGGTGCTTAATTGCTATCTTGTTGAGACGAATATTGATCGATAAGAATAAGTGAATGATAAACAAGTAAATAGAGATAATAAAGCAATTACAAACAAAAGGATTTATTCCGAGGTTCAAGCCACCGCCCTACTTCCCTGCCTTCACCAATGTGAAGGATTTCACTATCCACTATTGGATCCTCCACAAAGGGACCTTACAACAAGGAATTACAACCACTAAGATTACACAACTATTCAACTCAATCCTCTACACCAGAGGCAGCACAAAGCCAATTGAGATAACAAGCTCTGGGTGATCAACAGATCACAAACACTCTCTTTGCAACTCTCCTTTAAAAACCCTATAGAGTAAAATGTAAACTTGAAGCTCAAGGATGTAAGTGAGAATGAAAATCAAAAAAGATAGGTTTTAAGAGCAGAAAAACTCAATTAAAACTTTGAAAATAAGAGCACAAAAGAAAACTTGAAACTTTTCTCTTTCAAAGCAAAAACTAGATTTTTAATAGAATTTGTTATTGTAAAATATTCAATCCTAATAACCCTTTATATAAGTTCTAGAAAAATACTTTTAGAATAGTTTTACCAGGTTTAAAAAGGAAGAATTTGACCCTACAAATTCAATTTTTCACGTTTTAAAAGAAACATGTTTAAAAACAGATTTAAAAGAACTAGCCATTACTGCCAATCTGGCAGTCGACTAGCCGGTCGACCGGCCACTCAAAAAAATTTGACCGTTGGCTCTCGGTCAGCCAGTTGTTTGACCGTGTTTAACTGAGATTGGACTAGTTACATTCGGTTGACCTCCCGGTCGACCGCAATAAGGGACCGATCGACCGTTCGGTCAACCGGGAATGTGCACAACATGCACACCCCAATTACCAAAGGTTCGGTCGACCGTACGGTTGACCGTTCTGGCCTATAATAGGCATGGTCAACCGACCGGTCGACCGACCTAGGCCAAAAATTGGGTCAAGTTATTTTTTTTGAAGATAAAGAAAATTTTCAAATAAATTTTGTTTGAATTTTAAAAGAGAGAAGACATGTATAGCCATGAGATACAAGTTCTAAACTAAGTTAGAAATTTCTAAAAAAATGTGGAACAGGTTTCAAAACTAAACTTATTAAAACCATACTTTTAAAAACGTGCACTTTTGTCTGTGTATATCTTTGAGCCTCAAATCTATATTTTACTCTTTAACAAACTAGTTTCTTACAAGGTTCTAATCGACTACAAGAATCTTCAAGCGGGCTTCTCTGATAGTGATGTTTGAGCGAAACTGAGTGCTTTGAGCTATGATCCCGTTCTTGAGTGCCCTTGAGCCATCAACACCTTCCTTTAGAGAAAGAAACATGTTAGATCTTCTTGAACCCTATTAGATCTTTTGAATCCTGAAATACACTCTTGAACTTGATTAGTACTTCATATGCTTTGTTATCATTAAAGCACAAAATCAGATATTGTAACCTTTGGGCCAACACATGTATCTTTGCTCTAGCACTCTTTAACAGTAATGCAAAAGATAATGAATTAGACATATGTCTAAATGTAAGTCTAAACTATTTTTAATATTTACAAACAATCACTTTACTGTTGAATTAAATATATTGTGCCAAATAAATTAATAAGGAAATCTAACACATGTAGGAGCTATATTTTGCAGTGTGAAAGCACCTGCAAAAAGATCAATTAGTAGTTCACCACAAATGCAGGGAAACATGACTTTTGTCGCGTTTATGCGGCACAATTGTGGGCTCTGATGCTCTGCCTTCTTGGGCAGAGGCACAGAGTAGTAATATGTCAACTGCAGCTCTTCATTTCCTGAATTCAGCCCTAGGACATAAAAACAAAGAAGAAAAGGTTAAATTACTTAAGTAAATCAAAAAAGAAAATGAAAACTTACTGTCCCTCCCCGGCAACGCCGCTAAAATTTTATTGAGTTCAAACTTGCACATAGAAAATACATAATTTCAGAAATACAAAACAAAAGAGCAAGTACTCAATACTACCGCTATAGCAAAGTGGCTATGCGGATCGTGATCCACAAGGAGGGACTAGCGATGGAAACTTTTAGAGTAAGTTCGTTTCTTTTTGAGTTTACAAAAATATGTTAGGAATTTCTTCTCAGTTTAGAAAAAGAAAACAAAAAAGTTAAGTTAGAAGATGTGAAAAAGATGGTAAAAGAAAAGATGATGATATTGTTGTTGTTGTTGTTTTATTTATAAAAGAAAAGGAAAACCTAAATAAAGAGGAGAATGTTAATTTTGGAGTAGAATTCTAAACAAAGAATTAAAAGAAAACTAAAATTTCTTACTTACCTCTTCCGTGCTCATTTACCTTGGATCTGTCGCTACGACTTACCTAGTTTTTGAAGGCAATCAAGCATAGCATGTAAGAGTTTTCCCATTCCCGATCTACACTATGAATAAAAGGGCAAGCTAAACTAATAAAGAAATGGTTGTTCTTCACCATAGGCCATCAAGGGCACTTGCAATGGCGAAGCAGTTTCGAGGCAATTGGATTCACTTGGATTACAAATATATTAGAGGAAAGCATACAAAAATAAGAATAAAGAAGAAAAAGTATCTTTTAATTTGATTAAATAACAATGAAAGAAAAGATGAATACTTATACCGGTGTCACCCTCAGTATAAGCTCCTTTCTCATTCCTCCATGAAACTTTTATCTCCTCTCAGTTACATATAGAAAAATAAAAATTATATTAAAAGAGGAAGAAGTTAAGTTAAATCTATACAAAAATCTATTCTATTCTCTGCTTGATCCTTCCTCTGCCTCAGATGTGTGGGGTATTTATAGGATAGAAATGGATAAGGAAACGAGTCGAATGATAGGGGGAGCTGGCTATTTCTGAATTTGAATCCTCCCCTTATCTTCAAACTTAATTTGATGTGGATATTCAATTCTGATCTACAGCTTGTTGGTGTAATGAATGTTGAAAATAAATTATTAAACGCCAGAATTAGAAACAGTGATCAATGTAAGAGTTGCAGCCCTTTAAGTCTTCTTTCTATATAATCTTGAATCATCAAATTTGAATTTTGGTAGCGAAAGTTATGATTCAAGTACTAAAATGTATCCATTCTGAATTTGAGTCTAAATTGCTTTATCTCATTTGTTGATCTTCTCTCAATACATTTATCCCTTTGAATTTTGAATTTTGAATTTTAGCTTTAGATTTGATGATCTATCTCTTTATCCTCAGTGAAACTGATAGGGTCTTCTTTTAATTCATTTTTTTTTGAATTTGAATGATATTATCTCATCTGATATACCCGGTCTTTAGATAAGATGGCCTTTAAAACCTCTGGATTTGAATCGATCTCCTTTCTTTTGAAAATTTGGATTTAATTTGATAAATCTGTCTATCTCTCCTTTTTCTTCCTTAATTATCCTAAACTCCATTAAACATAAAAATACATTAATAGCAGTTTTATTTTAATAAAAATATAGAAATGTGACACATATGATATGAAAACATGCAACGTATGTGAGTGATCATATACATGTGTGTGTGTGTATACTCACACCCCCATTCTCTCTTTATCATCATTTTCTTTTCTTCTTCTTCTTCACCTAGCCAACACACCAGCAGCAGCCCCAACAGCACCCGCGCCTCTCCAGGCTAGCGGACCTCCGGTGAACCATCCCACTTTACCAACACCTCCTCTCTCTCACTCCCCAACAACTCCCCAAACACCAAATCCAAACCACCATCACCACTAACCTTCTTCATCACTAAACCACCTATAACCATCACCTTCTCTACTATCTCCACCACCACATACACCACCACGTCCGCCACCAACCTCATCAAACTGCTTCTTCTGGCAACTCTTCCATCCTAGCCATTCGTCGCTCTCTGAAACGCTCAAACAACTCCAACTCCACCACCCTTAACTACACACACCATCAACACTACCTTTGGCCGCCGCCGGCCGGCCTCAGGCCAAGCCGTCGCCGCCTAGCAAGCCCCAAGCCTGCCATCCACATTCCCTTCCTCTTTCTTTCCTTTCCTTTTCTTCTTCTTCCTTTCTTTCCTTTTTTCTGTCTTTCTTTATTTTCTCTTCTTTACTCCCTGTTCCTCTCTCTCTTTCTGTCGCGTGCCCTCTCTCTTTCCCTATCTCTCTCTCAAGTACTCTCTTACTCTGGCTCTCCCTGTCTCTCCATCTCTCTTTTGACTCTCTCTCTCTTTCTCTCACGTATTCTTTCTCTATCTCCCTATCTATTTGTTCCCTCACCAATTCTCTCTCTCTCTTTCTCTCTCTCGTTCGCTACTGAGCGCGTGACTCACCCCGCGTTCAAGTGCCCGCAACTTGAAAATGTGATATCCACGTTTTAATCTTTGTGATGCGAGTCATGACCTTTGCATAATGCGATCTTTGTGTTCTTAATATTCGCATAACGTGACTCCCGCGTTTATGATCCCCGCGTTCTCTCTCCCTTGATTCTCCTATCTTCCCTCTTTTTATATATATATATATATTATATTTTCTATTATTTGAACGTGTTCACGCGTTAGTTACTTGGAGTTTCAGAGTTCAGGATTTTCATGGTGTTTTCCGTATTTAGGCGAGTGTTCTCGCATTTTTCTGGATACCCCACTTTGACGGGCATTTTACTGTATTTTCTTGGACTTTGAATTATGTTTCCAAATATGTATGATTGTACAGTATGATGTATTTGTATTTTGTGGATTGATACTTGTAACAATGTAGACAATAGTCTATATGTGTGTTGTTTGGTACTAACATCTTCTGCAGGTACTCTTGCCTTCAGGCCCAGCCTCTGGGCTTAACCATTCTGCGGTTTTATATTAACTTTCGGGCTAAACCCTCCGGGTTTCTGATTAGTTTACAATTTTGCACTTTTATTCCTACAGATTTACGAATAAAATATCATTTCTAACTGTGTTTTGGTCTCTTTTGCAGATAATCAAGACTAGAAGGGCAAAAGGGTCATAAGAGCTTAACTAAACTCATTTTCTGGTAACTAAATCTAGATTTCTTGGAGGCCAAGATAGAGAGTTTCTAGAAGATACATTGAACCTAGACATTGGCGGGTGTCTGACAAAAATTTGGACGCAAATAACCGAATCCAAGCATATCTGGAAGGTCCTCGAAGCAAGGCAAAGTCGCTCGCCAAAACCAGGGACCTAAGTCTCGTCTTCTAGAAGCTCCTAATGCCTATTTAAGGCCCTGTAAAGACTTGAAACAAAAGCAAATTGAGAAATAGGATAGGTTTTCTCTCTTTTAGTGTAGGTCAGTGTAAGTGTTCTTCTTTTCTTTTCTTTTCTTTTATATTTTTATTTCGTTTTTAGATCATATATTAGGCCTGAGAGATTCAAAGAGAGAAAGAGAGAGATTGATGTAATAGATGTTGATGTAAAGGTATCTTCTTTCTTCTCCATTGTAATCTTCCGTATATTCTACATGATGCTTAACTAATTTTTCTTATCATGGAATCTAACTACTAACCACTAACTATCTAACTTCTTATTTGATAATTCACATGAATGTAATAGCCTTTACAAGTCCTTGCTCTTGCAAGAGCCATTGATGGCTCATGATGATGGATTCTAACATTCTAACATCTAACCACTAACAAGTTAACTTGTAATGCTAACTTTATTTCATGGTCACCTCTAACTGGTTTTGATGATTTAATAGTAGCTTGCATTTTGATTTAGTGGTTTTGATATGTTTGAGTGTGAAAGAACAATCTTATGTGCCATGCTTTATATCGTCTCTTGAAGTCAAGCACTAGTGATGGTCAAGGATCTATGTGAGGCAACTATCACTAAAAGATTAGCAAGGTTAGTGAAACAATTAGTAGTTAGCCATGAGTTTTCTTTTTACTTTGTTTTAAAAATAATTTTCTAAAATTTTTTTATCACTCTTCATCCTTGTTTTCACCATCTTCTTAGTTCATTTTTGTTTTCATCTTCTTCACCATTATTTTTATTTTCTCATTTGTTTTCTTCATCATTTTCATTGCCTTCTTCACCTATCACTTTCAGATTCTTTTCTTTATCTTTTTCTCATTCTTTTACAAAGAAAGAATTGATAACAACTGATGTGAATAAAAATTATTAATGCTCTATCGCCTTCCTTCCCTGTGTATTCAACCCGTTGAGCCAATACTATAACGGAAGTATTGAGGGAACATTAGCACACACACAAAATTATACTAATTTTATAAAACATACATTTTCAAGTGTTAGTTCAGCCCCGATCAAATTTTGGCGCCGTTGCCGGGGAGGGGAATGGTTTAGATTTCACGTTTTTATTAACATTTTCTTCTCTGTTTTGGTGTGCAGGTTAATTTTTACAGAAACTGAACATTGCAGAACTCTCCTTTTGTTTGCATGTCCATGCTCTAGGGAGCAGGGATCCTGCTTCCATAATTGTGTCGCAGAAACCCAAGAAAAGTCGCGATAACGCGGCATTTGTGTGGCATTTGGATGTCATCTTTCGCAGGGTTCTTACAAGTTGCATATATTGATATATTCTACTGCTAATTTTCTATTTTGATAGCCTAAACACTATAATAAATTAAAAAATTAAAATACGGTAATTGGACGCCTTTAAAATGGTTTAGACATTTGCATTTAGGCACGTGTCTATTTCAATTCCATTATACTGTATTTTATTCTGCTCTTGTGATCTTGACTGAGGTGTACATATGGCATTGCATATACCATAGGACAAACACGTGGATAATTTACTCACTTTGTGTTATATTCTTGTCAATATTGCACACTAGCACGAATTGAAATTAAGGGCAAAACCCAATATAAGATAAGGTTGGGAAGTCATTATCTTTCCTTAACCCAAAAATCACCTCCCCACTCACACAACCCAAGTCCTAATAAAAATTGATAGACGTTGGCCCCTAGGGACATCTCAGACTCATTAAGATATTGACTGAGGGTGAAACTTGTTTGAATCATGCTCTTTTGAAATCGGTGTCTAAGCTTGAGGATTAAGAGGTTACACCTTGAAGATACCGTGGTTTGGCATAATTAAGACCCGTTGCTTATGCACGGATACCTCCCACCGTATTTTGCCCCTACCTGGCCAATTAGCTTGTGGTCGGATTCATACAACAACCTCCCCCAGATAATCGACCAGATAGGAGTCATCTTGATTTAGGTCAACCTTAGTGTAGGCTTGGTTTTGGTTTTTTCTTTTCTTTTGTTTGTTTCTTGCTTTTTCTTTTTTGTTTATTATTTTTTGTGAAATGGAATTCAACAAGAACAATTCTTTCAATCCTAATATGAATCCTTATTTCACACTGACCCCATTTGATTCGGATAATTCCTACCCGGCTTTTTACAATATGAACCAACCAAATATATTGGGTTAGACTTATCTGAATCAATACAACCCATACCCCAATCTTTGACCATAATTTCCAAAATGATTTTCACTCTTCACTAAGTCAATGGGGATTCATCTCCCCCAAGTCAAATTTTCAACCACCTTACTTACAATTTTCACAATTTTCACAATATTCATTTCTCAATTTTGCTTCCTATACTCCTTTTCTAGAACCACCATTTGAATAAAAATTTGAGTTAGAAAAAAGTATAGAAGTTGCACAAGCCATGCTTGAGTCCCAACAAAAGAAGTTCAATTCACTAATTTCACAATATTTTTATGATTCATACTCAGTTTCACCTATTCAAAATGACCAACCATCCGCCCTGAAAATGAGTATGGAATGCTTTCGTGAGTCTGAGCTTCAATCACAAAACATGTTGGACTCACGATCTTCACAAATTTTCCAAAATCAAGATTTCTTCACTCCCTTTCTAGAACATCCACTAGAAAAAAAAAATATCTAGAAAAGAGTATAGAAATCTTGCATGAGACCTCACAACAATTTCAAAATTTTTTTACTCAGTCTATTGATAGTTTAGAAGCACAACTGAGTCAATAAACAACTGAGTCAATTGGTTAACATTCATAGGAATGAAGAAACTCACTATTATCAATCTTTGACCAATCCAGATATCTCTAACTCTTTCAATATAGGCTAGGAATCATGTTGTTTTGAAAACTAAGATTCAATTTCAGCACACCCAGTTAAACTTGACCAAACTCCAACTTTTGAAAATCATATTGACATTTTGGCAAGTTATCCCTTTCTTGAAATTGAACTTGAAAGTCAATGTGATCATGAACTTCAACTCGGTAATTCAATTTTACTTCCTGATTCAATATTGACTCCAGTATCTATACCTGATTTTAATCTTTTTTCCGAGTCAGTATGGATCCTGTGCCAGTCCATCGTGAAATTGAATCACCAATCATTAATGATCGACAAATTAAACTTGACCAATTTCATAGTTTTGAAAGTCCCATCGACAAATTGGCAAGTTCCCATTTTTATGAAACTGAACTCAATGAGGAATGTGATATAGATTCTTAAATTTGTGATCCAGTTCAAATTTCTGAATCAATATTGACTCATATTTTGTTACCTGATTTGAGCAACATTTTAGAGTCCATTTTGATTCTCATACCTGTCATTCTTTGAACTTGAATCACCAATCTTCGACAGTCACATTCTATTGTAGGAAAATGAATGTGGACTAGAGTATTAACTTCTTGATTTGGATCAACTTCCTGAACAAATTTTGACTCCTAAATATTTGCTTGATTTAAGTTAAATTCCTGAGTCAGTAGTAGTTCCTGTGCTTCCTGAGTCCAAATCAATCATTCCATCTTTTTATACCCCATTTTGGGACAAAGGTATTGAAAATAATAATTCTAAAAATTAGATGGGCAAATTTCATAATAAAAATCATTCATATAGATATCATTTTAGTGGGTTGTATTATAGAGGTCTTTGGTGGGTTCCTTCGAACTCCACACAAATTGGATTGGGCCGCATTTCATGGACCAATCAGACCAGCATCGGAACCACCACCTTGAGGTCATTTTTCCTTCCCTCTCTATTTGTTTCATGTATACATACATTCATGATACATTGAGGATAATGCATGAGATGAGTGTGGGGGAGGGTTTACTAACGTAGAGTTTTTAGAATTTTTTTATTTTTCATTTTTTTAAGGATAGTCTTAAGAATTTTTCCTTTTTGTACAACAATTTTTCCCTTTCTTTAAAAACTTTTTGAAACAAGAGACAAAGTTTTAATCTATTTTTAAGAAAATTTAGATGATCTTAGAAATTAAGGAAGCCTTAATTATGACATCTTAAACCTAGTCGAAATATTGGATCTTGTTTAAGATTATAGGCAAAGTAAGATAAATTGGAGAGATAATTTTATCTTGAATTTTTTCCTTAGATAGTATGCACTTCACACTTACACATTTTTGGTGATGAAAACAAAGACCCAAAATGTCATAGAGTAAAAATAAATAAAAATATATATGTTATATATGAAGAAAAAAATCACTTATTAAGCTGGATAACTATGCCTCAAGAAGCATGATTATTCACGCCTAAACAGTAGTGATAAGAAACAAATAATCTCCCTTAGTTTTGTGGCCTTGTTTACTCGAGTCCTTAAACTCGAGGAATGTTTTCTCATCTGGTGTCCTAAGACTGCCTGGCCTAGGAGTCATCGGTTAAAGGCTCATTACCTGGGTAAACTAGAAAGCCTAAGAAAACTAAGAATATATATATATATATATATATATATATATATATATATATACATAAATTAATGGCTTGACGGTTGGAGTTGAAATCTCAGAAATCTTCACTATCACAAAGTGCAAATTATATAGGTTTTATGAAGGATAAAATATTCAATCTAATTTTGAATTCTTACCTTAATTAAAGACAAGATCTTGCATATAGATTAAGTTTAAGAGAGAATAATTTTTAGTGGACTTATAGTCTTAGATCGCTTATATTTTTGCAAAAATATTTCAAAAACTTGTCTCTCTTTCAAAATGCATTTTCATTGCACTAATATTTGTCTTCTTTCTTTATGGATTCTGTAGGTGCAATCCGCTAAAAATCCTCAGGAGACAACACTCCTCCTCTAGGGGAAACCTAGAGGTTTAACAGCTTGTTGCACACGCCCAGTGCAATCGCGTCACCTGCGAAAGTGGTGTAATAAGATTTGTAGTATAGTTTTTCTTTTTATTGTTTGCTCAGGATGAGCAAAAAGATAAGTGTAGGGGTGTGGTTAGTCTACAATTTTACACTTTTATATCACATTTTCCTACCGATTTATGAATAAATTATCATTTCTAACTGTGTTTTGGTCTCTTTTGCAAATAATCAAGACTAGAAGCACAAAAGGGTAATAAGAGCTTAATTAAACTCATTTCGGGTAATTAAATCTGGATTTCTTGGAGGCCAAGCTAGTGAGTTTCTAGAAGATACATTGGATCTAGACGTTGGCAGGTGTCTGACAAAAATCTAGACGTAAATAACTGAATCCAAGCATATCTAGAAGGTTCTCGAAGCAAGGTGAAGTCGCTCGCCAAAATCAGGGACCAAAGTCCCTAGTTTTGCCATAGAAACGTGGCCATTTCCACGGTAATATTGGCGAGCCACACGTCAATTTTCGACACGTGGCCTTGTCTCATCTTCTAAAAGCCCCTAATGCCTATATAAGGCCCTGCAGAAAGCAGGTTGAGAAATAGGCTAGGTTTTCTCTGTTTTAATATAGGTTAGTGCAGGTGTTCTTCTTTTCTTTTCTTTTGTATTTTCATTTCAGTTTTAGATCATATATTAGGGCTGAGAGATTCAGAGAGAGATTGATGTAATAGATAGTGACAATCTATGTAAAGGTGTCTCCTTTCTTCTTTATTGTAATCTTGTCTATCTTCTACATGATACTTAACTAATTTTTCTTCTCATGGCAATCTAACTACTAACTACTAACTATCTAACTTCATACATGATAATCCATATGAATCTAATAGCCTCTACAAGGCTTTGCTCTTGCAAGAGCCATTGATGGCTCATAATGATAGATTCTAACATTCTAACATTCTAACATCTAACCACTAACAAGCTAACTTGCAATGCTAACTTTTTTCATGCTTACCTCTAACCGGTTTTGATGATTTAATAACAGTTTGCATTTTAATTGTGTGGTTTGAATGTGTTTGAATGTGAAAGAACAATCTTATGTGTCATGCCCTGTATCGTCTCTTGAAGTCAAGAAGTAGTGATGGTCAAGGATCCATGTGAGACAACTATCACTAAGAGGTTAGCATGGTTAGTAGAACAATTAATAGTTAGTAGCTATGAGTTTTCCTTTTACTTTAATTTAAAAATAATTTCCTAAATCTTTTTATCACTCTGCTATCCATATTTTCACCATCTTCTTAGTTCATCCGTGTTTTCATCTTCTTCACCATTGTTTTTATTTTCTCATTTGTTTTCTTCATCGTTTTCATCGCCTTCTTCACCTATCACTTTCAGATTTTTTTTCTTTATCTTTTTCTTATTCTTTTACAAAGAAGGAATTGTTAACAATCGACATGAATAAAAACTGTTAATGCTTCTATCACCTCCCGTCCCTGTGGATTCGAACCCGTTGAGCCAATGCTATAATGGAAGTATCGAGGGAATATTAGCACACACATAATTATACTGATTTTACAAAACATATATTTTCAAGTGCTGGTTTCGCTCCGATCAGTTTCCTAGCTTCATCGGGAAACCTAGCTAAGCCGTGTGACTGTGTAATTAGCCTATTGGACACCTCATCAGACACGGCTTACTATGCTTTCGCTTTGCTCAAACCCCTGGGTTGTAATAGCTATACTATGTGTCTACGAGGTGAAATTAATTGCGTAGCCTCGTCAGACACGGTCTCGTTATACATCTATTGGCTTAGCCTTCGGGCTTAACCTCTCTGAGGTTTATTAAAGTCCTCTAGACTTTCTAGCTATGCTTGGTACGTGTGCTTAGCGCTCAGTGATTTACCACTAGATTCATCTAGGCGGAACTCTGCCAGATTTTAGACTCACCATTTAAGCTGAGTCATTTTAGTAGCTCCGCCAAGCACTCTAGTAACTAAACACTGTTTGATGTCCGCGACTCCAGCATTACTTAAGCTCTGCTTGATTGTACTTGGCAGTTATTCTATCACATGACATGTTTTCTCTGTATGTGTTAACACTTGCTGTATTATTACTTGACATCTACATTACCTGACACCTGCCTTTATTACTTGACATTTGATGTGTTACTACTTGACACCTGCCCCTGTTATGATATCACTTATCACATGCCACCTGTCATATTAACACCTGATACCTATCATATTTAACTCTTGACTTATGATTTTCACATTACGGGAATGTAGTACCTAATTTCTTGATAAATACTCCTGTTATGCATGTACTCCTGTTATGCAAGTACTCTTGTTATGCATGTACTCCTGTTACTCCTGAACCTGTTATGTACCTGCTCATTCCTGTAATCTGATAATTATTCTTAATATGCTATAAAAAGGACAACTTCCACTGGGAATAGGGGAATTGATGAATGTCGGTATGATGCCTTACTTATAGTGGTGGATTATTGAACTGACGATTCGTGTTTGGGTACTTTTAGGCACCTGAAAGATGCGTGTTTGGGTGATTTTAGGCACCCGTAGGCTGTCCCGGGTGTTTTCCATTGATTTGCAAAGGGAAAAACTTACAATAAAAAGGGTTAAGGAGCTAAATTACAAGTATTCTTAAAAAGATTACAAGTAGATCTCCTTAGAGATTCAGGAGAAGTGTGCCGATAGGAGTTTGGTCAGCGTGCGACCACTTTGTCCCTTTGACGATGCGAGCGATGAGATTCCCGTCTCGCCTGGTTCGGGGAATCAGAGAACAGAAGGTTGGTAGAACCCTCTTGCTGCTTCTCAAAATTGCCTTCAATAAGGAATTCCTTCTCGCCTGGTTCCGGAGATTCCTTGAGAAGAAGGATGATGTTAGGGTATCAACACCCTGAATAGAGAAAGCAATTCTCTAAAAGGTCTCTGAATTCGAGAACGCACGGTGCTTTATGAAGAAGTCTCTGCTTGTGGAGTCCTCCTGCGCATTATCCTCTCCTTGTGCCCCTGATGGGCTATTTATAGGGAGAGCAAGGGTATAATCGTCCTTGAAAATATGAAAACAGATTGAATCAGATCTGTTTAAATCTGGAAAGTAGCCTTGCTGCGAGGCTAGGATCAGCTTCTGCGAAGCTATAATTGGCAGGTCGGTTGATCTTCATGATCCTTTCCATATCGTTGGAGGATTTCCCCTGATCTTCTTACTCGTTTTAGGAGAGTCAAGAGATTGTGGCAATCAACTGCCAAATTTGATCTCTGATTTGATCTTAATTGGATTTGATCTGATTAGATCCGATCTCATCTGGAGATTTGATTGGTCAAAGGTTGACCATAGCAGACCAGCAGCGGCGATGCCCGCTTTGAACTCACAGCGGAGCTAGAGACATCATCTGGCGAAGTCCGAAAGAAACCCTTTGGCGGAGCTGGAAGTCCTCTGTGGCGAAGTTGTGAGTTAGCTTCCGGCGAGGCTTTGAATGGCTTCGAGGCGAAGTCGAGTGATATTAGCCTCTCGGGCGAGGCTATCCCTTTGGGCTCATGTAATGCTAAGTGCTAGCATTTTAGACCTGCTGAGGTCTGTTTAGAAACAATCCGGGTTCACTGTCTGCTTGTTAGATCAGTGGAGTCCAAGTTGCTTCCTTGTCCCTCGGAGATGGGTGAAACTGGTCTTCAGCTTGTCTATCACTTGTCTTTTGTAAATGTCAACAAGTTTAGACATTGTTCGGATCAATAAGAATCTTGTCTTTTTTAAGTGTCAACAAGACCCCCTTCAAAGTTTTCGAAAGTCTGCAATGGCTCAGACTTTGAAACACTTTGAACTGCTTTGATTGGTGGTGTGTGGAGTATGAACGTCGCCATGATGGTTGAGTTCAGCTTCGCTTTGAATCCTGCTTTAGGATGTAGATTCGCCGAGGAATCATGTAGACTCGCGTCTGGGTAGCTTCGCGGCTAGATAGGTTCGCTCTGGAACATCTGTTGCTTTCCCGAGGCCAACTGCCGTGGGCCGGTTACGAGGAGGATTACTCCTTTCTTCGTGCTGATCGAGGGAGATATTCTCCGATTTGCATGTTTCCAAGGGAGGATATTCCCTTTCTTCAAGGCGTCATAAGTGCCTTTATGAGGGAGACGTTTCTCCCTTTGCACGGTTCCAAGGGAAGCCGTCCCTGTTCTTAAGGCGCAGTAAATGCCTTAAATGCGCTCGTACTTCCACGCTTGAGGCGCCAGCGCTCAGGCCATGGGGCCTATAAATAGGACACTTGAGGTCCTCTGAAGAGAGAAGTGATCTGCTCTTCTTCTCTTCTCTTGGTTGAGAGAGATACTCAGATCTCTGGATTAGTGGGAATGCCCACTCTGGTTATTATCCAGCCAAGGACTGGTAAGTCTTGATCATTCAACGACTTCACCGATTTCAGGGAATTCATCTCCCTTAATTCAGCTTTAGTGGCTGCTTCAGGGATTAGCTTCCCTTGTTCTCCATTTAACTGATCTGTGGAGAAGGATTTCAGCATAGCTTCCCAGCGAAGCTATCATTCTGACTTGATCATAGAAAGATCATTGCATGTTAAGTCCGCTGCACAGGAGAACTTGGGACCTGGTATCTTCAAGGTTGAGCCAGTCTTGCCATATAGGTGAGGCTAAGACTGAGTCCCATAGGATCAGTCTGACTTGGCCATATAGGCGAGGCTAGGACTTGGCGTTTGAGCGAGGCTTATCCTCTGCTCCAATCGAAATCGGATTGCTTTGCCCCAAAGAATTCAGCTTTAGCGCTTTTGCAGTGTCTTTTGTGTTTAACTGCTAACTTGCTCCAATTTTGCATTGCAGTGAGCTATGTTCGCCAGTCTGGTAACTTGATGGAAGAAGTCATGAAATTGCCTTATGCTTCCCCGGTTGAAGCTTTACTTTTAAGCAGGAGGAACAACTTGGGGCAACTGATGTGTGTCCCAGAGGCTATTGGCAGCCTCTTATCCGAGAGGATTCGTTCTGAGGTGAGGCTGGTAGCCGCTTATCCGAGATGATCCACTTCGGGAAGGCGGATGTCACACCTGTGAGATCACTGACATCACTGCCAATTCCCATTATAGGTGATCTATCGTGTTGGCGGTGATAAGTTCATTTCCAATTTTCATCAAAGGTGATCCAGCTTCCTGGTGGCAAAATCTGCCATTATGTGGAAAATTATGGCCCTGTCCTCGTGGCACAACTGGTTACGGCCTTGTGCAGGAGGAAGGCCTTTCGTGTCCAGTTGGTCTGGTTTTGGAAGCAGATAAACCACTTGTATGCCGTTTGCGCAAATGATCTTGCTGAGCAACTGAATCTGTTGTATTAAATACAACTTTGATGTAGTATCAATGTACCTTTCCTCTTAAATCAATGAAAGTTCATTTTCTGCTCATCTGATTTTTGCCTGTTCTCATTGAGAATTTGGCCATGGCGGGGCTAAACTTTGTGCAGAGTTAAGGACAGGGTCCTTTTTGAATGAGCTTCGCACGACGCTGGCCTATCGGTGAACTATGCCCATAGTGGGCTAAGGCCACCTCTTTGGCGAAGTTCTTGATGAACTCGTGCGAAGTCCGCACCTTGATTTATTGGCGAAGTTAAGCCTTAGCGGCTGAATCAGCGCTTCTCGGGAAGGCGCTTTAGGCGGCGTTTCAAATTAATTTGAAACGACAGCCTGTACTGTTTTCGAGGCGTCGTTTCAGGCGCTGATTGGCCTATAAAAGCCCGATCGGGCTGAGAGAGAGAGTCATCACTTCTCTTTGAATTTTCCAGAGCATTTGACTCTTCTTCTTCCTCCTTCTTCAAGAATTCAAGAACTTCCACAGTTCTTCAATGGCGCCCAAGAGACGAGCGGGAAAAGAGATCGCAACCTCTGCAGCGGAGGGTCCTTCTCCTCCTCCGGTCATCGAACGACCAATCGCCGGTAGGGAACTTTCCCTTTTGATTAAAGACTGTCGTCTCTCCTTTAAGGCCGATTCCTGGCTATCCTTGGATAAATCCAACATGAGAACAATCATGGTCTCGTGATTTTAGGGAGTCCAATTCCCTGATTTTACCTTGATTCCTTGATCGGGAATCCAAGAACTGAAGAGTCCTTCCTCAAGCTTCCTAGCGAAGTTAACCTTTAGGCGGTTCACATCCTGTTGAATGACAGGATGCGAAGCTGTCCTTTGAAATTTGACAGAAAAGTACCGTAATGCCCTTCTGACGAAGTTATCCTTCGAGGTTTTGTCACATCCTGTTGTTCGAAGCTAAGCTTCCAAAGCGAAGCTAACACTTGGATGTTTTCCTGCATCCTGTCCTCGTGTGGGATGCGGAGTTACACTGCAGCTGCGAAGCTAAGCTTCGGGACAAAGCTATCGTTTAGGCCAATTCCTTGCTCAGAGGGCGAGGCTATGCCTTGTCAAATTTTGCGTTCTGATTTTAGCCTTCTTTCGGCTGATGAACTAATCATAGTTTCTCTTTGTTCCTGCAGTACACTATACTCCTGGTCCTTCAAACAACCTGTTCGGGATGACCATGGGATCGGATGGCAATATCAGCTTGCAATTTCAAGGACAGGCTTCTCTGTTCAGTGAGCGAAGTTCTCTCGTCAGAGATACGCTTATTCATGGTGGTGATCAATATACCACGAGGAGTATCCTGATCACAGCTCCCCTTGAAGATGTCGACCATCGAATTTATAGGAAGCCCGATTTCATGTTCGGGGATGCCGCACCAGACCCTGACCACCAACTACATGCAGGGGAAGGGCAGTGGATTTTCCAGTTGGATTGTGAGAGGTTCTACCTTCCGTCCAACAAGCGCCATTTTTCTTTGTCTTCCCACCAGTGCGTGACGCAGGCTCGGAAGATGTCGTGGGAAGTGAGCCGGAGTACTGACTCTATTCACATAGGAAAATTAATGCTTCAATCTCCTGGTTATGCAAGAGCGGGGCCTCCTCATTGCATAATGGGCCTGCATCCTGGGAATGTGTCACGAGAGATTCCAGTAGGAGAGAATCCTGCAGTGGCGCTGACCTTTGGCAACCAATTCTGCAAGGTCAATGGGAACTACCCAGCTACTGACTTCAGAACTCCAGGCTGGATTCACCCTCTGAAGGCATGGTGGTTGGATTTGACTACCTACATCCTTGCTCATTTAGAGGAGGATTTGGAGAGGCTGAACCTCTACGAGGCCGTCAGGGCGACCTGTTACGGCATTGAGATGAATGTGGCGTGCTTCTACGCCATCTTTGAATTGTATTGCCCAGCTTCGGGGACTTTCTTCACCCCTGTCGGTGAGTTGGGTATGGCCTTGCATGAGATGCGGGAAGTCTCTGCTTTGCCTTTCGGGTCTCTCCCTTATGAAGAATACTTCCCGTGCGAGGCAGAATTGGCTCTTCTGGAGAAGCAGGAGCCTGCCTTGTTCGAGACCTACAGGGAGTTAATGTGCCACTTGTATATTTGCTCCAGTATGCATGGGGGCAATAAGGGAACCTCCTGTAGCTTGAAAACCTGGGGAGACTATTTGTTCCCAGACATGGAGAATGCTCCTGAGGCGGCTCATTGCGGAGTTGCTGATGAAGACATCTTTGACCGGATGCAAAAGCACTCCCAAGGGGATCTAGTTGTGAAGGAAGACGATGGTCCCTTAGGGCAGGGTGATGTTCTTTGAAGCTTCCATCATCAGGCTCGCAGGCCAATGTCCCGGAAGGCACTTCTGGCTGGTTTCTTGACAGTATGACTGAAGAGGTGTGTGGTGCCATCTTCTTCGGGTGACGTCGTTCATCGAAATGTTTTGCTGCCCGCTGTTCGTTTGATTCATGGTCATCCTCTGGGACTTCTCTCGGCCATGGTGTGCTGTATCCAGAGAGGCCTTCGTGCATTGACGGAGGCTTTTTGCAGGCCACCAACGACGAAGCGTGGAAAGGGGACCATTTTACCCCGCGACAGACCTAACCCCAGAATAGGTCTGCCGTATACTTACTTGATGGCGTGGTTCGCCTTGCATTGTCCTTCTCTAATCGAAGCTGGAGAGGATCCCCCGCAGGATGTTCGAATGGCGCTCCTCCGCCGATTCGAAGGATGCTCATGGCAGAAGAAATACGTGGTTGAGGCCCGTAAATTAGTACGTCGCTATGACGTCTATAGTCTCTTCCGCTGTTTTCCCCGTATTCGGGGTGCAGGCTATGGGGAAGAGTTCAAAGATAGGGAGGGGCATTCGTCCCTAAGCCGGGGAATTTTTGAGTGGCTGGTCAGTATCCGGCCCTCGCATTTATTGTATAGAAGCGGGGACACCTGCTACCTGGAGCCCTATGTTCCAAGTCGGTTTGCTCGTCAGTTTGGGTATGACCAACTGTACGTGGGCAACCCGAATCTCAATTTGGCTTTCATGGGGAGCCTTATTGATGGGGCCCGTGCTTGGCGATTCTTCATTGCGGGCTGTACCGGGGCGCGGCTGCGTACGCCGTTAAAGAATCCCAATCTCCTAATGACCCTGTGCTTCTGTCAGTGGTATGCCACTTCCAACTCCACACCTCTTGGGTTCAATGCTAACAGCTCTAGTGTGAAGTTAATTTCTCAGAGGCTGAGACAGAAGGCTTCTGATAAAAGGGAAGGCAAAAGGGTTCGCACTCCAGGTACAGAGGAGTTTGTTGCTGCGGAAGACAGCGAGGCTTCAGATGCCGAGAGTCCTCGCTTCGAGGTGGGAGTGGGGGCTGAGATCCCTGCAACTGGCTCTGGCGTGATGGGGATGGCTCTCTCTCGCTGTATAGAAGAAGTGGAGGAAGAGGATTCCGAAGTCCGCTTCAAAAGAAAGCGGGCAGGTAGCTCTCGTAGGAAATCATTGGCGAAGAAGCCCCGCCGCCAAGCTCCAACGATCGTCGTGGAGGGTCATCCCTCTACAGTGATTCCTCCTGCTGCCCCATTAGCGGCTGGACCGTCGGTTGCTGAACCGACTAGCAGTGAATTCGCTCCGGGTCTGGGTAAGATTAACCATGTCCATATAATACGCCTTTTTGTGTGTTTCCATTGATTTATCAATCCTTCTTGATTGTAGGAGCTGAGGCAGCTGGAGAGCAAGGGGAACATTATGATCCCTTATTCAGTTATGGAGCTGAAGCTGGTTCTTTTGCCCGTCCGGAAGAGTCCGGAGGTGATGTGGCCGACATTGGTCCCTCGGGCGCTGGGACTTCTAAAGGAAGTCCTGTGGCATCGAGCTCTATTGGGTGGTCCACCGGATACTCGGCAAGCGAAAGTGAGCCGGCTACTCGTGCTGATTCTGCCAAAAATTTTCTGATGGAGCCCCTGGAGACTAATGTGGCTGACGAGATGTTTGAGGCGACATCATCTTTTGGTATTGTCCTAACCTCTTGGCTTCTTCTGCATGTAGTGTCCCGACTAATCGCAGTCTTGTTACAGGTGTTCGACCTCAAGATGCATCGGCTTTAAGAGAGCCAGAAGATTTCCCCGAAGGGTCAAGGGTGACATGAGCGCTTCGACCGCGGCTGATGCTGCTGTGCTGGATGCGCTGTACGGGGACTTGCCTTCTTATCGGCCCAAGTCAGCCGAAGGACCAGAGGTTGAAGGGGGAGCAGTTCCGGAGGTGTCCTCACTCCCAACTATATCAACGAGTGAGGTGCCGACAATTTTTGCCAAGTGCGGAGCTGAGGGTGATTACAAGCCCTACTTCCCCAACTCTGGTAGTTGAGCCTGCTGTTCAGGAGATGGTTGCCAGCCCTACCTCAGCGGTAGCTAGCGCACTGATTTTCATGAAGACTCCGCAGAAATCACTGACAATCTGCCCTGCTGTTGACGTTCCCATTGCTCCTTCCACGATAGTGTCGACTAGGCTGGTGGATTTCTCTGAGGTTACCTCTCTACCAGAAGTGGCTGAGGTTGAGAACGACTATATAGGTGACCTCGTCGATAACTTTTATAAAGGCTTAGGGCGAACTATCGACCTGGTTTTGAAGGGCTCGACTATGCCGTTCTCAAAGTTAAAGGTGGTCCTCTCCCGTGGCATCAAAAGTATTCGGGATTTTGAGGGGTATCACCAGGCTACTGCTTTGGAACTCCTGGTGGATGAATTTGAGAAGGATGTAGAGGAATGGCGCCGTCTCCGCTGTTCGGACCTGGAGTCTTTAGTTGATGAGCGGTTTGCGCGTCTCGTCGCTCAAAAGCACGAGGCCTGGCTTGCCGCTCAAGAGGCTACTATGGCTATCTCTTCTGACTTGAAATCCTTGGAAACAAGGCAGGCAGAGGTCGGAAGTGCAATTGACGCCTCCACCAGTGCTCTTCTTGACGCTGAAGACAAGATTGGGAAGGCCGAGGAAATGATCAGGAAAGCAAATCTTATTTTATCCAAGGCTAAACTAGTGCGTCTTGAAGAAACTGCGCGGCTTGAGCAGCTTAGGGCTCAAGATAAAGAGCTCTCACAGCAGGCGCTGTCACAGAGGGCAACTTTGGCGGAGGTTGAAGCTCGTCTGTCCCAGGCAATGGATTTCAATGAGGCCGAGTTGAGGTCGCAAGCGCTTGCCCAGGCTGCTGATGACAGGAGGACGAGGCTGGACTCCCTTGGAGAGCGGCTCAGATCTTACAGTGTGCGCCTGTAGCTCCATGTACTTTATCCTTTTGGAATAAATACAATTCTTTCTTCTTCTTTTTTGTCGAATCTCCAATCTTATTCTTCTTTCTGAATTGCGGTTTCAAATTGTATTGCAATTTCTTGAGAACATAGTTCTTGTTGGGTTGGATGATGAGACTTGGCTATCTGTCAGCTCAGAGGTCGCGATGACATAACTGGTTGAGACGCCACCAAGCCCGAAACCGGTCCTTGTCGGATCGAAAGATGAGACCTGTCTTTTGTAAATGTCAATAGGGCTCGGAATTGAGACTTAGCTGTCTGCTGGTTCAGAGGTCGCAATGACATAACCGAATGAGACTCCACCAAGCTTCAAATTGGTGATACTCGTCTTTTGTAAATGTCAACGAGCATCGAGACCTGTTTTTTGTAAATGTCAACAGGGCTCAGGATTGAGACTTGTCTTTTGTAAATGTCAACAAGCTCAAAATTGAGACTCGGCTGTCTGCTGGTTTAGAGGTCGCAATGACATAACCGAATGAGACGCCACCCAGCTCAAGGTTGGTGATACTTGTCTTTTGTAAATGTCAACAAGTATCGAGACCTGTCTTTTGTAAATGTCAACAGGGCTCAGAATTAAGACTCGGCTGTCTGCTGGTTCAGAGATCGCAATGACATAACCGTTTGAGATGCCACCAAACTTCAAAAATTGGTGATACTTATCTTTTGTAAATGTCAATAAGTATCGAGACCTGTCTTTTGTAAATGTCAACAGGGCTCGGGGTTGAGACTTAGCTGTCTGCTGGTTTAGAGGTCGCAATGACATAACCGTTTGAGACGCCACCAAGCTCAAGGATTGGTGATACTTGTCTTTTGTAAATGTCAACAAGTATCGAGACCTATCTTTTGTAAATGTCAACAGGGCTCAAGGTTGAGACTCGGCTGTCTGTTGGTTCAGAGGTCGCAATGACATAACCGTTTGAGACGCCACCAAGCTCAAAAGGTGATACTTGTCTTTTGTAAATGTCAACAAGTATCGAGACTTGTCTTCTGTAAATGTCAACAGGGCTCGGAATTGAGGCTTAGCTGTCTGCTTGTTCAGAGGTCGCAATGACATAACCGTTTGAGACGCCACCAAGCTCAAAAGGTGGTGATACCCGTCTTTTGTAAATGTCAACGAGTATCGAGACCTGTCTTTTGTAAATGTCAACAGGGCTCGGAATTGAGACTTAGCTGTCTGCTGGTTCAGAGGTCGCAATGATATAACCGTTTGAGACGCCACCAAGCTCAAAAGGTGGTGATACCCGTCTTTTGTAAATGTCAACGAGTATCGAGGCCTGTCTTTTGTAAATGTCAACAGGGCTCAGGATTGAGACTTAGCTGTCTGCTGGTTCAGAGGTCGCAATGACATAACCGATTGAGACGCCACCAAGCTCAAGGTTGTAATGGAATTTGAGAAAAAGTCTCGTTTTTACGGGGAAAAACGAGGGAATCACTGTCATAGGTTTAGTGTTAACGTAACAGCGAAATGTATATGTGGTCTTACCATTCTATGGATGAGAATTGGTAAGTGATTTTGGAGGTCTCGTTCTCACGGGGAAAAACGAGGGAATCACTGTCATAGGTTTAATGTTAACGTAACAGCGATATGCATATGTGGTCTTACCATTCTATGGATGAGAATTGTAAGTGACTTTAGAGAGGGAATCAAATGGGAACTGGTCCCTTAGGATTTTTAGCAAATCCCCAGCTGTCAACGGGTTTGATATGCCTTTACCAACTACCGTTTGAGTTGGGCTAGCCATGCTATTCCCCTCAGCATGATGAGTTGTCGAGGATTTATGTTGGGCTTATAGGCCAATATTTTCCTCTATCCTTAATTGTTAAGGATGTCGGATTATCTGGTTAATATATGCATAACCTTGATTCTCCTTCGGGACAGCCAGTATGTGACTAGGTTCCCACTGGTTTACAGTTGTGTTATCTCGCTTGGAGGAAGAGAAAGGCTCTCTTTGTGTGTACTTTGGACACGAAGACCTTGATCAGAGGTGTAATGTTAACTTGATCATGAGAAGGGTCCTTGATTAAGGATAATACTTCTTTAAGAATTTTCATTGATCGGCATCATGAGTAGGTCGCCATCTGAGGTCATAAGGCGGTATGCTCCGTTTGAATAGACTGTTTCTATGACAAACGGTCCTTCCCATTTAGGCTGAAATTTGCCTTTGGTCTTGTGCGTCATCATCATCGGTCATCTGACGGCTAAAACCAGGTCTCCTTTCTGAAAGACTCTTTGTCTGACCTTCTTATTGAAGGCTTTTGAGATTCGAGCTTGATATAGCCCGATATGCTGCTGAGCTTCTAGCCGCTTCTCATCTAAGGCTTCGAGCTCTTGAAGACGCAATCGATCATTGTCTTCTGATGTGATTTTAGTGGTCAGAGCTACTCGCAATGACGGCATCTGGATTTCCAATGGGATGACTGCTTCGCACCCATATACCAGGGAAAAAGGCGTATTACCTGTCGGTGTCTGAACCGTGGTTCGGTAGGCCCAAAGACATTCACCAAGCTTGTCGTTCCAATCTCGCTTGTTCGAGGAGACGAGTTTCTTGAGTAGCTTGATGATCGTTTTGTTGAATGCTTCCGCCAAGCCGTTAGTAGCGGGATTATAGGCGGTTGAAGCCACATTCTGAATTCGGTATTTATCGCAGAACTGATAGAATACTTGGCTTTTGAATTGGGGACCGTTGTCGTGGATGATCCGCCTAGGTACACCAAATCGATGGATGACATGGTCCTTGATGAAATTAACCACGTTTGAAGTTTTGACTTCAACCAGTGGTATAGCCTCTGCCCACTTTGAGAAGTAATCGGTTATTGCCAGGATGAACCGGTGACCTTTCGTCAAAGAAGGGCTGATTGGCCCTACGACATCGATTCCCCATGCTTCAAATGGCCATGAAGCAACAGTCGGGTGGAGCAACTCCGAAGGCTGGTGTATGAAATCCGCATGAATTTGACATGCTTTACACCTTCGTGCATATTGGATGGCGTCGGCTATCATGGTTGGCTAATAGTATCCAAGCCTATGCAACCTGTCCTTAAGTTTTGGACCTGGCTGATGAGCGCCGCAAATGCCATCGTGCACTTCTTGGAGCACTTCCTGTGCCTTTGAATGAGAAAGGCAACGGAGGAGAACACTGTCATATGAACGACGATAAAGTGTCTTCAACGTCGGATCGTAGTAGAAATGGAGAGACCTTCGTCTGATAGATGCCGCTTCTTTAGGATCGTCTGGAAGCAGACCGTGCAAAGCATAGTCAATGAGAGGAAAGCGCCAATCTCTCAGCTCAAGATCCGTGGAGACATTATAGACTTCTCGAGTTCTTAGCATGTGCTTAGAGCATACAAGATGTCGAGTTGCGACCGTGAGGTGATACTCGGTGTCGGCTAGCAAGGCTAGTGTTGTTGCTAATGCAGCAAGAGCGTTCGCCTTTGTATTTTGAGATCGAGACACATACCCGATATAGAAGCCTTCAAATAGGTTGGCCAATTCAACGGCCGTATGATAATAAGGCACCAAGTCCTCATGGCGGACTTCGTATTCGCCTTTAACCTGATTGATGATCAGTTTTGAATCGCAATAAGCTTCGAGGTAGCGTACCCCCATTCCATGGGCGAGTTGAAGACCAATGTGAAAAGTCACCTAGAGGGGGGGTGAATAGGTGACAATGCTAATCACGGGGCAAATTAAAAATTTTAAAGCTACAACAATCAAATTTCACAAGATGAATGCAAGCAAGTAAATATGACAATGATTATGATGAGCAAGAATAAGAGCAAGTATAGTAAAAGAGTGCAAGAAAGTAAACCAATCGCAAACACAAGGATATGTTATCGAGGTTCGAGCACCCAGCTCTACTCCCCGCCTTCCCCAGAAGGATTCTAGCTACTTCCACTATCACAAAGAACAATTACAACCGGAGTACCCAACTCCTCAATTACAATCACAAGAATATCTGAGTAGTCACAAGACCACAAACTCTCTCTTTCAAAAATCTCTTCCCTTACAAAGGTCCTTAGAGAATAATGAGTAGAATTGAAGCTCTTTTGTGTGTAAGGAAAAGAAATTGAAATCAGAGAAAAACTTTTGAAAACCCTTCAGAAAATGAGAGAATTTAGCACAAAAACTAAGAACTTTGAAAGCCTTAAACTTTTGAATTTTTAGCAATAAATGTTGTTCCAAATCTCTCCCCAAACACCCCTATTTATAGGAGAGGGCTAGGGTTTAAGGATAAAACATAATTACTGATGTTTAGGAGGTAATTAGATCAAGATATATCCTTAAACGAATTTTTAAACACAAAAGACAAAAATAAACAGCTCACTTAAAATCTGCCCGTTACTGTTCAACGGCTAGCTCGGTCGACCGGTGCGGTCGACCGCTAGTTAAAAAATTTGACCGTTACAAGCATTCGGTCGACCGACCCGGTCGACTGAGAAAACCTGTGAGCAAAAATAATATCTCGGTCGACCGCCCCGGTCGACCGGCAGACGTGCACACTGATACGTGCCTCTGCCAGGACTGCGGTCGACTGGTCCGGTCGACCGGACCAGACTGACACAGACTCGGTCGACTGTCCCGGTCGACCGGATCAGGTCAAAAATCGATTTTAAGAAAGAAAACAAAGAGGATTTTGATTTTAACAAAAATACTTTTGAACAGGGAATAGTATAAAATATAAAGATGTATCTGTAGGCAAAAACTTGTATGCAAAATATTTTTGTATAATTTATAAGAAATTATTTTGGAATGAGCATGTGCGCAAAAACGTGTGTGATAAAGCTTCAAACCTATCCACTATTCTTTAACATACTATAAACTGAAAAACAAATTACATGAAGACTTCTTGAGCTATCTCCAAGTCTATGAGCCATCCAATGCCTTGCTAGTGCCTTCTCTTCTATGATCCTTCCTTGATGTGCAATTTGCCTTCCTTGCTTGGTGGAACTTAGAAGTTCTTGCAATAGCTAAGCGAATGGTCTCTAAACATGATACAAACCTGAAACTCATCTTAACAAACTTGTTAGTACCAAATAGCTCTAATTTGGTTTGTCATCATCAAAACACAAAACAATTGGAGAGTGTAACCTCTTGGGCCAACAATCTCCCCCTTTTTGATGATGACAAAACAAATAGGCTATTAACAAAAATATAGGGAGGCGAAAACTCCCCCTCAAATTATGCTATACATAAAACACAAGAATATGCTCTAGATACCAATAATTGAAATGATGCACCAATTATTGAAACTAATATAAAACACAAAAATTGCTCTTGATACCAAAAATACCAAAACAACTAAAACACAAGAATTCTCAAAAAAACATGAATTCAAAAACTCATACATACATAAACATAAAACTCATAAATACAAATCTTTAAGATTAAAGCATATAAATTCATATGGAACCAAGACCAAATGAACTTATTTTTGTCATGTAAACTTATTCTCCCCCTTTTTGTCATACATCAAAAAGGGTTATGAAAAAAAACATGTCTATTCAATAATACAAACATTAAGTTCTCCACAAATAAACGAAAATCTAGCAAAATCAAGAGGTTTAGTGAAAATATCGGCTAGTTGTAAATCCGTGGAAACATAATCAATATCTATATCACCTTTCTCAAATGATCTCTAAGAAAGTGATATCTAATCTCAATGTGCTTGGTCTTACTATGTTGATTTGCATTTTTGGTCATGTGTATAGTTCTAGTATTATCACAAAATATTTTTATATGATCAAAGTGCAAATCAAAATCAAGGAGAGTATGTTTCATCCAAAGGACTTGTGCACAACAAGCCCCCGCGGCAACATACTCCGCCTCGGCGGTTGAGAGAGCTACGGAATTTTGCTTCCTAGAAGACCATGAAACAAGACAATTACCAAGAAATTGACATGTCCCACTAGTACTCTTTCTATCTACTCTACAACCCGCATAGTCGGCATCCGAATAGCTAGTCATTGAAAAATCTCTAGTTTTCGGATACCAAAGACCCATCCCAATTGTGCCCTTAATATAACGAATAATGCGTTTTACCGCAATAAGATGAGACTCTTTAGGACACGATTGAAATCTAGCACAAAGACACACGCTAAACATGATATCCGGCCTACTTGCCGTTAAATATAAAAGACTTCCTATCATGCTCTATATAATTTAATATCAATATTTTTACCTTGTTCGTCCTTATCAAGCTTGGTTGTAGTTGCCATTGGAGTGTTGCAAGCCTTTGATCCTTCAAGCCCAAACTTCTTTACTAGCTCCTTTGCGTACTTGGCTTGGTTAATGAAGGTTCCGTCTTGCAATTGCTTGATTTGGAGTTCAAGGAAGAAATTGAGCTCACCCATGGAAGACATTTCAAATTCTAATTGCATGACTTTCTCAAAATCCTTGCATAAAAGCTCATTAGTAGATCCAAAAATTATATCATCAACATAAATTTGCACAATTAAGATGTCATTATCAACATGCTTAGTAAAAAGAGTTGTGTCCACTTTGCTTTTAATAAAATCATTTGAAATGAGAAAACTAGAAAGCCTTTCATACCAAGCTCTTGGAGCTTGTTTCAATCCATACAAAGCTTTATCAAGTTTAAAAACAAAATCGGGATGAACATGATCAACAAAACCGGGAGGTTGAGAAATATAAACTTCTTCATTAATAAAACCATTTAAAAATGCACTTTTTACATCCATTTGAAAAAGTTTAAAATTTTTAAAACATGCAAAAGCTAGTGTCATCCGTATGGCTTCAAGCCGTGCTACGGGTGCAAAGGTCTCCTCAAAGTCAATTCCTTCAACTTGAGTGTAACCTTGGGCCACTAACCTAGCTTTATTCCTAATGACATTTCCGGACTCATCCATCTTGTTTCTAAAGATCCACTTAGTACCAATTATTGGTCTATCGTGGGGCTTAGGAACAAGGTGCCAAACTTGGTTGCGCTCAAATTGATTGAGTTCCTCTTGCATGGCAAGCAACCAATATGGGTCCGTCTCGGCTTCGAGAATGCCCTTGGGTTCAAAATGAGAAATGAAAGCAAAGTTACCACATAGGTCATGGAGTTTGGAGCGCGTTGTGACTCCTTTAGATGCATCACCCAAGATGAGCTCCTTAGGATGATTTGTAGCGTATCTCCAAGCTTTAGGAAGCGGTTGAGTGCTTTCCTCCTTATCCTCTTGAACTTCACCAATAGGATCTAGCTTTTCTTCTTGAGCGGGTGAGTCCTTCAAGGATAGTCTCTCCATGTCTTCACCTAATGGTTCAAACTCTACAACATTCTCAACAAACACATTAGATTCTTCAAACTTAACATGCATGGATTCTTCAATGGTTTGAGAAGATCTAATGAAAACTCTATATGCTTTGCTAGTAGAGGAATATCCAACAAAGATAGCCTCATAAGCCTTAGCATCAAATTTGCCCAAATTATCCTTAGTATTCAAAACAAAACACTTGCATCCAAAAACTTTAAAATATGCAACATTTGGTTTTCTAGAATGATACATTTCAAATGATGTTTTTGAAGAATTTTTGCACAAATAAATACGATTCGATATATAGCATGCGGTGTTTACGGCCTCGGCCCATAAATATTGAGGGAGGTCATATTCACTTATCATTGTCCTAGCCATCTCTTGAAGTGTTCTATTTTTCCTTTCCACTACTCCATTTTGTTGTGGAGTTCTAGGACAAGACATTTCATGCTTAATTCCCTTTTCATCACAATAAGTCATGAAGAGTTGGTTAACAAACTCACCACCTCTATCACTCCTTATTCTCAAAATCGGAAAACCCTTTTCTTTTTCAACTCTTTTTCGAAAAATTTTAAAATGAGAAAAAGTTTGATCTTTATTTTGTAAAAAGAAAACCCAAGTAAAACGGGAGAAATCATCAACTAAAACAAATGCAAATCTACTTCCATTTAAACTCTTAGTTTTAGTTGGTCCAAAAAGATCCATATGAATTAATTCTAAAGGCCTAGTTGACATGATATCCTTGATTGGTTTAAAGGAAGACTTGGTTTGTTTCCCAAGTTGGCACGCACTACAAATGCGGTCTTTCTCAAAATTCAAACAAGGTATACCCTTCACCAATTCCTTTGAATTAATCCTAGAAATATGGTCAAAAGATGCATGTCCTAATCTTCTATGCCAAAGCCAAGAATTTTCATCAAAAGCATTTAAGCATTTAGTAGAACAATCTAAATTAAGCATGTCAATAATATAAACATTATTATCACGAAAACCGGTGAGAATACAAACATCGAATTTAACATCAAAAATCTTACAAGATGTATCATCAAAAATAACTTTAAGTCCACGATCACAAAGTTGACTAATGCTAAGCAAATTATGTTTTAAACCATCTACTAAAACAACATTCTCAATAATAGGAGATGCACCAATTTGAATGTTACCTATACCGATGATAGTTCCTTTGGAGTCATCTCCGAAGGTGACGGTGCCACCTTCCATGTACCTTGATAGGGTTGTGAAGTTGTTGATGTCCCATGTCATGTGTCTAGAACAACCACTATCAAGGTACCACCGCTCCCTACGTCTTGGAGCTTTGGTGTGTACCTACATCAAACAATTTAAGACTTGATTTTGGTACCCACATTTTCTTGGGTCCTCTAGGGTTAGTGTCATGAACCCAAACAAGATTATTTGTTCTATTTAGTTGATCATAGCAAAACTTAGCTAAATGTCCATTTTTACCACAATATGTGCATCTATATACTCTACCATATTTAAAAGCATAATGAGTGTGTGATTTATGAGCATGGGCATTGTGAGCATGAACATGAGACGTGTTAGGTGTAGTGTGAGCATGAGGAATCTTAGCATGAGATGTGTGCTTTTTAAAAAAATTTTCTTCAAGTTTCTTAGTATTAAAGGCACAATCTTTTAAAACTTTTTCAAAATCATTCATTTTGGATTTAAAAGAAGAAATTTCTTTTTCATCAATAATAGGAGATTTTGCCTTACAGGTACTCTTGTAGGCACAAAATTCTTTTTGCATGGAAATGAAATTAGAAGAAATATCATCTTTTTCTTTAGAAACAATGGCGAGTTGATTTTTAAGAAAAGCAACTTCTTTTTGTAATTTTAAGCATTCAAGTTTCTTGTTATCATAAGTTTCAGAAAGTTCTACAAAAGCATGCACTAGAACTTCCTTACTTACATCATCATCTTCATCATCAAGGGATTGAGGAGTTACCTTGGGTGTGTTTGCCATGAAACACATATTAGCTTGATCCACCTCCTCTTCGGACTCGCTTTCCGAATCCCATGTTGCTTTGTAGGCTTTCTTCTCCTCCGGCTTCTTTGGCTTGAAGGAGGAAGTCATTTTCTTCTTGAACTCCGGACAATCCGCCATGATATGTCCGGGTTTGCGGCAATTGTAGCATATGATCTTCCGCTCCTCTTTGCCTTCGAATTTTCTCCTGAAGTTGAACTTGTTCTTTCGGTACAACCTCTTGACATTCCGCACAAGTAGAGTTAGCTCCTCATCTTCTTCTTCGTCATCTTCATCGTCATCATTGGTGGATGAAGTCTTGAAGGCTATGGATTTCTTCTTTGAAGTAGTGGCCTCTTCTCTTGCCTTCTTCTCCATCTCATGGGTCTTTAGGTTCCCAATGAGACTAATGAGGTCCATCTCGTCCTTGTCGTTTAACTCCTTCAAGGTGGTGGCCTTGATCTCCCATGATGAAGGAAGAGCCCGAATTACTTTCCGCACCTTTTGATCGTTGGAGATGTCATCACCTAAGGAAGAAATACCATTAGTGATTTTAGTAAACCTTGTAGCCATACTATCAATAGACTCATCATCAAGCATTTTAAATGACTCATATTGGGACCTCAAGAGATCTATCTTAGCTCTCTTGACTTGTGAAGTCCCCTCGTGTGTGACCAATAAGTGTTGCCAAATCTCATAGGCGGATTGGTAATGAATTACCCGTGTAAGGTCATCCTCATTCAGGCGGTTAATAGGGAATTTTGGGCCTTGGAGTTAGCCTCATAAAGTTTAAAGTCAAGGTCGGTCCAAGTGCTCTCATCACCATCGGGTGCTTCATAGGGTTTGGTCAAGGATTTGGCTATTAAGCTACCCAAAGATTGCAAAAATATAGTCATCCTAACCTTCCAAATTGGGAAATTGAGGCCATCAAATTTAGGTGGGGATTTAATGTTGTCGGCCATGTTTACTAGTGATGAATGAAAATGTTGATTAGCAAAATTTTAAGGATCTCTCTATGGATGTTAAGCCAAACCTAGAGTCCAAGCTCTGATACCATTGAAAAGTCACCTAGAGGGGGGGTGAATAGGTGACAATGCTAATCACGGGGCAAATTAAAAATTTTAAAGCTACAACAATCAAATTTCACAAGATGAATGCAAGCAAGTAATATGACAATGATTATGATGAGCAAGAATAAGAGCAAGTATAGTAAAAGAGTGCAAGAAAGTAAACCAATCGCAAACACAACGATATGTTATCGAGGTTCGAGCACCCAGCTCTACTCCCCGCCTTCCCCAGAAGGATTCTAGCTACTTCAACTATCACAAAGAACAATTACAACCGGAGTACCCAACTCCTCAATTACAATCACAAGAATATCTGAGTAGTCACAAGACCACAAACTCTCTCTTTCAAAAATCTCTTCCCTTACAAAGGTCCTTAGAGAATAATGAGTAGAATTGAAGCTCTTTTGTGTGTAAGGAAAAGAAATTGAAATCAGAGAAAAACTTTTGAAAACCCTTCAGAAAATGAGAGAATTTAGCACAAAAACCAAGAACTTTGAAAGCCTTAAACTTTTGAATTTTTAGCAATAAATGTTGTTCCAAATCTCTCCCCAAACACCCCTATTTATAGGAGAGGGCTAGGGTTTAAGGATAAAACATAATTACTGATGTTTAGGAGGTAATTAGATCAAGATATATCCTTAAACGAATTTTTAAACACAAAAGACAAAAATAAACAGCTCACTTAAAATCTGCCCGTTACTGTTCAACGGCTAGCTCGGTCGACCGATGCGGTCGACCGCTAGTTAAAAAATTTGACCGTTACAAGCATTCGGTCGACTGAGAAAACCTGTGAACAAAAATAATATCTCGGTCGACCGACCCGGTCGACTGAGAAAACCTGTGAACAAAAATAATATCTCGGTCGACCGCCCCGGTCGACCGGCAGACGTGCACACTGATACGTGCCTCTGCCAGGACTGCGGTCGACTAGTCCGGTCGACCGGACCAGACTGACACAGACTCGGTCGACTGTCCCGGTCGACCGGATCAGGTCAAAAATCGATTTTAAGAAAGAAAACAAAGAGGATTTTGATTTTAACAAAAATACTTTTGAACAGGGAATAGTATAAAATATAAAGATGTATCTGTAGGCAAAAACTTGTATGCAAAATATTTTTGTATAATTTATAAGAAATTATTTTGGAATGAGCATGTGCGCAAAAACGTGTGTGATAGAGCTTCAAACCTATCCACTATTCTTTAACATACTATAAACTGAAAAACAAATTACATGAAGACTTCTTGAGCTATCTCCAAGTCTATGAGCCATCCA
The DNA here is from genome assembly GCA_038442645.1 of Agave tequilana. Classification (NCBI taxonomy): domain Eukaryota; kingdom Viridiplantae; phylum Streptophyta; class Magnoliopsida; order Asparagales; family Asparagaceae; genus Agave; species Agave tequilana. The sequence continues at coordinate 1,229,838 of JAVJIF010000127.1, forward strand.
ATGCCTTGCTAGTGCCTTCTCTTCTATGATCCTTCCTTGATGTGCAATTTGCCTTCCTTGCTTGGTGGAACATAGAAGTTCTTGCAATAGCTAAGCGAATGGTCTCTAAACATGGTACAAACCTGAAACTCATCTGAACAAACTTGTTAGTACCAAATAGCTCTAATTTGGTTTGTCATCATCAAAACACAAAACAATTGGAGAGTGTAACCTCTTGGGCCAACACAATGAGCAGGGCATTATATTCTGCTACATTGTTGGAGCATGATTCTGTCAAAGAAAATGCTCTGGGAAGAACATGGTTCTGCGGGGAGATAAACACAACCCCCACTCCGGCAATAATCTTGCTTTTAGGGCCCATTCGCGAAGCTCCATCAAAGAACATCTGCCATACTTCCTCTTCTGAGGTTGCATAAGACTCGAAGACTTCATCAGGGATATCTTCGTGAAGTTTTGAATGCTCCGGAACTGGATGAGCAGCCAAGAACTCTGCAAGGGCTTGGCCTTTAACCGCCTTCTGAGGCATGAAGATCATGTCGTACTGAGATTCAATGATCACTTAGCCAATCTTGAATTCAATGATCCTGGCTTCGTCATAAGAAGTCGCAATGGGTTTACTCTGGAGATGACATGTATGGTCTGGCCGACCAAATAATGTCGTGTCTTCTGAACAGCGAAGACGAGAGCTAAACACTCTTTCTCGATAAGGTTGTAGCGAGATTCCGCTCCTATGAGAGTTCTGCTCAGATAATAAATGGCCTGCTCGTGGCCATTGTCATCCTTTTGAGCGAGGAGGGCACCGAGAGAGTAGTCCATAGCTTTTACATAAAGCAAGAATGGTTTCCCTGATGTAGGGGCCACTAAGACTGGAGGCTTTGTGAGGTACCTCTTGATGTCTTCGTAAGCTTCCTGGCAAGCTTGATCCCATACGAAGGAAGCACCCTTTTTCATGAGTCGGGTGAACGGTTGACAACGGCCTGAGAGATTTGCAATGAATCTTCTGATATAAGCCAGCCTGCCTTGCAAGCCTCTGAGCTCTTTGAGGTTCCTTGGTGGATGCATGCTCTGAATAGCTTTGACTTTGTCTGGGTCAAGATGAATCCCTTTTGATGTGACAATAAACCCAAGGAACTTGCCACTTGACACCCCCAAGAAGGATTTTGTCGGGTTCATTTTCAGTTGATGAGCCCGCATTATGTCGAACATCGTTCTCAGGTCGCGAAGATGTTCATTCTTGTTGCGGCTTTTGACGGCAATGTCGTCGACATAGCACTCCACCGTTTTTCAGAGATGATCGCGGAAGATTGTACTCATTGCCCGCTGATAGGTTGCTCCGGCGTTCTTCAGTCCGAAGGGCATTACAGTGTAGCAGTATATCCCCAATGGTGTTCGAAATGAAGTATGCTTCTCGTCGTCGGGATACATCTTAATCTGGTTGTACCCTGAAAAGCCGTCCATGAAAGACATTCTTTCGAACCCGCATGTGTTGTCAATCATGACGTTGGTGATGGGCAGTGGGAATTCGTCTTTGGGACAGGCCGTATTGAGATCACGATAGTCGATGAAGATCCGTATTTTCCCGTTCTTTTTAAGGACGGGGACGATGTTGGCTACCCAATCTGGATGTTGTTCCTCCCGGATGAAACCACATGCAATGAGCTTGTGAACTTCGGCTTCAATAGCTTCCATAATGTTCGGGCGAAACCGGCGTTGTTGCTGCTTGACTGGCTTGACGTCAGGCTTGATGTTTAGACGGTGCATAGCGACCTGTGGATCAAGTCCGGGCGTATCTTCGTAGCTCCACGCGAAGACGTCTATATACTCTCTTACGAGTATTATCAATTCTTCCCTTTCTGTAAGTGATAGGCTTTCACTTATAAAGATGGGCTTAGGGTGGTCTTGATTACCCAAGTTGACCTGCATCACCTTGTCTTCAGTAGGTGGTTCGCGCGATTCGAATCGCTTTTCCCATTGAAGGTCTAATTGCTGGGCCCACGGTTCTTCGTCAGTGGCTTCTGCGGGCTCCAATTGACTGCTTGAGGTCATATTAACAGTGAGGTCTTCGAACATTCCTCCTATACTGACATCTGAATCCCACTCGGAGGATGAGGCTGAATGTGATGGAACTGATCCATCGTCCTTGGCTTGAACCGTTGCTGACGATGTGGGTGTAACATACCCTAACCCCCTGCGTGTACTATCATAGTAATTTGCAGACTTTCCTTTAGGCACAAAGTTCCGCATCAAACCGCGCCTTCCTTTTCCAAAATTCAGGCCTGCTCCATGCTTCAAGTTGTACCCCATTTTCTTCAAATATGGCGCGCCGACTGCGCGTAATAAAAGAATTGTGGAGTGTCTGAGTCTGAACTTGAATCTGCGACCGCGGGTCCCCGTGGTTGGGTTCTACCGAAGATTATCGGTAACTGACCTTCTTTGGATGGCGGGATTACCAAGACGGCTCCTTCTGCGGATTCCATGGGTGTACTGGATGCACTTGGCTTATGTAAAGGCATGTGCAGAGAGCTATCCTCATGGATTCAAATAGCCCAACAGTCGCGGGATAATCAAAAGAAATATTATCATTAATTACCCATTCACCTTCATCCTCTGAAGGAGTATTACATAGGGGATTATTGAGACATGCTATAATTGGTTCACCAATCAGAATGGCTGGCATGCCTGCTTCGGATTCTGAATCCGCCTCGTTGCCACTTTCATCATCGTCCAGCAACGGTTCTTTGAGCGCTCCACCGGCCTCTTGATACAGGAGAGCGTCAGTGAAGTAGTTTTCCACCCCTTTGAATGGTTGCTTTTCAGCAAAGACAGTTCGTACTGTCGTGTCATCTTCAACATATTTGAAGCATTGGTGCAGAGTAGAGGGAACGATCAGTTGGTATGGATCCATGGCCGCCCCAGCAGCAGGTTATATGATGTGTCAGCATCAATGACATAGCATGTCACTTCTGACTTCAGGCTCCCGATTCTTCAACGGAGTCAAATTTTTCCCAGTGGATGACTGCTCCCAGCGTTGAAACCGTATATTGTAGTAGTGGTTGCGGACAACCTGTACAGCGGTATGCCGAGGAAGTAGAGAAGCCTTTTGAGGATGATGCTGAGTGCGGACCCCGGATCGACTTGTATTCTTTCAATGCACGTTGAACCGATATATCCGGTGTAGTACAGAGGTCGATCGTGCTTGTTGTCTTTGAGAAGCATATCTTCCGCCGTGAATGTAATAGCAGGCACCTTGGATTGTGTATGGTGACATTCTGGGCTAGGAGACTGAACGTCGTTGTTAGGGATCTCAGGGATGCATGTCAGAAAGGATTCTGAATTGGCTAGCGCCTCCCTGAGTGCTTCTCTTGTCTCTTTAGAGAGACGAAGGAGCTCGTGTATAGTGATACGAGCTGGGATATTGGCCAGCTGAGCCAATATGTCAAACCGAAAGGGCGTATCAAACCCTTGGCCTGGTGGTTTCTTCAACATGTGGTCGAATCGTACCTCCTTAGGTCTCTCTTTTCCCTTGGTTGGGATTGGAGTGGATGCTGGTGTTTGTATTGACGTCGTTTGCTGTTGTGTTTCGTCAGTAGACTTTTCATACTGCCTTAAGTATGATTTTTCGGATCGGGTGCCTGTCTGCTGAGGCGTATCAGCTCGCGCTGTGCAAGCAAGCTTTTCCCCTTCTGAATCACTGAGGGAAGCCGATGTAAGATTGCCGTCGTCTGGCAGGATGGAGATGACATTGCAAGATTTGCCCTTTGACTTGGGCTCTTTTGAATCCCGCTGTACTTCTTGGATGAGGTCCGGGTGTATCCACATGACTTCCCTTGTCTCCAATGTTAGGGGAACAATACCCTTATTGTTTTGAGTTGTAGCTGGAGGATGTCTGACTTCCAACCGTGGCGCAGGGGCTGGATATGTCCCGTCAGGAACTGTGACCTTTTGGGTACTGCCGAATCCAAGAGTCACCATATTGGCAGTGACTTTCTTCTGCTCCATCTTCAATGTCAGAACCCCGGCATCGATCAGGGCTTGTATTCTGTCCTTGAGGACATAGCACTTGTCAGTAGGATGGTGAATCATCCTGTGGTAGAGGCAGTATTTAGGGTCGTTTGTGCGCCCTATCTCATTGGGACGCCGAGCATCTAGCAGTTTCATTTTGTTCCCTTTGTGGAGCAGATGGAATATCGTGACCACCTGATCATCTTTGAAGGAGTACTGCTTTGGAGGGAACTTAGGCTCCTGACTGTTGAAGCCGCTCTTCTTGGCCTTCGACTGTACATCTCTGGATAACTCCACAGACATAGTCTCTTTGCCTTTAGCTTGAGAAGATTGCGATATGTCGCTATGCCCTTTGTTGTTTATCCCCCACTCGCCTCTAGGGGCGGATGGTTTGAACTTTTTAGCCGACTTCTCGGCTATCTCAGCTTGTTCGACCAATTCTTTTTTTAGGTGTGGGCTTTAACAGCCCCCATGCGAACTTCTACTTGGTCTAAGAAGTTGTGTCTGCATGTCTGTAAGAGCATGGGTAGTGGCATCCCTGCTGGGCCCATCAAAGATAAATTTCTGAACCGTTCAATGTAGTCACGGACAGATTCGCCCTTCCTCTGCACAGTGGAGAGGAGCTTGTCCATGGTCACTTTGGTGTCGTCCTCATAGAAACGAGAGAGGAACCGAGTTTCCAGATCGATCCAGGAGTTGATAGAGCCCGGGGGAAGACTTCGGAACCAGTCAAATGCCACCCCCTTTAAGGTGCCAATGAATAGCCTAGCCATGACGGCGTCATTGCTTATAACATTACCAGTCTGAGACCGGAAATAGTAGATGTGCTGATTTGGCGAGCTCTTTCCATCATAGGTATGCAACGTTGGTGGTTTGAACTTCGGTGGATATGGTACCGAATCCCACTCCCGTGGGTAAGGACGGACTGCCCCTACCTTCTTTAATTCATCCCTCTGAGTTAGGGATGCGATTTGAGCCTGGTGGCCCTTAAGGACTTCGGCGTCTAAGGAAGAACCCTCCTTGGATTTCTCCAGCTTGGGTTGCTCATTGCTAAAGTGTTCCTCCTCATCGTGATTGCTCCCGACATCATTGTTATTCCGGTTAGTGAGGAGTTGAGCGAGCATTTGTTGAATATTGTCCAAGGCTTCTTGCTGGGTTCTGGAAGTTTGCTCCTGAGCTTCCAAACGTCGACGAAGGTCGTCGTTAGCATTATCAGCCATATTGACTGATGCTTTGTCGGTTCGCACTGAGCTAACTGTCGCCGAAGAGGCGTATCCACTATCTTCATCTTCTTCGTCCGATGATTGGAGTGATCTCCCGGGCTCTGGCGAGGCTAGGGCCGTCGAGGAAGAAGGTTGTTCATAAGTGTAGGGTATCGCCACCCTGGATCTGGTATTTCGGAAAACACCTTCTTCATGCACCAAGACTTCGCCTAAACCAGGGCTATAATCTGGATCTGGGGACCCTCGTCCTCTTTCGGTCATGTTGACGGATACGGAGGCTGGATCTCGTGAGGTGCTCCTTTTGCGGTGTTTCCTCGGGGCCTGTACCGATAGCCGATCAAAAACTGACCGTCGTCTTGGAGGCGTGGCGGGGATTGGTCCCAGCCGGCAATGGACCGAGTGGAGTGTCACCAGCTGACATCCCACTTGTTGACAACAGGGGGAAGAAGTTTGTCTATCTGTCAACAATTTCCTCAAATCAGACCCGATTAGTTTTCTGCAATCGAGCGCAAAGGCTCTTTTGGATCGCACATAGGACGATGTCCTGCTTCTTTTATCCCTGCAGATGGGATTAGCACTAAATAGTGCTTTGGTTCTAGCTTCGCCATCAGGCGTAAGCTTAGTGCTTGACGCACTGGAAAGCGGAGCACGCTGTGGTGCTTTACCCGCTATGCTGCTGCGAAGGCAATTAGCCTTAGATAGTACTTTGGCTTCAGCTTCGCGGTCATGGACCCTGCGCGTACGCTGTGGTACAGTAGCTTCGCTCGTGAGAACGAGGCCGGCGCAAGGTATTACTGCTCTTGAATTGGGCGACGGTATGATTGCCGTCTTGACTTCATGATTGGAGCAGATAGGCATCCTGCCTTTTTCTTCGCGAGAGAGGCGCGGTTTAGGCGTAGCTACGCCTGAAGCTTCGGTTGAAGACTTCTGTTTAGGCTTCCATACCCGCCTTGGCAGAGGAGACTTAGGTTCGCAAGGAACCTGATTAGCCACACGCGAGGCTGAGGGGTGTCGGCAGAATTCTGCTTCCGGTTTCTGCTTCGAAACCTTGGTCGTGGAAACCTTCCTATGCTTCCGTGCTCGAAGCATTGGGCCACCCCCAGAGAGGACTTCTTCAAATCTTCCTTGATCGAACTGAACCACCACGTTCTCACAAATAAAGGAATCAGACTGCGGACGTGCTTCCTTGTTGCGCCAAATAACCGCAGTAGGTTCGCAGAGAACCTTTTCTGTCTCCGCAGAGACTTTCCTTGAAGATTTAGCCAGAGGGGCTCTGGCTGCACCATTTTTTCTGAATTCAGAGTTAGACCTGAAGGTCTGATCGTCGCATTGCGACACTTGATTCTCGGCAGTGGAGAATTTCTTCCCCAGCGGAGTCGCCATCTTGTTTTCCATTGATTTGCAAAGGGGAAAACTTACAATATAAAGGGTTGAGGAGCTAAATTACAAGTATTCTTAAAAAGATTACAAGTAGATCTCCTCAGAGATTCTGGAAAAGTGTGCTAATAGGAGTTTGGTCAGCGCGCGACCACTTTGTCCCTTTGACGATGCGAGCGATGAGATTCCCATCTCGCCTGGTTCGGGGAATCAGAGAACAGATGGTTGGTAGAACCCTCTTGCTGCTTCTCAAAATCGCCTTCAATAAGGAATTCCTTCTCGCCTGGTTCCGGAGATTCCTTAAGAAGAAGGACGATGTTAGGGTATCAACACCCTGAATAGAGAAAGCAATTCTCTAAAAGGTCTCTGAATTCGAGAACACACGGTGTTTTATGAAGAAGTCTCTGCTTGTGGAGTCCTCCTACGCATTGTCCTCTCCTTGTGCCCCTGATGGGCTATTTATAGGGAGAGCAAGGGTATAATCGTCCCTTAAAAATATGGAAACAGATTGAATCAGATCTGTTTAAATCTGGAAAGTAGCCTTGCTGCGAGGCTAGGATCAGCTTCTGCGAAGCTATAATTGGCAGGTCGGTTGATCTTCTTGATCCTTTCCATATCGTTGGAGGATTTCCCCTGATCTTCTTACTCGTTTTTGGAGAGTCAAGAGATTGTGGCAATCAACTGCCAAATTTGATCTCTGATTTGATCTTAATTGGACTTGGTCTGATTAGATCCGATCTCATCTGGAGATTTGATTGGTCAAAGGTTGACTATAGCAGACCAGCAGGGGCGATGCCCGCTTTGAACTCACAGCGGAGCTAGAGACATCTTCTGGCGAAGTCCGAAAGAAACCCTTTGGCGGAGCTGAAAGTCCTCTGTGGCGAAGTTGTGAGTTAGCTTCCTGGCGAGGCTTTGAATGGCTTCGAGGCGAAGTCGAGTGATATTAGCCTCTCAGGCAAGGCTATCCCTTTGGGCTCATGTAATGCTAAGTGCTAGCATTTTAGACCTGCTGAGGTCTGTTTAGAAACAATCCGGGTTCACTGTCTGCTTGCTGGATCAGTGGAGTCCAAGTTGCTTCCTTGTCCCTCGGAGATGGGTGAAAACTGGTCTTCAGCTCGTCTATCACTTGTCTTTTGTAAATGTCAACAAGTTTAGACAGTGTTCGGACCAATAAGAATCTTGTCTTTTTTAAGTGTCAACACCGGGCAGGAGGGATCCACTATAAATATGAGCAATCAGTTCTTCATCAGCTTTCAATAACTAACCTCGACTTACTCATATATAGATGTATGTGCATTGAGTCATATGCCAGGATACATACCTAGATATATGAGTCAGACGAGTAATATTAAAAGGTGTCAACTAATAACTCATTGTGTGTTTTGCAATTCGAGTCGTATGGACTTAACTTGCGATGATGTGAGATATACGGTATATAAATGAGGTTTTCCTTATTTGGGTTATTCCTTCGACATTCTTATCTCATAATGTCGTAAATTGAGTTTATACCGCTGATTTTGCCGTACTTGCTTTCACCAGGTTTAACTTCAAATTTCTGGCTTTGTTATTGTTATATATTATATACATTTACATCCTGGTTTACCACTTATGTTCTATTTCACCAGTTTTCTACTCTTATCATATTATACCATGCATATTCCCTTCTTGATATTGCTTACTATCTCTCTGCCTGCTCCTGTATGTCTCTACTCATGACACAAATTTCAATACATGCTCTTTTGATTTGAATTTATCGATACACGTGTGCTTATCCCTGCGTGCCACTTGGCATTCACCATACCACTCGTTGGAGAGTTCTGACTCCCCTGGATCCTCATGTGCAGAGCTTAGAGCTTAGAGCTTATGGATTCTCCCGGTTATTGATCAGAGATGCATAGCGAAAGTGTGAATTATTGACAGACCAACCAAAATCCTTTCCTTCCAGGTCCCTGCTCGGCTCTCGAGTTTTCCCTTTGTGACTCGTGAGGGCCTTTTGTACAGTTCATTATTGTATATCTCTTTGTATTCTCGTATTTGCGCCTATCAGTGATGTAATTTTCTTGTAATATTGTGTCACATCCTGTGATAACTTTGTAATTGTACTCCTATGTTGGAATGTATAATGCATCCTCTATTTTCAAGCTCTGATTCTTACATGTATTGTTGTTTAGCGTATATATGTGAGGGTATTTTCGACTATTTATATACGTCACATTAACGTCTCTGTACCCGTGAGATCAGCGCGTTACAGGCCTCGTGTGTAGATTCAAAGCTCTTAGCAAAAGCACAAAATATAGTGGGTGATTCCTAAAGAATCAGTCCACACACCCAAATAGAGAAGTATCGCAGAAAAGCCAATCGCAAACACAATGAAAATACATGAAAAACCTGAAAGAAAAAAAACCACGGAGAGAGAGAAATTCCACTATGTCATGGCGATTATAAAGGGTTCCCTGGAATCCGGTTAACTTGGTCCTTTTCTCATTCGAAGGGATCCCCTATTTTTACAAGTCTTGTCAAATAGATAAGGTTAGGGAGTCCCGCACTGTTTGAATACCTAAATGCTCTATCTCCCTAAAGGTCGAGCCGAACGCCCCAGTTTGAATCAATATAGGATAGAGTCCATTTCTATCTTGTGGTTCGTGCTCGGCTGCAGATAAGGATGAACTACCCCCGGAAGGTTACTCCGTCATTTGAATTAAGATTGGGCTTAAGAATAGATATTTCTGTAATCAATCTGATTCTTTCGTTAATCACCCCACCCGCTCAAAATTCGAACTAAGTGAAGATACTGGGTTAAAAACTCTAGAAATAGCCATGCATCACAAATCCATCAGAGGTTGATTGGACATGTGTCACGATCATGGGAGGGTCAGAAAGTGACCACTATAATAGAAAATTAACTCAACTTTTTGGTTCCATCTAATACACATAAAGTGCACTAATGCAATAGTCTGAGACATCAAACAGTCTAGAAGATTGCATTACAATTCTAGTGATAGTGTGTCAAACTCTATCTAAGATTGTGGACCTAAATAATTGTAGGGGTAAATTCTCAGAAGGAATTTATCTATACTTTAATTTGTTACCTGGATCTAAGAGAGAGCAAAAGACAATGCAAAGACACAGGTTGTTATATGAAAACCCAATTTGGAAAAAAACTACAGGGAGGAGAGAGTTCACTATTTGCAAAAGATTATAGTGAACTTAACAGAGCAAAAACACTGATATGATCACAAGATACAGTGGAATTTTGACTTGGAGAAAGCTATTTTCTGTACTCAATGGGAAGTCTGATTATGGATTCTTTCTTTTCTTCTTTTTTCTCTTGGTTGACACATGTCCTCTTTCTTGTCCATCTCCTAGTGTAGATATACCCAAGGAGCTTTATTGGCAGTGCCGGCCATGCAAGTTTTAATAATTTCATGATCTGGACGTTCCAATCTCTCATAATAGCTGAGATTCTGCCCTTGATTGTAAGAGCGATTGCAACCACTTTATGTAACAGTCCATGCTCGAGTAGGGTTATTGTAACGTGTGAAATATGAGATGATCTAGTGACGTAACAGAGCCATAAATGTAGGCAAAAATGATTGAGTTGATTTCAGCGGCTACCCTACTCAGGATGAAAGAACTGGTCTCGATCGATGATGTTCTCAGAAGGAAGAGTATCCTCAGGATAATCGATTCCTTGGGAGGAGGAATAGTCTTGAGAATAACTGAATAATGCTCTGAAAGGAGATGCTTGGATGGCTCTTATTATTGGTGTCCTCATGAGGTTCTGATGGCAGGGGACATATGTCTTGATCCTGGTGTAGGTCAAAAATTGACCACTATTATTATGTTATATAAGGATCCGATGATTTGATCTTCTGTGTGTAAGCCGAACTCAACACACTAGGTCATCTACAATGAAGAATACAAGATGCACATGTATATATTACAATGACTATATAGATTCTCATAAAATGGAAATGATATTAAATCATATATTGAGTTCTAATATAAAAAAGCTAAGGCTTTTAGTATATCTCCAACAGTTGCACCATCGGCGATTTTCTTTCGTGAGACCATCGTTGATCTGTAAGAGGATTTTTTAGGAAGGCTTTTGCGGGAGAGATCTTAAGTGTAGGGACTCAAATCTCAATGAAAAGCACCAAAATATAGAGGAAAATTCCACCGGAGAATTTACCTGCAGTCAAATTTGTAAGAGAGATAGTAAAACAATGCAAACACCAGAGAATTTACATGGCAAAGGGGGAAAACCATGGTCCCAGAAGAGAGAGGTATTCCATTAATTCAAAGTGATTACATAAGACTCTTCACACTCTATTACAAATTCAATTCTCTAGGATTCAATCCCTTGGGGTCCTCCTCTTGTTTGATGGAGGTCCAAGTGTATAAATATCTTACACGTTGTAATCAAACATGTGGATATTATAAATCCCCCTAACTGCAGGATTTGAAAGTTGGGATTTCTTCATAACTTCTCGGATTATGCTCTTGATTATTGGGAGTAATTTCTGTTGTCGTTTGTAACCACCTACGCTGGAGCAGGGATTATTGCAATGTTCAAAATGTGGGATGTTCTTGCGGCGTAACTGACTCCGTGAATCAAGGGAGTCCTGCTTGCTTAATTGAAGATAAAGATCAATAAGGTGGTTGTTGTATATGTCTCGGAGCAGGAGGAGTGACCTCGGGAATAGTTGGGTGGTTCTCAGGAAGGTGCTCAGAGTATGGGAGTTCTCGGGGTGGTGGTGCTCTCGAAAAGGGAGTGACCTCGAGACGGCTGAATGGTGCTCGGGAAAGTGATTTACTAGCAGGTCTTGTCGCCTGTTTCAGGTAATCCTGATGAGGCGGGACAAGTGTCGTAATACTAGTGCAGATCAAAATTTGATCACTACACTCCTCCCCGTGGTTTTTTCCAAAGTGGGTTTCCACGTAAAAAGTCTCTCGTCTCTCGTCTTTGTCTATTTTCTGTGTTGAAATCTTGATTGTCACCTGATAATCAAGAAATCCCTAATCCCCATTGTGCAACATTGGTCATTTGACCAATCGAGTCAGAAAACCTTCACCACAATGTTATATGAAGCTTCTGCCCCTTCCCTCTTATCTACATATTCCTATAGGAGTAGCCATAGTTTTAGCGTGTTTATCTTGTTTTCTTTGTATTGCATACACGGTCATTTGAACTTATATGGTGTCAAAGGCATAAATTGGCTAAGTCATGTTAGTCATAGGTACCTCATTTTGTATTGTAATTTTTATAATATATTAATGAAATCATTCAATGATCAGCGTAACACAAAATACCCATAGTTTATTGCGTGAATAATCATTTATTTCTGTTACGTCAATAACATATTTGCGTTTGTTGTCCCCCTATTTTTATTTATAGTGTTGTTACTTTATACTATTTATGTTGTTATGTTATGTGTCACCTTCTGAACAACCCTTGGCGACAGCAACATCATATTTGTTTTGAAATCTAGCTGAATAATTTTGATACGAGTTCTTTCTTTTACTATTGAAGCCTTAAATCCGTTGTCAAATATTATTACTATGCCTCTGGACTATAGATATAATTCTAAAATGATGTTAATAGAGATGAGTATCAAAATCTACTAAGAAATGTTTGTTGCTATCAATGAGGCCAAACTCAATAGCAAAAGAAGAGTATAAAAGAGGATTATTGGTGTCCCTAATTTAAGTCCTCAATATAAAATAAATTTTCTTGAGATTTTTTATATATATTTGTTTTAAAATTTGGCTGATCAACTCCAGATACTCCAGTTCTTTTTGGGATGTTGACTGTAATATCCCTAGTTGATAACACGATATTTGTATTTTTTAAATTTATTTTGTTTCACTTATTATTTTTTATTATTAATATTAAATATACAAATTTTGTTTTAAGATATTAAATATTAATTTGGATTTATATATTATTACTATTATTACCAATACTAATATTATTATTAATAGTGTTTGTTACTATTACTATTTCATTATGAGTATCATTATTTATTATTGTTGTTTTTGTTATTGTTATTATTAATTATTTTGATTATAAATATTATTGTTAATATCTTTATTATTGATAATTACCATGAAGCATTATTAGGATTCATTATTGATTATAATTATTACTATTGTTGTTATTATTATTAGAATCCAAACCCTAACCCTAAGCTAATCTTCATTTCCACCTCTCTCTCTTCTTCCTCCTCATGGCCGCCAACCTCCACTGACCATCCCCCACATTCGTGCACCACCAATGTCCACCACAACCGCACCTTGGAGCCATGGCTGCCACGACCCTTCGAACACTCACCTCATCCACTTCTTCCTCCGCTATTGCCCGCTCACACAACCGCACCATGTCCTCACTCTCCCCTCTTCCCTGATTGCACCCTATGGCTCCTCCTCTCCCATCTTGACCTCTGCTGGAGATCCGCCAGCACCCAGAGAACCTTTTTACCTCTCTTCCACAACACTATCCACTTCTCCTTCTCTCTTTCTTCTCTGCACCTCAACCACCCCCCACAACAGTCCTCCCCTTGTTGCTGCACACAACTGGCAGCAGCCTAACCGAACTCTCTCCCCTCTCGGCTTTCTTCTTCTTCATCTCCTTCTTTCCAATACCTACCCAGCCACCAACCACCACATCATCTCCGACGAGACCCCGAAGCCCAGCCCCCGGCCTCCGTGTGCAGGCCAGCACCGAGCTCCACTCTAGGCCATCTCCATTCCACCACTCGCCTGAGTATGAGCATCACCCCGGAGTGAGCCCCGCCTTTCTCCGCCGCGATTGTATGCCGCCGGAGCCCTGCAGCTACTCGTGCTACCTCCTCTCCTCCTACATGAGTCACTTTCTCCCACTCTTGTTTCCCACTCACGTATGTGTCTCTCTCTGTTTGGTGTGCGTGTACATCTGATCAATGTATGTGTCGTTAGTTAGTGTTGTGCATGCGTGTGCATGTGTATTAAGTGTGCGCGTGTGTGCCGCATGTGGGCATATGGATTGTGAATGTGGGTGTACCTATTGTGGGTATGTGTGTATTGTCCTCCCTCCTCTTTATTTCTCTCTCTGTATGCGATGTATGTGTGCGTTGTATGTGTGCATGTGTGAGTGTACGTATGTATGTGTATGTGTGTTGGTCTGTGGGGTATGCGTGTGTGTGTGTGTGTGTTATTTCCCCTCTTAGTGTGCATGGTTGCGTGTTCCAGCATTACGGACTCGCTTATGCAATCGAACCCTGTAACAGAAGACCCGGAGTTATGCTTGCTGTGGACCCGATACTTTGGCGATTTGAAGACCCACCACACAAGGCAATTCAGAGATCCAGACCAATTCGTACAGTGAAGACCTGATGGCAATTCAGATCCAAAATCGCGTCATTTCATGAAGTGTTTAATTTTATATTATTGCTATTTACCGTTATTAGAGAACATTTTCTTTGTTTTCACTAAATTATATTTTTGTTTGATTATTGTCATGTTCAGATATTGTTGGTACATATTAATAACTATTCATAACCATGCTCACTTCGATGATATCTATACCAGAGTAGTAGTATTTTGAGACTGGGTGTACTCGATAAATTGTCAATCTGATATCTCGAGTTAGTTATTCAGTAGTTGATACTTGAATTTATTAATGGATTTAAATGGAATAAAACTTGACTCGAGGTTGGGACGGATCAGATGGGTGGACTAGTAGATCTTAAGATGTGTAGTGGATTACTAGACTAATATTGCCATACCACGGGAGAGTTTGATAGATTACAGATGATTAATCAGATGTGTCTTGATCGTTATATGCTTGTGGATTTGATATTATATTACTGAGACATTATTACCTTATCATTTCATGTAACTTTGTTAACCATTTTGGATCTGGAACTATTTGTGATCTAACTTAGACTGTGATCGTATTGGATCTTAAGGAGGATTAGTTAGCGATTGTGATTAAATGTTTGAATTCTCGTGTGAACCATCTAACAGACTCGATCTTTCTTGCTAATGTTAAATCAGATGAGAATTTAATTAGATATTGATGACTAATTAAATAAGAGATTTTTTATTAAAAGAACGGGATCTTGAACTTGGACTTATCAGTAAACTCGACTGGAGTGGAGTTGACTTTGAGATGGGAAATATGTGCTTGATTGGATTGGTCAGAACTAGTGGATTATGCATTCATGCAGTTGATAATTACCTTGGTATATGGATCTTGCGAGTGACCTTGATAGAAGTGAGAGCACATGATGATCTTGATCAAATTGGATAGTGAGAATTTGATTAGATGTATCAGAGCATACATCTATTTCAGTTACTAAGACTAGGATATATTGGTGACTAAGAGGATTAGAGTAGATTGATGAAGATGAGAGAACTGGTTATTAGTTTATTGAACTTGTGGTTTACTGTATCGGATTACCTTGACGATGGATTTAGTACTCGATATTTACAGTGATTATAGGGAGATCATGAGTTGATGGATTCATTACTGTTATATCCTAGTGTAAATGGATGGGATATTGATTAGTTCTGAATGAAATTGTCTATTGAGTTGGTACATGCCATGTTATTAGTGTGTTATCCCATTTTACTGAAAATTACTGAGAAAATATTATTAGTCCGTAACACATGTGTTGTTCCATTATTTTACTGTTTACACAGTTATATTATTCACATTATTTTTGTTATTGTTATTAACATTGTTACTTTCACCGTATCAGTCCAGTTATCTAGGTAACATGAATATTGATTGATTTAAACAATAATGTAATAGACAACTTACACTTGGATTGGGAAAATTGATAGAGGAGACAACGTCTGTATTTTAGAAGGACTTAGGATACGGGTTGCACAGCCGAGATATGGTTCCACTGCAGGGTCCGGAGATGATTGACATCCCGTATTGTTCATATTGATATTGTTATTGACTACCTAGCAGTAGGACCTACTTCAGCGCAAGGTGATTGGGTTGTGGTGCCGGCTATGTACGGAACTTACCTAAAGCATGGACAATGTCTCCAACCGATCAGTTTCAATAACATAAGACCCAGATTGACATGTGTAGTCGATATAGTGATTGGTCACTGATATTGCATATTTATCATTATATTTTCATATTTATTATATAATAAACACTGCTTTTTAATAGTATTTTTGTCTACATGAATGCATGCCTTTACTAAAGGAGATATAAGAGAAAACGAGCCCAAAAGCCCACTGAAATTTAGATTAAATAAAAATCAAGTATTAGGGAAAATGTTCAACTGATCATCAGAGCAAATCAGAGGATAACACCAAATAAAAACCAGTTAAATTTGAATTTTTATGAATCCTTTTCGGTTAGCTGAAGGTCAACAGTGACATCGACGAATTCAGGACCAAAACTAAAAATCCATCAGGAGATATAGAAGGATAATGAAATCACTGGGCGACGCTTCCTGGATTTGGCCACTTGGCCACACCCAGGCCTCAGATTCATAGCAAAAGCCACGAATGTCGACAATCAAGTAAGATATGTGAGAGTGTTTGCTCCCCCTATCTTCATGCGCTCTCCTATCTTCTATTTTACCTATAAATACTGCATATTTCAATAAAGAAAGAGATGATTAAACAGAGACAGACTTTAGGCTAGGTTTTTACCTGAGCTTAGTTTATGGTCTTGTTTTTCTCTTTATGTAATTTTCTGATTTATTAATGTAACTTAGAGGAGAGAAGATTTTCATGAGAGAATGAGAGGAGGCTTGTACTAATAGTGACACTGGTGTAAGTAATCCTTTTTTCTTTCATTTTTACTTTATTGAATCTAAGTTACATTTTTATGTTCTTCTTCTTCTCTTACATTTCTTTTTTTCTTATTTTGATGATAATCCAAGTGAATCATATAGCCTCAAAGCTGCCTCGCCCTTGCAAGTGTCATTGATGGCTTATGGTGATGGATAGCCATTTATAAATTAGTTTAGCTTGCTTCTTTATTTCCTAGTTTAGAATGGGAATGGAAATGATCTTATACATTATACTTCGATCGCCTTCAAGCCGAGGTAAATCGTTGTAACGGATCTAAAATAAGTCATCAACCAAAAGAAGTAAGTAAGTACTTTTAGGTTTTTTCTTCTTTCTTTTGATTTCTTAGTGTAGAACACACAACTTCAATCACCAACTCTTTATTCTTTTTATTTTTTCTTTAACTTAGTTTTTCATTTTCCAAAATTACTATCTTCTTCTATCTACCACTTTCTCCATATTAACATAGTTTTATTTTCCTTTCCTTTATAAAAATAAAGTAGAACTTTTAAACATTTTTAGTGAACTTAAAGAGAACTTACAACACGCTTTGATTGCAAGTACCTCCTCGTGGATCGCGACCAGCATAGCCACTTGCTATCGCGGTAGCATGAGAACTTAGCACATTTCTTAAACTCGATATTTTTTTGTGTAGGCTCACCTCACTTTTGGCGCCGTTGCCGACAAAGGATGGTAAAATTTTCTTTTAGTTTACTTAAAAGTTGAATTCTCTTTTCTATTTTTGTGTAAAGGGACCAAATTTAGGAAACTAAGCACTACAGTGGACATATTGCTACTTTGTACCTGTGCCTAAGAAGGCTGAGCATCAAAACCCACAATTTTGCGGCGCAAACGAGGCAATTGTGGAGGACTTCTAATAGAAATTTCTAGCAGAATGCTTGAAATTTAAAGATTAAGTTTCTGCAGTATTTAGTTTTCTTCCTTAGCCTATTCTGCACACTGTTCTAACTCAACAGTATAATGATGATTGTTAAATGCTAAAAATGGTTTAGACTTTGTATTTAGGCATGTGTCTAATTCATTTTCCTTTTACATTACTGTTGAAGAGTGCTGGAGCAAAGGTATGTGTTAATTGATATAGATTAGGAAACACATTTTGAGTGATTCATATTCTTATGTGTTGCTAATACTATATAGTTGTACACTGCACTAAAAAGATTAAGGCCTTGTCCTATAAATAAGATAAAGTGGAAAGTCATTATCCTCCCTTAGCCCACAAATCATCTCCTCACTCACTAACTTATCTTAACATAAAACAGAGTATATGTTGTCCCTAGGGACATCTCAGAGTCAATAGGAGACTGTTCTAAGGGAAAAGTTGTTAGAATTTGATTCTTACCAAATTGATGTCAAAGGTTGAGGATTGAGAGGCGAAACCTCAAAAAACAGTAGTTTGGCATAATTAGGCCCGTTGCTCAGGCACGGATACCTCCCACTGGTCTTGCCCCTACCTAACCAATTAACTTGTGTTCAGATTCTACAATGCACCCCCATGGACAGTCTAACCAGTTAGGAGTAATCTAGGTCTAAGGCTTAGCCTAACTTAGGCTAGATTTTTCTTTTGTTTGTTAATTTGTTTGTTCTTATTTTTGATATTTTTTTGATATGGATTATAACTTTAATTTTTCCAATGCATATAGTAATTCATATGTCACCTCGACCTCTTCTGACTCCGATATTACCAACCTAGCATTTCATAACTTTAACCAACCAAGTATGCTTGATTGGTCTTATTCGAATCAACATATCCCCCAGTCCTAATGTTATGAACAAGATTGGAATAATCATCATTTCCACTCTTTATAGAGTTAGTGGGGATATAACTCTCCCGAGTCTTATTATCAACAAGATTACCAACATTCAGCTTCATATACTCCTTGTCTCAAACAACCCATAGAAGAACCAATTGACTGGGAAAAGAGGATGGAAGCCTTAGAAGAGCTCGAGCGATGAATTCAAAATCTAGAAGACTGAAAATCCTATCAAAATTTTCAAATCCAAGATCCTTACTCCATTTTTCAAGTACCACAATAAGAAGAAAAACCTACCGACTTAGAAAATAGTATGAAATGCATGATTCAGTCCCAAAATAATTCCTTCAATAGCTTAGAAGTACAAATGGTTCATTTGAACAACTTGCTAAATGCTAGGAATAAGAAAACTCTATCTAACATATTTTCGACCATTCTCGATTGCCCAGCCAAATTGATAGGAATCAAGGATCATGGTGTCTTAGAGACTTTGACCAAGATTCAATTTCATCATAAAACTTGAACATGACCAATCCCAAATCTTGAACAAATTGGCAAGTTTTCATTTCAAGAAAATTGAACTTGATTATGAATGTGAACCTGATTCCCAACTTTGTGATTCAATTTCAATTTTTGAATCTATATTGACTTTGGCATCCTTACTCGATTTGTACCCCATTCTTGAGCCAACACTGATTCCTGTACACGTAGAGCTTGAAATTGAACCACCGATTTTTCATAGCCATATTTCATTGATGGGAAATGAATGAGATTTTTAATTTTTTGATTTTGAACTAACTCTTGAACTCAAATCGACTCTTGAACCTAAACTTGATTTTCTGGAGTCAGTATTGGTTCTCGAACCCATCTCTTTTGAGTCCAAATTAACTAATCTACCGAATCACATTCTATTGTTGGACCAAGGTATTGACCATTATGACTCCAAGATGATATTCCAAGATTGGTTATATAACCAGGATAATTTTAATGTTAAGGTCTTGCATGATCCTATTCACTTAGGGATTGTAATACTATAAATAAAAAAGGGGTCATCGAAGGTGGGTTTCATGATAATCCAAAAAATTTAGATTGGGTAGTAACGCTTGGCCCAATCCGATCACCACCAGAACAACCACCTTGAGGTAACATGTTTTCTTCCTTTTCTTCTTCATGCATATATGCATTCATTCATACATTAAGGATAATGCATGAGATAGGTGTGGGGGAGAGTTCTAACAAAACATAGGTTTTTCTTTTAATATTAAAAAAATGAAAAACAATATATAACATTTTCTTTACTTTTAAACTTTTTAAAAAGAGAGACAATATTTTGACCTATTTTTTGTAAGAAATTAAGTTAATTTTAAGGAATAGGAGAATCATAATAAGGATTTCTTAAACTTGGTTAAAATAAGATTATTTGTTTGATTTCTAGGGTTAGGAAAAAATTGGGAAAAATAATTTAATCTTGATTTTTATTTTGATGAAATATACATACTTTATACACTTACACACTTAGAGTTCAAAAACAAAGATTCTTATTGAAAACACCTAGAGGGGGGTGAATAGGTGTAAATGCTAATCTAGAAATCTTTTTAAAACAAGTATGAATGAATGATGCAACGATCACTCAAAACATGACTAAGAGCCGAATACCCGGTGAAGGGCTCTGAACTCCTTCCTCGTGATTCCTCTAGATAAGAGTTAGAGGTGCGTATTACAATCTTGTTGTATGAGTAATGATCGACAATGAAGCAAGAAATGAATTAGAAGCAATAATGAAAGGCACACAAGATATATCACAAGGTATAAAGAAAGGCAATATCACAAACAAGAAATTAAGAGCAATAGAGAGCAAGGAGAAAATCAATCGCAAACACAAAGTATTTATTCCGAGGTTCGAGCCACCGCTCTACTCCCCGCCTTCACCTCCGTTAAGGGTTTCCACTATCCACCGAGGAACTTTACAAGGTCTACCGAAGACTGGAGTACCGAACTCCACCAATACAATCCTCTACCGAAGAGGTATCTCAACAAGAACAAGAAGAAGGAACAAGTAGACAAGTGATCAACAAAAAGATCACAAACTTCTTACAAACTTCTCTTTACAACTTCCTTATAGAATGAGGAAGGAAATTTTTGCTCTAGAAGTGTTGTGAGAAAATCAAACTCAGTTGTAAGTGTAAAATGCTTGCTAACACAACTGAAAAATAATGGCTAAGAAAGCAATAGAGAATTTAGAGCTTTGAAACTATTTCTTTCTTTTGAAAACTTGTAAACTAGGGATTTTTCTTGGTATCTTTGCAAGAGACCAATCCTCTCTATTTATAGGGAGAAGAGGGGATTAAAACACAATTAAATTAAGTTTATTTGGTCAGAAAATGGTCCCCAAAAGTTCAAAAAACTCTGCTACAAAACAGGGTGAAAAATCAGAATTTAGAAAATCACCAAAGAGGAAAGAGCCGTTGGGGCTCCAGGTAGACTATCATCGGTCGACCGGCCGGTCGACTGGTAGCCCATTTTGGCATATAGCCGTTGGACTCGGTCGACCGGTCGCCGACCGTCCGCAGAGGGCAAACACTGATGGTCGACCGGTCGGTCGACCGACAAAAAACAAAGAGCAAGCTGTTTTAGGTCGGTCGATCGGTCGGTCGACCGACAGACGTGCACAGATGTGCACGTCCTGGACACAGGTCTCGGTCGACCAATCGGTCGACTGGACTGGCCTGAAATAAAGCCGGTCGACCCAGCCGGTCGACCGCCAGGCCTGAAATAGTATATAAGATGGAATTTTTCTGAACTTGGAAAATTTTCAAAATAAATTTGTTGGAATATATGGCTAAGTATCATGCAGTAAAGATAGATATACATGATATAAACAAGATATAAAATTTGTAGAAATTTGAATCATGTATAGAGATCAAGGCATGAACTTAAAACAAATATCAAAACTGAAAACTGTATTTTGAAAAATGTGTGTGTGTTCTAGAGCCAATCTACCACAACCTCAAACTTTAACAAACTAAGTCTTACATAGGTTCTAGGTGACTACAAAGTCTTCAAATGGGCTCCTCCATATGTGATCTTAAAAATCTTGTATCTTGAACCCGAAATGATCTGACTTAAGTCAAAAACAACCTTTCTTTAGGGAAGAACATTCCATGAATCCTTAGAACCCTGAAACACACTTAAACAATAAATAAGATTAGTACAAATAACTATATATGTTTTGTAATCATCAAAACTCAATAAAATGGGTGATTGTAACCTTGGTACAACAATCTCCCCCTTTTTGATGATGACAAAACATATAGTTAACAAAACATATAGTTATTTTAAACATGGGAAAGAGCTTGGAAGCTCCCCCTCAAATTATGCTATGTATAAAGGAATGACCATGTATAAAAATGAATGGCTATATACATAAAGCATAAGAAATATACAAAACACAATGCACAAAACAAAACACAAGGTAACTTTTTCTCCCCCTTTTTGTCATACATCAAAAAGGGTAAACATTGTAAAACAAATTTCTTTTATGAATCCATAATACAAACATTTAACTCACCACAAATAAAAGAAAATCTAGCATAGTATAGAGGTTTAGTAAAAATATCGGCAAGCTGAAAATCGGTAG
Organism: Agave tequilana; assembly: GCA_038442645.1. Lineage (NCBI taxonomy): Eukaryota > Viridiplantae > Streptophyta > Magnoliopsida > Asparagales > Asparagaceae > Agave > Agave tequilana. The sequence continues at coordinate 1,251,653 of JAVJIF010000127.1, forward strand.
AAACATAATCAATATCAATATCACCTTTCTTATAATGATCTCTAAGAAAGTGATACTTAATGTCAATGTGCTTAGTTTTACTATGTTGATTTACATTTTTGGTCATATGAATAGTACTAGTATTATCACAAAATATTTTAATATAGTCAGAATGCAAATCATAGTCAAGGAGAGTATGTTTCATCCAAAGAACTTGTGCACAACAAGCTCCGACCGCAACATACTCCGCCTCAGCGGTTGAAAGGGCTACCGAATTTTGCTTTTTGAAAGACCAAGAAACAAGACAGTTACCAAGAAATTGACATGTTCCACTTGTACTCTTCCTATCTACCCTACAACCCGCATAGTCGGCATCCGAAAAACTCATCATAAAAAATTGGCCGTTTTCGGATACCACAAACCCATTTCAATGGTGCCATTAAGGTATCTAATTATGCGTTTTACCGCAACTAAATGGGACTCTTTAGGACACGATTGAAAACGAGCACAAAGACAAACCGAAAACATAATATCCGGCCTACTAGCCATTAAATATAATAAGCTACCAATCATGCTACGATAAAGCATAATGTCTACATTTTTACCTTGTTCATCCTTGTCAAGCTTTGTGGTTATTGCCATGGGAGTTTTGCTTGTTTTAGCTCCTTCAAGCCCGAACCTCTTGATTAGTTCCCTTGTGTACTTGGCTTGATTGATGAAGATCCCAGCCTTCTTTTGCTTTATTTGGAGACCAAGGAAATAGTTGAGCTCACCCATCATAGACATTTCAAATTCATCCTTCATGCATGATTCAAAAGCTTGGAAAAGAGATTCATTAGTAGAACCAAATATGATATCATCCACATAAATTTGAACAATAAGAATATCATTTTTAACATGTTTTGTAAATAAAGTAGTATCTATTTTTTCTTTCTTAAAACCATTTGAAATTAGAAATGAAGAAAGCCTTTCATACCAAGCCCTAGGGGCTTGTTTTAAACCATAAAGAGCCTTGTCAAGTTTGAAAACAAAATCCGAATGTGTAGGATCAACAAACCCGGGGGGTTGTTCAACATACACCTCCTCTTCAATAAATCCATTCAAGAAAGCACTTTTAACATCCATTTGAAAAAGTTTAAAATCTTTATATGAAGCAAATGCTAGTGTCATCCGTATGGCTTCAAGCCGTGCTACCGGTGCAAAGGTTCCTTCAAAATCGATACCTTCGATTTGAGTGTAACCTTGGGCAACTAACCTCGCTTTATTCCTAACCACATTACCCGACTCATCCAACTTGTTCTTAAAGATCCACTTAGTACCAATTGTTGGTCTATCGTGGGGCCTAAGAATAAGGTGTCAAACTTGGTTGCGCTCGAATTGATTGAGCTCCTCTTGCATGGCTAGCAACCAATATGAGTCGGCCTCGGCTTCGAGGATGTTTTTGGGTTCAAAATGTGAAATAAAAGCATAGTGTCCACAAAAATCATGAAGTTTAGAACGAGTTGTTATGTAACAGCCATTTTTTTTATTTTATTTAAATACCTATATTAATAAAGATGACCAAAGAATTAAATTTCATCCTTATGAGTTATTTTCATTTTCTTTTATATGGTATAAATTAGTATATATATAGAAAATATATATAAATATTTCATGCCAAATAATTATGATATTAGAATATATGGGGAGTATATCTTAAATATTGCAAATTTTGGTATATCTTTAAGTACTCCCAAAATTGGCATAAACCAAAATAATACTATGTATTTGTACTTTGGATTTCTTTATATTTTTTAGTTAGTGGAATGAGTTAGGTAGCATGGATAGGTGAGGTGTAAGGCTAGGATCAATTTGATCCTAGCCTTGGCCAAGTGGCAAGATTAGGAGGGAGTTGTATTTGCAATAACCAGGATATTGGGGGGCCTTTTTGCATAAAGTTTTCCCCTTACGTTAGATCTGAGAAGAGAAGCCTTCTTCCTCTCTGTAAAATGTCTGAACCTTCAAACAAAAAATCAAGCCCTAAGATCTACACAATCCTTTCTCCTTTACCCAAAATCCCTCTCCACTCACTCACTCTCTTTCTCTCTCTCTTGCGCCACCACCAGCCGGCGCCACCACCAACCGCGCAGCCGCGCGGGAGGGCGGCGCACGGCCGCGCAGGGCGGCGCCAGGCCGCGCGCGGCCTGGTGGCGGGAGGGGGATACCCGATTGACCAGAGGAAGTGAAGAAATTCAGATTTGGGATATTTTTCATAAGGTAAAAAAAAACCAAACCCTAATTCTGAATTTTTGTTCCCAATTTCTCTTTTATTCCAGAGATTGATAGTTGGGTAAAGTTACAATAACACTCAATTAGTTGTTCTCATGATGATGAGTTAGTTCATAAACTAAAAACTTTCTTTGCCTCTACTGGGATTGGAGTGGAGGAATTGATCAAGAAGTAAGTGGGAATCCATCTTCTAGGTGAGTAAATTTATACTCACTTTGCTTACACTAAATTAAAGAAGTGATTATCATAATGAAATTAGGAGGAATTTGGGGAAAATAGTCATGAATAATGTATGGTAATGGGTAAACTAGTCTTCTTTTTAGGTGATTGAGTCATGTTTGTTGTATAAGTATATGACGACCTATTTATGGGATGGTTGTTATCTTTATACTCTTTTCATTAGAGCATGGTACCATAAGTGGTTATGTTATATCCTATGTTGTGTACATAAAGTCACTAATCAATATATCTACGAGGTCCGCATGAATCATAATTATATTAAATTTGATGGCATTACTAATAAAATAGCATGTTGAGTATATGGTTTATATATGAATATGTCGATGTTGTGATTTTTATCAAAACATGATAAGTGAGTAACAATCGCAATAGTATATTTTGATTATCCAATGTGTGAAGTGTGTGGATGGTAGTAACTATACTTGACATGTTGATTTCCTATGTTTGTCATATAAGAGGAGGAAGGGGCCGGGCGGGAGCCGGTAGGAGAAGGGAAGACGGTGAGTATTTGGTGCATGTTTATTACAACCATAAGGAGGAAGGGGCCGGGCGGGAGCCGGTAGGTGAAAGAAGACGGGGTTCATGGGAGTAACGTTTAAACATTTTATGAATATGTATGCTTATTTCTTATACGATAAATGAGTCATTATTGCACTCCTAGGAGGAAGGGGCCGGGCGGGAGCCAGTAGATGGGAGAAGACGGTGGAAACTAGTACCCTATAATTAGGGTGATGTGTGATTGTGCTCTAGTAAGTCACAGAAATATTGTGTTATTGGTAATTGTTTAGAAGTAACATTAGATAGTCAAGATTTGGGTAATGTAAGAATATGTGTCTAGAGACTTTCTTGTGAGGGATCAAGTAACGATCCCGCTCTAGTACATTATTGGAGGGAAATTTTAGTAATCATAAAGAAAGCCTAGCAACTAAGACTAGTAAATATTAAATCAGGGTAAGGAGGTATCTATATTCATATAAGGTTCCTCTCGGATTCCATAAAGTATGTTGTAGTATTATATCATGTTGTTATTTCCAAGTGTTTATGAAATTTACTCGCTGAGCCGTCGAGCTCATTACTTTCAATTCGTTTTCTTTTCAGGTCTGGATAAAGGTAAAAGCATAATGTAACATGGAGTACTCATGAGCAGGATGACATATGTTTCATAAAACCTTATTTTGTTCACTATGTATATGTAATTATGCTACATGTAAGCAATACCTAATTGAATGTGCTATGGTGCTACCATAATATGTAAATTTTTGTAATAGTTGTAATTAGAACTTGTGGCACAGGGTATGTTGGTGAAGTCAAGAATTGGAATCATGTTGGTATGATTATGTGGTTTATGGATGCCTTGATGGTTATATAAGAAGAAGACATGGTATGTGTACATTGTTGGGATCTTCTATATTTTTGTAATAAGTAGGTCATATGGCCGAAATTCTGGTGGATATAAGTAGGCCTTGGAGCCGAAATTTATATTTTTGTATGTGGATAAAGTTAAAATTTTAGAGGAGATGCTGCCGAAATTGTCTAGAGTTTGGAAATGAAGAAAGGATTGAGAATAAATACGTGCTACGGATCTAATCTTGCTTATTAGAAGCTGGGACCGTTACAGTTGGTATCAGAGCGTGGTTTAGGCAAGGTTAGCCTAGATAGATGTAGCATACAGGAATGGCTAAATAAGCATGTGAAATCTGTATGTATGTTTGGGTAAAAATAGAAAGAGGTATAGGAGGGATAGTAGAATCTTATGGTATTTTGACCCCGAAAGGTATGATATTTAACTGTTCTCTACGTTTGAATTTGGGTACCCGCATACCTTAATTCAAATGAATCCTGCAAAGGGTGCGGGCCCTTCTGTATGGAATTTCAGTGGTATGGGACACTGTAAAGAGAGAACAATTAAAATATCACACAAGACAGGGTTAAACCTATTGTCAGGGTAGTTCCACCTAAAGGAAAAATATGAATATCGGCATGGTTAAAGAAGCGATGATTTTCTATCATGTATTGTTATGTATTCATGCAAGTTATTATTTAGAGAAGAATTGGAAGGCAAATTGTCTAATGTAAATCTCTTACTTATACAGATGGGAGATTCAGAAATGACGGGATCGTCATCCGACAATCTGGAGTCGGAAAGTTTGAGTTGGATTGCAGACCAGATGGATTGGGATTTTGAGTCAGATGAAACCAATCCGGCTATCATTTTGAAAAGTCCCCCAGACAGTAAAAATACAGGGGTTCGCTTGGAACAAGATGATAAAAATGAAATCAGTGAGGCATAAAGTGCTATTGGGAATGCACCAACAACTGTGGACACGGAAATACTGTTTAGTAATGAAATGAATCCTGAAGGAAGAATTTTCTTTGGAGGCATATGGTGGGATTCCAGTTGGGTAGAAGACATGGATCTCTATGATGATAATGAAAATTGGAGATGTGAGTATGATAATATCCTAGAAGAAGAAGGAGAGGATCCTAGGAAGAAAATCTCGAAGAAGAAGAAGATTCTGAGGAGGAAGATCCCGAAGAGGATGATCCTGTGGAGCTAAATCAAAGAGAAGAAGATCCCGAAGAAGAGGAAAACAGTAAGGAAGATGAATCAGGAGGAGACAACAGGGAGGAAAGCTCCTCGGGTTCTAACGGAACCCCATGATAGTAGTCTAGAGGGGTGGCATTTTTGTTTTTGTTGTTTTTGTTTTTGAAGAAAATGAATGTGGACTTACATGAATGTATTTTTGTTTTTGTAAAGAAAAATGTTGTCAATAGCTATATGTATGAACAATGTATCCCTTTATGACTGCATTTGTATGTTTTAAATGAATGTAGTCATCCTAATGTAAATGTTGCCATGAAAATAGGTTGTGCATAAATGAAATCAGCGTTTTGTTTTTGAACTATTCTACTTGTTATTATTGAAGTTGTCATTGATTAAGTTCGACTATTCTTCTAGGTATTAAATGGACTTAAATTTTCCTCCATCCGAGGCCAACTCGGAGGGCGATGTCCCATTGCACAGTGCGATAGGGAGCGTCCATCCCCCAGCAAGTCAAGAATTCCTAAATGAACAATCTAACGCCAATCGGAGAATTCCAGATAGAATACCAGATTGGCTGTTGCAACTGGCAAATGTTAACAACCCTCGCAGAGCCCTTGAACAATTTCAAAAGTTTAATCCACCAGCTTTTAAAGGAGGAATTGATCCGATACAAGCTGAAGAATGGCTCCGTCAAATTGAGAAAATACTGGATGTTATGGAGTGCACAGAAAACCAATGAGTATCTTTCACCTCCTTCATGTTCCAAGGAGAAGCTGAACGCTGGTGGGAGATGATCAAAGGAGGAGCTAGGACCATGGGGAAAGAACTTTCTTAGAACTTCTTAGTTAAGAAGTTCAATGAAAAATATATACCGGGAGTAGTGAAGGACAAACTCGCAATGGAGTTCCAAGACCTAAAGCAGGACCAGTTGACTGTGGGTCAATATGAGGCCAAATTCACCCAACTGTCTAGATATGCGGAGAAATTGGTGTCTGAAGAGGAAGATAGAGCAAAAAGATTTGTTAGGGGTTTGAAGCCGGAAATCAGGAGTAAACTGATTCCCTTCCAATTACAGATATATAACCAAGCAGTAGAGAAGGCCCTAGAAATTGAAAGCGACATGCAAGAGAGCCAGGAGGCCAGGACCAGGGAACTGCCTTTTATGAAGCGCCCCCGGTATGCTAATGCGTCAAACTTTAGAGCTCATCCGGTAAGGTCCGACAGAGGTACCGGATCTTCCTTTATGCCGACCCAAGGGACCAGGGGGAACTCATGGCCCAAGAATAGGGGATTTTCCCATCCAGAGTTACCGATGCTATCTACACGCTCCAATTTTGCGGGAAGCCAGTGGTGTCCCAGGTGCAATTGAAGCCATGCTGGCAGTTGCTCTGTTGGTAAGCAATGTTTTGCTTGTGGCAAAATGGGTCATATGAGGAGAGACTGCCCAACCCTGCATGGACATCCAGGAGCTAGTAGGGGAACAGGGAGACCGACCATGGGCATTGCCCCAACAACAGGGAGACAAGCTACCGCCTTTCGGCAACCTGTCAACGGGACTCGCTCAGCCACGACGCAAGCATCAGTACAACAACCCAGAGCTCAAGGAAGAATGAACGCAATAACTCCACAGGAAGCTAGGGCATCTAATGCAGTGGTGGAAGGTACCATCTGTGTATCTAAAAATATTGCTCGAGTATTATTTGACCCTGGTGCTACCCATTCATTTATTTCTTCATCATTTGCTGCAATGGTTAACAAGAACTCTGAACCTATGAACCATCAACTAGTGGTGTCAACCCCAGTAGGCGCGAGTGTGACCACTAGTGAATATTATAAGGAATGTGAAATCATTATAGGAGAAATGAAAACACATGCAGACTTGATTAAATTAGGAGAAATGGAATTTGACATCATCCTGGGAAAGGATTGGTTGTCAACATATCGAGCTCATGTAGATTGTCACCAGAAGAGAATAATATTTAAGTTAGAAGGAGCCCCAGAAAGAGTCTATGAAGGGATGAAGGGTAAGATTTGCACTCCAATCATCTCAGCTGTGAAGGCCACTAAGCTATTAAGGCAAGGATGTCAAGGATTTCTGGCAACTGTTATAAGTGAAGACAAGCTAATGAAAGTTGAAGACATTGAAGTTGTGAAGGAATACCCTGATGTATTTCCGGAGGATTTACCCGGTTTGCCCCCAGATAGGGAGGTAGATTTTTCCATTAATCTTTTACCAGGGACAAGTCCCATATCCAAGGCACCCTATAGGATGGCCCCCGCAGAAATGAAAGAATTGAAGGACCAGCTGCAAGAACTACTAAGTCTGGGATTTATTCGACCGAGTTTATCACCTTGGGGTGCTCCTGTGTTATTAGTTAAGAAGAAAGATGGGAGCATGATGCTGTGTATAGACTACCGGGAGCTGAACAAGGTCACTATCAAGAATCGGTACCCACTGCCAAGGATTGATGATCTTTTTGACCAACTTCAGGGTGCCAGTATATTTTCTAAAATAGATCTGAGATCTGGATATCATCAATTAAAATTAAGCCGGAAGATGTTTCTAAGACAGCCTTTCGGACTAGATATGGACACTATGAGTTCTTAGTGATGCCATTTGGTTTGACTAATGCTCCAGCAGCATTCATGGATCTGATGAATAGGATCTTCCAACCATATCTAGATCAATTTGTGGTGGTCTTTATAGATGACATTCTAATCTACTCTAAAAGCAAAGAGGAGCATAAAAGTCATTTAAGGGTAGTTTTACAATTATTGAGAGAGAACCAACTTTATGCAAAACTTAAAAAGTGTGAATTCTGGCTGGATAAAGTTGGATTTTTGGGTCACATCATAAGTAAGGAAGGAATATCAGTGGATCCTGCTAAGATCGAAGCAATTAAGGAATGGCCTCGACCTACCAATGTCACCGAAGTGCGGAGTTTTCTGGGACTGGCTGGGTATTACAGGAGATTTGTGGAGGGATTCTCCAAGATAGCAGCATCCTTGTCACAATTAACCAAGAAGGGACTCAAATTCCATTGGGGAGATAGTCAGGAAAGAAGTTTTCAAGAGTTAAAGGATAAACTAACAACAGCCCCAGTCCTAGCCATGCCCATTGGAACTGAAGGTTATGTTATTTACAGTGATGCGTCAAAGTCAGGGCTAGGGTGTGTGTTGATGCAGCATGGCAGGGTAATTGCATATGCTTCTAGACAACTAAGGAACCATGAGAAGAATTATCCTACACATGATCTTGAGCTAGCCGCAGTCATTTTTGCCTTGAAGATATGGCGACACTACCTATATGGAGTCTCATGTGATATATATACAGATCATAAGAGTCTAAAGTATATCTTTACCCAAAGGAGCTGAATATGCGACAAAGAAGATGGTTGGAGTTATGAAAGACTACGATTTGGCTATTCATTACCACCCCGAAAAGGCCAATGTTGTGGCAGATGCCCTTAGTAGAAAGTCGGGAGGATCCGTAGCAGTGTTACTAACACAACGAGATGACTTATTAAAAGACATAGAGCGGCTGCAATTGGAGATCTTGGTGAAAGAAACTCGAGAAAGAATGGTGCAGGTAAGTCAGGTTAACATTGATTTTGACCTCCACAAAGAGATAAAGGAAGCTCAACTAAAAGATGAACAAGTAATTAGAATTGTGGAAGGAGTGCAAAGGGGTGAAGTTCAAGATTATTCCATTATTAAGGACTTGCTAAGAAAAGGAGGCCGAATCTATATACCTTCAGATTTTAAGCTCAAAGAGCGAATTATGACTGAAGCACATTGTACTCCTTACACTGCACATCCGGGAGCAACCAAGATGTATCAAGATCTAAGATCAAATTTTTGGTGGGAAGAAATGAAGAAGGATATAGCTAAATTTGTACAAAGATGCCTTATATGCCAACAAGTCAAAGCAGAACACAAAAAGCCCCCTGGACTCCTTATGCCATTGCAAATTCCTGAATGGAAGTGGAGCAACATTACTATGGATTTTGTTACAGGACTTCCCAAATCCCCTCAAGGATATGATGCCATATGGGTAATAGTAGACCGACTCACAAAGTCCGCTCATTTCTTACCCATCAGAATAAACTATTCAATGGACAGATTAGCCCAAATCTACCTTCGGGAAATAATCAGAATTCATGGAGTACCTGAGACTATTGTGTCAAATCGGGACCCCCGATTTCAGTCAAGACTATGGATCAGCCTATCCCAGGCTTTGGGCACTAAACTTCATCCAAGTACAGCTGCTCATCCGCAAACCGACGGACAATCAGAAAGAACTATACAAATACTTGAAGATATGCTTAGAGCATGTGTATTGGATTTCGGAGGTAATTGGGAAAAATACTTACCATTGGCAGAGTTTGCATACAACAATAGTTATCAATCTACTACTGGAATGCCACCATTTGAAGCCTTGTACGGCAGGAAGTGTAGATCTCCGATTTGTTGGGAGGAGATAGGAGACCGAACATTATTCGGAGCAGATATAGTGGTAGATACAACAGAGAAAATCCGGATAATTAGGAAGAGGATGAAAGCGGCCCAAAGTAGACAGAAGACATATGCAGATCGGCGCCGAAGACCCTTGGAATTTGCTGTAGGCGACAAAGTTTTCTTGAAGATAGCACCAATGAAGGGAGTGATACGGGTGGGTAAACGGAATAAGTTAGACCCCCGTTTCATCGGTCCTTTTGAGATATTGGAAAGAATTGGACCTCTGGCCTACAGATTAGCATTACCACCAGAAATGGAGAAGATGCATAATGTATTTCATGTATCACAATTAAGAAAATACATACCAGACCCCAGTCATGTTCTTAGTTATTCTCCAATACAACTTCAAGAAGATTTATCATATACGGTGGAGCCAGTACAAATCTTGGACCGTAAAGAGAAGGTTTTGCGGAACAAAATTATTCCGTTAGTAAAGGTATTATGGAGAAGCCAGGAAATCGAAGAGACTACCTGGGAACCGGAGGAGGATATGCGATCTACCTATCCACAACTTTTCCAAGGTACGTCGAGCTTCGGGGCCGAAGCTTCCCTAAGGGAGGTAGAAATGTAACAGCCATTTTTTTATTTTATTTAAATACCTATATTAATAAAGATGACCAAAGAGTTAAATTTCATCCTTATGAGTTATTTTCATTTTCTTTTATATGGTATAAATTAGTATATATATAGAAAATATATATAAATATTTCATGCCAAATAATTATGATATTAGAATATATGGGGAGTATATCTTAAATATTGCAAATTTTGGTATATCTTTAAGTACTCCCAAAATTGGCATATACCAAAATAATACTATGTATTTGTACTTTGGATTTCTTTATATTTTTTAGTTAGTGGAATGAGTTAGGTAGCATGGATAGGTGAGGTGTAAGGCTAGGATCAATTTGATCCTAGCCTTGGCCAAGTGGCAAGATTAGGAGGGAGTTGTATTTGCAATAACCAGGATATTGGGGGGCCTTTTTGCATAAAGTTTTCCCCTTACGTTAGATCTGAGAAGAGAAGCCTTCTTCCTCTCTATAAAATGTCTGAACCTTCAAATAAAAAAATCAAGCCCTAAGATCTACACAATCCTTTCTCCTTTACCCAAAATCCCTCTCCACTCACTCACTCTCTTTCTCTCTCTCTTGCGCCACCACAAGCCGGCGCCACCACCAGCCGCGCAGCCGCGCGGGAGGGCGGCGCACGGCCGCGCGAGGGCGGCGCCAGGTCGCGCGCGGCCTGGTGGGGGGAGGGGATACCCGATTGACCAGAGGAAGTGAAGAAATTCAGATTTGGGATATTTTTCATAAGGTAAAAAAAACCAAACCCTAATTCTGAATTTTTGTTCCCAATTTCTCTTTATTCCAGAGATTGATAGTTGGGTAAAGTTACAATAACACTCAATTAGTTGTTCTCATGATGATGAGTTAGTTCATAAACTAAAAACTTTCTTTGCCTCTACTAGGATTGGAGTGGAGGAATTGATCAAGAAGTAAGTCGGAATCCATCTTCTAGGTGAGTAAATTTATACTCACTTTGCTTACACTAAATTAAAGAAGTGATTATCATAATGAAATTAGGAGGAATTTGGGGAAAATAGTCATGAATAATGTATGGTAATGGGTAAACTAGTCTTCTTTTTAGGTGATTGAGTCATGTTTGTTGTATAAGTATATGACGACCTATTTATGGGATGGTTGTTATCTTTATACTCTTTTCATTAGAGCATGGTACCATAAATGGTTATGTTATATCCAATGTTGTGTACATAAAGTCACTAATCAATATATCTACGAGGTCCGCATGAATCATAATTATATTAAATTTGATGGCATTACTAATAAAATAGCATGTTGAGTATATGGTTTATATATGAATATGTCGATGTTGTGATTTTTATCAAAACATGATAAGTGAGTAACAATCGCAATAGTATATTTTGATTATCCAATGTGTGAAGTGTGTGGATGGTAGTAACTATACTTGACATGTTGATTTCTTATGTTTGTCATATAAGAGGAGGAAGGGGCCGGGCGGGAGCCGGTAGGAGAAGGGAAGACGGTGAGTATTTGGTGCATGTTTGTTACAACCATAAGGAGGAAGGGGCCGGCGGGAGCCGGTAGGTGGAAGAAGACGGGGTTCATGGGAGTAACGTTTAAACATTTTATGAATATGTATGCTTATTTCTTATGCGATAAATGAGTCATTATTGCACTCCTAGGAGGAAGGGGCCGGGCGGGAGCCGGTAGATGGGAGAAGACGGTGGAAACTAGTACCCTATAATTAGGGTGATGTGTGATTGTGCTCTAGTAAGTCACAGAAATATTGTGTTATTGGTAATTGTTTAGAAAGTAACATTATATAGTCAAGATTTGGGTAAGGTAAGAATATGTGTCTAGAGATTTTCTTGTGAGGGATCAAGTAACGATCCCGCTCTAGTACATTATTGGAGGGAAATTTTAGTAATCATAAAGAAAGCCTAGCAACTAAGACTTGTAAATATTAAATCAGGGTAAGGAGGTATCTATATTCATATAAGGTTCCTCTCGGATTCCATAAAGTATGTTGTAGTATTATATCGTGTTGTTATTTCCAAGTGTTTATGAAATTTACTCGCTGAGCCGTCGAGCTCATTACTTTCAATTCGTTTTCTTTTCAGGTCTGGATAAAGGTAAAAGCATAATGTAACATGGAGTAGTCATGAGCAGGATGACATATGTTTCATAAAACCTTATTTTGTTCACTATGTATATGTAATTATGCTACATGTAAGCAGTACCTAATTGAATGTGCTATGATGCTACATAATATGTAAATTTTTGTAATAGTTGTAATTAGAACTTGTGGCACAGGGTATGTTGGTGAAGTCAAGAATTGGAATCATGTTGGTATGATTATGTGGTTTATGGATGCCTTGATGGTTATATAAGAAGAAGACATGGTATGTGTACATTGTTGGGATCTTCTATATTTTTGTAATAAGTAGGTCATGTGGCCGAAATTCTGGTGGATATAAGTAGGCCTTGGAGCCGAAATTTATATTTTTGTATGTGGATAAAGTTAAAATTTTAGAGGAGATGCTGCCGAAATTTTCTAGAGTTTGGAAATGAAGAAAAGATTGAGAATAAATACGTGCTACGGATCTAATCTTGCTTATTAGAAGCTGGGACCGTTACATGTTACCTCTTGAGATACTTCACCTATAACAAGATCCTTGGGATGATGTGGATTGTATCTCCAATCCTTTGGAAGTTGTTGAGTAGGCTCCACTTCATTTCCTTGAATTTTATTTCCTTGAGCCTCCTTTTCTTGAGCTTCATTTCCTTCATCATCCTTTTGAATGCTTTCAATAGTTGGTGAGTCCTTCAAGGTAACTCTCTCCATATCTTCATGCAAACAATCTATTTCTACAACATTCTTAACAAACAAATTAGATTCCTCAAATTTTACATGTATAGACTCTTCAATAGTTAAAGATGACTTATTGAAAATTCTATAAGCTTTACTAGTATTTGAGTAACCTACAAAAATTGCTTCATAAGACCTTGCATCAAACTTTACTAAGTTATCTTTTGTATTCAAAACAAAACATTTGCATCCAAAACTTTAAATTATGAAACATTAGGCTTCCTAGAAAAATAAATCTCAAAAGATGTTTTTGAAGTATTTTTGCATAAGAAAACACGATTTGATATATAGCATGATGTATTAACGGCCTCGGCCCATAAATAATTTGGGAGACCGTATTCACTAATCATTGTCTTAACCATCTCTTGTAATGTCCGATTTTTCCGTTCAACTACTCCATTTTGTCTAGGACAAGATAGTTCATGCTTAATTTCATGTTCTTCACAAAAAGTGATAAAGGGTAGGTTAATGAATTCACCACCTCTATCACTTCTTATTCTTACAATAGAAGACTCTTTTTCCTTTTTAACTCTTTTCTTAAAGGCTTGAAAATGTCAAAAGGCTTGATTCTTGTGCTCTAAAAAGAAAACCCAAGTAAAACGCGAAAAATCATCAACTAAAACAAATGCAAAACGATTCCCACTTAGAATTTTGGTTTGAGTAGGACCAAACAAATCCATATGGATCAACTCCAAGGGACGTGATGTCATGATATCCTTGATTGACTTGAAAGAGGACTTGGTTTGTTTCCCAAGTTGGCACGCGTCGCAAACGCGGTCCTTTTCAAAGTTCAAGCAAGGAATACCTTTCACCAATTCCTTGTTGTTTAGCCTAGATAGATGGTCAAAAGAAATGTGTCATAGTCTTCTATGCCACAACCAAGAGTCATCATTGAGGGCTTTCAAACAAGTAATATTGCAAGACATATTAGACATATCAATCATGTAAACATTTTTTCACGAAAACCAAAAAAATATACAAGTGTTAGAAAGTCTATCAATAACTTTACAAACTAAATTATTAAAAAACAACATTAAAACCTTTATCACAATGTTAACTAACACTCAAGAGATTATGCTTGAGGCCATCAACTAAAACAACATTTTCAATTAAAGGGGATGTACCAAGTTTAACATTACCAATACCGATGATATTTCCCTTGGCATCATCTTCGAAGGTGACGGTGCCACCTTCATGGTATCTTGATAGGGTTGCAAAGTTGTTGATGTCCCAAGTCATGTGCCTTGAGCAACCACTATCAAGATACCACAATCCTTTACGTCTTTGGGCCTTTGAAAGTACCTACATCATTTAACAAATTTATTGACTTTGGTACCCAAACTTTCTTGGGTCCTTGAAAGTTAGTATTTCGAACCCAAACATTATGTTGAGATGCATTAAGTCTATCATAGCAAAACTTAACTAAGTGACCTTTACGGCCACAATAAGTGCATGAAAATACCTTCCCATACATGAATGCATGATGTGTGTGTGGAGGATGAGCATGTTTGGGGGGTTTGGCATGATGTAAAGGTTGTGATCTATGAGCATTAGCATGAATAGCATGATTAACATGAGATTGTTTCTTAGGGACTAGTTTCTTTGAAAACATAGCCTCAATTCTAATCTTATCGAATTCACACTTTTTCAAAACTACTCCTAATGAGTCAATTTTCTCTTTAAGCATGGAAATCTCATCTTCATTAACTTGTGGAAACTTGCCTTTACAAGAAATCTTATAGTTATTAAAATCTTTTTGAGTAGAAACTAAAGTAGAAAGTAATTCATCTTTTTCTTTAGAAAGAGAGAAAACTTGATGGCTAAGAGATTCATTTTCCTTTTTCATTTTTAAATACTTTTTCTTAAGAAATCATAATTGTGTGAGAGTTCTACAAATGCTTCTCCTAATTCATCCATGGAAAGCTCACAATCAAAAGAGGTATCGATGGTACCTTGCTTGTGCCTTCATTAGCCATGAAGCACATGTTGGCGGTATCAATTTCCTCCTCGGATTCACTCTCGGAATCCCAAGTGGCCTTTAAAGCTTTCTTCTTGTAAGGCTTCTTGGAGGTGGAGGGCTTGACTTTATCTGGGCATTCCGCAACAATATGACCCGGCCTTTGGCAATTGAAGCAAATAATTTTCTTCTCTTCTTTACCACCTTGCGATCTCCTTCTATCTTGGAACTTTGCCTTGTTATACATCCCCCGAACGTTCTTAACAAGAAGTGAGAGCTCTTCGTCATCTTCTTCTTCATTGTCTTCGTCGGAGTATGAGGATTGACTCTTGAAGGCAATTGTTTTCTTCTTGGAGGGAGCCATTTCTTCTCTTACTTTTCTTTCCATCTCATGGGTCTTGAGGTTCCCAATGAGACCTATAAGCTCCATCTCCTCCTTGTCGTTGAGTTCCTTCAAGGTAGTTGCTTTGACTTCCCAAGAAGGAGGAAGAGCCCGGATGATCTTCCTTACTCTTTGGTCGTTGTCAATAGCATCACCTAGAGAGGAAAGTCCATTAGTAATCTTGGTAAATTTTGTAACCATATCATCTATGGTTTCATTTTCATTCATAGAAAAATTTTCATATTGTGAGCGAAGAAGGTCTATTTTAGCCCTCTTCACTTGTGAAGTCCCCTCATGAGTGACAAGCAAGTGTGACCAAATTTCATGAGCGGATTTACAATGAATAACTCTAGAAATATCATCATCATTAAGTGCTTGGAGCAATGCATAGTGAGCCCTAGCATTTGCATCAAATTCTTTGGTCTCAATTTCGGACCAAGTGGACTCATCACCGGTGGGTGCACTAAATGGTTTGGTCACCGCCTTTGCAACTCGGCTTCCTAGAGATTGCAAAAATACGGTCATCTTAACCTTCCATATGGGAAAGTTAAGGACATCAAACTTTGGGGGGGTCTTAATTCCTTCAGCCATATTTACTAAGTGAGTGAGTAAGAAATGAATGTGGAGATTAGCAAATGAAGGATCTCTCTAAGGTTGTTAAGCCAAGAGCCTAGAGACCTATGCTCTGATACCAATTGAAAACACTAGAGGGGGGTGAATAGGTGTAAATGCTAATCTAGAAATCATTTTAAAACAAGTATGAATGAATGATGCAACGATCACTCAAAACAAGACTAAGAGCCGAATACCCGGTGAATGGCTCTGAACTCCTTCCTCGTGATTCCTCTAGATAAGAGTTAGAGGTGCGTATTGCAATCTTGTTGTATGAGTAATGATCGACAATGAAGCAAGAAATGAATTAGAAGCAATAATGAAAGGCACATAAGATATATCACAAGGTATAAAGAAAGGCAATATCACAAATAAGAAATTAAGAGCAATAGAGAGCAAGGAGAAAATCAATCGCAAACACAAAGTATTTGTTTCGAGGTTCGAGCCACCGCTCTACTCCCCGACTTCACCTCCGTGAAGGGTTTCCACTATCCACCGAGGAACTTTACAAGGTCTATCGAAGATCAGAGTACCAAACTCCACTAATAAAATCCTCTACCGAAGAGGTATCTCAACAAGAACAAGAGAAGGAACAAGTAGACAAGTGATCACCAAAAAGATCACAAACTTCTTACAGACTTCTCTTTACAACTTCCTTATAGAATGAGGAAGGGAATTTTGGCTCTAGAAGTGTTGTGAGAAATCAAACTCAGTTGTAAGTGTAAAATGCTTGCTAACACAACTGAAAAATAATGGCCAAGAAAGCAATAGAGAATTTAGAGCTTTGAAACTATTTCTTTCTTTTGAAAACTTGTAAACTAGGGATTTTTCTTGGTATCTTTGCAAGAGACCAATCCTCTCTATTTATAGGGAGAAGAGGGGATTAAAACACAATTAAATTAAGTTTATTTGGTCAGAAAATGGTCCCCAAAAGTTCAAAAAACTCTGCTACAAAACAGGGTGAAAAATCAGAATTCAGAAAATCACCAAAGAGGAAAGAGCCGTTGGGGCTCCAGGTAGACTATCGGTCGACCGGTCGATCGACCGGTAGCCCATTTTGGCATATAGCCGTTGGACTCGGTCGACCGGTCGCCGATCGTCCGTAGAGGACAAACACTGACGGTCGACCGACAAAAAACAGAGAGCAAGCAATTTTAGGTCGGTCGACCGGTCGGTCGACCGACAGACGTGCACAGACGTGCACGTCCTAGACACAGGTCTCAGTCGACCGGTCGGTCGACCGGACTGGCCTGGAATAAAGCCGGTCAACCCAGCCGGTCGACCGCTAGGCCTGAAACAGTATATAAGATGGATTTTTTTCTTAACTTGGAAAATTTTAAAATAAATTTGTAGGAATATATGGCTAAGTATCATGTAGTAAAGATAGATATACATAATATAAACAAGATATAAAATTTGTAGAAATTTGAATCATGTATAGAGATCAAGGCATGAACTTAAAACAAATATAAAAACTGAAAATTGTATTTTGAGAAATGTGTGTGTTTCTAGAGCCAATCTACCACAACCTCAAACTTTAACAAACTAAGTTTTACATAGGTTCTAGGTGACTACAAAGTCTTCAAATGGGCTCCTCCATATGTGATCTTGAAAATCTTGTATCTTGAACCCGAAATGATCCGACTTGAGTCAAAAACAACCTTCCTTTAGGGAAGAACATTCCATGAATCCTTAGAACCCTGAAACACACTTAAACAATAAATAAGATTAGTACAAATAACTATATATGTTTTGTAATCATCAAAACTCAATAAAATGGGTGATTGTAACCTTGGGCCAACACTTATGCCTATAAAAAAGAAGAAAAAAAGAAAAAAATATATATCTCAAAATTTTTTGATTAAGTTGGGTATTTGTGCTTCATAAAGTATAAGTATTCACACCTAAAAGTGGTCCATATAATTAATAAAATCCTCAGTTTTGTGGCCTTTGTTTCCTCGAGTCCTTAAGTCCTTAGGGCGTTTTCTCACCTGGTACCCTAAGACCGTCTGGTTTAGGAGTCACCGATCTAAGGATCGTTACATGGGAAGATAGAAAGTTTAATAGAACTAAGAGATAATATCACTAAAATTATAAAAATAAGGCATAAGAGCTAGAGTTGAAGAACCCCGAGTCAAACTTCACGGTCATGAAGGTACATATGACTTATAGTAAAATAATAGATTAAATAAAAAATACAGTTTGACTCCTTACCTTAATTGATAACAAGTTTTGAATAGAGACTATGTTTAGGAATGAAAAGTTCAGTTTTCCTATAACTTATATATTATTTGAATTTTTACAAAAATACTTCAAATATTTTCTCTCTTTTGCAAAATGCTTTTTTGAAAATACTAACACTTTGTTTCTCTTTTTTTTTGGACTTTGTGGGTGTAACCCACTTAAAACCTTTACGGAACAAAACTCATCCTTTATGGGTAACCTAGAGATTTAATGGCTTATTACACATGTTAAGTGCAACCGTGATTCTTATGAAAGTGAGTTAGACTAGGTTAGCTCTATTTTACTTTTGTTTTGCTCGAGAACGAGTAAAAGATAAGTGTGAAGTGAGATTGGTCATTGATATTGTATATTTATCATCACATTTTCATATTTATTGTATAATAAACACTATATTTTAATAGTAATTTTGCCTAAATGAATGCATGCCTTTACTAAAAGAGATAGAAGAGAAAATAAGCCCAAAAGCCCACTGAAATTCCGATTAAATCAAAATCAAGGATTAGGGAAAATGTTCAGCTGAAGATCAAAGCAAATCAAAGAGATAACACTAAATGAAAACTGGTTAAATTCGGATTTTTATGAATCTATTTCGTTAGTTGAAGATCAATAGTGATATCAACTAATTCAGTATCCAAACTGAAAATCCATCAGGAGATAAAGAAGGATAATGCAATCACTAGGCTACGCTCCCCGGGTGTAGCCCCCTAGCCACATTCAGGCCATGGATCCGTGGTAAAAGCAGTGGATCTGCAACAATCCAGTAAGATATGGGGGAGCGTTTACTCCCCCAATCTTCGTACGCTCCCCTATCTTCTATTTTGCCTATAAATACTAAATATTTTGACAAAGAAAGAGACTAAGCAGAAATGGACTATAGGCTAGGTTTTTACTTTAGTTTAGTTTAGGGTTTTATTTTTCTCTTTATGTAATTTTTTTGATTTATTCATGTAACTTAAAGGACAGAAGAGTTTAATGAGAGAATGAGAGGAAGCTTGTACTGATAGTGATACAAGTGTAAGTAATCTTCTTTTCTTATATTTTTACTTTATTGAATTTAGGTTGCATTTTTTGTTCTCCTTCTTCTCTTACTCTTCTTCTTTCTAGTTTTGATGAGAATTCAAGTGAATCCTATAGCTTTGAAACTGCCTTGCTTTTGCAAGTGCCATTGACGGCTTATGGTGATGGATAGCCATTTCTAAATTAGTTTAGCTTGCTCCTTTATTTTATTGTTTAGAATGGGAATGGGAAAGATCCTATATGCCATATTTTGATCGCCTTTAAGCCGAGGTAAATTGTTACAATAGATCCAAGGTAAGTCATCAATCGAAAGAGGTAAGTTAGTACTTTTAGGTTTTTCTTCTTTCTTTTGATTTCTTACTACAGAACACACAGCTTCAATCACCAACTGTTAACTTTTTTTATTTCTTTCTTTAACATAGTTTTTCATTTTTCAAAATCACCATCTTCTCCTATCTACCACTTTCTCCAAATTAACATAACTTCAATTTTCTTTTCTTTATAAAAAAATAAGAATTTTTAATCATTTTTAATGAACTTAAAAGAGAACTTGCAACACGCTTTCATCAAAGTCCCTCCTTGTTGATCACGACCCGCATAACCACTTGCATCATGGTAGTATTATGAACTTAGCACGTTTCTTAAACTCTGTATTTTTTGTGCAAGTTCATCTCAATCACGTAGTATGAGATGTGTCTATTGCAGGTGACAATTGATATTTTCTGACTTAATTATTAATAATAAACTGTCTATATTGTGCTGTGATTGACAGCTGACACATGCATGACATAATAGATACCTGATTTGACACATGACTCTCTGTGTGCTATGATTATTACTTTATTTATGTTACTTATTATCCAGTACATTGTATAGCAGGATTGTGTGTTTTGTACTCAGTATATGCATGTGCACCTTCTCATTATTTTACACACTCATTGGGAGTTTCTAACTCCCTAGAGTTGCACGTCCAGGTCTATATATGTTACCTTGCTGATCAGGTATTTGCAGAGAATCACATGCCTTAAGAGGAGCCAGAGTTTTCTTACTTGATCATTCTTTCTCAGTATATTTTTGTTTATCTTTATTCCTATTGTTCTCTTAATTCTATGTATTGGACTCAGTGCTTGTTCTATTCCTTTATTCATATGCTATTATTGTGTTAGAAATTTATATGTCATATTACAGATATGTTGATTCTTCATAGTGATTAAATAGCTTGCTCAGGTTACTTTAGGCTTAGCGTGTTTACATGGCGTATTCTACTCACGTATATACGTTGCCGACTCTCGTCGCGACTCTGTTTTTACATTTTTTGGGAAGCGAGGCGTGATAGGGTTTTCTTGGGGTCAGAGCCATGTTCGATATAAAACTTACTGGTAACTTAAGACGAGTTATATTAAAACTGCAATATACATAGATTATTCACACTATAATATTGAGTCTACTTGAGAATTGATCGTTCCCCTTTAAAAGTCCAACTCATGATTTTGATATTCCTGATTCCAACTCTTCTTCTAGAATAGATTGGATTCTCTCCTTGATTCTCATATCCTTCTTAATTCCTTTTACATGACTTTGTCTCTTAAAACTGGGCCATCATATCCGATTCGACGATATAAATCAGAGCGCGTAGTTGATGGTCGAAAAAATAGAGATAGGTTAAGGTTGGAAGGATGTTATCTGAATGTTGATTGAGTCTTTGCCTTTCATAATTTATCCACAGGTGGAAGGGCTATGCAGGTCAAATCTATGGGGAGGAATGCGATAGAAGCTTTTTGGTATCTTTTTAAACACTAAGTAGATTAATAGTTCTTTTTCAAAAAAGAAAGAAAAAGTCTATGTAAGTGTTAGACGTAGGAAGAAAATGAATATATGATTTGGTTTGGAGATTAGTATTTTGAAAAGACTTAAAGGAACGTGGCTTACTAATCATCTACCACTACTAACTCACTAACCTATACTAGAATATTCTTCATTTTGAATTATAAAAGTTCTTCACTTTAAATTATATAAGTTACACCTAAGAGTTGCATTCAATTCATGTAAGATAATAAGATAATAACTAAACCCTAATTGAAATAATCACTAACGAACACCTAACATTAGACTATCAAAGCTTTTGAAGCATGGAATAAGAAGATTAACCAAGACTCAACATTAAACCATCAAGACTATCTAAGCATAGAATAAGGAAAACCATTGGAAAGTATTAAGAAATAGATTAATTCATCATCATCATGTGCCTTCAAGAACTTTTACAAATCCTAAAGTTAAGCATGCATGTTGATCATATAACATAGAACTAGAAGTAGTGCTGGGTAGAGATTAGCAAACCATAAACTAACCTAGCTTAGCATGGTGGTAATTAAGAAAGCATGATAGAGAAGATTGCATGGTAAAAGAGAAAGCAAGTAAAGAAAACAAGTCAAATAAAAGAAGAAAATTTAGTAAAAGAATAAAAGAACCTTTATTGAATCTATCACCGTCAATTACGAGAACTCCTTCTTCTCTTAACAAATCTTTAACTAAACTAAATCCTAAAATTACAAAAGAAATTCAGAAAAGTGAAAAAAATCCTAAGCTATAATCTCAAGAGTAAATCTGAGATACTCTCTGTTACTCCTCCGGTGTGCTATTTATAGAGAAAATAGGAAGTAGAGTCCCAATTGAACACTTGCACCCAACCACAACAGGAGAAACCGCCAGAAAGTCGCGAAAATGCAGCTTTTACCGCGGCAAAATAGGGGTGGCTGGGTACGCATTTTTGTGCGTGGCTTCATCTCGTCCGTCCGTCTGGAGATTTATCCTCGGAGTCTTCATTAGAATGCTGGATATAGAGATAATATCTATTTTTATATAACTTTGGAAGCAAGTTGTCTCCTAATCCGAATTTAAATTTAAATCTCCTCCTTCTCTCCAAGTAGATAGCTTTATCCCATCCATCTTCTATAAATAAATCTTATGATTTTAAATTTGAATTGTGAAGATGAAGATTTATCCTTTCCTCCTCTGGATTTCAAATTGATTTAAATTGAAATTCAAATTTAGATAGGATTAGGGATAAAATAGAAGTTTTCTCTATCCTTATTATCCCATTTAGGTAACTACACAATAAAAAAGAGGGTTAAATAGCAAAGTTAAATCAAGAATAATCAAGGATAAATGTGCAAATGTGATATTAAAAATACAAAATTGAGATGCAATTACACGCCCACACCTATCTTTTGATTGTCTTTGAGCAAAATAAAAAAAAACTAATCTAACCTAAATTACTTCCATAGGAGTCACGGTTGTACTTAGCATGTATAACAAGCCGTTAAACCTCTGATTACCCTTAGAGGACGACTTTTGTCTCGTAAGGGTTTTTAGTGAATTACACCCACAAAATTCATAAAAGAAAGAAAAGCAAAATGTTAGTATTTTTGAAAACTAATTGAAATTGAGAAAATATTTGAAATGTTTTTGTAGAATCAAGTAATCTATAAGTCTTAGTATCATCTAATAATTTATTCTTATACTTAGTCCCTATGTAAGTATTTACTATCAATCTAGGTTAGGATTCAAACTGAATTTCTCACTTAATCTATTATTTTACCTTAAGTCATATGCACCTTTGTGATCATGAATTTTGACTCAAATTCTTCAATTTCAATTCTTATGCCTTTTTTTAAAGAAGAGTCGAAGAATTACCACTTTGCTGCCCTTTAAGCACTTCTTTTTTTTAATATGTATAGCTCATCTAATTTTCTTTTATATAAATATATCAATACTTCTTAAGACTCTAATACCTAACTAAATGATTATTAGATGTGCTAATACATATATTATATTTATATATATTTTTTTTCAATTGGTATCAGAGCCTAACCTAGCATTTGGTTTAACTACCTTAGGGAGATCCTCTTTATTTGGCTATATTCATTTGTTGCATCTATTATTTGTTTGTGCACTAACTTGTTTCATGGCATCACTCGACTTCTCTAGCATCAAATTGTTGGCCCAATGGCCTTCCACTCTAGTTTTGATGATGATCAACACTCATGTAGTTATGTTTACTAATATTCTTGTGTTTCTAAGTTTCAGATCATTAACAGGATATTAGGTTGGTGATTAGCTTCAACAAGATGATTAGAAGCTATTCATGATGATTCCGGTGCCAAAGCTTAAAGATCATACTTTGCACTTGGAGAATCACGGAGTTTTGGACCGAGTCTACTTGAAGATGAAGATCGTCAAGAAGACTTAGGTATCCTAGTTTAGATAGAGTTTTAGATCCATTTGTAAAGCTTAGTTTAGTTGATATGCTCAAGTGAACACAAAACACACACGTTTTATGATTTGATATTTGGTTTTTATGAATAGTTGATCAAAACAAGTTTACATATGGTATATGTATAGTAGATGTTTTCTATTTATACATACATGCTTTAACTTGGTAAACAAACTTATTTTGATATCCCTATTCATGTTTTGGAAAAATCAAGTTTGACAAAATACAGGTTTTGTTTTTGATAAAATTTGCAAGACTCTAAAATGAATTGATATGTTGATATATTGTCTTGAAATTTTTATCACATGTTTATGTTTTAACATAAAATGATAAAACAAGTTTTAGAAAAACATATTTTTAGAAAAACAGTTTTTATTGTGATTAAAACTATTTAGTGGATTTACTGTGAATTTATGGGATTTTTATTGAGTGAAAAGACCTATTTTCAAATCCCGTATCTGTGCAGTTCTGCACTGTGCCTGCCAGGCCAGTTCGGTCGACCGGAACGGTCGACCGCACCAAGGGCCGGTCGACCGATCCGGTCGACCGACGTGCACAGACGTGCACGTCTGTTAGGCACAGTGGACGGTCGACCGGGCCGGTCGACCGGGCCTGAGAGCTCTGCTCTCGGTTTATTTCGGTCGACCGGACCGGTCGACCGATGTTGCCCAACGGTCACAAATTTGACCGTTGGCGGTCGACCGGGCCGGTCGACCGGCAGTTGGTCAGACTGCCACATCAGCCTAACGGCTAGTTTTTCCTAGGGGCTATATATACCCCATTTCTCCATTGTTTTGAACAAGGATTTTTGAGCTAAAAATTTTCAGTTTTCTGAAGAGTTTAAAAGAGTTTTTAAAAGAGTTTTTAAGTCAAAAAGATTTCATCTTATTTGTTTTTGGGTTTTTGGAAAATCAAAGAAAGCTAGGGTTTTGGGAGATTGTTTTGTTTTTCATTTTCTAACATTTACAAGTGATTTCCCAAATAGTTTTTCTTGTTGCTGGTTTCCAAAAACACCTTGTTTCCACACTTGAGCTATCACCTATCCTAAACTATTAGGATCTTGTTTTTGTGGAAAAAGAAAAGAGAAAAAGAAAGAGAGAGTTTGAGGTTGTTGTTGTAAACCTCTTGTGTTGTAACCCTCCTTTTATTTGTGAATCCCTCTTCGGTAGAGGTGATCGGAGTGGTATTGGTTTGGATCCCTCAAGTGTGAGGTGATTGGGATTGTGTTTGTAAGCCTCTTAGGTAGAGGTGTGGTTGTTGGTTGACACCTCTAGTGTGAGGTGTTGTGGTTTGTATTGAGAGAGGAGTTCGGTACTCCTTGGGTTGTAAGAAATCCTCTTCGGTAGAGGTTCCCTCGGTGGGAGTTGAGATAGTGGAAATCCTACACGGTGGTGTAGGCGGGGATGTAGAGCAAGGTGCTCGAACCTCGAAACAAATCTCGTTGTTTGCGATTGCTCCCATTGTCTCTCTAACTCTCTCTCATTTACTTTGTGCAAAGCATTATACTTCATATCATACCATATTTGCTTGTGTTGTGCATAATTCATATTGCCATATCATATTTGCTTGTGTTGAGCATAACTCATATTGCCATATCATATTGCTTGTGTTGCCTTGCATTATTTCATATTGCTATATCCTTTATTGCTTGGCTTGATTGTGTGTGCACATTGCTTGGATTGCTTGTGTGTGTGTGCCTAACTTATACTCATCCAACAAGAGCTTCACATAGCACCTCAACCCATTTCAAGGGGAATCAAGGGGAGTTAGTCCAGAGCCTTGCAAGGGGAATTCGGCTACACTTGTTGTATTGTATTAGTTTGTGCATAATTTGCATTTGCTTCCGCATTTAGCGCACTTAGTTTGCATTAAGTTTCTTAGATTAGCACTTACACCTATTCACCCCCCCTCTAGGTGTTTTTTCACAAATCCCCACCCAAATTTGATGGTTTGAACTTCCTAATTTGGAAGGTCAAAATAAACCAATTCCTAAAATCCCTAGGAGTTAGAGTTGTCAAATCCATTACAAAGGAATTTGTTGAACCTCACGGTGATAAGGATACATGGTCCAAAGCAACCGCTAAGGACTATGAAGCCAATGCAAAAGCCTAATATGCACTTACACAAGCATTAAATGAAGATGATCTTTCTCGTGTAATTAATTACAGATCTGCTTATGAAGTTTGGAATGATCTTATCATTACTCATGAGGGGACGTCGCAAGTCAAGAGATCCAAAATTGACTTGTTCTATTCTCAATATGAGAATTTTTATATACTTGAAAATGAAAGTATAGATCAAATGCTCATTCGGTTCACCAAGATCACTAATACTTTATTCTCTTTAGGTGACAAGGTTGATAATGACCAAAAGATCCGAAAGGTCATTAGAGCTCTTCCCAAATCTTAGAAAGTCAAGGCAACCACCCTCAAGGAGCTCAAGAAAGGGAGGAGATGGACTTCTCCGGCTTCATCAGTAATCTCAAAACCCATGAGATGAAAATGAAGGTGAGAGAAGAAAGGGAGGCTCTAAAGAAGAAGCAATAGCTTTCAAGGCAACTCCATCCTCCTTTGATGAAGATGAATCATCAGAAGACTATGATGAGGACTTTGCCATGCTCATTAGAAAAGTGGGCAAGATATTCTACAAGAAAGGTAGACAAAGCAACTTCCAAAGTGAATGACCTCAAGGAAGACTTGAAAAGAAATAGGAGGAAATGGGTCCGTGTTTCCATTGCAAAAGAACGGGTCATCTAATTGCGGATTTCCCCTATTACAAGGTACAACCTCCAAGAACGTGCAAAAGAAGAAGAAGGCGATGGTGGCCACATGGGATGACTCGGAGACAGAATCCGAAGAGGAGATCGACACTGCACACATGTGCTCATGGCACAGGTGATGAAGCATCTAAGGAAAACATAGAAAACTCTTTAGAAGAAGAGGATTTGACTATGGATAAATTAGCACTATTTTTTGAAGAACTACAAAATAGATATGAAATTTCTCTTTCACAAAACAAAAAATTGAAAAAGGAAAATGATTTATTAAAGAACAAATTTGAGATTGTTTTAAATGAGAAAAATGATTTGTCAAAATCTTTTGAGAAAACGAAAATGGATTTTGAAAAATATAAAACTACTTATAAGGGTAAAAGCTCAAGTATCACTTATAATAAAAATGAATTTATGGATATTCAAAAACGCATTGAGATTTTGGATACTACTTTGAAAAAGTGTGCATTTGTCAAGAACAAATTTGCATCTATGTTTCTTAAGGGGAAAACCCAAAGGAAACACACTCCTCATGCATCAAACATACATCATGAAAATCATGCACACTCACATCAACACAAGCTGCATTTATGTATGGAAAAATATATTCTTGTGCTCATTGTGATCGCAAAGGCCATTTGGCTAAATTTTGTTATGCAAAATTAAACATGATAAATAAAAATATTTGGGTTCGAGAAAGTACTAACCCCATAGGACCAAAAAGATTTGGGTACAAAGGACACGCCAAATTTGATTGATACAGGTGCGTCATCCTCCTCCAAGACTTAGGGGGAGATGGTGCCCGGGTGGTGGATGCATCAAAACTCAATGAACAATCGTCACTTGCATCACTATCAATGAGGCACCTATGTTGGAGATTGCCCGTGATTTGGTAACTTCTCTACTTGAGAATTTTATTTCTAACTAGACCTATACATGCACAGGATTTGCTAGTTTCATTTTGTGATAATATGATTTAATTATGTAGACTTGCATATCCTTATTTTTTTGTATCTTGACTATAGTTGAGATTGTGTATTTAGTTTGCTTTTATTTCTATACTTGTCATATTTTGTTTGTCCATCTATCAAGTATTTTTTTATTTCATTAATAAATGTTTTTATAAGTATAATTGAAAATTTATTTAACCATAATTAAGCAAATAAATAGAGATAGCAATTGCGCGCCTCAACTCTTATCTAGAAGAATGTAGAGGAGAAGTTTAGAACCTGTAAAGGGGTATTCGACTTCAATATCTCAAATTTATCACTTAATTATTGAGAAATATGTTGTTATTAATAATATAAAATAAATAAAAATTTAATTTTATCTGTTTCTCATGCCTATTAAAATTTTAACATTGTTTTCATGTTTTACATGTAAAAATATATTAGTCTCTAATTCCTTTTAAAAGAAAATTAGCATTAAAACAAAATTTTCAATTTTTAATTGTTTTGGGCAGTTACGGTTGACCGACCGGTCGACCGAGTTAGCTTGTTATAGACCCGGTCGACTGGGCAGTCGACCAAGATAACCTGTAATACAAAAAAAATATTTTTGCCCGAAGCCGATCGACCGGGCGGTCAACCGACTGCAACTGAGTTCGCTCTCGGTTTGCGCCAGTCGACTAGGCGGTCGACCGAAAGTCGGGTTTGGCTGTGTTTACCCGGTTTTATATAAAACCCTAATTCCAAATTCCCTCATTCTCTCATCTCTCCACTGGCTTCTCTTTCTTCCCTCTTCAATTCTCCTCCCAAACCAAATCCAACCCATTAAAAACTCTTCCAATCCAAAATTTCTTTCACAAAATTCGTTAAAATCCTTCTCAGGCTCCAGATCTGCAATTTTACAGGGATTTTTCTTGGATTTGAAGGTATAACCAAAATTTCTCCTTAATCTCATCAATTTTATTTATTATTCTTGTTTATCTATCTTTATTTCGTGCTATTATCTTGATTAATCCTTCACCATATCCAAAAGAACCAGATTTGAGAAGGGGAAAACCCCTGAATCATCTTTCAACCCCTTCATCTCCCAAAATACATCTTATAGGTTTTCAATTATCCATAATGAAAATGTTATCTCTTGCAGGACTGTGGTGCTTAGTGATTTTGAGCACCTTAATCTTGCTAATATTTTAAGTTCTAGTTCACTTAAGAATTTGTCACCATCAAAGAATCAGTTTACCCTGAACTAGTACACTATTTTTACTCTAAACTGTCTTTCCAAAATAATCATATTAGGTCTAGAGTTTTGGGCAGGGATATCAATGTTTCCCTTGATAAATTTGTACATCTCCTACACCTCTCCTGTGAGGGGTAGATATGTATAATGTAGATTTACATGAATTTACTTATCTTGACGGTGAGTCTGCCCATACCGCCTCCATATTGCTTCATGATGATGATAACCCTGCTTTAGTTAGGAATGAGGAGGTGAAGTATTACACTCTCACCACCCAAGTCTTAACTAAAATTATTTTCTATAACCTCCTGCCAAAATCAGGAGAGTATAGTTACGCTAGGGGTTCTGCTCCTCTTCTGATCTATTGCCTTCTGAAAGGCATTAGAGTAAATATTCCTAAGCTCATCATCGACTACATGACGTCCGATCATCTTCTGGTCCCAAACCAGCACTTATCCTTTGGGATTCTTATCACTCGTCTTTTGAAGCAACTCAAGTTTGATCTTTCCATTGAACGGTCTATCGAACCGTCAGTTGACATCAATAGTACTCTTCTTAAGAGGATGCGTGTTAGGGAGCATGCTCCGCTCCTCAGCCCTAGCATCTCATACTTACTGTTGTTCCAAGATCTTCTTCTGCTTCTTCTGCTTTCTTTGATCCATATCTAGCTCTCTGCACTCAGCTTTAGGAGCACAACTAGTAGATGTCTTCTCTGATGACTGCTCACTTTCAGCGGCTAGAGCAGTAAGTGGACAATGTTCTCCATCACATTTGTGATTCTATTCGCTTTATGCAGACCAGCATCAATGACATCTAAAGTAGGTGCACTTGGCCGGCTCCTCCTTCGAGAGGTCACTCACAACCACTTCCTCCCACGGGTCCTCCTTTCGACGCATGGGCTCCTCCTCCTGTTGATCCTGAGGCACGAACTTCCCTAGAAGACCCTGATTTCTAGGAGGATTGACCCCTTTGTTGATGACAAAAAGGGGGAGAGATATTTTGATGGAGTTATTTGTGGGAGTTAGTTTTTATGTTTTATTTTCTGTATTTGGGTTTGGATATGTACTTTATTTTATGGACATATGCTTTGTGTGATATGTATTTAGTTTTTGAGGTTGGCATGAACATCTATGCTGTATGGACATATTTATTTCTGATATGTCGGTTATCCTTATTTGTCTCTATGTGGTATATGTGTATTGTTTCTTGTTTCTTATTGATCCAACCATCTACCACTTACTTTTGAGGCTGGAGGTATTTTTGAATGGATGGAGGTAACCATTTATTCATACACTCTCATATCTCTGTATCCATGTTATGCATAGATGGTTGGCATATGAGTCTAATTGTTATATCTTTTATATATGTTTTTATTATACATTTTGCTCTTTTATGTCTTATTCTTATATATGCATGTGTTATGGTGGAGCTTCACTTGAAGTCTCTTCCCAAAATATTATAATAACTCCATAAGTTTTGTCATCATCAAAAAGGGGGAGATTGTTGGCCCAAAGGCCATTAGCCCTAGTTTTGATGATAACAAATCATATGTAGTTATGTATTAAAAAAATTGTTTAATTAAGTTTCAAGTAAAAAAATATATTGCATTTCGGCTCCATCACAAGACTCACACAATTGGAAGCCAAGAAGATTTAGATCCTAGAGCCTAGCACACTAGAAGAGCTCAAGGATCAAACAGTATCCAAAAGACTATTTCAAGATTTGTATTTTTTTACCTTTTCCATTTTAGTTAGGATTTATGGTCATTTGTTAAAACCAAGATATAGAGGTTGATAGCTTTTGGGATTGACACACACACACATTTAATATTCCTTTGTGTTTTCAAGCAAAAATTTATTACCATGTTTCTTACCGTTTTCCTTATTGAGTTTCAGAAAAAACAAAGTTTCGAAAAACCAAGTTTCGGAAAAACAAGTTTTGGAAAACTAGTTTTTGTTTTACAAAAGAATTTTATCAAAATATAGTTCTAATTTATTTGGTGTTGATTCATGATCACACTCTAGCTCTTCAAATCCCAAGAACTCTATTTTGTATTTACTTATCAAAAGAAAATTTGTTGGGAAAAATATTGGTTTCAAAAAGATTTCCAAAAACAAGTTTTGGCCCTCAGTCGGTCGACCGCTGGCAGAGCAAAACTGCTCTGTCGGTCGACCGGGCATGCACCAACTGCAAACGTGCATTTCGGTCGACCGTCCAGGTCCACCGGCTGTAGGAGCAGTGCTCTTTGTTTGTTCCGGTCGACCGACAGAGAGTTTCACTCTCTGTTTGGGATCCACGGTCGACCGCTTTTCCAAACGGTCAAAAAATTGACCGTTAGCGGTCGATGATCGGGGAAAAACCGCTCACAAAAAGTGTATATTTTGAAATCGATATTTAAAGTGTGTGTGTTTTGGCTTCCTCGATACTTCCGTTATAGCATATAGGCTAAAACGAGTTGAATCCACAAGGACGGGAGGCGATAGAACCTTACATGATATGTTCACGTGTATGTTAACGGTTCTTCAATGTTTGAAAGAATCAAAAGACAAGAAAGCAAAGAATGAAAACAGAGGTATGGTGAAATACGAAGAAGTGGGAAACATAGAAAAAAATGGTATTTGTAATTTTTGGTATATTCCTAAAACAAGTGAAAGAGAAAGAAAACTCACGGCTACTAACTACTAATAACTCCACCAACACGCTAACCTCTTAGTGATAGTTGCCTCACATGTATCATTGGCCATCACTAGTCCTTAGTTCAAGAGCATTTCAAAGCATGACCCATATGTAACTCATCACAACCCAACTCAACAAACAAGTGCAAGGTACACTTAAACCATCAAAACTAAAAGTAAGCATGGAGTAAAGTAATGTTAGCTTGTTAGAGAGTTAGGAAGTTAGAGTGTTAGATCCATTATCATGAGCAATCAATGACTCTTGCAAGAGCAAGGCCAAGTAGAGGCTATTAGATTCATGTGGATTATCATAAAGAAGTTAAACTAGTTGGTGGTTAGTAGTTAGTTGCCATGAGAGAAAAATTAGCTACACATGTAAAAGAGATTAGAGAGAAGAAAACAAAGATAAGGTAAGGGAGCACCTTTCATAGATTGTCACCTTTTATTACAAGCACTCTTGCTTCCCAACATGTACCACTCTCTCTCCCTATTACAAGATCTACAAGAAATGGAAAATACAAGAGAGGAAGAAGAAGAACAATAACCTAAACTATCCTAAACTACAAAATGGTGATGAAAACTACCCTAAAACATTGCATGTCCTCTGCTCTGGAACCCCGGGGGCATTTATAGGCACCAAGGGAACAGGGGCCAAGGGGACAACCCCTGGCCCGAAGCCAGCTGCGCGCCGCGGACATGTGGTGGCCGCGAGCGAGGCGCTTCGAGCCGCGCGCAGTCCTTTTGTCTCCTGTCAGTTTTTGTGCTCGGTTTCTGGTTTGCAGCCCCTGATTTTGACTGAATCAGCCTCCTAGGTCAATGGCTATCTTAATAGGCCTTTAATCACCAATTAAATGGTGATTTAGGGTCTTCTTCTTCATTGCACACCATAGACCTAGAATCAAGCAAGCAAAACTTTATTAGCAGAATTTAATACGAAATAAATGTGAAGATCTGATAAAAATTATGCAAAATTAGAGACTAATCACACCCCCACACTTATCTTTTGCTCGTCTCGAGAAAAATAAAAAAACTAAGGAAATTATTGCACCACTTTTGCAGGTGACGTGATTGTATAGAGCATGTGCAACAAGCTGTTAAACCTCTAGGTTTCCCCTAGGGAGGAGTTTTATCTCCTGAGGGTTTTCAACAGATTTCACCCACAAAATCCATATAGAAAGAAATCAAATGTTAGTATTTTGAAAACACATTTTTGAAATAAAGAAAAGTGTTGAAGTATTTTTGCGAAAATATAAGTGATCCAAGGTCATAGGTTAACCAGAAATTAATCTTCCTTAAACTAAGTTGAAATGCAAAATCTTGTTATAAATTAAATGTAAGAATTTAAAATTGAATTGACTCATTGATCTTTCATAAAACTCTTAGAAAAATATGCACTCTGTGAACAGTGAAGGTTTTTAGGATATCGACTCTAACTTTCATGCCATTTATTTATATTATTATTTATATATTATATTTATTTTTTTCTTCCCTTAGTTTTTTTAGTCTTTCTTATTTATCTGGGTAGTGAGCCTTTAGCCGGTGACTCCCAAATCAGAAGGTCTTAGGGAACCAGATGAGAAAACATCCCTCGGACTTAAGGACTCGAGTAAGCAAGGCCATAAAACTAAAAGGAATTATTTTATTTTTGTCCACTATTTTAGGTATGAATAATCATGCTTCATGAGGCATAATTACCCAACTTCAATAAGTGATTTTTATTTATCATAATATTATTCTTTTAATATATATTTTTATTACATTTTTAGTCTTTGTTTTAATCCCAAAAATTGTGTAAGTGTGGAGTGTATAAATCTAAGGCATTAAAAATCAAGATCAAATTATCTTTTCAATCTTACTTTCTTATCCTAAAATTTAAACAAGATCTATTATTTTGACTCGGTTTAAAATTTCATAATTTTAGGTCTTCCTAATTCCTAAGATAATCTTAATTTTCTTAAAAATAAATCAAAAACTATTTATCTTGTTTCAAAAACTTTTATAAAAAGAAAAGAAATAAGTTTTTATATAAAAGATTTTTTTTAAAATTAAA
The DNA here is from genome assembly GCA_038442645.1 of Agave tequilana. Classification (NCBI taxonomy): domain Eukaryota; kingdom Viridiplantae; phylum Streptophyta; class Magnoliopsida; order Asparagales; family Asparagaceae; genus Agave; species Agave tequilana. The sequence continues at coordinate 1,284,778 of JAVJIF010000127.1, forward strand.
AAGATGTGTAAAAGAAAGAAAATATAAAACTAATTATGTTAGTAAACCCTCCCCCACACTTATCTCATGCATTTCCTCAATGCATCATGAATGTGAATATACATGAAACAAATGGGAAGAGAAGGAAAATTACCTCATGGTGGTGGTTCTGGTGGTGGTCTGACTGGGCCAAGCGTTGCTACCCAATCAGGATAATGTGGATCTTGAAGGAACCCACCAGTGACCTTTCTAATACGACCCAATAAAAGAATGATTGATTGAATGATCGCATTTAAAAATTTATCCCCATCTAATTTCCAATTTTCAAAAATAATTACTGAGTCATTTTTGTCAACATTCTTATCCAACAATGAAGTGTGATTTTGAGAGATGATTGATTTGGACTCAAATGAAACGGAACAAAAATCGATACTGACCCGAAAAGTTGACTCAGATCAAGTCAAGAGTCAACAATGAGAGTCAAAATTGGTTCAAAAATAGGGTCTAAACAAAAGAATTGATGTTCACACACTGTCCCCATTAATGAAGTGTGATCATATGATATTGGTGATTCTATTTCACGGTGTACTGGTACAGGATTCAATGTTGACTCCGGAATAGAGAAAAAAATCTGGTAAAGATACCGGAGTCATTATTGAATCAAAAAGTGAAATGGAATTACTAATATGAGGTTCAGGATCACATTCAGGTTCGATTTCAATTTCAAGAAAGGGATAACTTGCCAGAATGTCTAGGCGATTTTCATAGCTTAGAGTGTGGTCAAGTTTAAATGTATGTTCTAAAATTGAATCTGGATTTTCAAAATGACATGATTCATGGGTCCAATCAGTAGAGTTAGGGATATAAGGATCGATCAAAGGTTAATAAGAAAAACTTTTCTCGCTCTCATTAATCAATTCGCTCATAAGTGAGTCTAACCTACTGATAGGCCATGTAACAGAATTTGGATTCAGAATCATGTCTTCCATACTCTTTGCAATTGGTTCTTCTTGAAAAGGTGAGTATGGAAGTTGATTTTAAAAATTGTGGTAAAATTGTGAGTCCATCGGTTGCTGCTTGATTATTATTCATTTTTGCATATTTTGCCACATCCATACCATGCATATCATAAATAAAAATGTGATTTTTAATCTTTTTCTCTCTATTTTTGCAGGTCCATATTTTAATGGAGAAGAGGCCTATAATCCCTTTAATTATCAAGAATTAAAGGAGAATTAATCAAAGCCCAAAAGAGAGCCCAAGGGTTGAGCCCAGGACCTGGAGACATCCACGCGCCAGCTCAGACATTCCAGAAGGTCCACGTGGCTAACATCCTACGAGAAATCCGCAACAGAAATCTCGACCTCAACGGCCAAGATTCTGCCGCGGAAACGCAGCTCTGGCCGCGGTTCCGCGGCAGTTACAAGGCCGTTGAGCCCGAGATTCTTTCCAGCTGTCTGATTCTGGAGCCTTCTTCTCTGAGGCTATAAATAGACCACCAGGGCCAGTGAAAGAGGGGAGGAGAGATTAGAGGATAGAGCTTGTATTTTGTAGGTTTTCTCTAGGATTTTTATTGCTCTAGTTCTTCTTCTTCCTCCTAGAAATTTTGTGAGAGAGAGATTGAGAGAGAGAGAAAGCTTGTGTAAACCAAGGTGTGACAACTTGTGAAGCAAGGATTAATCCAACCTCCTTTCTCTACTTGAGCAATTTCTAGTACTTTACTTGCATTCTTTCATTCAAGCTTTACTTTCCTTGCACTTTTATTCATGAATTGCTTTTCTTTTCTTGTAATGGCTAGTAGCTAACTTCTTCTAACATGACTAGCTGACCACTAACATTGCTAACTTCTAACTCTTTGGTGATTGCTAATTTTTCATCTTGCAATTGTTGAGTCTTTTTCATCCCCATGGGTTACTTTCATGCTTGGCAAGCTCTTGTTGTAATTCCATATGATTCATGTGTGCCTCATTTAGAGCCTTGTCTTTAGAACAAGTGCCTTGATGGAACATGGAGATGGATCACCAAACATATGCTATTTGTTGTACAACTTCATTACTTCAATGCTAACTTGTATTTGCCTTGAATGACTAACGAATGTTGTATCTTCTTCCTTAGCATCCCTTGAGTGTCACTCCTCGAGTCCACCATTGAAATTCTATCTTGAGAGCCGATGAAATCAATGAGGCTACAAGACAAGTCCAAGAAGATCACCCATCAATCAAGTGGGAAAGTAACTAGACCAACACGCAAGACATACCTATGCCGATGAATCAACATGAGGCAAGCATCACCATAACGGAGTCTAGTAAGTTAGCAATTTCGAAAGGTAGCTAGTCATGATTTTTCACATCTTAAAGTCTTTTACAAAGTTCTCCTTCTTTTAGTTTTCTTTCCAAAGAAAATCTTGTTTCTAATTCTTTTCATTTTCTTTCCATCATGCACAAATCCACAAGTTCTTTTATCTCTTTTTTCATTTCTTTTTCATTCTTTTAAAAACAAAGAAGAATCTTCATTTTCTTACTTCAACACCGAACCGTAACGCTTCCATCGCAAGCTCTCCTTGAGAATCGACCCGTATAGCCTATGCTACTACGGTGATTCGGAAAGAGTACATTAAGCATTTTGAATACATTGTGGAGTGATCAAAGCACCTAAGGTTGTCTCTAAACCTTCTCTCTTTTGTTGAAAATCTGTGCATTTATACTCCACTATTTCTTTCCTTATCACTGCTCGAACTCACGCAAGGGCTCCATACTCAAGTCCAGTATTGATGGTTGTTCATTTTGAATCGGTGAGACTGGAAAAGATGAGTAGGACTCTTGAAATTTTGGTTGAGATGATGAGTCAAACATGTTTTACATTCTTTCACAAAAGACTTCCAAACGCTTTTCTAGCTCAAATTCTTCTTCAATTGGATGCTCTAGAAAAGGAGTATGTGGAGTTTGATGTGGGAAGGATTGTGAATTGAGCAAATTTTGAACTTGTTGTAGGGACTCTTCCATACTCCTTTCTAAATTAGATTTTTCTTCGGTTGGTGGAACAAGAAAAGGAGTATATGAACCAAAATTGGGAAATGAACTTTGTGAAGATTATGGATAAGGCGGTAGAAAATTTGACTCGGGGGAGGTGAATCCCCATTGACTCTATGAAGAGTTGAAATTATTTTGAAAATTATAGTCATATGATTGAGGATATGGGTCATATTGAGTCGGATAATCCCAACTCGGCATGTATGGTTGGTTCATATTGTACATAGCCGGGTTGGAGTTATCCGAGTCGAATGAGGTCGGAGTGAAATATGGATTCATATTATGATTGAAAGAATTATTGTTGTTAAAATTCATATCACAATTTACAAAAAAAAGAAGAAAACAAACAAAAAAAGAAAAAGAAAAAGAAAACAAGCCTATGCTAGGGTTGACTTAGACCTATACGACTCCTAACTGGTTAGACTGTCCGTGGGGGGTTTATTGTCGGAAGCTGACCACGAGTTAATCGTCCAGGTAGGGGCAAGATCAGTGGGAGGTATCCGTACCGGAGCAATGGGCCTAATTATGCCAAACCACTGTTCTTCGAGGTTTCGCCTCTTAATCCCTAACCTTAGACACCGATTTAGCAAGAGTCAAATTCTAATAACTTTCTCCTTAGGTCAATCTCCTAAATGAGTCTGAGATGTCCCTAGGGGCCAACATCTAATAATTTTTATTAGGCTTGGGTTGTATGAGTGGGGAGGTGATTTTTAGGCTAAGGGGATGTATTGACTTCCCCACTTTATGTTGTTTTGGGTTTTGCCCTTAAATTCAATTTGTGCAAGTGTGCAATATAGATAATAATGAAAACAAAAAAGCGAGTAAAATACTGAAGTGTTTGTCCTATGCTATATGCAATGCCATATGTGAAATCACCTAGAGGGGGGTGAATAGGTGATTGTGCTAATCAATGCATAAATTTAAAAATGAGATGATGCAACGATCACTCAAAGTAAGATTAGAAGCTGAATACCTCGTGAAGGGCTCTGAACTCCTTCCTCGTGATTCCTCTAAATAAGAGTTTGAGGTCGCAATACAATTTTGTTGTGAGAGTATAGATCGACAATATAGGGATGAATGAAAAGCAAGTAAATAACACAAGTAAACCAATCGTAAACACAGAGATTTGTTTCGAGGTTCAAGCACACAGCTCTACGTCCCCGCCTTCACCCAGAAGGATTTTCGATCCAGTAGAACTTTCACAAAGAATTACAACCACTAGGGAGTACCTAACTCCTCAATCACACTCCTCTAGTGCAGAGGTAGTGGAGCCACAAATACAATAATCACTTGGTGATCAAAAGACTAAAAACTCTCTTTTGAAAAATTTTTCTTTACAAAAACCCTAGAGAATAATATATAAGATTGAAGCTCAAGGTTTTGTAAGTGATATAAAAATAGAAGAGAGATTTTAAGAACCAAAAACTTTCAGAAATCTTTTGAAAATAATAGCCCAAAACTTAAACAAAAGCTCTTTCTTAAGAAAACTCAACTTTTGATCTTTGAATTTGTTGTTGTGAAAACCTCTACTCTAATGACCCCTTTATATAAGATTTAGGAAGAGTAAACATAGAAAACTTTTACCTGAATAAAAGAGAAAGAAATTGGCCCTCTAATATAGCTAACCACGTTTTTTTAACCTTAAACATGTTTTAAAAACATGTTAAAAATCAGCCTCCAGAAAATTAGCCATTATTATCAATCTGGCAGATTGGTCAACTTTGAGCACATTTTTTAGACTGCAAATGTCTGAATTCAGAATTAGGTATATAGGAATAATTTGTAAATATTTAAGTCTTCTTTATAATGCAACTAAAATCAACTCAATATCATTTTTTATTAAAACGTTATCAATAAAACACTGACAGGTGTCAAATTAGAAACTGTAAGCTGTTTTCAGAACAAGAACAGAGTTCAACCAAATATTTGACATCTTTAAAATTTGAATCTAAAAATGATTATTTGAAAGTTATCTTTGAAATACAAGTTAAATCATGTTATTTGAATATAAGAATAAAAAGTTATGATAACAAATATAAAAGGGTGTCAAGTAGATCAGTAGAACTAAAACTGGTTCAAATTCAAAACCCGATATATGTACTTGAAATCCAAAACCGGTTAAACGAAAAGCCAAACATATTGAATTTGTGTGTGTGTATTTGAGCTTCAAACATATATACTATTCTTTAATAAAACAAACTATATCAGTCTACAAGTAGGAGTCTCTGATAGTTGATGTTGAGCAACATTTGAGCTAGACCCTAATATCTCATGCTTGAGAACTCTTGAGCCATCAATACCTGTATTAACCTAAAATTCATTCTTGAACTTCTATTAGTACCAAATAGCTTTTATATGGTTTGTTATCATCAAAACACATAACCCAGGGATTGTAAACTTTGGGCCAACCATCTCCCCCTTTTGATGATGACAAAACATATAAGCTGTAAAACAAGATATAGGAAGGAGGTAATAACTCCCCCTCAAATGATGCTCTATTATCAAGTATAAAACATGAAACATGAATATATAAAAAACATATATGAGATAAACATGTACAACACATGAAACCACAAATACTTCTCCCCCTTTTTGTCATACATCAAAAAGGGTTAGGAAATAACCAATAAACAATATATGCATAAATAAGATATAAACATGCATATATGCATACATAAACTCAAATATTTCTTCCCTTTTTTTTGTCAATTCATCAACAAATGGCTAAGGAAAAACAATCAATTGTCATATCATCAAATCTTAAAGACTAAAACTTAAGTTTTTTTTAATACCAATTTAAAATTTTGATAAACATATTGATACCAATTGAAAATATTGATACCAATTGAAGGTAAAAACCAAATTTTTAGATACATACTAAAATCATTTTGCAATAAGGATACCAAATAGAGAATAATACCAATTTAAGATCATTGATACTAATATTGAAAATGTTAGCATATATCAAACTAAAGTATTTTACATCATAAATGGTGAGAGTAAGATACCAATTTAAAAATAAAACTGATACAAATTGAAAATACAACCAATACCAATTTTACATAAAATTGATTTAAAAACAAGAATATTCTCCCCTTTTATGAAATACTAAAAGAAACAATGCATAAGCTAGTAATAGATATTAATTAAAAATAATTGACATGATGAATTAAATCAAGCTTAGCAAACATAATTTGTGCTTTTTCAAATAAAATTGTAAAGACATGTGAAACAAGCACAATCAAATCATATATAAGTATGTATGGATATACCAATTGAAATATGAGACATATATAGAAAATACATATGAGTATACAGATATATGAAATATCAATTTTGATACCAATGAAATATAATAAGGATCAAGTGTATAACTCAAACCTACTGATTGATGCAAAACCTGCACATAAAAATAAAGAATTTAGATTTAGAATGAAGATGTGCAAGTGCTCAATTCTTACCGCTATAGCAAATGGCTATGCGGGTCGTGATCCACAAGGAGGGTTTGCGATAGAAGCGTTTACAGTTTTGTATTGAAATCTTAATGAAGATAAAATGAGAGTTCTTCTTTGTCTTTAAGAAATGAAAATGAAAAAGAAGGTTATGTTAAAGTTAGAAAGAAAACGAGAGATGAAGAAGGTGGAGAGAAATGGAGAATGACTATTTACAAAGAAAGAAAGCGACTATGTACAAATGAGTTGGAAAAGAATGATTTGGAAGAGGTGGTGATCTATACTAAAGAAATAAAAGAAAAGAAAGAAAGAAGAGTGAAGAAGACTTACCTAGTTTGATTAATGACTTACCTAGAAACCTTTGCATGTTCAACCTTACTTTGGAGGCATTCAACGCATAGGTCATAGGATCGAGCTCAGTCCCCGTTCACATTAGGTCATCGAGACGAGCAAGAATGAGGTGATACGGATCTTGAGGAGGAGAACATCACCATGAATCATCGTTGGCACTCACAAAGACTTTGTTAGACTTATGCTTCTGGATTCACTTGCAAATTCATCAAAAACAAAGGAGGTAAAGTAGAAAGAGGAAGACAAAAGAAAATACGAACATAAAAAGAAACTTTTACCTTTATTACTTGCAGAAACAATGGAAGAAAGGAGGAGGGTACATCGGTGTCACTCTCAACATCAGCCTCTCTCTCTTACTTACATGAATTTTCATCTAACCTAAGCTTACATACAAATTACATAAAAAGAAAAGAAAAACCTAAACTACAAGAAATGAAAACTAGGCTAAATTCTATCTCTGCATGGTCGTCCATTTTTCAGCGCAAAGACTGGCCTTTTATAGGCAAAAACCCAACATGGAGGATCCCGGGGAGATCGGGGGAGCAAACGCTCCCCCTAACTCCCCAACTATGCCACGGAAACGCGGCTTTGGCCGCGTTTCTGCCGCCAGGGTGTGGCCAGGTGGCCACACCCTGTTGGTGGGTCGCCCTGGTTTCGCCTTCTGACTTTATCTGGAGTTGGTTTTTCAGTTGGAGTCCGGGAGTGTGACGAAATGGTGATTCTTGGCTTTAACCGATTGATTCTGAGAGGATTCTTCTCAACCGGTTTTCAACCTCTTGATTTTGTCCTGATTTACTGAGTGCGAATTAATTCTGATTTAATTCAGAATTTTGGTGGGCTTTGGGCTCATTTCTCTTCATCTCCTTAAAGAATGGGCCTGCAAATTAATTAAGCAATTAATTAAGACAATGCAAAGTTTTATTCTAGAATAAGTATGAAAATATGATATTAAATATGCAACATTAGCGACTAATCACACCCCCATACCTATCTTTTGCTCGTCCTCGAGCAAAACAACTAAATTATACTAAGGATTATTAGACCACTTTCGCAGGTCACGCGATTGCACTGAGCATGTGCAACAAGCCGTTAAACCTCTAGGTTTCCCCTAGAGGACGAGTTTTGTCTCGTGAGGGTTTTCAGCAGATTACACCCACAAAATCCATAAAGAAAGGGAAACAAAGAGTTAGTATTTTCGAAAAGCATTTTGAAAGAGAAAAATATTTGAAATATAATTGTAAGATTTAAGCAATCTATAAGTTATAGGAAAACTGAATTTTTCATTCCTAAACTTAGTCTCTATTCAAAAATTTGTTATCAATTAAAGTAAGGAGTCAAATTGTACTTCTCATCTAGTCTATTACTTTACCCTAAGTCATATGCACCTTGTGACTGTGAAAATTTTGACTAAGGATTCATTAACTCTAACTATTATGCCTTATTTATTTATATATATATTGTGGTATTATTCCTTAATTTTATTAAGCTTTCTAATCTGCCAATGTAACGAGCCTTTAATCGATGACTCCCAAACCAAACGGTCTTAGGGCACCGGGTGAGAAAACACCCCTAGGACTTAAGGACTCGAGCAAACAAGGCCACAAAACTAAGGATTTTATTATATGAACCTCTTTTAGGCGTGAACCCTTATGCTTTATTAGGCACAAATACCCAGCTTAATCAGAGGATTTTTATATATTTTTCTTTTCAAACTTATCTAATCATCTTTCGCATAAATACTAAGGCTTGCTTAGGCCAAAGCACCTAGCTAATCAATAATTAGATTTGTTTATCTTTTATTTTTCTTTTTTTTTTTATAAGGCATAAGAATTTTTGTTTTGAACCCTAAGTGTGTTAGTGTATGAAGTGTGCATATTTCATCAAGGTAAAGATCAAGACTAAATTACTTTGACAAATTTTCTTCCTAACCCTAAAAATCAAACAAATAATCTTATTTTGACCAAGTATAAGAAATCCTAATTTAGATTTTCCTATTCCTTAAAATTAACTTAATTTCTTACAAAAATAAGTCAAAATATTGTTTCTATTTTTCAAAAAGTTTTTAAAAAAAGAAAAACCTAAGTTATGTTAGAACCCTCCCCCACACCTTTCTCATGCATTGTCCTCAATGTATGAATTAATGTATAGATGCATGAAAAAGAAGAAAGGGAAGGAAAAGGTTACCTTAAGGTGGTGGTTCCAGTGGTGGTCTGATTGGTCCATGAAATGCGGCCCAATCAACTTTTCTTGGGGCTCGGAGGAACCCACCAGAAATTACTCTAATATAACCCAATAAAAAGATGTGTCCTTAAAGGATTTTTATAAGTATTTGACCCCATCTAATTTCCGAATTCCATAACAAATTTCGGAGTCAAATTTGTCAACCACCTCGTCCCAGAATGGAGTATAAAATGATAGAATGATTGACTTGGGCTCAGGAAGTATAGGAACTAATACCGACTCAGGAAGGTGACTTAAGTCAAGTAAAGGCTCAGGAGTCGAGATTGGTTCAGGAAGTGGGTCCAAGTCAAGAAAGTGAAACTCAAGTCCACATTTATTTTCCAACAATGGAATGTGACTTAATATTGGTGATTCAAGTTCAGGAATGATAGGTGGGGGAATCAAAACTGACTCTAAAATATTACTTAAGTTTGGTAACAAAACAGGAGTCAATATTGATTCAGAAAGTTGAACTGGATCACAGATTTGAGAATCTAAGCCACATATCTCATTAAGTTCAATATCAAAAAAATGAGAACTTGCCAATTTGTCAATAAGATTTTCAAAATTGTATATTTAGTCAAGTTCAATATGATCCTCAAAGATGGGTGATTCAATTTCATGATGAATAGGCACAGGATCCAATGTTGACTCGGGAAAAAAATTGAAATCAGGTGAAGATACCGGAGTCATAATCGAATCAGGAAGTAGAATTGAATCACTAAGTTGGGGTTCAGGATCATACTCATTTTCAAGTTCTATTTCAGGAAAAGAATAACTTGCCAAACTATCAATATTTTTTTCAAAATTTGGAGTTTGGGCAAGTACAAATGGTTGTTCTGAAATGGAATCTTGATTTCCAAAACAACCTGACTCATCGGCTCTAACAGGATGGTTAGTGACATCAGAACTGGTCAAACGGTGAGAACGTAGAGATTCGACCATCATATCTATGTCACGATTTCTAGCGTTTTGAGCATGAGTCATAGCTTCAAGCATCTTTTCATAATTGATGGATTCATTGTTTTGATAAAAAGATGAAGTATTGTCTTGGAAGTGGTAGTGAAATTGTGAGTCCATCAGATTTTGTGATTGTTATTTGGACTCACGCATACTCCTTTCCAAAATTGATGGTTTTCTATTTTGGACTGGTGGAACTGAGTATGACTCTTGGGGATATTGTGGACTAGGTAGATAAGGGGGACAAGTTGGTTGAAAATTATGCTCGGGGTAGGTGAATCCCCACTGACTCTGTGAAGAGTTGAAATCATTATGGAAATTATAGTCATACGATGGGGGACATGGGTTATATTGATTCGGATAAGACCAATCTGGCACACTAGGTTGGTTAAAGTCATGATATGCCGGGTTGGTAATATCCGAAAAAGAGTTTGATGTGTAATATGGATTATTATTGAAATTGGAAAAATTGTTATTATAGGCCATATCTCACAATGGAATACAAACAAAAAGAAAGAAAAACAAACAAATAAACAAACAAAGAAAAAGAAAAAAATTCTAACCTAAGTTAGGGTAGACCTATGACCTAGACGACTCCTAACTGGTTAGACTGTCCACGGGAGGTCCAATGCAAATTTTGACCACAAGCTAATCAGCCAGGTCAGGGCAAGGTTGGTGGGAGGTTTTCCGTCAAAGACGTTCCTTAATTAAATAACCACCAACCTTCGGGCTTTCGGCCCTTAATCCCTTTCCTAGACACTGATTTGACAAGAGTCAAATTCCAACACCTTTCCTCGTTAGGATAGTCTCCTAATTGAGTCCGAGATGTCCCTAGGGCCAACGTCTACTCTATTTTAGTTAGGCTTGGGTTAGTGAGTGCTTGGAATCTGATTTTTGGGCCAAGGAAGGGTGATTAAATCCCCACCTTATCTTGTTATGGGTTAATGCCCTTAAGATAAGTTTGTGCAAGTGTACAAGATATGTAAATAAGATTCACTCAAAGCAATGAAAATCAACCAAGAGATGAGTCCTATTCTAAATGCAATGCAAACGTACCTTGCTCCAGCACTCTTCAACAGTAAAAATAAATGAATTGAAAAGACACGTGCCTAAATGCAAACGTCTAACCAATTTTTATCTTTTCAACAAATGTTTTACTGTTGATTATTAGCAGGCTTATGTGATGGCATATAAGAAAAAGTAAAGTTGCAGAAAACTAGAATTTGCAAAGCAAGAAGCCCTGTAAAAAGACAATTAGTAGTCAACTCCTTTTTGCCGCGGATCCGTGGCTTTGGCCGTGAAAACGCGGCAAAGCAGAGAGCACTTGGTCTCTGCTTTCTAGAGCAGAGGCCCAAGGCCACTTATATGTTACTGTAACCTTAATGTCCTGCTTTGCTTGCCCTTAACCTGCAACAGAGAAGAAAATTCGTTTTAGTTCTAAAAAAAAAATTTTCAATACAAATCAGATTTCAATAAAAACGTTACCCTCCCCGGCAACGGCGCCAAAATTTGATTGATGCAAAACCTGCACATAAAAATAAAGAATTTAGATATAGAATGAAGATGTGCAAGTGCTCAATTCTTACCTCTATAGCAAGTGGCTATGCGGGTCGGGATCCACAAGAAGGGTTTGCGATAGAAGCGTTTACAGTTTTGTATTGAAATCTTAATGAAGATAAAACGAGAGTTCTTCTTTGTTTTTAAGAAATGAAAATGAAAAAGAAGGTTAAGTTAAAGTTAGAAAGAAAACGAGAGATGAAGAAGGTGGAGAGAAATGGAGAATGACTATTTACAAAGAAAGAAAGCGACTATGTACAAATGAGTTGGAAAAGAATGATTTGGAAGAGGTGGTGATCTATACTAAAGAAATAAAAGAAAAGAAAGAAAGAAGAGTGAAGAAGACTTACCTAGTTTGATTAATGACTTACCTGGAAACCTTTGCATGTTCTACCTTGCTTTGGAGGCGTTCAACGCATAGGCCATAGGATCGAGCTCAGTCCCCGTTCGCATTAGGTCATCAAGACGAGCAAGAATGAGGTGATACGGATCTTGAGGAGGAGAACATCACCATGAATCATCGTTGGCACTCACAAAGACTTTGTTAGACTTATGCTTCTGGATTCACTTGCAAACTCATCAAAAACAAAGGAGGTAAAGTAGAAAGAGGAAGACAAAAGAAAATACGAACATAAAAAGAAACTTTTACCTTTATTACTTGCAGAAACAATGGAAGAAAGGAGGAGGGTACATCGGTGTCACTCTCAATATCAGCCTCTCTCTCTTACTTACATGAATCTTCATCTAACCTAAGCTTATATACAAATTACATAAAAGAAAAGAAAAACCTAAACTACAAGAAATGAAAGCTAGGCTAAATCCTATCTCTGCATGGTCTTCCATTTTTCAGCGCAAAGACTGGCCTTTTATAGGCAAAAACCCAACATGGAGGATCCCGGGGAGATCGGGGGAGCAAACGCTCCCCCTAACTCCCCAACTATGCCGCGAAAACGCGGCTTTGGCCGCGTTTCTGCGGCCAGGGTGTGGCCAGGTGGCCACACCCTGTTGGTGGGTCGCCCTGGTTTCGCCTTCTGACTTTATCTGGAGTTGGTTTTTCAGTTGGAGTCCGGGAGTGTGACGAAATGGCCTTTGATTCTTGGCTTTAACTGATCGATTCTGAGAGGATTCTTCTCAACCGGTTTTCAACCTCTTGATTTTGACCTGATTTACTAATTGCGAATTAATTCTGATTTAATTCAGAATTTTGGTGGGCTTTGGGCTCATTTCTCTTCATCTCCTTAAAGAATGGGCCTGCAAATAAATTAAGCAATTAATTAAGACAATGCAAAGTTTTATTCTAGAATAAGTATGGAAATATGATATTAAATATGCAACATTAGCGACCAATCACCTACCACGCTTATCATGCACAAGTTCAAAAGATATTCAAGAAGGGTATACAAGGCATGGTCGCCCATCCAACCACCCTTCGAAGGTAGGGATTTTCAAAAATTATGATTTGAAAGTAAATAGGAATAGTTTGAAAACTCTACCATTTGAAGAATAGGAACTAGTTTTAAAGATATTTTTTAAAAACCAGTAAGTAATCCTTCAAAATATGAAACCAAATCATATATACCAGGAAGACATGAAAATCACATAATAATTGACACTCAAAGTCTATAAAGCACATATATGCTTAAGAAACAAAAATCATGAATAAATAAGAATAATGTGAGTGTAAAAATCATATAATCACGAAATCATGGGAATAGGCAATTAAGCTCAACATGAAATTCCTTTATAAACATGAAAAACATGAAACTTTAATTTTTACCAAAATAATTCCAACTTCAAGGCATATGTATGTTTTGTCTAAATCTAAAGGTATACATACACATCCCTAAACATAAATGAGTCTATAATAAAAATTTACATGAAAAGCAAATGACTCAAGAGTATACATGTATATCTAAAGTTTTAAACTAAAATTAACATATACATGAAAAATATGTACAAAATGGGGAATACAAGTTAAAATGCACTAATCATCAAAACTAGGCTATACTAGTACATCTAATGGGTACAATGAGCATTTAAGCACAAACATATTAGAATCAATTGTGGCTCATTAGTTGTACAGGTATATACACAAGTTTTAATGAAGGTTACATTTAAACATTTAATCAAAACATGAATCATAAAATAAAATATAAATCAATATGATCATTAGGCTAAATGTATAAGTCTTAGAGTAAGTAGAGTAAGGATATACACAATAGTTAAAATAAAGTGAGAACACAAAATATGGATCCATATGAACATGGGTGTATCTCAATTACTATACGTGTATGTCACAAGTCTAATTAACATGGTATTTAACATAATAATCATTGAAACATGATATGCTAAAAATTACTAATATGAAAGCATGTAAACTAAATGAGGAGTTAGAGATAAACCAAGAGGGCATATCTCTATATCTCCAAACCATAGTGGTCCTCCCACCAAACCCCCCTTGAAAGTGATGCATTCAAAAGTGTCACCGTTTAGCTCAGATAGCATTCACCTCAAGGCACCAACAACTCTCACGTCATGTGAGAGCCCACACCTACATCAAATAGACTAGGAGTGGATTCTTTGGTACCCATATTTTCTTAGGTCCTAATACGTTAGTGTTTCGAACCCAAACATGATTATTCATACTGTTTATATGATCATAACAAAATTTAGCTAAATGACCATTTTGGCCACAATAAGTACATTTATAAATTCTTCTATATTTAAAAGCATAAGGAGCATGTGGTTTATGATCATGTGATTTGTGAGCATGGGGTGTTTTAGCATGATTGACATGTGATGTGTTGGCATGATGAACATGTGGAGTTTTAGCATGAGGAGTATGCATGTGCTTCTTTAAAAACATTTCTTCTAATTTAGTATTGTTAAAAGCACATTCTTTTAAAATATTTCTCAAATCATTTATTCTAGTTTTTAACATAGAAAACTCATTTTCATTAATTTAGGATATTTAACTTTGCAAGTAACTCTATAGGCATCAAAATCTCTTTGTGTTGAAATAAGAGTAGAAGATAATTCATCCTTTTCTTTTGAAGAAATAGCAATTTGATTTTTAAGCATTTCATTTTTCCTTTTTATATTTTAAACAATCTTCCTTTTTAGAATCAAAACTTTCTGAAAGTTCAATGAAAGCTTGTAATAATAATTCTTTACTTATTTCACTATCACCATTATGTGGTTCGGTAGTTACCTTAGGTGTGTTTGCCATGAAACACACATTGGTCGTGTCAACTTCATCTCGAATTCACTTTCTGAGTCCCAAGTGGCTTTGTACGTCTTCTTTACAAACGGCTTCTTTTGCTTCATAGAGGAAGACATCTTGTTCTTGAAATCTGGACATTTGGCCATGATGTGTCCAGGTTTCCAACAGTTGTAGCATGTGATCTTCTCCTCCTTCCCTTCCCATCGTCTTCTATGGTTGAGCTTATTCTTGTGGTACATTCTTTTTACATTTCTCACAAGAAGGGATAGCTCTTCATCTTCTTCTTCATCTTCTTCATCATCGAAGATGGTGGAGGTAGACTTGAAAGAAATAGACTTTTTATTTTGAGGCACCGTTTCTTCTCTAGCCTTTTTCTCTATCTCATGAGTCTTAAGGTTACCAATAAAACTGATGTGTTGGCCCAAAGGCCCATCTCTAGTTTTGATGATGATCAACTCATGTAGTTATAGTACTAATGATCTTGTGGTTAATTAGTGACAGATTTATGATCAAGATCTTAGTAGGTGTGGAGCTTTAACAAAGGATTTAAAGTCATGTTTTGGAGCTAGCACCGTTTGATTCACGAGCTAATGCATCAAGATCACATCAAGTACTCAAGAGGAGTCGAGCTCGTTGGATCGTGTTTGGAGCAAGTCAAGAAGATAAGAAGACTTCAAGTGAAGACCTTCATGATCAAGACTTGCGCCTAGGTTTGTTTTAGAAGATTTTGTTTTTAGTTAAAATGTAAAGGATAGAATAGTGGTGGATTGCTCAAGTACATATACACACACACTCTTGATAGATATGTTTTTTATAAAAGAATTTTAGTTTTAGAAAAGACTTTTCATTCTGGAAAAATATCGTTTTGGTTAACACATATAACTTTGGTTTTTGGTGTTTCTCATATACATGTCTTTTTAACAAAAATCATGTTTTATGCTTAATGTCAAAAACATAGATATTTCACCATGTTTGTGTAGTGGATCATATTCATGCACCACATGCTTTAATAGTGTTTAGAATATCTTGTTTTTATATTTGGTGAAGTTTTGAAAAAATCTATTTGGCAAAATACAATTTTGTTTTTGAACCAATATTTCCAAGTCACAAAAATAGTCCAAATCATTTGAAACATGCCTTGATTTTGTGCAAGCATGTTTGATTATCAAAGTAAAGTATTAAAACTATTTTTGTAGATTTTTCAGTATTTTATGGGATATTATTTCAACCAAAAGACCAAGTTTTAAATCCCTGTTTTTGTGTTTTCCAGGCTTCAGCGGTCGACCGACCGGTCGACCGAGTTCTGAAGTCGGTCGACCGGGAGGTCGACCGACGTGCACAGACGTGCACGCCTTGACCTGGCAGGAGGCCGGTCGACCGAGCCGGTCGACCGTCCAGAGAGCTCTGCTCTCTGGAAAGGCCCGGTCGACCGACCGGTCGACCAGACAGAGAGCTATGCTCTCTGTATCCTGGATCAGTCGATCGACCGGTCGACCGATGACACAATGGTCTGAAATATGACCGTTGGCCGGTCGACTGGGCGGTCGACCGACAGGCCTGACAGACCCCAACGGCTAGTTTTTCTGAGCCTATAAATTTGAGAGTTTAGGCATTGTTTTTCTCTAAGATTTCTAGTGGACTTTGAGCCAGTTTTTCCCACTTCATTAAAAGAGTTTTCCCCACTAAATTGAGTGCTAATACTTCCAATCAAAAGGGGAGTTTTTATCAAGAGTGTTTAAAAGTGATCTTTGAGTTTTCCTCCACCATTCTCATCCTAGTTTTTCTCACACAAACACTTGAGCAACCCATTGATTATTCATCTTATAGGAGTGTTGTAGTGAGATAGTTTTTAGGTGATCAAAGTGTTGTGATCACCAAAGACTTGTTCTTTGTACTTTGAGGAGGTGGACGAGTGCGTTCGCGTTGTTTAGAGTTCAGTTGTGAACTCTTGGTTTGAGGTGCGACCTCGACGAGCTTGTGGGGCTCGCGGTGTGTACGGGACTAGGGAGTCCGAGGGATTGTAGGTGTTGCGGCACCAAGGAGTGATCCATTGGGATCAAGCATAGTGGAAATCCTTCGTGTGTCGAAGGCGGGGATGTAGAACAAGTGTGCTCGAACCTCGAAACAAATCCCTTGTGTTTACGATTGCTCTATCTCTCTCTCTTTGTCTCTTGTTTATATCTTGCATGCTATTATTGTGTTTATCTTTACATGCTAGATATTCATTGTGCTTAATTGATATACATGCTTGGGATTGTTTGCTAACACTTGTATTCAACCAAGAGAGCCAACGCGGCACCTCAGCCCATATCTAGGGGAATCTTGAGGAGTTAGTCCAGAGCCCTTCACGGGGAATTCGGCTACACTCTTGTGTTATACGTGGTGTTTACTGTAATAGTTTTGTTTAGGTCATTATAGTTTTTAATTCCGCATTATTTGTCATTAAGTGACCATTAGATTAGCCATCACCTATTCGCCCCCCTCTAGGTGATTTTCATGGTGAGCTTCATCTCGTCTTTGTCGTTCAATTCCTTCAATGTGGTAGCTTTGATTTCCCATGATGAAGGGTGTGCACGAATCATCTTTCGTACCTTCTGGTCGTTATTGATTTCATCACCTAGAGAAGCAAGAGCATTTGTGATTTTAATAAACTTAGTAATCATATCATCAATAGATTCATTTTCTTTCATTCTAAAACTTTCATATTGGGAACGCAAGAGATCAATTTTAGCTCTCTTGACTTGTGATGTTCCCTCATGAGTGACCAATAAGTGTTGCCAAATCTCATAGGCGAACTTGCAATTGATAACCCGTGTTAAGTCATCCTCATTTAATGCTAAAAGTAGGGCATTTTGAGCCTTCGAATTAGCATCAAATTCCTTAGAGGTAAGATCAGACTAAGTGTCCTCCTCACCTTCGGGTTTACTAAAAGGCTTGGTCAAAGACTTAGCAACTAGGCTACCTAGAGATTGTAGAAAAATGTTCATCCTAACTTTTCATATGGGAAAGTTGAGTCCATCAAATTTGGGAGGGGTCTTAATGTTATCGGCCATCTTTACTAGTGTATGAATTAGTATATGAAAATAGTGATTAGCAATTTATAGGATCTCTCTAAGGATGTGAAGCCAAAAACTAAAGTCCTAGCTCTGATACCAATTGAAATCACCTAGAGGGGGTGTGAATAGGTGATTACGCTAATCAATGCATAAATTTAAAAATGAGATGATGCAATGATCACTCAATGCAAGATTAGAAGTTGAATACCCCGTGAAGGGCTCTGAACTCCTTCCTCTGATTCCTCTAAATAAGAGTTTGAGGTGCGCAATGCAATCTTGTTGTGAGAGTATAGATCGACAATATAGGAATGAATGAAAAGCAAGTAAATAACACAAGTGAACCAATCATGAACACAAAGATTTGTTTTGAGGTTCGAGCACCCAGCTCTACGTCCTCGCCTTCACCCAGAAGGATTTCCGATCCACTAGAAATTCCACAAAGAATTACAACCACTAGGGAGTACCCAACTCCTCAATCACACTCCTCTAGTCCAGAGGTAGTGGAGCCACAAATACAATAATCACTTGGTGATCAAAAGATTACAAACTCTCTTTTGAAAAACTTTTATTTAAAAAACCCTAGAGAATAATATATAAGATTGAAGCTCAAGGTTTTGTAAGTGATATAAAAACAGAAGAGAGATTTTAAGAACCAAAAACTTTTAGAAAACTTTTAAAAATAATAGCCCAAAACTTAAACAAAAGCTCTTTCTTAAGAAAACTCAAAACTTTTGATCTTTGAATTTGTTGTTGTGAAAATCTCTACCCTAATGACCCTTTTGTATAGGATTTAGGAAGAGTAAATATAGAAAATTTTTACTTGAATAAAAGAAGAAGAAATTGACCTCTAATACAGCTAACCACGTTTTTTAACCTTAAACACGTTTTAAAAACATGTTAAAAATCAGCCTCCAGAAAATTAGCCATTACTGCCAATCTGACATATTGGTCAACTTTGAGCACATTTTTTAGGCTGCAACATCCGAATTTAGAAATCAGGTATATAGGAATAATTTGTAAATCTTTAAGTCTTCTTTTTAATGCAACTGAAATCAACTCAATATCATTTTTTATTAAAAAGTTATCAATAAAACACTGACAGGTGTCAAATCAAAAACTGTAAGCTGTTTTCAGAACAAGAACAGAGTTCAACCAAATATTTGATATCTTTAAAATTTGAATCTAAAAATGATTATTGAATAATAAATTTGATCTGAAAGTTAGCTTTGAAATACAAGTTAATCATGTTATTTGAATATAAGAATAAAAAGTTATGATAACAAATATAAAAGGGTGTCAAGCAGATCAGTAGAACTAAAACTGGTTCAAATTCAAAACCCGATATATGTACTTGAAATCCAAAACCGGTTAAACCAAAAACCAAACGTATTGAATTTGTGTGTGTGTGTATTTGAGCTTCAAACGTATATACTATTCTTTAATAAAACAAACTATATCAGTCTACAAGCCGGAGTCTCTTATAGTTGATGTTGAGCAATGTTTGAGCTAGACCTAAATATCTCATGCTTGAGAACTCTTGAGCCATCGAAACCTGTATTAGCCTGAAATTCATTGTTGAACTTCTATTAGTACCAAATAGCTTTTATATGATTTGTTATCATCAAAACACATAACCGGGGATTGTAACCTTTGGGCCAACAATATGTACACCTCCTATTAATATCACAACAACACAAGAATAAAATACAGTATATTGGAATGAAAATTGACACGTGCCTAGATGCAAATGTCTAAACCATTTTAAAGCATCCAATTTTTTTGTATTTTAATTCTTAAAATTATTTACAGTGTACAGGTAATATAAAGCAGAATATAAAAAAATACAAGAATTTACCCAACCATACAAGAGCAAGTGTGGACTTCTGCAATGCTTAAAAATTTTAACCTACACACCAAAAAACAAAGAAAAAAGTTAACAAAAATGTGAAATCAAACTGTTCCCATCCCCGGTAACGGCGCTAAAATTTGATCGAAGGAAAATCGCGCACAAAAAGTGTATGTTTTGAAATCCATATTTAAAGTGTGTGTGCTTTGGCTTCCTCGATACTTCCGTTATAGCATATAGGCTAAAATGAGTCGAATCCACAAGGAAGGGAGGCGATAGAAGATTACACAGTATGTTCACGTGTATGTTAACGGTTCTTCAAAGTTTGAAAGAATCAAAAGAAAAGAAAGCAAAGATTAAAAAGAGAGGTACGGTGAAATACGAAGAAGTGGAAAACATAGAAAAGAATGGTATTTGTAATTTTTGGTATATTCTTAAAACAAGTGAAAGAGAAAGAAAACTCACGGCTACTAACTACTAATGACTCCACCAACACGCTAACCTCCTAGTGATAGTTGCCTCACATGTATCATTGGCCATTACTAGTCCTTGGTTCAAGAGCGTTTCAAAGCATGACCCATATGTAACTCATCATAACCCAACTAACTAAACAAGTGCAAACTACACTTAAACCATCAAAACTAAAAGTAAGCATGGAGAAATAATGTTAGCTTGTTGAATGAGGTTTTACCTGCACACAAAATACAGAATTTCAAAACTTTAAAAGAGAGATGTGCAAGTTACTCAATTCTACCGCTATAGCAAGTGGCTATGCGGGTCGTGATCCACAAGGAGGGACTAGCGATGGAAGCTGTTTTAGTAAGTTTTCTTTTAGGATACAAACTATGGTTAAAGTTCTTCTTTAGTTCTTTAAAAGAAAGAAGGAAAATTTGAGTTAAAGTTAAATTAGGAAGAAGATGATAGATTGAGAAGGTGGGAAAATAAAAATGGATTATATATAAAGAAATTGAAAAAGGGTGATAAAAGAATTGGGTGTTGTTGGTGTTGGTGATCTAAAGTAAAGAAATAAAAGAAAAGAAAGACAACCTAAAAATTACTTACCTCTTTAGTGCTCATATACCTTAGATCCGTTGCGACGACTTACCTTGTCTTTGAAGGCAATCAAGCATGGCATATAGGATCTTCCCCATTCTCGATCTACACTACGAATAAAAGGGCAAACTATACTAGCAAGAGAAGGGTTGTTCATCACCATAGGCCATCAAGGGCACTTACAACGGCTAAGCAATCTCGAGGCTATCAGATTCTCTTGGATTATAAACACATCAGAGGAAAGTAAACGAAAACAAGAGTAAAGAAGAAAAAGAAACTTTGATTCGATTCTAATAACAATGAAAGAAAAGACTTACTTACACCGGTGTCACCCTTGGTACAAGCCTGATCTCCTTCCTCCATGAAACTTGTCTCTCCTCTCTGTTACATAAAGAAAAGTAAAAATTACATAAAAGAAAACTAAAAACCTAAGTTACAAATTAGCCTAAGTCCTATTCTCTACTTGCTCGTTTCTGGATGCCCCCTCTCTGTTGCTCTGCAGGGGGATTTATAGGAGAAAACCAGAGGATAAGAAGCGTATGAAGATAGAAGGAGCAGAATATCTCTGAATTTGAATTCTTCTTCTTTCTCCAAACTTGTTTTGACTTATCCGTAGAAGTTCAATTCTGTCCTGCAACTTATTATCAAGTTGATTGCCAAATATGGCTTATCTACCGAATGAATTGGAAAGTTTGATCAACATAAATGCTATAGTCTTTCAAGTCTTCTTTCTGGAGCATCTTGAATCATCAGATTTGAATATCTGTAGCAAACGTTATGATTTGAATACTAAAATATGTACAGTCTGAATCTGAATTTTTCTCTCCTTTATCTTCATCTTGAAAATTCGGGATAACTTGGGAAGCAAGTTATCATAAATCAAAATCTTTTTAAAACGAATTTTTATCTTTACACTCTTCTCCTTTTATCTTTAGCCTTGTCCTGCAAGCAACGAGGGTTGAGTAGAAGTCCATCCTTTTCCTCTTCTTTTAGCAATTAGGAGCTCTATCTTATCCTTCCTTTTCCTCACTTAGATTTTAAATAAAGAGTTTAAAATCTAAGTTTAGATTAGGTTAGATAATATAGAAACTTTTAAATTACTACAATTTTTGCATGGGCTTGCACATGGGCTTTTTGGTCTTCTGGGCTTCATTTAGGCTTTTATTTCTTTATTTTCTTAATTACTCAAGGCCTGCACACATTAAATATCAAAACTTTAGTAATAGTGCATAAATAAAAGAATAAATAGGGAAATATGATAGTAAATGTAGTGATAAATATGCATTTTTTACTACCTATCACACCCCCACACTTATCTTTTTACTCGTCCTCGAGTAAAAATAAAAAAAGAATAAGAAAAGAAAAACTAATCTATCCTAACTCACTTTCGTAGGCGTCACGGTTGCACTTAGCATGTGCAACAAGCCGTTAAACCTCTAGGTTACCCTAGAGGACGAGTGTTGTCTCGTGAGGGTTTTCAGCGGATTACACCCACAAAATCCATAAAAAGAAAAATATTTGAAATATATTTGAAGAGACTAAGTAATCTATAATTTTTTAGGATTATCATTTTTATTCATTCTTAAACTTAGTCTTTATATAACAAATTGTTATCCATTTTTGGTAAGAATCAAAATTAAATTTTTGTATAGTCTCTTTCGTTACCCTAAGTCATATGCATCCTTGTGAATCTTTTACTAGGAATTCTTTAACTTGGATTCTCATGACCTTTTTTTATTATTATTTTCTCTTCTTTTTTTTTAATATGTATAACTTATCTAATTTTCTTTCGTATAAGTATCAAGGCTTCTTGAGGCCCTCATACCTAGCTAATTGACTATTAGATGTGTTAGTATATATATTAATAATATTTCTTAGTTTTCTTAGGCTTTCTAATCCACCCATGTAGCAAACTTAAAGTCGGTAGCTCCCAAACTGGTTGGTTTTAGGGCACCGGGTGAGAAAACACCCCAAGGACTTAAGGATTCGAGTGGACTAGGCTACAAAACCAAGGATTCTATTTATAAAATCACCTTTAGGCGTGAATACTTATGCTTCTTGAGGCACATGTATCCAGCTTAATTAGTGAATTTCTTTTTTTTATATTTATATTACTATATATATTTTTATAAGGTACAAGAGTCTTTGTCTTAGAATCATAGATGTGTAAGTGTATTAGGTATGCACATTTCATTAAGGTAAAAATCAAGACTAATTACTTATTCAATTTTTTTCTATACCTAAAAATTCAACAATTTATTTATTTTGACCAAGTTTTTAGAAATCCTAATCATGATTTTCCTAATTCTTAAAATTAACTTAGATTTCTTTCAAAAGATAAGTCAAAATAT
Organism: Agave tequilana; assembly: GCA_038442645.1. Lineage (NCBI taxonomy): Eukaryota > Viridiplantae > Streptophyta > Magnoliopsida > Asparagales > Asparagaceae > Agave > Agave tequilana. The sequence continues at coordinate 1,307,855 of JAVJIF010000127.1, forward strand.
TGTTCCCTTTTTCAAAAAGTTTTTTTTTTTGAAAAAAAAATGTTAGTACCTACCTATGTTAGTATGTTAGTAAACCCTCCCCCACACTTATCTCATGCATTGTCCTCAATGTATGAATGAATGCATTTATGCATGAAAAAGAAGAAAGTGAAGGAAAATATTACGTTAAGGTGGTGGTTCCGGTGGTGGTCTGATTGGTCCACGAAATGCGGCCCAATCGAATTTTTGTGGAGTTCGGAGGAACCCACCAGAAATCTCTCTTGTATAACCCACTAAAATGATGTATGTATAAACATTTTTTATTTTAACCCCATCTAATTTCCAAATTTCATAATTGATTTCGGAGTCAATTTTGCCAACCGCCTTGTCCCAAAATGGAGTGTGAAAAGATAGAATGATTGACTTGGACATAGGAAGTACGGAACTAATACCGACTCAGGAAAGTGACTCAAATCAAGTAAAGGTTCAGGAGTCGAGATTGGTTCAGGAGGTGGGTCCAAATCAATAAGTTGAAACTCAAGTCCACAGTTATTTTCCCACAATGGAATGTGACTTAATATTAGTGATTCAAGTTCTAGAATGACAGGTGTGGGAATCAAAACTGACTCTAAAATATTACTCAAATCCGGTAGCAAAACAGGAGTCAATATTGATTCGAGAATTTGAACTGGATCACAAATTTGAGAATCTAGGTCACATATCTCATTGAGTTCAATATCATAAAAATGAGAACTGGCCAATTTATCAATGGGACTTTCAAGAGTATGAAATTGATCAAGTTCAATATGATGTTCATAAAAGATTGGCGATTCAATTTCATAATGAATTGGCACAAGATCTAATGTTGACTCGAGAAAATTGAAATCAGATGAAGACACCGGAGTCATTATTGAATCAGAAAGTAGAATTGAATAACCAAGTTGAGGGGCATGATCATAGTCATTCTCGAGTTCTATTTCAGGAAATGAATAACTTGCCAAACTGTCAATGTCATTTTTGAAAATTAGAGTTTGGGCAGGTTCAAATGATTGTACTGAAATAGAATCTTGTTTTCAAAAGCAACGTGACTCTTCGGCTCTAACAGAATGGTTAGCGACATCAGAAATGGTCAAACGGTGAGAACATAAAGTTTGAACCATCATATCTATATCATGATCACGAGCGATTCTAGCCTGAGTCATGGCTTCAAGCATCTTTTCATAGTCGATTGGTTCATCATTTTGTTGTGATTGGACGTAAAAAAAATGAAGTGTTGTTGTGACAATCGTGGTGAAATTGTGAGTCCGTCAGATTCTTTGATTGTTGCTTAGACTCACGCATCATCATGTCCAAGATTGATGGTTTTCTATTTTGTGATTGTTGCTCGGACTCATGCATACTCATTTCCATCATTTTCAAAATTGATGGTTTTCTATTTTGAACTAGTGGAACTGAGTATGAATCTTGAAAATATTGTGGACAAGGTGGATAAGGAGGACAAGTTAGTTGAAAATTAGACTCGGGGGAGGCGAATCCCCATGGACTCTGTGAAGAGTTGAAATTGTTGTGGAAATTATGGTCATAAGATGGGGGACATGGGTTATATTCATTCGGATAAGACCATTCCGGCATACTGGTTGGTTAAAGTTATGATATGCCGGGTTGGTAATATCTGAAAAAGAGGTAGGCGTATAATATGGATTACCATTAAAATGGGAAGAATTATTGTTATAAGCCATATCACACAATACAAACAAAGAAACAAATAAGCAAACAAAGAAAAAAAATTCTAAACTAAGTTAGGGTAGACCTATGACCTAGACGACTCCTAACTGGTTAGACTGTCCACGGGAGGTACAATGTGAACTTTGACCACAAGCTAATCAGCCAGGTCAGGGCAAGATTGGTAGGAGGTTATCCATCAAAGACGTTCCTTAATTAAGTAACCACCGATCTTCGGGCTTTCAGCCCTTAATCACCTTCCTAGACACTGATTTGGCAGGAGTCAAATTCCAACATCTTTCCCCCTTAGGATAATCTCCTAATTGAGTCCAAGATGTCCCTAGGGCCGACGTCTACTCATTTTTAGTTAGGCTTGGGTTAGTGAGTGAGGAGATTGTTTGTGGGCTAAGGGAGGGTAATGACTTCCCCACCTTATCTTGTTTATAGGACAAGCCCTTAAGTCAATTTTGTGCAGTGTACAAGTATATAGAAAAGAATAACATTCAAGCAATCTTTCATACAAGAATGAACCTTATACTAAATTCTATGCACACATACCTTGGCTCCAGCACTCTTCAACAGTAAATAAAAAAATGAAATGAAATAGACACGTGCCTAAATGCAAAGTCTAAATCATTTTTAACATTTACAATTAACTTTTTACTGTTGTGTTAGAAATATATATACAGTGAGTCAAACAAGGAGATAAATGCTACAGAAATTCAGATTTTCAATTTAGCCAACCTGCAAAAATACAGGTTAGTAGTTCACTCAGTTTTGCCACTGGAATGTAGCAAATCTGAGGGCTTCTTGGCTCTGCTTTCTCGAGCAGAGTCCAAGGCCACTTATACGTCCACTGCAATAGATATTCCTTGTTGTTAAATCTGTACAAAAAACAAGAAGAAAGTTAACCAAAAATGTAAACTTTTAAAGAGATTAACTTACCGTCCCTCCCTAGCAACGGCGCCAAAATTTGATTGAGGTTTTACCTGCACACAAAATCCAGAATTTCAAAACTTTAAAAGAGAGATGTGCAAGTTACTCAATTCTACCGCGATAGCAAGTGACTATGCGGGTCGTGATCCACAAGGAGGGACTAGCGATGGAAGCTTTTTTAGTAAGTTTTCTTTTAGGATACAAAGTATGATTAAAGTTCTTCTTTAGTTCTTTAAAAGAATGAAGGAAAATTTGAGTTAAAGTTAAATTAGGAAGAAGATGGTAGATTGAGAAGGTGGAAAAATAAAAAATGGATTATATACAAAGAAATTGAAAAAGGGTGATAAAAGAATTGGGTGTTGTTGGTGTTGGTGATCTAAACTAAAAAAATAAAAGAAAAGAAAGACAACCTAAAAATTACTTACCTCTTCAGTGCTCATATACATTGGATCCGTTGCGACGACTTACCTTGTCTTTGAACGCAATCAAGCATGGCATATAGGATCTTCCTCATTCTCGATCTACACTAAATAAAAGGGCAAACTATACTAGCAAGATAAGGGTTGTTCATCACCATAGGCCATCAAGGGCACTTACAACGGCTAAGCAGTCTCGAGGCTATCGGATTCTCTTGGATTATAAAGACATCAGAGGAAAGTAAACGAAAACAAGAGTAAAGAAGAAAAAGAAATTTCGATTCGATTCTAATAACAATGAAAGAAAAGACTTACTTACACCGGTGTCACCCTCGGTACAAGCTTGATCTCCTTCCTTCATGAAACTTGTCTCTCCTCTCAGTTACATAAAGAAAAGTAAAAATTATATAAAAGAAAACTAAAAACCTAAGTTACAAATTAGCCTAAGTCCTATTCTCTACTTGCTCGTTTCTGGATGCCCCCTCTCTGTTGCTCTGCAGGGATATTTATAGGAGAAAACCAGAGGATAAGAAGCGTATGAAGATAGGAGGAGCAGAATATCTCTGAATTTGAATTCTTCTTCTTTCTCCAAACTTCTTTTGACTTATCCGTAGAAGTTCAATTCTGTCCTGCAACTTATTATCAAGTTGATCACCAAATATGGCTTATCTACCGAATGAATTGGAAAGTTTGATCAACATAAACGTTGTAGTCCTTCAAGTCTTCTTTCTGGAGCATCTTGAATTATCAGATTTGAATATATGTAGCAAAAGTTATGATCTGAATACTAAAATGTGTACAGTCTGAATCCGAATTTTTCTCTCCTTTATCTTCATCTTGAAAATTCGGGATAACTTGGGAAGCAAGTTATCATAAATCCAAATCTTTTTAAAACGAATTTTTATCTTTGCACTCTTCTCCTTTATCTTTAGCCTTGTCCTACAAGCAACTAGGGTTGAGTAGAAGTCCATCCTTTTCCTCTTCTTTTAGCAATTAGGAGTTCTATCTTATCCTTCCTTTTCCTCACTTAGATTTTAAATAAAGAGTTTAAAATCTAAGTTTAGATTAGGTTAGATAATATAGAAACTTTTAAATTACTACAATTTTTGCATGGGCTTGCGCATGGGCTTTTTGGGCTTCTGGGCTTCATTTAGGCTTTTATTTCTTTATTTTCTTAATTACTCAAGGCCTGCACACATTACAGAACAAAATTTGAGTAATAGTGCATAACTAAAAGAATAAATAGGGAAATATGATAGTAAATATAGTGATAAATATGCATTTTTTACTACCTATCACTTGTTAAAGAGTTAGGAAGTTAGAGTGTTAGATCCATCATCATGAGCCATCAATGGCTCTTGCAAGAGCAGGGCCAAGTAGAGGCTATTAGATTCATGTGGATTATCATAATGAAGTTAGACTAGTTGGTGGTTAGTAGTTAGTTGCCATGAGAGAAAAATTAGCTACACATGTAAAAGAGATTAGAGAGAAGAAAACAAAGATAAGGTAAGGGAGCACCTTTCATAGATTGTCACCTTCTATTACAAGCACTCTTGCTTCCCAACATGTACCACTCTCTCTCCCTATTACAAGATTTATAAGAAATGGAAAATACAAGGGAGGAAGAAGAAGAACACTAACCTAAACTATCCTAAACTACAAAATGGAGATGAAAACTACCCTAAAACATTGCATATCCTCTGCTTTGGAACCCCAGGGGATATTTATAGGCACCAGGGGAACAGGGGCTAGGGGACAACCCCTGGCTCGAACCAGCCGCGTGCCGCGGCCGTGTGGTGGCCGCGAGCGCGGCCTTTCGAGCCGCGTGCAGTCCTTTTTGTCTCCTGTCAGTTTTTATGCCCGGTTTCTTGTTTGCAGCCCCTGGTTTTGATAGAATTAGCCTCCTAGATCAATGGCTATCTTAATAGGCCTTTAATTACTAATTAAATGGTGATTTAGGGTCTTCTTCTTTATTACACAACATGGACCTAGAATCAAGCAAGCAAAGCTTTATTAGCAGAATTTACTACGAAATAAATTTTAAGATGTGATAAAAATTATACAAAATTAGAGACTAATCAGTCGACAGGCTGGTCGACCGCAGCAGAAATTTTTGTTGGCTTGGCTCCCAACGGCTTGATTCAGTTTTGTCTTTTGTTGGGTCTTGTCCAACGGATCTATTGTATTTTCTAGCCTGATTTTCATCCCCTATAAATAGTGGGACTATGAAATAACTTAATAACAAGATTTCTAAGCCTTGCATCAAAGTTTTTCATAGTTTAGCCTCTTTACAAAAGATTTTCTCTTAAGCCAACTATTTTCAAAGTTTTGGTGCTTTAGCTTGAGCTTTTTCTTTACTTCTCTACTTGCTATTTGCACTACACAATCCCAAGTGTTTCACTTTCTCATCTTGGTTGTAGGGTTGTGCTTGTTAGCTATCTTTGTGATCAAGTGTTGTTCACCATTTCTTTGATTGAGAAGTTGTAGAGGTTGTGGCCTCGAGCGAGCTAGTGAGCTCCAAGTTGGTGTTGCGGCACCGTGAGAGAAGACAAGTGTGTCGAAAGAGTTCTAGTGAGAACTTGTAACCGATTGAAGATCCAGTGGGATCGGTCATAGTGGAAATCCTTCATCGTGTTGAAGGCGGGGACGTAGAGAAGTGGCTCGAATCTCGAAGCATATCCTTGTGTTTGCGATTGCCTACTATCTCTCTAAACTCTACCCTCTCTTTACTTGCACTTATATTGCTTACTCTTTGCAAGCTTTATCTAATTATTATTGTTTGTTGCTAATTTATTTTTAATACCGCATTATTTGCCATTAAGTATAGCCATCACCTATTCACCCCCCTCTAGGTGATTTTCAGAATTGTCCTCAATGTATGAATGAAATGCAAGAGTGCATGAAAAAGAAGAAAGGGAAGGCAAAATGCTCCCTTAAGGTGGTGATTTTGGTGGTGGTCAGATTGGGCCAAGCGTTGCTACCCAATCTAAATAATGTGGAGTTTCAAGGAACCCACCTTTGATGACCTCTTCTTATTTACATTTTTACAATCTCCCAAGTGAATAGGATCATGCAAGACCCTATCAATAAAACTATCCCGGTTATATGACCAATATTGGAAATCATCTCGGAGTCATAATAGTCTATACCTTGGTCCAACAATAGAACATGGCTTGATGAAGTGATTGATTTGGGCTCAAGACTGATAGGTTTGGGAACCAATACTAACATGGGAAAATCAAGTTTAGGATCAAAAGTCAGTTTTGATTTAATAGTTGGTTCCAAATTGTTTTCCATTGATTTTGCAAAGGGGAAAACTTACAAAAAAAAGGGTCGAGGAGCTAAATTACAAGTATTCTAAAAAGATTACAAGTATATCCCCTCGAAGATTCTGGAGAAGTGCGCCGGTAGGAGTATGGTCAGTGCGCGACCACTTTGTCCCTTTGACGATGCGAGCGATGAGATTCCCTTCTCGCCTGGTTCGGGGAATTGGAGAACAGAAGGTTGGTAGAACCTCTTGTTTCTTCTCAAAACCGCCTTCACTTAGGAATTCCTTCTCTCCTGGCTTCGGAGATTCCTTGAGAGGAAGGAAGGTATTAGGGTATCAGCACCCTGATTAGAGAAGCAGTTCTCTAAAGTCTCTGAATTCTTAGAAGCAAGAGAATAGATCTTTGTTTAGCCTCTCTCTCTCTGTGCGCGTCTCTTCTTGTGGAGCTCTTCGCGTGTGCGTGTATGTCTCTCCTTGTGCCCCTGGTGGGCTATTTATAGGGAGAGCAGGGGTATAATTGTCCCTTAAAAATCTAGAAACAGATTGAATCAAATCTGTTTAAATCTGGAAAGTACCCTTGCTGTGAGGCTAGGATTAGCTTCTATGAACTAGAAGTAGCAGGTTGCATTGATCCTCCTGATCTGTTTTGATTCTTTTCATATAATTGGAAGATTTCTCCTGATCCTCTTACTCGTTTTAGGAGAGTCAAGAGATTATGGCAATCAACTGCCAAATTTGATCTCAGATTTGATCTTGATTAGATTTGGTCTAGATTTTGAATTGTTTGATCTCATCTAGAGATTTAATTGGTCAAAGGTTGACCATAATGGACCCACAGCGGAGCTTCCACGTCGAGCTCACAGCGGAGCTGGAAGAAGCATCTGGCGAAGTCAGAAGAAAGCTCTTCAGCGGAGCTAGATAACATCTGTGGAGAAGCTACCGAGCACACTTCTACGCGGTTGCGCGTGACTTCGAGCGAAGCTAACTCTCTACGGAGTTAACTGAGCACTTCAGGTGAAGCTGTAACTTAGCTTCCTGATGGAGCTTTGAACGGCTCCAAGGCGAAGTTGGGCGATCTTAGCCTCTCAGGCGAGGCTATCCCTTTGGGCTCATGTGATGCTAAGTGTTGAGCTAACCTAGCATCTTAGACCTGCTTAGGTCTCTTTAGAGACAATCTGGCCTCACTGTCTGCTTCACTGGATTAGTGGAGTCTAAGTTGCTGCTTTGTCCCTCGGAGATGGGTGAAAACTGTCGTCAGCTCGTCTGTTACTTGTCTTTTGTAAATGTCAACAAGTTTAGACATTATTCAGGCCAGTAAGAATCTTATCTTTTTTAAAGTGTCAACAAGACACCCTTAAAAGTTTTCGAAAGTCTACAATGGAATGGTTCAGGCTTCGAAATACTTTGAATTGCTTTGATTGCTAGTATGGGAAGTACGAACGTCGCCATGGTGGTTAAGTTCAGCTTCGCTTTAAATCCTACTTTGGAATAAATTTGCCGAAGAATTGTGTAGATTCGCGACTCTGAGTAGCTTCGCGTCTGAGTAGCTCTGGCTTTGCGTCCGAGCCTTTTGGAATAGGTTCGCTTTGGAACGTCATTCCTTTCCCGAGGCCAACTGCTTTCGGCAAGTTACGAGAAGGATTATGTCCTTTCCTGAAGTTGAAATAACTTCTTTTGGATTAACGAGGGAGATCATTCCTCTCTTGTGCGTTTTCAAGGGAAATCGTTCCCTTTCTCAAGGCTCAATAAATTTACATTAACGAGGGAGATCATTCTCCCTTGCGCGTTTTTGAGGGAAACCGTTCCCTTTCTCAAGGCTCAGTAAATGTCTTAAATTCGCTCGCGCTTCTATGCTTGAAGTCGTAGCAGCGCGCACAGGCTATGAGGCCTATAAATAGGACACTTGAGGTCCTCTGAAGAGAAGCAGTCTGCTCATATCTTCTCTTGATTATTAGAGAGAGATACTCAGATTTCTGAACTAGTGGGGTGCCCACTCTAGTCATTATCCGGCCAAGAACCGGTGAGTCTCGGTCATCTAGAGACTTTACCAATGAACTGATAACTTTTAGGGAGTTTATCTTCCTTAATTTAGCTTTAACAGCTGCCTCAGGGATTGATTTCCCTTGTTCTTCATTTTGTATCTGACTAATCTGCAGAGAAGGGCTTCAGCCCTATTTCCCAGCTTCCCAGCAAAGCTATCATTTTCACTTGATCAAAGAAAGATCATTGCATGCTTGCCTGCTAAGTTCGCCATATAGGCAAGGATTGGGACTTAGTTTCTTCAAGGTTGAGCCAGTCTTGCCATATAGGTGGGGCTAAGACTGCGTCCCTCTGGATCAGTCTGGCTTAGCCATATAGGCGAGGCTAGGACTTGGCTTTTGTTGAGCTAGCCCATCATCACTGTGCGAGCGAGGCTATCCTCTGCTTAACTGAAACTGAAATCTATTCTTAAACTGCAACTGAATTGGATATAAATTGCTTCGCCCCAAAGAATTTGACTTAGCATTTCACTTTTGTAGCTTTTCCTTTGACTTACTGCTGATCTGTTTTTAGCATGCATTGAAGTGAGCTATGTTCGCCAGTCTATGATGGAAGAGACCAGAAAGTTGTCTCTTGCTTTTCCAGTTGAAACTTTAAATCCTAAGTAGGAGGAACAAACTGGGGCAGAAGAGGTTGGCAGTCGCTTATTCGAGATGATCCACTTCGAGGCTAGGCTGGTAGTCGCTTATCCGAGATGATCCACTTCAGGAAAGCGGACGTCACCTGTAAGGTTTCGGATCCTCCATTACCAATTTTCATCAAAGAAGATCCAGCCTTCTGGTGGCAACCAGTTCTTTGCCAAGTTTGATCAAAGACGATCCAGCTTTCTTGTGGCAAAATCTGCCATTATGCGAAGGATTATGGCCTTGTGCAGGAGGAAGGCCTTTCGTGTCTAGTTGGTTTGGCTTGGAAGTAGATAGGACCACTTGTATGCCTTTGGAGCAAATGATTCTATTGTATGAAATATAACTTTGATGTAGTAGTATCAATGTACCTTCCCTTTTGAATCAATAAAAGTTCACTTTCTGTTTATCTGGTTTATTTCTCCTTCTTTTTGACTCGAGAACACTTGAAGTGGACCGGCGGAGCTAAACTTCATGCGAAGTTAAAGACAGGATCCTATCTGAATCAGGAACGAGCTTACAACGAAGCTAGCATAAATTTTCTGCGAAGCTCGGGCTGTACCTTTAGCGGAGCTAAAGCATGTTTTTCGGCGAAGTTATTCATACGTCGCGCGAAGTCAACACTTGACTTACAGCGGAGTTAGCCCATAGTAGGTCTGAATTAGCGCTTCTCAGGAAGGCGCTTTAGGCGCCGTTTCAAATTAATTTGAAATGACAGTCTGTGCTCTTTTCGAGGTGTCATTTTAGGCGATCATCAGCCTATAAAAGCCTGATCGGGCTGAGAGAGAAGGTCATAACTTCTCTTTGAAATTTTCAGAGCACTTAACTCTTTTCTTCTTCTTTCTTCTTTACTTGAGAATCCAAGAACCTCATCTGTTCTTCAATGGCTCCCAAGAGACGAGCAGGAAAAAAGGTCGCAACCTCTACGACGGAGGGTCCTTCTCCTCCTCCGGTCATCGAACGACCGATTGCCGGTAGGGATCTTTCCCTTCTGATCAGAGATAGTCATTTCACTTTTAAAGCCAGTTTCTGGCTATCTTTTGATGAATCCAGAACGATCAATTATGATCTGATGATTTTAGGGATTTCGATTCCCTGAACTTCCCTAGATTTCTGGCTATCTTAAAACCGAAGGGTCTCTTCTTCAAGCTTCCAGACAAAGCTATCCCTTAGGCGGTTCACGTCTTGTTGAATGACAAGATGCGAAGCTATCCTTTGGAATATAACTGAAAAGGACCTTAGTGCCCTTAAAATAGTCTTTAGGCAATAATACCCCTCTGACGAAGTTAGCCCCTGGGGCTTTGTTGCATTCTGTTGTTCGAGGCTAAGCTTCCAGAGCGAAACTAATACTTGGATATTTTCTTGCTTTCTGCCTTCGTGTAGAGTGCGGAGTTACGCTGCAGCTACGAAGCTAAGCTTCGGGGCGAAGCTATCATTAGGCCAGCTTCGCTCGGAGAGCGAGACTATACCTTAACAAAAATTGGATTCTTATTTTAGCCCTTGTTTGGCTGATGAACTAATCATAGTTTCTCCTTGCTTTTACAGTGCACTATACTCCCCTGAATAGTCTCTTTGGCACAGCCAGGGGGCTAGATGGCAACGTTAGCCTGCAGTTCCAAGGGCAGGCTTCTTTATTCAACGAGTGAAGCTCTCCTGCTCGGGATGCACTTATTCATGGTGGGGATCAGCGCACCATGAGAAGCATCTTAACCACTGCTCCCCTTGAAGATTCTGACCAAAGAATCTATCGGAAGCCCGGCTTCATGTTTGGAGATGCAGCGTCGGATAATGACCGCTAGCTGCTAGCCGGAGAGAGGCAGTGGATTTTCAAATTAGATGGTGAGAAGTTCTATCTCCCGTCTAGCAAGCGACATTTTTCCGTGTCCTTCTTTCAATGCGTGACGAGGGCTCAAAAGATGCAGTGGCAAGTGAGTCGGACTACTGAATCCGTTCACGTAGAGAAGTTGATAATTCCCTCACCCGGTTACACAAGGACGGGGCCTCTTCGCTGCATATCAGGTCTCCACCCTGGGAATGTACTGCCAGACATCCCAGTGGGAGAAAATCCTGCGGTGGCTCAGACCTTTGGAAATCAATTCTTTAAGGTTGGTGGCAATTATCCAGCCACTAATTTCAGGACCCCAGGGTGGACTCACCCTCCTAAGGCATGGTGGAGGGACTTGACTCTATATGTCCTTGCTTATTTTGAGGAGGATCTGGAGAGGCTGGGGCTTTATGAGGCCGTCAGGGCGACCTGTTATGACATTCAGATGAGTGTAGCGAACTTCTACGCAATCCTTGAGTTATACTGCCCGGCTACATGGACCTTCTTCACCCCTGTTGGCGAATTGGGTATGGCTCTGCACGAGATGTGAGAAGTCTCTGATTTGCCTTTGGGGTCTCTCTCATATGAAGAATATTTTCCGCGCGAGGCGGAATTGGCACTTCTGGAGAAGCAGGAGCCCGCTTTGCTTGTGACCTATCGGGAATTGATGTGCCATGATTGAGGCCAAACCTGCACACAAAATACGAGATTATAGAACTTAAAAAAGGAGATGTGCAAGTGCTCAATTCTTCCGCTATAGCAAGTGGCTATTGATTGTTACACATATTTGCATATTTTACCGCTTCCATACCATGCATATTGCAAATAAAAACATAATTTTTAATCCTTTTCTCTCTATTTTTGAGGTCCACATCTGAAATGAGAAAAGGCCCAAAATCTCTTTAATTAGCAATAATTAAAGGGAATTAATTCAAAGCCCAAAAGAGAACCCAAGTTTGAGCCCAGGATCTGGAGAATTCTACGCGCTAACTCAAGATTCCAGAAGGTCCACGTGGCTAACAACTTCGTAACAAACTCACAACAGAAAGCTGTTAGCCAACGGCTTCCAAACGGCCGCGCCTTGCCGCGTGATTAGGGAAGGATAGTGTGAAGTTATTGCACAAATATTCAATGAAAGAGGAAAAGTTTAGAGTCAACCTCGGTGCTTGGATCACTTCACAATGTATTTAAGATGGTTAATATATCCTTTCCAATCTCCGCTATAGCAATGGCTATACCGGGTCGATCCTCGAGGAGAGCTCACGTTGGAAGTTTTACGGTTCGGAGTGAAGAAATGAAAACGAAGATTCTTCTTTATTATTTACACAAATGCAAGAAACATGGAAAAGAAAATAGAAGAAGTGGTTGATTTGTGCATGATGGAAAAGAAATCAAAAGAACTTTAGTAAAGTGTATTGCTAAGAGAAAAGAAGCTAGTAAAGAAAATGTTTGGAAGACTTTAGATGAGAAAGTACATGGCTAGCTAACTTTACTTCGCTAACTTACTATACTCAATGGTGATGCTTGATTGCCTCATGTTGATTCATTGGCAAATAGAGATTACTTTGCTTGTTTGTTCAAGTACTTTACCGTTTTGAAGATGAGTGTTCAAAAGCCCTATTGCAAAAATGACTCCCATTGTCACTTATTATCGCACGGGGGGCTCCGAAGCGAGAGATGATGTTTTCTCGTAAAAAATTGATGACAACTTGATTGTCATTTGTCCTTGTGGGAATTGCTTCAGCCCATTTGGAAACATAATCTACGGCTACCAAAATGTATTGGTTACCGTAGGACAGAGGAAAGGGTCCCATAAAATCGATGCCCCATAAGTCAAAAATTTCGACTTCCAAGATGGGTGTGAGGGGCATCATATCTCTCTGGGTGATACGACCCGTCATTTGACACTTATCACATAGCTTGCAAAAAGTATATGCATCCTTAAAGAGAGTGGGCCAGTAGAATCCACTCTGAAGCACTTTCTCAGCAGTTTCCGTGGACCAAAATGTCCACCGCAAGCTAACTTGTGACAAAATATCAAAACACTCTGATGTTCATCCTTAAGAAGGCACCTACGTGTGATTTGGTCAGGACAATATTTGAATAAATACGGTTCATCCCAAAAGCAGAACCGTATTTGACGCATGAAATGGTGTTTTTCCTGGCCTAACCAATGAGAAGGTATTTGCCTGGTAGCAAGGTAATTCACTATGTCAGCATACCAGGGCTCTCCACACATCTCAAAAATATGCTCGTCAGGAAAATCATCATTAATCGGTATTCTCTCTTCAGGTGCATTTGGGATTCTTGACAAATGGTCAGCTACCACGTTCTCAACGCCCTTTTTGTCTTTAATCTCCAAATCAAACTCTTGCAAAAGAAGTATCCATCGAATAAGTCTTGCCTTAGCATCTTTCTTTTGCATTAAGTACTTTAGGGCGGAGTGATCAGTAAAAATAATTGTCCTGGACCCTAGCAGATATTGGCGAAACTTCTCCAACGCAAAGACAACCGCTAAAAATTCCTTTTCAGTAGTTGTATAATTGAGTTGAGCATCATTCAGCGTTCTGCTAGCATAATAGATTACGTGTTGCCTATTATCAATACGCTGTCCTAAAACGACGCCTATAGCAAAGTCAGAGGCATCACACATAATCTCAAAAGGCTTGGTCCAATCTGGTGCAGAGATGATCGGTGCTGAGACAAGTCTATTCTTAAGATCCTTCCATGATTTTTGACATTCCTCATCAAATATAAAGGGTACATCCTTTCCTAAGAGATTTGTCAAGGGTCTTGCAATGTTGCTAAACCCTATAGAAGCCGGCGTGCCCTAAGAATGATCTAATGTCCTTTAAGCATGTTGGTTCAGTGAGCTTTGTTATGACTTCCACTTTAGACTTGTCCACCTCAATTCCCATACGTGATACCTTGTGCCCAAGTACAATTCCTTGCTTGACCATAAAGTGACACTTTTCCCAATTAAGTGTTAAATTTTTCTCCATACAGCGTTGTAACACCAACTTCAAATGGTACAAGCATTGCTCAAAGGAATCCCCATAAATCAAAAAATCATCCATGAAAATTTCCAAAAATTTCTCCACCATGTCCGAAAAAAGGCTCAACATGCAACGTTGAAATGTTGCAGGAGCATTGCATAAACCGAAGGGCATCCTTCGGTAAGCAAATGTTCCAAAAGGACAGGTGAAGGTAGTCTTATCTTGGTCCTCGGGAGCAATTGGGATTTGATTATATCCTGAATATCCATCCAGGAAACAGTAATACTCGTGTCCCGCCAATCTCTCCAGCATTTGATCAATGAAAGGAAGTGGAAAGTGGTCTTTACGTGTGGCAGTGTTCAGTTTCCTGTAATCAATACAAACTCGAATCTTTGTTGGAAGACGTGTTTGTATCAATTCTTTATTCTCATTTTCCACCACAGTAAATCCAGCTTTCTTAAGCACAGCGTGAACTGGACTTACCCATTGACTATCGGATATGGGATAGATAATCCCATTGTCTAATAGTTTTAAAATCTCAGATCTAACAGCTTCTTGCATAATTGGGTTAAGTCTACGCTGTGGGTCTCGTTTAGGCTTGGCATCTTCCGTCAAATGAATCCTATGTTGAACAATGGAAGGACTAATCCCCTTGATATCAGCCATGGTCCAACCAATGGCTTCTCTATTTTCCCTTAACACAGAAAGGAGATCCTCTTCTTGTTGTTCAGTGAGATTGGATGCAATTATTACAGGAAAGGATTCCTTCTCATCCAAGTATTTGTACTTGAGATGGTCGGGAAGAATCTTAAGCTCAGAAGAAGGGATAGGATCTATCACTGGTTGTTCATGGTTCAAGGGAAAAGTAGGGATGGAATTAGTGGTCCTTTCAACATTTGATTAAACAATCTGATCAAGGTTGAAGTCATCAGACTCCAACTCAAATTCCTCTTCAGACTCATACTCAACCTCCTCAACATGTTCACTAGTTAATCCCTCTATCAAGTTTACTTCAAAAGAGTCATTGTCCAAATCCCTTGGCTGCTTTCCCAGATGGAAAACATTCACCTCTTTTGTCATATCTCCGAAAGTTAGCCGCATCGATCCATTTCTACAGTTGATGATTGCATTTGCGGTGGCTAAGAAAGGTCGTCCGAGAATGACAGGTGTCTGTGCTCTGTGATTTTGTACGGGTTGTGTTTCAAGAACAACAAAGTCTATGGGGTAAATGAATTCCCCGACCCGTATTAACACATCTGTAATCTCCCCCTTGGGAATCTTTACAGAGCGGTCAGCCAACTGTATCGTCATTTGGGTTGGACGAAGGTTGCCTAACCCTAACTGCTGATACACGGAAAATGGGAGAAGATTGATGCTCGCGCCCAAGTCTAGCAAAGCCCTATTTATGGTGGTCTGCCCTATGATGCAAGAAATGATTGGGCTCCCTGGATCTTTGTATTTCACAGGGATTGGACCATTGAGCAGTTCACTTATGTTGGAAGCCAAGAAGACTTTTTTAGAGACATTTGCTTTTCTCTTTTTGGTACACATTTCTTTTAGAAACTTGGCGTAGGATGGGACTTGTTGAATAGCATCAAGGAGAGGGACATTGATTTGAACTTGGTTGAATATCTCTCTTATCTTCTCCATGTGAGCATTCATCTTATGATTTGTGAGCCTATTTGGGAATGGGACAACAGGCTTGTATGTTTGCTCATCAACTTTCTCTTTTCCTTTAGACTGGGAAGTGGATGGTTGTGTGCTTGAAGAAGGACTATCTTGCATGGGTTGGATTGAAACAGAAGGTGGTGACACAGATTTGGGAGACTGAGTTGAAACCTTATTATCTACATGTTTCCCAGATCTAAGGATTTGAATGGCTTGGCATTGGCTGGGGCCCAAGTCTTCAACTTCGTGCAGCGGAAAATGAGTTTTTGGATTGGGCACTGGTTGGCTAGGTAACATTCCTTTTTGTCTTTCAGCCAGAGAATTAGCCAACTGCCCTATCTGGATTTGCAATTTGTTCATGTCCTGCTGCTGATTGTTCATCATTGAAGCTTGGGTCTTAGATAAGGTCTCTATCATTTTCTCCAAATCAGAAATTCTCTTATCTGAAGGATTGGGTGGTGGATGATGTTGATACTGGGGCTGAAAATTTGCTTGGTAAGGCACAGGATTTTGATATGACTGGAATCTTGGTGGACTTTGGTATGAATGGACATTTGGTGGGTTCTGGTGGTAAGTCGGTGGATGAGACTGAGCAGGGTATTGTTGTGGAAATGGTTGTCTCAGCTGCTCAGGACCAAACTGACTCCAAGAAAAGTTTGGATGGTTACGCCATCCCGGATTGTAAGTCTTGGAGTAAGGATTGTAAGTGGGTCTGGTGTATGCGGCATTCATACTCTCCTGAAACATTTGAGTTTGATATACTGGACACTCCTCAAACAGATAATTCAGATCATGGCAGTAGGTACAACCCGGGTTTACCACAGGTGATGGGTTGACCTGATTAACAGCAGAATTTTCCCTAGACTCTAGCAACTCAATCCTCTTCATCAATTGGGTTATTTTAGCTTCTGCAGCTATTGAGAATTCTATGGAGTGTAAACCTGTTCTGAAAGTTGTGGGTGTGGGTTTCTCAGTACATGACTCCCACTGGACTGTCTTTTCAGCTAGGGCTTCAAAAAGATCCCAACCCTAATCTTCATCCTTCTTTAAGAATTCTCCTTGACACATAGTTTCAAGGAGCGTCTTTGTAACACCCCGCTCCCGGAATACGTACTTAGTTGCGTACTCAGATTTTTGATCATTTTTTTTCGATTTACCTTCTGTACTTATTTTGTATTATGAATTGTTTATATGATTGTTTTGTCTTAAATTTGGATTCATGGTCTCGGAGTCAGCCCTAGTCTGAACCGAAGACCCGATCCTAGTGTATTACTTGATTTGATCTTTCCGGTAATTAGATTTGACCGAATTTAATTTCAAATATTATTTTCCTATATTTTAGATTTTATATGATTTTCTAGAATTTTCCTGAATTTAATTAAATATCTTCAAAACCGGTGTCGGCCAGTGCAGCTGACCGATTCCCGGATTTTTAGTTTGCAAACGGTTTAGAATTTCTACAAGTACCTTTAGACATTATTTCTTAAAATCATATTTTCTATCTACATACTTTTTCTGAGGATTTTGTGATTTTATGAAAATTCCACCGGAGTCGGTAGCTAGCTGATTCCGGGATTTTTAGTTTTAAAACTGTAAAGTATTTCTTAAAACGAATTTCACTATAATTCTTAGTTTAATATTCTTGATTTTTGATGTTTATTGTGGGACGTTCCGAGATACTTGAATTTCGGACGATTCCGGTATTTTTCCCGAAAGATTTCCGCATCCGCAACCGAATCCCGGGAATCCGCCACTTTCATTATTTTTCATTTTCTCTTCCAAGAGAATAATTTCCCTTTTCCATTTTCTTTTCCTTTTCCTATTTTCCTTCTTTCCTTCCTCCACAATCCACAAGAATTCCATTTTCCAAAATTCCAATCTTTTCCAAAATTCCATCTTCCACCAACTCCCACCATTAATGCTCTCTTTTTCTCTCTCTTCATGGCCAGCCAAGTGTGGCTAGGAGAGACACCTCACCTCCCCTATTTACAAAAACCCCCCTCTCTTCTATCTTATTTGCACCTCCTTCACAAAATCTAAAACCTATAAATACTTTCCTTCTCCTTTCATTATTCATTTTCACTTCATCTTTCTCTTTCTTCTCTTCACCAAAACCCTAACCTCCAACATCTCCTTCACCTCCACCACCTCCTCCGGCGCCTCCGGCCACCACGACTCCGGCGAGAGACCCCGATCTCCGGCCACCACTTCTTCTCACCAACACCAACAACAAAACCTCCAACCTCCACTTTCTTCTTCATCATCAACTTCCATCACCACCACCATCACTCCATCACCTTGTACTTCTTTTAGGTAAGTGTTCTTCTTCACCAAGCCTTGGATAATTCTTAGTATACTTGTGTCTTCAAATCATGTAATTTGATCATCAAACAAACCATCACAAATTTGTTCTGTGTGCTGTTTCCAGTCGATTAGTCGACTTGACCTAAGGACTAGTCGACTTGAAACCCTTAGTTGAAACGTAACCTTTTCTAGAACACAGTTTTAGTCGACTTAGGTTATTTATTAGTCGACTAGAAACCTCGATTAGTCGACTACTCCCTTGACCCTAGTCGACTAACTTTTCCTGAAACAGAATTCCAACTCTCTGGAACCCAGTTTTAGTCGACTATACCAGGCTGTTAGTCGACTAACCCCTCTATTAGTCGACTACCCTTTCCACCTAGTCGACTAACTTTAGCTGTCTGTTATGGTTGATTTCTTTCTTGAATATGAACCATATCCTTGAGTCTTATATCATATATTGGTATTGCTTGACTTGTCTATTGACAAACATCATCTTCCCTTCTCTCTTTCTCTCTCCTCTTCACTCTACATATTTATATATCATATATTATGGCGCATCCCGAATTCCGTGGATTTCGGACCTTTCGGCGTTTCTGGTGATTCAGGCGAGTGTTCTCGCTCGCTACCCTCTTGCTCCCTATTTCAGTGATTATGCAAATATTCTCGTTCTAGTCTCCATGTATTTTATTTCATGTTCTATATCTTTTACTGTTTTATACTATGCGTGGCCAACCCTTCGTGGTCGTTGTACTTTGGGTTACTTTTATGTTACCTTGCCATACCATTACCTCAGACTAGTCAGTTGCATGCTTTTATTTAACACATGTATATCACCTGGCATCTAGTGTGTTATCACCTGACCACCATGCATGCTATTATTTGGCAAGACCCTCTTGTTATGTCATGACTTACCCAGACTGTTATCAATTTCTTGTCATGTTTGGTTGCTTGTTAAATATCATCACCTTATCATGCTATCTCTTGACACCAAGCATGATGCACCTGATTCATATATAATTATCACGATAACGGGAATGTAGTATCTGATCTCCTGTTATGATTCCAGTTATGATTCTTGTTATGTATTCCAGTTATGATCCTGCTCATTCCCGAAATCTGGTAATTATGTTAATAAACCTTAAAAAGGACAACTTGTATGGGGAATGGGAGGAAGTGATGGATGCCGGAATGATACCTTGCTTATAGTATGGGAATGAAATATTGGCGGTAGTGTTAGTGGGACTTAGGGCCCACAGGAGATGCGTGTTAGGGGGACTTAGGGCCCTCAAACTGGTCCCGGGTGTACGGGAACTACTATAAGAAGCTCTATCAGTTCTCCATCTACTTCCAATAACAACCTTGTTTTACTCGGATATGGATCTATGTGCGTTGGGACGCTAGTTCACATAGCTAGATATCAGGGTAAGACGAGTAATAATAAAGTGTCATAATAACCGGCTCTTTAAGTTGTAAGTGGAGGTATGTGGAATGGGACGCATACTAAAGCCTGCAACTTAAACGGCTATGAATCTGTGTTGTGCCTTACTATATTTGCTTGTCCGGGATTTTACTTCGGATTTCCGGTTTTATGAGTATTATCGTATTATCTGCTCATATTCTGCTTTATCCATTGTATTCACTTGCCTCTTGTTCATTATCTTATCATGCCTGAGAACAGTCGGGTTGAATGGGCTTGGGTTATGGTGACATGAGATAAAGGTATATAGATGAAGGTTTTCTTGTTTGGATTATTCCTTCGATGTACTAGTCTCATAGAACCGTGATCTAAAACCATACAATCAGATTTACTCGTCCTTGGTTTTATTCGAATTTCCTGTTTTATGATTATTATGCCACACCTGTTCATATCTGCTCTAACCTATCTGTCCCCTGGGTATTTCTTACTTGATATCATTTGTTATATGCATACTTGTACTCACCCTGCTTCGCCACTTGGTTTTGCTTCACCACTCGCCTGGGGAGTATCATTTGACTCCCCTGGATCCTCATGTCCAGGTCATGGAGCTTGGAGCGTGTAGATTCTCCCCCTTACGGATCAGAGTAGCGCAACGGTAGCGTGGATCCCCAGCCGATCATCCAGAGCTTCATCCTTCCAGGCCCCCTTGTGAGTCTCTCGAGTTTTTCCTTTAAACTCGTGAGTGCCTTTCATACTGTTCATACTTGTATATTTCCTTGTATTCTCGCATTTGCGCATATTAGTGATGTGATATTCATGTAATATTGGATCACTTCTGGTGATAACTCTGTGATTGTATTCATGTGTTGGAATGTATAATGCACCATTGCTTCCGTACTCTGATTCTTGTCGTTACTGATGCTTAGCGTATATACGTGGGGGCACTTTCTGACCTACGTATATACGTCGCAGTGACGTCCCCGTATCCGTGGGATCGGGGCGTTACAGTCTTAGTCTGATAATCAAGCCCATCATAGATAATTTGGCACTGGCGCCATTTTTCTATACCGTGATGGGGACACAGGGCTACTAGGTCTTTGAAGCGCTCAAAGTACTTCCAAAACGGTTCATTTGCTTCTTGTTTGAATTGTATTATATTCTTCCTCATAATGGCTGTCTTATGGATAGGATAAAACTTTTTAAGACCTTAACGAAATCATCCCATGAAGAAATTGAGCTGACTGGGAGATTATAAAGCCACTTCTTAGCAATATCCTTAAGTGCAAAAGGTATAAACCTAAGTCTGACAGCATCCTCGGTTAACTGGGAAATTCTCATCATAAGGCATACTTCTTCAAACTCTCGGATGAAGAAGTACGCATCCTCAGATTCAAGGCCATGGAATCGTGGAAGTGTGTTTATGAACTGGGGCTTCAACTCAAAATTATTTCCATTTGTGTTTGGGAGGAGAATGCAAGATGGAAGTGATGTGCGGATCGGATAGAACTTGTCTTGCAACGAAACGTTGTTGGTCATGACTGGAATTGTGTCAAGTGGAGGTATATGTGCTAGTGTAGAAACTCTCACAAGCCTAGCAGAATTCAGATCTCGATACCACTCTTGCATACAATTACACAATCAACATGCACTGATCACACAGGCGAAAAAATGAAAAATAACAATCAAGAAAAAAAGAAAAAAATCAATCCAAGCTTTCTAGGTTTCCTGGACCTAGACGACTCCTAACTTTAGATCGTCCACAGGTGGTTTGGTGTAGACTTTGACTATAAGCAAATCAGCCAGGGAAGGTCAAGGTTGGTGGGAGGTTTTCCGTCAGAGACGTTCCTTAATTAAGTAACCATCAACCTTCGGGCTTTCGGCCCTCAACCCCTTTCCTAGACACTGATTTTACAAAAGTCACTTTCCAACACTTTTCCTCCTTAGGATAATCTCCTAAGTGAGTCCGGATGTCCCTAGGGCCAGCGTCTAGCAATTTTTATTTAGAAGCTTAGGATTGTGAGTGCTTGGGAAAATGATTTGTGGGCTAAGGAAAGGGTGATAAAATCCCCACCTTATCTTTTTTATGGGTAATGCCCTTAAAGTTGATTTGTGCAAGTGTACGATATAACAAATAAGGTTCACTCAAAGCTTAATTAAATCAAATAAAGAGTGAGTCCTAGTCTATATGCTATGCTTACGTACCTTGCCTCCAGCACTCTTCAACAGTGAATGTAAAGGAATTGAAAGACATGTGCCTAGAATGCAAATGTCTAAACAATTTTTTAACTTTGCAACGAAATTTTTTACTATTGATTAGCAGATATAAGGTGAAGCATACAAGATTTTAAGTATTGCAGCAGCTGTATTTTACAGAGAAGCAAGCCCTGCAGAAAAGTGGTCAGTAGTCAACTCCTCCTTGCCGAAATTCTGCGGCAAAAACCCAGAATTTGCGGCAATTCAGAGGGATCCTGGTCTCTGCTTTCGAGAGCAGAGGCCCAGGTCCACTTTCATGTTTCTGCAATGCAAATTTTCCTATTTCTTCAACCTGTAACCTGCAACAGAGAAGAAGATTCGTTTAGTTCTTCACTTGAAATCAAAAACCGTTGCTCTCCCCGGCAACGGCGCCAAAAATTTGATTAGGGAAGGATAGTGTGAAGTTATTGCACAAATATTCAATGAAAGAGGAAAAGTTTAGAGTCAACCTCGGTGCTTGGATCACTTCACAATGTATTTAAGATGGTTAATATATCCTTTCCAATCTCCGCTATAGCAATGGCTATACCGGGTCGATCCTCGAGGAGAGCTCACGTTGGAAGTTTTACGGTTCGGAGTGAAGAAATAAAAACGAAGATTCTTCTTTGTTATTTACACAAATGCAAGAAACATGGAAAAGAAAATAGAAGAAGTGGTTGATTTGTGCATGATGGAAAAGAAATCAAAAGAACTTTAGTAAAGTGTATTGCTAAGAGAAAAGAAGCTAGTAAAGAAAATGTTTGGAAGACTTTAGATGAGAAAGTACATGGCTAGCTAACTTTACTTCGCTAACTTACTATACTCAATGGTGATGCTTGATTGCCTCATGTTGATTCATTAGCAAATAGAGATTACTTTGCTTGTTTGTTCAAGTACTTTACCGTTTTGAAGATGAGTGTTCTCTTGTTCTTAGCTTGAAGCCTCATATTGGTTCATTGGCTCTCTAGATAGATTTTCAATGATGAACTCTAGGATTGGTACTCAAGGGATGCTAAGTTAGAAGAATCAACATTCATTTGAACATTCAAGACATAACAACAAATTAGCTTGAAGTAAAGAAGTTGTTCTACAAGTAGCATATGTTTGGTGATCCATCTCCATGTTCCATCAAGGCTCTTGTTCTAGACAAGGCTCTAAATGAGGCACACATGAGTCATATGGAGTTTGAACAAGCATTTACCAAGGGAAAGCAACTCTACTTCCTTGGTAAGTAAAAGAAACTCTCACAATGCAAGTATAAAGATAAGCAATCATTCAAAGAGATAGAAGTTAGCTATGTAAGTTGTTAGCTAGCCATGCAATAGAAATTTAGCTATCCATTACACAAGTAACAAAGCAACACTTCATGATGTAAAGCAAAGAGAAGTAAAGCAATGAAAATGCAAGAAAGCAAAGTAAGTAAAGCAATGCAAAGTAAAACGTACTAGAACTTGCAAAGAGAAGACGAAGCTTTGATTAACCCTTGTTACAAGTGATGTCACCTCCTTGATTACAAGCTTTCAACAACACTCACTCTCTCTCTTTGACAAAATCTCTAGGAGAAAGAAGATGGAGACCAAAACCTAGGAGAAGACTAAAACAAAATACAAGAGTTTCCCTAGTTCTCTCCTCTTTCTTCTCTGTTCTCTCGTGCAGACCCTGGTCCTCTATTTATAGCCCTCAGTGAGAAGGATCTAGAGCCCTGGCCGTTGGCGCAAAATCTGGGCTCCAACAGACTCCTAACTGCCGCAGATACGCGGGAAAATCCCAGATTTGGCGGTAAAATCTGGGCCGTTGAGGCCAGATTTTCTGTTGTGAGTTAGTTGCGAGGTTGTTATCCACGTGGCCTTCTGGAAGATCGAGTTGGCGCGCGGATCTCTCCTGATTCTAGATTCAAATCTTGGGCTCTTTTGGGCTTTGAATTAATCTCTTTAATTATTACTAATTTAAAGAGATTTTTGGGCTTTTTCTCTTTTAAGTTGTGGACCTGCAAAAATAGAGAGAAAAGGATTAAAAATCACATTTTTATATACAATATGCATGGTATGGAAGTGGTAAAATATGCAAATATGTATAACAATCACAGCGCGCGCGGCAGTTACAGGGCCGTTGGACGCCAGATTTTGCCAACTGTTTTGGGTTCTGGATCCTTCTCTCTGAGCCTATAAATACAGCACCAGGGCCTGCACAAACGAGAGGAGAGAGAGATTAAGGAAAAAGCTTGTATTTTGTGAGAGAGTGTTGGTATTCTATTAGGTTTTTAGCTCTCCCTCTTCTTCCTCCTAGAGATTTTGTTAAAGAGAGAAAAGAGAGTGTTTTTAAGAGCTTGTAAGCAAGGAGGTGACATCACTTGTAAGCAAGGATTAATCAAGACTTCATTCTTCTCTTTACAACCTCTAGTAATTTGCTTAACTTTGCTTTCCTTTCTTGCTTTACTTCTATTGCATTTCTATTTTCATCATGAATTGTTGTTTAGTTTCTTTTGTAATGGATAGCTAAATCTCTCTTACATGGCTAGCTAACAACTCTCATTGCTAACTTCTAACTCTTTGGGTGATTGCTAAACTCTATACTTGCTTTGTTAAGTCTCTTTTGCTTCCCAATGAAGTAGAGTTGCTTTCATTTGGGAAATGCTTGTTTATACTCCATATGATTCATGTGTGCCTCATTTAGAGCCTTGTCTAGAACAAGCGCCTTGATGGAACATGGAGATGGATCACCAAACATATGTTATTTGTAGAACAACTTCTTTACTTCAAGCTAATTTGTTGTTATGCCTTGAATGACTAATGAATGTTGTATCTTCTTCCTTAGCATCCCTTGAGTACTACTCCTTGAAGTCCACCATAGAAAATCTATCTCGGGAGCCAATGAATCAATATGAGGCTACAAGGTAAGACCAAGAAGAACACTCATCTACAAAATGGGAAAAATACTTGACCAAACAAGCAAGTCATCTCTATTGCCAATGAATCAACATGAGGCAATCATGCATCACCCTTGAGCTTAGTAAGTTAGCAAAGTAGTAAAGTTAGCTAGCCATGGCTTTTATCATCTAAAGTTTTCTAAACATTTTCTTTACTAGCTTTCTCTCTTAGCAATACACTTTTCCAAAGTTCTTTTGATTTCCTTTCCATCATGCACAAATCCACCAATTCTTTCATTTTCTTTTCCATGCTTTTTGCATTTGTTTAAAAACAAAGAAGAATCTTCGTTTTCTTTTCTTCACTACAAACCGTAAAGCTTCCAACGTGAGCTCTCCTCGAGGATCGACCCGGTATAGCCCATGCTATAATGGAGATTGGAAAGGATACATTAATCATATAAATACATTGTGGAGTGATCAAAGCACTTGAGGTTGATTCTAAACCTTCTCTCTTTCATTTAATATCTGTGCAAATACTTCACACAAAATCACACTATCTTTTCCTAATCAATTTTTGGCGCCGTTGCCGGGGAGAGCAACGGTTTTTAATTTCAAGTGAAGAACTAAACGAATCTTCTTCTCTGTTGCAGGTTACAGGAGAAGAAAACAGGAAAATTTGCATTGCAGAAACATATAAGTGGCTCTGGGCCTCTGCTCTCGAAAGCAGAGACCAGTTGCCCTCTGAATTGCCGCATTCCCACGGCAAAAGCCGCGGTTCTGCGGCAAGGAGGAGTTGACTACTGACCATTTTTCTGCAGGGTTGCTTGCTCTGCAAAATACAGCTGCTGCAATATTTAAATTCTTGTATGCTTCACCTTATATCTGCTAATAATCAACAGTAAAAAATTTGTTGCAAAGTTAAAATTGATTAGACATTTGTATTTCTAGGCACGTGCCTTTTCAATTCATTTACTTTACTGTTGAAGAGTGCTGGAGGCAAGGTACGTGCGCATTGCATTTTGATTAGGATTCACTTCTTGGTTGATATTTTATCGCTTTGAGTGAACCTTGTTTGATTATATCGTACACTTGCACAAAATCAATTTTAAGGGCACCACCCGTAAATAACATAAGGTGGGGGATTTCATCACCCTTTCCTTAGCCCGAAAATCATTTTCCAAAGCACTCACAATCCCAAGCTTGTAATAAAATCTGATAGACGCTGGCCTTAGGGACATCCGGACTCACTTAGGAGATTACCCTAAGGGGGAAAAATGTTGGAAAGTGACTTTTGTAAAATCAGTGTCTAGGAAAGGGATTGAGGGCCGAAAGCCCGAAGGTTGCTGGTTACTTAATTAAGGAACGTCTCTGACGGAAAACCTCCCACCAACCTTGCCCTTCCCTGGCTGATTTGCTTATAGTCAAAGTCTACACTAAACCTCCTGTGGACGATCTAAACAGTTAGGAGTCGTCTAGGTCCAGGATCCCTAGATAAGATTGGATTGATTTTCTTTTTCTTGTTTGTTATTTTCACTTTCTTTCGCTTGTGTGATCGGTGCAAGTTGATTGTGTATGCAACAGTGGTTTCGGGACCCAGATTCTACAAGGCTTGTGAGAATTTCTACACTAGCACATACACCACCACTCGACACAGTCCCAATCATGACCAACAACATTTCGTTGCAAGACAAGTTCTACCCAATTCGCACCTCACTTCCATCTTGCATTTTCCTCCCAAACACCAATGGAAATAACTTTGAGTTAAAGCCACAGTTCATAAACACCCTTCCACGATTCCATGGCCTAGAATCTAAAGATGCTTACTTCTTCATTCGAGAGTTTGAAGAAGTATGCTTAATGATGAGAATCTCCCAGTTGACCGAGGACACTGTTAGACTTAGGTTCATCCCTTTCGCACTTAAGGATATCGCTAAGAAGTGGCTTTACAATCTCCCTGTCAGCTCAATTTCTTCATGGGATGATTTCGTTAAGGTCTTTCTTAAAAAGTTTTATCCTATCCATAAGACAGCCCTCATGAGAAAAAATATAATGCAATTCAAGCAAGAAGCCAATGAACCATTCTGGAAGTACTTCGAGCGCTTCAAAGACCTAATAGCCCTGTGTCCCCATCACGGCATAGAGAAATGGCGTCAATGCCAGATTATCTATGATGGACTCGATTATCAGACTAAAACGCTCATTGAAACCATGTGCCAAGGAGAATTTTTAAAGAAGGATGAAGATCAGGGTTGGGATCTATTTGAAGCTTTAGCCGAAAAGACAATCCAGTGGGAATCATGTCCTGAGAAACCCACACCCACAACTTCCAGAACCAGTTTACACTCCATAGAGTCATCGATAGCTGCAGAAGCTAAGATAACACAACTCATGAAGAGGATAGAATTGCTTGAGTCTAGGGAGAATTCTGCTGTAAACCAAGTCAGCCCATCCCCTGTGGCCAGTCCATCACCTATGGTCAACCCGGGTTGTACCTATTGCCATGATCTGAATCACGTGTTCGAAGAGTGTCCAGTTTACCATTCTCAAAATTTTCAGGAGAACTCGAATGCTGTATATACCAGACCCAATTACAACCCATACTCCAAAACTTACAATCCGGGATGGCGAAACCATCCAAATTTTTCTTGGAGTCAGTCTGGTCCTGAGCAGTATCGGCCATCATTTCCACAACATCATCCTGCTCAGTCACATCAACCTAATTTTCACACATACCAGAATCCACAACAATTCCAGCCGTATCCAAATCCACCACATTACCCGTCAAACTTCCAGCCCCAGTATCAGCATCATCCACCACAAAATCTTTCAGATAAGAAAATTTCTGATTTGGAGAAAATGATTGAGACCTTATCCAAAACCCAAGCTGCGATGATGAACAATCAGTAGCAGGACATGAACAAATTGCAAATCCAGATAGGGCAATTGGCTAACTCTCTGAATGAACGACAAAAAGGAATGTTACCTAGCCAACCAGTGCCCAATCCAAAAACTCATTTTCCCCTGCATGAAGTCGAAGACTTGGGCCCCAGCCAATGCCAAGCTATTCAAGTCCTTAGATCTGGAAAACAAATAGGCAACAAGGTTTCAAATCCACCACCCAAATCTGTGTCAAAGCCAACATCCTCTGTTCCAGTCCAACCCATTCTAGACACTCCTTCTTCAAGTTCACAATCATCCACTTCCCAGTCCAAAGGAAAAGAAAAGGTTGATGAGCAAACATATAAGCCTGTTGTTCCCTTCCCAAATAGGCTAGCAAGTCAAAAGATGAATGCTCACATGGAGAAGATAAGAGAGATGTTCAACCAAGTCCAAATCAATATCCCTCTTCTAGATGCCATTCAACAAGTCCCATCATACGCCAAGTTTTTAAAAGAAATGTGCACAAAGAAGAGAAAAGCAAAAAGTTCCTAAAAAGGTCTTCCTTGCTTCCAACATAAGTGAGCTGCTCACTGGTCCTATCCCTGTGAAATACAAGGACCCAGGGAGCCCAACCATTTCTTGCATCATTGGACAGACCACCATTAATAGGGCTTTGCTTGACTTGGGCGCTAGCATCAATCTTCTCCCCTTTTCTGTGTATCAGCAGTTAGGGTTAGGCGACCTTCGTCCGACCCCAATGACGATACAATTGGCTGACCGCTCTGTGAAGATTCCCAAGGGGGAGATTACAGATGTGTTAATACGGGTCGGGGAATTCATTTACCCCGTAGACTTCATTGTTCTTGAGACACAGCCTGTACATAATCACAGAGCACAGACACCAGTCATTCTTGGACGCCCGTTCCTAGCCACTGCCAATGCGATCATTAACTGTAGGAATGGCTCGATGCGTCTGACCTTTGGAGATATGACAAAAGAGGTGAATATTTTCCATCTGGGAAAGCAACCTAGGGATTGGGACATTGATTCTCTCAAAGTGAACTTGATAGAGGGTTTAACAAGTGAACATGATGAGGAAGTTGAGTATGAATCCGAAGAGGAATTTGAGTTGGAGTCTGATGACTTCAACCTTGATCAGATTGTTGAGTCTACTGTGGAATGGGCTACTAATACCACCCCTATTCTTCCCTTACACAAAGAACAGCCAGTGATAGATCTGATCCCTTCTTCTGAGCTTAAGGTTCTTCCCGACCATCTCAAGTACAAGTACTTGGATGAGAAAGAAACCTTTCCTGTAATCATTGCGTCCCATCTCACTGAACAACAAGAAGAGGATCTTCTTACTGTATTAAGGGAAAATCGAGAAGCCATTGGTTGGACCATGGCTGACATCAAGGGGATTAGTCCTTCCATAGTTCAGCACCGGATTCATTTGATGGAAGATGCCAAGCCAAAACGAGACCCACAGCGTAGACTTAACCCAATCATGCAGGAAGCCGTTAGATCCGAGATCTTGAAACTATTAGATAACGGGATTATCTATCCCATATCCGATAGTCAGTGGGTAAGTCCAGCTCACGCTGTGCCCAAGAAAGCAGGGTTTACTGTGGTAGAAAATGAGAAGAAAGAGTTGATACAAACACGTCTTCCAACGAAGATTCGAGTTTGTATTGATTACCGAAAGTTGAACACTGCCACACGTAAAGACCATTTTCCTCTTCCGTTCATTGACCAAATGCTCGAGAGATTAGCGGGACATGAGTACTACTGTTTCCTGGATGGATATTCAGGATATAATCAAATCCCGATCGCTCCCGAGGATCAAGACAAAACCACCTTCACATGTCCTTTTGGAACGTTTGCATATCGAAGGATGCCCTTCGGTCTTTGCAATGCTCCTGCAACGTTTCAACGTTGCATGTTGAGCCTTTTTTCAGACATGGTGGAGAAATTTCTGGAGATTTTCATGGATGATTTTTCCATTTACGGCGATTCCTTTGAACAATGCTTGTACCATTTGAAATTGGTTTTACAACGCTGTATGGAGAAAAACTTGACACTTAACTGGGAAAAGTGTCACTTTATGGTCAAGCAAGGAATCGTTTTAGGGCACGAAGTTTCACACAAGGGAATTGAGGTTGACAAGTCAAAAGTGGAAGTCATAACTAAGCTCCCTGAGCCAACATGCTTAATAGACATTAGATCATTTTTAGGGCACGCCGGCTTCTATAGACGATTTATTCAAGGGTTTAGCAATATTGCAAGACCTTTGACAAATCTCTTAGGAAAGGATGTACCCTTTATATTTGATGAAGAATGTCAAAAATCTTGGAAAGAGCTTAAGTGTAGACTTGTCTCAGCACCGATCATTTCTGCACCTGATTGGACCAAGCCTTTTGAGATTATGTGTGATGCCTCAGACTTTGCAATTGGCGCTGTTCTAGGGCAGCGTATTGATACTAGGCAACACGTAATCTATTATGCTAGCAGAACGCTGAATGAAGCCTAACTCAATTATACAACTACTGAAAAGGAATTTTTAGCGGTTGTCTTTGTGTTGGAAAAATTTCGCCAATATCTGCTAGGGTCTAGGACGATTATTTTCACCGATCACTCCGCCCTAAAGTACTTAATGCAAAAGAAAGATGCTAAGGCAAGACTTATTCGATGGATACTTCTTTTGCAAGAGTTTGATTTGGAGATTAAGGATAAAAAGGGCATTGAGAATGTGGTAGCTGATCACTTGTCTAGAATCCCAAATGCACCAAAGGAGAGAATACCCATAAATGATGATTTCCCTGACGAGCACATCCACACAATGCATGGAGAGCCCTGGTATGCTGACATAGCAAATTACCTTGCTACCGGGCAAATACCTTCTAATTGGTCAGGTCAGGATAAAAACCGTTTCATGAGTCAAATACGGTTCTTCTTTTGGGATGCACCGTATTTATTCAAATATTGTCCTGACCAGATCATACGAAGGTGTCTTCCTGAGGAGGAACATCAGAGTGTCTTGACCTTTTGTCACAAACTAGCTTGCGGTGGACATTTTGGTCCACGGAAAACAGCTGAGAAAGTACTTCAAAGTGGATTTTACTGGCCCACTCTCTTTAAGGATGCATATACCTTTTGTAAGCTATGTGATAGGTGTCAAATGACGGGTCGAATCACACAGAAAGACATGATGCCCCTTACACCCATCTTGGAAGTTGAAATTTTTGACTTGTGGGGCATCGACTTTATGGGACCCTTTCCTCTGTCCTATGGTAACCAATACATTTTGGTAGCCATAGATTATGTTTCAAAATGGGCTGAAGCAATTCCAACAAGGACAAATGACAACCAAGTTGTCATTAAGTTTTTACGAGACCACATCATATCTCGCTTCGGAGCCCCTCGTGCGATAATAAGTGACAATGGGAGTCATTTTTGCAATAGGGCTTTTGAAGCCCTGATGCGCAAATACTCTATCTCTCACAAATTATCCACGGCATACCATCCTCAGACCAACGGGCAAGTTGAAGTCACGAATAGACAAATAAAACTTATTTTGGAGAAAACCGTTGGACAGAACCGTAAAGATTTGTCCATCAAACTCACTGATGCTTTATGGGCATACAGGACCGCTTACAAAACTGTACTCGGTATGTCTCCATATCGGGTAGTATTTGGAAAACCTTGTCACTTGCCTGTGGAGTTAGAACACCGAGCTATGTGGGCTTTAAAGCAGTTGAACTTGGATTTAGATAAAGCCGGTGCTTTGAGGAAGTTGCAGATATCCGAGCTAGAGGAACTAAGAAATGAAGCATATGACAATGCTCGGATAACAAAACACAGAACCAAGCTCTTTCATGATAATTCCATTCACCGGAAAATTTTTGTCCCAGGACAAAAAGGTTCTGTTGTACAACTCCAGACTCCATCTCTTTCCTGGTAAATTGAGAACCAGGTGGTCAGGACCATTCATAGTGCATCAAGTCTTTTCCCACGGTGCTATAGAGATTCTTGATCCTAATAATGGCAACACATTTACTGTAAATGGTCAACGTTTAAAGCCATTCTTTACCACCGATTTCATGTCACAAGAAGTTCATGAATTGGGTCTTTGTGACCAAATTTATTTGTGACCATTCCATCTGTACAGTTTCCCGAATTTCCCTGCATATCATTTTGGGACCACTTTTGTAAATAAACTTTTGTAAATAAAAAAATAAAAAATTAGGGAGTTTTTCACAATTTTTCCTAGGATTTTACATTTTTTTTCTTAGGGTCAAATCCATTTTCCACCTCTTTGCCCTAGGTTTGTAAATACACTTTTAACCTAGGGCTAAATTTGGAATTCTCCTTTTATCTCCCTCCTATAAATACTCTTTTCACCTACCCTTCCTCCCTCAAACGAAAAGTCCCCCTCAGATCTAAATCCTTTCTTCCCGAGCCGCCGCTGAAAATTTTCTGCTTCCTCAGATTTCTCTGATCTGCCGCACTTTGCCGCCGCTTCGCCGCACTTCTGACACATCTGGCACACCTGAAACTCCCTGGCCGACTGATTTCTTCCTCTGGAGGCAGATCCAGTACCCATTCTTTCAGAATCTGTTCCTGGTGCCTTCTGCACACCTGCCATTTGATTTCCCCCCACGATCTCCGGGGGTGGTTTGATCTCTTGTCCCTTGGTTCCTTGCTTTAATTTCACTGTTATATATGGCCCCAAGTTTGTTTGTGGAAAGGGATTTTTCCAAAATTTTGAATGATCAAGGGGGGTATGGGCATATCTTTGTTGATCAATTGCGTGCATGGAATTGGTATTTTTTGGTTTATGATAACAATGAAAATGATGCATATTATTGTCCTGAACTCGTCACCACATTTTATAATACACTTGATCACGCATCTGTTAATCATAACACGCACCAATTCGTAGTTCACATGCCATTAGGTGATATCTTTATCACCATTCCACTCATTGCTGAAATCACTGATGTCCCAATTCATCCCCATCACAGTGACCCTTTGCCACTAGTAGACCACATGACCATCATGGGGGTCCGCTGCACAGAGCAGGACCATGGGCTCAAAGCCAATACTACCTTTAGAAATGTGCATTGCATTGGACGCTGGCTCCAACGCAACATTTTTGGGCTTGATCATTCCACAACATTTAACAGACCGGTGTTACAAATAATCCATGATTTAATGACTCGAAGACACACGGTCTGTTTGAATAGGGCCATCTTCAATGCCATACTTAGCAATTCTTCCCGCACTCGGGGTGCCAAGCATTCCCATCCAGTCTTGATTACACGTCTGTGTAGGAATTTCATACCAGACGCTGTTTTTGATTCCTTTGACCGAGTGTATGTTACAACTGAGAGACCCACCAGTTCATATACTGGTTGCTTACACGCCCTCTGGACACCTAGTGCCCAGCCTGAGGATATACCTGTGGAGTCCTCTTCGGAGGAAAGCTTAGAGGAAATAGATAAGCCACAATTCTGGAGGCAGGAACCCCCAACGGAATCACGAGCCTTCATGTCCACAATCTGGAAGGGCGTGAAGAAGATCTTTAGGGGGCAAGTTCGTCTGAGGAAGAAGGTAGAGGAGAATTCGTCTCGTTTGGATAGTATGGAGGCCGCATTGAGACGATCGCAGTCTGCTGGACCGAGCACCACCGCTGGTCCAAAACGACAAAGGGGATAATCTTTATCCTTTACCTATTTTCATGCATATTCTTATCTTACATACATTGGGGATAATGCATGAGATAGGTATGGGGGGGTAGATGCTAACATAGGATTTTTCATTTTTCTTTTTAGGTTTTTTATTTTTAGGATTTTCACTTTCTTTTTAGGTCTTTTATTTTCTCTTAGATTTTACCTTTCTTATAGATTTTCTATTTTCTTTTAGATTTTACTTTTAGAAAAAAAATTTAAAAAAAAAGAGGAAATTCTTGATCCATGTTTAAAGAATCAAAACTTGAAATTTAGGGATTAAGGAAGCCCTTAACTAAGATTTCTAATTATAAGTCGAAATGAGGAGTTTTCTTAGATTTTTAGGTTAAGTAATAAAGGATTAGAAAAATTACTAGATTTTAACTCTTTCCTTAGGATATATACATTAAACATATTGAAGGATTAATCAAAGACTTTGTGACTTTATTTACATATATATATAATAAAAAAAATGTAATAAATATGTATATAAATAAATAAATAAATACTTAGCCACTAATTAAGCTGGTTAGCCGTGCCTCAAGAAGTATTGCCGATCACGCCTAAAGGTGGTTAAGTCCTTAAATTCCTACGTGGCCTAGCTTACTCGAGTCATCGAACCCGAGGGATGTTTTCTCATCTGGTGCCCTAAGACCGTCTGGTTTGGGAGTCATCGGTAAGAGACTCGTTACAAGGGTAAATTAGAAAGCCTAAGGATGCTAAGGAAATGTAAATAAATAAACATTGTAAATATAAAAAAAAATATTATATATATTAGTAAATAAATGAACTTAGTCTAAAGAAAGATCCTTCACATTTATAGATGTATATATCTTAGGATTGATGCAAAATCTGGTTTTTGATCTTTTCCCTAAAAGCTTAACCTAAGTTGAAAACAAAACCCCAAATAGACACTTATAAGAAGAATGACAAGTTTAGGGTAACCTAAAACCTATAGCTCAAGTAAGAATCTTTAAAACATGGATAAAAATTTTCACTAACCCTTTTTTTATTTTTCTTTATGGATTTTGTGGGTGTAATCCGCTGAAAACCCTCAGGAGACAACACTCCTCCTCTAGGGTAACCTAGAGGTTTAACGGCTTGTTGCACGTGCTCAGTGCAATCGTGTCACCTACGAAAGTGGTGTAATAAATTAGTTAGGATTTTCTTTTTCTTTCTTTTTGCTCGAGGACGAGCAAAAGCTAGGTATGGGGGTGTGATTGTTACACATATTTGCATATTTTACCGCTTCCATACCATGCATATTGCAAATAAAAACATAATTTTTAATCCTTTTCTCTCTATTTTTGCAGGTCCACATCTGAAATGAGAAAAGGCCCAAAATCTCTTTAATTAGCAATAATTAAAGGGAATTAATTCAAAGCCCAAAAGAGAACCCAAGTTTGAGCCCAGGATCTGGAGAATTCTACACGCCAACTCAAGATTTCAGAAGGTCCACTTGGCTAGCAACTTCGTAACAAACTCACAACAGAAAGCTGTTAGCCAACGGCTTCCAAACTGCCGCGCCTTGCCGCGCGC
Organism: Agave tequilana; assembly: GCA_038442645.1. Taxonomy (NCBI): domain Eukaryota; kingdom Viridiplantae; phylum Streptophyta; class Magnoliopsida; order Asparagales; family Asparagaceae; genus Agave; species Agave tequilana. The sequence continues at coordinate 1,342,298 of JAVJIF010000127.1, forward strand.
GCGCGGCAGTTACAGGGCCGTTGGACGCCAGATTTTGCCAACTATTTTGGGTTCTGGATCCTTCTCTCTGAGCCTATAAATACAGCACCAGGGCCTGCACAAACGAGAGGAGAGAGAGATTAAGGAAAAAGCTTGTATTTTGTGAGAGAGTGTTGGTATTCTCTTAGGTTTTTAGCTCTCCCTCTTCTTCCTCCTAGAGATTTTGTTAAAGAGAGAAAAGAGAGTGTTTTTGAGAGCTTGTAAGCAAGGAGGTGACATCACTTATAAGCAAGGATTAATCAAGGCTTCATTCTTCTCTTTACAACCTCTAGTAATTTGCTTTACTTTGCTTTCCTTTCTTGCTTTACTTCTATTGCATTTCTATTTTCATCATGAATTGTTGTTTAGTTTCTTTTGTAATGGATAGCTAAATCTCTCTTACATGGCTAGCTAACAACTCTCATTGCTAACTTCTAACTCTTTGGGTGATTGCTAAACTCTATACTTGCTTTGTTAAGTCTCTTTTGCTTCCCAATGAAGTAGAGTTGCTTTCATTTGGGAAATGCTTGTTTATACTCCATATGATTCATGTGTGCCTCATTTAGAGCCTTGTCTAGAACAAGCGCCTTGATGGAACATGGAGATGGATCACCAAACATATGCTATTTGTAGAATAACTTCTTTACTTCAAGCTAATTTGTAGTTATGCCTTGAATGACTAATGAATGTTGTATCTTCTTCCTTAGCATCCCTTGAGTACCACTCCTTGAAGTCCACCATAGAAAATCTATCTCGGGAGCCAATGAATCAATATGAGGCTACAAGCTAAGACCAAGAAGAACACTCATCTTCAAAACGGGAAAAATACTTGACCAAACAAGCAAGTCATCTCTATTGCCAATGAATCAACATGAGGCAATCATGCATCACCCTTGAGCTTAGTAAGTTAGCAAAGTAGTAAAGTTAGCTAGCCATGGTTTTTATCATCTAAAGTTTTCTAAACATTTTCTTTACTAGCTTTCTCTCTTAGCAATACACTTTTCCAAAGTTCTTTTGATTTCCTTTCCATCATGCATAAATCCACCAATTCTTTCATTTTCTTTTCCATGCTTTTTTTATTTGTTTAAAAACAAAGAAGAATCTTCGTTTTCTTTTCTTCACTACAAACCGTAAAGCTTCCAACGTGAGCTCTCCTCGAGGATCGACCCGGTATAGCCCATGCCATAACGGAGATTGGAAAGGATACATCAATCATATAAATACATTGTGGAGTGATCAAAGCACTTGAGGTTGATTCTAAACCTTCTCTCTTTCATTTAATATCTGTGCAAATACTTCACACAAAATCACACTATCTTTTCCTAATCAGCTATGCGGGTCGTAATCCACAAGGAGGGTTTGCGATGGAAGCTTTACGTTTCTTTATTGAAATCGTTATGAAAATAAGAGAAAGTTCTTCTCTGTTTTAAAGTTAAGAAAATGGAAAAAAGAATTATGTTATGTTAGAAGAAAATGAAAGATGAAGAAGGTGGAAAAATCAGAAAACGGCGAAAGCGTCTATGTACAAATGATTTGGAAAAAAAAGAATGAAAACGATTGGGAAGAAGTGGTGAAAGAAATCGTGTTGGCGATCTATACTATAGCGATAAAAGAAAAGAAAGAAAGTTAAGAATTACTTACCTAGTTTGGTGATAACTTACTTGGAAACCTGTGCAAGTTCTACCTTTGCTTCGGAGGCGTTCAACGCATAGATCATAAGCTCGAGCTCAGTCCCCGTGCACATTATATCATCAAGCCTAGTAAGAACGAAGTGATGCAGATCTTGGAAAAGGAGAACGTCTTCATGAACTATCGCTGGCTCTCACGTAGCTTAGTTATACTTGCTTTGGATTTCACTTGTAAACTCAACAAACACAACCAAGGTAAAGTAGAAAGAGGAAGAGGAAAGCAAAACAAAAGAAAAGGAAAGTAAAGAAACGAACATAAATAAAAGTTTACCTTTATTGCTTGAGACAATGAAAGAAAGGAGGAGGGTACATCGGTGTCACTCTCAACATATGCCTCTCTCTCTTACTTACATGAATCTTCTTCTACCCTAAGCTACATACAAGTTACATAAAAGTAAAAACTAAACTACAAAATGGAAAACTAGTCTAAAATCCTAACTCTGCATTGGCCTCCTTTTTCAGCACAAAGAATGTCCCTTTATAGGCAAAAAACCCTAACCATAGGATCCCGGGGAGGTCGGGGGAGCAAACGCTCCCCCTAACTCCCCAACAAAGCCGTGGAAACGCGGCTTGGGCCGCGTTTTCGCGGCCAGGGTGTGGCCAGGTGGCCACACCCTGTTGGTGGGTCACAATGGGAGTTCCTTCTGCCTTTATCCTCAGTTGGTTTCTTCGTTTGAGTCCCGGATTCTGACGAAATGGCCTTGGATTCTTGGCTTTAACCGATCGATTCTGAGAGGATTCTTCTCAACTAGTTTCAACCTCTTGATTTTGCCCTGATTTAGTGTGTGCGAATTAATTCTGATTTAATTCAGAATTCTTGTGGGCTTTTGGGCTCATTTCTCTTCATCTCCTTAAGGATTGGGCCTGCAAATAAATCAAACAATTAATTAGGACAATGCAGGCTTTTATTCTATAATAAGTATGGAAATATGATATCAAATATGCAACATTAGCGATCAATCACACCCCCATACCTATCTTTTGCTCGTCCTCGAGCAAAACAACTAAACTATACTAAGGATTATTAGACCACTTTCGCAGGTCACGCGATTGCACTGAGCATGTGCAACGAGCCGTTAAACCTCTAGGTTTCCCCTAGAGGACGAGTTTTGTCTCGTGAGGGTTTTCAGCGGATTGCACCCACAAAATCCATAAAGAAAGGAAAACAAAGAGTTAGTATTTTTAAAAAAGCATTTTGAAAGAAAAAAATATTTGAAATATAATTGTAAGATCTAAGCAATCTATAAGTTATAGGAAAACCGAATTTTTCATTCCTAAACTTAGTCTCTACTCAAAATTTTGTTATCAATCAAAGTAAGGAGTCAAATTGTACTTCTCATCTAGTCTATTACTTTACCCTAAGTCATATGCACTAGTGACTGTGAAAATTTTGACAAAGGGTTCATTAACTCTAACTCTTATGCCTTATTTATATATATATATATATATATATATATATATATATATATATATATATATATATATGTTGGCCCAAAGGCCTTCCACTCTAGTTTTGATGATGATTAACTCATGTAGTTATGTGTACTAATAATCTTGCAATGTTTAAGTTTCAGATATTTAACAAGATATTAGTTGGTGAAAGCTTCCACACATCTTTCACATGTTGATTCAAGAGCCCGAGCGTCAAAGATCATATATAGCACTTGCTCGGCAAATCAAGGAGTTTTGGATCAAGCCGACTTGGAGATTGCGCTCTACAAGAAGACTTAGGTATCCATAGTTTAGTTTTGTGTTTAGATCCTAATTGTAAAGATTAGTATAGTATGATAAGCTCAAGTTCACAATACACACACGTTTCATGTTTTGAATATTGGTTTTCGGTTTTTGGTTTAACCGATCTTGGTTTACATGAATAGAGTTTATATCAAAACAAGTTTACATGGTTTAATGTATATTAGATTTGTTCTATATACATGCATGCTTCAACTATTTAAAGAAACTTAGTTTGATATTCTATTTCATGTGTTTTATGTTTTGGTATTTCTATCAAAACATATATTTTGGTATTAATGACAAAAACTATAATATGTATATATTTTATGAATTTCTATCAATATGCATCATGCTTCAAAAGTGTTTAAATATCATGTTTTTATATTTGGATGAGTTTTTAGACAAAACGTATTTTCTATTCCAAGTTATAGAAAATACAAGTTTTGGTTTCTGGTAAAAATGACAAGGTACAAAAATAGTTCACATTGATTGATATTTGAGTCAAAACTGTTATCACATGTTTATATATCAATGCAAAATGTTAAAACTATTTTTGGGGATTTTTACAAGATTTAAAAGGATTTATTACAATATTTTTACCCCTGTTTTTCTGGGCTATTTGCTGTCTGCCAGGCGTGGTCGCTCGACCGAGCGGTCGACCGAACCTGTAGCCGGTCGACCGTCCGAGTCGACCGACGTGCACGCTGGCTACTCTTGTAGCCGGTCGACCGAGCGGTCGACCGACTGAGAGCAGACTTGCTCTCTGTTAGTTTGGGTCGACCGGGCGGTCGACCGGGTATTACAACGTTCAAAAATTCGAACGTTGGGCGGTCGACCGACCGGTCGACCGACAGGGCAAAACTGGCAAAAATAGCTGCCAACGGCTAGTTTCCAATTCTGCCTATAAATACCCCATTTTGCAAGAGTTTTTCTCTAAGGTTTTTGGTGCGAATTTTTTCATACTCTCTGGTGTTTTTGCTGCAATTAAAAGAAGTTTTTGAACTCATATTGAACAATCTATTTTGAGGTTTTTGATAGGGTTTGGAAAATCAAAGAAGAGGTTTTTGGGAAAAGCTTTTGATTGAACTTCACCATCTTGATTTCTATTGTTTTCCCAAGGATTTTTCTTTATGATTTTGATTTCCATTCCATTGGTTTTCTCCACACTTGAGCTAAAATCTACTATCTTCTCTATAGGATTTTGTGTGGGAAAAAGAGATTGTTTTGTGGTTGTTGTTTGAAACCACTAAGTTGTAAACCCAATTCTTGCTTTGTGCCATTTCCCTCATTGTGTTGAGGAGGTTGTGCAACTTGGGTTGTGAGGTGTTTTGTGTAAGCTTGGTGCTAATCCCTCAAGTTGTGAGGTGATTGTTTGTTAGATTGGAGGAGTGCCTCAAGGAGGAGGTCGTGTTTGTAAGGAGAGGAGTTCGGTACTCCTTGTATTGTGATTGCCCCAAATCCTCGGTGGAGGTTCCCTTTGTGGGAGTCCTTTGTGGACAAGCTAGTGAACTTAAAATCCTTCTGGGTGAAGGCGTGGATGTAGAGCTGGGTGCTCGAACCTCGGAACATATCTCTTTGTTTGCGCTTGATCCATTGACTCTTGCTCTCTCTTTACTTTGTGCAAATTGTTACATCTTGTACTTCCTTGTGTGTGCATCATTATATTAATTGCAATTAGTTTTTAAATTCTGCATTTAGTTCACTAGATTAGCATCGTCACCTATTCACCCCCTCTAGGTGACTTTTCAATTGGTATCAGAGCTAGTGCTCCTGATATTTTGGTTTAATCACCTAGGAGTCAAGATCTTGGTTTGCTAATCTTCATTTGCATTATCATTTGCACACATCTTAGTTTGCACTCATGGCTAGCCCTCCTATGTTTGACCATTTTAGACTTGATGCTTGGAAGGTGGACATGACTAGGTATTTAAAAACTCTAGGTCATCTAGTTTATCAAGCCATCACTATAGAAACCCTCCCTAATAGTAGCAAGCATAAGAAGGCCAATGCACTTGCACTTAAAACACTTAGAGCATCTTTTGATAATAATCTTTTACTTGTTTTTGATAGTTTTGATTCGGCTTTTGCAGTTTGGAGCGTCTTGACATCTCCGGAGCTTCCAAGGATCATTAACAATATGAGGAGATCTATGAGAGATGTATCCGAAGAGCCTTGTTTTATGGCATATGGGAATGACTCCCATGAGGTACAATCGGACTCTCAAATAGATGATAGCTCTAGTTCATATTGCCATGGTTGTTTTGAAGTTCAAAATTTGAATGTTGACCTTGCTTCTAAACTTGAAAATTTTATGGAAAAACATGAGATTTTGAAAAAGAAACATTTTGACTTAAAAGAAGAATTAAAGGATTTATGTTCAACTTTTGAATCGGTTTTGCAAGAGAAAGAAGAGATTATTAGTGAACGTGACTCACTTGAATCTCAACTTGAAATTGCTTTAAAAGAAATTGAAGTTTTGAAAAACAAAAATGATTGTGATGATATTTTGGAGCACAATGAGATTTTGTCTTCAAAATTGGATCTTGCTTTTGAAGGAAATCTTGCTTTGCAAAATGAGATTGATTCTATTTCAAGAGAATTGGATTTGGTTTTGAAGAAAAATGAATCTTTACAAAATGATATTGATATTCATGTTTGCCATGCTAGTGTAGCTTCTACTTCTAGTACACCTATAGCATGCTCCACTTTATCTTCTAGCATTGAAAATGATATAAATAATTTGAAGAAAAGTGTTGATTGTTTGTGCTCCACTTTGAGCCAATGTGCTTTAAATCATACACGTTTAGAAACCTTGGTTCGCAAGAAACAAGGTCCATCTTTGCATGCACACACCTCTAGGCATACACATGCTTTTCATGATCACCACCATCATATGTATGCTCACGTGTACACATGTACACATTGTGGTCGAAAAGGCCACCTTGCTAGATTTTGTTATGATCGCATTTATCATGAAAATTTAGCTACTAATCTTGTTTGGGTTAGAAAGGATACCAACCCCCGTGGACCCAAAAGGAAATGGGTACCAAAGACCACCTCTATACTTTTTGATGTAGGTGGAGGCTCTCGCATCACGTGAGAGTTTTGGGTGCCTTGAGGTGGATGCGTTCTAAGCCTAAAAGAGAATCATTTGGATGCTTCACACTCAAGGAGATTTGGTGGGAGGACCTCCATGGGTTTGGAGAACTAGAGATGCACCTTCATCGGTTTTGGTATCATTCTCTAACTCCCATTTTATTTTGCATGCTTTTAATGTTCATCTATTTATAGCATGTGTTGTTGTTCATTATGCTTATGCTATGTTAGTTAGATTAGTGTTATACATGTTTAGTTACTTGAGCACCCATGTTTCATATGGATCTATATTTAGTGTTCTCACCTTTTTTAGAACTAACATGTATGCCCTAGATCTAATGCACATACATTTGCATTATGACCATTTGGATGTTTATGATTATATGATGATTTGTTTTGATGACTCATGTTTTAGTATGATATTTTCCATGTTTATTAGACTATGCTTTACATGATTAGTGGTTGAGACACCCATGATTAGTGTGGACCCATATTTTGTGTTCTCTTTATGTTTTAGCTATCATGTTAATCATAGATCTATGCACATGTCTTTGTCATGCTAAACATATGGTTGACTATGACTTTTTGTTTTAATAATTCATGTTTTGATTATCATGTTGGATTATGATTCCCGTTTTATGCTTCATGTTTTGACTACTTGCTTGAATGATAATTTTCATTAAGACTAGAATTTATACTTGTACAACGAGTGAACTACAAATAGACCTTTATACATGTTTGTGCTTGAATGCTCATTTGTATTCATTTGATGTACTAGTATAGTCTAGTTTTGATGATTCTTGCATTTGACTTGTATTCACTATTTTGCATGTTTTGTTTTAACTTCATGTATATGTACATCTTGTCCAAACTATCATCTATACATATACATCCTTGAGCCACGTGCCTTCATGCATATAATTTGTGGACTCATTGTGTTTAGGATATGTATGTATACTTTAGTTTGTACATGACATACATATGCCTTGAAGTTTTAAATCGTTTGGATGAATTTCATGTTTTCTAAGTGATTTCACATTTATGATGAATTTCATTTTTTTTAAAAAAAAGATGATTTCAATAGGTGATTTCACAATGAATTTCATATGAGCTTGATTGTCCATTTTCATGTCGATATGTTTCTCACAACACTTATACACTCACCCTATTTAATGTTTTCTCATGACTTAGTTTTCATGAGTACAAATTATGCTATATGGATTTTTGAGTGTTTTAGTGCCATGTGGTTTACATGCATCTTCATGAAAAATAATTTTGTGTTACTTCTTACTTGAAGGATTTCGTACTAGTTTTCAAACTTTCATTTAACTAGTTGCGATATTCTTTATTTTGGTAGTGATTTTCAAACAAACTATGATTTCAAATCTATTTTTGAAAACCCCTACCATCAATGGGCGGTTGGATGGGAGATCATGCTCATGTATGCTTAATAGTGTAAATCTTTTTAAACTTGATCATGAAATGGGTAGTAGTTGATATGAGTCATACACTTGATCTTATTGTTGTTTCAATTGGTATCATTGAATTCTTTCAATTGGTATCAATCTTGACATCCTTTTGTATACTCATATATGTTTTATTTTATATATGTATGCTTACACTTCATATAGTATCAATTTCAATTGGGATCTATTTCTTACATACATATATAGATGATTTATTTGTGCTTCAAGATATCACAAATTTTGGTTATGTTAAGCTTGAGTTTTTTAATTGGTATCCATATACAAGCTTTATCATAATTTTAAGATTGCTAAGCTTGAATTTTTAATGAATATCATGTTTCAATTGATTTAATTTTCAATTGGTATCTTATTTCAAGCCTATGCATATTTTCTTTTGGTATTTCATAAAGGGGGAGAAAACTCGTATTTTATATTTCAATTGGTATTTGGCATTGTTTTTGTTTCCCACTCCCTAACTTTATGATATCAAAGTAATTGGTATCATATGCTTATAATGAAAAATATCTTCTTTTGGTATCAAGTTTACATTACATGTTTTCATTTTAATATAAAATGTTATTTTGTTTCAATACCTTGTTTTATTTCAAATAGGATTTAACATTTCTCAAAGTTGGTTATTTTAAATTGGTATCATATTGACTTTGGTTTTACCCCTTGGAATAATTTATTGCTTCTTTGTTTTTGAACATTTAGGGGGAGAGGTATTTGTTTTCATTATGTTTGTTTTTACCCCTTTGTTGATGATTGACAAAAAGGGGGAGAAGAATTTGTAGTTTATATGCATGGTTGATTTATGCATATGTTTTGGTTGGTTTTCAGTTGTTTCAATTAGTAATAATATGTTGGTTTCAATATGATTAGTTATTGGTATCAAGGGCAAGAACATGTTTTAGTAATGTTTTGTTTAATTTTCAATTTTGGTATCAAGAGCAAGAGCATGTTTTGATAATGTTTTGTTGTATTAGTATTATTTTATTGGTATCAAGAGCATGTTTTGATATTGTTTTAAACACATATAAACATGTTTAAGAACATTCAATGCATATCTTATATGTTTTATTGTTATGCATGAGTTAAGGGGGAGCTTCTTTGAAGCTTTACTTTAATCCATGCATATATAACTTCATGAGTTTTGTCACTATCAAAAAGGGGGAGATTGTTGGCCCAAAGGCCTTCCACTCTAGTTTTGATGATGATTAACTCATGTAGTTATGTGTACTAATAATCTTGCAATGTTTAAGTTTCAGATATTTAACAAGATATTAGTTGGTGAAAGCTTCCACACATCTTTCACATGTTGATTCAAGAGCCCGAGCGTCAAAGATCATATATAGCACTTGCTCAGCAAATCAAGGAGTTTTGGATCAAGCCGACTTGGAGATTGCGCTCTACAAGAAGACTTAGGTATCCATAGTTTAGTTTTGTGTTTAGATCCTAATTGTAAAGATTAGTATAGTATGATAAGCTCAAGTTCACAATACACACACGTTTCATGTTTTGAATATTGGTTTTCGGTTTTGGTTTAACCGATCTTGGTTTACATGAATAGAGTTTATATCAAAACAAGTTTACATGGTTTAATGTATATTAGATTTGTTCTATATACATGCATGCTTCAACTATTTAAAGAAACTTAGTTTGATATTCTATTTCATGTGTTTTATGTTTTGGTATTTCTATCAAAACATATATTTTGGTATTAATGACAAAAACTATAATATGTATATGTTTCATGAATTTCTATCAATATGCATCATGCTTCAAAAGTGTTTAAATATCATGTTTTATATTTGGATGAGTTTTTAGACAAAACGTATTTTCTATTCCAAGTTATAGAAAATACAAGTTTTGGTTTCTGGTAAAAATGACAAGGTACAAAAATAGTTCACATTGATTGATATTTGAGTCAAAACTGTTATCACATGTTTATATATCAATGCAAAATGTTAAAACTATTTTTGGGGATTTTTACAAGATTTAAAAGGATTTATTACAATATTTTTACCCCTGTTTTTCTGGGCTATTTGCTGTCTGCCAGGCGTGGTCGGTCGACCGAACGGTCGACCGAACCTGTAGCCGGTCGACCGTCCGAGTCGACCGACGTGCACGGGGACGTGCACGCTGGCTACTCTTGTAGCCGGTCGACCGAGCGGTCGACCGACTGAGAGCAGACTTGCTCT